>OX123201.2:22089742-24541375 GCA_944739405.2 Euclidia mi
TTTCCAGACTAATAATTTAAGAGGATAAAAATATCAACATAGCACAAACCTTCCCTTCTATAAAGAATACCCCTGTGTGTACGTTCTTAAAACCACATATATTTTACTTGAAGACAACGCGGCCCGCGGGTTTGTCTTGAGTAATGTCCCGCGTCGTGTGATATATGCATGATAATACGTATTCCTCAACGGCGCACTGCATAAGCGGTATCTATTTACCCGTTGAGTACGACACATTACTCTTTTACAACATTCAACACTCATAGTAAGGTTGTGTATTTACTGAAGATGTGCGAGGCAGCTGGATCAATTTTTGTACAAAATAAAGCAACTTTCTTTCTTGTTTCTGAATCTAAACATCGATGAGTAAACAACGGTTTTGTACGCTCAATTTGGCTGATATATTTTTTTTACTTTAGTGAGTTGCTCAGCAACTGTCAAATATGTTGCTGGGTTGCAAATCTAAATCTACTTTTAAGGCGCTGTCCTAAGCGACTGTTTTGGTAAATGAGGGGGTGAAGCAGGGGAGGTGAAGGGAGCTTAGCTCCGTGTACTGCGGGGCGCCCCCCTTCATTCTCGTCGCGTGCGGCCGTATTCTGGCGACATCCGTATTCCAATATTTCAAAATCGCAAGCAAAACGTTTTAGCATATTGAATTGAGATACTGATATTAAAATTTATATTACATACATCAATCTGTTTGTACAATATAGGCATAGCGCAATTTTTGTTCTCAGTGCAGCCATTAGCAAAACTGGTTTACATTAGACGTTATAGGTATTAAATGTTGACGAAAGTAGGTAAATACCTACGTGCCGTAAGATGATAAAAATAATTAAGTCAGTTCCATGTATGGAGAGGCCATTATTATGTTTGTTTTGTTTTTGTATAAAAATAGTGAAGCAGTTCATAGAATACCTACATCTAATTCCATTCCTGCCAGTTTTCAAATCTGTTTTGCAATAAATTGGCTGTGACATACGGGCGGACAGACAGACAGACATTGCGAATCTATAAGGGTTCCGTTTTTACAATTTTTGGCTACGCTACCCTAAAAAACACAATACTGCTCTACTAAGCGCAAAAGCCGTATCTCAACTGAAGCGAGTTACAAGATAATTGAAGTTTAGTAAAAGTTGATTTCTTTTATTTATTTATGGATGTTTATTGTTATTATAGGTATAATTATTATGGCAAAGGTTTCGAAATACGTCGCCGTTTTTAGGGGTTGTGAGTGATTGGAGAGGGAGCAGGAGAGGTCTTGAAACCCCCCTCACCATTTTCACTTGCCGGAAATACTTGGTTTCCTCTGAAAAAAAATATCTCCAAACATCGGTGTGAATGGCACTGCCAACTTCCACATTCATCACACTAATTTAATAAACTAAGGTTGTCTGAGCCCAGCGAAGGGCTCCTATTTTCGGATTAAGGGTCAAAAGAGAACCTAACATAACCTATTTATTTACTTATTACAGTCGCACCTAAACCCAAGGCACGCGAAAGCAATGACGCACAAATTTGACATTAGCTGTCAATATGATCATTCCAAGATGGCAGTTTTGCGTTTCGTTTCACGTTTTTCACATAAAACCTAAAAATTACATTTGTAAAACTGTACTAAAGTATAAAAACTATGTTCCGTTTTGCATAATTGCCGAAGTATTTATGAAATTTTGGAAATTGTTTAAAAATATTTAGACGCAACTCCGGCAGCCAAAATTACTTTTAGGGGATTAAAACGAACTACCTTAAGCCCCCTACACTACCAATACCCTCAAATTCAGGTGACTCGTTTCGAAACCCAACCCATTATTATTTTTCAAAATAGATGAAACATCAAAAATATATGTGGATATACCTTATTCATGAGATACTGCTATGTCGCTTAGAAAATTATAGAATTAGAATTTGAGTTACTGCTTTTTCGTTAGCTCTCGTCATACATGTTTGTATGGAAAAATATAAAAAAATTCTTTCGCTTCAAATATGTGTTGTTTCAAAGAAAATAAATATTAAAAGATATTTATTTATATTCATTTATAATTTATTAACAAAATACAGAGTTTACAGCTCATCAAAAGTTAGCTGTCTCCTACAACCCGGCAGGTTTTCTTTATTCTCATCGAATGTTAAAGGCAGTGTGTGAGGTGATAAGACTTATTATTTGCTGTTGTACAAGATGCACAGTTTCATTTACTTTCCTTTTACGGCTTTGTATTGTAGAAATTTCAAGCACTGATGAAACATTTTCCTCTCCGTGATCTCGCAATGCCATCCCTTGAGCTTGACGAGAATCAACAATTTCAGGCAACTGCCAATTCATATAAAACGCCACAAGCTTCTCCCAGAAAACATCATCTCTTTCTATAATTTCTATTTTTAGTGGTATACTTTCGCCACTCCACACAGCAAATAAACACTTTTGTTTGCGTGTAACGTGGCGTTGCCCCTGAATTTGGTAATAACAATTACAATATTTGTTTAGACTAGTCAGTTCACTTTTTTATCATGTTTCCATATTTGTATTTTATTTGCTCTTATACTATTCTCCAGGCCATTCTTATAGGCAACTTTAGAACATTAAATTTCCACAATCGTGTTTGGACCTATTAATCCATCTGGCGTGGCACCAATTATCGAATAATCCACAAGGCTCGATTGTTACATTTTCTTGCTTCGCCAGTTGTTGCAAAGCCAGTTGTTCATTTTAGATTCCATGCGCAACTGATTTTACATTGCAAGTATTTTATTTGTACAAAATATTTTTTTACTAAGTTGGCTTTACTGCTGTTATCTCTTCTTTTTACCACTATACAAAAATTTCAATCTGTCAACATATTCTTACGTAATTCGAACCAGTCACTGCTATCCCTCTTGTAATTTTTGCTTATCACTACGGAATTAGAGTCAAATTTATTAAAAAAATTGTTTGGCATTTCTTGGCTAGCTCTTGAACAGATCGAGTTAGGAATGACTGAAGTCAAATGTCTGTAAGACGTTGCAGAACTGTTATCTTTAACTTCACTGTAATTACAATAATGATAATTAGTTACGTACTTCATTATTAAAAATATAATATATCTTGTGTTATAGCAAACAGAGAAGTCACCTTCTTACTTATAAATGATTGATTTTAGAAATTAAAAAGATATTAGATGTACTGAGACATACCTAATAGTTTATGAATAATCAAAGTTTTACCCGATGTACCTAAAAAGGTTTATGTTCAAAACACAATAATACAACATTCGTTACCGCTTGTGTGCGGATTGCGGAGCGCCATATTAGCGCTGTCATCATTATTGTTCGCCGTGGCGGCATCTTAGCGCTCCAGGCGCACAGACAAGCTAATGAATTTGAAATATAGGTACATAAAATGATTCGATTTTATGTTATTACTCTTTCAAAAATTGAAAACTGTGGCAGCTATGTATTGTGAGAATAATTTATATAATTATATTATGCATAATCGATAATATATAAGTAACATAGTTAGTCATAAAAGACTCTTATGAAAATAATTTGTGTAAAAATGTTACATATTTCATAATCACTTGGCCATGGATGAATTTCTATTTTATTACGACGCTTTCTTGTACAAATCCTTCGTAGAACTTCATTTCTCTAATTGTCCATATTTTATTCTTCTAATTATATATTTATAAGCACAGAAACAATAACACATTAAACGCAACAAGAGTATAAACTTAGGTCCTAATTATATGTGCCCATAGTTACATGAAAAGCCTATTTGATTCAAAGTATTCAGTCTATAACATAAAACATGAAATTACGAACTGAAATCGGCGTATTATAATAACAAACAGGTTTATGTAAAATTTCGTGCAGCGGAGACGCAAGCGACATGACCTATGTCTCACAGGGCTCATAGCCGAATGATGAGGTCTGGGCGGGGCGTAAACTAGCAACTGACACTCAGTACACCGCTTATGCTAATAAGTTTTAAATTGCTGAAGCGTTTGATATTGATGGGATCTACCGAGCGTTAAAATCATAGACGTTTGGCAGATTTTATTTCATTTTACAAAATATACACGTATAATATGAAAATAAATAGGGTAATTCTTTAGTTCATTAGATTTCCTACAATATTATCAAAAAAAATATGACAGCTTACGATCAAAATATTGCAAACAGTGAGACGAAAGATTATTTTCTGCCTCGATTTTGTGATTTTTTTACCGTGATTCTATTTTACGTACATGAAAAGTTCTTTCAAAAGTCTTTTGTTCAGACTTTTGACTTTAAGCTCTAATTTTTGCTAGTTTATAATATGTACCGTTATGGCTAGATGCGCGACGAAAAATTAGGTGTTTCACGGCTTCTGAGGTATAACAGCGCCTTAAAGACGTCCACTGTTAGACACTGGACAGCCTTCTCCAAGGCTCTCGACACAGAACGATTTTGTGCTGCCCGAATTCACCATTTCCTGCGCTCGCAACAAGATCATTGGTCCACCTTGCAGGAAGAAGAAGTCCGCTGCTTGTGCTGCGTCGTCCAGTGCATGGCAACCACTTTGCTAGCCCTACGGCCAACGGTTCTTCAAGCTATTTGACCCTGCTTAGGTCACCTTCATTTACAAACAGAGGGTACCCGCAGCTACAACTGTTTCTGCCGGATCTCGTGGGAGTTTCGGAAAATCCCGTCTTAGTGCACCCCTATAGTCACCAAGGAAAATACATGCCAAATTTTAGCTTCTTGCGCCCCGTAATTTTACCTGCAGTTTGTCTGTCAGTCATTCAGTAGGTAACGCAAGAATTTTATATATACAGATAATTACGCAATTGAGATATAGCGACCCTTTACATAAGAGTCACCAATCATGAAAGTAGGAAAAATCAAAGGTCTGTCGAGACAGCTGAGCAAATTGCGAGAGAATCGTTCTTCGTCCATCTCTTCTGTAAACATATCCTTAAAACATTCAACACTCACATTTATGAACTTGCTCTCCATCTTATTCAGAGTGGTGAGTGGTATCTTGTGCGGGTTATTTCACTTTAAACAAATATAAAACTCTTATGCAATTCCGTACTTTATCATGCTTTACTATTTACTACGTAATTCACCACTGTGAGTGATAAGATGAAATATATCTTGAATTTAATATTTAAACTAAGGCAGAAATTAAATATTATTTTATGGGTAAGAAACGAGAGTAATTCTTATGCGAATCATTTGGCTGAGACTAGTTTTTGACAGCAGCTTCGCCTGTGTGTACTTCATTAAAAATATTATACTATTCCAGTACAGGTTGGAATTTGAATTGTGGTTAATTCAAAAATAAATACCAATCTTGAATCCCGGGGAATAACAGCCTCGGGGGCTTCAACTATTCCCATATTATCCGTGCTACCTTTTATCAAAATAGGTTTTGCTTTGCCATGAAAGCAGAACAGACAGTAAGACACTTTATCGCTTATATACTAAATTCAATATTCGATCTATAGATAGATCTGTAGATTTTAGATTTGTTTTTGACATAAACTCCATACAAAATATGTCAAACACGAATCTCGAAAATCCATGTATGGATCGAATATTGATAATGGCCGTTTTATAAAATTAGTATGGATACGGCAGGTTAGCTATACTATGGTCTCATCAACATTAAGCGCCGCAAACATCAAACATCGGTTTAAATTGGCTCGCACGGCAATACGATATCCACCGGGCGCGGCAGCCACACGAACCAATATCTGAGCTTTTGTGGTACCAAATGTTCAAGTAGGTAAGTACAACATTTTGGTTTAGGCACCTTCCATTCAAGACATAATAAAAGTTCGTTTTTGTTGGTTCGGTAAACCTACTGCATAAGAAATATAAGACTACACTACAAAATAGCGATAGCGTAGCGGAGAGACCAACAAATGCTACGCAGAGGGTCTGGGGTCCGAATCCACGGCAAGCACCAATGAATTTTCATCGTTATATGCGTATTAAATTATTAATTATCGCTTGCTAAACTGTGAAGGAAAACATTCTGCGGAAACCTGCATATCTGAGAGTTCTTCAAAATGTTCTCGAAAGACATGTGAAGTCTGCCAACCCGCACTTGGCCAGCGTGGTGGATTATGGCCTTACCCTTCTCGTAGTGAGAGGAAGCCCGTGCCCAGCAGTGGGACAGTGTATATACAGGGTTGATGATGACCACAATATGAAAATCGCAGATGTCACTCATAAAGTCGGTAAACTGAAATGCGACTGGGCAGGCCACGTCTGGTGTATGCCTAAAGAACTTTGGACAAAAATTGCCACTACATGGATCCGCAAAGGTACTAAGCGGCAACGCGGAAGGCCGAGACGACGTTAGCAAGATAAAGTTGACGCGTATAGGAGGGCCTGACTGGCCTGTGCTAGCACAAAACGGGAAATGATGCACTACGAGTTAAAAATAATAATAATAAAATAGTAAATACTAGGAGGAAAAGAGCGCAATATGCGGCCAAGTAGAAGGAGGCTCCAAACAGGCTAAACGATTGTACCTACCTGGTGGACCGTGGTCCAACTTATACACATTGCCTAACCTTGTACGTCATTGTATAGTAATCGCATGTGAAACTTTTAACAGCGCGAATCAGGAACATCAATGCGCTCTTCGTCGTAGTTCCATCGGTGACCGTTAGATGTCGCCAATGTTTGTATCTTCGCCATAAACGATGTTTCTTTTTTGCATGTTCATTACGATAGAATATTCTAGTAACATACAACCGCTACAAAACAAACCAAAACCTGTTAAGATTGAAATCGCAGTATTGATAGTACTGATACCATTGCACAATTGTGCATTCGTAATTTGCCTTTTGACGCATCAGTAGCTTATGGATTGGAAGAGTTAAGTTTGTATTTGCATATTGCCGAACGCTGGCATATTCGCAAAGTTATTTCTTGCAGTGCAACTGTTCAATTCTGCGCCATCTAACGACATGTCCTTATTTAGTGAACAGTTTGTGACAAACAAAGCGGAGTTATTAATGTGTTAGCATATTTTGAATATGTGCCTTTATGTAAATTTATTTAATATTTATTATATTTCGGAATATTTTAGAAAACTCTAAATAATGTTCATCAAAACACAATCCAAATATGCACGTAAATATGTAATTCTAGGTACTCTTCCTTACTTACTAACATTAGGCCTTCTAAGAAACTAAAGACTAAGAGTCAAAATTTGGAAACGTTGCGTTTATGACATCGTATAGAGCGCAATAGTGTATATATATTACTAGCAAAAAAATCAAGATACTACCTGACGTCCAGCTAGTTCTGCGGTATATCAGCAAAGTTAGAAAAGAGTAAGACCATATCCTAAGAAAGAACAGTACACACAGCCATTCTGAACTATTAAAGGAAGCCGGCTACTGTATACTGGGCAATCTGTATATTTTTGTCACTATAACGGTAATTAATCACCGATGTTGTACAAATAAAATAATCAATCATTAACATGTTATTGAACCAATCACCCGTTTTATTCAAAACCAACAATGACAATTCTCGCTTATTAAATGGCAAGTCCGTAGCCGGAAGCCACTCAGCAAACACTCAGTCACAAATCATTAGCCAGCCGCGAACGTGTTAAGCCCGCTGTCAACTCAATTAAGTGATAAACTGCGGCCTAAGAATGGGAGTGAAAGCGCTTGTTTCCGACGTGTCAGAACGGTTAGGGCCGGTGATTGATGAAGTCTTGACGATAAAAGCCTGATTGACTTTGTCATCTACATGTATTGTATTGTAGCGGTAATAATCTATAAATTCTATACACATCAATGAAATCGGGGTGTCTGTTTGTAATATTAAAATAATCGCTTTTTACTAAATGCATATGGATGTATACACGGTACATGTACCGAAATTATATTTTTTACAATTTTAGTCCGTCTGTCTGTCTGTTTGTTTATTCTCGCTAATCTCTGGAACGGCTAGACCGATTTTGACGTGACTTTCACTCGCGGTTAGCTGATGTACCAAGCGAGTAGTTCCCTCAGGACGCGGGTGAAACCGCGGAAAACAGCTAGTAAAATGTAATAATCATTGTTGTATTGAAACCAGTTTTTATTAATGTTTTGCTTACTAATCATTACCAAAAAATATCAATATGGTCTGTGTCTCCGTACTGACAGGTAACGCACAGACAACTACTAGGCGTAGGAAGCTAAAGCTTGACATGTATGCTCCTTTGGAAGTAAGGAGACTAGGAGAGGATTTTTGGAAATTCGCCCCTAAAAGGTAAACAATAAGGTAAATACGCCGTCAGTGTTTATATGATCTTTTTTATCTGAGTGTCATTTACGCGGGTAATGTAGCTGGCAAGAAGTAATTTTATATTACTTTTATTTAGTGGACTTGAGTTAGATTGCCTGTTCTGTACTCTTCCGTTCATAATAATTGTCATATTTTCAAAACATCTATTAGTGTCCTACCTACTATTAAGAATACTGTTAGTTTTGTACAAGGATCCTTTCGTTAATATCATTTTATAATGTTTTTTTTTTTAATCCTGCATTCTAAACTGTTTACAATACTCATTCATCTAGTTTTATCTGAAGTCATTATATCCTTATACAATATCCGTATAGGTTTAAAGAGGAAATGGCATTGTTTAAGTGTTTTAAGAAAACAATAAACAAATAAATGAGTTGACGTTTACTTCTAAATGCCATACAGTAAATTCTGTTATATTTATTCCGACAAATGCCCTAAAGCTAAGCTTGATAAAAAAATATTTGAAGTAAGCAGTACATATGCCGATGACCCTACTCAATCCATTTCTGTCGTTACGACAGCCATGGGTATAACTCGATAAAATTGAATGATTCATGGGGAGGTCATATTCAAGTAATGATATAAAATGCAAGAATTAAAAATATTTGCTTGTTTACGTTCCTAAGTTAGACGGGTAGTATATTTTTTATAAAATTTGGTAAGTCTTGTGCAGCTTGTGCAATTAGTAATTTAAAATTGGTAAAAGCAAACTGTGAGAAGAAATAAAGGGCTTAACGATTGAATCGCTTAAATGCGTATTACTTGACATATAATAACATACATAACGACATATAATAATAACGTTTTATATGCTAAGCTGAGCCTACGGTTGCATCAACGTAATTTGGGGCTACTACTAGTACTGCCTCCGTGGTCCAGTGGATAGCGTATGCGACTACTGATCGGAGGTCCCGGTTTCGATTCTGTTACTGAGTTTTTCCGAATTCTCAGTAACAGCACGGAGTCTGGTGATGTGCCCGGTAACGGCAATAGGCTCGCCCCCTATTACGTGGGACCTAAAAATTCATGGCGAAATGTGGGCGTAATATTACACCTCTGCCTACCCCTTCGAGGATAAAGGCGTGAGTCTATAAATAAAATAAAAAATAATCATTAACACGTAAATATGCCTGGCTTCCTTTAATTTTTCTACCTAGTACAACAATATAAAGTAAGTACAGAGTGTGAATAAACCTGCAAGTAACGAAGCTGTCACCTCGGAACAAGTTTATATGCGGTCACTTGCGGTATAGCTTGTGGGCTGGCGCCCGAGTAGTTGCGACCTGGTACCTCTACATTACACAATACGTAGATGAGGAGGCTGTACATAATAGGAGATGGTAAGATTTTCTTTACATTTATGAGTAATTCAATATGTAGGACCCTGTAATTTAGTTGCAGTGAGAAAAGTTTATAATTATTTTAATAGACGAAATGTACCCACTCGAGGCATATTTTAGAAAATAGTAGTAAAAGAATTTGTTTTAGAGTGCTTTGAAGCTCAGTAACATACTGTGGTGAACGCTAGTTGATACATGCAGTTGTCGATTGATTTATATTTAATCTTGAGGTGAGCAGCCTCTGAGACTTTTAGATTACCAGGCGTAGGAAAAATCTTTATAGTCCTAAGTATTGATTTATTTTCTTTTTATTGTGAGTATTATGTGTGTGATACTTGAATAGCTTTTCTTGGCATTGTGAGCCTTTGTTCTGATTTTGCTCAAAGGTATAGCAGGTGAAAGGTAAAGCATTTGCGTTACAGTGTAATGGTGGAAAGTTATCATTTCCACCATTGCACTGTAAAGCAACTAATTTTAACGATTAAAATTAAGTCTCATTCACAATTCCTCATTCAACTATGATATGTCTTAAAACTAAGTTGTATATAATGTAAGGGTGGTTAGTTGGCACCCAGTAGTAATCAGTAGTGTGTAATTAAGCTGCAAGTTGCGGCATAACCTCTGCTTTGCACAAGTTGAGACGAGGCCACTTGCGGCGCCGTTTGTGGCTTAGGTCTTGTTGCCACACTTATAAATAGACTACAATCTAGACTTAGCCCGTGCCCCCCCTTGCGTGAATTATATACCAAAACCTTCCTTAAAAATCAAGCTACCTATCATGTTATAACTTGTTGAAAACCATACTAGAATCCATTTGGTAGTTTGACTTTAATATGTATAGATGTAAGTGAAGAAGCTGTACATGCTGTACATTTACATCATGTAACGTAATACTACACGTATTGCGTTATAATATCTCGCAGGCGCTTAACGCCAGCTTAGCCAGACATCGTTCGCAATATTACCAAATATGGTCATATTCACTAGCCAAAGGCAGTTGTGAGTCATAGATTTATGCCTATATAAGATGGGTGCGCGTCGTAGAATGGTCACTTTCCCTAGACATCGGAACGCTGCCGCTACACCTCGCGATTATTCTACATTCTACTTCCTATCTACTGTCCCGCTGGGGGTAAGCATATTCTAGTTGTCTGTGTGCCTATATGTTCTGTCTGTAGTATCTGTGTCTCCTAAGCATAACAGCCGATCTAGGGACAGCCTGTTCCTGACCGGTTGTTGTGTATTCTCTATGCTGTTTCCAGTTCACCCTACGAGCTCACTGCACCTGACGTTCTTCCTACGGGCTGACGTTCTTCCTACGGGCTGACGTTCTTCCTACGGGCTACAAGCCACGAGCTGCTGGCGCCGTGCCGCTACTAGCCAGCTGCCACCCAAGCCTCCGTTCCTGCCTACGAGCTCCTACAGCCAGGCCACGGACGCCTGAGCCTGACCGCTCGACCCACATCGGCTGCACCGCCTGAGACCCGCTCAGCCTGAACATCGACCACAGAGCTGCCTGCGCAGCGCACCTTGGCCAGCTCATCGGCGACCCTTCGAGCAGCTACCCTGCGAGCGTCGGAGAGCAGCAGGAGTCTACACTCCAGCCAGCTCAGGCCAGTGCTTACCTAGTTCGGTCATACTGTATGTAAGCGGTAGTGAGACATAATAAAGAACCTGTTCAGCCTAGCAGTGTTTCTCTCGAACCCCGACATCCTACCTGAGATCCTCCGTCTCAGTGGCGCCCAACTCTATTTGTCTCACTTTCAATTACTGTAGTTGTTCTTGTTTAGGAGGTCAGTCTTTGTAAACGAGGAGGTGCAGACATCAGCGAACTGGTACGTAATATCTAACTTGTGTGTATCTGTGTATTGCTGTCTATCTTTAATTTCTATTCTTGTATACCTATTATGTGTTATCTTACTATTGTCTAATTCAAATTTCAACTACCGATTCCCTACGTAACTGTTCGCAATTTGAAATAACCGTTTTTTTATTTTTGCAAGTCACTATCTATTATCTACATTTTTACACCGAATCGTCGTAGTTTCTTTGTAAAGCAGAACTATTGCACACGGAGGGCTGTAATATACTTACGTTCTTTTCTATCATACTTATTTTATATCATCATGAGCACTAACTCTATCAAGTACTTTCTACTTAATAAAAATGAATTGGCCTACGAGGTCGCTATTCGCGGAGAGGAGCCGGCTACCTCTGTTTTAGGTTTACGGAAGCAGCTATCTAAACTACTCGAGCTGATTCCGAATGACGAAATTCTAGAGTCAGGCCTAGACATAGCAGACGACTTCAAGGGAGCTAGCCTGTCAGTTACCGATTTAGATTCGCGAATCTCTTCCCTTAAGGAGCTATACGACCACAACTTGGCTAAGCGAACTACGGCTTTGCACAACCAGGTCTACCACAGATTGGGCAGTCCGAAATTTTTACTGGTAATGCGTTACACTGGTTTCGCGGTGTTAAAAATTCCATTTCTACATGGGACGAACTAGCTAGTAAACTCACAGCTGATTTTACACCGTACGACTATGATTATAAACTTTTAGCCGAGATTCGTAATCGTACTCAAGGGCAAACTGAGGGTATAATCATCTACTTATCAATTATGTTCCAACTTTTTGCGCGATTGTCACCGAACACGGTACTAACCGAACATGAAAAATTAAATATATTGCTTCACAATATTAGACCGTGTTATTCTACAGTACTAGCTTCATGTACTACGGCTATAGACACTATAGACACTCTAAAAACACTATGTCTAAACTATGAGAGGTTCCAGTGTTTAAGTGCACAATTTCACGAACCTAGTTACCCTACGTCTAACACAGTAGCACCTGATTTAGCTTACATAAATAAAAAGGACACGCACGGTCACTATAATAATTCACAGTACTATAAACCGTCTAAACTAAAAAACTACGCTTCTGTTGCATCTATAAATGTCGAACCGAACGTTACACCTGTGCCTAACCTACAACACTATAATGTCAACATGATATCTAAATCAGCTGTTCCTACAAAAATAACTAATAAGAGGTGTGTATTTTGCCCGCGCTGCCGTTCAACTGATCACTCACTAGGGACGTGCAAGCGAGAACGTTATCCGATATGTTTTAAGTGTGGCCTTAGGGATGTCACATTCGTAAATTGTCCTACCTGTAAAAATAAATCATTTTCAAAAAAACTAATTTATTCGGATCGTCGTTCGTCAAATAAGATGACAAACCCTACCGTTTGTACATCTTCTAAACCTAAATATGTTGACAAGGAAGACTGGAAAAATTGGCTGAACACTCTAAAAGTGTATTTTTCTAGTCATTCTGTGGCTGCGACCCGAGATCAAAAACCTAATACTGATTTTCGACCCTATGTTAATGTAACCATTAAGAATCTACCCCTTACTGGTTTACTTGACTCAGGTTCTGCCGTGACTATATTGGGCAATAATTCTCATATAAAAATTATTTCTCAAACTAATCTCCCTTTGAATAAGTGTGACAACCCTACTATATTTTATCGGTCGGCGGGTGGTCATCGTTTGACACCGATCGGCTATATCAACCTACCCACCACTTTTAAAAATAAAACTTGTTATTTAAAAGCGTACGTAATTCCAGAAGTCACTAGTTCGTTAATTTTCGGTATTGACTTCTGGAAAAGATTTAAATTGTTACCAAACTATATTAACTCTGTTTCTTTATCTAATAATTACTCTCGTAGTAATTCCTTGCCTAATAAAGTTAATGTTACCGTGTCAGCTATTGATATTAACACTGATAACGACACTACTATAACCTTGGATCAGTGGTATACTACTATCTACAATGGCTGTAAAAACTCACCTACATCTTTTCCTAACTATTCCATCAAAAATGATAAGTTATATCGATATATGGTATCGAAATGTGCACTGCGGAAAGAATTCGAATGGAAAGAGGTTCTACCTACCTCGGATAGATCTACAGCTATTAAAGAAAACCATTCGGAACTCGCTGCAGGTCATTTAGGTATATTTAAAACGAATAAACGTTTAGCGCAGCGTTATTATTGGCCTGGTATGCACGCTGACATTATTAAGTTTATATCTTCGTGTGATACTTGTGTCGCACGTAAACACCAAAACAATGGTACTTTATATACACACACATACAACTTACGTCGTAAACCGGCTGGGTTTAACGTGGGTGATATTGTGTGGAAAAGAACCTACGACAAATCATTTGGCAAAAAACTAGCTCCTAAGTTTACCAAGTGTACTATTATTGCTAAAAGTCACCACTAGTATACGAATTAGCGGATTCGTCGGGTAAATCTATTGGCAGTTGGCACATTAAAGATTTAAAACTAATTAACTACACTGATTCCTAACCTAACTAGATTCTTTCATTGTACCTACCTGCAGTTTGAGTTTCATAGTCACTATCTACTTAGCACTGTCTACAGAAGTTCGGAGGACTAAGTTAGACGGATTTTTCTTGTCTAGACACGAAAAATCCTGCTGTACAGAGCGGGGTATTGTAACGTAATACTACACGTATTGCGTTATAATATCTCGCAGGCGCTTAACGCCAGCTTAGCCAGACATCGTTCGCAATATTACCAAATATGGTCATATTCACTAGCCAAAGGCAGTTGTGAGTCATAGATTTATGCCTATATAAGATGGGTGCGCGTCGTAGAATGGTCACTTTCCCTAGACATCGGAACGCTGCCGCTACACCTCGCGATTATTCTACATTCTACTTCCTATCTACTGTCCCGCTGGGGGTAAGCATATTCTAGTTGTCTGTGTGCCTATATGTTCTGTCTGTAGTATCTGTGTCTCCTAAGCATAACAGCCGATCTAGGGACAGCCTGTTCCTGACCGGTTGTTGTGTATTCTCTATGCTGTTTCCAGTTCACCCTACGAGCTCACTGCACCTGACGTTCTTCCTACGGGCTGACGTTCTTCCTACGGGCTGACGTTCTTCCTACGGGCTACAAGCCACGAGCTGCTGGCGCCGTGCCGCTACTAGCCAGCTGCCACCCAAGCCTCCGTTCCTGCCTACGAGCTCCTACAGCCAGGCCACGGACGCCTGAGCCTGACCGCTCGACCCACATCGGCTGCACCGCCTGAGACCCGCTCAGCCTGAACATCGACCACAGAGCTGCCTGCGCAGCGCACCTTGGCCAGCTCATCGGCGACCCTTCGAGCAGCTACCCTGCGAGCGTCGGAGAGCAGCAGGAGTCTACACTCCAGCCAGCTCAGGCCAGTGCTTACCTAGTTCGGTCATACTGTATGTAAGCGGTAGTGAGACATAATAAAGAACCTGTTCAGCCTAGCAGTGTTTCTCTCGAACCCCGACATCCTACCTGAGATCCTCCGTCTGAAACACTATTTTAATTTAATGAGTCATGCAGGCCTTATTGTTTCCGTACATCTGTCTGTCTAACCAGATTACATTGCTACTATGCCTAAGTCTGTTCGATGTTATATGCATTTTCATTTGTAGTTATTATCGCTTGCAGCTGTGGACTAAATCGTCGTGCGGAAGCCTCTATGTCTGAAAGTTCTCCATAATGTTCTCGAAAGACATGTGAAGTTCACCAAAGCGCACTTGGCCAGCGTAGTTGACTATGGCCGTAACCTTCGCGTAGTGATAAAAGGCCTGTGCCCAGCAGTGGGAAAGTATTAGTATGCATACACAGAACTGATGATGATGATAGTTTTAAAATACAAAGGTTATGTGTGTATTAATTTGGGCCCCATTTCAATTAAACTGATACTTATTCACCGATTCTGATTGCTGTATCTAGTGAACGAGAAACGTTAATCCATAAACTAGATTCTAACCTGTACTTTTTTTTTGAGAGATAAAGATTAATTGAATAACAAACAAGATTACACTAACATACATAAAATGTTCAAAACACTATGTTAAAACTATATTTAAAATACTAATAAGAATTTATCTTATGAATTCCACTTCACGATTCAATAAGTATGACGATCTTAAATGTAACTTTTCAATGGAACAGAGAATATTTTGTTACCAACAATCCATTCCACGTCCAAATCTATTCAATCGATCGTCCATTTTCTGTGAAACTGTAATTGACGGCTATTTTCAGCCGAGGAAAATACACCTTGTTTGAATAAATTAGCAGCCATTTCACGAAACGAAGTTTAAAGTTAAATTTTGATGTTCTATTTTGTAGTTCTTTGACAATGGTTTGTTATTACTGAACAATATACATATTTAATACAGCAATGAAATAATACATTTCTGTATTTTAATTTACAAATTATTCAGGAAACATGTAAGTACTTACAACATGTTAGAAAGTAGAGTTTTGCAAATTTGCAAATATGATTAGATGTTTAGATACTATACCTACAGATTCCACGATTTATAATACCCGTAGTTAATACGATTCTTATTTAATTGATACTTATGATTGAAGCTCATTTATTATCAAAACGCCCTAAATCATAACAAAGTCCTCCACTTTTTTTTATTGTTGAATAATTATAATTCATTATTTGAATCTAAAATCTAAAACGTTCGGTCTTCAGTCGTTTAATACGTTTGTTAAAGAACATAATATTTGACATTTAATTACGACGTAGCCGTTTGTACTGAGAAATGACTTTCAATCGCAAGTATAGTCAAACAACTTGCTAGACCACCATAAGGGCGAGAATCGCTCAGCAAGACATCGTCGCTTCCAGTGCTACTTTACACGTACATTGACACTCGTATACAAAACCAGTTTCTAGTGTGCCTCGACTCTATGAGCGAGCCAAGGAATTTTTTTCAAACTGGTCCAGCGCCGACTTGTTTGATTGTACCTAAAGTAATGTCAGAGAGAGGATCGAAAAATATAAACATTAATTGTGACCACAAGAAGTAATATAATACATACATACATACATATCGTCACGCCTTTTATCCCCGAAGGGGTAGGCAGAGGTGTATTTCTATACCCACTTTTCGCCAGATATATTTTAGTCCCACGTAATAAGGGGCGAGCCTATTGCCGTACCGGGCACATTTCCAGACTCCGTGCTGCTACTGAGAATTTCGTGACAGAAAATCCCAATAACACTGCCCGACCCAGAAATCGAACCCGGGACCTCCCGATCCCACGCGCACATTTATGCCGCGAGACCAACGAGGCAGTCAGTAGTAATATAATAATTTTGACATATCTGGTTAAACTGGCAATTAAACCAAATGTCTTTGATGCAAACTGGGTAGGACTAGAAAGATGATGACTACGAAACTTTTCATGACTTTTTATTTAAATGAAGCATATTGGTTAAATACTGTTTTACTGCCCCTGACTAAGGCTCATTTTCACCAGTATTTAGGTAATTGAGTCGATAATAACATGCGGGGCATATCTCGAATACGGGATAGCGACTGGGAATTATCAGTCTCGCTACGCAATAGCAAATCAAACATCTTGCATACGGGCCATCGACTAGTGAAAATGGTAATCGCTTGCGGGCTCTATAGCATGCGGCTTGATGACTAATGATAATAAGCTTTCATACGTTCATTACTTCATACCTATATTTACAAAAATAGGTATTCTGAACTGCCTCCACTGAGCGGGGTCACTGAGCCCCGGAGGCAGTTCAGAATACCGGGATACTCGTGTTGAATGTTAATAAGTAAGCTTAGTATAAAAGTATTCACTATGGATAGATAGTTGAGCAACTTTCGGGCAACAGTTGCTCTGTTTGGTTAGCAAGCTTATGCTGATCTAGTGACCCATTTTGCCAAGTGTATACAGATAGGCATAATCATAACTGTTACTCGAGAATTTTCTCTTAAGTTATTATTAGGTATTTCTTCTTTTATATTTCTGACTTCCTCTGTAGTCCAGTGGATACATATGGCTCTTCTGATTGGTTGTCCTTCGTTCGATTCCGGGGTCGGGTAAAAGTGTAACTGAGTTTTGCCGATTTCTCAGTAGCAGCACGGATTCTGTTGATGTACCCGGTAACGTCAATAGGCTCGCCCTCTATTACCTACGTGAGACCTCAAAATTTACGTCGAAATGTGGGTGTGATATTACACCTCTGCCAACCCCTTCGTGGATTTTATACGCGCGATTATGCCTTTTCTCTTCCTCCTTTGGCCCTGATCAGCCGCTGCTAACAACTTGATTCATAACCCAGCTGAAAGGCGTCCTACACTACGTCTTAATTTCTATATTTCCGTCATGTATAGTTCAGTCATGTCAATCCGTTTTGCCAATAAGGATCTCTAGGGGCAAGTTCCCCTTTGCCGTGAGGACATATTGTCATGTCGTTTAAAGCGTGTCGTGGCTTGCATATTAAAATGGCGATATTCAGATATAGAACCTCACGATTAAGAGCAGCAGTGATGATACATCCGATATCACCTACACATTTATGAACGACATCCGTCCAAAGCTAAATTTATCGTCATACTGAGAACGTGTCCAAAAATAAATCTAACAAGTTTTTATAAAATCCGTTTCGGCTAGTATATCCTAAATATTTTCTTTTTCATTCACACAACACCATCTAGTCCCAAACTAAGCAGAGCTTTTACTATGGGTACTAGACAATGGATAAACATACATATATACTTTTTTTTTGTAAATACATACATATTATACATAGAAACACCCAGACCAAGACAAACATCCATGTTCATGCACGCAAATGTTTGACTTGAGCGGGAATCGAACCCGCGACCTTCGGCGTAGCAGTCGCTTACACTCCCGCGGCGCCAACAGGTCGTCAAGCATCATATAAAGGATCACTTTGAGGCTCGGCAGAACATGTGACGAGTGACATGTCAAACAATTTGTAACACACGACGACGCATATCTACCCAACGCTTTTGTTTTACAATAAATCTCTACACCACGGAATATTCATTGTTACTGCGACCGAAACGTGTTCGCTGTAAAATGAGCTGGTATTTTCTGTTAAAATAATAACTGTTTTAAACAGAATAGAGGTACAGTTATAAATAAAATACTAGCTGTTTCCCGCGGTTTCACCCGCGTCCTGAGGGAAGTACTTCGCGTACCCGGTTAATTTAGCATAAGTTACTCCTTAGTACATCAGCTATCCGCCAGTGAAAGTCCCGTCAAAATCGGTCCAGCCATTCCAGAGATTAGCGAGAACAAACAGACAGACAAAAATTGTAAAAAATGACATTTCGGTATGTACCGTGACTACATCCATATGCATTTAGTAAAAAACGATTACTTTAATATTACATACCGACACTCCAATTTTATTTATATGTGTATAGAGTATTATATATCGATGTGTATAGATGTACAGATTAAATAACTTGCCTGTTAGTGACTCTGAATGCTGACTTTGAAAGTAGTGGGCTCATTACCAACCCAGGATAAATACTTTAGCAGTGAGCGTATGTTATTCTGTATAATGCTATATTACAGAGAAAGCAGATCAAAACTACTTTGTTAATTTGGTAGCTTGTGCGGAAACAGAAACAAATCTCCTGCCATCCATACATCAATCGCTACAAGTTTTTGGGCTCATAAATATAAGTTAGTAATTGTAATTGTCATATACAGGCGCTGTCTTGTTAAGGATCGGACAGCCGTGTGTGGAACACCAGGGATACAGGACATCGTTATTTGTTATTAACTAAAATATTGCACCAATTGATAACCAACCGGCATTTGTGCCATAAATTTATATTACATCTTCTTTCTGAAAAGAAAAGAGAAAATAATGAAGGTAAGCGGGAAAAGTGAAAGAATTACATCGTCTTTTATTTATTTTCGCTAGGATTAGCAACGTCCGTGTCTTCATCATCAGCGTGCCATAGATCATCAGCCTGACATAGTCCACAGCTGGATATGGACCGAGTTATTCATGGTTTATGTGTCTGGTGTCTAAGACCCTACTGATAACCGCTTACGAACTTTTCGTACCTTGAATTCAATTCAACATCTATAGTCTATAAATATCTCCCACGCTTAAAAAAGTACCGGTCATTTCTATACTCTGTATAATTATGGAAAACCCATTTACGCTATGAAATTGTTGCAAGTTGTTAAAAACACTACATAACTCCGACGTCTAGTAATTACATTTTTACTCTTCCAACACAAAACAAGTACCAAAGCTACAACTCTAAAAGCTCGAATTCTAATAAAACATGACGGATATACATAATGTGTTGCCAGGAAATAAACCACACCACCAATCAAAGGAATGGCACGTTGGTAACACCCTATACATCAAAGTGTTCCATCCAAATTCCAATTTACTGTCCACCGCTTAAGTTTTACTGGTTGTATACAGAATGATTTTGTAACCATGTTTCTCTTTAACCACAGAATCTACTGCTGAAATAAAATAACACTGGATAGCATTTTATTTTTGTGAATTAAAATAATATATTTGGAACGATATATCTGGTTTTAAATTTTAATAAAATCTAGGTACTCATAATTATATAGAATGGTAAGATATTACTTTGGCCAGTCTATATAGGCCTTAGATTAAAGAGAAGATGAATGCCTGAGTTATTCAGTTTGACATATTTTTGTTGGGATAACAAGACTCTTTGCTATTCTGCTTTATAAGCCATATTAATGCAGCTAAATCTGTTCAATAGTCTCTGCGTGAAATAGAGTAACAATCATCCATATATCCCTACATCCTAATTCCATGTATCTATACAGCCTTTCGTCCTCACAAACTTTTGCATCAATAACAGTAGTAAAATATTGTTTTTGTGAATATGTAAATTTTTTAGTAAGCCCAGAAACATTCATGCCATTAATTCGATATGTCGATAGCCATTAATTTTGTTTCAGTATATTCGGAACTTGGGCGAAGATTTATTTTTTAGTAATTAATCGACCTGTCTATCTGAGTTGCCTGAATTTACCTGAAATTTCACATTTTGTGAGCTGAAAATATTGGTTTAGCTTTGAGGTACAGTTATTTATTGCTTCGGTTATTCATTTAAGAGATTTATTACCTTATTAAATTAGACGCATTTTGTTGTAAGCGGCGATAGCCTAGTGGTGTACGTAACTTACTGCCGAGAGATAGTCTCGGGTTCGATCCCCAGGTAACCCGGGCACACACCTCTGACTTTTCGAAATTATGTGTGTATTAAAAATGTTAATTTTCGCTCGCTGATGTGCCCGGTAGATGGCAATAGGCTCGCCCCCTATTTCTTTGGGATCTAAATATAACTGGCGAAATGTGGGTGTGTATACACCTCTGCCTACCCCTTTGGGGATGAAAGGCGTGAAGTTATGTTTATGCGTTTTGTTCTTTTAATCTTTTAGAAAGACTCCGTCATGAGGATTAACAATTTGTGGTTCGAAACAAATTGTTTGCCCGCGTGAGAATCGAACTAGCGACGCACGGACTACAAGTAGTAGAGACAAAGCTACTATTTTATTTCCTCTCAGTAGTAAATCCATCTTTGGCGTAGTTTAATGCATGGTTTTTAATTCATGATTTCATCAGTGCACTTATTATTCGTGGTTTCATTCTCAGCTCAGGGCAAAATGGCTACGAATGTCTTCAAAAGTATCGTGTATTCGAACAAAAACCCTTCAAAAACGCTTAACAAAATATACACTTACTCTACTTGAGAGAATTTTAAAGCCTTTTCTAGAACCAACACAAAATACGATTTCATTAAATGGCAATAAAGAAAGCAGTGAAATGCCTAAATGTATTCAGAGACTGAAATAATTAAACCCAGATTACACAGTCGAAATAATACATCCACGCTCAAACTGTAGATTGGTGTAAAGATGGAGTAGAGATAAGGATGTCACCTGTTGGGGTATTTATGTATATTGGATGAGGCTGATTAATTGCTTTGGTGCGGTGATTTTAGGGTGGGCTATGTTTACAGACGGACGGCAGCGATAGCTGAGTGGAGAGACCGACAGACTGCTACGCAGAGGGTCTCGGGTTCGAATCCACGGCACGCACCAATGACTTTTGGGAGTTAAGTGCGTATTGAATTGTTAATAATTATCGCTTGCTAGACGGTGAAGGAAAATATCGTGAGGAAACCTGCATGTCTGAGAGTTCTCCATAATGTTCTCGAAAGATATGTGAAGTTTGCCAACCCGCACTTGGCCAGCGTGGTGGACTATGGCCTTACACTTCTCATAGTGAGAAGAGGCCCGTGCCCAGCAGTGGGACAGTTGAAAGGGCTATGATGATGATATGTTTACAACCGAATTTGAGGGCTAATATCTAATTCGATTCTCAGGTCTCATATTCTCAGGTCATGTTGTGCGCTTAGTACTTTATACGTAAGCACAGCAGGATCTTTGCATTATCAGCCCACATGTCTCTTATTCAGAAGATAAATATGTTTAAACATGAGAAAATATGTAAGAATGGCAGTATCCTTTGAAATAATTTCAAACTTTAACAATTTGTAATTGTACTAATGTTAATTTAACGGTTCTGGGTGTAATTTAACCCAAGCCGGAAGGATGCACGGGGCAAATAAAAGGTATTTCATCTTTGTTTTCAAATAATTATGTGATATATGGCCCCGTAACAGAAATAGGTATGAGTACGTGAACGTACGTAAGTCGCGGCAGTTTAAACAGAATTAAAATAAAAAAATGTTAATATTATTTATTTAATTTAAAAATTTTGCCTCATATAAAATCCGCCTAAACATTCTTATAACCAGATGAATAATCATTTAAAACACCGTGCCATTCTTGCAGAGGATATTACTTTAGTACCTAATACAAAAATCTAAACGGTTCAAGGACTTAACAACAACGCAATATAAACTAATATTTTTTACTGTGTAAAGTTTCTCGTCTTTTTTCCACAACATTGATTCTGAACGCGGAAGTGAAAATCGAGCGGTACCCATTAAGCCCACGGTCAATTTAGGATCGACGTAAGGATGAAGCGAGGCGAAACCCGTCATTGCTCGACCAAGGAATCATTATAAAACTCGGAACATAAAAACATCTATACCACAACGTGTTGAAAAAGGCTCATTGCAGGGATGGTGAAGGGGTTTAAGTGGCTGCCTCTCCGTATGGCTGTGCACCGAGTGTTGGGGCGTCGAATGCCCACACGGAGCAATACATGTGATTGACAAGTGGTTGTCCGGAGTGTACTTAGTATTTGTTAATGTTTGCTAAGTCCTAAAGAGCTAACTTATAATAAAAAATCTTGGAATTGATCAAAATTCCTATAAAATGACAAAACAACTTAAAAGCGCTTAATTTAAATATCGTAAGATTTTAGAAGATTTTATGTGTTTCATCAAAGATATTTCATAAAGATTTACACATGTGTATAAAAGTACTTGGCATTTTTTCTATATATTGAGAGTACATACCAAATTACAACTAAGTTATTAACAGGAGGATTATACAAGTACCTATAACAAGTAAACATGTAACATCTTCGATTCGGTTTCCGGTTGTCAACTGAGCAACATCGCGTACGTTAGCTCCCGACAATTTAATTGATTTTCGTTGTTATAAGTGCGCAACCAAAGTGAAAAGTGTATTTGACTTGGAGATAAACATCTAGTGTTATAAAATAATAGTGAATCTCTTAAGAATAGTGACTATTTTTGCCAAATATTGTGAAAAAAACCAGTGCTTGACAGTTGCAAAAATATTTTTTATAAACATACCCACATCCTTAAAAATAAAATCGAATCATTTGATTGATAGTGAAGTGTCAAGTCGTAGTCATAGGAAGTGAACTGGGTTGCCATAGCCAATATAGGGTTGTCATACTAATACGAATTATCAGCCGATTTGAAAAATACCTAATATGGATAAATGTTTTAAATGTAATACTGAACCTGAAGAGAAAAGTTTTAAGATAAAATGCAAAGGCTGCAAACGTTTGATATGCGCCAAATGTAGCTGTCTTACGGCGACGGAAATACGTGTATTCGGACTACAAAACCCAAAATTATCGTACCTTTGTGATGACTGTGAGACAGGTCTGAGGCAAGTTCCTGAGCTACGTAGGCTTGTTACTGAACTCCAACAGCAGGTACAAGAGTTGAAATCATCCCAAGCATGTGCGGTAAATCTGGATGCTGTTATCGGTGAAATGGAGGACCGGCATAAGCGTAGTCGTAACGTGATTATTTATGGTATACCGGAGTCGCAAGCATCCACCGCCGAGGAGAGGAAGACAGATGATACCAACTATGTTAACCAATCGTTCAGCCACTTGTCCATTTCTAAACCGGAGATAGTTAATATATTTCGTCTAGGTAAGCGCAACCAAACTGGCAACTCAAAACCACGCCCTATGAAATTAGTGCTTGCAAATAAATATATTGCTACCAGTGTATTGAAAAACAAAAGTAAGTTACCCAAACCAATCAGAATTTACTCAGATATGACACCGTACCAGCGAGACCAACTGAAGAAGTTGCGGGATGAGTTAGCCGCCAGGATTGAAAAAGGTGAGCAAGATCTTACGATTAAATATGTAAATGGAGTACCTAAAATAGTTACTCATACTACTACAAAAAACTAAAACCGCGACGCTTAACTGAACTCCTTATATTGTACACGAACCTGGCATCCATAACGGCAAAATTCGATTTATTCCTCAATGAAGTAAGAACATTCAGACCTACATTTATTTTAATAACTGAAACACATCTACACAGCGAAATAAGTGACAGTATTATAAATATACCTGGATATGTAATTTATAGGCATGATAGATACGCTAGGAAAGGAGGTGGTGTCTTAATATATGTCGCCCCTGAAATCAACGATATGCCTATAATTGCTAGGGTAAACCACTTAGGCCAGGACTCCCTGTTGGAAACATTGTGGCTTGATATTGAATTCCGAGAATTGAAATTCACTTTAGCTTGTATCTACCGTCCACCATCTCATATACTCCAGGAATCAGATAAAATTCTCTTTGATATGATTGAAAAAGCAGCTGCAGAAAAGACAGTATTGATTTTTGGAGACTTTAATTTACCCAACATAAAATGGTCACTTAGCCAAGTTACTAATAATGATAAAGTTTGTGAGTTATTTATGAATATGTATGCTAATAGTAGTATGAGACAATTGGATACACAGGTTACTAGAACAAGGAATAATGAAGAGTCACTATTGGATCTCATTCTATGTAATGATGACACTTTGATAAGTGACGTTGCATATCATCCCCCAATAGGCAAAAGTGATCATTTGGTTCTTACTGCTACAATACAAATAACTGATTTTAGTGATGTCAAAGCTACTAAAGAATTAAAATATGATTTCTTTAATGCCAACTATGATGTGATTAACACATACTTGTCAGAAAATTTCAATATTAACGGTAGTTCATCTAATGAGGTGTGGTTTGATTTCAAAAACCAGATACATTTAATACAGGAAAAGTACATAAATAGAAAATATAGCAACAGAAATAAACAAGTCCAGAAACCATGGATAAATAAAGAAATAATTGATTTAACTAAGGAAAAGAAAAGATTGTGGAGTGTTTACAGAATAGACAAAAATAGTAGGTTATATAATGATTACAGGACCATCAATAACAAAATTGTTCAACTAAGCAGATCTAGAAGAACACACTTCGAGGCAAATATCATTAATTCGGGCGCGAAATCATTCTACGCATATGTTAGAAAACAACTTAATTGCAAGGTCGGCATCCCTACAGTATTGAAAAACACCTGTGATGAGTTAATTGTAGAACAGAAAGAAATAGCTGAACTATTTGCAGATCAATTTGAAACAAGCTATATCAGGGATCCTCATGGCCCTGTACCAAATATTAATATGCCCAGAATTGAAAATTCTTTCAGCGATGTTACCATCACAGCCGAGCTAGTTCAAAAGACACTTCTGACATTCAAAGACACAACAGCTACAGGTCCTGATGAGATACCATCCATTCTGCTAAAAAAGTGTTCATCTACAGTTGCTGACAACATTGCAAAGATTATGAATAAATCCTTGGAAACTGGGCTCTTGCCTGACGATTGGAAGAATGCCACTGTAGTACCGATTTATAAAAAAGGGAACAAGCTATTACCAGAAAATTACAGACCTATAAGTCTAACGAGTGTGTTATGTAAATGTATGGAAAAAATTATAGCTGAAAAACTTAGATTGTTTTTAAAGCAGGAACACATTATACAGGATGAACAGCATGGTTTTGTTCCAAGACGTTCAGTTACCACAAATCTTCTTATGTGTGTCAATGAATGGGTGAAAAATCATGACAAGGGGCAACCCACAGACGTGATCTATCTTGATTATGAGAAAGCTTTCGATCGTGTCCCATTACGGCGCCTTATACATAAACTAGAGCATTTTGGTATACGAGGAAAGATATTGGCCTGGATTAGTGACTTCTTATCTCAAAGAAAATTCTCTGTACGTGTTGGAAATACGTTATCTACAGCGCATCCGGTATGGAGCGGCGTGCCGCAGGGATCTGTGCTCGGGCCATTGATTTTTATACTGTACCTGACTGACCTGAACAGCACATTACATCTACCGCTTTCATTGTTTGCTGATGATACAACATTTTTTGGTAATCCATGTGTACAATCACAAGAAATTCAGAATGACTTGAATGCCATCCTTGAATGGACCAAACAATGGCTGTTATCGCTTAATTCTGCCAAGTGTACTGTCTTGCACATAGGTAGGACAAATCCTTGTGTACCGTACTACCTAGGACAGCATCAATTGACACCAGTAAGTACGTAGACAGATTTGGGCGTCACAATTAGCAAAGATTTGAAATGGGAAACCCATATTGTGAAAATTGTGAAAAGAGCTAACTCCATGTTGTATCTAATAAGAAAAGCGTTCAGATGTCTCAATCCCAAAACATTTTGTGTGCTCTATAAAACTTATATAAGACCTCTCCTCGAGTATGCGTATGTTGTGTGGGACCCTTATTTTAAGAAAGACGTGATTCTATTAGAAAATGTACAGAGAAGAGCTACCAAAATGGTCCACCAACTAAAAAACAAAACCTATGATCAGCGTTTAAAGGAACTTGGCCTCATGACTCTTGAGAACCGCAGACAGAGAGGAAGTCTCATCGAGACGTATAAGATACTGAATGGCTACTATGATGATGACAGGATTAAAGAACTGTATGTAGCAAATGAAAATAAACATCTCAGAGGGCACCCGTTAAAGTTACGCCAGACTCAGTCGAAACTCAACCCTTTGAAACACTTTCTACCTAACCGTGTTGTCAAGGAGTGGAACAAGCTCCCAGAAAATGTTGTTATGGCACCCACATTGAACACTTTTAAGAATAGACTCGACAAAATCTCCAAGTCTCAAGACACACACGCATCAGCTTAATAAGCTGCTAGTGTGGTTCAAATATAATAATAATAATAATAAAATATAATAATCTGGTATAATCCAACCAATTAAAAGCGACACACCTCACTAAAGCTTCTCGTAGAAAAGTATGTATTTTGAACACGTTTTAGATTAGTCGCATTATACGTATAAATTGTACTTGAACAAATTTATTGCACCAGTAACGGAAAACGGGCGAAACCCAAGCTTCACGCCTTTTTTTTTTCTCCTCGTGTACCCATGTGTCGGAGGGTAGGGTTTCACCGAAGCATTCCTCGCTACCCCCCGACGGGTATTGGCCCGCCAGATGGTCAGGCGGGCTCCGAACAAAACCTCCTTGGCGGCGGATGAAGATGTTGGGCTCCGCCGCCAAAACACCCAGCGGCCGCAGAGTATAGGGAGGACGGCAACGCAACACCGTATCTCCTCTTCCTCTGCGGCCCCACCGCGACGCAACGATGGTGCGCCCCCATTTGGTCGCGGGAGATAGGGCGCGCGGCAACGCAAAACCGACACGCCTCTCCTCCCGCGACCGCACCCGACTGCGAGGGACAGACAGAACTGTCCCCCGCACCCGCACCTATGGACGACTTCTACGCAGGCCTCACGTAAGCCCACGTGGAGCGTCCCCTCCCGGAATCCCGCTTAGCTTCACCGTGGGGGAAAATCAAATCCACGGTTACTAAGCCCCCCTACCACGACAAGGCGGAGATCCCTCGGGGGGGGGGGAAGGTTCACGCCTATTTAGGCATACCTTAATGTACTGGAAGTGATACACTGTTATTTTACTCGTTAAAAATAATTACGAAAGGGATATTAATTTTTGAATAACCTTTGATATTTACCAAAACGAATGTAAATTGGTGAATAAATTATTCTCGGTTCAGTGTTCGTCATTGTGAAAACGTCTGAGGTGTAATATTGGCAGTGGGATGATGGCTATATTAAACCAAGACAAAAATACTACTTAATTGGCATCATACTGGTCCTGTGCGGTGTAAGTTATGTTCTACCATTACGATCACGTAGAGAGGGGTGCTGAGCTTCGATATCCACATGAGAAATTTGTCTTTATTCCTTCTCCTTACTTTTTGCGCCTCCTCCTATCGCACTTGTGATTCTCCTGGTGTTGCCTACGTCCATGGGCGGTAATCGCTTACCATTGGGCGATCCGTCTAACAACAAGACGACGATCAAATGTGAGTTCGTATCATGACTGTCAAAAATCTTCATGACAGATGGGACCGATGGCAACACATACACACACGGGGCAAGCGATAATAATTAACCATTAAATACGCACATATGTAAATCCGAAAAGTCAGTGGTGCGCGCCGTGGATTCGAACCTGATACCCTCTGCATGGCAGTCTGTTGATATTTCTACTAGGCTCTCGCTGCCCTAGGCTGTCAATATACACTTCCGTAAACAACAACCACCAGGTGAACCGCTTTCAGCATCAAGAAGAAAATAATGTCTAATTTCTAACTTATTTTCAGTACCTCAATATTTTTCAACTTGTAAATAACTTGAGTGAACTTAATTCCATTATCATAGCTGGCAACGCCGCAAGTAATTGCTGCGTATTTCCGAGGTATTGCAAGTATCGGGCAGTTATAATTACATTGATAGATCAAAAGTATACCGATTTAGATTCGTATCGATTTGTTTACCGATAAACTTTTAGGGTTTTACTTTGAACACTTATTTTTAATATTTGCTTACATTTTTCTTCTTTAAGAGAGTAGGCTTTTTGGCATATTTTCCTTGTGTATCTGCCATATTGGGTAAACATGAACGTACATCGTGTTGTATACTTACTGACATTTACGTGTATATGCCGAGATTTATGTAAATTACACTCAAACGTGTAACCTTAAGAGGTTACATGTGCAAAGAATAAAATTATTTATTTATTTTGATGACTATGTGACGCTCATGAACTTCTTTTAAGATAAACTACATATTGTTTACACTGAGTTCCATATTCACAATGCTTAGGTAATCGTAATAATGAACTGAACTGACAATACACAGATCCATTTAAAAAACGACCCTGGTTTTTAAATTTCTATAGAAAGCAATCAACTTAATCTTCCTACGTAATAAGGAGGATTTGTAGGAGGATATTGTTGTTTTTCAGGCATATCTGAATTAAAAAAAAAACAGTACACTCGTGCGCTGAACTACCAGTTTTTAAAAGGTCCATGAATAAACAAAAAACAAAGGTAGTATGTATAAGTTCAAATATCTAATAAGGAATCTATAAAATTATCTTAAAAATCGAATACCTAGGTATTTATAACCTAACTTAGGCCCAATTTCACCGCTGTCGTATAATATAAGTATGCCTATAAATTAGTTTCAACAAACTTCCAAAGTTAATTTAGCTGGAAGATAGTCCCATGAATAGTCCTATCCATGGGTGGCTATACGGGGCCTTAGGGTGCTGGTAAAGTGCACCACCACTTCTCTGCTCCACGAGCCGCCACTGATCTGAAGCCTCTGTGCTCGTAATAGACTATTTATATTTCTCTACTAGGCTCAGGCTAGATAGGACCAGACACTGAAATCATCTTCAATAAATCGTAAGCTTTCTTCTTTTTTGTTTGAGTGTATGGACAACTCTGGTGTCGATATTTTTAAACCGTTCGAAGGCCTCCAACGTGGTCTAAAACGTATCCTTAGATAAAAACAGGGCCCGACAACTTTACGTGCCCTCCGAAGCACGGTAGCGCTTCGATGTAAATACCACACGCGGTCACCCATCCAAGTGGCGACCTGCGCAAGTTTATTAAGAACGTGCTTACAGAAGAGGCAAGTTCCAAACCGAAACCCTAACCTCATGAGAATTCTTACTTTTAGTGCTTACTCAGGAATCAAAACTAAGACTTTGTGATCCTCACGACGTTGGGAAGAGATTGAGAGGGGTTTGGCACTCTTTAAATTAACCGTTTCTGCCCGATCCCGTGGGAATTTCGGGAAATCCCTTCTTAATAATAATAATAAAATTCTTTATTGGCACAAAAGTACAAGTAGGTACAATACAGTAGAGGACTAATGTAGGTACAGAGAATATCAATTATTATGTTCTGCTGGTACTTAAAATAGGAAATCCTGAGCTATAAGAGTGCACTTTTTCTTAGTGCACCCCTACGGTTCCCGAGGAACATACATGACAAATTTTGAACTTCCTGCACTCAATGGCTTTGTCTGAGCGCTGTTTGTCAGTCATTCAATTATAAGAGATTTTTAAATACAGATACATCAACGATTCATCAAACGGAACAACATTATTATATTCATATCCGATATATTATTCAAGGCTCATTTCGATAGAAAATCTCACGTTATTCTTTGTGCGTTCATATCAAAAGGGTGAAAGGGAAATTGTAACAACTTCGTTAAACCTGCCCTTGTGTGGAGTAACGTAACATTCACGAGATTCGCGAGGATTCAATAAGCACTTTGAAATATGGTAATTTGTCACTTTGAACGTAATATATTGTATTACATGGGACGAATCTAATCCATAGTACTTGGAGATGAATAGTGTTTCTATCTAATCTACAAGTACTATGATTTACGCTCATTTTGGTTACAAGAGATATATAATTATTTGACATAAGCCCCTTACATATTTATCTTTAGTAGCCAATTCCATCAATATATAGAATATTGGAAACGGGCGTTAGTTTTCCCTCCCGCTAATCTAAATGGGATAATAGTATATATAGGTATGCTTATTTCACAAACAACAAATAATGGTATATAAAGGTATGCTTATTGCACAGCAGCGATAGCCCAGTGGCGTACGTAACGGACTGCCGAGAAGATGGTCTTGCGTTCGATCCCCGGGTACATGTACATCGTCTCGGGCACACACCTCTGACTTTTCGAAGTTATGTGTGCATTATAAATTAATTATCGCTCGCTTAATGATGTGCCCGGTAGATGGCAATAGGCTCGCCCCCTATTACATTGGGTCCGAAACATAACTGGTGAGGTGTGGGTGTGTCATACACCTCAGCGTACCCCTTCGGGGATAAAAGGCGTGAAGTTATGTTATGTTATTTCACGCGTTTTAAGTTAGTATGGCGTTTGGTAGAATTGAAACTACAATGAATCACAATTTCTAGGTTGTAAAACCATTACGTTAGATCCGTTTCAAAATAATGTATATTTTAAATTCATACAGCAGCAAAGAAATACGCTCTGAAACAGATACCCGACTTAGTTTCTATTCACTAATAAATATAGCTCACAAACAAACATAATATGTAAGAAATAAAATATAACTAGAAACAAGTGGCGTTCCGCTGTCTCTGCCTACCCCGACGGAAAAAAGGCGCGACTATATGTATGTATGTACCTATGTAAAATATAACTCTTAACAATTTTGTACTTAAGCCAACTAGAAGTTAGAAATAAGCACTTCCAACTTCTAGCATATACAACCAAGTAAAACTATAACAAGGAAACAAAACTTAATCCTAACACAGACCACAAATATAGAAAAGAAAAGAATCGTTTATTTTTAAACAGACGAAGGACATGTGACATAACATAAACAATGAGAAAAAAAAGAACACAGATAACACAAATCGTACACGCCCGTCGTCTGTACAAAAATAGGAGGCCAGTACAGCATATTGCCGAACACATGTGCCCGACGCTGGTTTTCAACTGGCTCCTTAGTAAATATACCTTTCATACGAGGAAGATCTAGCTTACCTTATTTTATTGCACAGCTTTATCAAGCATACACACTACGTCATCAGAACTATGACATGTCTGGGCAAGTATTTCATTAATCGGGCACTTTGTGTCGGCACAATGGCTCGACCACCTCGATATACATAGATCCGGTTTCGATCCCAGCGATTTTTATAGTGCCAGGTAATCCATGTAAGAAAGCTCTCGTTGTATCATGGACTCCGTGTACTTCGCTTACAACAAAACAGGAACATGCCTGGTAAGAAAAAAAAAACTGTTGGAGATGGGATGTTGGAGGCAGACAAGACAACTCTACTGTTTTATTATAACACTTGTAATGGGGGGTTCAACACTTGTAGCCTGGGGTCCGCTTGTCTACTAGTCTAACCAGATTTGACAGAATATCTGCTTTTTCACAGAGCGACAGCCGTCTGACCTCCGCCATCCAAAGGGATGGCGATATTGCATAGTTTAGACCAGTATCAGTTTATTTGAGGGTACTGACTCCCCGTAACGACTGTCAAAGATATTCATGACAGCCGAGACCGACGTTTTAACGTGCTCTCAGAAGCACGGGGCAAGCGATAATGAACAATTTAATACGCACATAACTTCGAAAAGTCAGTCGTGCGCCGTGGATTCGAACCTGATACCCTCTGCATAGCAGTCCGTTGGTATTTCCACTAGGCTATCGTTGCTTGTAACCTATTCCACTTTAATCATTAGCAAAATTCCCAAATACCATTCTTTCAATCAATAGCGGAAATGTGTACATATGATGTAAAATATGATTTTTTTCACTGTTAAGACCGCGATATCGCACTAATGGTGAGTCGTGCGATAAAAAGTGTCGGATAATTTTTGTACAAAATTGTATGATCTACAACTTTGTTTGACCTATTTTCACGATAATGTTCACCGTTTTCGAGAAAAATTAAAAAATCATTAACTTTGTTTGTTTGATCTTGGATAAAAAAATGCAGAAGTAGGATCGATGGGGATTTTTGTCATTTTATTTATAATGATGTCTACAATACAAAATAAATTAGCGGGTCTTAATCGCGTACAATTAACTTATTTAAGGTATAAATACCTATGTGTTTCCGACGATTCGCGCGTCTTGCACCGAGCGTGGTCGCGGAGAGACTGATGAGAGCTCAGCGCCGTCTTGTGCAAGTGCGGGTTTCGGCACCTACCCTCACTTGGTCTTTATTTGGATTCCAATTTCAATTCCTATTCACTACAAGACTGAAGGTAGTGAACAATATAAATACAATTCATACTATCTAATCTAGAAGCAGTCGTTATAACATAAATCATATTGCAGGAGCAGATGCCCGCAAACGTAATCATATTAAATATATTATATTCTATACAAGACTTATTACCTGTCCATATAAGCGGATCTTCTGATTTTTTATGTAGGTACGTGGTAAATCAGAAAGTTTCGAAAAACTAGTGTAGAGCGGGTTCACTTGTGTTATTTTAGCGACAGCTACGCCATTTATCAAGTACTACGTAATTATAACTCTATGTTACCACTAAACTAAGCTGAGAGTTAGACCTGCTACGGCTCCCCGCTACGGCTTTGCTACGAAAATGTAGCATGTCGTAGATAGTCTACATGTTGTAAAAATCTCGCAGTATTGTGGATTTCGTCGTTTTATTATTATTTGTTTCTCTTTCACGGGTATTATTCTAAATTGTTAGAACAATATTCGGCCCTTTGGCAGGCGTACACGGAGGCATAGGTCCAACGCGCAGAGGCCCTTTGAGAGTTTTAATCTAGAATGTGGTACGACATCTACTGAGGAGCCTCCATAACTGCACTATTGGGATGGCTGTTAAATGGATTGGTTTAGATGAAAACTATAGATAAATGCCGGCGCCTGCCCTAAGTACTCTTATAGTACGTCGAAAAGGGGCAGATGGTTATTATTATTATTAATATTAACAATGGGGATTTTTTTGAAATCCTTTCTTGGTGATCCACCATGTCAAATTTCAGCTTCTAGTGCCCAATAGGTTTGCCTGTACGTTGTTAGTCAGTCAGTAACGCAATTTTATATACAAGGTGTCAAAAGACCAATCTCCAAGCCCAAGTCTACGCTTTTTGCACATCATGCCAAGTGACACTAAGATAAATAATACATGGGAAACAAAAAAAAAACCATTTTATTATATGGTATGCTTTTCGAGTGTGGGAGTTATTTAGAGGGTTGGGTGAGTATTATAAGCTACTTATTATCGCTACATCCGATCCATGCGGCCGAAGCAGCGACCGAAACCTAGTATTATATAAGTGCTAAGCACTCGAGGTGACACAAGATAGCTGGTAGCTATCAATGGTTTACAAAGTATTAATCCCTTGAAGAGACTGCACTAGCTGATTCCGAAGGAAAAATTTGCTGCTATTTGTTGTCTGTCTATTTAACATTACAACTGCCTTAGCTACTTATCGTACCAAATACTTACAATAATATTACACTATTGGTACAAAAATTATGAAGGTATGTATTGTATACTTTTGTGAATTACAAACCCTTGATTGTTGTTTTAATGTGAGTTTTCTTTATAAACTCAAAGATTATTGGTGAGGTAGTGAAATCTTATAAATAGCTAGGGGGCTGGAGAGCAAAAATCTATATGATTTGCTCATTTGGCAGACTTTATTAATAGCGATAAATATAGAATAAGGAGTATTAAAAACCGCGTCTGCCACCATGGTAGCGCTGCGTTCTCAATTGGCAGCCCCTTAAAAATGTAAAAAAAAACAGGTATACTAAATATTATTAATGCAATACTTTCAGAAACGCTAGTAACCTTTACATTCCCAGACGTACCTTGAATGGAGAAACAGTTCAGTTCAACTCTATTAGGTAAGAAAGCGATGAGAGACATCTTGGCCTTCATAGTTAGACATTTCTATTTATATCCAGCCAGAAATAGAAGCCTCGTAGTGGTGCGACGTCGAGTAAATTACGCTAAATAGTTTACGTCGTTTGAACAACGTCTATGCTGTTTTATTTAATAAGCTGTGTCTGTCTACGAGTTGTTGTATCTCAGTCTTTATTTAATGAAGGATATGTATTAAAAACGCCTGTTGCATTCAGTGTATTTAATATTAGTTGCTGCGTCTCCTTACTTAGATAATATAGTGAATTCTGATTGGAATTTGGGCAAGGTAGGATTTAAACTACTCTTGCAATCGACAATAAAATAGCTCTAAATCTACCTGAAATCGCATAAAATTGATAGATATTTTCTACGTTATGTCACGGTAATATTATCTAACAGTATTATAATTCGGCCGTCTCCCCGAATTGTATGCCTACAGTCGCGCCGTACGCAAACAAGCGGTAGGGCTGCCCGCCCCAAGTATTTTAATTACACCTACCTACTCGAAGTTTTTTCTGGTTTAGTGATTGTTCATATTGCTTTTATTTTTTATTATTATGCCGTGTGGTTGACGGCATAGAATACAAGTGGCACCACCCCCTATCTTCCCGTGGGTGTCGTAAGAGGCGACTAAGGGATAACACGATGCAAATACCATCTTTGCGTAGAGACGGAAATCTCGACATCAAACCCTATACGACTGCCTCGTTGGTCTCGCAGCATAAATGTGCGCGTGGGATCGGGAGGTCCCGGGTTCGATTCCTGGGTCGGGCAGTGTTATTGGGTTTTTCTGTCACGAAATTCTCAGTAGCAGCTCGGAGCCTGGAAATGTGCCCGGTACGGCAATAGGCTCGCCCCTTATTACGTGGGACTAAAGTATATCTGGCGAAAAGTGGGTGTAGAAATACACCTCTGCCTACCCCTTCGGGGATAAAAGGCGTGACGATATGTATGTATGTATACAAACATATAAAATCATGTAGGTATGTAAGTACCATAGGAAATGCCCGATTGGTTACACTAAGCAGATTCATATAGGCTTCCATTTTAAATGTTAACCTGAAGGTACTACTAATCATGAACTTCAATGAAATGATACATTGTCCATAACGCAGATAAAAGTGTTCTGCTAGTATACATTATTACTAGAATCATACTAATATGATTTTTAAAATATCAACATAATAATAGATTAAGCTAATCAAATTTCGACTATATCACGCATAACTTTAGGATTAAACATTGCAACATAGTAGGTACCTACATTTTTAAAACGGCGCGCGATCGAAATTTCTTACTAAATCACACCAAATGCAGTAAGCCGATCCCTGTGCCCTAGTAGGTGAATACTGTCTTACATTTTGTTTTAATGGAATTTCTTTTTTTATATGCACTGATTTACTTATGTATTGTAAATAAGTTGTAGATTTGTAGGAAGGTATGAGAAGTGGGGTTATAATTTTAAAATGTGTTATAAGTAGTACTAGACCTAGTACTATAACACATCTTCGTAATTTGTGACATAAAACATTGTTTCAGGGTCGGCAGAGGTGTATTACACACCCACACTTCGCCAGTTACGTTAAATTAAAAAATTCCAATGTATTTTAAACCGTGGACTTTAGCTTGTTTTACAAAAGCCGTGCGAGTTCCCTTACCCCCTAGTATCACCGAATAGCTTTCGAAGCTTCCGCGTAATTTGAAAAGAATATTATCATAAGGTGACTTAACGAAGAATTCAAACAGCACAATATAGTCTACAACTCGTCGCCATAATTATTATTTAAATAAAGAACACTGCTACAAAAACTGTCACCGTCCATTCGTCACCGCGGCACGATCGCGGCTGTTGTGTACTTTAGGGTGTACTGCGCTCGAGGCGCGTAGGTATAACTCGAGTTTCGTGCGTTTGTATGGAGTTAGAATAATGTTAGATATTATTACCGTGGTTATGTACTGAAAACAACAACATAAAAAAATCCATAAACATATATTACCACGAATTAAAACTTGAAATAATAAACGTTAAAATCTCGTGTAACTTTAAAGTCGTAACGTTGGTGACATTCAATGTTCATAACGACAGACATCTGAGGCTCTTCGCTTGAATTTCGCTGAGTTCAATTTCGTCAAATTGACTAATTAACTTCGAGGCCTCGGCTCGAACACCGAGAAATGAACCAAGAAATGAAGCTAGAAGTTCTACGGTTCAACATTGTACGGTTTACTACGTGCTCTACGGAGTGTTACGACGTGTTCTACGAATTTAGCCGGATTTACGAATGGCCACACATAAACTTCACATTTAGTTTTGCAAAACTGGTGGTTGCTAATTTACATCATTAATAACTCGCATTTTTATAACGCCTATGTATAGTTGAATTTTTTTAATGCTTTCTAATATTTTAAGCTGTGATCACTATGATATTTATTTAGATCATTATTGTCCTCACCAGTAAAAATTACTCAGAGGAGAAGTCAAAATATTTATCTATAGTATAGATATTCAATAAATATTATAACGTTCTCTTATTATAAGAACGGAAAGTTGAGCCTCAGCTATTAACTTTGTCCGTGCGAAACTGGGTAAAACCTATACCAATATAACCAGTGGGCGCTTTATAACTTTCCCCTCGGCTGTTTGGATACAGCCTTCAATAATACGACCTGAAATAAGTTATTTTATATACAATCATGATCCGTATCGCAGTTCAGTATCAATATTGAATCTATCCATGGATTTGGTTACTAGAGATACATATTTGACTTAAGTTCACAAAATATTGCAACCTTGTAATCTTATTTCGCTGTGCAACAATATTATGCCACCACTAAAAAACATTTATATCATTAGACTGAAATTGCGATAGGTATATAGTATAAAGAAATATGTGTTTTTTGTAACGATAGATAAGATTTATTTCTTGCCTCGTCTCAATAGAAAGTTCGTACCAAACTTATATGCACAGTATACCACATTTACTATCAACAGTATACGACTCGGCTCCAATTTACTTTATTTTCTCAAATCATTCTCTTCAGCTCTTTTCCCAAGAGATACAATACATCCCGCCTCTACTCACCCATCTAGCTTTATTTTTAGAAGGCATCATCTACTTACTTATTTCTTTGATAAAACGTTTCGTTGCTTTGCTAGGTATATATTGAAGCCAGAATTGGATTTAATTATATATATTTTGTTTTTCCGTCTATCCATGCTAGGAGCATGTGGCTATGCCAAACACTTTGTGTGCCAAATACATTTTGCCTGTAGCTTCGCCCTTCGCCCTTGTAGGACGGATCGGTTATAGACACGAAAAATAGCACGCGTGTGCTAATGATGTATAAGCTATACTTCAAAATGTACCAAATGACGCGTTTATAATAAGAGTAAGATTGCCTCTCAATTCGATGCTTACATATTGAAATACTTTTTCACGCCCCGTCATCTACCGATCGATATATCACGTATCTTATGTACTTAGGCATTATTATATAACGACACAAGAGGAAACTTCTTACGTAAGGAGCATTAGAAGCATAAAAAAGCAACTGTGTTGGTACAGAACTCTGATTATTTGTAAAACATCAGGGTTTAGTTACAAATTCGCATCTCAGGGTTAGCTGACCGCTACTGTCACCGGATTGTAAATTAGATAAATTTGTAGCCTCAATGTTCATATTGGCATGAGACATTTAGGGAGCTGCCCCACTGTCGGAGATAAGCGAGTAGGGAGTAGAGCTAGAAAAACGAGTTGGCGAGCAGAGAGTTTATAGCTCTGGAAGCCTAGACCGGACCCGCGTGGGTTTCATTTTGATCGACGATAGGAACAAAAAGCGGATACGGTTAGAACTCCTGATATATGTATGTGCGCTGGGCTATCAGCAAGGGTCGGAACGCGACGGATGAAAACTCGCCAAACAACTCGCTCGAGGAGAAAAGGTTAGCACAGCGCATAACTGCGCACGCCTCCCACGTGTTCCAAAAGAGCATCACTTAGAGAGTTAAACTTTGATTGCTATCTTTCAGCGACAAACAAATAGAACGTGTTTTCCTCGATAGCATTAAACTATTATTGTTATATGTATATTATTATCAATTTATTTACATGAGATTTACATATAAGTTACGTTTCTTGAGCGAGAAAATATCAGCCGATAGTTAGGCGCTTCACCGGCGGTGGGACAACAGCCTTACTATCTACCATAATCGAAACACGATTTCATGTAAACTACATTAAAGCCACCCATGCCTGGTTGTTATTTCGTTTTTGATAACTGGTGACGATGGCAGGGAAAATTGATCTGATTCTAAAAACTATCAATTCATTACACGGAATTATATCAATCTGTTACTATTTTTATGCAGCAAAACATAAATGTTGCAAAAGAATATTCATCAATATATTCGAATTCAAAATAACAATTTATCTTTTAGAAAAATTACTCTAAGCCAATTCTTATTTTTGACTAAGAGTATTATCGGAAATTCGACTGCTGATAAAAATATGTAAGCAAAAACATGTCTGGCCTTGATTTATTGAACAGGATTAGTGCTGAAATACGATTGATTTTTCCACGACTATCGCTAAAAGACTTAATAAATAATACACAGACGTGTCTTGCCAGTTCGTTATGTATAAGTAGTTATTTTTAAATCTAAGTTTTTATGCAACTGCTATGAAATATTTAAATTGTTCAGATAAAACTAAACCTGCGCGGTTTAGTTTTATCTCAACATTTTGCTGATCCTGCGTTATTTAAATGGTCTTGAGACTACATTATTAATTATATTAAAATAAATAATGTAGTCTTTAGATCATTTTGTGATAGAATTCGTAAACCGTAGTTTGATTCCGTTCCGTTCGTTCTCAAGCAGTTTGAACCGTAGGTTTATTGCTTGCAATACAAGTTTACAGCAAATTCCGTCGGACCACGATGTCCAGACACATCTACTTTGCGTAGATTGAAGTATCACAACATCTTTCTTTTGTACACGTACAAATAAAATATTTATTTCACCAGAAGATAAAGAAACAGAAGGCCCCGTAAGTCAAATCTAACCCTGAACCTTCGGCCAAATAAAGTATAAGAACCAAAATTATGCAGGCACTCTTTTATCAACGATATAAATTAATTTACAAATTTAATTAAGACCTTAAATCTTCGGTGTTCTAGTTACTAGTTTCAGCTAATTTAGAAGGTACTAACTAAGGCCCTATAATGACTGTTAAAGATCTTCATGACAACCGGGGCCGACGGCTTAACGTGCTCTCAGAGGCACGGGGCAAGCTGTAATTAACAATTCAATACGCATATAACTCCGAAAAGTCAATGGTGCGCGCCGTGGATTCGAACCCGCAATCCTCGGCATGGTAGTCTGTTGGTATCTCCACTAGGTTATCGCTGCCTATCCCCTAAGTGTATTACTCATGAGAAACATAATGTATTACGAAATATTCAAGACGCGGTTTCAAGGAGTTAGGGAAATCACCATACAGCCCACGCCTTAATAAAATATTCTGTAAACGTGTGGGAATGATTACAAGGACAACAGCTGTTTGATGAGGTTCGCATGACGTCTTATAAGTGTAACAGTTTACATAGATAAATTAAGACACATTAAGGATCGGTGCTGAAAGAAGACTCAAGCGAGCAACTTCTCAAAAAATCGGACAATTCTAACGGTATTTTTATACTTTATTTAATATTTTGATCACTGTTGTAGTGTTAAGTTGAGATTTCTAAATCATGTTGCCTAAAACCAGTACATATTTTGTCGTACATTGATTGTCACGCCTTCAATTCCCCAAGCAGAAAGAGTAAACATACAGAGTGTCACAAGAACCATCAACAAGCTGAAGTGTACTCGTTTTGGACATCATGCTTAGTCATACTAAGCAGAAATAATAACTGGGAAACGATGTTTTAAGTACACACAAATTTAAGCCACAATTAAAAGTGGGCGCGTGGAATGCTCGAAATACCTACTTATCCATGGGAGCATAGGACATCTTTAGAATAATTTCAGCCTCTATATCTTAAAACACGAACCAGTGATTTTCCAGGTATAGTGTCCAAGTAAAAAATATTCGTAATGATTGGTACAATATGGGATTAAAGTTTTAGTTAAAGGTATTTTACACGCCGTATGTATTATATGCCGCACACCGACATTTTCATATATTATGCAAAGGTACTGCAGGGAGTGTAGGAACGCAAATGCAAATCACATTATGACTCACAGCAGTCTTGCTAAAACTAAACCAACAGTAAGAAAGTCCTGAAAAAATTTTTAGGATTTGTGTTTTTTTGGGTTATATAATTATATAGAAATCAAATAATAACATTTGTAACAATAATATAATAACAAGGCTATTACTTAATAAGGGAGATAAAAATGACTGCCTCAGTGGTCCAGTGGATAGCGTATGCGACGTCCCGGGTTTGATTCCCGGGTCGGGCAAAAGTGTTACTGAGTTTTCCGAATTCCCAGTAGCAACACGGAGTCTGGTGATTTGCCCGGTAACGGCAATAAGCTCGCCCCCTATTAAGTGGGACCTAAATATTCATGGCGAAATGTGCGTGTAATATTATGCCTCTGCCTACCCCATCGAGGATAAGGGTGTGAGTCTATATGTAAATAAAATATTCTTGTAGTCTCTATGAGTCATGGCACCCATCACATCCAGACACATAATTTATGTTCAAACAATTTAGATTTGGATGAATTCTCTAAGTGAAATATATTACGGATGCTACTTAGAGTATAAGTTGTAAGAGATAATGATAATAATTTATCATACTTTTGATATGTTATGACACGTTGGCAAAATTATTGAACTAGCAAACAAAGATCTTTTACAGAATCAGAAGGCCAATTCTCGTATTTTATATGACATTGAAACTATATTTTCAACGAAATGAGATTAGATTCAGAATTGACTCAGAATCGGTATTCTTGCTAATTTTAATGTCAATATGTTATTTAAATTCTATAGTTCGACGTTGACACATTGTTCAATTTATGATCTAGTCACGATAACATTTTTGTTTTTTAAAGACAGCACTAGGACTACATCCTGTGTCGCGGAGGACTTTACAAACATACAATAAAGGGACACAATGAACACCCAGACTCGAGACAACAATTTATGAATCACACAAAGTGTTGCCTCGTGTGAGTATCGAACCCACAACACACGGCGCAGTGTCAAGGCTTAAACCACTACGCCAATCGTGCAGTCCTATAACAATAATACGAACAGTAATATATTCCAATAACAGTGTAAGTGTAAGCCAGTAGAAACATAGGAGAATAACAGAGGTATTCATACCTTTAAATAAGTCAATTATCGCGACTAAGACCCGCTAAATAAATCATGAAAATTTAAAATCGATTATTCCAATAACATTCATTTTTTTTATATAAGTTCAAATATTAGCTAATTTAGGAGAATACCATTTGTGACATTAGTATGACACTAACATTAGATCGACACTGCATCTTGAACAAATATAACTGGCAAAATTAGGCCTCAGAGAGTTTTTAAGTATTTTTACTATCTTCGGCATGAATGGGTCGGTCAATTTTATAGGATATCGACTTAAAAGTAAAAGTCTCTACACTGTTGTGCTTATTTTATTGAAGGAAAAGGAGCTGAAAGTTCAATCAACCTTGCCTAGCAAACTGGGTAGACAAGTAGATTGGACTTCCAATAACTACTCCTGCTCCTTTTTCTTCCGAGATTGAGATCATTGTGAGGAAACGTACATAGACAGTTACTCGTAAGGCACTTAAATATAAATGCATAAATAGCGGCGTAGTAAAATCCTTTACTACCTAATAGCTTTAACTTCTCGTACTTAAAAAATAATTATAGCCCTGGCAAGTTAAAGCAGATTAAAACAACATCAAAGCTCTCACTTATTTTCACGTAATTTGCAAACCAAATCACCGCCTAAGAATATTTCCAAAATATGGATAAAATTAAGAAAACAGGAAGGAAAGTCTCTAAAGTGGTGCCTTGTCAGAAAATGAAATAAATAGTAAATTAGGTAAACCCCTTAAAGTAAGTTTGTTCAACCCCTTAGAGATGTTTTGTCCGAAGTTCTATATCCGAGATATCGATAATGTATAGATAAGTAAACTTTATTCCCACATTGTTTTTCTAATGACCTATTGATAGGGACCTCGGCCTACTTTGCAAGTAATCGGGTCCCAGTAGAGCTCTCTGTGAGCTCCTTAAATAAATAATGAATATTGAAAAAGGCAAAGAATTAACATTATTTTTAGTGATGTCAGTTAGTGAACTGAATATCGATGATTACACGAGATCGTAGGTTAAAATTCATATAAAAGTCAAAATTATTAGTGCAGGTTTTATAACAATTTGATGCAACAGATAGGGAAGATAGGCCATCCTGATTCGTTACCGTGTGCGATTCAAACCTAAATATTAGTCACTTATTATTATTTTTTTTAGTTAGCCTACAGATGTATCTCACTGCTGGGCAAAGGCCTTTCCCTTGGACCGCCATTCATTCCTGTCCTGTGCTAAGTTCGGCCAGTCGCTGTCAAATGCATCCAGGTCGTACCACCATCTCCGTTTATTATTATTTTTTCACTTATTATTAGGTATAAATATTTTAATTATTTGTACAAAAAGTTTTGTATCGATCAAGTGAAAAAGAATGCTAATATTTTTGTGCCACGGTTATTTTAATTTAACTAAACTATCTTAGCAAATCTCAGATCGCAACTTCACAAGTTAAAAACAAATCATCTACTCCAAAGTTTAAAAAATCTTACTGACATCTCCAAAATAAATTCGCATTGTATATAATTGCGCCGCGTCCCTAGCAGGCGCCGGTCTGTCGAGAGAGGATCCGAGTGACGGCCGAGTCAACAACGGTACGATTATCGATCTCAGTAGTCAACCTGTCTCTCTACTGTGTGTAGCAGTTTGTACGATGATTGCCATCAAACTTATTACAAGTTGACGCGGATTTTGATTAACTTTATAGAAGTGTGCAACTTTTTGGAGCGGTTATAGCGTGTCTTGATTCTTGTAGCAGATTGGCGAAATAAAGCTTCGCTTAGGTAGGTCACCACTTGGATGGGTGACCGTATCTACATCACGGCGCTTTGAAAGGTGACGTACAAATGTCGGTCCTGTGTCTTGTCTCAGGAAAATTACCGTTAAGCCATGTTGGAGGCCTTTAGGTGGTTTAAAAACGCCGTCGCCAGAGTTGGGCACACACTCACACGAAAAAGTACATATACAACTATTACTTTATAGTTATACAAATAACATTAAGTCACTTTATGAGAAATAATGCTTGATTAAACAAAAAAAATCTTGTGGTTAGAGACCCACTCAGTTTTTTTCGTTTGGTCGGTTTAAAACAAAATGTTATTGTTTATATGTATTATAATTGTGTCATACACGAGTATGTTACTCAACTCATCCTCAATAGCTGTATAAACAGTCCGATCCGAGATAATTATGTTTTGTATTTACTTTGAGTAGGATGCTGGACGATTCAGATTCATAATTGGACACCGGTATGTGATTTTGTCAGGGCAACGGCTGTCTGTTTTATGTTATGTGCCTGGATACAATATGGCTGTTCATGTGTCTTCTATAGTTTTTTGTTGTATTGACCTGTAGCTAATCCTACGTAACCGACTTCGTATCGTGCAGTCTTGGGTTCGATTCTAGGTTTAGGTAAAAAGTGATATCGGGTTTTCCTGTTACGAATTATACTATGAAAATTCAGTATCAAGAAATTGGCTATTTTTTCGTTCTTTTCACCATATTTACTTTGGGAGGCTTACCATATGAACATCATTTACTGCTTGAGTATGATATCAATAGCTACTAAAAATTTTACTAGTAGATGTCTACAATGTGAAACAGTTGCAGCTCCTTACAAAAATAAAATGTACCACCATTATATTTGTTTGAAAAGAGTGGCCATGAGTTTTATTGCCCGTTCTTTCTCGTGGTTCTACCTATTGCATTGCGAACGTGGCAGTAAATGTAAATGTAGAATCATTAAGTAATTAACTTAAATTTTGACGTTCATAAGCGTCACTTTGTGGCCTAGATGAATAAATGATTTTGATTTTGATTTTTTTAATTTTATGAGGATCAATCTACCGAAACAAAAAGCCAATAATTTGTTGGTATTTCACCAATATAAAATTATCAAGAACTCTTAGATCTTGCTGGTGTGTCATTTAGCAATTTTAAGTTTTAATTAACTCGATGAAATATGTAAAAGTGTACAGTTTTCATTAAAGACTGACTTCATATTTTTTGAGAAAAATGAAAACTGGCTTGACGTTTTCAGCATTGAGTGTATTATTTGGTGTACACAGAACCACCATCTCACGAATATTTCATTTGATCTTACAAAATCTAGCTTGTGCAACTACTAATTTAATCTTTTGACCGAATAGAGCCACCGTAGAAGCAACAATGACCAAGTGTTTCAGTCCAGATTACATCAATACAAGAGTTATTATTGACTGTACTGTCCGAATTGAAATGCCGACAGCAGTGGATGACCATTGATAGTAAAAATACCACTTCGTCTTTTTATTTATCTTTCATTTACTATAATTACTAGTAAGCAATAAAATACTGATATGTCATTATTTGGCATAATCCCGGATAGTTGCGCAATGCTAGATGGCGCTACTGTCTTGCACATAGCTAATATGAATAAATGAATTTAACTTTGACTTTGACATTGAAAATCTTTAAAATTATGACTATCTTTCGTCGCTGTTAACTGTTGTTATGAATACATACGCAAGCGTCAGCATATTTTCTACCACCAACTTTCTACGCCCATAAAACTGCAGGCACAATACTACGAAAATAATACAGCCAGCTTACCGAAGAAAACAAGAAATCTTACAAAATTAATTGAATTATAAAGAAGGGAAAAGCCAAGCGTCTTACACGACCCACCATCATCGTTCATCCCTTTCTATCGAGCGGTTTGTTCAGAGCCTAGATAAAGTTTTAAAAGTAAATAAATTGTTGAGAAGGCCGTTCCTTTGGTAAAAAAGAAGTTAAAGAAACTGTTAAAAGATCCTGTTATTACAGGATTGGTTTGTTGTAAATTATCTTTGGATAAAATAAGAAAGGGGAAATTAATTCTGAACGTTTTGACGCGAGACGTTGATAAATTGCGCTGTGTATCGCCGCTTTTAAAGAGTATAGGGTAAGTCAACGGGTTTCTCGCTCTATATATTACAAAAAAGAAGATAAGTCCGATGTGAGCGTCAACTTAGTCTTTTACGATACAATAATCAATTCAGATATTTAAACGGTTGGCATATTGGTCTATTAGGCTAACATAGAAAACCTTATCTAAGTTTAGAAAGTAATTGCTTAAAACGTAATAAACAATCTAAACATATTATAAAATGAAGTCTCCTTTTCTTCCCGTCTGTCTGTAGGAACGCGATAAATTTAAAATCTAACGAACGGAATTTTAGACGGTTTTCACCAATGAGTAGTGTGATTTCTGATGAAGGCTTAAGTGTATAATTCACACAGGCGGACGTTTAGTAGAACATGGTATATAGGTACCACGTGTAGATTCAAACAAGACTCTTGTACAGATACATACACGTGAACATATTCAATGCGGTATTGAATTCACCAAGTGGTCGCGAAACTTTTTTCCATTTAACTTTTACAAACTGTAAGTACAATCAAATCAGTAATGCAGGTTACATTCTTGGTTACAATATACATGTTAAGCACTCTGTATACTACCATTTCTGATGTGCAAATTTTACAGGCAATAAAATAATCATTAAAATAATTATGAATAATTTCAACTTTTACATCAATTACATTATACATTCTAGTTTTAACAAAATTAACATTACCAAATTAATAATTTGAATTCATTTGCAAGTCAAAGTTGAACAATAGAGTACATTAACATAAAGTACCTTAGACCTATAAACACTTTTCTACTTAGGTAAAACACTGATATACTAAGTTCAGCCCGCGGCTTCTCCCACCTGTGAGTTGGTTAGGACTTATGATATGGGCAGCTATTATGATGCAAAGTGTCATCAAAGTAATCGATTTTAAACTCTAGCGATTTGTACACATCATCAGCCCTTTATGATGTCCCACTGCTGGGCACTGGCCTCTTCTCACTATGAGAAAGGTAAGGCCATAGTCCACCACGCTGGCCTAGTGCGGGTTGGCAGACTTCACATGTCTTTCGAGAACATTATGGAGAACTCTCAGACATGCAGGTTTCCTCACGATGTTTTCCTTCACCGTTTAGCAAGCGATAATTAACAATTTAATACGCACACAACTCCTAAAAGTCATTGGTGCGTGCCGTGGATTCGAACCCGGACCCTCTGCTTGGCAGTCTTTCGGTCTCTCCACTAGGCTATCGCTGCTTACACATAATACAAAATAATTTTACGCGTCTCTCCGCGACCACGATCGGTGCAAGACGATCGAAACGTCGAAAACAAATAGGTATTTATACCGTAAATAAGTTAATTTTACGCGATTAAGACCCGATAAATTATTTTGTCTGATGACATCAAAGTACCTAAATTTTTGCGTGAAAGTGACAAACATAAAAACATTTATTCATCCCTCCATGTCATGAACTTTCACGTTGATAATATTATTAGGTAGTAAGACTTACTTACTGAATACTAAGGCGGTAACAGACGTTAAACGAGGTCACACAACAGACGAAGTCTAAAAATCGTGGAGCTAGAATGTAAGTATCTGGTTCCTTAATAAGATTACTTTTTCGGTAAGTGTACTTATTCGGTATTACTTATCAACAATATGTACCACTAGCTGTCCACGCGGTTTGCCTTTCTGACTGCCTCGTTGGTCTCGCGGCATAAATGTGCGCGTGGGATTGGGAGGTCTTGGATTCCATTCCCGGGTCGGGCAATGTGTTATTGGGTTTCTCCGTAAGGAAATTCTCAGTAGGTAGCAGCACGGAGTCAGGTAATGTGCCCGGTTCGGCAATAAGCTCGCCCCCTATATCGTGGCACCCAAAAATTCATGGCGAAATGTGGGTGTAATATTACACCTCTGCCTACCCCTTTGGCGATACAGGCGTGAGTCTAAAAAAAGCAATGTCCACGCGGTTTCATCCGCATTAATTTAAGGGCTTGTGCGCATGAACCGTGACTCATGCCTTCCTCGATAAATAGCCTATCCCACACAAATCGAACCAGTACTTCTAAACAAATGCGTTCAACCAAACAAACAAACTATTCAGCTTTGTAGATAATATTAATTAATAAAGTTAGATTTTTCGTAGTTGTATAAAGGTTATTTACACTTTCTTTATTTCTACGCCTCATGTGCCTCTTAATACATACCTGCATAAAACTCTCCAACCCACCAATAAAATATGACCGTAAAAATAAAATGAACTAATTATGTACATAATGACAAAATAGTCGACTGTTTTATCGACGAGGACATAGATTTTTATTTTTTTTATAGTCTCACGCCTGTATCCCCGAAGTACCCGTCGTAATTAGCACGTCGTAATTAGTAAGAAGCACCCACATTTCGCCATAAATTTTTTAGGTCTCACGTAATAGGGGGCGAGTCTATTGCCGTACCGGGCACATTACCAGACTCCGTGCTCAGACTCCGTGCTGCTACTGAGAATTTTCTAACGGAAAACCCAATAACACTTTGCCCGACCCGGGAATCAAACCCGAGACCCCTCAATCCCACGCGCACATTTATGCCGCGAGACCAACGAGTATATCGTGATCGAGTTTTCACTATCGCACTGTATGTCGTGATCGAGTACAGTGCGATAGGGAAAACAGTGGCAGTGGTGTTGTAGGCAAAAATCGAGTAAGAAAGCCGGTAGACCTAGACCGAAGTATAACGGTCTAGGTCTACCGGCTTTCTTACTCGATTTTTGCCGGGAACTACGCCATATTGTACAGCTAAGTAATAAAGTTACTCCCAAGTTTTAATACTTTGTGAAAAGAATATGAACTCTTGAAGTGATCTTATGGCGCGTTCGTAATACACAATGTACACGTATCTGTTTTGTAGCATTGTATTTTTATTTCCTTTATTATTTCAGTGAGTGGCTTCTTGATTTATTAGTTAGTGTTGGGTTCTCTGCTCAAGTAAAAAATTATCTAGTAAAAAAAGAATATACAGCATGAGATATGTAAATTAAAAGAGTCACAAATATTAATCTGTCCTCATAAAATTTCACATTTATGATAACCGTAGGGTAGATGAGGATAGCGGAGTCGCGGAAAAGTATGCTATCCGCGAATTGCGTGACCTCGCCAACACACGGAACCGGTAGGGACACCGTGGTGGTTTTAGTGGGTATGCCCCGAACGCCTTTAGGGGAGAACCTCCACACACCTTCTTCGCCAGTCCCAAACCCGGCCGACTACACTCTACGGTCGGGTTGGCGTCGAGTTGAGATGGTTTGTATGGAGAGTTTCCACCGTAGTCAACAAAAAAAAGGGTAGATGAGTATGCACGCGTGAGAAATCACTCTTTTATACTCATATCAGTAATTTCTCATGAATGCACACTCATGACTACTTGCAAAAGGACTTGTTGAGCATTTCGTAAACAAACAGAGAAATTCTCAGCATCGATACGCTTGAATAATATCATAAGAGTTAAAAATAAGGAAAATGCTGATACCCGTTGAAATTTTCTGGGTCGAATATCAGACTGCGTCATCGCTATTTTGAATGCGTGTAATTGCATTAAGCCACTTAATTTGTTGCTCTTGCAAAATGCCTATTTAATTTCTTTTTGTTAAAAGCTTTCTACTTTAAGTTTCCGATTAATTATAGAGCTAAATAACTCATAGCATATACTTTACGTTGGGGCAGAAAGTTTCTGGAGTGGTGACAGAAGGCCTATGCCTCGCGCAAGGTGGACCCACGATCTTATTATCGCGGTAGACGGTTGGATGTGGTTGGCTTAAAATTTGTCTGTGTGGAAAGCTTTATACGTGTTTCTCGTCCAGCCAATCAGACTTGTTCATAATTAAATAAACTATTAATTCAAAGCAAACAAAAAAGTAGCTTCCAAACCGAAATACCTATATAAATGGAATACATACATATATACATAGACTCACGCCTGTTTCCCCGAAGGGGTAGGCAGAGGCATGTTAAACGCCCACTTTTCGCCAGTTTTTTGATCCCACGTAATAGGTGGCGAGCCTATTGCCGCTTATCGGGATATTTTGTTTGCCAGAGCCTCGTCCGTTGATCGGCAGGTGCACCACTTGCAGGTGAGGTTGGCTTGGGACCCTAAGTTCTAGGTGGGACCCCTGTGCACCATGGAATAAATTACTTTTATTTCTTTCCTTTAAATAATAAAAGCCATATTAAAATGATGTGATGAGGGTAACATTATTTATCAGAAAAAGCTTATAAATGTATAAATAAAGGATTTAATAACTAAGATCCATCTCCAGTATCCATTACTTACAACATTCCGGTGCTTATATTCGTCACGCCCAACATTACCTGGAAATAAAAAAAAAACATTAGTATTAGAAAAGTGCTTGATCAAGATCCTACGGAATAATAATATGTCAAAGGGGTTTTCACTATCCACTAGATTAAGAGCATTTAATTCCAGAGAGTCGGTTAGATTAGTAATCCTCATTAGTAGGTACTATTGACATCAAAAATCACTAAATGGAAAGACTTTTCATCTCGTAGTTGCGAGCAAGAAAAATACCTCTTATTTAAATAATTTTAAAGAATTTAACCCGGTTTAATTATTTGTGTGATGAGCACAATTATTTATTTTGTGCCTTAGTGTAATTTGGACCCCTTCCAATTATTGTTATAGGTATTCATCCTGAATCATAATCGGCACCCACTATTCAAATTTCTATTTTCAGTACTTGCTATGACATGACTAAAAATATTTCATAATATGCCCAATATCTTTAAATGAAGGGTGGAAAGTATCTTTGCAATGTCGCTTATTTGAAAACTAAGCTCTATGAATATATGGGCAACAGCAAGTTACACATAAAACTAAAGCTCTTTTCACACAAAGCGATTTTATATAAAGGCGCGTTCACATTAGTCGGTGAAATGTTCCTGCATGAAGAATCACAATGAATGCGCGACACTATTGATTAATTACTATTGTAACGCAGACATTTTTTTTCATAACATCAATATTTTATTTCTGCTGTTACGTATAATGGATGATGTAGTAATATTGTTTCTTTTTGTTATTTATTTGTAAAGCGATCATTTTTTTAGAACTTAACTCTATAATTAAATTCAAAGAATACTTTAACTGGTCCGTGTGGTGACGGATTAAGAATACGGAATGTCACCACCCCATATCATCCCATGGGTGTCGTAAGAGCCGACAGAGGGAGCATATTATGCAGAGAACAGCACTGTAAGAGAAGGAAAACTTGATACAAACCCTATACCAACCCGTTTGGCCAGCGTGGTATAGTAGGTTAAATTCCTCCTTTGAAAGGAGAGGCCTAGTCCAGCAGTGGACTGTTAAAGGCTGATGAAGTAAAATACTTTAACTGTAGGAACATTGAGTATTTCGCCGAAATTTTAAGTGGAATGTATCATAGTACTATCAATATAGAACACAAAACCATATGTATTTGAATTCGTGTCTATACTAATATTATAAAGCTAAAAAGTTTGATTGTTTGTTTGACCGCGCTAATCTCAAGAAATTCTGCTGCGATTTAAATATTGTTCTCTTTAAATTTTTAAATAGCCCATTTATTGAGGAAGGCTATAGGCTATTTCACATCACTATGAGCCACGGGTGCAAAACAGTAACCTTAAACAAGTCGAGTGAACCGTGGGCTCGTCTATTTCTAAATAAAACTTTTATAAGACGTAATTCCTACTTCAAAACATTTCGCAGTTAAAACCCATGATATTATAAAAAAACAACACCTTTACAATCATTATACTTAAATACGTAACACAGGTACAAATGGGAACACGATACGCCATATCAGGATTATAAATTGCATTGGCAACCCCGTTAAAGGGTTTCGGTGCGTTGTTTGTTGGCGTCAGTCAAAATGTACATGGGAGATGTTTTAATTACTGCATATAACCCGTATGCATATGTAATCATTATAACTTGTTTTTATTTTTTTAAAGCTCGCTGCCCCCGCTCTATTTTGCAGACAGATGCGTGCATTTGGAATTACCCGACTAGCACTGTAACTTCAAAGGTGCCACACACGTCGGTCTGTGTCGTGGGCAGCGGGCTTAAGATCCCGCACAGGGATTCGATCCTCTGTTGTTCCTCATTATACAAACATTCAGACTAGAAACAAAATTTGTGGAGCATACAAGTTCTTTCTCACGTGGGAATCGAATCTTTTACTTGGGGCGCAGTTCGAAATGGTGAAGTGACTGCCTAAACTTCTGCGCAATGCGTGCAGTCTGAACACATTCTGCTACAATAGATCCGCAACCCAATTTCTGTGTTAACAATTAAGCGTAAAAGAAACAATTTAAAATAAAGACATTAGGAATTTAAACTTTCGTGCTCAGTGCCGACATATCGGTTATTTTCAGTATATGTTGAAAGACAATTTAAAATCGAAGATAAAATACCTCATGAAAAAATGGATAGATCATTAAGAAGATAATAATCTGCATGTAAAGCTATGAGTCTTCTTTCTCTTAGCGTTATCCCAGTTTCAGTCTGGGGTCCGCTTTCTAGTCTAACCGGATTTGGCTGAATATTAGCTTTTCCACGGAGCGACTGCCTGTTTGACCTCCGCAACCCGAAGGGATAGCGATATTCCATGGTTTAGACTAGTGTCAGTTTATTTAGAAGGTACTGACGCCCTGTAACGACTGTCAAAGATCTTCATGACAACCGGGACCGACGGCTTAACGTGCTCTCTGAGGCACGGGACAAGCGATAATTAACAATTCAATACGCACATAACTCCGAAAAGTCATTGGTGCGCGCCGTGGATTCGAACCTGATACCCTCTGCATGGCAGTCTGTTGGTATATCCACTCGGCTATCGCTGCCTGTAAAGCTATGAGTATCGCTATAAAAAAAATTTTGGCCCGTAAAGTACATAAGTACAAATTTCGCTTCTACTTTTAAGGTCCAAAATCAAGTTCACTTTTATTTCAAGCTGTTAAAATAAGTAAATGAAAATACAAGAAAATACCGTAAAACATCTAAAAAAATCAAAATTAATAATAACATACAATATATCACATCCGCAAAACAAATAATTTAGTATCAGATTTGTTTTCCCATCAATATGTTTTCTGTTATTTAACACGACCTAAAAAATATAATCCCCGAAAAAAAAAACACAGACAAACGACCATCTATTGTACTGTTTTATCAAACAACAAAAACATCAAAATTTGATACTAAACAAATAAACGAACAAAACTCAATTCTTTCGAGAGATAACAAATTAATTCCTAAAAGAAATAAAACCCTTCAAACACAAAACGTAATATTTTAAGTGGTCTGATAATTTTCAAGGTTTTACGTAAAATCGGCCATTAGTTGAGGTCTGCCACAGAGGACAAAAGCCTGAAGAAAAATAACATGATTTTAATATTACTAGTAATACGGTATTCAATTTAATACACATTACTGAGCTAAAGTTCTTGTATTAGAAGTTACTAATGAAATTACTGTGAAATTAACACCTTATCGTTTCGTAACAAAACATTATCAATAAATGAAACCGCAAAACCGAAACTTCTAGGCGTAAGGATTTCCCGACATTCCCACGAGTTTGGGCAGAAACAACGTTTATAAGTACTAAGTATCTAGTAAGTTGACTTAGTAAATCCTGATTACTTTGAAAGTTTTGCGACTTTCACACAAAGCAATACTTATTTAACGGGTCTATAACGCGTAATTATTTGAAAATAAAAGGTCAAATATGTTATAGGATATTTCTCGACGATTCGGCATGGTTTACACCAGCCGTGGCCAGTAAAGTAAATTGGTAAATTCTAATCCACGGGGGAAAACCGTACAGCAAGAAGCTCTATTCTATCTATCCTATAACAACGCAATTTGAGCCACATTTTCATAGAGTGCAATAAATTAAAACGGGAAGCGTGACTGTGACGTCCCATGACATCCGACGCCTGAAATTAATCACTTTTAAAAAATAAGCACAACCCACTTTTTGTGGACGGCGGAAAAATAGTCAAAGGTCTCTTTGTAATTTTTTGCTGTGCACCATTGCGACGAGTACTGTTCAATCTTTTGTGAACAGTATTAATGATAAAAATTAGTGACCTTTAGGACAGTACTAGCGGTAGGTTCTTGGCTTTAGGGCTTTCAAAATCCAAAAATTATAAAAGGAACGATTCTGTTGATATTGAATTTGATTATTACTGTAAAAACAACGTAGGAATTGTAACACTATCGTAAGACGTCGATATTTTAATAACAGATATTAACTAATCGGTACAAAATTGTATTTGTAAATTTTCAAACATGATCAGTATCTGTATTGTGGAAGCTTGTAATACCACTGGCTAACTGGCACTTTGCAGAGCCTTTAAACAAATAACAAGAAGCTCCGAAGGAAGTTTGGTACCTCAAATTTTAAATACAGACTCGCTCCGAGTCACCCCCCTTTCATCATCATCATAGGGTAAGGCCTAAATCCTCCATGTTGAATTGGCGGACTTCACATGTCTTTCGAGAACATAATAGAGAACTCACAGATATGAAGATTTGCTGACGATATTTTTCTTCACCGTTTAGCCAGCGATAATTAACAATTATTTATACCTATCTATAATATTATATTTTATTTATTACCACTATCACAATTATTGGCAATTATTTTACACGTAGTACACTTCATTGTCCTACTATCTATCCGAAAAAGTATGTATTCATCGTGATTATTGTTAAGTTGTGACCCAAATAAAAGAAATCACTTTTTATTTCAGAGCTAAGTCTTAAAATAATAATGTTGCCTAAAACTATAAATGTGTGGAGTATTTAAAGTAATAAGTCTTTGGTGACAATTAATTAATCGAGGCAAGACAGAAATCCCCTTGGGTTTAAGTCTGAATAAAAATGCCATTTGATTGTATTATAGAAAACATTAACTACTTTGAAATGCCCATTATTTTATCCAGAAAATCTTTTTCCATATCAGCGTTATTTAACACTTGTATTCTAAGCCGTGTGGTTGACGGCATAGAATACAAGTGTCACCACCCCCTATCTTCCCGTGGGTGTCGTAAGAGGCGACTAAAGGATAACACGATGTAAATACCATCTTTGCGTAGAGACGGAAAACTCGACATCAAACCCTTACGACTGCCTCGTTGGTCTTGCGGCATAAATGTGCGCGTGGGATCGGGAGGTCCCGGGTTCGATTACTGGGTCGGGCAGTGTTATTGGGTTTTTCTGTCACGAAATTCTCAGTAGCAGCACGGAGTCTGGATATGTGCCCGGTACGGCAATAGGCTCGCCCCTTATTACGTGGGACTACAGTATATCTGGCGAAAAGTGGGTGTAGAAATAAACCTCTGCCTACCCCTTCGGGGATAAAAGGCGTGACGATATGTATGTATGTATGTATTTAACAATATTCGTTTCTTTGGTGATCGAGAAACAAAGTAAGCGATATAATTATGTGATTCCCGTTCCTTTGTTAAGAAGAAAAAACGGAACAAAGAAACTTACATTCGCATTTTTATAGCAAGGATATTTTTTTGACAAAATATACGAGTATCTGAGTGAAAGTGTCTCCAAATAAGTATTTCCAAGTCATCGCCACTATAACTTATTTTATTCATGTTGGAAATTTAAAGTTAAACAAATTATGAATATACTGTCGCCATATTTATCATGATAAATATCAGAATTGTCCTGCATCTCGTAGACTTTGTAGACGAGTAGGTCAAGATAATATCTGGAACCGACACTTTAATAGTGTGAAGTTACGTAACACTATTTGTGTTACGAGTATTTGTGAATTCATATTTTCCGTTAGTGATATTTATTTAAAAAAAAAACAGTCTTCTCTTCTTTCTTTTCATGTGAGTGTGTGGCCTTCTCAAGTGATGCAGTTTTTAGAGTACTGGAGGCCTCCGACATGGTCTAACGATTTTTCTCCTGTAACAAGAATCGGGACCGACAGCTACACGTGCATGGTAGCGCTATGACCTATATATGATCCAAGATTCCCACAATTCCAATTAGATAGTTATTCCATGCTGCGATTGGCCTACCTCTATTTTCTTTAACTTTCTGTCCCAATGGCTATCAATTGAAACTATTTGATCAAAATAATTTGGTATTAGATCCCAAAGGAAACGTTTTTCTATTTTGTAGATGACATGGTAGAAATTAAATTACCAACAACTTCAGTTGTAAAACAATTCAATATTTGAGAAATAACCAAGACAACAACTTTCTACAAAACATCAAGTCTTATCACTAAGACAATTGTTTTCTCATCTTTGTAGGGGTATGTGAAGATGTTGCGTGTAGAGATAAAAGTAAGATTCAGCAAACGAAATATAATATACTTTACTGTGGTACCACTTTATAAATACATTTAGACTACATACTAACGACCTAACTGTATGCGTGAAGGGAGACGACTGCCGCGCCGCTCTTACACAATATCGTGCCTTGTCTATAATTTGTACCGTCAGCAGCCGCTACAATACTCCCCCCTTTATAAAAAAAATAGAAGAACATTATACAATTCAGAAAAAAGAAATTGGTAATAACTACATACAAGAAACAATAACATAAAATAATACTGAGGCAACTATCTAGCTAATCAGATACACTAGCGCTCGACTCATGTCACATAAACATGTATCAAGTTACCGGAGCGCTAGTTCTGAGAATGCCAACTAAAGATAAACACAATAGCGGGTCAATATGTGGGAATCTTTAACGATAAATTATGTGACTATTTTTAGAACAGATATAAGTAAACACAAAAACACAATAATAACTCAATTGCCGCCGTTTCTATCGAACTTCCTTTGGTCTTCGTAAGCCGCTTGTAGAGAGAGCTGGTCGTACGAAGAAGCAAATACGTTCACCGATTCTGCCAGCGATCTTCGTATTCTGCCTGGGCCGTACTGAGAGATGACAGGGTGCGCAATCCAACGCTAAGCGGTATTCATCCTCGCCTCCAAGTGTGATGAGCCGCTTCAACGCGTGCACTGTCCTGTAGAGTGCCACCGCCGGTCCCGTGTCGATCTCGTCCTCGGAGTGTGCTGCGTATTATTCGTCTTGGTGCGGAATGCTGCCTCGCCACCAAGGTCAATACGCCTTACGCGTTATGCCTCGACGTACGCACTGTCCTGCAGAGTGCCGCCGCCGTCGTATGCCGCTCCGGAATTCTCCTGCTGCCCATATTGCCGTGATCGCTGTTGTTCGTAGGTTCCACTTTTAGGTTCCACGTGTCCAGACTCAGGTGTTCTCCGCAGTTAGGTCGTAAGCACTTTCGGTCGTAGTAAAAAGGGCGAGTCGTCTCCCATGAGTTCAGGCTATCGCCGTGTCCATGCTGCTTGGCTGCAGGCTGTTGCCACGCTGCACATGCGCTTATTTGATTCCGCTGACCATGTGCACGTGCGTCGATATCGCGTTGCCGAAGCTGAGCCGAAGGTTGCGTCTTCGATGTCGGGGGTCACCAATGTAGGGGTATGTAAAGATGTTGCGTGTAGAGATAAAAGAAAGATTCAGCAAACGAAATATTATATACTTTACCGTGGTACCACTTTATAAATACATTTAGACTACATACTAACGACCTAACTGTATGCGTGAAGGGAGACGACTGCTGCGCCGCACTTACACAATATCGTGCCTTGTCTATAATTTGTAGCGTCAGCAGCCGCTACAATCTTATTCATTATTCAATGACACAATTACAGTTGTAATTCACAATATCCTTTACATTTTCAAACAAACATTATTGTAACAGACAGTCTTACCACTCATCACTTCACCACAAATATTTGCAGGGTACTACTCACCTACTTCTACACTAAAACCCTGACAAAACAAATTATCATCTTTATTCAACAAACATACCTTTACACTTTAAGAATCGATCACCAACTTTCCGTCATTCGAAAAGAGCCTTTATTTTAACTGGCTAAAGAGCAGTGTGATCTGGTGTGATGATTAAGTAATTGTTTAAGTAAATGTGTGGTGTTTATTCGTAATGCGTTGTCATTTTCATTCGCGGAGTCGGCGATGTGAGAAATGAGAATTGAATGGCAAACGCGCCAGTATTCCCTTATTTAAGTACCGTCATTAAACTATAAAACTGCGTAAGGTCAATGATTAATATTTTTTTATGTAGCTCTGTAAATTGTTATGCTCCTGCTACACCTGCGACTTAACGCGTCAATTAGCTCGTTAATTTAGGCGCTACGTAGATGTGGCCAACGTTTTAACTCGTTAAAATACTAATTTCCAATGCGAATTTTTTAACGCCTTACCTAACGCGTTATTGGCCATTGCCATTAACGTTAACGCTAACGCAGGTGTAACAGAAGCATTATAGTGCTCATAAAGTAATGTTACTTGGCATTCGTTATAAAGCAGCAAAGTATAGCGATGTTTAGAACACCAAAAATTTTATATAATGTCTCTAATTAAATTTGTTAAGACTTAGAACATTATTATTTACAACGTATATATTTGAATTATATGTCATTAACACTAACGTAATATAATATATAAACAATCTAAATGAATTAAAAACTATTATTTCAAAACACAATAAGAGCAAAAATAACAAAAGTGGACATAAAACCACTTCTGAAACTATGTACACAGATAGAGTGCCCAGAAAGTATTGGCGACATTATCATGATAGAACAAGAAGCCATCCAACCTTTCCTTAATTAATCCGTAAAATAAAATAATCATCACCTTATAACTCTTGCCCTGGTCCCAATTCATTTGGGGTCGGCGCAGTATGTACTTCACTTCCATACATCTCTATCGCCCGTTATTCGATTATTTATATCCATACTCACACAGTCCATGCATCTTTCTCTTGACCTCCTTCTACATTTTCATCCCATTACCTTTTACCTTCCATAAAAAACAAAATCTGACCAATATATAAAACGACGAAAATCCAGTAATCAATAAGCAACTGACATCGGGACCAATAAACAAATTGAGTTTCTCTGCATCGACGCGGAATATATGTTAACGAGATTAAACACACTGAGGGTTTTAACCTGCATTCGGATAAAAATGGAGCCTTTCGATAATAAATCGAATCAGCTTATAGTTGTGCTCTCAAACTGGGTAAGTGCATTGAATACGAAAATGCTCTCAGCATGATATTTTCTCTTAAAATATTGCGAAGTGTTATTGGATTTTTTTCAAAGATGGCTGCAATATCGTACCGACAATGATTTTGTTTTTAATTCACATGTCATTCAAAGGTATTTAACCTTTTATATTATTTTATAGCTTTAAGCTTGCAGATATTTTGTTTATTCATTTTGATTTATTTATAAGTATTTGCATCAAACCATGTCTATTGCGAAAATAAATATTTCAAAACTATTTCATTTCAAGCAGCGATAGCCTATTGAAGATAAGAACGGGCTGACGTGCAGACGGAATGGACTGGTTGGCGCAGTGGTTTAAGCTGTCGCCTCGCCACATTAAGTGCTGTAGTTTCGATCCCCAAACGAGATAAACCTTTGTGTGATTAATAAAGTGTGATTTTGAACCATTGGGTGTAAATTTTGCTTGTTTGTTTTATGTCCCCAAAGACACAGGATTTACTCGTACTGCGGGAGTTGCATTTGCAAAGGACTGTGGACTCTGTTACCTCAACGTCAGTTGTGGCCAAACAGACAGAAACCACAACGATTTCTGGCTAATGTTACATAGTTAAAATAATAAATACTTTATATGGGTTTCAAAGTTCATTGATTCAGGTTCGAAGCTATAGCCATTATGCCGGTCATGCCAACAATACCGCAATAATTTAAAAATCCAGCCTCCATAATAAATCACGTGCAATTTTTTAACAAAGCCCTCGATACGTTGCGCATACCAAGTGTTTAATTTACGGTTGTGTCATACGATATTTATATTTACATCAATTTTTGGAGAGAAATAAGAGAAAGTTGGTAACAGTATTGATAATTTTTATTTACATGACTATAAGAGAAAATTTGAGCATTCGAAGTCTTGATTTAAATTTTAATTGGAGATACGGATAATGTTCCTGTCAGAAAGTGCTCAGAGAACGCAGTGAAAGTAAAATTGTTTTGTGACTTGCCATGATATACATATTATATAAATCAATGACAGGTGTAAAAAAGTCACTGTCTGACAGCCAGATTAAAGGCCTTTGACCGTATTCTGCAGGTAATATGAAAATAATCTAAGGGTTATTTTCAAACTAAAAAATACTAAGCCAAAAATGGATTGAATATTTAAATACATACATACATACATAGACTCACGCATGTTTCCCCGAAGGGGTAGGCAGAGGCATATTAAACGCCCACTTTTCGCCAGTGTTTTGATCCCACGTAATAGGTGGCGAGCCTATTGCCGCTTATCGAGATATTTATAATCTATAATATAAAAATGAATCGCTGAATGTGTTGCTAAGCGCAAATCTCGAGAGCAGTTGAACCGATTCCGAGTATTCCTTGAAGTACCTACGAGGACGGTTCTTACGGAGAGAAAAAAAAAGAATCGACTATTCATACATTTTTACGTGGTCGTGCAGAAGTTTATTGAAATAGTTAGTTTGTCAGTAAGTACTGAAAGAAAGTATAAAGTAAATGTACCTATAACTTAGATGTAAATATTATATGTATTTGCATGACGTTAACAGCCCTAAGTCGTATCTGTATAGATTATTGAGTAGCTGCGATGTAGAGTGTTTAAGCACGCGAAGACGAAGTTATTGAGATATTACTCGGATGGCGTGACCTTTGACTACCTACTCAATGTTTGGAAGACATTTAGAACTAGCAACTACGTCTTCTTTTATCCGGTATTGCTATTCAACATAGTTTAAAAATGATTTTCCACATGTACATTCATACCCTAAGTATGATCATTAGGCTCCAAGCTAAAATTCCATCGTTCAGGGCTTCAAACCTTGATAGAGTTACAGATAGAAGATAGATGACCCGATAATATAAATATGTCAATCACATATTTAAGGATTTATGTATGAGGCATTAAAAGTACTATGAATAAATAAGGATATACTGTATCAACATTTTACCAGTTATATTTTAAATTCAACGTTGTGATGAAACCTCTGTTGGCGACGAAAATTCCAGAATACCTACATTTATGCAACACTAGCAGTTGCCGACATTTTATAAAATGAGATTCGCACTTTAAACTCATCGCCCCAACGTTTCGACTCCAAACGACTAAAATACAGAATCTAATATTTGACTATGTGTGCCGTTTCAGCGGAGACCATCTCCGCTGAAACAACAGAACCCTCACAGCTCCCTATGCTGAAAGATGTAATATGTTCACATCACACACGTTTCTTCCCACACCAAACACCTAAATATAATATAAGCTCACGACTGTTTCCCCGACTGCTTCCCGGGGTAGGCAGGGGTGTATTTATTACACACACATTTCACCATGTTATGAATTTGTAGATCCCACGTGATGGGGACGAGAATATTGCCGTTACTGCTGCTGCTAAGAATTCGGGAAAACCCAACAACACTTTCGCAAACCGGGAATCAAACCCGGACCTCCTAATCAGCAGACGCATACGCTATCCACTGGACCACGGAGGTAGTCTAAATATAAATGACCTCATATATAAAAGAAATGTCATTACAGGAAAGGACATAACGATGGATTATTCCATGGACATTTTAATAATCGAATATTTAATTACACAACATCCCCTTGTGCTACCAATTATCGAAGCGGACATTTGAATCATTGAATATCCGAACAGTCAATACTTATTTATTATTTGTGTACCTATACGTGAACAAATTCACTGAACTAACATCAAACATTATTGACACATGTATTTTGAGAATACTGCTAATTAAATAGAATCATTCAGCTAAAACTATATTGGCTATTAGATATTAGATGTAAAATTATCTATACATCTTCTATAAATATAAATAAAATTAATGTATAAATGTCTGTGATTTCAAAATAAATATGTGTTTCAAGTGCATAATATAGTTACCTACCATAGGGTATACACGACACCAAGTCAAAACAATCTCATTAAAAATGTTGTCGTTCTGTTTTTTGTTTGTCCGCAATCTTTGGAATGGCTTGACCCATTTTAATAGGACTTGCACTGGAAGATAAAAGACTTTGTTGAGCTACATAAAGTCTATTATTTGACCCGATAGGTGGCGCTGTTGTCGAGACACCGAAAGTGACGCCGGTAAAACCGCGGGCAACAGCTAGTACGAAATATACAATAAAAATAATATTATACTTCCCACGTAATTCCCGTGGCATTTCATAACTTAATAACAAGGATTGCTTATCAATGTAAATCTATTTAGTCAGAGCACAAGTGGATATTAATTACAAATGCTAGGTGGCATACAACTTCTGACATCAATTACGATTCCGATAAGTCAAACACGAACGGTAGTTGATCCTGAATTCATAGTGTTCATTAATCATTTCTGGTAAAGATGTGGCCATAAAATGTAGGAGAAAGAGAGAATCTAATACGTGAAAAACAAAAGATTAATAATTCTTTATTTTTGTCTTAAACTGTATTTTTATTTATATTAATCATTTTCCAACTCCTGTAATTTACTTCTGGTTGAGAGTGTGAAGACTCAGTCTACACGTCAATCTCCATGTCATAAGTGATACTATCTCTACGTGTACATTAAAAGTATAAAAATAAACAGAGCCGTATTCTTTCCCGTACAGACTGTGGAAGAAAGTTTATTTTAAAATTAAATATATTTAATTTCTTACTTAAATAATACAGAAACAAAAAAAATGAAAATAGTCTGTTTTCACAATGAATTGCATAGTTGCATAGCTCCAAACCAGTTCGACATTGGAATTTTCAAGAAGCGAGCATATTCCTTTTTAAAAGGTAAGCAACGCACTTGTGATCCTTCGGGCATTGTAGGTGTCTATGGGCGGCGGTGATTACTTTCCATCAGGTGACCCGCTTGTTCGTTTGCCTTCCTATACTATAAAACAAAAAGTTGCTGATTCATAAGCATATCATGTTCGGTTATAAATCCGAACATGATATGCGAAGAGTTATAATAATTTTAAACGATGGAGTCAATAAAATTTTAATCGTAGGTACCTAAATTTTTTGTTAGCCATCAGGTTACATCTTACAAGAGAGATTAACTTATTAATCAACAAAAAGTTACACAAGCATTTATTTCTTTTTTACTACTCCTACAAATAAAGTTTCTGGGGCCACGACGGAAATCCTAGATTTCTGTTTTATCGCATTCACTAAAGTACTAGGATTGTATAAATGCCGACGGGTGTCCAAAGAATGTAGTAAAACAACTTTATTCAGTTTCATTTCTTCTTTTTGTTTCGAGTGGTGAACAATTTTGGTTTCGGCGTGTTTTGTATTTACGCGTTTGTGATCTGTTATACATACATGACGACGTACATCTACTAATATCGAAAGTTTGATTCACAGTATTTAGAATTAGCCATTTTATTACACTCATCGGCAGCACTTAGCAGTACTGAACCAGCGGTCCACCTGATGGCTCATAAACGTTTCTGCACATTTCGGCACATTCTCACATGCCAAATAATGCAGAAAGATATTATTTTGTAACTTCTTCTACTCATATCCAACTATTCAATTTATGTGTGTTTACTATTTCCGCTTCAACTCAACTCTTGTACCAAAAATCATTCAATTAAATCTAATGAGAACATTTTGGTTGACGCGCGACGTGAATGCACAAGTAATTTGGATACAATCATTATAATTATGATGTGAAGGTACGCAAATGTAAACCCCAACCCGTTTACTTAATTAGGTCACAAGGTACGCGAGTCTAATATTTTGAGTGACAACGATACACAAATAGGCTCAGATATGCATTTTCGGTAAAATACTACGCATGACAAATGTATTAATTTTGAATTTAGCTTGATCTATCACTATGAATATATGAATAAAATATTGAATGCAACTGAAATATCTAATTTTGTGCTTTTTCTCTTCACAAGTATAGTAACAAATTAAAGCGATAAAAGTAATATTAATTAAATTTGACTTGGGTGATTTGAGAAAAGTCTCGCCCATGGTAAACTCAAAAGCTGCTCTTAATATGTATTTTGTATTAAATTCGCATGAGTTGGAAACAATCAATCTCAGGCAAAACAATTTAAAGCCGAGGTAGTCCACCCTTGGGGAGTCAAAACGTTGTCTAGTATACTTTAACGGGTTGGGAGCCTTCAGCGCTCACCCATAATCCGCGTAAAGTTGTCAAGGCCATCTGCAGACAACAACTAGTCCACACATACAAAAAAAAAAGTGCCATTGGAGGGACAATCTTCAAACAAAATTTGCTGATTATGAATCTTCATCAGCTAGTCAAAAACATTTGGAACAAAAACTGGTCATGGGAGCACTATTTTTATCAGTTTGGTTACTTTATTTATCTTATAAGCAACGAGTTTCTTTCAATATCCCTACTTCAATAACGTATACAAAATTATTATTCTACTTTTATTTTCTCCGCTTCCTTTATTCAGATTCAACTTTAATGTAATTTAATATAACAATCTGACTTCTTCCTCTTTGAAACAAAACATCAACTCAGTTTGCGCTTTATTAAATAATACAATATTGACTGAATAAAATTAATAACCATTCATTTCATCCGTATTCGTTGATGCAGCTGCCAAAACGTACCTTCGTGAATATTCAAGAGGGCTCAGTCAGGCGTGAATCAATACGAACCGAGGTACACCCTTGAGGAAATTGCTTGACTAGGACATTGGTTGTGCGTTTAAATTTCTACCCGGTACTGCCCATGAACTTGTTGACATTTGTAGACCAATACCAAAAGTTCTTGGTCTACAAATTATCAATGTCTTAAGAAGCAATGTTTAAGCTGTCTTCATAACACATCTTAATTCTTCGTATGTTATGAAGATAGCTTACTTCAATGATATTAACAATTACCAGTGTTTGCATTGGGTCTGGCATCTATAAAAATGGCCTGGCCTAAAAAATAAAAAGTATAATGAATTAATAAACAACTTTGTAATCTATTGAGACTTATTTATACGACACAAGATATCATGAGTTTAAATACTTATTTTACCCCACTGGCACTGTTTCGGGAGGTTTACAATGCTCGAAGTCGTGGGGAAATTGACCTGTACCTATTTTTAAATTGTTTTTATTTATAGACAAAGTTCGTTATTTACTTGTAGAAGTTTCCTTCTCAATAGATTACGAATGTTATTCGTTCAGCTTATCACCTTTTCTTTAAAAAGAGAGATGAAGTAACCGCAAACTCCTTGATAACTAACAAATGTTACCAGAATTAAATAAAACGTTAAACTCTGACATTAAATGCGAGTTGGAGTGTTTTACACCAAATTTGCATGAAAATACTTCCAGAACAGAGCAACATCCATTTGTTTTTAAAGTAAACTGCACAGCTGTTACACAACTCTATGGGCATTTAGTATAACCTGGCATCGTGACAGCACGATTTTGACAAATAATTGCCTTTCTTGTTGATGTCTTCATCATACAGCCTGTCATTCACTGCTGGATACAGGGCCCTCCTTATTTGCATCACCCCAACATTGTGCGTCATTAAACCAATGTTCGATTTTGAGATTTCGATCTCTTCGCAAATATACTATTTGTATTTTGTACTTTCCTTATCAACATAGATTCTGTAGTCGCTTCTATGACACCCACGGAATAAAAATGAAATAGGGTAGTGACCAGACAGCAATTACCGGCTTTTTGATATTATATTAAATCATAAACATTAGATACCTTCGGTTTATTCCGAAGTGACGGTGAGGTTTAGTGATGAATCCCATAAATATTGAGTAATAAACATTTACCGATTCTAGCACGAAACTATCAACTCCCGACGCCTTAAGAAAACAGTTTATCGCTTGTTTATTGCGATATTCTTCATGTTTATTACACTGTTTATTTGTGGAGGCAAATAAATTTCAACTGCCTAGGTCAAGTTCAAAATTAACTGTGATGGGCTTTTTAAGCGATTACTTTTCCTGGTGAAAGGTTATTTCTGCTGAATCTAAGAAAAGTATTTTTTTGTGTACTTTAAATCAATATGTATAAAATTCGCGTATTACTGACTGACTGACAGACAATACACAGCTGAAACTACTAGATGCAAGAAGGTTAAACTTTGGATGTGTGTTCCATGGGGAGTGCAGCGGAGAGCATTTTTGGAAATTCCTAAACTAATTCTCAATAGTTTCACGTGGGGGCAGCATGAAATATTTAGCAAATATATAATTTAAGAAGAGCTGCCGTAAATAACAAGCGTTTAGTATTTATGTATCAGTCTTGCTCCCCCATCGTATCATAAAGCATGTAAATGTGGAAAGTTTTGTTACATTTGCCAGCTTTGCGGAAGCGCCGAGAGTTTTGGAAAAGAAACAGTGACACGTCACACGTGGTTTCTAATTTTAGATTGTTAGGTAAAGTACGATAACATTATAGGTATGAGTAATTGTACTAAAATTATTTCGGCATGCGCTCGCTGCCTTTGCCTTTGCCTGCATGTCTGCCTCATGAAATTAGAAGTAATGTTAGATCGAATATGAACCTTTTTATATGATAGATGACTATATTCATACATTCTGCGTTTCGTCGTGACACAAATCGGCCTATGGCGGCAGTAATATAAAAATAATAACCGAGGGCGGACAGACGAATAAACGGACATGGTGAAACTTTAAGGGTCCTTGTACTTTACTTCGGAACCCTAAAAACGAACATTTCTTCCAGATATTTTGCATATAATTCAGTTTTCTCATGAGCTATGAACCGCACGTCTCCGTATTCCCTCTGGTATACTCCTTACAAAACACGGACGCCTACATAATGTCCCATACATTAAACTCAAGCTGACTCGCAAATTCCTTACGTCCCATAATATCAGCTGTTATCTTGAGGAAGGCACCATCGCCGCGATAACATTAATTTATTCCTTAGGGGAGACATATAATATAAGACATAAGCTTAAATATGGAGACTTATCATTACCTATATGAAGATTATTTTGTTCCGATAATTTTATTTCTTAGATTCTTTTTCAAGGCTTAGTTATTTGCTTTAGGGACATAAAGTACCATACCCATATAAAAAGCTCCTGCTTAGTCCGGGATTAACCCTTTCAGGACCATAAGGATATGAGACTATACATATATGTATTATGATAAAAACTATACGAAAAAGTTAATTAGGCATCAAATAAACATAATTTTAACTTAAAACTTAATAAAATGTTTTGGATTTTTTGGAATTCTTTGGGATACATATTATGTCCCTATGGTCGTTGGTGGTAATTTTTGTGCTAGTAAATTATAATATACGATTTAGAGATTTTATCAGTTTTTGAGGTATCAAAATCAAAATCAAAATCAAAAAAAAAACTGTCCTTCGCAGCCATTATATTTCACATCACAAAAATCACGAAATTTTTTTGCCACGTATGTTCCTTAGTTCCACTTGAAAACTGGTTTTTGATTACTTTGTGCTCCAGTGATAGGTAAAAGAGTTGTAGACGATGGTACAGGTGCCAGACTTATTGATTCCTGAAATTGAACAGGCTCATCTTCAATTTCATTATCAGAAACATCAGAAACCCCTTGATCCGGTATCAAACTCCTTTGACCTACCCTGACCTCAAGGTGTAAATCATCTTCTTTGTCACTATTATCATCCATCAAAATTTATAGAAGTACTTACATCATCCTTGAATTCAAATAGCTAAGATAATCTGCCACAATATCAATAAAAATGAAGATAATTCACAAAATCATCAGTTAAATAAGTTTACAATTTATTACAAATAGTGTCCCTTCCGGACCACTGGGACACTGGTGTCCCTTTATGTTTATGATGTCTTATAACTATAAAAAACATAAATAATGGTTTTCTTAATGAATATAATATAAATTTACATACCAAGCAATGATTATGGTAAAACAATAACAATATAAAACATTTTGAAGTTCCTAAAAACTTTTGAGAAATAGGGCAAGTGCGCGCTTAGCGGACAGTCATATTACAATTTTTATAGAAAATGTATCGTACTACCTAGGTTATACCGTCAATGAAAAAAAAAATTTAATAATATGTTTAATAACAAACAAAAAATTCATAATTGGTAATAGGTTTCTTAATTAATAATATATTTTCAAATTATAGGCTAGGGACACATATGTCCCTTGGTCGTCAAAGGGTTAAATAGCGTTGTGTTGTGAAGCTTATAACTTGACTGATTGTATATGCAGATATTAAAGTGGAAATCTGGGGGCACGGTAGTGCCCCCGCCAAGTTGAGTGCGAAGTAACACTGCCGTACCATCCTTTTCTGGAACCATGTCGCTGCATTTTCAGGCCCCTATTTGAGAACCTCTGAATGGGACTATAACGCTGAAATTTTCGTCATCTAGTCATAATGTCACGCTTGAAATTTCAAGTCGGTAGATCGTTTAATTCCGAAGCTAAACGAAAGCAAAGTTTCACATTTTCGACACCGACACACTGACTCACTGATCATCAAAATAGAACTGGTTCTTTCCATGACCTAGAGCGCTAAATTTTGGTACAGAGGTAGAGTTGAATGCCCACATAGAGGGAAAACTATCAAAACTAGGATCATGGCACATTCAAGATTTTCAAAACACTACTCCTAAAAATAAAAAACTGTGACTAATAAGAAACGCTGATAAGTCAATCAGCCCACGTCTTGTCAGCTTTCTGCAAACAGAAGTGAAATCCCACCAAAAACATTCTGTAAAAAAATAGCCAAGTCATTACTTTTTAGAGATAAACAAGCCGCGCCATCGAGACTTGGCAATTTTTTTACATAACGTTTTTAATGGTATTACATTTACGTGGATAATTTATTTTGACTTACTTATGATTAGGTAGTATTTTGCATACCGACTCGTGAATTATGGCGCAACTAATTATTTTTTTATCTAACTCTCTTATCTAATACCCATATGTGTGAAATAAATTACCTTGATTTTTGTTAAATCTTTCTATAAACCCCCAATTCAATGCCACATTTGAGCATGGTGATGGCACATTTGAGCATTCTTGCGAATGGTACAAAACAAAAAAAGAGTGTGTGTATTGTGTGTGACGTTTTAGCTGATTAGAGCAATGTTCGCCTCTGTTCGTTGTTCAGTTTGGCAAAACAAAAAACGGTGAACGCTCACTGTTCTGTTACAAGTAAATGCTCAGGTGTATCAGCACCATTAAGTTCCTTATCTCATAAACGGATATAACTAAAATTCCACCTAACGATTATTAAAATCCGATCGAAGCATACGATAATAACATGTTAACATCAGCAGTAACTCCAACTCGAACAAGCTTACTAAAACGATCGAGGTTCGGAATATTTCCCTAGGGAAATTAACACTGCCTAAAATTCGGGCTAAGCTGACCACTTTATCAGATTATAGAATAGGCAGTAAAACCGAACCTACATACGAACTCGCATCGGTTTATTCTCGAAGGCATTCTCAGTAGAGTATTGTGACTACATTATTATCTTTGAAATCAGTGTTAGCGCTCATGCCCACGAGACGGTTTTTCGCCGGAGCTAAGCCCGGCGTCAAACCGTGTCTACGTCAGGTCGTCAGTAATCATTCAGTATTGTATGGGCCACTATGAAGCTATGCACACGACACTCGCGTCAAAAAATAAAAAAACAAACATTTACATTAATTATAACTTTCGTACTCTTCTATAAATAATTACTTCTTCCTGTCTATATAAACGTGATAGCTTTAAAAACTACAAAACTCATTTATGTACACTTTTAACCAAAAGATCGAGTGAATCCTGAGGAAAGTTTAGGTTTAGGTTTCACGCATAATATAAAGTAACTTACTATCGATTAGGCATATCTTTTTCTTTCTTAGATGTGCGTACGAGCTGAGTAATAACTACGACAGAGTTTCAACGATATTACTGCTACCGATTACAATTAAATTGTAAATCATTTTACTTCCCCAATAAAGTTTTACTATTATTATTATTTGCCTAACAAAGTTTCTGTATCCATTAGAATATCAGGATATCCTTTTAAGAAGGAGTTAAACCGTCAGCGCGGGACCAATGTTACAATCATCAATGGTCTGAGAGTTGGCATCAATTTTGGGTGGGTATTTGAGGCAAGCTGAAATCTTGCCTCATACATCCCCTATTATACCCCATGCATGCAAAAATAGTTTTAGTTTAAGGTCCTGCGGCCTCTCTATTAAGTCTCCAAATTGTTTCAAACATTTCATATACAACTAGTTCCTGTCCGCGGCTTATTTTGCGTCAATGCCAGTTATCGCTTTAAAAGTCCATGTGTTATGCTTAAGTAAAAGCTATATATCAACAAATGTTCCGTAAAATACGTTCATTAGCTTACCTGTAAAAGTAACATACATTCATCCGTCCATCTTCACACACGTTTGCGTCTATAATAGTTTTATAAAGGAACATCCTTACTAGGCATACATGCTTTATCACGGGGGAGTTTACAAATATTCCAGCAACAGACAAAAAGAGCACCCAGACTCGATATAAGACCTTAAACTTAAGTCTACGTGGTATATACCCCGAAAGATAAAATTCAGACTCAGCACTACAATTTATGGACACATAAAACCACTTCCAACCATTCCGTGCAATCAAAATAGTAAATAGGAAGCGCAATTTTTCGAACTACATAGTTGTTTGTTGTATAACAGCAGATACTGCAAAACACGTCGTAAGGGCTCATGCCCACGAGACGGTTTTAACACGGCCCGGTTTTTTGCTGGCGCCCGGTACAAACCGTGCGAGTATGCATACAAGACGTTTTGCACACGATCTGGTTCTATGTTTCAATTAATTTCATGACCCGCACCATGCGTAGGTTCAGTCTCGTGTGCATACGCTCATACAGTGCCATACTGCAACCTACATCACGAGAAAGTCGAATCTCATTCTTACGTTATAGACTTCTCAAACCGCCTATAAAAGTGTTACCTTTCATAAATATAAAAGTTACCAGAATCTTATAGCCCCTTGGATATAGATCATGCTTATTAAGGAAATCGGTTTCTTCGAAACTGTCTTATCCAATGTAAAGTCTCGAAAATAGGTTATCGTATCCTTAATTACGTGTTTAAGGCACCGACTTAAGTTCAATCTTATACAAAATCCAGACTTATTCCTTAAGGAATCTTGCGGCTAAGTGGGTTATTTTCCAATTTAACTTAGTCAATCTAAACACTACGTTGATATATTTTTATCGCACTTACTTCATTGGGAAGTCAGTTAAATAATTTTGCAGTTATTTCTCTACATTTTGATCTCTTTACAGAATGTTTCAGAATAAGAAATAAAGTTTCAAAAGAATTAAAGAATGAGACGGAGGATCTCAGGTAGGATGTCGGGGTTCAGGCTGAGCAGGGTCTCAGGCGGTGCAGCCGATGTGGGCCGAGCGGTCAGGCTCAGGCGTCCGTGGCCTGGCTGTAGGAGCTCGTAGGCAGGAACGGAGGCTTGGGTGGCAGCTGGCTAGTAGCGGCACGGCGCCAGCAGCTCGTGGCTTGTAGCCCGTAGAGAGAACGTAGCCCGTAGGAAGAACGTAAGGTGCAGTGAGCTCGTAGGGTGAACGTCAGGTGCAGTGAGCTCGTAGGGTGAACTGGAAACAGCATAGAGAATACACAACAACCGGTCAGGAACAGGCTGTCCCTAGATCGGCTGTTATGCTTAGGAGACACAGATACTACAGACAGAACATATAGGCACACAGAAAACTTGAATATGCTTACCCCCAGCGGGACAGTAGATAGGAAGTAGAATGTAGAATAATCGCGAGGTGTAGCGGCAGCGTTCCGATGTCTAGGGAAAGTGACCATTCTACAACGCGCACCCATCTTATATAGATGTAGGCCTATGACTCACAACTGCCTTTGGCTAGTGAATATGACTATATTTGGTAATATTGCGAACGATGTCTGGCTAAGCTGGCGTTAAGCGCCTGCGAGATATTATAACGCAAAACGTGTAGTATTACGTTACAAGAATTTAAAAAGATATGGTGCTTAAAATATTTAGATTTTGTTCTCAAAAAAATTGGTGTATTCGGTGTTTTTAAGAATAAAGCGCGGGCTTACGACTAAAAATAAAAGGTAAGCCATGAAGCATGATCATTTTATATGGTCCATTGCCAATTTACCAAATTCTCGTATTTCTTCTTAACTTTGCAAATTTCAACCATCGAATACCTCACAATCAGCAGTTTTTCAACCGCAGAGCCCAAAGTCCCAATATCATAATGAAAGCAGTTACGTATTTTAGCGAACATCAAATGAAAACTTATAAGTTTTTAATCAACTAAAACCCAACGTCTCCACGTTAATCCCGACATATTCTGAATGGGTCTCATCGTCGCACAATGGCGGCACCTACTTCCGTTTCCTGCAATTTGTCACTTCCGCCCGTCAGCCTCAACGTGACTCTTTATATTTGGACGAATTTAAATTAAATTTCGAACTGATTGTGTTTTGATTGGCACCGAATTCTTGTTCAACTGAAATGTTTGAATATGGAATTCGGGTCATAATTTTTTTATTTGCATATTTTTACATGGATTTTGGTTTAAACAGCCTATCAATTAAATAAAAGTGACAGAGGTTATTTACGATCATGGTCACAAATAAAAATATTCCTTAGTTATTAATTTGATGTCTAAGTACTGCCAGACATGTTTTTTTAAATCCCATGTACCTGACATGATACAAGTTTATAACTCATGCACATTTCCACCATAAACACATATTTTTACACATTACTGTATGCACATAATAAAATAATTTCTAAATCATGAGTACATAAACAAATACAATATCATTCCAGTTCTGACGACCGGTGCAGTTATTTGACTGTTTATTTAATTGATAGGCTGTTTAAACCAAAATCCATGTAAAAATTCAGTTGAAGAAGAATTCAGTGCCAATCAAAACACAATCAGTTCGAAATTTAATTTAAATTCGTCCAAATATAAAGAGTCACGTTGAGGCTGACGGGCGGAAGTGACAAATTGCAGGAAACGGAAGTAGGTGCCGCCATTGTGCGACGATGAGACCCATTCAGAATATGTCGGGATTAACGTGGAGACGTTGGGTTTTAGTTGATTAAAAACTTATAAGTTTTCATTTGATGTTCGCTAAAATACGTAACTGCTTTCATTATGATATTGGGACTTTGGGCTCTGCGGTTGAAAAACTGCTGATTGTGAGGTATTCGATGGTTGAAATTTGCAAAGTTAAGAAGAAATACGAGAATTTGGTAAATTGGCAATGGACCATATAAAATGATCATGCTTCATGGCTTACCTTTTATTTTTAGTCGTAAGCCCGCGCTTTATTCTTAAAAACACCGAATACACCAATTTTTTTGAGAACAAAATCTAAATATTTTAAGCACCATATTTTTTTAAATTCTTTAATTCTTTTGAAACTTTATTTCTTATTCTGAAACATTCTGTAAAGAGATCAAAATGTAGAGAAATAACTGCAAAATTATTTAACTAACTTCCCAATGAAGTAAGTGCGATAAAAATATATCAACGTCGTGTTTAGATTGACTAAGTTAAATTGGAAAATAACCCACTTAGCCGCAAGATTCCTTATGGAATAAGTCTGGATTTTGTATAAGATTGAACTTAAGTCGGTGCCTTAAACACGTAATTAAGGATACGATAACCTATTTTCGAGACTTTACATTGGATAAGACAGTTTCGAAGATACCGATTTCCTTAATAAGCATGATCTATATCCAAGGGGCTATAAGATTCTGGTAACTTTTATATTTATGAAAGGTAACACTTTTATAGGCGGTTTGAGAAGTCTATAACGTAAGAATGAGATTCGACTTTCTCGTGATGTAGGTTGCAGTATGGCACTGTATGAGCGTATGCACACGAGACGGAACCTACGCATGGTGCGGGTCATGAAATTAATTGAAACATAGAACCAGATCGTGTGCAAAACGTCTTGTATGCATACTCGCACGGTTTGTACCCGGCGCCAGCAAAAAACCGGGCCGTGTTAAAACCGTCTCGTGGGCATGAGCCCTTACGACGTGTTTTGCAGTATCTGCTGTTATACAACAAACAACTATGTAGTTCGAAAAATTGCGCTTCCTATTTACTATTTTGATTGCACGGAATGGTTGGAAGTGGTTTTATGTGTCCATAAATTGTAGTGCCGAGTCTGAATTTTATCTTTCGGGGTATATACCACGTAGACTTAAGTTTAAGGTCTTATATCGAGTCTGGGTGCTCTTTTTGTCTGTTGCTGGAATATTTGTAAACTCCCCCGTGATAAAGCATGTATGCCTAGTAAGGATGTTCCTTTATAAAACTATTATATACGCAAACGTGTGTGAAGATGGACGGATGAATGTATGTTACTTTTACAGGTAAGCTAATGAACGTATTTTACGGAACATTTGTTGATATATAGCTTTTACTTAAGCATAACACATGGACTTTTAAAGCGATAACTGGCATTGACGCAAATGAAGCCGCGGACAGGAACTAGTTGTATATGAAATGTTTGAAACAATTTGGAGACTTAATAGAGAGGCCGCAGGACCGTAAAATAAAACTATTTTTGCATGCATGGGGTATAATAGGGGATGTATGAGGCAAGATTTCAGCTTGCCTCAAATACCCACCCAAAATTGATGCCAACTCTCAGACCATTGATGATTGTAACATTGGTCCCGCGCTGACGGTTTAACTCCTTCTTAAAAGGATATCCTGATATTTTAATGGATACAGAAACTTTGTTAGGCAAATAATAATAATAGTAAAACTTTATTGGGGAAGTAAAATGATTTACAATTTAATTGTAATCGGTAGCAGTAATATCGTTGAAACTCTGTCGTAGTTATTACTCAGCTCGTACGCACATCTAAGAAAGAAAAAGATATGCCTAATCGATAGTAAGTTACTTTATATTATGCGTGAAACCTAAACTTTCCTCAGGATTCACTCGATCTTTTGGTTAAAAGTGTACATAAATGAGTTTTGTAGTTTTTAAATCTATCACGTTTATATAGACAGGAAGAAGTAATTATTTATAGAAGAGTACGAAAGTTATAATTAATGTAAATGTTTATTTTTAATTTTTTGTTGAAATATCTTTTTGCTCAGGGTTATCAAATTTCAAAAGCAAATTATAAATAAATGAATATAGAATAACATAATTTGTCGGTCAAGCAACGGGGGATTCAAGTTTTAACTTTAAACATCTTATAAATCCATCACCATCATACACCGCTACTTTTAGAAGATTTTATAATGTAAAAATCATTTAAATCCCATTTAGAGTGATATCACTAAGCTACAAAAACATTAAGGACATCCACATTATATTTCAGCCGCTCAGCGTTGACTCTGTTACAAAAGGCTTACGCTGTAGTCATTCCCATACGTAGCTTGGACTCGGGCCAAATGTTTAAGATTCAAGCTAACTGAAGTTTTGTACACATTCTCGTTAATTTGTGATGGCGCAGCGACCCAAGGCAAGTCTTAACTCAGTACATGAGATCTATACCTACTGTGAATAAATTTCTGCCTGCTCAATTTACGCAGTCATTTACAGATATTTATAAAACTGCTTTATTTTTGCAGTGTTAAGAGAGCGATGTGGCCTGAAAGAAGATGTTGTGACATGAATTGAGAAAGAAATGCTAAGATGGTTTGGACACGTGGAATGAAGAAAAATGACGCACCAAATATATGGGGCAAACGTGTATGGACAAGCCGGTCGCGGCCGACCTAGGACGCGTAGGACATTCGTCGACCAAATTGGTGACGTTCTGAAAAACGGAAAGGTCCGAAGCACCCGGAACCGGCGAGCATATATGAAAACAGTAATGAATGTAGAGCGCTTCCTCTACATTGTAAGGTGAGGTTTGTGAGGATAGAAGCAAGTGGCGTTCCGTTGTCTCTGCCTACCACGACGAGAAAAAGGCGTGAGTATATGTATGTATATATGTATGCCTTATATTCGAGCGGATATTTGTTCTGTATCTATATAGCTTACTAATAATATATAATACTTTATCGAAAGTATGTAATTCATCTTTATATTTAGGAATAAAATAAGTAAGTTAATCAGTTAACTGGCTACAGTACACTTTGCCTTGTTTGGTCAATTCACCTCACAACAGTCACAGTTTAGTCATCAGTTGACCTTTCGGCATGGGTTATACATGGGATACATATCACGTCATTCCAAGATTACGTACGAATATACTCGTATGTACGAATAAACACAATGTACAAGTAACAGATTCTTATATTCTATTTGTTGTCTAAAACATTTTTGCTCAAAGTTCGATATCTACATGACAAATACGATTTATGTACACGACAACACGTTGTATTGTGATCTTGCGAGATATATATTTCTAAAATATTGACTTCGTCCACGGAGGGCATAACCCCTCGCGGACGCGTAAATGTCTATATCAACTGATCCCCTATAATCTCATTACTTCCTCCGCTTGTCAAATGATATCCTAGAAGTAGTACCTACTAGTATTAGGGCGGTTTCAGATTAGCGTATTTTTCTGCGCGTATACGGTCGTTTCAGCATACGCGCTTACACACGCGCTAAATTACGCGTTTCGAAAAACCGTACTCGCGTAAACTGGCATAACTCGGGGTGTACGCTCGAAACGATAGTGACATCTTGTCAGTGTCAACATGGATTCTGACGGCTCACGCTTATACGAGCTTAGAATCTCGTCAACGCTCGTATGAGTTGCGCGTGTGCCAAAAGGCGCGCCTATACGCGCCTACATGAACTTCCAAAAACGAGCGTATACGCGCGTATAAAACGCTAATCTGAAACCGCCCTTATACAGGTTGTAAAAATACCCTTAACGAAAGCTAAAATCCCATATTATACCAATTATTACGAACATTTTTTACTTCGGCACCATACCTGGGATATTACTGGTTCAGGAGATATTGAGGTTCAAAGTAACTATACATTTTTTATATAGGTTCAAAATCGATGCAATTACCCCGCCAATTTTTTCTATAGATGTCCTATGCACCCATGGATAAGTAGGTATTCCGGGAATTGTACTTGCATTGCAAAATTTGTATACTTAAAAAAAAAGTTTACCCGATGTAATCTTTGCTGAGTATTACTTGGCCTGATGTCCAAAACGACTAGACTTCGACTTGGTGATGGGTCTTGTGACACCCTGTATTAGTGCTAGAGGATGTCCGCAGCCACGGCCGCCTATTTTTTCCTAATACCGTTCATGCCCAATCCAATGGAAAGCCCTTCTCAGTGCTACCGTACGGTCCTCAAGAGACATTTATGCCAAATCCCAATTTCTTGCGCTCAATCGTTTTAGCTGTGCGTAGTCAGTCAGTAACGCAAGAATTTTATATATACAGATAAATAACAAAGTTTGTACGTTTTATATTTTTGGATGTTTGTTACTCGATCACTTAAAATTATGATAGCCGATCACGAGGGTGAAATTGCGGCGGAACTATTAAAATAAACACAAAACTGTCATAATTAATGCATTATTGAAATGATATGATACTAACCTCAAAAACGGTATTAATATATACTGAAAAAAGAGCATTCAATATTCTAATTAGGTACACGATTTATAATAATTATATTTCGTTTTATTTTTTGTACATTTAATGCAGTCTATTGTTGCCACTTGAGATTACTTTGCAGAAAATAAAATGTATCCCTTTAGTAACTGAATCTACGAAGTAAGCGAACATTTCAGTAGTACTGAAAAAAGAGATGAACAAATTGTGAAATTGCAGCTTACACTAATCCGAGACTAATTTCAATAGTCTAAGGGACTCTGAATCAAGAACAGCTCCAACATATTTTCGGTCAGAACCTTAAGTATAACGACCGCATTTGGGTTTGTTCATTTATCATTCATTCACTCACTATCAGTTCGTTTCGGTCCAGTGATCTTGAGTAAGATGCCAAGCTTCCAAACTCAAAGGATTTAAATAGATTAGTATTTGAAAGGCTAGCATTTCTATATAATAAATGCGTAAAAAGGCATTCTGTTTATCATGCACCTTAAGCGGATGGTTAAGCCTTTATGTTCAGATCAGCAGTGTTAAATAGGCATTGTACTAAGATTTTACAGCGATTGGAATTGTAAGGGTTGTATATAAAAGGTCAACGAATGTTTAAAGCAAGGACAGAATTACGTCAGTCCCTTCTCTGCTATTGTCATTATTTTGGAAGTTACTGGTATTTAAATTGAATCTGATTCTTATTGATGTTTCTAACAAAGCATTGCCACGTCTTTAGATCTTAGCTTTTCTTAGTTTTACTGTAGAAACCTAGTTGTTCCACACCTTTAGTCGTTCTATCACCAGGAATGTGAATTTAGGTTGATAAATGGGATGAAATACTCGTTCTTGAACCTAAATCACCTCTTATTATCATTCCGTTAACTCATCATCTAACTGAGCCTTGTAGCCCGGTTTCCGTTAAATCATCTGCTATGAAAATACAAATAAAAGTTCGGTAGCAGTAGACTTACATTTGCTGTGATGCTAGCCTCTATAATACATAAACACACTACATCAGGCAAAGACGTCCTGAGGCACTCAAGTAAATCTATTGTATATCTGAGCGCTACTTTTTGACATGGTTTGACGTGAAACACAAGGTTTCATCGGAACGTTGTTGATTTCAAATACGTGTACGGAGCACGTTTCTCACATCGATGAACGCTTGATCGACGCGAGAAAGCTCGAGGCCTGCAAAACAAAAAATGTATGACACATGCACATTTTGATGATGTTTGCTTTTGTTTTCGTGTGAGCAAGTGACCAGCTCTGCTGTTGGAGTTTTCAGAGCACCCGAAGGCTTGCAACATGAACTAACAATTCTTGTCCTTAGACAAGGAAGTTTTCAAAGTTTGGATCCACAACACAAACAAAACGTGTAGCCAGATTATCACCAAGCAGTATTTTTATACGATCTTGTTAAAAAATGTTTAATCTTGTATACACGCTTATCTATTCAATTACGGAAAACTGAAAATTTCCGTAAAGAAAAGTCCGCATTTTTAACAAAATCTTGAACCAGCCTGATTGCCTTCCTCAGCAACAAGGCAGTAAAAAGAAATATAAACATTTTAAGAGTCGAACAACGTAAAAAATTTCCCCGTGCATAAATGGTTCACAGCAAATAAACCTTTACATTGTCTTGAGCACAATACATCTCGACAAAAGCCATCAAATTCTATTCTATCAGCGACTCAAAATACACACAATCGGTCGAAGTGAGAGAATACATTCGTCCGTTCGTTCAAATCGTTCCGCACACGAAGATTCAGTCCATTTAGTTCCTTTCAATCCCTTCTGACTTTCCGGCCAACTAGTGCTGTCAAGGTGTTGGTCCGTTCACTGGGCATTTGTGTCTGGGGATTTTGAGATTTTAGTTTGCGGATTGATTTTGCTGGAGTGGGCTCTCACGTTGTTGGATGGCTTTTGGTATTATATGATGTTGAACTCATGTAGAAATACGGTCTGGCGGGCGATCGAATAACGTTCTAGACTTACTCACGATTTTGCAAAATAACAAATCAAAGTGTATTTTTATAATCACATTTTCCTCGAACTACACAATGATCTGAATTACTCGTAAGTAGGTAAAATATGATTTATTCATATAACTTGGCAATCATAAATAAAATTGCTGCTACTGAAAATACTTTAATAGTCCCTAATTACATAAAATACCCTATTTACATTAACCTGACCCAGAATCAGAACTGAAACCTTTGCTGTCATTATCATACGTTTACGGTTGCCCAAAAATTCAACTGCTGTACTTTTCGGAATCCCCGATTTGACATAAAACTGATGAAGTTTAATCGTAGAATATGTATTTATAAACACAGTTTTGTGCAACTTGGCCCTTGCAATGTAGTTCGAGGTAACAGCAAACTCCTAGTCGGATGTTTTCATTAGAAATAGATTAAACAAGTAAATCCAAAGGCAAATCATGTCAAACTCATCAAAACTGACACATTTCGTAGACACACTTAAAGTAACCTTGCCACTCTGAAGTTGAAAGTGCATATCACAAATATGTCTATACCCTACAACACAATACATGACTGATGACTGCCTCTGTGGTGCAGTGGATAGCGTATGCGACTGCTGATCGGAGGTCCCGGGTTCGAATCCCGGGTCGGGCACAAGTGTTACTGGGTTTTGCCAAATTCTCAATTGCAGCACGGAGTCTGGTGATGTGCCCGGTGACGGCAATAGGCTCGCCCCGTATTACGTGGGACCTAAATACTCATGGCGAAATGTGGGTGTAATATTACACCTCTGCCTACCTTCGAGGATACAGCGTCTATAAAAATATAGAGTCCATGTTATATAGAGTCTATAATGCATACTCATTACCTTTTATCAACACATCCTCCATTAATCGTATACCAAAACCTGTACAACTATATTCCGGTAAGTCAGACTCAAGTATTCACATATTGCTTTGAATCCTGGAATCGTTTAGCATATCGAACATCACTATACAATGCGCCCTCGTTGGCATGTATGGCCCGTTTTTATTCGCTTTCTTTGGCACACACCGCATGAAAAACGTTCAAGAAATAAATAAATGACTCTACACGGACTTGGCGATATGAATTTTTATTTTTGGCAAATGCATTCGAACATGTTTCCAGATATAAGTATTGATAGTCTGGTCAAATTAGACACCCGAGGTTACAATAATTCGCACCCAGCTGAAAATTTGTAATATTGTTCAAAACACCATTATAAATGATTTCTAAAATTGTCCTCATTGTCTGCTCATTGCATCCACATCCGACACCTGGAAAAAAATTACATGGGGTCAAATGTCACAAAAATGGGTTTTCGCGATTTTCAGCAAAATGGTAATTTTATCAAGAAATTTGCAGCAAACATTATAGACTAGATAATTAATAATTATAAAAATGTCTAAATACATACTGTTTCCTAAGAGCCACCGTTTTTAAGATAAAACGATTAAAAAAAGTTAAAAGAGTTGTAATCGTTACAATAATGCACACGTTCCTCGCTACATTTGAGGTAAAGTAGTATTGTACTTAACGCGTTTTTTAGGGTTCCGTAACCAAAAATAGCAAAAAAGGAAGTCTAATAGATTTGGTCTGTTTGTCTGCCTATCTATAAAATTAATGACACTACGCATTTGAAAATTGGTAGGTAGATGCATTCTGTAAACCGCTTTACGATTCATCATCCTCTTAGCGTTATCCCAGTTTCAATCTGGGGTCCGCTTACTAATCTAACCGGATTTGGCTGAATATTAGCTTTTCCACAGAGCGACTGCCTGTCTGACCTCCGCAACCCGAAGAGATAGCGATATTCCATGGTTTAGACTAGTGTCAGTTGATTAAGAAGGTACTGGCGCCCTGTAATGACTGTCAAAGATCTTCATGACAACCGGGACCGACGGCTTAACGTGCTCTCTGGAGACGGGACAAGCGATAATTAATAATTCAATACGCACATAACTCCGAAAAGCCATTGGTGCGCACCGTGGAATCGAACCCGATACCCTCTGTATGGCAGTCTGTTGGTCTCTCTCCACTCGGCTATCGCTTCACGATTATAATACAAAAAATTAAAAAAAAGATGGAAATTAAGGGGGCTCACCATACCTGCAACAGACTCAAGAAAATTTATTTTTCGACTGTCATATACATGCACGATATATATATGTAGATCTTTAAAAATTAAATGGATGTTCCTAATACCATTGTTTCTAAAAGTCAATCTTTTAAAAGATAGACGCTACCAAAGTGGTAAAATGAGCGTCCAATCTAACTTTCAAGATAACAGAGTGACAAATCTCGAAAAAAATATATGCTTTTTATACTTAATTAAGTAATCTACATTTTTTGTATGAACTAATTTTACGATAAATCTTACCTTTTGGCTAAAAATCGCACAAAACCGTTTTAGTGACTTTTGACCTCGTGTATTTGTTTTTCCTGGGGTCGGATTGATGAGGGCTTTTTAAATTGCATTTATAATGGTGTTTTGAACAATCCTACGAATTTTTAGCTGGGTGCGAATTAATGTGACCTCACCCCTGTTTTTGGTCTAATTTGACCGGACTACGATTCGAGTAAAATGATTAGGCACGTAGAATAATGTTGCACTCAAGACTATTAACCAAACAAAATATGTACATTTGATTAGTGAAATCAGGCACGATTTTGACAGTTACTACTAATATAAAAATAAAAATGACTGTCATTTGACGTCTGCAACACGAAGAGATAGCTATATTCCATGGCTGTTTCGATATATACAAGTGAACTGACTACGCAATCCAAAAGGACTGTCGAAGATCTTGACGACAGCAGGGGCACGACGAAAGCCATAATCACGTAACTTCGAAAACTCAATGATCCCGTGGCCGCGTGGAGTAGAAACTGATACCTTGATACCTATTGGATGGCAGCCTGTTACAAGGATTTGCTACCTCTCACGGTTCTATTGATGGATTTCGCTAAAACATACGTGGGTAAACGATGTCAACAATAAAATTTTAGCCTTGCTTACTAAAAAAAAATATAAATTACTGTTACTGCACTAGTTATATTTGTAGCAGCTCAAATTAGACTTTGTTAGTAGTTACTTAAATTACCGATCATTCTTTTTACAAGTCCCAACATAACTCACAACATGTCACAGTGTTAAGGCAGATGGTTCTTTTCGCTCTGTCACTCTTCGTCACCGCATCACTGAAAAACTTACTCGATTAATAAAAGCTTCAAGTTCTGAATAATTTATAAGTTAAGGTTAATGTCCCGAGGGGTCATAAATTGTCATTAACCTTGGGCTTTCTCAAAACGACTTTTTTCTTGGCTCCTCGCAAATCATTAACATTACTGGCATTTTTTCTGAGGTCCCCAGTAAGTTGGTCCACGCCAATTTTAAAATTTTTGTTTATATGTAAACACCATCGTCGCTCAAAGAATTTATCTTTAGAAAAGTTTGTACAGCTAATGTAAATTTCGAACAATTATGAACATTTCAATTTATATTTGATTTTTTTTCTAGATATTCATGTTCGTTATGGATAGTTATGCCACTCATCTAATTTAAGAAACATCGTTACCATTTAATAATACCTATAATTACGATTTGACCTAAAGCAATTTGTAATATGTTCCTCGTGGAAGCAATTTGTAGGCTCCATATCAATTCTCGATAAGAGTAGTACGACGGACCCAAAATAAAATATAACTAGTATTGCAGCAGATTTTCATAAAATAATCGGAAAATGTGATCGTTCCCGGTCTTGACCGCTCTCTAGGATGTTCTCATGAAAAGACTCGGGTAAAATATGGTGACATAAATTTCCTCCTAAGCGGGCTTTCATTGCCGTATTTGTACAAATATTTGTATTATTTGGACAAAATCGAAGTAAAATTATTATGGGTAACATTTATTTTTTTACTCTTAACCTTTCGTATGCTCAAGAGCAGATCTGCACGAGACACAATAGATTTTAATTATGTCTGGTAATCCAGCATACGAGAGGTTAAAGACATTTTACTCATACTGGGACAAATTTCTATGTCTATACGACTTTTAAATAACTACTAAACGAACGGACTGTCAAAACAGAACCACTGAACAATGGAACTAATGAACGTTCGGATATGGAACAAACATTTGAAAATCCTTCAAAGTGTCGGTCCGTATGGTAATCGAACAGTTGAAAAGCGGTGCCATTTTTTTAAGTAGGTATTCTCACACTATCTTGGTTTGGCCAATTTTTGAACATAAATACGTTGCAAAGTACCCAAATAGTTTTTATAACAAGGAAAAGGTAAAATTGAAACTGGGAATCTTCGTCCTACTTGCGTGGTACTTACTTGGTAAGCATTTTGAGGACCACCCCGATATATTTTGTTTTATATGAGTCTAAGAACTCAGAAATATCAGTTAGGCGGAAAGTAAAATTATTTAAGTGTTTCTGGGTTTTTCTTTCAGCATGTTTCCAGAAGTTTTATGATATTAAAAGTAACTTTGTGGCAACCCGTGAACTTTGGCGAAACTCATCCACACCAAAAGGCAGCGTGCCCTTTGCGGTCGATCGTACAATCTCAATATATATCCAAAGCTCAAGTTTGAGCCACACGCTCAACAGCAATCTAAATAAAAAAGTAAATGACAAACTACGTAACCACGGAACGGCCTAGCAGACGCTTTAAATAGATATTAAAAATTAAACCTCGCACAAACTTAAACTAAGATAAAATGTGGTTAGAGTGAGATGCTTCGGGGCTTTCCATAATATAACATTATTTCCTTGTTCCTGTTTCTGAGGGCTGTTCATAACATTAAAATTTAAACAACTACTTTGGTGAGCTGCATTCGAGAATTATGGTAACTATAATCTTAATCCTTACCTCAAGACTTTTAGTTGCTTTCATGATTAATTTATTCTGTAGTCTGCAAAGGATATTACCAGCACTTTTGTTTTAATTTTAAATAGTATACGAAGTAAATTAATACTGCTTAGTTCTATTTGCTTTTTAATTTCATGTCCTTTGTCTATATCAGTTCAAAGGAACTTTTTATTACTGTATTCAATTTTAAAATACGTGCTGTAATGTACCTAATCTTTATTTTTAATGTTCTTGTTTCCATCTGGCACACATAATTAACCTGGTAAGTCAGTATATTAATTTGAATATGGACCCTAATACTTAAGTGCTCATCAAGTGTGATTACGGCTCTTATCACAACAACGGAAAAATATATTAAAGAAAATTTTAAGCCTCAACCGTTTGGCGTTTTTATTTTGAGTTGATAATTTGAAGTCTGCAAAGAATAAAATCTATATAATTATCTTCCTAATTCCTGTTACATACACCGCGATCCTCTAAATAAATTACCAACGTTAAAATAAACCCCACAAATACTGCAAGTTAAATAAATTTAAAATTTCTGCATTGCGGGAGAGCTTAACTGTCGGTAGCACTTTTAAAATTCAGTTAAGTATTTAACACATCGACAGACTGGTTGACGGCATAGAATACAAGTGTCACCACCCCCTATCTTCCCGTGGGTGTCGTAAGAGGCGACTAAGGGATAACACGATGCAAATACCATCTTTGCGTAGAGACGGAAAACTGGACATCAAACCCTATACGACTGCCTCGTTGGTCTCGCGGCATAAATGTGCGCGTGGGATCGGGAGGTCCCGGATTCGATTCCTGGGTCGGGCAGTGTTATTGAGTTTTTCTGTCACGAAATTCTCAGTAGCAGCACGGAGTCTGGAAATGTGCCCGGTACGGCAATAGGCTCGCCCCTTATTACGTGGGACTAAAGTATATCTGGCGAAAAGTGGGTGTAGAAATACACCTCTGCCTACCCCTTCTGGGATAAAAGGCGTGACGATATGTATGTATGTATGTATGTATTTAACACCTGTTGCATATTATCGTATTAAAGCAAATTAAAATTATAACTCCATTCACATTTCATTACGAGAAGTGTTTCAATTCACACCACTGAAAATGAGAGCATTGCTCAATTCAACAATTTTGTTTCTGCGTGCATTCGTGGGGTTGAAAAGTTTTTACTTAAATCCAAGCTTTTGCTTTATAAACGCGAAAATTTGTGAGAAGGATGTTTGTTACTCTTTGACGCAAAAACTTCTAAATGGATTGAGTTCAAACTTTGTAAAGTACAGTAAGGAAAATAAAGAAATACAAGCTAATCTAATCTGTATTTATAAAATCCTTGCGTTACTGACTGACTGACAGACAAGCTACAGCCAAAACTATTGAGCGCAGGATGCTGAAATTTGGCATGTATGTTGTTTGGAGACCGTAGGGGTGCACTAAGAAGCGATTTCCCGAAATTCCCACGGGATCGGGCAAAACGGGCAAAGTAAAAAGATTTTCTGGCGTAGCCGCTGGCTTCCTCTAGTACTAATATATAAAGCTGAAGAGTTTGTTTGGTTGAACGCGCTAATCTCAGGAACAACTGGTCCGATTTGAAAAATTATATCAGTGTTACATAGCCCATTTATCGAGAAAGGCTAAAGGCTATATAACATTGCGCTATGAGCGACGGGAGCGGAACAGTAGCCTTAAATAACGCGGGTGTAACCGCGGGCATTCTCAAGTATCATTTAAGTATCTTTTTTTGAAAATCACTTTCAAAAAATAAGTTCTAACTGGCTCGATTTATTTATTGTCAACCCCGAAACTCCCTGCATACTTCATTTTATGAAAATCATTATACTCTTGCTGAGATTCAGATCATAATAATAAACTTGAACTGAAATGACTGCAGAGTTGGCGTAGTGGTTTAACCGGCCGCCTCGCCGTTTGACACTGCGGCGAGTGTTGTGGGTTCGATTTCCACACGAGACAACACTTTGTGTGATTCATAAATTCTGTCCCGGTTGCGATCCAAAACCTACACCCTGGAGCCCAGGGTCCACTTTCCGACTGTCTCTCCTCCATTTCGCACGGTCTAACAGGTAGTAGAGCCTTGCTGATTTCAGCATGAATGGGCCGGCTCGACCGGGGAAGTACTACCCTCTCACAGAAAATCGACGTAAAGTAACAGTACTTAAACTGTTGCGTTTTGTTCGGTAAGTGAGAGTGCCGGAGGTGCTATCCCCTATTCCTTCTCCCTCATCCCACTCCTCATCCTATCCCTTTTCCCATCCCCAAGGGGAGGCAACGCACTTGTGACTCCTGTGCTATTGCTTGTGTCCATGGGCGGCGGCAATTGCTTACCATCAGGCCATCCGTCTGCGCGTTTGCCGCCTATTACTATAAAAAAAACAGCATCCTTGGTGGTTAGTAGGTTATCATCCGTCAAGCCAGCATGTCTTTGGCCTTCCCCTTTTACCGGGGATACTTTACTGTACTTTACACTACCTAATGATGTGTTATTATTAAAATTGATAGTCTTTTTTATACGATGAAAATATATTTTTCTTACCCAATAACTCACAATGTTAAACGTTTAGTCTATTGAGAAGTTACATTTGGGGTTGCATTTATCAGAGGATGAGATTTTATTTTACAAATGTTTAGGTAGGGCTAGTGAAAGTTTTGAACCAAAATTGTGAGGGCATAGGTACTTCTTATCCCTCGGCCGCCATCTAGGAAAGAATGCAGGTGCAAATGGTATTTTTTGATTTTCTGATAAACTATTGGCCACACAAAGAATGTGAAAGAGGTTTACTTACAAATTAAATTCTCTACCACTTTGGTCCCGGAGCATTTCATCATAAAATGAATAACAATTTTTCCTTACAATGTGCTATAGTTTTTTTGCCTTCAGTAATAAAGAATACATTTAATTTGTCTTTACTTCTTCTAAAACAAAACCCAGTCTTCCAACTTTAGACTCTGCAGTACCATAAGCCTCTATTTTCACTTATCTCATTGAACCCAAAACCTGAGATAACATTGCGTCCTCTGACAAGTGCACGCTAAGCCCAAAGAAATGTAACATTTCAATGGACTAAACAGTTTGGCAGATAAACTATAAAACTCATTTGTACCACTCATTTCAAAATGGCGGCCGCATGACAAGAGCTGCGACCCCACAAACTTGGATTTAACTTTACGCTAACTCTTGACATCTATAAAATAAAATTGCGTCCTCTGACAAATGCACGCTAGGCACAAAAAGTGTAAAATTTCAATGGACTAGTAACCTATTCTACCTACCTACATTTGTGCTAAATCGTTACGTATCCTGTGGACAGTTTTTTTGGAAAAACGTCCTATAAAGTTTTAGGTTTTAGGAGAAAACTCTAGACTGGGCGGTAAGCGATGTTTTACCGCCTATACTATGGTCGTATAAAATTGGGAGTTTATCGAGGCTAGTGTCAAAATAACAAAGTAGAATGAAATTGCGAATATTTAACCATTTTTCTTTTGCCGGTTTCATGAACAATAGGTATATTACGCAATCTTAATTTTAAATGTTTTATTAGATTAGATATGTTGTTTGCTATAAATTTAAATTATTATTACCTAGGTACTTTCAGAACTACGGTGCTTATAACTAGCTGGAAGGAAGTTTAGAAAAAGGAAAATGCTTTAAGCTAGAAAACACTGCCGTCAAATCCAAGCTTTACTCTGACTTAGTTCGCCATTGATGTATTTTATTCACGGTAAGATTTTCTCTTTAGCAATTACTAGGTATGTCTAAATCTTTTTCTTTAAAAATCCTTCAAACAATTTATTTTTGGACTGCACTTAATTAAATTTCTAAAGGATGTTTCATAGCGCTTTTTTCACTTCATTACAAGCGAGTATCGAGAGAATATGATTTTTTTTGTTCCGTCTATGTAATATATCTGCAGGTCAAAATTCGCTGTAGCTTATCCCTCATTCTAAACAAAAGAACTGTTACCCAAAAGCCAAACCGTGCTCAGTCAAGCGCGACTGTGCTCTCAAGATTCCAACCAAATATAATAACATGAGAATGAAGTCGACGTTGAAAATTATCTCTCATTTCATACAGTTTACAGTTCTTCACATTTACACAACCCTTAGGCTGTGCACCACTGAAGATGTGCTAGGCATCTGAGTGTGCCAAAAGCACTCATCTCTTTAATACCGAAGGCATGTACAGCGGACAAGATGATGCCGTCTATTCATCAACAGAAGGAACTGTAATACATTTACCGAAAAATAAATAACGCGTAAGTACTTGGACTTGGAAAATTGTTCAAAGATCTACATTGCTTTAAGTTCGTTCTAGATTTTTTTGAGATCCATGTGACGGCAGTTTAAGTTCGGAAGAAATTAAATAAAGCATAATGAGTCAAATATAAATTTTTATGTCTAATTTGTGGAACAAGGTGATTTTTATTTACTAGTTAAATGCACTCTTTACGGCTACTGCTCCACATTCCACTTCCACAGCGTGATGTTATTTAAGCTATCAACACCAAATTATACAAATCGGACCAGTAGTTCCTAAAATAAGCGTGTTCAACCAAACAAAAAAGTTCTTCAGGTTTATATTAGCAAAGATAAGTAAGTGAATCATTTGTCCCTGGCATTCAGCTTATTAGAACATACTGGTGAATGCCTCCTGTCTCACTTTCATCAAGTAAAAGGACCGTTTTCACTTGTTCTAATGTCCTACACATCTCGAAGTGAATACGCACCCGGAAACTCGTAAGTCTGTAAACGTGAAGCTCCGTCAACTCGTTAGCGTTCGTTGTGCTAAGCTTTTGTTAGCCAATCTTATTGTACGGTGAAAACACTCACGTGGAACATTCAGTGATTCGATAATATACTCCTATATTATTGTAGTTACGTGCGGACTTTTTTTGTTTGCTTTCATATGAGTTTGTGCTCAATACTAGTGTTGGGGTATTCAGGCTGCTGAAGGCCTCTGTCATGGACTAACGATTCTTGTCCTGAGGCAAGAATTAGGACCTACACTTTCCCGTGCCCTCCGAAGGCTACTGCTGGCGACCTGTGCAGGTTTAACTTTGCCTACCTACTACGAACGACAAGCCAACTCACGCTAAAAGCGCTACAACTGCGGGTTATGCATGTAGGTATAATATTTTTTAAAGGGAAATCCTGAACTAATAATCATCATCATCATCATCGCCCTAGCGTTATCCCGGTTGCATTCAAGACCCACACGCCTTGAAGCCCGAGGTCTGCTTACTGGTCTAACCAGATATGACAGAATATCAACTTTTCCACAGAGCGACTGCCGTCTAAGCAACCCAAAGGGATAGCGATATTCCTTCGTTTAGACCAGTATCAGTTTATTTGAGGATACTGATTCCCTGTAATGACTGTCAAAGATCTTCATGACAGCCGGGACCGACGGTTTAACGTGCTCTCCGAGGCTCCCTGCTTCCTGCCAAGCGATAATTAACAATTTAATACGCACATAACTTCGAAAAGTCATTGGTGCGCGCCGTGGATTCGAACCCGATACCCTCTGCATGACAGTCCTTTGGTATCTCCACTAGGCTATCGCTGCCTTAAGAAATCCTGAACTATGAATATATAGTCAATATAGTTAGAGGAGTTCGGTATTGTCAATTTTTTTCTATTGCAATAGTTGGGGCGGTCAATCCGAAAGTGCGGGTGGTGGGTTTCTCTTACTTTCCATTTGTATATTGTATATCAGTAAAACGTAAATGAGACGCAATGTAACAGCAACTCGAGTAGTATAACCAGTCCTAAGCAGTTATTTTTGCAGTTTAGGTTAATTTGAATGTAAAAGAAAATAAATAAAATTATCTCTTTCCGTATAAACACGTGCGAAACCAGCTCCTAGAATATCTGAGCTAGTTACCACTAACTATTATAAATTCAGTAATTATGCTCATAATATTAATTAATAAAATAATAACCATAGTAGACGGGAAGCTAACTACCCTTTAAACACTTCTTTGTTCATAGTTACGATGCAGAGTATAAAACTAACCATTAAAAATCACTTTGAGTGTGTTGTGTAGGTTTATTATAATATACAAGTATAGCGTGCCACATTATTTTGTATTTAGTTCTATTTAAGGCTCATGTAACATGCCTTGAAGGAGAGCTCCGTAAGATTTATTTTCTTTTTATGGACTCGCGCCTGTATGTATAGTGGAAGGCAAAGGTGTAAAACTACACCCACTTTCCGCCATTATATGAATGTGCAGATCCCATGTAATAGGGGGCAAGCCTATTGTCGTTACCGGGAACTTTGCCAGACTTCGTGCTGCTACAAAAAAATCAGAATAACCTGTAAAACATTTGCCCGGGAATCGAACCAGGGACCTCCTTATCAGCAGATGCAAACGCCATCCACTGGACCACGGCGGTAGTCAGATTTTTATATTTTTACCTTATTCAAATCAGGTGAATGGACAAATAAGCATCTTCTACTAGACCTGAGGTTTTTAATGGAAGACAAGAGCTAAACATCAGATAAAAACCTACTCGCCTGATATGAGTCTTCTTTCTCATTAACAGACTTATTAGTCGTTCTAACAATACATTTTCATGATTAATCTCCATGTATACATCATGCTGTATACAAAATATCTATAGAGTATAAACTTCACACTTAGCCACAGTCTTCTGTATTTATATGGTCTGTGATGCGGGTTCACAGAGCACACTTTAATAAAATTGGGCAAGTGCGAGTCGGACTCGCGCACAAAGGGTTCCGTACCATCATCTATAAAAGAAAATCACGTTCGTTGTATGTATACTTAAATACTTTATAAGTTTCTACCTGTTTATTAAGATCGAGTTACAAATTGCTTAAAAATTGCGTTTGTTGTATGAGAGCCCCCCTTTATTATTTACTTTTTTTAATTTAATTATTTATTTTGAAAGGTAATATACAACTACATATTCTGTAAACATTTAAAGCGTCTACCTGTAACAGTTAGTAATTTTGAGCAAAAATACGAAAAAGAACACGTTTTTTGTATGGGACCCCCCCTTATTTTTTTATTTTTTTTTTATTTTTAGTATTTGTTGTTATAGCGGCAACCGAAATACATAATTTGTGAAAATTTCAGCTTTCTAGCTATCATGGTTTATGAGATACAGCCCGGTGACAGACAGACAGACAGACAGACAGACAGCGGAGGCTTAGTAATAGGGTTCCGTTTTTTACCTTTTAGGTACGGAACCCTAAAAAAGTAAAGTAGAAAAATCACAATCCAGGCACTGTCAACTCAAAGGAACCAAGAAGGGAAGTTGAGGAGAGAGAAATTAAATTCTTTAGCGCAATTACTGACAGAAAAGCATCAGCACAGGTACACCTATTATATTTCAACGCAATACAAACTCCAAGGCGGATTCGCGTCTTACTTCAATCCTCCGACAAATCCTTTCTCGCAGAGTGCAGTGTGCTTGTGTACAGCGGCGATGTCGTTCGCCTTGTATATTATAGTATAATTTGATATTATTTTTGACTCTAGCATTTATCTATCTAAGGTGGCTATTTATGCTATAGCTACTAAGGTACTTGCTATAATTCAGCATTATAGCTACTAAAGTACTGTACTGATGGAGATTATGGGTAACCTGGCAATACAACAAAAGTCTTTGCCTCAACGGGAATCGAGTACGATGCCTCAGAAATAACAACCAAAGACTTATGCCATTGTTTAATTTGTCAACCACACAAAGTTTCTATAAACAGTAGGATAGTTGCTGTTAGCAAAATCCTTAAATGTTATGGTGATAAAATATATGTTATTTTTCTTTTTAGAAATTTATTTATAACAAATGGTAAACAGTAAACATTAAGGTACATATTAAATAATTCGCCAAACTGCATGACAGTTTGTTGGCGAACACTGTGCGCTCATTTTATATTATAAGATATGTACACACATTTATGAGAATATGCATACTAAGATACTTAATGATATAACAATAACAATAACTTAGATTTTGAGATACATAATGCTGTTAATCTTCAATTTGATCATTAAATATTTGTAACAAGTGTCCTTTTAACTTTTTCTTAAATAGGGTAAAACTTGGTAATACGCCCCGCTTTTTTTTAAGTTCAATAAAACTCAAATAATAATATTTACAATCATTTCTTTTACTTTAGGACGTTATTTGGTTACTTGACAATAATACGACAAAAGCTAAATGTAATAGGAACGTTAGTTAAAGACTTATTTCTATTTTTTTTTGACATGGAGTGGGGCGTTTTGTCAGGTATACATCGCCTAATACGCCTCTCTTTTATTATAAAATGCCCCGGGTAATTTAAAATGCCCCAGTATATATATCCATACTTTAATTTAAACAAAACAAGATAAAAACAACATAATTATATCAAAAGTTTAATAACTTACCAACACAACACAATGGTAAGCTAAGATTTAAAAGCTTCCAATAAAAAGTAACATTTGAACATCTAAATCATTGTAACTAATTGTAAAATTGAAATTAAAGAAACAAAACGTCAACTGCATTAAAAAAAACTCATTTAACCACCCTGAACAAGCCGAACATTGAATCCAGTCTTCAGAAGACTTTGTTTTGTAGGAATTTTCTGTGCATTCAATGCATTTCTTTTCATCCATATCGGAAAATACTTCTTCAGAAATGTCAGTTCTGATAATATTTTCTTGGGTTTACGCGAATCTTACACATTGAAATTAAACTACAGTTTACGGATTTTATCGCGTTATATTGGTTTCACTTGTTTTTACATTTAAACCGAATGATCTAGGAACATATAGCTGACATTAAACACAAACGCTCGACGAAGTCTGCTGTGTGTGAACATGTAGAACAAGGAACCAACCATTACCTGCGATTTGATAAACCACAGATACTCGCAAAAGAACACCGCTTTATTCCAAGAATGATACGAGAAGCTATTGAAATTAAAAAACATCCTAATTTCAATAGGGAAGATGGTTGGAATGTTCCTCCAGCTTGGGACCCTGTTATCAGGCTAATGAAACCCAAGAAGGACAAAGTCACCAGAAGACGTCGAGACACAGTGAGCACATTCTGCGTAGATAGTAACACCAATAGTTGAAAAATGTTCGGGTACTTTGAGATAACTTTTAAATTCAAGACAAAGACAAATACCACCTCAGTCTGCCGTGAACATGAATCCTGTAAAGAATTCGAAACGTTGGCTAGTAATAAAAATGTAGTTTCTAGATCATTCGGTTTAAATGTAAAAACAAGTGAAACCAATATAACGCGATAAAATCCGTAAACTGTAGTTTAATTTCAATGTCAGTTCTGATACCAGTTTCATCATCTGTTTCACAAGGCGATGAATAAAATACTTTTCTGTTTTTTTGGAAGACCTTTCCTCAGCTTTTTTTTTTCTATCGATTTCTTTTTCTATTTTACTTCTTTTGGTTTCTTCTTTTCCATTATTCTTGACACTCGTTTCCTTTGCCGGTTTTTCTTATTTGTATTTTCAACATACCTATATTTCTCAGCTCGGTTATCATGTAAATTATTATCGGATCATCTGAAGATGCATCCGTTCTATCTTGGTCAACTTCTAAATCACTTTTATTTTCAAATTTTCTCTTCATACCTATTTTCGATTTCTCATTGGGTTTTACTCGGCCATTTTTTGGTATTTCACCTTCAGATCAATCATTCATCATCTATCAATTTCAAATTATTGTCTTTTTTCTTACGTTTTCTTTCACTTGCACATTAGTTAATCGTTTATGATTTCCGTCTTGATCTGAATCCGAGTTCTTGTTTTTGTAATTATTTATGTCATTTCTCGTTTTAGATATTTTCTTCTTTGCTTTTTCAATTGTGTGTTCTCCTCTGCCATTTTGTTTTCTTTTGCTAGCAATGACTATTCTCTTCTCAATGTTTTCTGTGGATGTAAGAATAATAGCTTCTTGCTTTCTTTCTGATGACATTACACATGTAATTTGAACACTGGGGCGTATTGTAAAATTTGCTTCTTAAAACGCCCCATCAAGGACAAAACCGCAATCTCAAGGTTATAACGCTGAGTGAACGAGAATACTAAAGCGTATTTATATGTATTTTTCACAGTTTAGATGAATTTAAGTTAACTATAATGAGTATGGATATATAAAAAAAAGTTTGCAACCTACCACAAATTGTATCTTCACCGCAAAACTAAATTTATCTATATTTTATAAACGAGCGTAATAAACCACGCGTGTACGTCAGCCATGTTGTTTGGCGACTGATGGCTACTCGCATTGCTATACGTGTGCTGTGTAGCTTTCTTGGTGTGCGTGCTAGGTGAGTGGGGCGTAATACCAAGTTTTACCCTATGTATCAGTTTATACGATCTTCTTCAAACATTATTTTATTATATAATCTTGGTATTATAAACATACGTGTTCTCTCACCATAGTAATTACATGAAACAGGTTCTTTGTATTTATTTCTTACAGCTTGTCTGAGCATACAATTTGAAACTTTAGGTATCTTAAACTCTGCTTTATTATATTGTTCGACAGTTAACATATATTGAACTTTTTGATGCACTGGTAATATATGACATATTTTAAACAATTTCATATAGTTTTTATTAATTTTTTTTTTGTTTTTATCTACCATAATCTTTAGGAACCTATTTTGTATGTTCAAGACCTTATCCAAATATGTTTTAAATGTACGCCCGTAAGCACTCAGTCCATAGCTCAAAATTGCATCAACTAGTGCATGATACAACATAAACAGCGTGGCGCGGTTTGTTACATATTTAAGTTGCTTGAATTTACATAAAACAGACCTTAATTTATTACAAACAATATCGATATGGAATTTCCAGTAAGTTAAAATGACAATCTATTGTTAAACCTAGGTATTTATATTGTTCCACAAATTCTATATGTTCACAATTCATACATAGTTGCATATTATTATGTAAGCATTCATACGAGTGACCAATAATGGATATTTTTCTAATTGATTTTCTATTATATGGAGAGTGAAGGAGCATTCATTTTGTTTTGGATACATTTAATATAATGCCATTGTCATAAGACCATTTGATTGACAACATTTTCGAAATCCATTTGCATACATTTTTCTATAGTATCTAGGTCGGTGTCTGCGTACATTAGGCACGTATCGTCAGCGTACATATATACACTACAATTCTTTATTACTCTGCTCATACTATTAACGTGCATAATGTACCCAACAGGCCCATATATTGATCCGGTAGGCACAACCGTTTTAACGACCGCTTCTTGCCCACGCTGTTCACATATACTGTTCTATAAAGCGTTCTATTTCTCAAATAAGACTGAAACCATTTGTTAAGAAGACCACGAATTCCGCATTCTTGCATGGCCTTTAGAAGAATCTCGTGGTCTAAAGTTTCAAAAGCTTTTTTGAAATCAATGAATAAAACAGCAACATGCTTTCTATTATTTAACTGTACATTTATATCATCTGTAAATTTTGACAAGGCAGTCGCTGTACTACGTGCTTTTCTAAAGCCATGTTGTGTGTCTGAAATTATGTGGTTAGATTCTAAAAAGTTACTGATTCTTTTTACAACTTCTTTATCAACTATTTTGTTAAATATAGGTAGAATGACAATTGGTCTATAATTTGTGTAGTCCAGATGGTTGCCTCCTTTATAAATAGGCCGAATGATAGATTTTTTTAAATAATCTGGATACACTCCCTTTTGGATACAAAGGTTAATGAATTTGGCTAGTATCCTTTATGTATTTTACATCTTGTATTCTTATACCATCAATACCGGGTGATTTCTTACTACTTAATTGATTTATAATTCTTTTGAGCTCACTGGAAGTCGCTTTTTGGTAATAAAGAGATATATCACAGGGCTTTACATAGTCGTCACGATTTAAAAACGATAGCTTACAGAAATGCTTAATTTTGTCTATGTCTTCAGTAAATGTTCGTGCAAAATTTGTACATATGTTACTAACTGTGTCTGTCTTACCCAAGAACTGCATTATTACACAATCCAGATTAGTCTTTGATTTACCTATCCAGCTGTTAATGTTGTTCCAAATTTTTCTAATGTCACTCTTACATTGTTTTAATTCCATTTGCCTATATTTATTTTTTCTTTAATTATGATTTTTTTAGTTCTGTTTCTGCACCGTGTATACTCTAACCTGTAATTATGATTATTGGGACATGATTTCCATCTCCTAAAATGTATGAGCATATCTCGCTAACAAGCGAATAAGGTTGGCAAGTAAACACATAATTAAAGGACTTTAAAGTCATATAGTTATTGCAACTTTTATTAAATTTTCTGTACTTTAATACCGTGTTATAATTCCTGCTGTTCCAAGAATGCTTTTCTAGATTTAATTAAGAATTTCAATAAAACGTGCCACAAATTTCTCACCTGGGTATTTTATTATCAATGTTCTAAACCTTTGGCACGATTGAAGAGAAAAAAGAACTAAAAGCATTTGTATTTACTTCACACTTGTGATGTTACTGTAATGTACCTACCTGTATATTTTTCTGATGCTCGGATTACCAAATATTATTATGTTATTACTTTTTTCACTTTGGGCGGATTCATAATATTAAGCAATATCAGACTCTTCTTAGATACCTTCCTGATAGTAACCGAATCCATTTGAGACCACCGTTCAATCCTCGCCATATAACATAACCAAAATAACCATAATTATACCATCATTACGTAGAATACTAATTTTAAGAAGGCTAAATCCATTCCCTGTGTCACGACGATTGCAAATCCTGTCCCGTCCGAGGTTTCCTGACCGCAATTGGGTCAGTACTTTGTGCAATACCAGGCGTATGTGACTGCGCTGCACAGTGACTCCGTTCTAACCTACTTATACAACTTATTTATTAGGATAGCGAAACTCCGACTCTGTGGCTTTTTATCGTCGGAATCGTGGCCTGAGTCTTATCAGGTTTTATAAAAGTTTTTAGCCATAAAATAGAAGTTGTATTGTTCGTACTAGATGGTTTTACGTTTAACTTTAACTAGAAGATTTTTTTCAATAAATTGCGATAACAATTATAACATGATTGCATTTATTTATGTTTACAACGAGAATATATATGTATACATATTCTCGTTGTAAAGAAAAAGTTCTATCAAAGAGAACTAGGCGAAACACATGCTCCGCAATTTATAGCCTACGCAAAATTTGTCGTTGTTTATTTAAAGTAAACCTTTTATTAATAAAATTTATAAGCTTTTATTAATACACTTAGCATTAAGAAGACTTGTGAAGTGTTAGTATTTAGTAAAGCTGTGTGTCTGACTAAAGCATCGGATTGTGGTCCTTATTTGCGAAAATCAAGGTGATGGAGTTTTAGCAAGACTTGTGGCTAGCATACTGGGGATTAGTCCGCTCACCGTTTGCTTCTCTACTGATGTGAATCTGCTTCATGCCTCAACAAAACTTTGTTTGACGGAAGAATTTAAAACGAATACCTAGTGGAGATCACATTGGCTACAAAACCATTTATTCCATATCATATTTCGACTTCAGTCTCTGGTTAATGTCTTCTTCAAAGCAATAACAAGATCGATTTCAAAGCTTCAACATGACTAGTCTACATTTTTAGGGTATATATTACGTAACACATAGCTGAGTCTTTAAAGTCTTAAATTATCACTTACCTTTTTATAGTAGCGCATAGCACTTTTCCAGCCTCGCTTGTTCAATTTACTGTGTCGGAATTAAAATGAAAATTATGATAGCCACTTTTCTACAAAAATCTTAGTTTTAAAAATCAAATTTCAAAGAAGTGGCTGATGTCATTATATATTCTGATTGCCATGTACTTCAATCGTTGTAACAGGTTCAATTTTAGAATCAGTATGGAGAAAATGTCGCAAGCATATCGTTCAAATCACATTATAAAAACAACGTCGCCTGTTCACAAGCTATCATCGGCCTTATTTCAGGGCAAAAACCACATTGTAGAATTAAAGTTCTTTTCGATACGAATCAAATGAGTTAAAACTCAAAGAGGTTGTATCGTTTTATTGCGGTCTTCCAAAAGCCACCTTCCAACTCATATGAGCTGCATTATACTATTCCACAGTTGAATGATGATGTATGAAATTCGGACAGTGCAGTGGGTCAAAATTATCTTGCAAGATTTCTTTACAGACACCGGGACAGTTGAAAGTAAATAAAAGCTTATAAAACGGTCTACAGTGCTTTTGACAGTTTGAAAAGGCGAATCATACAAATTGCCTGCGACATGTATGAACATTACTATGTAGTACAGTACTAGTAGTTTAGTGTACGTGCATCAATCAATGGCGCTGTCCGGAAGCACCGCAGCCTGCACATAACCGCATTGTGCGCCACAGAATAATGCCCAATCGATACATTATACTATAGTATGGTTTCTATTGAGGCTCAAGACAGCTCTTACTACTGATGATAGCCTGGTATACGAACAGAATATTTCCCTAGAGCGTTTATACGCTAAGATAATTCGCTGGGCCTACGCCAGAATTCATGTCGTCTTTACATACGATACGTCGGCGCTGAATAAGAAGAATATTTAAGCTAGACACAACGTGTGAACTCCGAAATGATTCTGATCTTCTACATGATGACTCGCTCTAATCTGAAGCAGATACGACGGATTTACTTACCGTGTACAAGCGTGCTAACTTTTGCCACAAAGCTTTTCTTTTGACAAAAAAATGGAAAGTCTAGCCAATCTTTTATGCCATTGCTATAAACTCTATTAGCCAGCATATCACTTTGTTTGATCTGGCTAACAAACTGAAGTAATCATATCCTCTGAGGCACTGCCAAAATTGCCTCTTTCAATTTACTACGCCTTTGTAAAATGATCTCCAAGATTTTGAGAGATTCTCTTTTTATATCCTAGTTGACTAGTACTTTTTACTTTGACGTACTTTTCGTATTATAATCACCATGACAATATACACGTATTATCAATGACAATGCCCGGAAGCGCATTACCCGGCAAATAACGAGATCGAACAGTGCCATATAATAATGTCCGACCGATTCCTAATCTGTGTGTCCATCGAGATTCAATACAGTGTGACATACGATATCCTAGTACAATGAAATGGTAAACAATAAAAGTAAACTCCAATTAGTGCTGAAGATATCATGTAACATGTTTTAGCAGACCAGTGCATGTTTGCTTTGCTTTTTATTTATACTTGTAAATAACATACAGTTTTTGTTTGACCCTTTGATAAGAATGCCCTGCTTTCTTATTAATCTTGTTACAAATGTGAATAGAACACTATTCCTTGCGTGGTGTCTGCAAGAAATACAGACCACTGAAAATTCAATTTTACAATAACTTAAAGAAAAGTTAAGTTTTCTTACCTGAAATTAAGGATATTTTATTTATACATATAACCACACTATCGATCTAATTACAAAGAAAAGTTGCAATGATAAAAACATACTTAATTATTATATTAAGATCTAACTTCTAATTTTAAAACTTTTAGTTGCTTTCCATATATAAGTTGTTGTATCTTTTCTTGAAATAAATGTTAAACGTTCTACTTGGTATTCTATTTAAGTATCTAGTTACAGTATATTGTATTATTTAGATTGATGACAATAAAATTTTAACAGCCTTGAAAAACACGAACTGTATATTATATCAAGAAGCTTTACCTGTATTATAATATTTCCGAAATACAAAACAAAAGATATAGCCTAAGGAATCTAACATCGTCGCTAACCCTGACCCATATGCGAAAATATCGTTCAAAGCTGTCAATAACTTTGATTATTCAGGTAATCGCTCCTCATTTCCATCTCAGAAAAACAGTTGAAACAACAAATTTTATTTATAGAAATCGTTTCGTTGGTGAAGTTATTCATAAAAAGTACGGCTATTTAATGAAATAACTGACTAGCCTTATACACATTTGGTCTGTTATAAACTGTAAGAGAACAGGGCTTTGGGAGTTGGTGGAAAAAGTAGCCTTATATATATACATACATTGGAATGATTCAAGAAACATACATATTAAATTTAACTTAACAAATTGCTTCACTGATACAAGTTCGTACATAAATTATGGCAGAATTTACTCAAACACGTGTAAACGATATTACAAGGAGGCACACAAGCGGCGTTTCTAATAAGCAAGCATAGTTAATGGTAAGCTATTATAAAGATGATAAGTATTAAGATTTAAGCTTCCTACACGTACGATGATTTATTCAAAAGTGTGTATGTATGTATTTGTGCACCATTTGCATGATATGCCGAATTTGAGAAATATAAGCGTAGAAAAAGATTAGATCTAACAGACTATTTTTTGTTTACATACTCTTTTTTTGTTTTTAATTTCGGGATTCAAATACGTTATTTTAATATTCATGCTGCGATATTATATTACCTTTCATCAGCCTCGTCCAAAAGTGAGTGTAAATATTCATAAAATAGCCATTGCATAATATTCATATTATTGTCAGCGTATTTTAGCTTCTAAACCCTCTGCCTCATGCTGTCAGTACAAATACTACTAATGTAATCGTGGACATTTAGTAAACAGTAACAGTCCCTGCTGGTAGAATTGCGACTCGTAATCTTTATTTAAGGTAAACTTATTATAAAGCAAATTATTTCTGTAATTTTATACTAGGGAATAAAAAAAATCTCTGCCACTTTTAAGAAGAATGTCTCTCACTTTGCATTATGTTGTTGAATTAAGATAATTCTTAATATTATTCGACAATACGAGATTTATGACAACATTTTATCACGTTCTTACCTTCATTCTTGAGACTATACTAAAATGAAAATACTATAAAATATTGCTGTGATCTCCAGTATCACAGTTACTACTCTGACACTTGAGATTGGAGCAATATTTTATAGTATTTTCGTGGTATTTTCATTTCTATCATGTATTAAACAACATCTTTATTTGCCGAGTGTTTTATGGATAAAATCTCCTCGAATATCATTCTGAACTAGCTGAGCCTGCGGTTAAAAGCGCGCTATCTAGAGCTACTGCTCCGCATCGCTCATAGCCTTCCTCGATAAATTGGCTATCTAGCACAAAAAATATTAATTCAAATAAAATTGGCCCTGTACTTTCTGAGATTAGCGCGCTCAACCAAACAAACAAACTCTTCAACATTTTAATATAAATTACTAGATGACCCCGCAGATACACTCGCGTTATTTAAGGCTACTGCTCCACTCCCGTGGTGTAAGGCGTGATGTTATATTATAGTCTATAGCTTTCCTCGATAAATGGGCTATCTAACACTGAAATATTTTGGCAAATTGGACCAGTAGTTCCTGAGATTAACGCGTTCAAGTAAACAAACAAACTAAAGTTCAGGTTTTTTTGATATTGTTAATAAGTAGCTGGGACGATATAACCCTTCAAAATCACGTAACTGTAAATAAAGTTATGTAGGTTACTGTATGCGATAAATGAGAACCGATGAAAACGTCAAGTAGAATCATGTGAGCTAGCAAGCACTTAAAGTGGTGCGCGACAGCTAAGAGTCTCGTGAATAAAACATACACTCAAGCCAATGAGCACGCTCGCACGAACAAAATAGCTGACACTTAGGCTGTGCGCTTCAGATATGAATTTGTATCACGATTTAGCGAGCCTAAATTAGTCCTGCGTAAAGAATGGATACACTGCCTATACAAGATGTTGATACACATTAGCAAAATATTTTAATAACACTATATATAGCGAGTATACTTATATTCACCTAAAATTGTTTTTAACAGTGTGCGATGATATAAGACCCTATTTTCATTAAATGTTGCTCAGATCAGAAGATCAGAATCAGAATAAACTTATAAATCGTGCAAAATAAGACAGAATCGCGCAGTCACTGTAGGTACGTGTGCTTGTGTGTATTAGGCACCTGTAATGGCGATCAGCTGAGCGGCGGCGGCGATCAGTACACCGAGTTAATTTTCAAAGTGTATGATTACGAATTTTTCATGTATTTGTTATAGTAGTATATTCACCCATTATAATATTTTGCAAATGCAAATCAACAACCTGTATTTACCTTCGTCAAAAAGATACTAACTACAGGCATCCCATAACCACGGCTGGTGTAACTAATGTCGAAATGTCGAGGCAAATAGTTATTTATCCTTCATTTTTAAATAATAACGCGAATAAAACCCGTTAGATAAATATTAGTATGCATACAAATCACCAATGTTTTTAAGCATCTACCTATTTAGAAAGGTTCGTAGTCACTGGTTTGACCAAACAAAACGTGGACCTCATCGGCACTTTAGGCGCGTATAATGTGTATGTACGACTTAAGTGTCGCGACACACCCACTGAGAATAGATTTGCAGTATTACAGCGACTGAAGTATCAAGTATCGATTGGCATGACACTCTGCGACGGTAGTAGGAAGTTAACTGTCAGTCGCGTGATGCGTCGCATGAAATAGTCGCTCGACGGAAGGTTTGGTGCCACACCATACGCAATGTAATTTCTTGACTTGAAAAATACAGGGGGCGTTCGGCGCCAGAAGTTCCGCAGATGTGTCGTGATACTTACCGGTGTGATTGTATCAAATGTGAGCACACCGCTAGTACTTGAAAAATCGGGATCATACGCATATGTTCGCACAGACGGTTTTTGTACTCGTGTACAAAATAAGCACATCCTTATCTTCACAAAATTATAAATGTTAGTCTGTTTCGGTACTTTAAGTAATGTTTAGGTTGTTTCATGAAATAAGGCATGAAATAAGACAGTCTTTCTGTTAAGTGATAGTGTTTATTGTAGACGTGAGTCACATAACCAAATAAAGTGTACGGTACCTAACTTGAAAACGAGGCTATGAATCATGCAGTAATGTTGTATTGCTGGACGATTTTATGGTCTAAATTAGATCTGCCTTATGATCTAAGAGTGTCATTGCTACTTAGTATTAGGTCTTCTGACACTGAATGTTGCATGGCAATCTCATCAATGTTCAACTCCTGAGGATTACATACAGCTGCGTTGTATTGCAGCACCATACAACCTAAAAAAAGTACCTAGCTGTCCAGAACGTGAATATTACAGCAAATATTTACCAATCAATCGGTCTACGACAGTCTTCACTTCTAAGCACTTATCTCTCTCAGCTGAGAATCTTTTCCATTTTTCATATAACTTATTTCAGTACCTACAGTAAACTATCACAATCTAGAATTGAATGAAATCAAATAGGTATTTTCTAGTTGTAAAATCGGATGCCTTTTGCTCGTACTCGTATATCATTCTAAATGTATTGATTGTAATAGATCTTTAAATTTATAGGGCACTATCAGACGCCGATTCACAATCTTGAAAGATAGCTTTAAGGTAAGACTTAGACAAGAAAATAGATATCTTATATCTTATACTAATACTAATATATAAAGCTGAAGAGTTTGTTTGTTTGGTTGAACGCGCTAATCTCAGGAACTACTGGTCCAATTTGAAAAATTATTTCAGTGTTAGATAGCCCATTTAACGAGGAAGGCTATTGGCTATATAACATCACGCTATTGGCTATATAAATAAATCGGGTGTAACCGCGGGCATCCTCTAGTATAGTATAAGATGAATTCCTATAAAAATTGCTTGTGCATTTTTCATTCATCACAGCTACGGTGAACGAATACAGAAGTAGTTTTAATTTAGAAGTTATATTGCTAGGACGAATATTTATTTGATGCTGAGACATCTTCACATTTTTTTTTGTATCATGTAGTGCACGGGACTTAGTAAACATGCAGTCAACGACCAACAGAATATACTAGACCCCAAAAGATAATTTATCTAAGACGCATTGTTGTCATTTTTAAGATGTCCCCAATCTGATCGACGAATGTCCGACGAGGTCTGCCGGGACCGACTTGCCCACACATGTTAGCCTCATAAATTTGATGCGTCACTCTTTCTTCAACCATTTGCTCGACGTGCCCAAACCATTTCAGCATTCCTTTCTCAATTCTTGGCAAAAATAGCAAGGTCCAAAGCACCCAGAACCGGCGAGCATGTATGAAGAGAGTAATGAATGTAGAGGAAGCGCGTGAGGTTTGTAAGGATAGATGCAAGTGGCGTTCCGTTGTCTCTGCCTACCCCAACGGAAAAAGGGCGTGAGTTTATGTATGTATGTGTACTTTGTTGTCCTGTGTAGAGATCATACCCGAAACTCTCTCCGTGCAGTGATGAACGAAGGCACATGTAGATACCATGATTTAAAATTAACCTTGCGACGCGACTCAATAGCGTATCTTCTGAATTTGATCTTCTGGCGTACTTCACTATAGGGTGTACTTTGGTGTTGTAGTATGTGTTACAATGAATGTAATATTATTATGATATTCTAGGTGATTACATGACGCGATTTGCTCATTCTTGCTGAAGACAGCACGTCTATCAAGTAAATACTAGACTATCGAATGGTTTCAATTGCTGTAGTTATCGCCATACATCTTATCTTAATATATAAAATCCTTGCGTTACTGACTGACTGACAGACAAGCTACAGCCGAAACTATTGGGCGCAGGAAGCTGAAATTTGGCATGTATGTTCCTTGGGGACCGTAGGGCTGCACTAAGAAGGGATTTTCCGAAATACCCACGGGATCGGTCAAAACAGATACATTTTAAAAAATGTGCAGGCGTAGCTGCTGGTGTCCTCTAGTACTAATATATAAAGCTGAAGAGTTTGAGAAAAAATCTCTGAGTGTTAGATAGCCCATTTATCGAGGAAGGCTATAGGCTATATAACATCACGCTGTGAGCGACGGGAGCAGAGCAGTAGCCTTAAATAACGCGGGTATAACCGCGGGCATCCTCTAGTCTGTAATAATTTTGTTGGCAACAAATTACCAATGATATAGGTAATCAAGCACCCAAACCAATTACTCATATAGCCAATATTTGCATGGCTTGCAAACACTTTACTCCTAATGTTTATTTAATAATTATGTAACAGCTACATGGCCAAGGGTCTTTTTGAGCGCAGTTAACTTTGTATTAATGACGATATTTGGGTGATGATCAAATGATAGCTAAGTTATTGAATTGATCGTGGCTAGTCGGCTGTCTGGAGAGTAATGCAAAAGAAATAATAAAAAATGCGTTTTAGTCTCAAGTTAACAGAAACATGTATGTGTACACGTTATATGTTCAGAATCTGCCTAGAAAGACTGGGAATTGTTTGCAGATGGCATTGGAAGCGTGATTTATTCATCCAGTCCTTGTAAGCGAGAACAAATCTCTGACATATGTACTGTGATTCACAGCGATGAAAATTACATGTAAATTTACCTGAGATCTTCTAGTGATGATCTGGAGTAGACCTATATGATTACTCTCACTAATTTGGCCAAAATAATGATGAAATCTCTATAGCTACCTAGCTGTTCCTTCAAACGATGCCTTCAGGACGTGAGGCACGTGGACGTCGACACACAATTTTACAAATGTTCAATATTTCACAATTTTATTACAACCCTTGCCGGTGGTAGATCAAAAGCGACAATTTATAAGATTTACAATACAATTCACGAAGCTTCAACGAAATAATGATACCAATTAATATTATCAATTCAACTTATCATAGACAATATTTCTATTTCAAACATCCACCCGCCCCGGACTGGCCTACCGGTCCGCTAATCTGTTGGTAGACGTGACAACGTTACAACCGCTCTCCTCAGAATCGAACCGTCCACCAAGACCTCAGCAAATCGGGGAACTCCATCAGCCCCAGTTACCAAACTAAGAATGCGCCCCCTACGCCATCTGAGTGCCGGAAGGTTAGCCTCCTTAATCAAAACGAGGTCTTCAAAATACTACATCATCCGTGAAATCACAGTGTTTCAGTCATACCAAGTCAACGACTAACGTTTCATGAGGCGGACATATTACGAGTTACTAACCAAATTAAATCGACATCGTTCCTATTCGTCATTCGAGTAAGGTTCACTATGTTTGCGAATTCTTAATGTTTTGTAATGAGTGATCTTTTTACTTATTTATAAGCTGTACTGTAGAGTATAATATCATCATCATTCTAGCATTATCCCAGGCGCACCTAAGAGTTTTGCCCTGAAGACGAAAAAGATGTAAAATAATATATTTTAAGAAAATTATTTTTCCACAGAGCGACTGCCGTCTGACCTCCGCAAGCCATGGTTAAGACTAGTGTCAGTTTATTCAGGGGTACTGACTCCCCATAAATATTGTCAAAGATCATTGTCATTACTTATGGAGAGTCAGTAAGCAGCAGTAGCAGACAGGACCGACGGTTTAACGTGCTCTCCGAGGCACGAGGCAAGCTATAGTTAATTAAAAATGTAATACGAACTTAACTTCGAAAACCCAGTGGTGCTTGCGTGGGTTTGAACCGGATACCTCCTGCATGACATTATGTTGGTATCTCAGTCTAAGTGTCTTTATAACTGGGAAAACGCTAAGACGAGAATAATAATGATTGTTGTAAATATAGACCAGTTCTATAGTTTCAATAATTATTTGTGTTGTTTTTTTAAATAATTGCTTCTACATTTGATTTCGTTGATCTCATCCATCAGTGTAACTTTTAATAAACAAAATTATTTAAGAAATAAACAAGGTTGGGAAACCAGAAACCCAAACTACGCCTTGTTTGGAGTTCAACGTTAACATTTTCTAGGCAGACAAAATCAAAGTCATTTCAAAGAACCTAAATCAAAGTAAAACGTCAAAAAAAATAAACTCCTGAACATTTAGGTGTTCCGCTTCCATTAGTACAAAGCAAAACATTAATTGTTTGAACTTCGTAATGTACATTGTTTAGTTAATTGCAGCCGTTTTAGATAATTGTACCAGTTCATTATTGCTACATTAGTTCAGGTTGTTTTGTTGCGGGGTGTTCGACATAGCTGCAGCTGGGTGTAATTTGGTATTGACTTGTTCATAGCCATACAAATAAATGTGAGCTTATTACTTTAGATGAAAGTTACACTGATTAAATCTATAAATAAACAAACCAAATATAAATATCGAACACCATCACACCCTGCGCCCTCCGCGGTTCAGTTACTGTGAAAATATGAAGCCAACTAATCGCATTCGTATAAAATCATGCCGCGCCGCGGTTTACTTTTCTGGAATTTGATCACGTAGGCCACTTCGATAGGTATTGACTGTTTGTTGTTTCCGCGTCGCTTCGCGTTCGTATCCAGGTCGCTCACGTAAGACCAGTAATAAACGGGTCGAGCCAGCATTCTATTACCACTATAGAATAACAGTTATACAATTCTAAATTATTAAAGTGTGTCACCTTCTTAACATGGTAACAAGGTTTAAACCGCGGTGCTTGAGCCAATAAATCCCGATCGGCTAGAAAAGCTCCTTACAAATTTGCGCAGTTTGGAATCAAGAGCACTGAGTAAGCTATAAACTTATGGTAATCATATGAGGAGCTCGCGAATTTGTCGTAGAATACAAATTGAGTTATACTTGAGTTAAACATGACTTGTATTCAACATTATGATACAAATACGTGTTGTGATTACAGAGTGAGTTGGGGATGTCATACGGCTGCTCTCAATATCCATAAATTTAGAGATACATATTTGACATATTTTGGATGAAGCTTATCTGTATATATAAAATCCATGCGTTACTGACTGACTGACAGACAAGCTACATCTAAAACTGTAAGGCGCAGGAAGCTGAAATTTGGCATGTATGTTCCTTGGGGATCGTAAGGGTGCACTAAGAAGGGATTTCTTGAAATTCCCACGGGATCGGGCAGAAACGGTTAAATTAAAAAATAATGCGAGCGTATCCACCGATCGTCACTATTACTCCAGGATAGTACGTGAAGCGGTAGAAATCAAGAAATATAACAATTTCAACCGGGAGGATGGATATAGATTATCGGCCACTTGGAATCCAGTCATCAGCAAGTGTAAACACCGCCGCAGTGATAAATCTCAACAGTGTGTAGACGTCATTAGTGTAGTGTGTCGGAGTACCGACATTGCGAACTTAAATAAAGACCAAGTGAGGGTAGGTGCTGAAACCCGCACTTCCACAAGACGTCGCTGAGCTCTCATCAGTCTCTCCGCGACCACGCTCGGTGCAAGACGAGCGAAACGTCGGTAACAAATAGGTATTTATACCTTATATAAGTCAAGTTAACGCGATTAAGACCCGCTAAATTAATTTCTAGAATGCGAGCGTAGCTGCGGGCGTCCTCTAGTATCAAATATGCATCGCTAATCTACAAATCCATGGATAGATCGGATATTGAATCTGGCCAGCAGTGGTTTTTCATAAGCTTCATACAAAATATATCAAATATATGTATATATGGTACTGAGAAGTATGTGTGTCTTTGACCGACAGAGTAAAGAATTGTGTGATTCGAGAGTGGTGTGGGGTAAAAGAAGATGTAGTGACAAGCATCGAGAAAGGCATGTTAAGATGGTTTGGGCACATGGAGAGGATGGATGACGAAAGACTGACAAAGAAGATATATAAGGCAAGTGTGAATGGAACAGGACGAAGGGGAAGACCTAGGCGGACGTTCTCTGACCAGATTGGAGACATCCTAAAAAAAGGACAGGTCAGAAGTACCCTAAACAGAAGAGCATGCATGAGAAACTTGATGGGAGTGAATGAAGCAAGAGAGGTATGTCAGGATCGTTGCAAATGGCGTTCCGTAGTCTCTGCCTACCCCTCCGGGAAACAGGCGTGAGTCTATGTATGTATGTATATGTATATATCTTTAGTAGTCAAATCCATTGATAGATCGAATTAAAACCGGCCCTTAATCGCCAACTCACTGTTTACTATATAATAAAAGGATATACCAATGCCATGCATGTCAGTCTATTGGTATATGCCTAAAGGATATACCAATAGACTGACATGCAGAGTATGTTGGTTTTGAATCCACGCCGCGCAACATTGACTTTTCGTTGTTGGGTCCACATTAAATTGTTAATTATCGCCTGACGAGTCAGGGCTATAATGAAGATATTCGAAAGTCGTTACGTGTATCCTCTAGCAAACTGATACTGATCTTAACCTGAGCATATCGTTAATACTTTGAGGCGCGGAGGTCAGACAGCAGTTGCTCTGTGAAATAGCTAAATATTTTGGCATGCCTAGTTAGACTAGAAACTGGACATTGCACTCCAAGGGCTTCGAAGTAGTTTTGGGTGCAATCGGGATTACGCCCGCACGATGACAGTGAAGCAGTAGCTTATAAAATATATCCAAGTAGTTATCACTAGATGCTAATCTAATAACGAGTAATTAATTAACATCATCTAATAATTTATATACAATCAATAAGAGCCGAAAGTAACGCTATTTCAAATCGAATTACTTTAGAATGAAAGTTACACTAATTAAATCTATAAATAAACAAACCAAACGATAATATCGGAAACACTGCGAATATAACGGTGCCTTAGGGAGTGCGAGTAGTTAGCTCACCTTCGTTAAAGGTAACTTATTTGCTAATTAACTACTCAATAACTGTCTATCAGCTGTGTAACTAATACCTTGGAGATTGACGTGTAATTCTATGTTTTATAAATACGTTTTAATTTGCGCTGTCCAGCTTTTTTCTTTTACACTTTTTCAGTTAAAATCGGTCTCATTTGAAGTAATTGTTCAATTCAATGAATTGAGTTGAAGTAATTATTCAATGGAAAAGTGAGTAAAAATCTTAATATTTTAGCTTAAGACCATTTGACCTAAAGAAGCAGTAATAACTAAGTGGAGATACCAACAGACTGCCATGCTGAGGATAGTCAGACGACAGTGGAAGAGCTAATGTTCTCTCAAATTTGGTTAGAGTAGCAAGCGGACCGTGGGGTCCAGGGTGAAGGACTTGGCTGCAACTGGGATAATGATTACCCTTTGGTCTTAACCTTGAAAGATCCCGATCTCATAAGCTAGGATGCAAACAGGAAAAAGCCATGAAAATAGTGCAAGAAACTGTCTGTCACACGCCATGTTTGAATAAAACTGGCCAGCTGAGTTGGTCTGGTTTTACAGGCTAAATCATGGTGTGATGAAAACAATAATTTGCTCGGTGTCTGAATGCAATTTATCTGTAATAATAATAATTTAACTCTACGTTTTCAAGAATATACATGTAACGGAGCCGGTATCACAGCTACCAAATAGGTTCCACTGGCTTACTAACTTTCGATACAATCGGATTACTTTTATTACGACATAATTTGTAAGCCCAAACGAGTTAATTGATTAAATTAATTAATTTGAAATTTAAATCAAGCCTTGGTAGTTGGTCAAATTGTGATTGGTGGCAAATCATATAGAAAGCTATAGATGACAACTGATTGCTTCGTAATTAAAATAATTAATCATTCAAACATGGCCTTTAAACTACCGGAACAGCCAACGTAATCCCCCATTTTCATTAATTACTATTGTTACGTTGAGAATAAATTTTTGAATTTCCTGTTTTTTGCACTTAATTATTCCGAGTCATAATTATGCTAAACTAGTCTTTGACTGTGGCTTCGTACGTGTGTGAAACGTTTAAAGACATTGTATCAAAGAACCAAATATAAAAATTCTATATTTCTATGCTTTCGGAAAAATAATAAATAAATAAAGTAAAATATTTTGTGTGTGATTTTCACACCCCTATTTCATCTCGTTCGAGTTTTATTTTTGCAATAAAATGTAGCTAACGTCTGTTTTGAACTCTAATTTAATTCTATGCAAAATTAATGAAGTCCAGTTCAGTCGTTATGGAGTTTAATCGGCACTGACATGCACACTTATGCAATCAGGGAAATAGGAATGTTATTTCTATGGTCTGTTACTTGCTAATATAGACTAATAACAATGGTTATTGGGTGTTATAATGAGTATAATATTCAAATGTAATGCTATGCCCATGGCAATGGGTACTTAATACTCACTAATAGCGCTTGATAACTTTTGTATATGAACGACTTGTTTCATGCAATTGCTGCATGCAATGCAATTAAATATCGGCAAGATCTGGACTGCGCAGAGGACGTAGTAATTGAAACAGTCGCCTCCCTAATGTTATGTGTTGCGGGTTCAATACCCATACGAGACAACAGTTTGCGTGATTCACAAATAGTTATTTCGAGTCTGTGGTGTACTTTGTGTTTGTTAGTTGAATGTTTATAAAATACCCCGAGACACGGATTCATTCCTAAGGCAGGCGTTTCTTTTTAATAAAAGGAAAATCTTTAAATTTTATCCCGTCGACATCTACGTCTCTGAACCGAAGGTCATAAGAGCTAAGTCACACGTTGTGTATGTGTGTGTAACACTATGCTTACATACTTACATTGTATCACACTGATTTTGCATTGGTTATAAACATGAATACTAATGTTTATAACCAATGCGAACTCCGTTTTACGAGTTTTCTTTACTGAAATATCGTGTAGATTTCTGAATTTATAAAATGTATTAAATAAAATACATACAAAGTATTGTCACCAGGGTGTGTCGGTATTTAGCAAGTTTGTATTAGCCATTAAACCAAGTTTGGAAATCATATAGTCGTCTGTGTGGTTTATAATACTAAATATTGTTACAACCCCATTTTGTACCGCGGATGTAATAAGCGGCGACCAAGGAAAAGGCCCGAAGACACGGATCAAACCCTGTATCAATCCGCATGGCCAGCATGGTATATGTAGTAGGTCAAATCCAAATTAAGAGAGGTTTAAGTCCAGCAGTGGACTGCAAATGGCTGGAACGAAGGAGAAATCATTAAGGTACAATAATATGACGTGTTGAAGAAATATAATGCCGCATTATTGTTTTCTTTCAGGTACACTTCCATATTTGCGTTGATAGTTCGAGTTCTTTCATTTGATTACTGTTCAGGTGAACACTTTTCCTGATTAAAAAATTCGCGAGATTAAATAACTTACTTTACCTTAAAAGTTACTCTCACAATGCAGAAAGTTCTCTGTGCGTACCTGAAAGGAAAGAAACGTAGGTATTAGTAAAATAATAAACATTTTTAGCACTTGCGATTATTGATGCGCGAAACGATGAGCTAACCGACATTACAGGCTTTTCCCCCATTATAGACGATTTAAAAATATTCCTACATTCAAAATGACATTATGACGTTCATTTAAATTAGTTTGTAATTCCCCAAACATAATTGTATCTCTCGTTCCCTAGTTACATTGCGGTTGGCATCTCTAACCTAATTCGTCTGATTACCGGTGCTAACTAGGGGCAATTGTCTTCTAATCTACGCTAATCAAGTAATAGGAACCCGCGGGACTAGAATTAAGGTAATAAAACCTAAATAGGGTCAGATTTGTCTGAGTTTTTAGAACGTTTTGCATGAGATTTATCTAACAGTCTTTCTTTTTTTTAAAGACACCTCCTGCTCTAGGCTTGATCCTGTGTCGCGGGGGACTTTACAAACATACAACCAACGAAATCAAAGTACACCCAGACTTGAAACAACAATTTAAGGATTACACAAAGTGTGGTTTTGTGTGGGAATCGAACCACAACACTCGGCGTAGCGTCCAACCGCGAGGTGGCTCCTAAAACTATTACGCCAACATCCACAATGTTCTGATTTTGTAATTTTAGACTTATCGTTTTACGAGGACCGACGTTCTTGTTGAAATCACGGGAAGCGATCGAATGCGGGTAACTGAAAATCAGTCTATGTAGAGAGCCTTGGCAAGCAATGCCTTTGTTTAGTAGTAAACATCTTTCGGCTAATATAATGAAGTTCCAGTATTCATATATTAGTACGAAGCGCCTTCTAAAGTAAACAGTGTTTAACAGATTGGTTCTCTAAATGCAATTTCATCACAATTATGCTTTATACACTTGAGTATTATAGATACCGCTCGATCGTGGATTATTTATACTTTTTAATTTATTTATTACTTACTTGTTTAAGTGAAATCGATAATCGTTATTAGCCACGTGTTCCGAATACCAGGATAAGCGGTACCCTCAACAGTCATCTAATCATAAAATATTTCTATCCCTTTCGGTAGCTTTATGCTTATGTTTTGCAAATCTCGTAAAATACCTACCAACATAAAGTAACAAAATATAACTGATACAACTTGCTTTGCGAACCGAGAGCTATGAATCACACGTCGTGTCACACATATATTTGTATGAAGGTCTGTGACATTAAGTAACACTGAACTACAGTAGTAAACCTCTAAATAGTTATGAGCCCCTGGTGTTACCGATCACTGCCCCTATTGTTTCACGGTCCATGATATCGAGATTTTATGAGTTATTTTATCGTTTATAATAAAGTATCGTCTGTAGTGGCGACCTTTGGTCTTAAAGTTTAATGTCACGTCTTGAGGGTTGTGGTCATCCAGCATCATTGTAGTAACGTGAACTATGGTGTTATTAAGGGTGAATGTAAAGATGTATAAGAAGGATAGGGTGTGTGAACTTTGATTTGTCTACTTTAAAGGTGCTGGACATCTTTGGTAGTAAGTATATAGTGTAGTGTAAAATGCCTTTCTGCTTTTATGTCTGTCATATGCAGTGTATTTGCAGTATAACTTACACTTGTAGGTGCCACAAATTGTAAACGATAAACACATGATAAGTGTAAAATATGGTAGTTTAAAATAACCGCGTCAGATTCATTAAAACCCTTTTCATAGGTTGACTATCGATGTATCCAAACTTGGTAGAAACATTTCTTCTTTGGCGTTCGTACGTCTTGTGACATAGATAAAACGAATTAATCTGAATTGGAACAAGTTTAATAGGAGATGTGAAATTAAGACTAATATTATTATAATTAGATTGCATTTTGAGCAATTATAAGGACTGAAATAGGTTTTTTTTTATTTGTGTTTTCCAATACATTGCCTCAATCTTACATAATACGTTGCACTACGAAAACCTCACAGGGTTTATTTGAGTACTGGCGCGCCATTTATTGACGAACAATACGCATTACTTAGATATAACTTGTAACAATGTTGTTTAATTAATAATTAATATACCTTACATGTAAAAGTGCTTCATTTTGAACTTGCAACCTTTCGAACTCTGTTTATATAATATTTGTAATCCTTCCGGCAATTTATTCACATAACCTAGATCCAAGTATTCTTCAATCCGCGTACCGTATACGTTATTGACTTAAGGTAGTATATATTTGTTTTTATGAGTAATAGATCTCAAAAATCCTGGTCTCGTCTTTTCTATTAATAACTCCGGTTTATTGACTTGAGCAAGAGTCATAAATTCCACTTTGTTATAGTTATAAATGACGTTGCAATATTTAAGCAAATCATCGTGCTTGTTTTTAAATTTCTTTGTTATGTATTTAGGTGTAATACTCAAACTCAAACTCAAAATCATTTATTCATTTAGGCCACAAAGTGACGCTTATGAACGTCAAAAGTTAAAGTTAATTACTAGATGATTCTACATTTACATTTACTGCCTCGTTCGCAATGCAATAGGTAGAACCACGAGAAAGAACGGGCAATAAAACTCGTGGCCACTCTTTTTAACTGCCAGTATAATGGTTTTACATGTTATATTTGTAAGGAGCTGCAACTGTTTCACATTGTGAGTTATCTACTATTGCAAAAGTTAATAGTTATTGATATCATATTCAAGCAATAAATTATGTTCATTTATTAAGCCTCCCAAAGTGAATATGGTGAAACAGGAGCATCCACTTACGTCTTTTGATGTAAGCAACTCGCGAACATGACTGTTCTGATCTATGGTGGAACAGTATGTTCCGAAAAGTAATGCAGCAATTTACAATCTATTAGTTAGCAGTTCATGACCACGAGTTACCCTCACTTTACAAATCCAATAAATTATAATAAAAAGAGTAGAACAAGAATGCAAATGTAGCATAAAAAGAGAATACGGTAATTAACTACACTATAAAACTGCCTATTGACCTAATAATAAAATTAAATTGACCTAATAAAAGAATATTTATTTCCAAGCGTACTTGTCGTCAAAATACTCATTTAAACTATAATATGCCTTTAGTAAAAGATTATTTTTAATAATTGTCTGAAACGACCTTAAAGGCAAGTCTAAAATACTACTTGGTATTTTATTATAGATTCTTATACTAAGCCCAATAAAAGAGCTATGCGTTTTGTGTAAACGGAAATATGGTACACATAATTTGTGCCTGTTCCTAGTATTAATATTGTGTATGTCACTATTCATTTTGTAAGAATTTATATGTAGTCGTACATGCATAACACTGGCATAAATATATTGTGATGCTACAGTAAGAATACCAATAGTTTTAAATTTTTCTTTAAGTGAGACTCTTGTCTTTAACTGGTAAATGGCCCTAACCGCTCGTTTTTGTAATATAAAAATATTTTCGATGTCAGCGGCCCTACCCCATAATAATATGCCATATGACATAACACTATGAAAATAGCTAAAATAAACCAATCTAGCCGTATCGACATCAGTCAACCTACGAACCTTCTTAATGGCATAAGCAGCTGAGCTAAGTTTCCCTGAGAGATATGTAACGTACGCACCCCACTGTAATTTCGAATCAAGTGTTATTCCTAGAAATAATGTAGATTCAGATGTTTCGAGAACATCGTCATTTAGAGCTATACTAGGACCAAGGTTTCTGACATTAGGCAGAGCAAACTTAATACATTTTGTTTTTTTGGCGTTCAGTACCAGATTGTTTACATTAAACCATTTAGTTACTTGAATGAGCGCACTGTTTATTTCGTTAAAATGTTCCTTATTTCTATCTACTTTGAATATCAAAGAAGTATCGTCAGCAAACAGTACAACGTCACAAATGTTTTTCAAGTAAAAAGGTAAATCGTTTATGTAAACAAGAAACAGGAAAGGCCCTAGGATGCTGCCTTGCGGCACTCCCAAATCAACAGGTAAGCCACTGGATTTTGAGCCGTTTATTTCAACACATTGGATTCTGTCACTTAAGTATGACTTAATGACTTCCAATGCTTTAGTCTGTACGCCTTAATGTCTGAGTTTGCATAAGAGCGTTTCATGGCAGACACAATCGAATGCTTTCGAAAGGTCGCAAAACACACCAATAGCATTTTGGGCATTCTCCCATGCACTGAATATGTGTTTAAGTAACGCTACTCCTGCATCTGTTGTCGAGTGACCCTTGGTAAATCCATATTGCTCACTATGAAGGAGGCTGTTTAGATTAAAATGTCTAAGTAATTGCTTGAGTATGATCTTTTCAAAAATCTTACTAAAGGCAGGTAGTATCGATATTGGCCTATAATTACTAGGATCAGTCTTACTTCCGGATTTGAAAAGAGGTATTATCCTACTGTGTTTCATAAGATCGGGAAAAACACCTGATTCAATACACTTATTAAATAAGTTGCTTAAATAAGGAGCTACTACATCAATTATACTTTTTAAAACCTTAACAGAAATGCCCCAGAGATCACCTGTATTCTTAGACTCTAGAGATTGAAAAGTACTTATAATGTCGGTAGAATTAATACAATCGAACTTAAATAATACATCACATTTTCCTACACTAGATTCTAATAGGTTTTCTGCGACTATAGCTGATGATTTTAATTCTCTAGTAGTAGTAATCGGTATGCTAGCAAAGAATTTATTAAATGTGTGTGCGACTTCTTTGTCATTATGAATAAATTTGTCACTATCAAATAAACTAAAACTATTACCTCTAAGTGTTGTCTTACCTGTTGTTTCATTAATAGCTCACCAGGTTGCTTTAATTTTATTCGAGGATTGTTCAATTTTGTTCCTAACGAATAATGCCTTAGCTGTATTGCACACTCTTTTAAATATCTTGGAATAATTCCTAACATACTCAGTGAAGTTCGAATCAGAATTGTATCTCTTCATACCGTACAACTCGTACATCTTTGCTCTGCTTTTGTAAATACCTGCAGTAGCCCACTCACTAAAAGCTCGAGATTCCTTAACTACTTTCTCTTTAGTCCTAAAAGTATTCTGAAATTCCTTGTTAACTACATTAAATAAATTATTGAAATTTTCATTTGGCGAATCAATCTCCATTAAATCAGGACTCATAGCATTCATTCCAATCAAAATTTTATTCCGGAATTCATTAAACTTATGCCTAGGTAATGGCCTAACTAACACTTTCTGTATAATGCTATCACTATAATACGGAAACCTTGCTAATTGACCACAGTGATCCGAAGTTAATTCAGAACTAACTAATTTATTCAAAACTGTACAATTACTAAATATATTGTCAAGACAGGTGGATGAAGTTGCTGTAATCCTAGTTGGTTCAAGGAACAAATTTTTTAAATTAAATGATTTAAATAGATTTAAAAATCTACTAGTCATTACTGAATGATCAAGAATGTTTACATTAAAATCACCACAAACTATAATACCTTTCTTATTGCTCCTAATTTTAGTAATTGCATCTTCAATAACTGATTCAAACAAGCTAAAGTTACTTAACGGTGGACGATATACACATATGATAATATGCTGCTCAAGTTCTACACATGACAGTTCCACGGTGCGTTCTATAGACAAACTTGCCATGTCTTTCCGTTCTTTACATGTTAAGCTATTTGAAACAATAATCAAGGATCCACCATGAATAGCGTGTTTCCTAGAGAAGGCACTGTGTACCGTGTATTGCGAGTTATTTAAGAATTTAATTTGGTACTCTTTTAGCCAGTGTTCTGTAATACACATAACTTGTATACTGTGATTCTCTAAATGTAAACTTAATTCTAAATCCTTGCCAGATAGACCTTGTATGTTTTGATGTGCTACATTCAGTTGAATTTGTCTACCCTTTGTCCTAGTCTTAAGTTTAAAGAACTTGTGTCAGTATATTCAATAGAAGAGTTATAGTTAATGACTTTTAATATTTTTAATTGTAGATTATAGATATCTGCCAAATACGTTTGGTAAGCTCTACCATAGCTACTTAGGCCATAGTTTATGACCGAATCTGCTAAGGCCAAATAGAGCATTCTTAATGTTTTATATGGCAATTTGTATTTTAATATACTTAGTTTACCTAATATAGATCTTAACTTATTACATACATAATGTTTAAAGGTACTACGGTTTAGTAAGTTAACATCACTGGAATTACATTAACTATTAAAAACTGATAATTATCGCTCGCTTAACATTGTACCCGTTAGATGGCAATAGGCTCGCCCCCTATTACATTGGGACCGAAACATAACTGGCGAACTGTGGGTGTGTAATACACCTCTGCATACCCCTTTGGGGATAAAAGGCGTGAAGTTATGTTATATTTACATTAACCACAGTATATTAATGTCACAAAAAGCAATCAAAACCTAGCCATTCTCACTCATAACACCAGTCACTTACACACTGAATCATTCAACTCAACTTCCTCGTCTATTCACACAGCATACATAAACTTTATAAAGAACGGCAAACTTAACTTGTTTAATAAAAAGGCTTAAGTAGAGTCAGCTTTGCATATGCAGATGAGACCGCAAAACCTAAAACGGATGGGACAACAAAAACTGTACGATATGAAATGTAAGGCAAGCGCTCGGAAACGTACTTGAACCCACTTACTGGGTTTTTGTTGCGTCGTAAAGGAGAAGGTTCCATATTGTTGGAATTTATAGTATACTATAGGACGCCCGCAGCTATGTCTGCATATGTTTTTTCGGCAATTACCATGAGATCGGGCAAAAACGGTTAAATTAAAATAAAATGTGCGAATATAGCGGGCATACTTAAGTTTTATACAAACAGATAAGTAGTCGTGTTAAAGGGATTTAAAAAATATTTTGTGAATAATAAAATTTAACAAGAGAACAAACAATTTGACAGGTAAAACTTATGCTCTATTGACATAAACCGTGTACTATAATATAGTTCAAAGTTTAATGCTAGTTTTATTTGTGAAAAAGTTATTTATGTAGATTCCCGTCGGATTCACTCCAAAGTATGTTACAGCTTGGATAGGGTTCGATGTAAAGTTTTCTGTCTATTCGCAAATGTACTATTTGCTTCATGTATTTTCCTTAAGACACCCGCAAAGTGAATTGGGATAGTCACGCTTGTCATTATCAATATGTAACCACGCGGACTTATTATTATTTTATTTAGCGCATTTTGTTAGTCATCATCAGCCCTGCATATTTATACAGTCCCACTCACTGTAAGAGCGGTAACGCCATAGTCCACCACGCTGGTAATTGACTAGTGGTCAAGCCCAATGTGGGAGACGTCACATGTCTTTCGAGGACATTATGGAGAACTCTCAAACATAGAGATTGCCTCACGACCAATTTAATACACACATAACTTGAAAAAGTCATTCGTGCATGCCGTGTACTCGAGAATCTCTGTCTATCAACCTGTCGGTCTCTCCACTAAGAGACCAAATAGATATATTGTGTAAAATACGATGCTAGGCAGCGAGATACTTAAAAATTACGCAATTTGATGTAACATACACGTGTTAATTAGATGTAGCTATGGCACAATTTTATTATAAATAGCATTCGCAGTAGCAGCACTAGCAGTCCTTCCCTAATCCGAATAAAATGGCAACTCCACAGATTTCACAAACTATTATCCCTACTGAACCATCAATTCGAAATTTATCTGCATAATATATTTCATTTCATCCCTATAATTTCTGAATGTTTGCTTCATTATTTAGGTTAATGGTTGGGAAAATATTTGTTTGAAATTATAACAAAATGAATATGATAGTGGTGTTTAGTTGTTTACAACTCATACTTCAGAATGCCGAAGTTACAAAGTTAGTAAAGTACCTATAAATTCTAAAGCTAATATTGGTGCTTCTATTGTAAACATGTTTTGCGTGCGAACTTGAAATATTAAATACGATCGCACGATAGGTCTTCTCGTGATTATGACCGATGTAGGCCCGACATCGGGACAGAAAAAGGAGTTTAAACCCTTTAAATAATTAATTAAATTTGAGAATTAATTTCACTCACACACGTTGCTCTTTCACGCAAAAACTACTAAACGCATTTTCGTGAAAATTATGGTTATAACTTATTATCACATGGTTTGCCCTTCGTAAAAATCAAATCAACCCATGCAGGTGAAACCGCAGGCAGATCATAAACTGTACACGAAGTATATAAATTATTCCAGAAATGTACGAAATTTGCCGTTTTGCCGATATGGCGAAGCGCAGTGGAGATGCATTTTTTACTGTCAAACTATAATTGACATTGATCAATTTAAAACTTTTGCGATTTGTATACAAAGTTATTAATTAATCGCCTAAAAATAATTATATTACTTGTATCCCGTATTTATTCGGAAACGTGTTCGACAATTTCAACTAGTCTTGACCCAAAATAAAATATGTTGAGAACTGTTGTATAAACTTATTTAATGCAAGCATTGCGAGCATTTTCAAACCAGAGCTATGGTTTTTAACATTCGTAAAAATAAAATAAGTTTCAGAATAATAAAAATGTCACAGAAATTCAAGGACTTACCTACAAATAAAATTACTTGTCCAGACTGACATAATAGATAAACATAGCAGAGCCTTCGCTACCAAAGCTATAAACTTGGATCTTAACTTGGAATTTCTTTTATAACGCAGGCACTCACTATGTGTGTATAATATTCCACCCTAAAAGTGATAGAATAGACTCTTGTAGGTGGTAGGGCCACGCTTTTTACAGCACGAATGGGCCGGCTCGACCGGGGTAGTACCACCCTCCCACAGAAGATCGACGTAAAGTAACAGTATGTTCTATGCTGTTGCGTTTCGTTCGGTGAGTGGGAGAGCCGGAGGCCCAACCATATCCTGCCCATCCTCTCTTCATTACCCATATGGGGAAGGAAGAGAGGATGAGGAGGATTAGCTGAGGGGGTAGTTACCGCAGCATACGTGGGACCAGTAGAGTATCCGTGGAGTCATTGTGTGGGTAGTGTGGGTCAACCCGCCGGCCAAGGAGACCTGTAGAAACGGTGGTGCCGCTGGCCGCCCGCGGCATAGTTTAGGGGCCCAACTGGGACTAACCATCTTGGGAGGCTGCCAAACCAGGCCGCGCATAATCTCGGGGTGGCTCGTCGTGCCGGTTGGTGACCGGACGGTGGGACCCGGCGACCATTTCCGGGAGGGTACGGGGGCCCTTCCGTCCGGCGGGTCGGCCACCGCTATACCTCACAGTATAATGGCAATACAATACTCTGCGCTTTGTCACGCGCTGCTGCGTTGACTATCTCCTCTTTTCACGCCCCCTTTTCCTCTTCTATGGCAGCTCCAAGAAATGGTTCCGGTCAAACAGCAGCGTCTTCGTTCCCCACCAACTCACTTTTTGAGGTGGATTCCGCTAACATCCGCGGACTCCATTCGAACCTCAACGCCGTCCACCATCATCTCGAGACGGCCCGACCGGCCATGCTTTTCTTGACCGAGACTCAAATAAGCCGTCCTGATGGAACGACTTATTTGCATTATCCCGGTTATAAACTGGAGGATAACTTCCACGCAAAAGCCGGGGTATGCTTGTTCGTCAGAGCGGGTATTTGCTGTCGACGTCTACGCTGCCTAGAGGACCCGTCCTTTTCTGTCTTATGGGTACACGTAAGTCTGGGTGCATTGGCCCGGATTTACGTGTGCCTTTACCGTTCCCATACCGGAGATGCCGAGACAACTCGACTGTTTGACTACTTAAGTCAGGCAGCAGATAATGCGCAGGAGCAGTTCCCGACAGCCGAGTTGGTCTTTTTGGGAGATTTCAATGCCCACCATGAGACCTGGCTAGGCTATTCCAAAACGGATGAGCTGCTCACACATTCGCTCTCACGCATGACCTGACTCAACTGGTACTCCAGCCCACCAGGATACCAGATATATCGGGTCAAGCGCCCTCGTTGTTAGATCTTGTGCTGACAAGTAACCCGGCCCAGTACAGTGTGACGGTACAAGCCCCTTTGGGTTCCTCCGACCACTGTCTGGTTCGCACTACAGTGCCATTCGCTTCACCTCCACAACCAGTGAAGGCAAAGCGACGCTTGTGGTACTACTCGTCAGCGGATTGGGATGGCCTGCGAGACTATTATGCATCCATCCCGTGGTCTCAACGCTGCTTTGGCGGGAGGGATCTGTCGGAGAGTGCGTCTGCTGTTGCTGGGGAAATCATGTTGGGTATGGAATATTATATTCCATCCACTGACGTCTCCAGCAACAGCAAAGTACGGCCCTGGTTCGATCACGAGTGCGCCGATGCTGTTAAACAAAAACAGTCGGCTTACCGCGCTTGGATCAGGGCTCGGTCTCGTCGCGATCCGAATGCCCATCTCAGCAAGGCAGCCTATTATAGAGCCACCAAAGTCTGCGAGAGGGCATACATAAGAGCGGATGCCCAGCGCATTGCACGGTTTGGTCAAGAACTCTTGTCGCACCCCACGGGCAGCCGGGGATACTGGCGATTGGCCAAAGCCGTGCAATCTAATTTCTGCCAGCCTTCACTGCCACCATTGCGATGCCCTGATGGATCACTGGCCCATGGGCCGCAAGAGAAAGCTGACCTGCTTGTCAATCTCTTTGCGGCCAACTCCCGAATCGATGATCGTAGTGCGCAGCCGCCTTCGATTCCCTACTGCGGCCACTCCATGCCTGATATTAAAATCAGGCAATGCGATGTTCGCACGACACTGCGATCTCTCGATGTCCGGAAAGCCAGTGGACCTGATGGAATTCCAGCGGTTGTGCTAAGGAAATGCGCAGCCGAGTTGTCTCCAATGCTTACACGCCTGTATCGCCTATCATATGCCTCTGGCGTAGTGCCGCAGGCTTGGAAAGAGGCGAACGTGCAACCGATTCCCAAGAAAGGAGATCGTTCTGATCCGGGCAATTATCGACCCATTGCTATCACCCCTATCCTCTGCAAGGTGTTTGAACGACTAATCAACAACCAACTCGTTCGCTACCTAGAAGATCACTCTCTCATCAGTGATCGTCAGTATGGCTTCAGGCCGAAACGATCAACGGGTGATCTTCTAGCGTATGTCACACACCTTTGGGGTGAGGCGATGGACAGGCATGGGGAGTCGTTGGCTATTAGTCTCAACATCTCCAAAGCCTTCGATAGAGTCTGGCATCGTGCGCTTCTTTCCAAGCTTCCAGCCTACGGCTTGCCGCCTCGATTGTGCAACTGGGTTTCACGCCGGAGCAGTTGTGTCTATTATACAAAAACCCAGGTTCGCTCCTGCGTGGAATACTGCTCTCACCTTTGGAATGGCTCCGCTCAGTACTTATTGGACGCCCTCGATAGGTTGCAGCGGCGTGCTGTCCGTATCATTGGGGATCCAGAGGCTTCTAAGACTCTTGAGTCACTGCAATTACGCAGAGACGTGGCTTCAATGGCTGTCTTCTACCGCATCTATCACGGTGAGTGCTCCGAAGAGCTCTTTCAACTAATCTCTCCCTCTCCTTTCCTATCCCGAACGACACGTGCTGGGTTGAGGTGCCACTTTTACACGGTAGAACAGATACCGTCACGCACCAAACGGTTCGGCGCCTCTTATCTCTGCCGTACCATTGAGATGTGGAACTCTTTGCCAGCCCACGTGTTTCCCTCCACTTATGATCCTGGGTCCTTTAAGCGGGGCGTGAAAAAGCTTTTCTCAAGGCCGTCAAGGTGAAGGCCATCATACCATAATGCCATGCTGTCTGCTGGGATGATGGCCATCACTATGGGACTTCACTGACTGCTTAACATCAGGCAGCATGGAGTCAATTTGTTCGGCAGAAAAAAAAAAAAGATAAAATATTATACTAAATTTATTGAATTTTTAAATGATTGGTTGCTTAACAGTGAAGGAAAGCACATGATGAGACCTGCATGTCTGATAGTTCTTCATACTTAATATTCTCAAAGGTATCACGTAAAGTCCGCGAACCCGGAGTTGACCAGCGTAGTAGATTAGGGCCTTACCCCCCTTCTAGGCACAGACCTCTTCTCATTATGAGAACATAATGAGAAGAGGCCTGTGCCCAACAGTGGAACAGTATAGTCTAACAGAGCCGACACATTTCAGAGATGATGATGAAATGGGATAAAATACGGAATGAAAACTTGTTTGGCAATCCGCCGATTTTGATGCTAGCAGTACACACACTAAGAAAATGAGGGCAACAACTAGCATTTAATCAAACTTGAGCAACATTTTCAGCCAGTATTTCACAAATTTGATGGTTGACTTCATGTTCTGTTTCACGTATCGCTCACTGCGTCTGAGGAGCAATGAATCTCGCCAGATTAAACGAGACAGAAAGAATTTATGGTTGAAATACAAATTGTTTCGTATATATGTAAATGAGAAAATGTAATGTATTCTTAAGTGAAATTTAAACTGCAGTTCTGAGTTGTGTATTCGATGCGTCTGATTACGTAGGCGCAAAGGCAAGTGATAAATTATATAATAAGAATAATTCATGATATTCTCGGTGATGGTTGAAATATGGTAAATATCAGCTCAAGTAGTAAGGCGATACCCATTGAAACATATGTGTTGAGGTTATGATACACATTTCTTATGTTCCACAAAGAAGAATGAGCGGTTTTGCCCCAAGTGTTGGAACATTTTGAGACCTTATCAGATGTAAGACCTAGATGAGTGTATTTTATTAGGGTTCCGTTGTAATTTGCAAGGAACGCTTATAGTTTTGCTTTGTCTGTCTACAATTACAAAGTGCCAACCCAACCCCCCTCCCCATTTATCTTCCAAGCCGCAGTACCTATTTAGGTATATGTAAACAATGATATTAACGAGTAACAGACAAACTTCTTCTTGCCAGAAATAAAATTAATATTTTGCTAGAGTGCTGTTTCCTATACTTGATGTTCTAGGTCACTGAGAAAAAGGGTACTACGGAATCCTATATTGTGCGTGGCTTGTACTTGGCTGGTTTTGTTTATTAGGAACACCATGGTAATAGAAAATCAAATGTAAATCAAATGTCTTGAGTAAAACCTAAACGAAAATAATCAGACATTTCGTTCAGGTCTTTCTTACATTGCGATATATGTTATTTAAAATACCTTTAAGAGCAGGCACTCCAAATTTTATGCTATTTTGAAGAGATATTCTGAAACAGTCATAGATACTAGTAAAGTGAAACTTCAGCAAACGATTATTTAGGCCTTTGTCTGTCTTTGTTCAAGAACAGATACATGATTGGACGATATTCGCTCGATAACATTTTCATTTGAAAATCACACTACTTACAAAGCATATTCAAAATATTTGAATAAAATATTCACTATTCTTTCTGAAGTAAACAATAACCATTAAAGAAACCTACGTTTTATTATAGTACCAGACATTTTTTCTGTAGGACAAATATTACTATATTAATAAACGACATGAGATTTTCAACATTTTTCATGATTAAACGCTGTCACGACACGCATTTGATAATCTACGTTATTCCTGATGTATAGCGTTTACTACGGCCTGGCGCTCTAGCCCGTCAGTGCCGCGCGAGTCGCTGTTCAGAGCAGACCTGTATCGCGTGCGCGCGCACACCGTAGGTAGTTTGACGATCTGTTTCGTATGATAATAAGCAAGTATAAGATATAAAAAATGGGTAACAAACTTAATAAGAGACATGTTCAAAAAAGAAAGAAAGTTAATCATTTGAAGGATGCTGCTAGAATGATGAGAGAAGCAAAGGCGTAAGATTATTTTTAATTTTTTTTTTGTATAGACTCACGCCTGTATTACTGCCGCCGAAGGGGTAGGCAGAGGTGTAATATTACACCCACATTTCGACATGTTTTTTTTTAAATAAGTAGATAACTAAGTACCTAACATGCCTATTATTCTGACGACCGGTTGGCGCAGCGGGAGTGTAAGCGACAACCACGCCGAAGGTCGCGGGTTCGATTCCCGCTCAAGTCAAACATTTGTGTGCGTAGACATGGATGTTTGTCTTGGTCTGGGTGTGCCTATGTATAATATGTATGTATTTACAAAAAAAAGTATATATGTATGTTTATCCATTGTCTAGTACCCATAGTACAAGCTTCTGCTTAGTTTGGGACTAGACGGTGTTGTGTGAATGTGGTAGAATATTATTATATTATTCTCTTCTGGCACTCGATATTACAAATAACAAAATTTGTTCGTAACGAGTATCAGTGGTTTACAGGATACCTACATGCCAAGGGTCATAGTGCGAGTTGAACGAGTTGCGAGTCCTTGCGGATAGTAACGGTCAGCAGGGACCGCTAGGGGGCGCATTTAGAAAAGTATTAAAATTGTTCCTATTGGGAAACGACTCGCAACTCGATCAAACACTCTAGATCCCTTGCATCTTTGATCTTTCACATTCTATTTGAATCATTATATGTACTTATTTGAATAAGGTTGAAGTAAGTAAGTAGTTTGTTACTTATTCTTCTTATATATTTTTACTGCCTCCGTGGTCCAGTGGATAGCCTATGCAACTGCTGATCGGAGGTCCTGGGTTCGATTCCCGGCTCGGGCAAAAGTGTTACTGGGGTTTTCTGAATTCTCTGTAGCTGCACGGAGCCTGGTAATGTGCCCGGTAACGGCAATAGGCTCGCCCCTATTAGGTACGTGACACCTAAAATTCATGGTGAAATGCACGTCTGCCTACCCTCGGGGATACAGGCGTGAGTCTATAAAAAACAAAATAAAAATACCTAAGTATATATTTTTTATTATAGTTTATAAATATTAGGTATCAATCTAATCTTATCGTGTGCCCCCTGGCGGTCTCGACTGACCGTTACTATCCGTTAGGGGGCGCTTTTAAAATATCAATGGGAATTGTTCCCGTCGCGGATCGTATTTGAAACTGGAAACTATCGAGTAAATTTCATGATGCAAATTTTATAAAAACTAAATAAGTCATTATATTCTATTCGACATGACAATATTTTCGTCTTATATTTATTATTATGTTCGTTATTATAATAGATTTACAGGTTATAATTTTATTTCGACAAATTACAAAGACGCAGATATAATTCATATATATATATATCAATATATAGATAGAAATCAATTTTATTTACAAAAATAATATTTCTTTAGGCAAAAATATAAAGACAAGTCCCTTGTTACCGAGTGTCATCCAGAACAAGGAACGACTATGGAGATGCCCGTCCTACAGAATTTAGATTCTGTTAGAGAGTTCTGTGTGACTGATGAAAACATTGATGAAAACGAGTAAGTAATTCCATATGATTAATATTTAAATTTTATTGTACTTTTAAGATCTTAAAAATATTTTTCCAAAATATATTGAATACTGTAAAATCAAATATAAATCTTGTTCGGATCGTATAGCAAGTAATTTGCTTGTAGCTCTACACTAACCTACTAAGCATAATAATATAATTCATAAATGAGTTTTGTATGACGTTTCAGTCTGTTGATACTAGGCTATCGCCGCCTTAAACCGTATACTTGTTGTGTGTATGTGGTATAGTTATTTTTATTTATTAATGTATTTAAACTCACAACTTTAGTACTTACAGCTTTAACTGTGTTCAACTGAGTCTGGGTTAAGAATATCAATTGCATTAACAATAGTGACAGTCGTATAGTTACTTTTAATGATTATGTTTTGTAAATATTTTAATCTTTCACAACTTGTACACATACTAATGTCTATTTAACGGTCCTATATCGTGTCATTTATTGAAAATAAAGGTAGTCACAGTCAACACGTGGCCACTGCTGGCCACCCATACCGATTCGTTGGAGCAAATAAAATGTATTTTACCTTTAGTTTCAACAAATTACACCATATAGATAATATATTGTTTTTCTCTATTCGTAGTAATGGAAGTATCAGCCTAAATAATAAAAAAAATGATGCGAATTCTTCGCCGGCGTCTAACTGCGTTAATCTGTCTACATTTAATAACATTATTGAAGAACCTAACGTCGCTACTAACAGTATTTCCATCCATAAAACTAACAATATCTGTACAGAACTTGTTCCTGGCACAGAAATGCCCACTACTAGCTTGGTATGTTTATAGTTTTAACAAAATGCTCTGATACATTTAATTATTTGTATGTAGTGTTATTTATTTTCTACTATCATTTTTATATTTATAGTGTATTTGAAATTGTGCATACTTTCAGATCGATTCACAGCAAAAGTCTAATTTCTATCGAAAAGAAAAAGGCTCTTTTGAAATAGAAGGTTACGATCAAAATGTAGGTTGAAAATAAACATTTCATGTTTAATTTTATAATATAAAAGTATTAAATTAATAACATTGATTTTATGTAATCTACTTATTTTCAGGTTGGTGATGTCGTCGCTGGAAGGCGTATTATTGATATACATATATTTTTTGAAAGCATGAAAAAAATTGCTGATCATAAGTCTCTTTTTAACTGTGGTTTAAGTTCTATCCAATTAGTTTCTGAACATCGAAATGGTTTTTTTTCTCGATTGCATTTTCAATGTCAGATGTGCAAGGAAAAATTTCGAATAGAAGGAACGGGACAGGGTATTAATAAAGACGCTGTATCTGGGATACTTGCGAGTGGTGGTGGTTATATTCAGCTGAAACAATTTGCAGCTGCTGTTGACTTGCCCCTAATCAGCGAAAAGAATTTTCTCAGACTCCAAGATCAAGTGGCGGATGAATGGGAGCTAACTGCTGCCGATGAAATGACAAAAGCGGCTAAGATAGAGAGAGAAGCTGCTATTAAGGAAGGCCACATGAATAAAGACGGTATAGCAGTGATAGATGTCATCGTAGACGGTTGTTGGTGTAGACGATCGTATCAAACCAATTATGCTGCTTCTTCTGGCTGCGCGGCAATAATAGGCAGGCGTACGGGCAAAGTATTATATATGGCAGTTAAAAATAAATATTGCTGCATTTGTCAAAGAAATGGTAACGATGAACGAAACCATATATGTTATAAAAACTATAACGGGCCGTCGACGGGGATGGAAGCCACAATCATAGCAGAAGGTTTCAAAAAGTCGATAGAAATGCATAATATAATTTACGGCAGATTTATTGCAGATGGCGACAGTAGTACATATACTAAAATAATTGAGTCACGTCCATATACCAACGTAACTGTAGAAAAAATTAGCTGTAGGAACCATATCTTACGCCGATTCTGCACTAATCTTCAGAAACTAGCTTCAGATACAAGGTATCCTATAAAAGACAGGAAGATCATTACAAAGTCAAAAATATTATCAGCACGCAAATATATTTGCGATTCTATTAAGCTCAATAAGCCCGAAAGAAACTGCGAAAGCTTATATTCGGACCTTAATAATTCAGTTTATCATGCCTTTGGAAAACATAAAAATTGCAAGAAAGATATATGTTCGTACACTAACGATAACGTTACATCGTTTTACGCATCCAGTTTATGGCAAAGAATTAAAGTGCTTGCTGCTAACGTTGCTTCCCATACCAGAAGCCTCATTGAAGATGTAGACAGCAATATTGTTGAACAATTCAATGGAGTTGTGGCAAAACTTGTTGGTGGTAAGCGAATTAATTATTCCCAACGCCGTGGTTACCAAACTCGGTGCGCTGGTGCTGTCATATCATTTAATTCTGGTAAACTTTTATCAACTGTGCACCGAAATGTTCACAAACATACTCCCAAAAAATCTCTGAAAAGACATGAAGAGACAATAAATAAGAAAAGAGAACGATATAGGCTAGCTGAAAGAAAAAAGAAGCGCCAAGTAGCTAAATGTCAGCCATCAGATCGCCACTATGGAGAAAACGCAGAACAGCCAGCTATGGATCCAGTGACATTTGAAATGGCAAAGATAGCATTTCTTAAAAATTTAGAAAAGACGGACTTGGAACGAGCTCATATAGAAAAACAGACCACTTTGCAAAGTGAATCTGGGGAGTGGCTTGAGCTTAGACGGACCTTATTGACAGCTTCCAATTTTGGAAAGGTTATAAAAAGAAGAGTGAGTAATAGCTGCAAAAATATTGTAAAAAACATGCTCTATGGAGCTCCTATAGATCATGTCTCGTCTATACAACATGGTAGGCAATATGAAGCAGTGGCTTTAGAGCAATTATCCACTTTAGAAAATATTAAGATTCAGAGATGTGGTTTATTCATCGACGAAGTCCTCCCGTATCTTGGGGCTACTCCCGATGGTATCACCGATGATATGGTTGTGGAAGTAAAATGTCCCATAGCTCCTTTTAAAATAGGAATAGATGAGGCAATAGATAAGAAAAAGATACATTTCTGGAAAAAAAGAAAGAATGGTGACGTAAGTTTATTGTTTATAATTATATTATTATAACCTTGGTGTGTATTTGCTTCTATAGTTATTTAATTAAGTGTGTGTGTTTATTTTATGTATGTACTGAAGTTTTCTTTTGGCCAATACAGTAGGAAACTAAAAGATTACCTTTTTTTCAGATTTATGTCAATAAAAAATCGGACTGGTTCTACCAAGCACAAGGACAAATGCATATCACAAAGAAAACAAAGTGCCTATTTGCCGTTTGGTATGGCAATAATAAGTTAAAAATAGAAATTTTAGAAAAAGATGACGAATTTTGGCGCAAAGAAATGGAGCCCAAACTAACCTCTTTTTATATGGACTGTTTGCTGCCTGAGTTGGTAGATCCATTGTATCCGAATACAAAAACAATTCGGGATCCTGACTATGTCAGAAAACGGGCAGTGCAAGAGGAGAGCTACGCTGACACTGCCACTGGATCTGGTGAACCTGTTACAAAGTCAAGAAGACTAGATTTTAGCCAACTCTAAATAAATTTTATTGAAACAAATCTTTTTTTTATTTCACAAAACTGCACGTGGTTTAGTGTTTGCCTTGTTGCTTGGCCCTGCGCCGGGTGTCGTAGGTGCCTTGTAGTTTACTACGCAACCCTCAGAAAATTATGTTAAATATATATTTTATTATGTAACTAAGTAGAATAAAGTCATCATTCTGAAACAAGATTTCAGCCTATGGCTTCGACAAAACCTGTCGTTAATTTACCGACCAAGGTATTCACAAGAAAATTCCGCTTTTCGTATAATATGTATTTTAAACAATAATTATAATATTCTACCACATACACACATCACTATTTAGTCCCTAACAAAGCATAGCTTGTCGGTACTATGGGTACTAGATAATGGATAAACATACATATATACCTACTTTTGTTTTTGTAAATACAAGTTTGGTCTATGTATATTATACATAGAAACACCTAGACTAAGACAAACGTCCATGTTCATGCACGCAAATGTTTGACTTGAGCGGGAATCGAACCCGCGACCTTTGGCGTAGCAGTCGCTTACACTCCCGCTGCGCCAACCGCCAAATGTTATACCATATTTTATATAATTGTTCATAAGACGATTTTCATTCTTACGATTTCACGATTTCATTTCATACGATTCATAAATGCATAAATCATCTATAAAATTAAATACATGAAGTCGTCTCCGTTCGGTCTATATTCCGATCGACGGCTGCGAAGCGAGACGTCATTCAACTCGCGCGCGGGACTCGCAGCCGTGAGCTGTGAGGTGAGGTGGCGGGACGGGGGCGCCTGGCGGGGTACTCCCCGCCAGGCGCCCCCTGGAGGTGGAGCTTACGCAAAACAATTTTCGGAGTGCCTGCTTTCGATTATATATCTCACAACCGTTGAACATGTTAAAACAAAGTTCTAGTTGTATATGTACTACTAGAACTTTCCTTGAACTAAGCTCCGGCTTTGTCTAAGTATCTAATGATAAAACAGATTCTGCTTGAGTACGAATTAATAATTCATAGTTAGCTTAAGTTAATATTCATCACCTGAATGTAAATTACCTATGATTAGCATCATGTTCTCATATGTTATATGAAAGATATGCTTGATAGAAAATAAGATATGGTAGTCGATGTATAAATAAGCTAAATATATCTTGTCTTCTTGAGACCACGGTAAACAACAAATATTATTCTATGTGCTACGAAAACAGGTAGAAATGTGACTACAATACAATACAAATAAACCCTGCCAATAGAAAATAAAATTCATTTTTGCACGTGCATTTTTAAATATAATTAATTAAGAAAATCGTAATAACTCAGTTAGGTACGATTTGCCTTCACTACAGTTGAGTCAAAAAGTAAACAAAGATTTTCCTCCTTCACAGTTGAGTCGAAAGCATAATACGTCAGAGCATTTGAATTAAATATTATCTAGCTCACTGCAACCAAACAAACTAGTGTTACTAAAAAGGTTGCATACTATCATAACATTCACCCTCAGCACGTGTAAGACGTTTTTCCAGAGCCGTTGCACTTAATTACTCAGTAAGATCCATTTCAAACTCGTGACGGAACCCAGCTTTAAGTACGGAGTCAACGCTTTTGTGATTGAGTAGTGGCCCCAAGTGTTGTAACTTTAGTTATCTTGGACGTATGATATTACACTACAAGCCCGTATAGGGTCGCTTGCAATGTTCTCGAATGGGCAAACAATTTAATTTGAGTAAGTATACGTATGGCGTAGCGGTTTGAAGGGCGCCTCGCGGTTTTGAGCTGTTAAGGGGTTGTCTGTTCGATTTCCATACGAGACAACACTTTGTGTATCTTACCAAATAAGAATATTTTACTTTTATTAATAGTGTGTAGAGAAAGCGCGTGAGGCTTGTAAGGATAGAAGCAAGTAGGGTTCCGTTATTCACGCCTTCTTCCCGTCGGGGTAGGCTTCTGCCTACCCCGACAAATAGGCGTAAAAATATGTATGTATGTTAATATTAGTATTTTCTACTAATATGTAGTATGGAGTCCTCGGGTATTTTATTCACCATACAAATTAAGGGTTTAAAAGTAACCGTCTAAGGTTGTGCGTCTTAGGTTTAGAATATACTAACTTGCCAAGTTGCCCAATCGCATTTTATTTTTTCGCTCAGGTCGTATCTCAGGGGCTTTCTTTGGCAACATGGAATTTGGAGCGTAATACCGTTAATGGCTCTGTTTTATTAGTATTCAGTACTATTCCCGCTCGAATAAGGCTGTTACGGCTTTGCTTCACCGCGAGTGAGCTACGAGCGACGCTCCGCCCCATTCAACAGTCGCGCATCAAACGAGCAGACAAATCGCCTGATGGTAAACAATTATACGTACGTATATTGCCGCCTTTGTGATGGGAAATAGGAAAAAAAATGAGGCTTTTGGGTCTCTCTCTCACCGAGCAAAACGCGCCAGTATAGATACTGTAATTTTACGTCGATATTCTGTGAGCAACACTTTACAGCTCCAGCCTACTTTATTATAGCCAAGACCGACACACACATCATAATCTTTGTAACTTTTAAAAACATTACTTTTGACCTAAAACTGTATGGAATAACCATTTTAAAACATCTTAACCCTCCTAACGGTCACATTAAGACCATCCTTTTTTATTTTTATTCTACACAAACTCCGAATACATTTCGCTATCCAAATGTTTTGTTAATACACGCCTGTAAGTACTACAAAACATTAATCTCTAAATCTTCAAGCGAAATATTCAGTACTCCTTCATATAAACGTGCATTGCCAGCTTTGGATGACAATTACAGAACTAGTTTTAAAATAAACGTGGAACACAATACGCAATGTATTACAAATAAATGTTGCAGATACATTTTCGAATTCGACACAAAAACAAAGTTTAGTTAATTCTATTGTTTATGTAATAGCTAGTTAACAGTAGAATTTTAAAGCCAGTTGTATAAACAATGTACATATATTTCTATTGTTTATCTTAATATATAAAAGCCTTGCGTTACTGACTGACTGACAGACACGCTACAGCCGAAACTATTGGATGCAGGAAGCTGAAATTAGGCATGTATGTTCCTTGGGGACCGTAGGGGTGCACTAAGAAGAGAGGATTTTCTGAAATTCCCACGCGATCGGCCAAAACGGTTAAATTAAAAAAAAAAGCAGGCGTAGCTGCTGGCGTCCTCTAGTATTGTTATATACACAGTATACATTCGTCTCGTTGGTCTCGCGGCATAAATGTGAACGTGGTATTGGGAGGTCTCGAGTTCGATCCCCGGGTCAGGCAAAGTGTTATTGGGTTTTTCCGTTCGACAATTCTCAGTAGCAGCACGGAGTCTGGTAATGTGCCCGGTACAGCAATAGGCTCGCCCTGATTACGTGGGACTAAAATAAATCTGCCGAAAATTGGGTGTAGCAATATGCCTCTGCCTACCTATTCGAGGATATAGGCGTGAGACTAAGTATGTAGTTTACATTTGTCGTTAATGAAAAGAGTATTTAATTTGTTTGTTGGTTTCTCTTTCGTTTAAGGAAAATCTGTTCAACGGATATTCATGAAACTGCAGCTGTATACCCTAATTACCAAGATAGCACATCGATGACTATTTGTCGCGTTTACTGGTACTCTTGCGGGTGAAGCCACGGGCAGAAGCCAATATTATAATAATATCTATTTCATTATTCTAAGTTACTTATCAGTCGATGCGTCCTACAGTAACATTTTAACTAGGTGATTGTATTCCCATTTACCTAACTTACATGAAATTGTTCTGACAAAGGAACCAAAGCAACAAACAACTACACACTAATATTATATTATGTTAAAGTTACATTTAATTATTTTGGAGCGAAACAAGGTTTGCGCTTTTATTGAGAGAACGTTACCAAAATGTTACCGGTACACAATTTCATTACCCCTAATTACAACTACATTTTACAAATTGCAAGCGAAATAGTGGAGGTATTGAAATGTAGCTATTCCACGTATATGTAAAAATATGAGGGAAATATGTAAAATATTGCCGTGTAATGTCGTAGCTAACTATGGTGACGGAGTGTTCAGACTCTAATGTTTGTTGTCTTGAGATGAGAACCGGAACCAACAGCTTTACGTGCCTGCCAAAGCATCGTAGCGCTCTGGAGTAAATTCTTCGAAAAGTTATCGGTAACGCGTCGCAGTCTGTTACTATCTACAACGCTATCGCTGCCTCTCAAAACCATTTGCACCCTACTTATTTTTACTTTATAAGAAATGTTTTTTTAAGTATTCTTATATATAGGCCACTGTGAATGCCCATTTCATAGAAAAGCTTATTGAAAGGCTTATCGTGCATTACTTAGCTTGTTTCAGCAGCCAGAGTTAACTCGTCATAGGTCCCTTGAGAACTTTGTTTCAGAGAATCAGAGCGCTCTAGGGAGCTGTGTGATGTCGATGAAACAATTACCGGCTTAGTCCCATATGTTAAGTTAATGACACGTAAGTACGTGTAGCAGCGAGACGAGTAGAATATACACTTTAATTTATCGCCCGTCCTGCAATCATCAATATATACAACATTCTTGCGATACTGACAAACAACGCACAGCCACTACTGCGCCCTGGAAGCTGAAGTTTGGCATATAATTATTATGTTTCTTGGGGATTATAGGGGTACACTAAGAAGCGATTTGCCAAAATTCCCACGCGATCAGGAAAATACAGGTAAATTTAAATAAAATGTGCGGGCGAAGCTGCAAGCATCATGTAGTGTCGCATATAACACATCAAAAATCGATTCAACATTATGTTAATTTTTTAAAATTTTATTGAATATGATATATATATATTAATATTATTTTTAGTTTTTTCTGTTTGTGAAGGGGCTTTAGGATTGTCACATGGCTTCTTTTATGTAGCCTAAAAAGTTACCTCAGAAGTAAGGTAAGACAAGTGAACGATCCACAAGCTGCAAGGTGAAAGTCTTGGAAGTAGCTGAGATAACCCTAGGACCATGAATACTTTAAAATTTTTGCGACTTGTGTTCATAGTATGATTTGCGTAACAGGTCTATATCGCGTAATTTGGACCAAGGACGATGATAGCTGGATTTAGCAAATCTTGATTACAACAAACATAATATTGCTCTAGGCTACTGACAAGCATAAACCGAATAAAGTGAACTCATCAAACTTAAAAAATATATGAATGGCAAACGAATTTCTCACAAATAAATGTGTTGCTTAAATTCTCCTTATATATCTCAGTGAGTTCCGCAAGGCTATATCACGGTGAATTGATGGTGATTCGCGTAAATCCCTTTAAGGATAAGAGGGTGCTCCGCTATGTGACAGATGGGTGACATACACTAAAGTGGCATGTTCTATGTAACTATTCTCAAGCTCGTGTTAAAGTAATTCCGTCATTCGTTTTGTCGACTACCTACGTGTTTCTGTTTGCCTGGTAGTTTCATTAGATAGGTGTTTAGTTTTAGCGGGTTTCCCTAGGTAGGTTTACGGCCGGTTTCTGAATTGAGAATTTCAGCTTTCATCAGTTGAAAAATTCTGAACTAGTTGAAGTCAACTTAAGTTTTTTCTGTTTCACAGGTCAGAGTGATATTTTTTCAAAGCACTTTCAACTGAGTTTTCTTCAAATCATGAATAACTTAAACCGAACAATACTAGAACGTTCCAATACAAGTAAAAAAACCGGTACTAACCATAAATACGTATTAATTAACATTTTACAAAGAAGCACACTTGTCAGTTAATTATTTTTATACGGAAACAAATAAAAAGTCGAAATAAAGTTGTATTTAAAATTATTTCATTATTATTTTATTTTAATGAACAGTTTGTTGAATTTGTCCAATCCGGTATCTTAGTGAAAACGGAACGTGTATGTTATGTCAAAGTCAGTTTGTTTTATTTTTAATATTTGAGGTATAATTCTATATACCTCCATGGTGGCCACCATGGAGGTATATAGAATTATACCTCTATGGAGGCCACAGCGTAATTATTTGGATTGATTTAACACGGAAATCTCTTTTTTATATTTTCTAACCCTTCGATTTGTTCCTAATAATATTGTAATAAATTTTTTCCACATATTGAATCGTCTTTGAACCTTTTTTCTATAAATTCTGTTTAACGACCTTCTTGTTGTGTAGACGACAGTATGACGTAACCGCTGCTTAGCAACCGTAGTGTGGACAGTTTGACATACTGGCTGTCATATTACTCGTGATCACGGGTTAAAAGACCAAAGTTGTATATTTAATTTTTTCTCAATTTATCAGTGCTAAGTGAGGTTTGACAAATGTCAAATGTTTTCAGAAACGCGAATATAGAGTTGATATGGAGTTGATCATGAGTTGATCATATGTTGTGTCAAATTTTAGATTTTACAAGCACAAATACTCAAAATGTGTCAAAACAATTTTTTGTGAAACAGAAAATTGATTTAGTAGTATATAATTAGTGTTTAAATTGTTCTCAACGTGAAATTCTCAATTCAGAAACCGGCCGTTAGTCTTGCCTTTGTTATTGATCTAGATTTAGAGTTAGGTCTCTAATTTCGGATGATGAAAGGTGTTTGGTACTTTGTGTCATTGCTAAGCACAAAGTACAGCTTAAGTTTATCAGCTCTATCGCATCACATTTTAGTTTCTTTATCCTCATTGGCACTGATTTATAGAAATACAAAACAATATTAACAATATCAATCTTTGCTTAAAACATCCACTCCTCCACTCTGTATTTGGCACAAAAGATCAGCATTGCCATACAACGTGGCAATGCTGCCAGCATTCTGGGCACGCTTCCAATTGATGGCGACGTGGAGGATTTCCATGACGCCCTTTAAATTCTGCTTTAACTTTTTTTATGTATTTCCTTTTATTTGTTAGTTATTTAAGTATAGAAATTATTGTTTTAATTTATGTGTAAATAGCCACTTAGTCATAGTTAGTTTTAACAACAGTTATATTTATTTGTAGATTACCTCTTGTTCAATAAAATTTTCTCCTCCACATCATTGAAAGTACACACTATTTTAAAATTACACAGTAGCGCAAAATATTAAAATAATTCCAGATTTGTTTTAGGTCCTGTCATGTTTACTGTGGTTTTTTTTGAAATGTTGGAATTACAGCGACTGCTAAAGGATTATCGGTTTTAAACAGCTACAGATTTTAAACCTACTGAGACTCGTATCATGAGTGTATGTTCATGAAAGATTGAAAATAATGTTTAATTTGTTAAGGTAAGTTAAAAGGGATTTATGTGGAGTGGTTTTCACTGCATACCTACTACTTAGCCAGTAGCATTTGAAAATACTATCTTCCCATTATCTGAAGGGTAAGGCTATGGTCCACCAAGCTGGCCGAGTGCGGGTTTGCAAACTTAACATTATGAAGAACCCTTAGACCTGAAGGTTTCCTCACGATGGTTTCCTTCACCGTTTAGCAAGATAATTAAAAGGCAAAAGTTGAAGCCCTGTCTAATTTGGTGCTTGCTATTTTTATACTTGCATGGTTTTTTGTTTCATGTTATGAGCGCACGGCATAAATCGGCCCATGTAAATACCTCATAATAAAGTCTTTAGACATATGCAGGAGACAATTTTTATAAAGTTCTTTTCTTATTCAGCAGAGAGTTGGAGGTCACTACTGCGAAATACAGTCAACTAGTCTTCGTGACTATTAAATGTACCATATTATTTGAAACAATTTTGTGCGACACAAAGGTGCATGAGAGCTGCTTATAAACAGACACAATATGTATTTCAATTAGCAATATGAGCGTCCCAATAATAGTGCATGCATTAGTAGGTACTGAATATGTAACTGAAAGGTTGTGGGTTCAAAAATAGCCGTCTTACTACTTACGATAACCAACTCCTTATAAAACTTTACGGTAAATATCTACCTAGTGATTTGGTTTATCAATTATTAGTATTCTTAATAAAGACGACCTAGTACTGAAAATAATGATATTCAGTAGTACAACATAAATATTGCTGAAATTAGTAAGGCTCTACAACCTAGTAAAATTCTTATATGAGTATAAGCAATGATACTCATGAAGTAGGTATATCTTCCTGTTGGCACGTTCACTTTGTGTTTAAAAAGAAGTTTTGTTTATAGCATTATGTAAATTAGAAGCAACACGTCCTCGGCAAAGTTTTCTTTTTAATCTACTTTGCATACTCGTGTGTTGACTTAATACGATGGAATACTAAACTTATAAAATGGTACCTACGTAATGTATAAGCAATGTAAAATGTGTTACATTTTGTTATATAAAGGGTATAACAAGCTCAAGAAGCTAGTTCAGTTAAGTACCTTGGTGACAGTCTATTTTGTAGATGGGTGACGATTTGACCAGTCACAATAAGACCCTTCCGTGTTTCAGAGAGCACTTACGGACGCCGGTACCGACTACGTTCGTTATAGGGTGTCAGCTCAAGTGACTCCGTCTACGTTGTTGGTTAGTGAAAATCCTGTTGTACGTATTAAGATGTGCTTCATAAATTAACCGTGTACCTGGTTTATACAGATTGAGGCACAAAACTTATGCGTATGTTTGACGCAAGAAGGGTCATACTTCTAATCTATAATATTAGTAAAGCAACCAATAGTAGGTATGCTATATTTTAACTACTATGGATTCGGAAAATATGTCCTACTGATATGAGACTCTCCTTTGTGAAAGTACATCATGAAACCATTTAACTAAACGCCAAGAAATACACACAACACATACTCATTGAAGTTCATTCAAACCTGTCGTTAACCCTCAAGCCACATCATTCCAATACGAATACACACACCAAATCGAATCGATATAAAATCGTTATGAGCATTTGATTAACGCATCAAGCACACGCTACATTAGAGCAAGATCGCGAGTAACCAACCGTTGGTACAACACAGCCTGATAAATAATTGTGCTATAATTTTATGTGATTATTTATTTCTAGTCGAATATTTGTTTTTGATATCGAATGATCTGTGTTCTTGATTTCAGAGAAATAATTATACCTAGTGAGGTGCGTCTGTTGGTGACTTTCAGGTTTTTACGCTACTAATGTTTAGTCAAATAATACAAGCAAGACAATAAACGAGGATAAAGAAACGAAATTTAATGCTTGCAGTATCAGCAATAAGATTTTGGGTGTATAGGTACAATTACTTAGAATACAAATAACACACCTTATAGAATAGGAAAATAATACAAAATCTGCATCAACGAATTTCCAGTCAGCGTTATTTTGTGCAAAAACGTGAACCACTGTACAACATAACGGTGGGAATACAGTGATAGCTACTGCTTAGATTTCATGTCATACAAGATCTGTCTTTATTTCCAATAAGAAAAGAAAAGTCTTAGTCTCAAGAACCTTGAACACGGACAGAAAGATTACAACTTAAAGGAAGTTTAAAATGCGTGAAAGTTACTACTTAGCAAATTTTAGATATTTTAATACTACAAGTATAAATTATAATTCCGTGTGGTGATGGATTAAGAATACGGAATGTCACCACCCCATATCATCCCGTGGGTGTCGTAAGAGCCGACAGAGGTAGCATATTATGCAGAGAACAACACTGTAAGAGAAGGAAAACTTACCTTACACAAAACCAACCCGTTTGGCCAGCGTGGTATAGTAGGCCAATTCCTACTTTTAAAGGAGAGGCCTAGTCCAGAAGTGGACTGTTAAAGGCTGATAATGAAGTATAAATTATTTTATATTTGCTTCTACGATATAATATTCTTACATCCGCGTGTGAACCTACAGTCAACTGAACGTACTTACATAAAAATGCTTTTCGCTTCAATTCAGTTCAATATAAACAAAATATTGTGTTATTATTGAATAACCAACATACCGAACTATTTACCAACCTTATATTTTTCCATATTGTTATGAAAATATCCGCAATAACAGAGCACTAATAAATTAAACATTCCTCTTTGTACGTGACCGCTCGTCCTCAAAAGGGTTCAAATTATTAGGAAAATAAAACATTTTCAATACTCTCGTAATCTATGTTAATTCTATTTCATAGAATTTTACTAAAACTGTTATAGAATTTGTTTTAAATGAATGTTCAATATTGACGTGAAAAATAATGTGTGAATATTAAGATAATTATGCTGAAATGTAATGTCTAAAGTAGAGAGAAAGCGCAGTGTTAGTAGTAAAAGAGTCAGCTTTTGAAAGAAACTCTGCGTTACTTCGGTGGTTTAGAAGCGGATATGTTTTAAAATTAGATTTTAAGTGCTAATGACATGGAGGTAGTCATGTAGATTACTTGACACCCACAAACATTTTAATGTCAATGCATGTCAGTACACCGAGTCAAAGGATTTCACACATAATAAAAAATATTTCGCACATTATACATAGATACCTATTTAAGCTTCAGCAACTGTCAAGAAATAAGAGATAGTACAAAAATACACAGGGTACACCCGAATGCAGCTATCGCGTAGTAGTTTAAGAAGTCGCCTTGCTGCTTAACTCGGGGCAGACGGTTCAATCCCCACACAAAGCAACACTTAATGTTTGTGTGATCCGCACCTTTGATTCGAGTCTGGATGTACCTTGTGAACGTTGTAAGAATTAAATAAATGAAAAATTCGCTGAGTTATTTTATTGTTTATGTTACAATAAATATTTACTTAGCTAAATCGATAAAAGTTTGAACAATAACAAAACCTCCACAGGCAGTTGTAAAATTTAGTTCTCAAATCTTCGAATCGCGGGACAGAATGTCAACAGATTACACCTAAATTTCTTTCTAGTCACATCGTCCATAACGATTAATCTACAGCCATCTCACTTTAACAGACGTGAACAGAATGAGATGGGAATAACCGCCGTTTGAATGTTAGACACTTACAGATGGGTTTTGAATCGATCTGTCTCAAAATTGGATTTCGGGAACTAAATTATTTGAGCTGGGGAATCGTGCGGGATAAATTTGAAGCCAATAGTACGGGCTATTGGACATCATAATCCAATGGTGAATGCAGCCACACATGTAATTTGAGGCCAGTATTTCTCGAATCTAGTGGTAGTGCAGTTTTGTGAGCGCTGGAAATCTCAGTCAGTTTTGTGAGCGGTAAAAGTCATATACTAGATAATGTATATTAAGTGTGGATATTCTAAGAAAAATTATAGGCGCGCGCTGAAAAGAAAATGCAAATCGAAGAGTATTTATTTTTAATGAGGGATTATTTTTGCATGTTATATTCACTTTGGGTTGCCTGATGGTAAGCTGTTAATGTACTTTTATCTATTGCTGTTAGGGGCAGACTAAGCAGCATTAACTCGTTTGAAAAATGGCATAGTACTTGGGAATCAGCACAGCAGGTGACAGATTCTAAATTCTACAGAAATAATTTCTGATAGCAGACCGTGCTAGATAAAACCGCTGCCGGGTGGAAAAGGCAAACTTCGCTGCGTTATCCAGTGGTGTATTGATAAAATGGAGATACTTGTGCTAATATTGACGTTAATTTAACGTGACTATATCGTGAAATTTATTGAAGATATCGTATGGGATCGTAAGTAAAGCATACAAATAGGTAATATTCAAAACGAAAAACCGACACTTCAGTACCTACCCTGCGCGTTATATATGGCTGCCAATTAGAAGTAAGTAGTGTAAAAACTGTATTGCTATATGGAATTATTTGTGTATATAAAAAAAGTTTTTGTAAAATTCACTATCATAGGAGTTTCAGTATCACGTCGGCTTATCACCTGCCGGATGCCAACTTTATAGTAAGGAATTATAGTGCGAAGCTAGCCTCACTCGCTTCTTGCAGAATCTCTTCTTATACTCATTCTATTCCCTTCCCGAAAATTACTTCGACTGCATAAAGTTTACCGCTCTTACCACTCAGAAACCTGACAAGATAAACGAGAATCGTGCCCAATGGTGTTGTTCGCAGCTAAATATTATACGCGTCGAAGTTATTTGTGTGTTTATCACCAATTGGTATTCATTTCAATAAAACGAAGTGAATTGTATCGAAATCAACCTAGTGGCGTGATTTTGCCGTCTGTTGCTCGGTCTTTCTATTCTTTTAGTTGAGTTACCAATTTATATGATAACAAAATACAAGACACTCCTATAATTCCGCCGTGTCTGTTGTCAATTCTGTTCTGCAGATATAGGTTTTCAAAAGCATTTTTTCATAAATCACCAGTAAAATTAGGTTCTGATAAGGCTTTACTCACGATAGAGTAATACTAGACTGAGTAGAGGTTTTTTGCAGGTCATATAACGAATAATGTGATTCAGAGAGCGGCGATAGCCTATTCGTGTACGTACGGGACTGCCTAGACGATGGTCTCGGATTCGATCCCGAGTTACCCCGGGCACACACCTCTGAATTTTCGATTTTTCGAAATACAATACTGTGTTTTAAAAATGCTATTTATCGCTCTACTTCCGTGTGGTGACGGATTAAGAATACGGAATGTCACCACCCCATATCATCCCATGGGTGTCGTAAGAGCCGACAGAGGGAGCATATTATGCAGAGAACAGCACTGTAAGAGATGGAAAACTTGATACAAACCCTATACCAACCCGTTTGGCCTGCGTGGCATAGTAGGCCAATTCCTCCTTTCAAAGGAGAGTCTTAGTCCAGCAGTGAACTGTTAAAGGCTGATGATGATGATTTATCGCTCGCTTAATAATGGTAGGGACAGGGTAACGGGATTGAAAGGAAAGACCGAGGAGCGCTTCACTGTACCTACTTCATTTTGTTCTCTACCACTTCTTCCTTCTTCTTGACTGTTCCGCTTCCCAACTTAGACTGGTATTTAGCGCGTCTACACCCCCTTTTATACTCCAAGGAATGTTCCAGGTCTATTAATTTCTTTATTCATTTCGATTGTCTTTTATTTTAATTTTCTGTCTCATTCTATCCTCTCCATTCTTTCCTGAATGTTCTAATGTCATTTCCAAATAAATAAGTAGTCTTCAAACCTTTTTACTAATCATTCTGTTTGATCACCAGCCAGATATAGACGTTAATATGACATATAGATGTTATATTTACAATAGAGGCGCATTTCTTATGGGCGCTCTGTAGACAAACTTTCTGTGACCCAAATTGCCGCTTGGCGGCGTGGCAGTCGCGCTGTGAGTCTGTGACAGCTGTCTCTATGAGTGCAAGAGAGACGAACGTTCCTCCCTGTGTATCTTAACTACGAGAGTAAGAGAGACGGAGAACGACGCCAGCGCCGCCAACGGCGCCAACTACGTACTACACTGACAACCATCAACACGCCACTTGGAATCGGCACACGAAATCCTTAAGAAATGCGCTTCTATTATGTAAATCTGTATTCATTGCCCATAGCGTGGACAGTTTGACATGAACTGGCCGTCACAATAATGAGGCTCGCCCCCTATTACATTAGGACCAAAACATAACTGGCGAAGTGTGTGTGTATAATACACCTCTGACTACCCCTTCAGGGATTAAAAGCATGGAGTTATGTTATGTTAGTTATGTGATTCAGTCCTTATCATCATCATCATGTCAGCCTAGAGACGTCCACTGCTGGACATAGGCCTCTCCCAAGGTCCTCCACATAGACTAATCTTGAGCCGGCCGCATTCAGTAATGTCATCAGTGCTTTAGAGGTCAATTAAAATAATGCGTGATCCGAAAGTGCACAGAGTGCACTCGTCAATGCTGCCGTACAGGCACATCGAGCAGAATATAAAATTAATTAACATGGTATATAAAACTAAATTCATCCTGAAAAACTAACCAAAATCATTTAAACGAAAATTGCACAGAATAAAACATTAACACCTGCTGACTAACTCCTAAACTGGAAAAAGTTATTAAAAAAAATAGCTTCACAAAGCAGCCTGATTACGTTGAATAATAGAAGTTGAACGAAACTTAATAGCCACGGCGCTCTGGGTGAAATTGAAGTTCACTTAATACCTTCCTACTTGTTGAAACTAGAGAGCTCCAGAATGTTTAATATTTACTAACAATCCGATTGTGCTGCCAATAACAACTAACGTTTACTGATTAATTTTAGCAAGCTTCTTTACTATCATGTGCCCCTAGTACCAGGATTATATTACTAAGGCCCAGGTTCTTCGGACATACATTATTTGCAAGATAATTTCAACACTATATAACATACTGGGTATGTGCGTTATCTCTCAAATTAATATTACAGGATATTGTCAGACAGCGGTGATACTGTTAATTGGATTATTTCGTCATAGCTGGTCTTCTTATTTTCTTTTCTTCGCCTTAACCCATTATCTGGAGTCGGCTCTCCTTGTCTGCCTTCTTAATTTTGCTCTATCTTGAGCGGTCTTAGCATCTACCCTCATGTCCTTGAGATCTTTTTGGACCGATGAGCACATGGCTGTCATAGCTGGTCTGATGTTATATTATCTTCATTCTTCTTGATGTTTGTTAAACATCGATATTTAAGTACTAAATGTTAAACCACCCTATCCAATCTTAATAAGCTGACGCGGGCATACTCATCAGTTTATCAACTGACAAACTCTTAGCTAAAGAGAATCCTCTTCAGCTAAGAGTTTGTCAGTTTGTTAGTATTACTGTTGAAGAAAAGACTGAAAAGACTCAGGTCAGTGAATTCATTCATATTTTTTTTATGAACATCGTTATTGTTTTCGATTGGGGTTTAGCTGCTAGTAGGTATTGGTGAAGATTAGTTTAAATCACTTAATTTCCCCATGATTTTTATATTTTCTATGTGTCTGAGAGTTCTCCATAATGTTCTCGAAAGACATGTGAAGTCTGCCAACCCGCACTTGGCCAGCGTGGTGGACTATGGCCATACCCTTCTCATAGTGAGAAGAGACCCGTGCCCAGCAGTGGGACAGTATAATATATAGGGCTGATGATGTTGATGATGATGTATCAAAAATAGAACATTTCCTGCTGTATACAAAAATCAAAACTTATCCAAGTACAACGGCATATTTAAACCAAAATAATAATTTAAATGTGGTGAATATAATAGACTTGTAACGTTAAAATATTTTCCATCGAATGAAGACATTCACCACAAAAAGTTAACACCGATACACTACAATATAGACCACGATAGTGATAGACCGATTTTATAATAATATAGTTTCATCGCTTAGGGACGCGGCGATAAGTAGCTACATGATCACAGAACGTAGGCGAAAGCCGCGTACAGTGACTGGGTGGAATAGGCACGTCAGGGATGCTCACTGGAATGCCAGACAAGCTTTTCCAAATTGGGTACGGCATGGAAAACCTCAATCGGGGCAGCTCTTTGTGGTAATGAAAGAAACTAGAAAGGTGTTTAAACAAAAATTAAAATTTTGTCAGAACCACAAAGAGCAAATTCAAATGGATATTTTGGCTACTGAACGTAAAAATAAATAGTTTAAAAAGTTTTGGAAATCGACACAGAAAATAAACCTAAGACCTGTGGTTCCAGTGAGCATAAATGGCGTCGCTGATCCGAGGGAAATTGCACAATTATTTATGCGGCATTTTCAAGTTACTCCAAGGCTTCCGTCTGATAAAAGGACGAGTGAGTTCGGGCTTTTGAGCGGTGAACCTATCCTAATAACGAGCAAGGAAGTTTGGTCAGTTATTAAGTCAATGACTAAAGGTAAGTCGCCAGGATGGGACGGTCTAAGCATAGAACATTTTCAAAATGCTGGCCTGCATTTGCCGAGGGTTCTGTATATGCTGTATAATTTTTCTATGCGACACTCATACTTGCCTTGTGACTTGACAAAAACGGTAGTGGTACCCATAGTTAAAAATAAGACAGGTGATATTTCTGATAAAGACAATTATAGGCCTATTTCTCTAGCAACAATTGCCGCTAAGGTGCTTGACGGTGTGCTTGAGCGACGTATAGCTGCACAGCTTAAAATCCACGAAGCCCAATTCGGCTTTAGAGCGGGTTTATCAACCGAAGTAGCTATACTAGCGCTTAAACACACAGTCAGGTATTATACAGACAGAAACACACCAGTGTATGCAGCGTTCCTAGACCTCTCCAAGGCATTTGACCTGGTCAATTATAATATACTTTGGTTAAAAATGCGTGAGCAAGGCGTACCCCATGAACTGGTAAGACTTATGCAGTACTGGTATAATCACCAAATTAACCAGGTCAGATGGGAGGGGACTTTTTTTGAGGGGTATAGGTTGGAGTGTGGGGTTAGGCAAGGTGGTCTGACCTCACCTGCATTATTCAACCTGTACATTAATCAGTTGATTGAGGAGCTCAGTGGCACCAGAGTTGGATGTTCTATTGATGGTCAAATCATAAATAGTATTAGCTACGCCGACGATATAGTGCTGCCCTCAGTTAACGCCCTCCGACAGTTGCTCGGGAAGTGTGAAACATATGCAAGAGCCCATGGTCTTGTATACAATGAGAAGAAAAGTGAGGTCATGGTATTTAAAACAGGCTCCAGAAGACCTGAAATTGTTCCATCTGTTCAGATGAATAATGTTACTTTAAATAGGGTATCACATGTTAAATATCTTGGCCATATATTGAACGAAGATTTGAAAGATAACGAGGACTTAGAGAGGGAAAGGAGAGCGTTGTCGGTCCGCTGTAATATGCTGGCCCGCAGGTTTGCTCGATGTTCACAGGAAGTTAAGATCACGCTTTTTAAAGCATTTTGTCAATCTTTTTATACTTGCAGCCGTGGATCAGACATACGCAGAGGGCCTACAACGTTCTCCGAATCCAATATAACAATGCGTTTAGGGTGTTGATACTGTACGGTACTGTAGCGCATCAGGGATGTTTGCAGAAGCGCATATAGATAGCTTTCAAACAATTCTAAGAAAGAGAACTGCATCCCTGATGTCTCGGTTGCGGGGGAGTGCCAACAGCATCCTTAGCATTATTTCAAACAGGATGGACAGCCCGTTCCTGTGGCACTGGACCCGTATGCATATGTACGGATCGAGTGCACCAGGAGGGGAGCGCCGATATTTAAACTAGTATTAGTATAATAAGATTTATTTTGTAACTAACATAGTTTTAAGGAATCTGTATTACTAACACTTATGGACAATAGTCTTAAAATAAAAAGTTTATTATTATTATTATTACTACAAAATAAAAACGCTGAATCTCTATTACAAAGCTGAAGCGTTGTGATCAATGAGTAAGAAAGAAGGAGACCTCATGATAGTTTGGTTGAAAATGGGACCCGAGGCACTTCGGGAAAAACTGCAGTGTCATTGTTGTTATCCCTATAGTGAAGCAAAGCTTTCTGCACTTGCCCTGTTATCGCTTCGTCTCTGTTAATGACTTTATACGTTTTTATAGGTTTTCTTGAAGGAAAAGATTAATCAGGATATAATATACTTATAACCAAGACTTTCACTTATAACTGAGATGAAGGACACGCAAGTAATATAATACAATTAACCACGGCTCTTTGTAAGTAAAATTAGTGTGCCTTTGTAAATAGTATTCAAATTATAACTAATCTCAACAAAGTATTATGTTCAATTACAGTTATATAATCATTTAATATTTAAGGTATTATTAAAGAATTAATCAAGTACCTTTGTAAAGTCTCGTTACCGACGCAAGTAAATGAAATGAACAAAATAAAATAAATTTAAACAATAACAGAGTATATTATTTGAATAATTGAAGATACATAAATCAATAATCAGTAACATTCCTTTGCCAAAACTGCATCGCAATCCGGCATCGTATGATATTCATAGTGTGTGACATTTCAGACATAGAAGCCCCCACAGGAAGCCCCAGAAACTATTCCCGAATCAACAGAGCATAACAATAAACTTCAAAAACAACAAAAGTAAACCAAATTGCTACTCTACTACTATCGACAGCTGCACCTATAACAGATCACACTTAACTCGCGTTGCTTTGTGCTCTAAAAGTCGACAACGACACCTCACTAATGCACTAACCTAAATTGATAGTATTCATTTACAATAGTACTGAGTACTTCGTTTGCTCACAGCTTACAAACTACCCATTCTCTCGAGAATTCTTGACTTTCACAGCCGTATATTCCGATTAATCTTCTAATCGATATGTAAATAACGATTAGTCGAGTTAACACGTTTACTTCAATACGATTCGTGTGAGCTAGGCTATAGCTGAGCTTAGTTCAGATTCAGATGGATAACTCTTTATTGCGCTAGAGATTAATTTAGTTTACTGCTTTCGAAGCTTGCTGAGTTGAAGGAAGTGTTTTCAGTAAAACAAGATACTTGAAGCAAACCAACTTTGTATAATTTCTTTAAAGTAAGTGTTTGCTTAAAAGGTTTAAATGCAAATTATTTTTTTATAATAACCATGTTTCACATCATGCATTAACGTAAATAAATGATTGCAGGCAGCTTTTCTTGCTTGCAAAGTGTTTGCTTTACACATAAGGTTGTTTTATAACATTGCAGCCAATGATTGCAGCTAGTCACAGCCTACTTTGACGTTTATTTGTAGTACATTCTAGTAACAACACAAAAAAGACGTTTTATTTTTACAACTTAACTAAATTGTGCTGCCGCTCATTGTGCATATCCGCTTGCTTGCCCGTGTTATATGGCATATAACAAAATTCAAACACTAAATTGCCCGTGTTATATGGCATATAACATCGCATCTCAGTCTACTTTGCCCGTGTCATACTGTATATGACATGGCACCCGCGGTCGAAAGAGTGAAATATACTCGTCTCTGTCGCTCTATGGCTTAGTTTGTATTATGTATCTCGTTTCTACGTTAAATTTCCCGTCATACTAATCCCAGTCGAGTTTCGACTCCATAGAGAAATTAAAAAAAAACGTTCGTTGTCAATGTTGTCATTGAGTGTTGAGTCGGTGCGGAATGTGCGGAATGTGTGAGTGTATTTGTGCTGTTTTTTCTGTTAAATTTAGTTTTATTCTTTAAGATCTATTGTGTTTATCAAGGTATGTAAATAACTAACACGTATATATAATAATTCCAGCATGAAATATAAGATTTGACTTTTTTCGAGACCTTAAGTAGATTTTGGCGGGCGACAGTGATTTTACTGAGAGTATGGGAACTGTTTCAGAAATGTTCATATTACTCAGAAGTGGTGAATGCTATCCGTATGATTTCTTTTTGTTCTAAAAGAATATGAGACTACTTATTTAGTGTTTTTTATTTGTATGTTTAAAACTGTTATTTGTGCATTATATGGCCTTATCAAATTTAACATAAATTACGCCGCGCGGCGCCAGATAATGGTTTGGAATCAGAGGCCTGTAATTCATAAATATGTATAAACAAGTGTACTTTTTTATTTTTATCTTATTATCTAATATATAAGTAACGTAATTAAATATTAAAAACGATATGTCACCGCTTTAAGTTTTGAGGTATGAACTTATAAATACAAAGCGAACGCTAAAACGCGCTATCTCAATTTCAAACGAGCATCACTCGACACCAGAATCGTAATATAAATAAACAAAGATAACATTGTATAGTTAGTTTGATAACAATCATAAATAATATAACACTTGACAACCTTTCAAAACAAATTAAGTCACAAGGACCGATTGTGTGGAACCCGACCCGCGCGCCGAGGCGATAAAAACGCGCGGGCATTTTATCGTTATCGCTTTCAAGTGGCCGGGCAGAGGGGCCGGCGTGGGTTGCAGCGCGGAGCAAGCAAGCGGATATGCAACATACAATCAGTATAACCTATAAGCAGCGCTGCCAGACTTCTAAGAATGCCCGCTGTCTGCGAGGCACGCTCGGCGTAGCCGGAATGCAAAAGACGTGGCACGGAGTTATTTCAAGTCCAATGTGCCCACACTCAATATCCTACTAAGGGGTATAACAAACGTAAAAGATGATTTATTTATTTCTCATTCAAGATTGAAGATTAGGATGCATTTTGTGTTACAGTATACAGTTTGAATTATTTTACCAAAATGCTTAAACTAATATTCAGTCAACAGATTAGATTAGTAAGCGAACCCCGAGTTGAAACTGGTATGATGCTAGGAGGATGATAATGATGAAGCTACCTGACGGGCAATACTGCAGGCGGCAGATAACAAATAGATAAAGATTGAACAAATTCGTAATAATAATGGGAATGATTTAGGATATCATAGAAAAATAAGGCAAGTTCTTTTCTCAGCAATAAAATATGTCCAATGTCTGGGGTAGGTTATATGCTGTTTTTGACTTAACTGTTAGTTTGAAGGTATTCTTATAACATTATGACTAAATACGCTTTTTCAAATATAATACATATATCGCATTGTCACCTTCTTAGCCAAACGACATTCACTTTTGAACATATGTAGGCCTCTCCCAAAATTTTCCATCAACCGCTTCCCGCTATCCTTACTGCCCAACAGCTATAGTTGCCTCGAGCTATATCATAAAGTTGCATAAAATTAAATGAATTTGCCTCCTCATGCAACAAACAGCTATCCATCCCGGTCGCCATCACTCCATGTTTTTCAAACCAAGTTTCAATCTGTAAGCAGTCACGTGACATGTACTCGTTACTAGGAGAGCATAAGCAACAGAGAGCTATTATCTGCCGTCTATTATGTCAACGTATCGACGCAATAAATTGACGTCACCAGGCGACATCGCCTTATTGTGGTGTGCGCTGACTCTTCAAGATTTATAGCAAATATGTAACGCTTTTTATCTATGTTGCCCTTGTAGTTATAGGACAAACAAGTTCTTAGTAGCTCAAGACAATATTGGTTACACGATAAAAAGACAATGTGTTTAATAGGTATTTATGGCTGGTTCCACTTCTAAATGGCCAGTATGGCCAGTATGGCCATACAGATAAATTCAGAAATGGAACAGAATTTGTAGTATTATTTTATTTACCAAGTAAATTTCAACATAGCTTGTTAGGCCCGGCACCGACTAACTGCACGCCACGGCACGGCACGGCGCGGCACGGCGTGGCACGGCGTGGCACGGCGTGGCACGGCGTGGCACGGCGTGGCTCGGCATGTTTCGGTAGCCCGAAGGACGCTTAGGAATGACGCGCATGCCGCAACGTGCCGCGGTATGCTGCCGTGCCGTGCCGCGGCATGCCGCCGTCCGTGCCGCGACGTCAGTGCGCGTCAGTCTTTAGGGTGTGTTTTAACTATTCATAAAGAGAAGAAGAAGATGCCTGTGCCTAGCAGCGGGCATGAAGAGAGTTAATGATGATGATAGACAAAATATTGTGTAGCTATAAGATTGAAAACGAAAAATCTATTGACAAACATTCAAGATAGTAGGTATGTGTATATGTCAGACGTAGCATATACAATACCCTGGTGGTATGGAGGCTCATAAATAAATGTCATTGATATGAGAGAGACTCCATTTCATAGCACTGCACTACGAAGATTTATTGATTTTTCAAGTACGTGACATTATTGCAATCTATTGCATTTGGGTTTGATTTCATTTAATAAAGATTTCGCTATCGATACCGGTAGATTACAGAGAAATTTTTTTTTTTCACAGCGCTGCAAGCTAAAGTTAACAGCTTAATTTGCGCAAAGAGCTTTCTTATTGAAGTTAATTTCATTAGCAAATAAAATAAAAATGTAATTATTTTCGTTAAGTTTTCACAAATTGTTTATCATCTGAATTAACTGACAGAACACAATTATCAAGGTTCCATGTAGACCATATGCGGAAACTGGTACTTAATCGATTTATTTAGTTTGTGCTATGTATTTACTTACAAATATAATTTTTAGTACGCTGCCATAATTATATTCAATGTGTGAAATCCATGCTGAACGTTTTTCATTACGAAGTGCCAAATTGAACTCATACGATGTATAACTATGCTAAATATAAGCTCTCTAGGGCTTATAGTTTTTGCGTAAAAGCGTAGACGGACAGACGGACATAGCGAAACTATAAGGGTTCCTTATAATTTACTACAGAACCCTACAAATAGCATCATGTCCCTATCTCAAATCCTCCCCTACCCTTTCATCCTTGACGTCACACGTCCCACTCCAATCCGCCAACACTCACAGTAAAAAAACCGACATAACAAAATCCAAGGTGTTCCTAATAAAAGGCGGGTGCACACTGAAAGTCCTTAGCCCTCAAAATCGTCGCCTAAGCAAGGCAGCCCCTCAACGTGGCAAGGTTCATTAGTGGTAAGATGACAAGCATCGAGGAGGCTCTAGTGTCATTGTGTACACGGCCTAACGCTGCTATAAACAAACCTTTAAAGTTTCAGACGCGTGTGGAGCTATTTTTAGGTTAGTGGTTTTTGTGATTAAATTGACAATGAATGTACTTTTAAATTCTTATCTAATCTAATAGTTAGCCTCTTTGAACTCCTTTGTGTATAAAGAGGCTAACTGACAACAAACGCCGTTACATTTGTTTTACAGAAAAAAACAAATGTAAAGACATTGTTATTGCACGGGAAGATTACGTAGGTACTCACTTTTCAATCCAATATTATATCTGGAGACAAACACAGCCTTACCTGCAATCAAAGAAAATTAGAATTAAGTATAAGTAGTATAAAAAGTCTGGCTCTTTTTCGCCTCATGGAAACGAACAAGACAACTAAAAGAGAGGCATTCATATTGGTTCCCTATTCTTTTTATAACTAACATTAAAAAATACATGCACACATACAAACGACTGTAATTTTATCCCCATTAATAATTATCAACCTGTACCTACTTCAAGTTTTATTTGCGTTCATCTGCATTGTATGTCGATACTTTGTCTAGTACCCATAGTACTCGTACAAGCTCTGCTTAGTTTGGGACAAGATGGTGTTTGCGTGTATTATAATATATATTGTGTCTATATTTATACTCATAAATAAATTGAATTGAATCTTCATCGTCTGATTCTACTGTTTGCCATAATTCATTATATTAGGTTCAACTGTTTTAATCTCCAAGCGTAATATATGTTCATACACACTGTTGCAGGCATACATTTTAAGAAGGGGTGAAAAAGAAAGAATACAATAATTTTAAAAAATCATGTATTTTTATTTGGTTTGTCATCGATTAAATAAAATGACATAGCCTGTATACACAAACATTTCGTAATTTAATTACCGAATACATTATATTCTATAGGTCCAATAAACTAATATGCCTCCGACCCCATATGATCTCTCAAATACCAATACACGATTAAATACCTCTCCATACAGTCTGGTATTGATTTCACCCAATATCGTATCGTGGGTACCAGGGTAGCAGAAAACGCAGCAGTTTGTCATTATTGTCAGTACAAAGTCTGTCCGAGACGTGACCACAAAATATCTTCGAGATCTTTGGTATTCATTTCATCCAATATCACAGCGAAAGTACTGGGGTAACAGAGAACATAGCAGTTTGTCTCTTTTGTCAGTACAATGTCTGCGCGAGACGTGGGCACAAAACCTTCAAGATATTTGAAAACGATTAATTTTCTAAACAATTAATAAAGGAAGAGAGATTGATAGCCAAAAGACTGAAAGTGTTTGGCAAAATGTGAATTAGAAATTATTGAGAATTTCAATTTGAGTTTTCAATACTAGGAAGGGTTGTAGTTGAATAATTATGGTTCATTTGCTGAGGGTTTTTGGATAAGGAATATTTAGGAAAGTTGTAAGATATCGTCCCTTATTTGGACGGCTTTGTCATCTTCCCTACTACCGTAGTATCTTATTTAAACAAATTCCAAATCATAATTTAACAACAATCAAACCTTAAATAATGTGATTAAAACTCATTTTATCCTACAAACAAGATAAAGACAATCATAAATTGTTTATTATGTATAATTTATTGATATGATTGCCATCCATGAAGACATCGAACCTTTTTAACACTGTCTAAACGACAGTTGTATTAACGCCAACAATATTGTTAAAAGGTCCACGTAGCTCATTGATCTGGTTTTATGATATCTCTGGCGGCTTAAAGTATTAGCTATGGACGACATGATCTAACTACCGTTATATTTCAGCTAACTGTTGTTTAAGGCGATTGTACACATTCGAATACATACATTCTTATGACATTCAGAGTAATAATATTGAAATAAACAGAAATAAGTACAATAAAATTAAACTACTTAAACAAATAAACTATCGAAAAAAAGATTGTCTACAGATTAGAACTGAGCACGAATAATATTTCAAAACTAGAGGACGCCAGCAGCTACGACTGCATTTTTTAAAAATTTACCCGTTTTGGCCGATCCCGTGGGAATTTCGGGAAATCCCTTCTTAGTGCACCCCTACGGTCCCCAAGGAACATACATGCCAAATTTCAGCTACCTGCGCCCAATAGTTTCGGCTGTAGCGTGTCTGTCAGTCAGTCAGTAACGCAAGGATTTTATATATTAAGATAAAATTAAAAGGTTCAATTTACTCAATGCCATAAAAATGGTATCAAAATTGGTTAAAACTACGTATTGTAACCAATGGGTACGATATGTACCGAACCGATGGCTTAAGCCTTGACGTAGCTCTCATATTAGAAGTGATGTCATAGAATTTGACACGACGTTGATACGGGTAGTCTGCTCTGCTTATTGCGTTTCTTATATAATTTGGCAGTTTTTTTATATAACGTTTGTGTTTTGGTAGGTGATGTGGGTTTAATAGATATTTAAAATTTAAGTCGTGTTTATACTCACAGTGTTATGCGTTAATACAAGCTCATATGGATAACCTCTTTTTTTCTAAATTTTGTCGTGTTTCTAGATTATTTTAATTACATAGTGCCTGAATGACCGGTATTTTCTTTTCTGGTAAATCGAGTTTTCTAAAAATGAATCCTAGCTTTATATTTTTATGTGTGTATCCTTGTGGATACACACACATAAAAATATTTAATAGTTATTTGTGCAACAAGAGAGCAAAGTTGCTTTTTGTTTCGAGTGCTGATTTTGAGTCCCGAGCAAGCGAAGAATTCTATGATTGATTCATGAGCGTAGCGAGTGAATCAAAGTTAGAATCCTGAGCGTAGTGAGGGACTCAACCGCACGAGATGCAAAAAACTTTGCTCTCGTGTAGCACACATAACTTTTCACCTCAGCAGTGAGAACACATATTACTTAGGAGACATAAAAATTAACAGGAATAAATTGAAAACGAAATTCTGCATTAATCACTTGTTGTTTTAACTCTTCTGGTGTTAAAGTACAGTCAACATCGATAGTTTCACTCATCTTTTTAGATTAAGTATTTTATAATAAAAAAAATTAAAACGTTACCTACGCTCAACGTTATACCCTATCAGCATCAGCAAAATGTTTACCACAGACTACCTATATGGATACATTTTTACTTTATTCCCGCTATTTTTTTAAATCGCGTTTTGATACCGCGTCCCTGATGTTTATTTTTCAAATGTATTATTGTTGAAATTCCAAATAAAAATGTATTGGTTAAATACCAATTTTATACTATTAATTAGACTTATTTTTATTAAAATCCAATAATATAAAAAACATATTATAAACAATAACATTAAAAAAACAACATAATTTCTTTATTTAAAAAGATATTTGTAGGTATATCTTTAAATTTTAGGGTATAAGTATAACGCGTTTCCGAACGTGTTTTCTTTGAGATCTAATTCCAAAATCGAATTTCGAAGGAGTTTGTTTTTTTCACTCGCTTTTTTTATATGCATGTGAAAGAGACAGAGCACAGTAAAATTCGAATGTTTCAAATTTATGGCTGAACAATGTCAATTCGTGGCACTGAAGATTGAAAAATTAAAAAGCTACTTTGCCTCACGCTCGAATCAAAATCGCGTTTTGTTCACTGTTGTCTCAAAGCAAAAGCGGCATGTTTGAGCTGCTGTGGTGAAAACAATATTTTCCTCTCGCGTTTTCTTACCGCCAAATCTACCTTGAAAATCACATAACAAGCTTACTTAAAATAAAAAATACGAGATAAAGACATTCAAAACGAAAAAAAAGATGTCCAAATAGTTGTTTTTTCAAACTGAGCGCTTATAAAGTCAAGCACCTTTGGCGCGGCGTTAACTTTTTAAACGGCTCATTAAGGTCAACAGTTCGAGTTTCTTCGCCATCTGGACCTTTTCAAGAGCGTTTTTGTAATATTGTAGAAGAATTCATTAATCATTACTATAAAAAATTTCGAGGAAAAATATTTGGCGACTGCCGGCAAATTTTACTTGTTTGTCTTTTTGAGACAACGCGGAAAATGAATAAGTGAAGAATTTCATTATGCCAATCTTTGAAAAGGAAGCTAGGAGCTATACAAATACTGATTAAGTCCTAAAAATATTTATCGTTGAAGACGAGGATAAAATATTTAAGTGTGTATGTGTCTACTGAGATTAATATTTGTCGTTAGCCTAGTTTTGATTTTTATGCTCGTAATTCTCCATAATGATCTAGAAAGACATGTGCGCACTTGGCCAGCATTGTAGACATGGCCTTATCTTTCTCATAGTGAGAAGAGTCCGGTGCCCAGTAGTGGGATAGTGGGTAGTATATACACAGGAATGACGATGATGTATCAATATATTATAAAGTATAAATGTCATAGGAGAGGCCTGCGTTCAGCAGTGAATTGTTGGTGATAATGTTCAAATTGCCTGCGAATAATATTTTGTATAAAGGCTTATTTTCTTGTGTCTGGTGAGTCGCTCGTGCTCAAAGTAATACGTCGTGTGATTGATGAGGAATATTGAATGCGTAAGCTTCCGGATGATATTCGCATCTCAGACGAATTTGCTGTCGACATTCATTTTCTACAGTATTATGATTTGAGAAATGTGAGTGAAAATAAAATATTATGAAGCGGTTGGAAACAGTTTGTCAGATGAAAAAAGCTTTCATCATCAGCCCAAACAGTCCACTGCTGGACTGGGGTTCTCCCTTGAAAGGAGGAATTAGCCTACTATACCACGCTGGCCAAACGGGTTGGTATAGCCCTATAGGGCTTTTTTCAAGTTTTTCTTCTCTTGCTGTGTTCTTCTCTGCATAATATGGTCCATCTGTTGGCGCTTACGACGCCCATGGTGTGATATGGGGTGGTGTTATAACAAAAATAGGAAAAATTGTGTATACACTTCAAATGTAATTTAATTGTATCGATGACAGTTTCTATAGGTAGGGTTAAGTTACAATTACTATTACATGTGTACACTCTATAGACATGTTATAGAAATTGTCATGGATTCTTAAAAATCAGATATTACTGATTTTTTTTGCTTTATAAGTATTACTGTAAAACCGACGTTTACTTTGTTTGGACATAGCTCAATAGGGAAAATTACAAAAATCGAACAATTTTTGTTTTTCCATGGTAGAATATTAATATATTTCATACTCGTATATATCGGCTGCACGGTTGGCGTAGTGGTTTAAGCAGCCGCCTCACCGCATGATATTGCGTCGAGTGTTGTAGGTTCGATCCCACTCGGGACAACACTTCATGATTCATAAATTGTTGTTTCGTGACTGGGTGTTCATTGTGTCCGTAGTTGTATGTTTGTAAGGTCCCCAGCGATACAGGATTATAACCTAATGCAGGAATCGTCGAAAAAAAAATAGCCAGTACACGGCAAAAGTTCCAAAATATTGGTGACGTCTTCCACAACTACTAGACATTTAAATTTGCTCAACAATATGTACTAGCTTACACGAGCAAGTCTTGAATGCTACACATATCACATGAACCTCAAGAGAATATTACACGGAATCGAACACATTACAAGCGCCGTGAGGAAAATTTCTAGGACATTATTATCGGCAAAGCAATCAACATCTATTATGATTTATGAGCGTATATTCTCCGTGCTGAGGGCGTGTGCAGACGAGGCAAACGATACGGAACTTTTTAAATGCCGTATTTACTTTTCTAAGACAACGTACCTACTAGAAATAAATCCAGTGTTGCGGGTGAATTTAAAAACGTTTAATCAACGGACACCGAGAACACCAAGACTTGACACAACAATTAGTGGATCACACGAAGTATTGTTTTAAAAAAGCATTACACACATAGAGTATCTCTAAAGCCGGTAAAACAATTGTTGAATCATATAAAGTGCTTTCCGTGCAAAGATGTAACCCGCATTCCATTGTTTGCTAGTAAAACTGCTAGGCTCTCTAATCATAATTAAGGAAATAAACCAATCTTGCAAGAAAAGTTTAGTAGTGTAGAGTGCAGTGAATGATTATACTTTACGATTAGGTATACTGAAATCAATAACGCATTTAATTTATGGTTTATTTTAAAAAAACGCAGCTTCAGAGATGTTTACTAAAACGAAACGTAAGGTAATATTGAATATGAATCTGTAGATATTTAAATTTCCATCTAGAAACTACAAAACTAAATTAAACAACAATAAAGTCTGTAAAAAGCATTTTAATTTAATCATCATATTATTATGCTGTCAAGAGTATCAAATACCTACACAGCAAATATTTTACAACAAATCAATCGCGGACTCCAGGTGAATCCAAAGATGAAAAGTAGATAGCTAAGAGTCAGTACGTAATTAAGGTTACGATGCGAGTCTGTCCGAATCTTTCGAAAGAAGCTAATTTATTACGATTTGTGCGAATAAAGAAAATGATACTATGATATTAATCGTGGCAAAGAACCGCAATGATTTGACGACCTAATATAATTATTATTAAAATATATCTTAGCGAATGGTACAAACCTATTAGTATTGTAGGTATTTATTGGTTGGTAGTTATTCGTTTAATGATGAGGAAATGTGTGATCAGGGAATCTGGGCATGATTTGCATACATGCAAGTTTGATTGGTATTGTTTGTTATAAGCTACCTTACGTTCGGATAACTCAAACTCAAACTCAAATATGTTTATTTCCATAAAATTATTAAAATTTTTTGGACACGTCAGAAAGTCATACAAATAAAAAAATAAAAAGTAACTTTAAATGCATATTAACATAGTTGAGCATTGAAAAAATGCCTGTTCAGAAAGAAGAGCCTCGTGAGATAACCGGCGATCATAAAAAATAAGGAAAGAGTGATGATTGTTGAGGAAGCCGTGAACCGTGAGGTTCATAATTTTATTTTCTGTTGAGATTTGTAGTATTTTAAAATAAAGTAATTATATAATATGCTTGTGCGAAGTGTGTTTTGCAATTACAGGAACACGAACTCCGACTTCATAATAAGGTAATTTTAAAATATATATATTTATTCATAAGTGGATTGACTTTTGCAACTTTTTATCTATCTTCATAAATGCATATTTATGTGTATATGTTAAATATGTAAAACAAAGTAAAAACTTGCATAAGTTATTACATTTTTTTTCATGAGATAACGTGGATGAATTTGCGTACGACATCTCTTTTTTATGCTCTTTATTTATTATAGCTTCTAAAATTTAGGTATTAAATGCCGACAGCTTAAGATCAGAATCTTAATCAGTCATGGAGACACGTAGTAAGTGTCATCATCCCAGTATCATGCCATTATTGGCATGATACATCATGCTATAATTGTTTATAGCATGATTGCCCCGATTACAACTTTTCTCTAGATATTAGAATTGTCAACAAAACTGCAATTGTCTTAAAACATTCAGACATTAAAGTTTACATATCAATAATGTCTGTTTGTAATTGGAAATTTGTAAAGCCTTCCGCTCTATATTGTCCGATTCGTTTCTCTCCTCGTGTTATCTAACTGTTGACTCACATTGCCTTTTTACATACACATATTTTCCAAGCCGGTGCCTATTCAGGCTAGTAATACGGAGATTGGTATATAACTATGTTACTGAGGTCCTGGAGGATATAATTGTTGAATATGTGATCATATTGATTGAAGTAATCTAAAATATAGTCTTCAATATTTATTGAAGAAGGTACAACTATTTTTGACAACTAACTTAGCCTTTTTCAATTCCAGATGATACCTACAGTTGTTTACTCTGTAAAATGGCGTAAAAGCTGAAATAATTCAAACTTTAAATTCCACCGCCCATTAAAAATGTTGAGAAGACCTTAATATTATGTTTTTGAAATTACTAAAGACTAGTTAAAGCTCGAAACTGGTGACAACATGTTTCTTCTGAACGTAATGGTTTAAATTCTTGTTTTTACGTCATAGGCGGCAAACGAACAGACGAATCGTTTGATGGTAAGCAATTACCGTTGCCCATGGACACAAACGACACCAGAGCAGTCATAAGTGCGTTGCCATTCTTTGGTTTAGGAAAAGGAATGGAAGGTGCAGTTGGATGAGGGAGAAGGAAGAAGGTATCCGGCACTCTTACTCACCGAACGAAACGTAACAATATAGGTACTGTTACTTTACGTGGATTTTCAGTGAGAGGGTAGTACTTCCCTGGTCGAACCAGCCCATTCATGCTGAAATCAGCAAGGCTCTACACTACCTCTATGTGTCTAATTCAATGTAATAAAAAATGAATTTATTTGTCTATTAAATCTACCACATTGCCACCAGTAATCTTAAACAAAGCTTTATTGCTGCTGGTCAATTAAATTATTTTCATAGATACTGACTTCAAGCACTTTAGTAATTTGGGAACGATCCAATTTTGTCTAAGTATTTCCATTTCACAAGAAATTAGCAACTAGGGATCTATCCAACAAAATTGTGAAACAAGGCAATTCGGGATTTGAATACCTAAATAAGATATAATCCAAGATTAACGAACTTTGTTCAGACTGGTTTATCCAAAAATAGTCTGATCGTGGTAACTTAGTCCTAAGATAAAAAAAAATAACTTTTTCTTAATTTTACTGACGCAAATAAAGAATAATAAGATTATTTATGGATATTTTCTTTCTTTTAATCCTGGAGTTTTTCAATAGGACGTGAAAAAGCATCTCTCATGACAGCAAAGTTTAGAAATAATATAACACATGCAATATCGTTGAGTAACTTATCGTCTTTCAAAATTAGAATTAATTTCATTACAAAAAACGGTAAGGGTTATTTTCTCAATCAGATCTTATCTTACGGAAAAAACAAGGCTGATTCTCGTATTTTGACAACTGTTTTGAACACTGTTTTGTGCTTGTTTCACTCGTATTTTGAACACTGTTTTTTGAACGAAGTGCGATTTGATTTTGCAATGTCTCACAATTGGTATTCTGCTACACTTATGTTAACACATAGTTTAACTTTTTGTTCAATTTTGAGATCTTGTCGCAATCTCATTCAAGTGTCAGTTTTACCATATACATAGGTACCATGCAAAATACCACTGATGACACCAAGACTTGATCAAAACTGCATTTTAATCAAAAATACGAGGATTGGTAGAGAGGAGAGGATAGAAACTTCAAACAAGACCTTTAAATCCTGTTAGTAATTCTGAAATTTAGTTTTCAAATGCATTTGAAATGTGAGGAAGTGAAATTAATTTAGTAAATATTTATAGACATATTAAGTGAGCGCAATTTTAAGTTGGTATATTTTCGCTCTCACTCCAGCTTTGTTTATATTCTGAAGAATATACAGATTTTATAGAATTATCCATCACCATATCATTCATCCATCATCATCATTATTTTTTTTGTTATCGCAGATGGTATTCGCTTGAGAGTCTTTGAAATCTCAATTTGGGATAAGTAAGAAAAGACGTTGCAGATATTTTATACGTCCGGATTAATGAACTCAGGATAAGAAGCATAAACAGTACTGTTTGAAATTGAATTAGTTTTTATTATAAGTCAAATCGATTATATCGATTAAGTAACATTTTGTTTAGTCTATTGAACATTTCTGACAATGGTCACACTGAACTTACGTCTCTTCCCGCGTTGAAAAAATTCCCACGTTGTCGTCTCGTACGTAAAATATCGCCTTTTGAATTAACGCGAATTAAATTAAATTGAGTAAACCGCCTTGAACGCCGCCTGATCTAGTGCTGGCAACGGTAAATTGATTGTGAACTATTGATTGACATTTGTGAAAACTGTGAATCTGGTATCGACTTCCACGTACCAACGTGTCCTGAAAACGTCGCGTTTGAAGCTTAATAGCTAAGTATAAGATACTTCATTCATTTATTTTGGCCAATATACTTGTATGAATGTGTCTAATTTAGCTCAAGCCTGACATCAGCAAGGATAGCGGGTGAGTGAAACCCAATATTGATATTGATTGATTTAAATTCATCGCTGTGCAACGCAGTGCATTGTGTCTGGATCATTGTCTATCGTGGTCAGGTAGATGTATTACATCTTCCACTGCGCACTTCTGATACACCTTCCTGCCTGGCTACGGTAATTCTAGACATAAATTTTTGATAGCAAGAGCGTGGTTAACTGCCTATATTGTAAATTTGTATCTTAGCCGCTGTTGCATTACTGAGTATAAACTCAGATTGGTATGAGCTTGTATCTTATCACCTTGTAGACAGTATTGTAGTGTTTGTCAGGTCAGTTATTGTCTAAAATACATAATATTTAATTGTATAAGTTGACCTAGATAATTTGAAACACATTGTCACATAACCTCAATCAGTAATTGTTGATTTGTATTGTTGAGGAATCCAACTTAAATTTGTTGTTGCATTAATAAGCCAGTTTGTTTGGATACATAACAGCTGTATGTATCAATAAATTTAGTAAATTTAGTTCATTGCATATATTCATAAACATTGTAATAATCAAACTTGACCTTGCCACTTGGGCGGGTCACATTAATAAACTTTGTTTTGTTATAATATAGATAATATTACTAGATAACACATATTCTGTGCTTACTTACTATTGTATATCTCAAATAACACAGCCAGTCTGTCTGTTGCAAATAACTAATTAATTAATTTGAAGTTTCAACTTTATTAATTTGTTATAAGTTATAACTTTGATAACTTTTGTTTTTGTTTCAATATACTGAAACCTTTAATTTTGTTGGGCAGTAAATACCTGTCACTTGCCTTCACTTGCAGTAAACAGGCTAATACTTTGTTGGTTTCAAAGAATTAAGAAAAATTAAGTTTTGATTGTTAATTTTATTTAACGCTTGTCCGGGCTCTTTTGAATTTTGATTATGTCAGCTATCAAGGACTTGCGTGCGGCTGCTGGTGCTATTGCATCAGATTTGCGCTGGTTTGCCTCGGCCAATGCTTTAGTGAACCGGCCTGATCGCCAGCAGGCCTTACTTCAGAGGTACGAGCGGATTGATGATCGCCTGGCAAGTGTGGAACAGCAATTCCGCACTTTCAGCACTTGCTGTCTTGAAGTGTCAATCAATGATTTCACCGCTGACCAGCGAAATAAGGTCAGCGAAGACTATGCCCAGGTCTTAGACCTGTATGATGCTGTCTCCAATACTGCGAGACAACTAGTTGCCGATAGGGAAGGGCAACCCGGCCTGAAGCAGGAGCTTCCTAGGTCAGCACCGGGGCTAGTGAGTAGGCTCCCTACTTTGGACCTCCCCCATTTTGATGGCTGCCTAGGAAGCTACCTGGGCTTCGTTAATTTGTTCGACAGCCTAGTCCATGATAGGGCTGACCTTCGGCCGGCACAAAAGTTGGCCTATCTAATGTCGGTTCTGGATGGGGAGGCTAAGGGCCTCATCCAGCATCTGCCCGTGTCTGACGAGGCGTACCAGACGGCTCGGGACCTAATTACCCGTAGGTACCATAATAAGCGTGGCCTCGCCGACACGCACATCGAGCAGATTTTGGGTTTGCCGACGCTCACCCGGGTCTCTGGGTTGCGCACCCAACTGTTGAACCCGCTCTTGGTGGCCATCAACGCACTTAAGTGCCTTGACCTGCCCGTGGACCAGTGGTCCTATCTATTGGTGCACATTGTGCTGAAAAAGCTGCCTGCCGACCTGAGGTCGCGTTTTGAGCAGCGCTTTGGTGGGGATAGCGCGACCCATCTGCCCCCCTTTGCTGACCTGGAGAGGTTCCTGGAGGATGAGTGTCGGGTCTTGGACAACTCCGGTGGTGACACGCCGGCTAAGACGCAGCCGCCCAAGGTCAAGGAGCAGGCTCGCGTTCACACCCGAGCCAATGTTGACCGGCGCCCTCCTCGCTTTGCGGTAACGCAGAGCCCAGTGGAGTGCTCCTACTGTAAGGTCACGGGGCACAGAACGGCCAGTTGTAGGGCATTCTTGGACCTACATGTCGCCTCTCGAAGGCGCATCGCGAATGCCCGCCGCCTTTGCTTCTCTTGTTTGGGGTCCCACTACCAGCGAGACTGCCCAAACTCTCGCCCCTGTCCTCACTGTGGAGGACAGCATTTGGACATTCTCTGCATGAATGCCAGAGAGGTTGGCCGCTTGTCCAACCAGCCGACGCCGCGCACGGGCGGGTGTTTTGAAGGTGGCAGCCGAGGCTCACCGGCGCGTAGCCGAGAGTCGCCTCGCTCAATTGATCGCCACTCACCCCGCTTGGAGAACCGTAGCGTGCGCACGCCTCCTCTCTCTCGCGCACCTGAATGTGCTGTTCAGCGTCACCAGCACCATGACTGCTGCCCCAGGTATTCCCCTCCTTTGGCGGAGCGTCCCCGCCTTGACTCGCGCCCACCTCGTTTTGGGCGGGTGCGTCACTATGACCCCCCACAGATGGCACGCGGATCGAGTCATCGCGCCTTTGAGGACTTCAAGCCGCACCCTAGCTTTGACTTGCCTGGTCCTGGCCAACGGTCGCCGCCCAGGCAACAATAGGTAATTAACTCCTGCCCTATAACGCCAACCTCCCCCATTGAGACCGTTATCCTACCAACGGTTGCTGTTAGGGTCTGGGGACCCACGGGGACCTCTGTTGTTGTCCGTGCTATATTGGACACAGGTTCACAAGGTTGCATTGTTTCCACTTATTTGGTAGGGCAGGTTAAATTAAATATGGGCTCTTTTCCGAATTGTATTCGGGGCATAGGTGACATAGCCTCTAATGTTGAAGGGCAAGTTAAAGTTATGTTTGGCCCTGTTGAATCTTCACACCCGAGGATTAAAACCTCGGCTATTGTGTTGAAGAATATTTTGGGTATGCACCCACAGAAACAGCTACCCGCTGCTGTGGTGAATTTGACATCGGGATTGGAACTGGCAGACCCCAAATTTGACACACCGGGACAAATCGACTTGTTGATTGGCTCTGATGTCCTCGGTGGAATTTTGATTGGTGGAAAAAGGGTCTTGGTGCCAAATGGTTTGACTGCCATCCCGACCATATTTGGATTTGCTTTGATGGGACCTGTACCGAGGGACCCCCCTCCACCCGAACTTGATAATTTGTTGGCTGTAGGCTCTGCTCTCTCTGATGCGGTTCAGAGGTTTTGGGAAGTAGAGGAGCCCCCTCAAGCTGCCCGTTTGAATCCAGAACATGAGGAGTGCGAGCTGTTCTTCCAGAACAACACTGGTCGAATCCGTTCTGGTCGGATTATTACGAGGCTACCCTTCCTGTCTGTTCGGCCTCCGCTTGGTGAGTCACGACCTTTAGCCGAAAAGAGGTTGTTGGCCATGGAGCGCCGCATGGGTCGTGATCCGGAGCTCAGACAGAAGTACATTGAGTTCATGAGGGAATATGAACAGTTGGGACACATGTCTGTGTCAAATTTGGATTGGCGTTCGGTGGAGCATTACTTTCTCCCGCATCATGCGGTATTGAAGCCATCGACTGGCAAGCTGCGCACAGTATTTGATGGTTCTGCGCAGACTTCAATAATAATGTAATGGCTTGTTGGAAATTTTGCAACGCGAGTTTTGGATTTTGTCTGCCCGAAGAATTATTCGGAGTGTAGTCTTTCGCTGCATCCCTTGCTATAAGCTCAAGGCTTCTACCATGCAGCCCTTGATGGGAGACTTACCGGCAGATCGCGTAACTGAGAGCAGGACGTTTGACGGTGTTGGCACGGACTTCGCTGGTCCCTTCTTGGTGAAAACGTCGACACTTCGAAACAGCAAGACTGTTAAGGCCTACTTGTGTGTTTTTGTTTGTCTTTCCACAAAGGCCGTACACTTAGAACTGGTCTCCTCGCTTACGACCGAGGCGTTTGTAGCCACATTTGACAGATTTGTATCCCGCAGAGGGATGCCTTCCTTGATCCGTTCTGACTGCGGCACTAACTTCAAGGGCACCTATAATTATTTGAATGATGTTGTTAATTTCCTTGAAACCAACAAAGCTGATATAGGTGATAGGCTTGCCCGACGTGGGATAAATTGGTTGTTTTCCCCACCAAATTGTCCACACTGGGGTGGTATATTTGAGGCCGCCGTAAAATCGGCCAAAACACACTTGCGCAGGACAATCGGTGAGTCTGTTCTTACATTTGAGGAACTCGCAACTGTGTTTTGTAAGATTGAGGCCGTTTTGAACTCTCGGCCATTGTGCCCGATCTCCTCAGATCCGAATGATTTGGAGGCCCTTACGCCGGGCCATTTTTTGATTGGTCGCCCACTTGTCGCCTTGCCTGAGTACCCCTACATTGATATGAGACCTGGTCGTCTCTCGCGTTTTGAATTGGTACGCCAGATTACTCAGAGCTTTTGGAAACGCTGGAATTTGGAATATTTGCACATACTCCAGCAACGCGTTAAGTGGACCGACAAGACCGATCCACCCAAGATTGGTGACCTAGTTTTGATCAAGGAGGCTAACCTTCCGCCACTCAGATGGCGCAGGGGGCGCATCCTTCGTTTGGTAACTGGGGCTGATGGAGTTCCCCGATTTGCTGAGGTCTTGGTGGACGGTTCGATTCTGAGGAGAGCAGTTGCAACATTATCACGTCTACCAACCGATTAGCGGACCGGTAGGCCGGTCCGGGGCGGGTGGATGTTTGAATTTGAATTAGTTTTTATTATAAGTCAAATCGATTATATCGATTAAGTAACATTTTGTTTAGTCTATTGAAAATTTCTGACAATGGTCACACTGAACTTACGTCTCTTCCCGCGTTGAAAAAATTCCCACGTTGTCGTCTCGTACGTAAAATATCGCCTTTTGAATTAACGCGAATTAAATTAAATTGAGTAAACCGCCTTGAACGCCGCCTGATCTAGTGCTGGCAACGGTAAATTGATTGTGAACTATTGATTGACATTTGTGAAAACTGTGAATCTGGTATCGACTTCCACGTGCCAACGTGTCCTGAAAACGTCGCGTTTGAAGCTTAATAGCTAAGTATAAGATACTTCATTCATTTATTTTGGCCAATATACTTGTATGAATGTGTCTAATTTAGCTCAAGCCTGACATCAGCAAGGATAGCGTGTGAGTGAAACCCAATATTGATATTGATTGATTTAAATTCATCGCTGTGCAACGCAGTGCATTGTGTCTGGATCATTGTCTATCGTGGTCAGGTAGATGTATTACATCTTCCACTGCGCACTTCTGATACACCTTCCTGCCTGGCTACGGTAATTCTAGACAAGTACATTCGGATAGCAAATAGTGGTATTCCAAACTGCGTACACACGGATACACGTCATGCTAGACATTTGACCTTTGTACTATTCTTATGGCGCAGGATATAAGTGCTAAAATCGTACTGAAACTAAGCTAAGTGACTTCTAACTAGCGACTCCAGCGGCGAATTCGGAAGTTGTCCTATTACGACACTTTTGACAGATAAATACAATTACCACTATAACCTCGAAGGAAAATTGTATTAAAAGGTGTCAAAAGTGTCGTACCCGGACAACTTCCAAATTCGCCGCTAGAGGCGCGCGGATAATCTTTTCATCGCCATAGGTCGCTGTGTCTACTGAAGCACAAGCACCCTGATCATACACATACATACGTGGTGGCACAAAACAGAAACAATAAGACAGTATAGTACGTGGTACCGAATAGTATAGGTAGTGTTCGCTGGACTGAATGGTTCGTTGAACAAGCAATCTCCGCAGTGCGTTGTGATTGAATGACGAACCACCTGAAACTACAGGTAGTAAGGTAACACGGAAGTTTAATACCCATTAATTGTTTTATTGCACGTTGACATGCCTGAACTGAATTCAATTAATAGCGTAGAAAGGACTACTGGTTCGACTTGAATAGTTATTTTTGTGTTGGATTGCCCATTTATCGAGGATGGCTTTATAAAGCTGGTGTAACCGCGGGCTCCACTATGATGTTCTTAGAGCGGTTTCAGACTAACGTCTTATAAACGCGTATAAGCTCGTTATTAATAGAAACCCAAGAGATTATTTATCCATCTCAAATCGATGCAAATATTGTTTGACCCTTTAAATCTTTAACACGTACTAGAGATATTGTACGTGCCTATAAAATTATGAATATAAGAAAACTTATATTCAGTCTAATAAGTAAATAAGGTAGTCTAGTTCTTCTAAAGTAAAATCTGGATCAAGGTGAGATTATTGCAATACACTGTATAGTGCGCTGGGAAGGATCGCCCTCGGCGGCAATTAGGCCGCCATTCTGAAACGTTATCTTAATTAAGTACGGGGTGCCTGCACTCAACTCTGTCCGTCAAACTTTTGTGAGCTTCATAACGTAGTTTGATATTAAACTGAATACTAAAGTTTTTATTAATCATTTGTCAAGTTTTACAGTAAAAATGTTGTATGGACAGTATAATAGTGCTTTTCATTCGGCTGTGGATTATACTCTGCTAAAATTAACTTCTTGTATAAATTAGGTTTTTAATGTTTTCGGAACTGGTCGGCCGTGATCAATCTAAAAACGACTATATCTAAATAGCTTTCAACAATTTCGGATGATATATCTAACTGTATTTATTTTATAAACTTATTAAAATAATATAAGTTGTACCTCTATGGACGTTATCCGATTATTTAAAACAGATAGTGTACTATTCTCCTTTTGCAAAATTTAACCAATTGAATAGAGAGCAGATACATAAAATATACTGAGAAACTTCAAAATCATGTTCACAGTGTGAACCTAGATTTCTTAGAAATCCAATACGAGAGAACAAGAATAAAAGAACGAGGGAATTTCATAGTATACAAATAATATCTTTCCCGTGTTCTATTCGAACTCCCTGAAACAAACTCAGAACACATACAGCTTCGCAAACGGAGCGAACACACTGGGATACATATTTTTTTTATTTTAAGGGTAAGGCTAGGTGTACTTGTAAGCGGCGTGGCGGATTTAGTATAAAGGCATTTGTATTTTGTAAGTACCAGTTGGAAACAATGTAGGTACGCAGTGAATAAAACTGTCTTGTGAAGCGTAAGGTTATTTTGTATATTAATAAGTGCCCTAAAATCATTTCATACAAATATCAAATTATTTTAAGGCACTAATCAGCTTATGCAGTAAGTTTTTGTAGCGATTTTGTTCACCTTGTTAGACGTAAAAATAATAAACATTTCAAGGCTATAATGGTTGCCAAATTATGTGTAAGTGGAAGTTAATTAATCTTAGCAACATTCGTAAGGGCCTAATCAATCCATTTGCACATTAACGGGCTCATTATACACAATTTTAAATGGACAGAATGTTTCAAGGCGGCAGAGTAACTATTCCACAAGTAAAAAAAAATATATCTTTTGCCATACCTATCCTCCTCCTCGCGTCGTATTCCTTATTACTGAGGGTCGTGACTCCCCCGCTGAATCAATTTTTCAGTGACTACCATACCTATATAACTACAAAAAAATCAGTCAAAATGATTTTCTTCTTAAGGTATACACAGTTTTTTTTCTCCTCAAGATATATTTGTTGTGTGTATGTTTATCCACTATCTAGTACCCATAGAACAAGCTCGACTTAATTTTTTTATTGAAGGTGTTTTGTGAATGTGGTAGGATATTATTATATTACACGCCTGTAGACCCGCTCATAGTCGCACCTGTCTCTACATCGCCTCTTGACCCCGGTATATTTATTCGCGGTTCGCTAAGGTCCAAGGGTTTTCTGATGTCCTAATATACGACAATGCTATATCCCATTAAAGTCTAGACGTCATTGTTGTGCTGCATCTACATTCTGCAGAGATTCTACATTTACTTGCTCATCTTTTAGATTAAATTCTTGGTTGGAAAAACCGGCATTAAGACTAAAAATGCCATATTATAAATATAAAATAAATACCAAATATTCTCGTACGAAAACTTGAGTAGTTTTTCATACTTTTATAGACAATTATTTTATCTTTACAAAGGAAACTGATATTACGGGCTTATCCTGCCTTTTGGGGCAGGCAGAAGGTGTGTGTGCATCTCTCCTCTACAGACGGTCGGGGCTCTGGTTACTTAAACCACCGCGTTGGCTGTTGATGTTTCATAGTGATAGTGGCATTCGAATGGCAGTCAGCATACTTTGCTACGACAGTCCAGCTGCACTACAAGTATGTAACTACACTTGCTGTGTGCAAACTATAATATTAAAAACAATCACTAGTATGTTTTGAGATAGTTATCGGTTATGAAAATACATCTACATTCTCGTGACGTACTTTTGCGGTGACAGCCATTTATAAAATAAAATATGGTTTCAAATTAGCGTTTTATACGCGCGTATAAGCCCGTTTTTCGAAGCGCATGGAGGCGCGTATATGCGCGCCTTTTGGCACACGCGCAACTCGTGCGAGCATTGACGTGCTTCTAAGCTCGTACCAGCGCGAGCCGTCAGAATCCATGTTGATACTGACAAGATGTCACTACCGTTTTGAGCGAGCACGCCGAAATATGCCCGTTTACGCGAGTCCGGTTTTGTGAAGCGCGTAATGTAGCGCGCGTGTAAGCGCGTATGCTGGAATGACCGTATACGCACAGAAAAATACGCAAATCTGAAACCTTGCCCTACGATAACAATAAAAATATTAGTCTTCATATCATGCATACTAATACCCGGAATATATATCATAATAGCAAAAACGCCCGGTGAATATTCTGAATATATGAAATATCAGCCAAAATCCACTGAATATATTTTTCGCTTCCATTCAAGGTTTTGTTATTAAAGCTGATATTAACGTAGTGACAGACAAGCGGTGTCGGCTGTCAATGTCTGCGATTGTCAGCCTCGCGCATGACCTGCGGAAATCTCAATACTTGGGAACGTTATTTTTGTGTGTATTTCGCCCTATTTGAACAAACAGTAAGTCTCTCTATTTATTCTGTTCTTATGTGTCATATTCTATGAGTATCATGATCTTAGCGTTATATCGGTTGTATTTACATTCCTTTTTGCCTTGTTTTTAGTACACCTGTGCATGATGTGAGTTATTTGTGTGTTTATATAGGGACTCTTGGGGGACACTTTGTTAAGTGGACGTATTTTTGCTAAGGTGATAATGATGGTACCTGTGATCGTCAGATGGTCAAATAGTTAACCATATTACCTTTATAATAATATAATAATATTCTACCACATACACACATCACCATCTAGTCCCAAGCTAAGCAGAGCTTGTGTAATGGGTACTAGACAATGGATAAAGATACATACATATACATATATATTTTTGTAAATACTTATAGATAATCAATTTATAATATGGATAAGACTACTGTCAGGATATTTGAGGGTAGCCGCCGTAACGAATATCATAATATTTTAGTGTACAATGTCTTATTACTACGCACTGTTCGAGAAAATGTGATCATGCATGTATAATTAATGTCCAATTACATACTAAGTATAGATATAAAAGGTCCGCGAAAGAATAAAGGGTCCAGTACGTTATTAAGCCCAAAATTTCTGCATCCTGTTTCACCCGCTACCAAGTTTCGATCAAATAGGGTTGGCATTTGAGCATTTATTTTTAATAATTGAAAAAACTGCCTCGTTGGTCTCACGGCATAAATGTGCGCGTGGGATTAGGAGGTCTCGGGTTCGATTCCCGGGTCGGGCAAAGTGTTATTGGGTTTTTCCGTTAGGAAATTCTCAGTAGCAACTCGGAGTTTGGTAATGTGCCCGGTAGGCAATGGGCTCGCCTCCTATTACGTGGGACGAAAATAAATCTGGCGAGAAGTGGGTGTAGCAATATACCTCTGCCTACCTCTTCGGGGATATAGGCGTGAGACTATGTTATGTTTTTAATAATATTTATTTTTTTACATGCACATACAACTTTTATGCCGTTTATTACTGTTATAAACGTAGTATAACATACTTATATCTTATTTAGGATCCTGGAAATTATACATTTTAATATAAAATGTTTATTATTTTTGCCGCAGTATTAAATTATGAGCCCTTTAATACAATACATAATTCGTACAAGCAACTACAGCAATTTCCTTTGATAATGTGTTCGGACCTCATCCTCTACAGGACTTTAACGCTCATTAGCTTTTCGTGTAAGTGTTTCAGGTGCCAGAGTAGTTAAGACCTACAGAAAGCCACTACTATTCACAATTTATTTTGAATTCACCAATTCTTGGGCAGGAACAGCTACCGATGGCTTCACGATCGCAATGAGTATACCATCAAGTCATGATTGCTTTACTTTAGAGATCTATTGTGAACTTCAAGTCAAGTATCGGTGGTTTAAGCTTTTAACCAAATCAAAACTTTATGGTTCTGTTATTTCGCGTTCGTAACAGCCCTAGCCAGCCTTCGTCTATTTTCGTAAATTGAGATGCTATCATGGTGGCGGGACACACACACGTCTGTCACAGTCGTTAGTGTGCTGCGCTGTTTACTTGTTACGGACGCTATTATGGCGGACAGTAGTGTCCATATAACCAAAACTAAGAAATGTTAGTAAAATCTGAAATGTGGAACGTTTAAATTTTGTAATAATATATCCGAAAGTAGCTTCTTACACAGTTAATGAAATAAATATACTAAAAAGCACAACCCATTGAATGTCCCGTATGACCTCAAAGATCCAAAAATCCTACCGCACTGTTTTCGGTATAGCCCTGTATTTTAACTGTCAAAAACTTCTTCTAGATCACTCTATTTGTATAGAAGATTGAGTACCTCGAAAATAGCATAGCTCTTTTTAGAGTTCCTTACCAACTTTTAAGCTCAAGCGAACTTTTAAGCTCCCAAAAACGTACAAAGAATAACATTTCAATCGTGATTTAGAAAATCTTTGCTTTGTCAACAAAATCACACCTTTGTTCAACTTTGGTACTTTAATCTGAGCATATTAAACCTTAAGCTTGGGCCATTCACTTAATTTTAGCTTAAAAGTTACGAGTTTGTTTTGGTTGTGTACATTTTTAATAGCATGAGTCAAGTTTAAAAAGGATTTTCGACTCATGAATGGATAAGTTTAAGTTTTATTAAATGGGTGTATAAGCCAGGGGTTTATGAGTTCCGCTTTTTTATAGTAATGAAGTAAAAATGTGGTCTGAAATTAGGCTTACAAGAATATCATTATTTTGGGCCTTTTTATAATAATTAAGTAAACAAATAGTCTGGAATTTGACCCACAAGAATAATATATCATTGTTTTGACCAAAATAATAGTAGCAACCGTAACCGTACAACTATAAAAGCGTCATAATTATAGAAGAAAACAAAGATTACCTATTATTTAAAATAATCCCTGTTAAAAAATTTAATTAGTATACTGTTACTATCACATATTGTAAATCGGAATGCGCTAATGTTCTAAATGAAAACCAGTTAAAAATAAGTAATAATATCACGACAATGAATTTAAAATCCACTACAAGTACAAGGCATCCACCGATAAAAAAAAATAATCATGGGTATGTGTGAAATCTAAACTTTATCGTACGCTAGCACAAGTTCTAATAGAGTTAGGAACTCCTACCTCGGAAGCCTACAAATTACATTATCAGCCTGCAGAGCCTCACAGAACAAATCTTCAACAAACAAACACTCACAGTTTGCTTTGAAACACAGTCAATTGGCTATTCAATTATTGCGAAAGCTTATAAAATTTTAAATTATTCTGTCATGTCTCGATAGACTGGTAAGCGGACCCTGGGCTCCGAGGCGTGTTAGTCTTAAATGCAACCGAGATAACGCTAGGAAGGTGATGATGCCAATGTTTATAAAATGTTATTGATCGTCTTTTTTAATAGTTTACCAGATGACCCATAAGAACCAGCTGCACTAATTTTCGAAGATGGCGGCTGCAGAACAGGTTTCGACCGCATAACTTGGGATTAGAACCGCATACCTAAACGACTATTACAACGAATATCTAAAAAAATTATTGCATCATGTTGGTTCATCAATTATAATTTAATCATCTTATTTAAGGGCAACTACTTCGCATTCCGCATCATAGCGTTATGTTATATAGCTTCCATTAATAAACTATCACCGAGACAGTGATAGCCGAGTGGAGAGACCGACAGACTGCTACGCAGACGGTCTTGGGTTTGAATCCACGGCACGCATCAATGACTTTTCGAAGTTAAGTGCGTATTAAATTGTTAATTATCGCTTGCTTATCGGTAAAGAAAAACATCGTGAGGAAACCTGCATGTTTGAGAGTTCTCTATAATGTTCTCGAAAGACATGTGAAGTCCGCCAACCCGCACTTGGCCAGCGTGGTGGACTATGGCCTTACCCTTCTTATAGTGAGAAGAAGGTCCGTGCCTAACTATCCAACAAAGAATATCTCATTTAAATCAGACAAGCAATTTCTCAGATTAGAGCGTTCAACCAAACAAAACAAATTCTTCAACTTTATAATATCAGCATGGATGCCAATCTGAAGTAATGATATTCAACTATCACATTTTATCAGCGCCAATATTGAAAGCATCTTATTTGAACCAACTTCTACAGCTAAACTCACATCACACGGCCACAGTGTTCACTACGGAAAATATATACGGGAAAATAAATGTTTACCTCTTTGAATGTTTGCACTCAAGATGGGTGTAAAATGTTTATATTTTCTTGGCTTTTCCTCTTACAATATTTATTGATTCTAAGTCTTTCAAGTAACATTACGAGGATTCTGAACGTATATTTGTTTACCCATATATTTTTTCTAGCGAAGGGAATTTGATTCACTTAAACGGTTGCTATGTTTGAAAAAATATTTGGCGGAAGTTTCCTGTCAATTTGCCAGTTCCGCCCAAGGACCTTTCTCATAAATTTTACCACCATTTTGGATAATTTAAAGGCTTTAGTTATATGTAACTTCTAGGTTTCATATTTATTATCCGCAGATAGTTGGACCTTGCCTTCTTAATTTCAGCATGAATGGGTCAGCTCGACCGGGGTGGATACAGAATATCGACGTATAGTAATAGTATGTATGTACACTGATGCGTTCCATTCGGTGAGTGAGAGTGTCAGAGGCTCCATTCCTTTTTCCTTATACCTCATCTCGCCTGTCTTCATATTTCTTTTCCCATCCGAAAGGTAGGTAACGCACTTGTGATTTATCTGATGTTGCGGGAACCATGAGTGGCAGTAATCACTTACCATCGAGCAATAGTAGGCTCGTTTGCTTCTAATCACTTAACAAAAATCAAAGTGAGCGTTAATGAAATGAAATGGACAACAACAGCGTGTTTCACTGATTGATTCTTGCGTTACTGTCAGACGTCAAAATTAGTAACGCATGCATTTTATATATACAGAAAATACATAAATTATACCTACGAGTAATTATCTATTTTGGTACAGTCATAAAGAACAGGTAGCTATATGACTTTTACATATAGTAATCTACTGAACTTTACTTCATTTTATTTATATTCAAATGACATTAAGCAGTTTCGCTATTTATCTTCAGGCCTGCGACATGCTCTTACTTTCAAACCTTACCCATAAAGTTGAACGTGTGCTCGTATTGAGTTCTTGACTAAGAGCCTGTAGCCAGCTACCTTTCTAACAAAAAGCCTACAAACACCCCAATAAGTAGCACAAATAAAAAACATCCGTCTCTTTTCCCCCCACGCAGTCGATGAGTAATAACAATAATTAAGAGTGTGACATGTGCTCATGTACGTCACTCACCCGTTTCGGTTCGGGTGCTGACACAAAGGGAAAAACGAAATCAATTATATCTACACCCAGTGACATGTATTTATCTGTAGGAGAATATTTTTCCCTCTATAGCGACATGTCTTTGAAGAATGAAATGAATACTGCGTATAGAAATGAAGCAGAAGTGACTGCGTGGATTGATTAATTAGTGAAGTTAAGGGTGAGTTATTTCCTTCCTTGCTAGACTGTTTTTTTTTATTCATTCATATTTTTATAGACTCGTCCCTGTATCCACGAAGGTTTAGGCAGAGATGTAATATTACACCCGAAATTCGCCGTGTGACGATTTTTAGGTCCTCCGTGATAGGGGCCGAGCCTATTACCAGACTCCGTTCTGCTACTGAGAAATCGGCAAAACTCAGTAACAGTTCTGTCTGACCCGAGAATCAAACCCGGGACCCCGATCAGCATATGGACCGCTGGGCTACAGGAGCAATCTTTTAAAATCTTTGCGTAAAGCTGTCGCCCTCAACTACTAAGATCTCAAAAATTTGTAAAAACGAAAAAGTATAGAAAACATACTCATTTAAACTAGTCAATAAAATCTGGCAAGTCTCTCTAAAATATCATTTCATCCATGCTCCGTAAATATTGTAGTAAGCAAATCTACGCGCAGATGGAAATGTAGCATTCAGCAGTCAAAATTATGTAAGAGTGACAAATTAATTCAGTAAAGTGACAACATTAATACCAATAATTCGATATGGATTCGAGAGTTGTATAATTTAGACATATATAATTATAAAGTCATCCATAAAGTATAATTATGCATAACACTTATAATAGTTACGTATTTATGTATGTGTACGTGAATTACATATGCGTGTGGTGATGAATTATGAGTACCAAGTGTAGTCACTCCATTTTATTCCGTAAGTATAATAAGAGGCGACAAAGCAAAATACATGTTGCAATAAGAATATTTGCGAAGAGATAATAATAATAATAACAATAATCTACCACATACACACATCACCATCTAGTCCCAAACTAAGCAGAGCTTGTACTATGGATACTAGATAATGGATAAACATACTTATATCCTTTTTTTTGTAAATACATACGTATTACACATAGAAAAAACCAGACCGAGACAAAAATCTATGTTCATGCACACAAATGTTTGACTTGAGCGGGAATCGAACCCGCGACCTTCGGCGTAGCAGTCGCTTACACTCTCGCTACGCCAACCGATCGTCAAATAAACTCATCTGGTTAGCGTGGTATAGTAGGTCAAATCCTCCTTTGGCCTCGCAATTTTATTATGGCACAAATTAGGAGAGGCGAAGTACGTCTCAAATTATGTCTAGATTGTCCAGCAGTAGACTGTGAGATGCTGCATGATATATGTATGTATGTGACTGTGTGTGTGGTATGGAGTTCCAAAATGCCTTGACAAGATTAAGAGCTTTTAGAATCCCTTGGGTGTACTTACTTCTAACGCCCATTTTTTGTGTCGTATGGTGTGATATAATGTCAAGCGATAAGAAACTCGTTTCAGGAAAGTTTTATAGAATCTTTTCCGCATTTTTCATCTAATCCGCAAAAGGAAATTGGTAAAAAAAATTGTCTAAAGATTTACTTGTTTGATATGTTTATAGCTACATGTACTGTTAAAGGTTATAACTAGTAAAGAAAGAAAAGAAAAGTAATATTTATTTTGCCACAAATTGCACACACCAGAAATGATAAAACACAATATAAAGTAAAAAAGAACTAGTGGGGTAGTCTAAGTTATCAATATCATTAAAATGTTCCCATTTAAATTTTAGTTTCCATCGTGTTCTTTATTGGCAAGACACGTTCATCTGATCCCATATAAATATTGTTATATTATTTCTTCACATATAAATACAACACACTTAAACTCAGAACAGTTATTCACAGCTACTCATTATACAAATATTAGTAAGGCATAGCAATAAGGTTCACTAACAATAAAGCAAACAGATATTATGGGTTTCGTTTTCTATTAAGTGTTAAATAAATGTTTATTAAATAATGCTGAATATAATCCACTCCCAAGTCGCGGACGTAATGCTAACATAGTTTCCGTGGCCCTGCGTTTCAATAGGATTTGATAGAGGAACACCATAGTGGTTTTAGTGAGTAGTTTAGGAGTCTCACAGTCCCACGACACAGCCCAATTCTGTTTGTCTAAACTGTTTTTTGCACCATGCATCATAAAAAGGCTCTCTACACAAACCGGTGAGCTGCCCGCATCCAACCGCTGTAACTTATTGTCATTATCTATACTAATATAATAAAGCGGAAGAGTTTGTTTGTTTGTTTGTTTATTTGTTTGTTTGTTTGTTTGTTTGTTTGTTTGAACGCGCTAATCTCAGGAACTACCGGTCGGATCTGAAAAATTCTTTTTGTATACGATAGCCCAGTTTTTCCGGAAGGCTATAGGCTATATAACATCAAGCTTCGACCCTTTGGGGCCAGGCAAAAGGCTAAAAAGGCTAAAAGATAATGTCGGCTAATCTCAGGAATTAGCAGGCGGATTTTAAAAATTGTTATTGCCTATGATAGCCCAATTACTCCGAAAGGCTATAGGCTATATAAAATTACGCCACAACTTTTAGGGGTCAGACAAAAATAATAATATGGTCAAACGAGAAGGGGGAGGGTTGGGTCAAAGGCAAAAAAAGGCTAAACGAATAGGATACAATCTATATGGGTATCGTTTTCGAGATTTTCGGGACGCTGATTAATAATATGAAATTTATTTAGTGATCCAAGATGGCGGACGGGAAATCAAAGATGGCGGATGAGAAAATTTAAAAACTCAATTTGGGTATCGCCTTCGATATTTTAGGGGGTGGAGAATCGAAATACAACATCTATTTCGTGATCAAAGATGGCGGATCGGAAATCAAAGATGGCGGATGGAAAAAAATTATAAAATCAATATTGACGTCGTCTGCGATGTTAAAAGGGACAGGGAATCCAAATACAACAAACATCTGTTTCGTGATTCAAGATGGTAGATGGGAAATCAAAGATGGCGGATGGGAAAATTTTAAATAATCAATATGGGTATCGTCTTTGATGATTTAAGGGATGGTGAATCCAAATACAACATCTATTTCGTGATCAAAGATGGCGGATCGGAAATCAAAGATGGCGGATGGGATTTTTTTAAAATTCGATATGGGTATCGTCTCCGATATTTTAAGGAATGGGGAATTCAAAAACACCATCTATTTCGTGATCAAAGATGGCGGATGGGATTTTTTTTTAAATCTCTATGGGGATCGTCTCCGATGTTAAAAGGGATGGGTAATCCAAATACAACATCTGTTTCGTGATTCAAGAGGGTGGATGGGAAATCAAAGATGGCGGATGGGAAAAATTTTAAAAATCAATATGGGTATCGTCTCTGATGATTTAAGGGATGGTGAATCCAAATTCAACATCTATTTCGTGATCAAAGATGGCGGATCGGAAATCAAAGATGGCGGATGGGATTTTTTTTAAAGTCGATATGGGTATCGTCTCCGATATTTTAAGGAATGGGGAATTCAAAAACATCATCTATTTCGTGATCAAAGATGGCGGATGGGATTTTTTTTTAAATTAATATGGGTATCGTCTCCGATGTTTAAAGGGATGGGGAATCTAAATACAACATCTATTTCGTGATTCAAGATGGTGGATGGGAAATCAAAGATGGCGGATGGGAAAAATTTAAAAACTCAATATGGATATCGTCTCTCATGATTTATGGGATGGTGAATCCAAAACATCTATTTCGTGATCAAACATCATCATCATCATCATCAGCCCTTTATACTGTCCCACTGCTGGGCACGGGCCTCTTCCCATTATGAGAAGGGTAAGGCCATAGTCCACCACGCTGGCCAAGTGCGGGTTGGCAGACTTCACATGTCTTTCGAGAACATTATGGAGAACTCTCAGACATGCAGGTTTTCTCACGATGTTTACCTTCACCGTATAGCAAGCGATAATTAACAATTTAATACGCACATAACTCCGAAAAGTCATTGGTGCGCGCCGTGGATTCGAACCCGGACCCTCTGCGTAGCAGTCTGTCGGTCTCTCCACTAGGCTATCGCTGCTTTCATGATCAAACATGGCGGATAGGAAATCAAAGATGGCGGACGGGTTTTTTTTTAAAGTCGGTATGGGTATAGTAAAAATCTATGTTTGTTTGTTCATCATTTATAGACTCTGAAATGATAAGAGATTAAGCGCTAAGTCAATGGTAACTTTGGAAAAGCGCCTTGGTAAAAAGGGAATTAAATAAAAACTCTTAAAAAAGCGATACGGAGTTCGCTGGGTCAGCTAGTCTATACTAATATAATAAAGCGGAAGAGTTTGTTTGTTTGTTTGTTTATTTGTTTGTTTGTTTGTTTGTTTGAACGCGCTAATCTCAGGAACTACCGGTCGGATCTGAAAAAATCTTTTTGTATACGATAGCCCAGTTATTCCGGAAGGCTATAGGCTATATAACATAACGCTTCGACCCTTTGGGGCCGGGCAAAAGGCTAAAAGATAATGTCGGCTAATCTCAGAAACTAGCAGTCGGATTTCAAAAATTGTTATTGCCTATGATAGCCCAATTATTCCGAAAGGCTATATAAAATTACGCCACAACTGATAGGGGCCAGACAAAAATAATAAGATGGTCAGACGAGAAGGGGGAGGGTTGGGTCAAAGGCAAAAAAAGGCTAAATGAATAGGATACAATCTATATGGGTATCGTTTTCGGCATTTTCGGGACACTGATTAATAATATGAAATTTATTTAGTGATCCAAGATGGCGGACGGGAAATCAAAGATGGCGGATGGGAAAATTTTAAAAATCAATATGGGTATCCTTTGATATTTTAAGGGGTGGGGAATCGAAATACAACATCTATTTCGTGATCAAAGATGGCGGGTGGGCAATCAAAGATGGCGGATTGGAAAATTAAAAAAAATCAATATTGGTATCGTCTGCGATGTTAAAAGGGATGGAGAATCCAAATACAACATCTATTTCGTGATCAAAGATGGCGGATGGGATTTAAAAAAAAAATCAATATGGGTATCGTCTCCGATGTTTAAAGGGATGGGGAATCCAAATACAACATCTATTTCGTGATTCAAGAGGGCGGATGGGAAATCAAAGATGGCTGATGGGAAAAATTTAAAAAATCAATATGGGTATCGTCTCTGATGATTTAAGGGATGGTAAATCCAAATACAACATCTATTTCGTGATCAAAGATGGCAGATAGGAAATCAAAGATGGCGGACGGGATTTTTTTTTAAAGTCGATATGAGTATCGTCTCCAGTATATAAAGGGATGGGGAATCCAAATCCAACATCTATTTCATGACAAAGATGGCGGATGGGAAATCAAAGATGGCGGATGGGAAAGTTTAAAAAAATCAATATTGGTATCGTCTGCGATGTTAAAAGGGTAGGGGAATGCAAATACAACATCTGTTTCGTGATTCAAGATGGTGGATGGGAAATCAAAGATGGCAGATGGGAAAAATTAAAAAATCAATATGACTATCGTCTCCGATATTTTAAGGGGTGGAGAATAAAAATACAACATCTATTTCGTGATCAAAGATGGCGGATGGGTATTTTTTTAAAATCAATATGGGTATCGTCTCCGATGTTTAAAGGGATGGGGAATCCAAATACAACATCTATTTCGTGATTCAAGATGGCGGATGGGAAATCAAAGATGGCGGATGGGAAAAATTTAAAAAATCAATATGGTTCGTGATTCAAGCTGGCGGATGGAAAATCAAAGATGGCGGATGGGAAAGTTTAAAAAAATCAATATCAGTAGCGATCAGTCGTCAGCAGACGATCGGCGATGTTAAAAGGGTAGGGGAATGCAAATACAACATCTGTTTCGTGATTCAAGCTGGTGGATGGGAAATCAAAGATGGCAGATGGGAAAAATTAAAAAATCAATATGGCTATCGTCTCCGATATTTTAAGGGGTGGAGAATAAAAATACAACATCTATTTCGTGATCAAAGATGGCGGATGGGTATTTTTTTAAAATCAATATGGGTATCGTCTCCGATGTTTTAAGGGATGGCGAATCCAAATAAAACATCTATTTCGTGATCAAAGATGGCGGATGGGAAATATGATAATATAAAAAAGTTATTATTGGTGGTGAAAAAGTGGTAGTGGTATTTGATGTTCGATGCAGATAATGGCTATGTTCAGTGGATACCTCTCCTACGGAACCCTTCATGGATGAGTCAGACTTGCACTTGATTTAATTATTTAATAGCCATAGTATTTAATAGTATTAGTAATTTTATCATATCCCTAGATCAGTGATCTAACCATATCACGCATATACCACCTCCTCATCTCCTTATAATAAGTTAGTTTTTCTACCCTAGAAATAATTTATATGGCAAAACAACTTTGCCTAGCAATTAAGAGATTAAACACTGATGTTCTTGGTAACTTTGTTCTGAATAAGTTGGAAAAGAGTTAAAAATTAATATGAAATGTAAATACATTAAAAAGGCGATACGGAGTTCGCCGGGACAGCTAGTACCATTATAATATCTAAACAAAACAAAATTCTGCTTTGAATAAATTCTCCATTTCTCTTACAGAACAAAGTAATAACAAACCGCCGACACCCAGTTGCCACGCCGTCTGGCCTCGACACAGTCGGCACGACTCGATACAAAGATAACGACAAATCAAGCTAGGCCAGCTGTCACTATCACAGATGATAGTTTACTGTACATAACGAGTATAGGGGCTGTATTCAGCAAAGATGAGCTGAGCTAATGCGCGGAATACTTCCACCAAACATTAACTTACAGTTTTAAGGGAGTGCTCAGTCATCACTTCATCAGTTGCGATAGCCAACAAACACCCCCGCGGGAGAAACCGCAGGAAGAAATGTATATGTATACCTGAGGAGTAGGCAGAGGTGTAATATTATATTGATTTTAGGTCCTACGTAATAGGAGGCGAGTCTATTGCTTTTACCGAGCACATTGCTAGTCTCCGTACTGATACTGAGAATTCGGGAAAACTCAGTAAAACTTTTGCACTGGACCACGGAAGCCATGGAGGAAAGAAACTAGGCAATCAATAAACCAGTTAAAACAACATCTAATCATCAACATGTTTCAAAGTTACACAATGGAATCGTTAGTAATTCCCAATACCAGTTAGTGCTAGAAGACAAATATAACACCTTTTTTGTGAACTATATGTATAAAGTTATACACCTACGGTCCTCGCTTAGTTTGAGAGATACTACTGGTACATTGTTGTCTTTAGTACTCCGTTCAGGCCTCTATATTTTTCGTGGATACATTGGCCTTAAGATCTACATTATTATGTTGACGAGCTTGTTTCTTCATAACATTGAATGGAAACAATTTATAAAATGGCAGCAATATGAACACTCACGCCTGTTTATCTCCAGAGACTAAGCAGAACGAGTTTTACTCAGATTATCCGTCTTTACTTTGAGCCCTACTTAATATATATCATATTAGCCTATTTCTGTCCACTGCGACCTTCATAGATTTTCATGTCATCGCTCTATCTTGCTACGTAGAATTTCCAAGGTTAAAACGATTCTTCACTTCGCATAAGTATGAATTCGCAAACTCGTGACAGTAAATTCGTGTATACATAAGTATATTACGAGACCAAACATGCAATATTATGTTTATAATAAAGCCATTATTATTATTCTATACAACCAACGATTTAGCATCTAAGACAATGCCTATAGTTAAGCAATATTTTTTTAACTCTTTATTTATGGGCTTTATCGCTTAGCGATAACGTAGCCCATTAAGCAATATTTTTAATATTGTTTTCAATCAACGAAATCTTAACAAGTGATCCCTCAAAATTACCTAGAATTTATATCTAAAGATAATTCATTTACGAGAAAATTCCATTCCAAAATTCACAAGCCATTTAGTTAATGGGTGTTATTTTAGCATAAACACTTATATTATATTTGTTGAACTGAATAATACAATTCAGTTCACAAGTTCTGGAAACAGTTAAAACAAAACTTTCGAATTACACTGTGCCGCTTGGAATCCGTTAAAAGAAATTCTAAAAGCTTGGCGAGTACGGAATACTCTTCGTGGCTGGTTTGGGTACGGTTAGATTGAGTATTTATGTGTTTATATACACGATTCATGGCTAGCAAAACTTGCCCCGAATTGGGATAAGAAGTACCTGTTTTTATACAAAAAGGTGTTAAGATGTTACACATTTTTGTTTAAAATGTAAGGACCGGAGCTTAATAGAAAATAAGTTCCTATCTGGAAGAAATAAGCATATATTAATACAGTTTATTTTAGAGCGGAGTAACAGATAATTTGAATAGAGATAACATTGCTTTGTTGCATTTTTGTTATGAACAATAGTGGATGCATAATAGCTGCCTATATCCACTTGCTATTATTGCTTTCAGTATCAATTCTATTATATACAGTGCAGCTCTATGCAGACTATGTAAATTTGTTCACTGGCTCGATCGATCTATACTATAATGTCGATCGCAAGTCGCTCTGTTAAAATATTATTTAATGAATAATCACAGGACAGAAAAGTACAACTTTTCGCTGTCCACTGCTGAACATAGTTCTTTCCTCATTTGCAGCACAATAGCACTGTGACCCAATAACGGAATTGGTCTAGTATACCATGCTAGCCAGGCAGGTAGGTGTTCCATATCTTCGCAAAGATACTATTTGGTTCATGTATTGTCCATAGTCGCCTCATACGACACTTCCTGGAATTAAATGGGGTAGTGACTAGAAAAAATAATACAGATATTTATACTATACGACTTTGCCATGTTTTGGTGAAATCGCATTCCAACAAATAATAATATTCAATATAGGACCAAGATCGAGATTCAACTTGTTAGATGAAAGTAAAAATATAGGTCGAATCTCGAATCGATGTAGTAATAATCCTTAAACCTGTCCACCAACCGTTATGCATTCAATATAAAAGTTCGACAGCTTCTTTTTGAGAGATTGAAGGAATCAGCACATCACTCTCATCCATTATTATAAGTATTTACATAGTAAATATTTAGGTGTGTATAGATGTATGTATAGTGTGTATATAATTATAGAACTATACATTTTGTATATATTATATTCCTATTCATCATCAGCTTTAACAGTCCACTGCTGGACTAGGCCTCTCCTTTGAAAGGAGGAATTGGCTGGCTTACCACGCTGGCCAAATGGTGTCGGGTTTGTATCAAGTTTTCCTTTGCTTACAGTGCTGTTCTTTGGATAATATGCTCCCTCCGTCGGCTCTTACCACACCCGTGGGATGATATGGGGTGGTGACAATATGTTTCCTTAATCCGTCACCACACGGACAATTCCTAGTGCGAATATAATAATTACTATGATGTTATACCTTGTAACTATTACATATTTAAATGTATATAGTTCAATGCACCTACCACTTTTATCTCTGCACCACCTTAAGGTGGACAGGTAGAGAATGTCATAAGGCATTATGTCCACCATTGTACAAGATGTATGTGCATAAAAGAATAAATAAATAATACGATCTAAAGCTTATGGGATTAAATGATAAAATACACACCACTCTCTTTTATGATAACTGAATACAGCAATATAAAAATAGCGGCAATCACTCAGGCAAGTGACAGTATTCATTAAAAGTACAAAAAGCATCGAAACTCATATCTGATTACTGCTTCACGTCACAAATTAACCTACCCTTTTTCCACAAGATCCACGAGGCAAGCATCAAAACTTACATCAACATTTACCACTCATATAAAATTATATATAAAAAGTACCCATAACCGAGGAGCATGCACGATGAGGTTCATGAATGTCGAGGAAGTGAAAGAGGTGTGTATGAACCATAGCATTTCGCGTTTTATAGTCTTCTACCCTAGTTCTAGTTCTTACTACCCTAATGGGAGACAGGCGTGACGATATAAAGATAGATATAAATATAAACAAGTGTAAACGAATCAATAACGCTAGCATCTGGCGTAGATCCAAGGTAATAAATCAAAACTTGTCGAACTTCCTATCTAAGACAGATGGTTCTGGCACTTTAACTTTTAAACCTGCTAGCTGAGGCCGGCTGCCGCCGGCCTCAGCTAGCAGGTAGAGAGATGGGCAGTACGCTATCGCAGTAAATGTAGTGACTTACCCAGCTGCTGGGATCAGGATACACGTAGAATGTATAATTATAGATATAGCGGTATAGAATAGAGTAGCGATAGTAGGTTAGTGTAGAGTAGCGGTGCCAGCCTCTCTGTCGGCCCCTTTATATACTGGGCCCTCCATCAGCGTTGGAGTCCGTTCATGACCATATTTGGTCAAGCTTCGCGAGCGCGGACGATGGCCTTCTCTGATTGGCCTAGCGTATGGACGGTACTGTGACGCAAACGCGGTAAGTACCGGACATACGTTACACCAGCTTTAAAGATATTACTTCCATTCTCTTCAGTTTCTTTACGACTGGCCACACAAGTACAATCATTTAACGGACCCTGTTTCGAACTCTCTACATTCTACCCTCATCCCTCATGTTTTTCGATTTATCTTTATCAGATATAAATGGTTCCGGAATACTTGACACTTTCCGGACGCGGGTTATTGTGTGAGAGGTTCCGTCAATATGCGGCACAGAAGACATTTACATATCGCCGATGTCGATATTGGGAAGGATATTTTGAGCGAAATCTTCTGACTGAGCCGTGGATCCGACGGAAATAATCAGCTTATAACTACGCAACTAGTGCACTATAGACGGGGTTATACGTATATAGTGTTACGATCAAATGTGTATCATCTTGTGTGATTGTTCCAGAATGTTATTTTGGGAAGCGTTAGCAATTTGCATATTTTTATGAAATTTGGACGTTATCTAGAACCCGACTACAGATTATATTTAAACATAAAATTAGAAAACCACTTTCTTGGTTTATTAATAGAAATCAATTTAGCAGTTTCTGATTATCAACTTAAGTTATATAAATTGATCTCTATCCCCGTGGCGACAAACTTTACCGTTACTGCCGTAGTACCAAAGCGCCATTTTAACAAAAAATATTATTTAAAATGTAATCGTTTGTAAAATTTGTGGAATATATACTTACAGCCAGTCTCAATATTCGATCTTTCCATGGATTCATTTGGCTACTAGATATACATATTTAACATAAGCTTCATACAAAAATATGATAAATATGTATCTTTAATTGGCATATTACATTCATCGGTATCGAATATTGATACAGGTCGTAAGTATAGTGGTATTCATTTATCATAGGTACACTGTTGGAAATATTCCTTTCTCTCAAATACTAGACATTAATATTTCTTTTTTTAGATAAATATGCATGTGTAAGTTTTTAGTGTATTCTTTAGGCTAGTTCAGATTACAATCAAATACTTATATTTAAAACCTTTTCTAGTAGTTTTTTTACCGTGTATTCTACCTTATCAATATACTTACGGCCAGTGCCCTCTAATTAACAGCAAAAGCTGAAGTAATTTGTTTTCCTCAATTACCTTGGAGTAATTTCTGGAATGTCAAACAGCTATTGTTACAATTGTTCCCAAGTTTTATTTATTATTCCACGATTAATTATCCCTATACTAAAATTAATATGCGCTTTCATCGGTATTTCGTTAAGTGGGTGACATTTAGGTGATAAAAAAGCCTTTTCAAGCACTTCAGAGGTTTAAGACACGTCGTAACTTCATACCTTTATTTTTAAATAATTACGTAATTTAGACAAAAGTTAAAAAATATTTTTTCATAGAATCGCCATTATATTATTATATAATGGCGATTCTATGAAAAAATATTTTGAATAGATAGATTTCATTGCTCATATCCTAATCCAATCAAAACTTCAAACATTGGTTAAAAAAAAAAACTTTATTTAAGTACCAGGAAAGCATGTAAGCGAGGCGGTGTTTACAATCCGAACATCGGTATCAGTGTATCGGTTCATACAAACACGACTCCTTTGTATATTGGAAACACAAAACGTGACGTGATAACCCGTGTTTTTGATATCGTAACACCTTTATTTTCACTGAAACACTGCTGTGAAATGTATACGAAACAAGCTAAAATATACTTAAAGATTTTGTTTACGTCGATTATCTGAAAATTGAGCGATTTTTTATGTAACAGTATGTAAATTCAGACTTAAATTCATATTTATTTTGCATTTTCATATTCATTAATTTATAAGAATATAAGCTAAAAATACAGCATAAAGTACGCAAAATCGTTTGTTTAACAAGAAACAAATATCTGTAAACTTTTCTTTTCCTTCTTTGATTTATACAATAATTTGCTACATCAATCCTCAAATTATCCAGATGAGTCCAACGTCCTTTTTTGCTGAGACTGCTAAAATTCCTTGATTACAAAGACTGGAACGAGAGCTGATAGTGCAAATCTACGTAGAAGCCAAAATACGAAGTGGCCGATCGCCTACTGAATGGATAGACCTAATAAAATTACTTACACAGATTATTGAGACTGATTGCTCTCGCAACGAGTCAAGATTGTACGAGTACGACTGAGATCAAAGAACAAGAAATCATAGGCCAAATTAACCCATTGTAACAGTATCATAACTTGATTGCATCTAAAAACAACTTCACGCACATAAAATTATTTCGATGTAACACAACAGGAGCAAAGCAAAAAGTTTCATATTAAAAACACCTCTGAACCATATAAAATGTCAGTAAATACATCTTCTCACATTGTTAACACACAATATCCATTATACTCTATAGGTACGGTACGGCTTTTATGACAAAGTTGCGAACTTCATCGGATATTGGACATCATATCAAAAAGCTGACGTGAAAATTCCTTTATCCAATAACGCCTTCCCTCCTTTGCAAGGCCTATAAAATTTTAAGTAAAGCCATTTACCTCAGGTTTTTAATATATGTAATACTACTAATTGCCCTGACTTAAGCAATATTTGTGCATGTGGTGATGGATATACGGCCATTTTCAATATTCGAACTATAGATAGATCTGTAGATTTTAGATTCGTGTTTGACATATTTTGTATGGAGCTTATGTCAAAAACTGTCAAAAACGAATCTAAAATCTACAGATCTATCTATTTTTCGAATATTGAATTCCGTAGTTAGATTACTTATTGCAACTACCGCATATTATTTCGTGGGCAAGAGGCGACTAAGGAAAATACAGGAAGAAAATGGTACTTTTGGGAATAGACGGAAATTTCGACATCAAATTCTATACCTACTTCTACACGTGATATTATAAAATGAAGTCCCTTTTTCTGCCCGTCTGTCTGTATGAACACGATAAAGTCAAAAACAAGCGAACTGATTTTTGTACAGTTTTCACTCATTGATAGGGTGATTCTTAACCCTTAACTTGGCAAGTACACTAGAGAGCACAAGAAAATAAGATATGAATTTCGGCATGTCACCTATAGGGCACAGGTCTGTTTACAGAGAATATTAATAAAATATGATAAATGTCAGTATATTAAAATAATTTTAGCAGTAGCTCATTTCATAAAGGTTCGTTTGTCAACGTCAAAGTTTTTGTAATACGTCAGTTTTTAAATATTATCCGCCAAAATGTCGAAACGTCAAGAACGGCTCTCGCGCATTAAGGTAAAATATCTTGTATTTTTTTATTTAGTTGTTTTAATTGGTGTATATGATGAAATTTTTATTGTTGAAAAATCAATTAGTGGTTGTATTACTTTATTTGATCAGTTTTGACCATGTTTTGTTAGATATTTCGATGCAAATATAAGTGTACCCTGTAAGGCACGTTGCCAACTTTATAGAAAACAGGTGTTGTGCCCTGCAAGGTACCTTGACAAATAGGTTTAGTTTAATTTATGTGACATGTAGGTCACTTGCTGGTTTAACATAGATATTTTTTTGCGTTTTCACTGTAAAATAAACGCAGATCCATATAATATATATAATATTCTTTTAATAATGTGCATTTTGTTTTAGCATATTATGGATGCTATAATGCCACAAGAAGACTCAAATACAGATTCTGACATTTCTGATAATAAATATATAAACAAGCATAATTCATTGAGCAAACGTTTCGTGTTAGTAAAACAGATTCATCCAGCATAGATGAGATCCCCGACTAGCCCAAAAAGAAGCAATGCATGATTAACCCTAGCTACATAGCAAAAACTTCGCCACTACTTTTTCACCTTGCAGTATCAACTTATCATCTGTAAATTCAAACAATGAAATCACAGGACGATGGCGAAGCACAAGCTTCATTGATGGTACTTCCATGCAATAATAATCCACCAATAGAGATACCCAGTCTATGTCCAGCTGGTGCTAGTGATCTCGAAATGGAAAGTGATAATGAAATTACCACGATTGTTCCAAGAAGGTCAAAGAGAAAATTAAGTCATCATCATCATCATCATATCAGCCGAAAGACGTCCACTGCTGGATATAGGCCTCCCCCAAGGCTCTCCACATAGACCGATCCTGAGCCACCCGCATACATCCGCTGCCCGCGACTCGATCGTCAGTCCACCTTGCGGGAGGCCTACGCGACTCGATCGTCAGTCCACCTTGCGGGAGGCCTACCTCTGCTACGACGTCCTTTGCGTAGCCGCCACTCCAAAACCTTTCTGCTCCAACGGCCATCGGTTCTTCTGGTTATGTGCCCTGCCCACTGCCACTTCAGCCTGACTATTCGGAGAGCTATGTCGGTTACTTTGGTTCGCCTGCGGATCTCCTCATTTCTGATTCGATCTCGCAGGGAAACTTCGAGCATAGCTTTCTCCATCGCCCTCTGTGTGACCCTGTGCTTCCGAATAAGGCCGATAGTTAGCGACCACGTGTCGGCCCCGTAGATCATCACTGGCAACACACATGGTATATCGGACGTGAAAATTTGCCGTAACTTCCCGAACGCCGCCCAACCGAATTGGATTCGACGAATGACCTCTTTCTCGAAGTTGGACCTACCCAATTAGATCATTTGACCCAGGTAAACGTACTTGTCGACAACCACGAGTGTAGAGTTCCCAACCAGAATAGGAGCAGGTACAACATGGACGTTAGACATGATCTTCGTCTTGTCCATGTTCATCTTAAGACTTACTTGTTGAGAAACACTACAGAGGCCGCCGAACATTGTGCCGAAGTCTCCCATAGTCTCAGCCATGACTACGATATTGTCAGCAAATCGAAGGTGAGTGATGTACCGCCGCAGTCCAGAAGCTTGACGACGTCTTCAGTGCAGCGGTGAACAGTTTCGGAGATATGACCCCTGCCTAACCCCTTGCTGGAGTCGAATAGGTTTCGAGCTCTGGTCCTGAAGGCGGACTGCATGGTGGCGTTTTCGTACAAACACTTCAGCACTTCAAGTATCGGTAGTCGATCTGGTACCGTTGGAGAGACTGCAGCACTGCCCAGGTTTCGATCGAATCAAAGGCTTTCTCATAGTCCACAAACGCCAAGCATAGAGGCTGGTTATACTCCTCAGACTTCTGTATAATCTGCTGCAGCGTATGTATGTGGTCTATGGTACTATAGCCTTTACGGAAACCGGCTTGTTCGGGAGTCTGGAAGTCGTCTAGCTTGCGCGCGAGACGATTCGTGATGACCCTTGAAGACAACTTATAGACGAGACTCGGGAGTGAGATGGGTCAGTAGTTCTTCAAAAGGGTTTTGTCACCCTTCTTGAAGAACGGCACCACCACACTTCTTGAGAAGTGTGTGGGTCGGTGGAGGTTGGGTGGAGGCCCAGTTAGTCTTTCAGATTTAAAAACATAAATGCCATTAGTTGTTGTTATTGCTGTTATCAACTATTATAACGGCTAACTTCAGGCTCGCCACCTTACGCCGGTCGTACTGTATTCTTTATGTATGTTTAAAGCAAAATATAGTTAGCAGGTTGATTGACATTGACATTTTGTACTATTTACAATACAACTAACTTTGTTTTGATTATAGACGATTATTTTGATTAATTTTAAGAAGTAGTATTTTGTAGTGGTCTTTTTCATAGATATTTGGTTACATTTAAAAAAGATATTTTTGATCTCTTAAATTGATCTCCTGAAGAGGTTGTTTCAGTCATATAATTTTTTATAATACGCTAATAATTATTTTACATGATTAAAATTGAGAAAAGATTTACTTTTTTGTTAACTTTTGTTAGAATTTGTAAGTTTTGTTAATAGGTACATTTTTTGTTTAGTGATTTCTTTGAATAAATAACTTATTTTGTAATACAAAATATTGTTTTTATTACTATTTTGCAAATATTACCACGTTAACACTATTGTAGGCAAAAGCGGCGTTGTACCTCGTGGGGCACAAATAACAGCAATTACTAATTTAAGCGAAATTGGTGATGTACCCTTTGGGGCACTATTAATATTTTATAAATTAACAAACTAATATTGTAAAAAATATTAATTACTATGTATTTAAACTCCCCTTAAGCTATTTAAAAATAAAAAGCTTGTTAATTTGCAGTTTCATACTTTGCCAGAATGCTGTACCAATATATGCTTTACATTTTGCCAAGTTAAGGGTTAAGAAAGTTTTAAGTGTATAATTCACGAGAGCAAAACCGCGAGTAAAGTCTAGTTATAGAATATAGAAAAAGTTCTTTAATAACAATTATATTCAAATTTTCATACTTAGTACCTATGTCAAATCAGAATTACTTCCTAGGCATTCCTTTAAAACCTAACTGCATTAAAATTATATTTTCCATAAAATCCCTACTGAGATTGAAACGTGATACTATTCACAATGATATCGGAAGCTCTTCAATACTAAATTCAAATACAGTTGCTATTGCCACCGCCTTGTTTATTTGCCTATGCGCTTATAATACTAATACCTGAACGCCATGAGAACTCAATATTGCATTTTTCGATATTCCTTATAATAGAAATGCCAATAGCAGCGCGGATTTTATTGCAGTTATGGCTGTGAAAAGCAAATTTTGCAATGCTTGTTTTAAAAATGAACTACTGGGTTATAAATTGCTAACCACTGAAATCCGTAAATCTATAATCGTCTTTGAAGGCCAATTATATTAATAAAATTTATTCAAAATGCAGTTTCGATCAATTCTGTCATAAATTTTATTCTCATGAATTGACTGGTACTAGAACGGTATTGCGACTAGATCTAAAATAATGTCAAACTATGTGTCAACGACAAATTTTATGTGTCAAATTAGACTACGATAACAAATGTAGCAGAATACCAATCATTGAAAGTCAATTCAAAATCAAATCACAACTTTGTTCAAAATGAAGTGTCGGTGTCCGTTAAAATACCAGAATCGGCCTTCTGATGTAATAAATTATCCAGATGGTTTATTTTAAACCCATAAGGTTTCCTTCACCGTGACATCTAGGACCTCTAGAACTCAAGGCTACTAGTCATCATCATCAGCCTTGTCTATAAGCTGAACGACTGCTTGTACTGTTTTGACCATTAAATAGGCTGGGCAAAGCCCTCTTCTACTTACGGGAAGGTTTACACAGTTTTATATCACCACGTACTGAAGTGAACTACTGGTTTCATAAATTATTAAGTGATAGACTGCCTCGTTGGTCTATCACGGCATAAATGTCTGCGTGGGATTGGGAGGTCTCGGGTTCGATTCCCGGGTCGAGCAAAGTGTTATTGGGTTTTTCCGTTAGGAGATTCTCAGTAGCAGCACGGAGTCTGGTAATATGCCCGGTACGGCAATAGGCTCGCCCCCTATTACGTGGGACCTAAAAATTCATGGCGAAATGTGGGTGTAATATTACACCTCTGCCTACCCTTTCGGGGATACAGGCGTGAGTCTATAAAAAAGAAAATAACTGATATACAATTGGCAACTTTACAACTATAATCATGCATATTTTTAAGTAAAGTTTAGCAACGTTTGCAGAGGTCACCACTTGCATGGGTGACCGTGAGTGGCATTACATCAGAGCGCTATCGTGCTTCGAAATGCACGTAAAGCTATCGATCCCGGTTATTGTCTCAGGGTAAGGATCATTAGGCCATGTCGGAGGCTTTCTGGCGGTCTGAACATTTCGACACAAGAGTTGGCCACACCCGAAAGAGAAAGAAAAAAATGAAAAAACCTTACAAATCAAAACAAATCAAATCAAAATCCTTTCGGAAGTAAAATTGCGTTTCATTTTACTTCCGAATGGAAAGAAGTACGACATCATCGTCATCATCATCAGCCCTGTATATAAACTGTCCCACTGCTGGGCACGGGGCTCTTCTCACTATGAGAAGGGTAAGGCCATAGTCCACGCTGGCCAAGTGCGGGTTGGCAGACTTCACATGGCTTTTGAGAACATTATGGAGAACTCTCAGACATGCAGGTTTCCTTACGATGTTGGCCTTCACCGTTTAGCAAGCGATAATTAACAATTTAATATGCACATAGGGTTCCCACCAAGAACTTAGGGTCCCAAGCCAACCTCACCTGCAAGTGGTGCACCTGCCGATCAACGGACGAGGCTCTGGCAAAAACAATATATCCCGATAAGCGGCAATAGGCTCGCCACCTATTATGTGGGATCAAAACACTGGCGAAAAGTGGGCGTTTAATATGCCTCTGCCTACCCCTTCGGGGAAACAGGCGTGAGTCTATGTATGTATGTATGTATGTTAATATGCACATAACTTCGAAAAGTCATTGGTGTGCGCCGTAGATTCGACCCCGGCAGTCTGTCGGTCTCTCCACTAGGCTATTGCTGCTCATTGCTAATAAATAAATTAAATTAAAGCGTTTTTTGTGTTTGTTTGTATACATGTCTGACATAAAACTGTATCGCCTACTTCATTAACCTTTAAATTCACGGCCACCGACCGCATAGTCATCGCATCCTTCATCAAAAGGAAGTTTTCTATCCTAAACTCAGCAAAAGTCGGAAGGACAAATAATTAATTAAACTATTTAAAGAACACCCGATCCCTGTTTGCTGGAGTTTGACCAAAGTTGCTATCTTTTGGGTCGGCAGAAGTTTGCACGACAGATTTTGCCTTGGTTGAACTTTTGTAGGTACACGTTGCTTTTTCCAGCAACGAGCAAATTTCCGAATTGGATAGTCAGTAGTGCACAAGATATGTATATTGATTTTTACATTTTTTGACCGTATGGCGTGAGTGATTTGAATGGTCGCTTTGCCGCTTGACACTGAGCTGAGTGTTACAGGTTAGTTTTTCGACCATACAGCGTTATGAGTTAAGCGGCCGCCTTGCTGCTTGATGCCGCCCTGAGTGCGATTCCCACTCGAGGCCAATTTTGTGTGATCCATTAGTTTTTTTTCAAGTCTGGATGTACTTTGTGTCCGTTGATTGTTTCATTTGCTAAAAAAATTTTCTTACATAAATTGGACCTCACCGAGCCTGGCTTTTTTAATTCCTTGTGAGTATAGGGGTATAGGGGAGTATAGGGTTTGGGTGCATAGGGTTCCCACCAAGAACTTAGGGTCCCAAGCCAACCTCACCTGCAAGTGGTGCACCTGCCGATCAACGGACGAGGCTCTGGCAAGCAAAATATCCCGACAAGCGGCAATAGGCTCGCCACCTATTACGTGGGATCAAAACACTGGCGAAAAGTGGGCGTTTAATATGCCTCTGCCTACCCCTTCGGGGAAACAGGCGTGAGTCTATGTATGTATGTATAGGAATGGAAACAGATTTTACAAAATATCTTTAAAATAGAAAATTGTAGTGTAAGTAAGTAAGTAGTGGCCATTACAAATTCATTGGCTTACAAGATTGAAAAGGTTATTAACCAGTGTGTTTCGTAGAATCGTTATAATTTTATAAACAAACTACCAATGGATTAATTGGAATACATATTTGAGCCCATCATGGCCTCGTCACGTAACCATTAGTTTTAATCCCTAGCAGAAAACAATAAAATCCAAACTGAAGTAAAATAATTTAGTATTATCTTGCATCGTCCAAGAAGTTAATCGCACTGTATTCTATCTTTGATTCGTACCAAATCATTTACGGCAGCAAAATTGACTCAGTACTCGAGTACAGAGTCAGTTAAAGGCCAAGTTTACTGAAGATAACAGTCGGTACAAGAAGCACTAGGTTAGTCTATTATCCGCAGGAATGCACTTCGGGAAGTTGAGAGCACGTCCGCAACAATTTTACAAAGCAGTTGAGGGATGAATGGGCTCCAGCGATTTGTGTTAGACCCTATTGTATTTAGCTTTACAAGTTTAAGTTGGGTGCATCCGAATACGCTATAATTTACATTTATGCGGCCCGTGAGCGAAGTTTTGTTATATAAAAAAATACTTACATAGCAATTGAATTTTTTGTACTTAGTACCTATTTCAAATCAGAGGCGTAATTTCCATAATTATATTTGTTCAAAATGCAGTTTCGATGCCATATCAGTTCATACTTATGTCAAATGGTATTCTTCTAAATAAACTGTTATTTTAATGATACCGCGACTAGATTATAAATTGAACAAAGCGTCAAACTATGTGTCAACGCCGTACTAAGTGTGTCAAATTAGACGATAATGACATTAAGTTAGCAGAATACCAATTGTTAGTCAAATCAAAATCTAATCACATTTCGTTCAAAATACAGTGTTGATGTCAGTTAAAACACGAGAATTGGCCTTCGGGTTATACTAGTAAGCTGACCACAGGCTGCAAGGTGTGTAAGTGGGTGCATCTGGGATAACGTTAGGACGGTGATGAGTAATTTAATGTACTGTACACAATATGTGCATACTGCTGTGCTTGAGACAGCGATATCCTAGTGGAGATACCCACGGACTGCCATTCAGAGGGTATCGGGGTCGATTCCACGGCACGTACCACTGACTTTCCGAAGTTATGTTCATATTATATAGTTAATACGTACGTAGAAAATCAGTGCCAGCATGTCTGGTGTCATACTGAACTGGGTCCTATTGCCGTCACGACCTAACACAGGCATGTTGTGTACCTGATATCGATGTTTTACTTCTTTTTTATTGTATTGTATTTTTGTGTGTTATTAAACTTATTAACCTACTTATAATCACTTAAGCTTGTTTGGTTGTGATATCAATAAATAATTTTTCATTTTTAATTATCGCTTGTCCCGTGCCTCGGTCCCGGCTGTCATGAAGATCTTTGACATTCGTTACGGAGAGATTCGACCTCCGCAACCCAGAGGGATAGCGATATTCCATGGTTTATACCAGTATCAGTTTATTTGAGGGTACTGACCTTCAAATAAACTGATACTGGTCTAAACCATGGAATATCGCTATCCCTTTGGGTTGCGGAGGTCAAATGGCAGTCGCTCTGAGGCAAAGTTGATATTCCGCCATATCTGGTTAGACCAGTAAGTGGACCCCGGGCTCTAAGGCGTGAGAGTCTTGGATGCAACCGGAATAACGCTAGGACGATAATGATAATTATCTGTAACGAAATAATTAAACAAACTAAGTAGGTACATATTTTTATCTGCATAACAAAACAACGGTGTTCTGTTTGAGTCTCAGTCGGCAGTTTTTAAGTACCTTCGATTGAGGCAAAAACTTGAACTCTTTTTATTTAAGGTAGAAGTTCAATATTTTACTTTAGTTTAAATAAGTTTAAATGCCATGACAACATAAAGGTCTCGAGACTTTTCATTTTGTTACATAAACGACTGACTATCGAAAGTTCGAAATTTATACCAACTGCGAATTATAATAAATGATAGATTATTATGTCCATCGAAAGACTTACAACGGAAACGATTCCGTAAATCTCCTTTTAAAAAACGGTTGAGAAAAATAAATCTCTACTAGACAATCCAAACCTATTTGCCGCGAACAACGCTGGAAATAAGAAAAGATTTCTATCAAATATCGTTTCAGAACAAGTAAAAAATCGCTGGCCATCTGACAACCAGCATTGCCGTATTAATGCCTACATTCAGATTCCACTCGATATACAAATGATCTTATTATACGACAGCGTTAAGGCTTCGGACAGCATAGATTTGAGAGAAACTTGCAAAGTTAAACAACGCTTGCATAAGTCACTACACGCCACATACCGTTCGACGGGTACGTTAAACTGACGGTCCCCATTCTTGACTCAGGACAAGAATCCTTAGGCCATGTTGGAGACCTGCGGGCGATCTAAAACTCCCATACCAGAGTTGGCCAGAATTGCATTTACCATTATACTGTAGATTTAGTTGCTATTGCATCGTATCATAAATCACACTAATAGTATACCTTACTAACAGTTTTATATTATTTATGCTAATAGCAACATGCCAGTAAATCAAAAGCTCAAACTAAACCTCAAAGGAAATTTTGACAAAATGTAGGTACATTAAGCTACCCAAATATAGTTCTGTCGCCCAAGCTCTATTATAAATCTTGAGATATATCTTACCCATAGATCCTCCATTTAGATTATTTGGGCGAATTTCGCCGCTGAGGGAAAACGGGTCACGAAGGTTTTTAGTGTTATGCGCCGAGAATATTAAAATTAGGCTCTGAAATATATTACAAGGATCTTATATAGATTGGGGCGTGTTTTTGTTATGGTGGTGAGGTTTTTTACGTTATATTAGGTGCTGAATAGAATAAAGTTAATGACCTTAATATTTCTTCTCACTGGAGCAGCGCTCAAGGATTTCACGATGCAAATTTTGTGGGACAAAACATTTTACCTTAGCTCCTATCCTAAATTAAAGATTTAAACAAGCAAAAGTTCCTAAAGCTCAAATCAACTACAGAGGTCTAAGCAAAGCAGAGCGTATATCGAAATTATCCTATTCAGTTATTTTTTACCAGTTCAGATAAACGTAGCAATGTCAGCAATCAAGGAAACCTCTCCAACAGATCACAGTATAAGTCCGGAACGCATATCATAGTTGGAAATGGAAGCATATCATAGTTGTTCATATAAGGACGTAGGCTTGAAGATTGTGAGAGTGAAATGAGGAGATGATGACGCGGCTTGACGTGCAACAACACAGGTACAGCTAGTACACAAATAATACCTACATAAAAGCTAGCATACAAAAAGCGTTACAATACCATAAAAATCAACACTGTGAATAGAAAATATCAGGTGTTTTCAACCCGCTGTTTGTTTTTACTAAGTCAAAACGTATCCACTCTTATATTTATCCTTTCCGAATTAAATGCTCATCTATTCGTTTTCATCTCGTTGCCCTCGTTACAAAGGTCGAGCGATAGATTAAACTTCACTAAGTAAACATGACCCTATATCAATTCCAAGTTATTTCCACAATACGTTCGAAAAACTTTTCGCATGATTGGCCCTAACGTTTTATGTATGCACCCCTAAAAGGAGGCAAAATTCGAATAGAATACAATAAAGAGCAGGTCATTGGAGACGTGACTGGCCCGGGAACGAACCGGTTGGTGAGGCTTAGTGTCCACTGAAATAGCAATATGTGGAGCGACACGTGTGTTAGACGAAGTGATATAATTCAGATAGACACGCACGCTCGCGGAGATGAGTCGAAATAAAATGTGTATTGGATGTATGTAGACATACCCAGCGAATACAGCGCTGCTTCATAAAAGTATTATATGCATGGGTCCTGTAATTTATAACAAAATTCCCAATAACATCAAACAATTAAAATCAAATTTATTAAAGACAAAACTTAAAACTATATTAATCCAGAAATGTTATTATAACTTAAATGATTTCTTAAATGACAAACTGTGCTAAACTTAACATAATTATATGTATATATAGTTATAAAACTTTATTTCATTTTAATTTTAGTGGTAATCCTAAAACGACACTAAGAAATTATAATACTATTTTATAATTGCTGTTTGAATAATTTTAAAGGAAATACTTGTATTTTTATATCCAGTTATATGTTTCTGTGTATGATTGTTGTGAATACTATTTGTATTTTAATATCCACCATGTGTTTCTGAGCCACTGTAGGAGTTACTGTAATCCAATTCATATATGTAGGAACCAAAGTTGTAATTTTGTTGAGTTTTTCTGCAATTTTTCATATTTGTACGCCGACCACGGCATAACATGTTGAACTTTATAAAACTTTCTATCCATGTGCATGACATTTGTAATGTATGTATTATGAAAAGCACGTGTTAACAGATAAACAATCTTTATCTTTATAAATATTAGATGACAGTGGTCGGATCGCATCGCATTCTGTGAATGCCATCGTTCTCTTAGAACGCTATGTAATGATTTACAGCTGTAAATTTTCCTCTTCTATAATTATTTTAATTAGTACACCTAAGTATTTTCTTTGACTTGGATATGGTTATTTGTCTGCCTATGTTTTATATGGTTTCAAGATTGTTTCATATTTAACTACAATAGTGATAGCTTTTAAGAGAAAACCTTGTCCTGTTGCACAAAAAGACAAGGTTTCTGGTGAGCCTTACCCTAATAATCTTTGAATGTTACATTACATGGTAATTCTCAACATTATCCCCCATGTGAGGCCACAGAAATATAAAATAACAAGTAACTTTCGTATCTGTTTACCCTTCTATCTAACATACGAATGATCCAGTCACAGCTATGATAACAAGCTTGATTTAACTTGAACCATAAATCTCTCTTACACGGAAATCTTTCTGTCGGAAAAGTCACGCGTATTTTGGGCCTTATTTTGGGACACACGCCCGTATAGAGTATTCATGGCAGTTAAAATTCAAAAATATTACCATAGGCAAGCGTATCAAAATGTTTGGGCCGACCATGAACTCTAGTATTAATCCCAGAGAATTCTTCTAGATATGTTGTATGCTCAAGAACTGAAAATTTGAGGGTTTAGTTGAAGAATGATATAAAGTGAAGGTAGTTGTCTGACACACTTCAGCTTTAACGAATGGGCAAGTCTCGTAACCCAGCGATGATTATATTTTGTTTTCTTTATGTGTTAAGGATAATTCCTCTAGTTACTAGAAATATTCTGTGTCGCAGGGGTTAGCTACTAGAAATATTCTGTGACCGTTTACAAAAGCCCTGAAAGGTTTTACAAATGCATAATTATAGTTAGTTTAGTTACACGACACCAAGTCATAAAATGTTTGTTTTTCTGTCTTTCTGTTTGTCCAGGGTAATGTATTCACTGGCAGATAAATACGACCCAGTAAGAGGCGCTTTTGTCAAAATTCTGAAAATGACGCAGCTTAAACCGCGGGGAACAGCTAGTTCCTTAATAAGACTTTGTCCAGCCGTGGCAGCCTTACAATAGACAGTAACTATTACCATATACTACAGCAATTAATAACCAAACAAATATCTTGCCAAGGAACCAAAAATTAACCCATTTTGTAAAATGAAGCTATTAGTTTTAACTGTTTATTGAAAAGTCAATCCGAAAATTGGTCAGAATTTTACATCGCCATTCTCCCAAATAGAAAATTTTAATAACCCGATAGCAGTGTACGTAGAGTGGGAAATATTACAAAAGCATATTATTTTTGGATAGTTTCCAAATTGATCCGGCACTGTGCGTTGTTATTATTTTCGTTTCTTTATCAATCGCCAAGGCTACCTTTCCGATCAAAAAATGTTTATCCAAATCAGATATTAAATGACAAGAGATAGCCTTGGGGGAGGCCTATGTCCAACAGTGGACGTTTTTCGTTTTTTTTTTAAAGATATCAAATATAAGCAATGTAACCAAAATGAGAACCTACTCTGTTTTACAAGGAAACATCCATCATACATTCATTAGGCATAAAAATACAAACTACCAATACAGAAATAGCGTCTGATAAAATAGGACCCATAGCTAATTGAATAAAGATAAGATATGACTGAGCAAAGGATACTTGATTCCACGATATCCTTAAGCCTAAATGGAGCCTCATTTAGTCAAAGCGGATGAAGGATTCTTAAGGAAATGACGACGATCCAATTAAGCACATTTTTGTGATTCTGCCAACTAAAGAAAGTAAGTGAACTTTATTTTTTCTTAATTAACTAAATTTAATCTACTGAACGAAATATGCTTTCATAAATGATTGCCCGGATGGCGTAGTGGTTTATGTTTTCGGCTTTGGCGCTTGACACCGCGCCCTGTGTTGTGGGTTCGATTCCTATACGAGACAACGCTTTGTGTGATTTACAAATTGTTGTTTCAAGTCCGGGCGTCTTTTGTGCCTGTTCATTGAAGGTTTGTAAAGTATCTCGCGACAAAGGATTAATTTGTAGACAATTCCCGCAGAAATTTCTTTTAAAAAAGTTATGAAACGTGTGTTAATCTTAATATATAAATCCTTGCGTTACTGACTGACTGACAGACACGCTACAGCCGAAACTATTGTGCGCAGGAAGCTGAAATTTGGCATGTATGTTCCTTGGGAACCGTAGGGGTGCACTAAGAAGGGATTTGCCGAAATTCTCACGGGATCGGCCAAAACGGGTAAATTAAAAAAAAATGCAGGCGTAGCTGCTGCCGTCCTCTAGTTATATTATATAGATCACCTTTTTCTGTGAATATTGGCGGTTGATAAAGCGTCACGTGAAATGCATAACTCAAATTAGACGCGTAGTTATACATAACTAGCGATCAGATCGTTTGTATGAAGTTAAAGTACTATAGGTACCTACATATAAAATTACCGTGTTACAAGAGTCCTGGTCGTAGAGTAACTGGGCTTTTCATCTATTGTCCTCATGTTTCGCCAAAGGTACGACATAGTCACTCCAAGTATTGTTACAACATAAAGCCTAGGCACATTGAGTTTCGCCTAGGCCTTAGTAGTTTAATAGCCTCTTTAGATTCGGCCCAATACATTAAATTCGCATTAAGAGTCTATTATTTCTTCTAAGAAAACCTATTTTGTTCGAACGAGGCGTTAGCAAAATAAAGTTTCTACGATAAATGTTGGCTAGCTATCACGTACTATAACTTTTTCATACCTATAACTAGAGGATGCCCGCGGTTTCGCCCGCATATATTTTAAATTTAACTGTTTCTCCCTGCGCCCGTCATATTTGAGGAATCCTTTCTTAATTCACCCCTACGCTTTTCAAGATACATACATGCAAAATTTATATCATTCTTAGGACCAGTTGTTTTGTCTGTGCGTTGTCTGTCAGTCAATCAGTAACGCAAGAATTTTATATATCTATATAATAAGTAATAGGGTCGACTGCGATCAAAATAATTTATTATTCATAATAATTTTTTATATTGTTTATTATCATCCTCCTAGCGTTATCCCTGTTGCAAACCTGAGACCGCTTGCTAGACGAATCGCATTTGATTGGATATAAGCTTTTCCACGGAGCGACTGCCTGTCTGACATCCGCAACCTAAAGGGATAGCGATATACCATGGCTTAGACCGTAATTAACCTCTTTATGTTATAATTGTTGTAATAAACGAAAATTTTAGGTTACCAATGACACAAATAATAAAAATAAATACTCGATTGAGAAACTTATATTTTTTTACTGAATGTAAATTATTCGGTAAAAGTATTAATATTCTATTTCCTAGGCATTTTCCCAGCGCCTCCTAATCACAATTTGTTTGGCTCGTTGCTACGGTACACCACGGCGGTTTTAAAGTGAGGCAGGAGTTTAAGAGTGTAGGCTCCAATCGCCTGCCTGTCGGGAATAGTCTTACACATCCTCTCTGCCTGCCGGCAGAGGACGAGTTGGTTACTTGCGGTTCCACAGAAGAAGAAAAAGAGTAGGTATCAGGGTTTCGTCTACTAACTTAGAGCTACATCATCAGTCAAGCTTGGTAGCCGGTGGTACAATTACCAAGTTTGAAGATGTTAAAATAACTGCAAGTAGGCGAAGATCAGCATCTTATCTTTATTCTTATTTTATTACATAATTATTTACATGCCGACTTAATAAAGGCGTGTTATAAATAAAACAGATTCAACCAAAGAATAGCAATAATTATACAAAGTAAAGAAGAAAATAAACTTACAAAATTGTACACAGGTTAAAATACAAAGCAAACAAAACTTTTATTGTATACATTGAAACTGAAATTTGAAAGCAATTTTTGAAGCCGTGAAGATACCTGCATTTATTAAAAGAATATTCATTGAATTAATATGTTTACTGAAGTTAATGTTTGCATGTTGAAACGACATCCGTAACACAGACATGTTCAAGAAACAGGCAGATGACTAAATCGGTTACAAGAATGAGGGTCTTCTTAGATGACGCTCACTAGGTGGCAGCACTGAGGCATCAGGTCCAGAAACCTGTCAAAAGTGTAAAATTTACATACGTCTATGTTTTTTCGTATCATGTGTGTGTACGTGTCTGTACATATCTGTCAGCTGTTTGGCCCTCATACGAAGCGCCGTCTGGTGGTAGAAGTACTATCAAACACCCTCATTATCATTGCCTTTTTGATTGCTCATTTAGGGTAGAAGCGTATTTACAAACAAAGCGTTAGTACGGGACTGGATGAACTGTGTGACCGGTTACAAAAGTCCTGAGAGTTTCTCCCCTCCCCCCTAATTGGGCATTTGAAAAAACATTGTTATTTGATATCACTGACAAACACTCCAATTTTATTTATATGTATATTTATATAGGTATAGATGTATAATTTAATTTAGCATACCTTTACCTGTCAGAGATACCTGCCTTAATAATCTGCCCGGTAGATGGCAATAGGCTCGCCCCATAGGAAATTTCCCTATTATATTGGGACCGAAACAAAACTGGTGAAGTGTGGGTGTGACATGAATAAAGCATAACCACCACTACTCGGGCTCACAAACATTTATCCCGTGCTATGAAGATTAGAATAATTTTCTATCGCTCTGCCACGATAGTAAAAAAAATTTTTCAATTTCTTTTATTGTGATGCCATTAATAACTTGCCAATGGGGACGGTTCCAGCGCTTGGCATATTGCAGTCCCTGTGTCTTAAAGTTCAATTTAAATATTTAGATACGCTTAGCTTTTTTGAAAGAACTCACGACTGTTAGTACAAATAGTCTAACGAAATATGTTGCGTTTCGTTCGGTGAGTGAGAGTGTTGGAGGCCCTATCCCCTATTCCTTCTCACTCATCCCACTCCTCATCCCACTCCTCATCCCACTCCTCATCCTATCCCTTTTCCCAACCCAAAGGGGCGGCAACGCACTTGTAAGTCCTGTGGTGTTGATGGTGTCCATGGGCGGCGGTAATTGCGTACCATCAGGCGATCCGTCTGCTCATTTGCCGCCTATTACCATAAAAAAATAAAAAAATGCAGTATATACGTTGGCCGCGAGCAGTAATTGCGTTGATATTCTACGATTTCATTTATTTATTTACTACGATATCGAAGTGCGCTCAGCCGTTTGCAGCACGCCGCGTTGCGGCCAGCCTCTAGTGTGTTCACACTGTTAACGTGTTGTGGGTTCAACTCTCAGAGCCTGAACGCACTAACAGCTGGCTGCATTATAGAGTTACTGCACTGTGTTTTGTGTCGTGCTATACAGTACTATGTTGATTACGTGTATTTATTGTAGATTATGCATAATTATTGCCTAAAATTGTAATAAGCCCCGCGGTGTTTTGAACTCTTTTACTTCATTTGAGTCGATCGTTTGATCCATATAACCGCATGTTTGACTCATGACGCGTCGCTTCCACTAATCTAAACGAACTCTGCACTCATGCACTGGTAAAAACTACTAAAAACTGTTCTAATGCAATTGAGAAATGTTGAAAAATTGAGAAATTTCCTCGCTCAGTTCCGAGACTATCCATTTACAAATAGCAAGCACAAGTCAGCACTCGACATAATGTTTTTGCTTCATTTTGTGGTAGCGCTGAGTTTTATTTTTGGACCGTAGTTCAAGTCTGCTGATGCTAAAGGATTGCATGAAGTGTAACTATACAATTTCTTTATAGTTTCTAAGAATTGTAGGGAATCATTTGATATTTATTAGTTTAAAAAATTAGACATTAACTACTAGTCATTGACAGTAAAATCTGGTCAATTTAAGGCTTCAGGCAAGGATAAGCACATAGTTTGTCTTTATATTTTTTTAAGACGCTTTTATTAGGTCGACATGTATGTAACAAACTATGTAATAATCTAAGCTAACTAATTCAACCATCTTCCAAGGGTCGTAACGTAATGAAAATTGGCAGCTGTATGTAGTTCTGATGACAATACAATAATATGGTACTGTCGAACTGATCTTGTGATGGAGCCGCAAGGTATGAACTGGAACTCGACATGTATGAAACTATGTAATGGAATCTTAGGTAACTAATTTAACCATGTTCCAAGGGTCGTAGTGTAATGAAAATTGGCAACTGAATGTAGTTCTAATGACAATACAATAATATGGTACTGTCGAACTGATCTGATGATGGGCTGAAGTGTCAACTATGTGCTTTTAACTATAATATTTTATTGTTAAAGCGTGGGGTGCTGGAACAGGAAAGACGTTCTTGTTGAACTTGTTAAAAAATCAAGTGAATAGATGATACGGGAAGCAGGTTACACAGATTGGCGCTCTAACTGCAGTTGCAGCACGACTAGTAGGTGGCTCTACATTAAACAGTCTGTTCAAAGTACCAGTTTGTCGAACTCAGACAAAACATGCACCAGCAGCGAGGAGAGACGACACACACCGACATTTGTAACGTCTCTTCTTTCAGGAAATGAAGTACACAAGGGTAATGCGTCAACAGTGGCAAAATGAAGAGTTCTTATTCGTGGACGAGGTATCTTTGGTTCCCTTTAGTAACCCTTTGGTGGCATAAACGTTATGCTCTTGTGCGACCTCATGCAGCTTCCGCCAGAAAGTTAGTATTAGTATTTGTTAACAAAAAAACTCTTTCCTGTTCCAGCGCCCCACGCTTTTACAATCAAATATTATAATTAAAAGCACATAGTTTACACTTCAGCCCAGAAATAGAGACAGCTTGAACGATCTATCATTTATTTTTTATGTTTTTCGTGCATTTATAATGGCGTGTTTTTCTAATGTTTTTAAACTATAAATTTATTTGTTTTTTTGCTTACATTTTTTAACTCTAAACTTTTCTGAGCTATTTACTCTCATTGCATTATTTTTGTATGTAGGTCCTCATCAGTTTGAGAACATGTAAGTAATTTAAACATTAAAACCAAATAAAATATATTCCAAAAGCTCATCTCAGTATAATAAAATACATTTTCACTTGGCGGAGTAAACGGATGCACTGAATTGTAAATGTGATAGTTGAATATTTACATAAACGAACGCGTTCAGTTTCTATGAATAGTATAAGATATTCAAAAGTATAAAAGTTTATTATTACTTCGACTTTTCTGTTCAGATGTCTGCTTACTATGGAAAAATTGAGGCAAGATTTATTTTTACTGATTCTTTTAATTTTAACCGTAGGTACGGTCAACTACAAAAGTATCTACGCACTTCATAATCTTTACTGAGTATTTATAAATTAAAACTCTTCGATTATTATTCTGAGTATTATTACGAATTACGATTTAGGAACGTTTTTTATTAAGAAAAAGCATTACTGGAGACGATAAATATACATACATAGACTCACGCCTGTGTCCAAGAGGGTTAGGCAGACTACGGAACTCCATTCGCAGCGACCCTAACATATCTCTCTTGCTTCATTCACTCCCATCAAGTACATCACGTAAATATATGGCCTTGTGTGTCTGATTGTACATTTTGTGTAAGGAAAGTCGGTTCGCAGTCAAGCCTATGGTTACTTGTAGTTATATGATACAACGTTGATAACGCTTAAATAAGAAACCGGTGTTCTGTCAGCGATAAATGTCAACGGATAAACTGATTCATCATCTTTGAGGGCACAGAAAACTTGCAAAATACACAGATACTAAAGATTGTCTGTTTACAGAGTGCCACTGATAAAGGGGTGATCGCACACATCGCGCGGATTTTCAGTTCCTACGTACCTACGGTATGACATGTCTTTAATCAAAGCCTATCGAATAATCATTCAAGACTGCAATTTTTGATATTATCATTTATGAAAAATTGTTATTGAAAATCACAACATTAAACATTTCAGACACCAATTGCTGAAATAATGCCTATTATAAATAATCAGTTAATAAATAATAAACTAATAACATTACATTCACATTCCTATCAATGCTAAAATAAACACAACCCATGCAACTATAATACAATGCAACCCTTAGAACGACTATTCTTCATACTCCATTCAATCTCAAATACCAGGCGCACATAAGATCAAGAGGGTGTTGATAAGCGTCCGTATGATGGATAGCAGCACCACGGTCCACGGCCCCTCTATAATCGACAAGACCTTACATGATACTGGTTAACATCGTTAAAAGATTAAATATGACAGCATCTGCAATCGTACCTTTTAATCAATACACCCTTTCAACCACAATCACATTCCTGCCAATTCTAAAAATAGACCCAACTCATAAAACTATTACCGACGTCAGAAGCAACCGCACTATAATCCAAGAGGATGTCGATAAGCGTCCGTATGATGGATAGCACCACGGTCCACAGCCCGTTTCTAATCGACAAGCCCTTACTGCCTACACTCCGCTCGATTGAGCGAACTCACGACACGACAAAGGAGTAATTTCTTTGAGTAGCGTCTGTAGTAAAGATCGCAGTGGACATTCAGTGATTTCCCCGAAGACTTGTTTGGCGGCTCTGTTTGCCTGGTTCTTTGTCTATTGATTTTGCTTTGAAATACACGAAAGCAGGATGCTTGACGAAAGCTTATCATCTACCTAGCCGGTTATATGCTATTGCATAAGGGATTTAAATTATTGTACTCGAACCCTTAATGATTCTGAGATAAATCATCTTAAAGCCATTTTGTTGCCTTACAAAGTGTTTTATCACCCAGCGTGAGTCCTATTAAAATCATACCAAAGGCATACATAAAAACAGGCAGACGCTTTTTTAACACAATTTAACACCATGACAGACATCTCTATTTATTTATATTTATTGTATTAGTACCATATTTTACAAAAGATGAAGTAAAACAAAATGTTCGACGAAGTTACCAGATTCACAACATTCGACCCAGTGTTTTCTGCAAACACGAAATAAATACGAACATCAATCTATTTTACGATTTTCAAACCTAGCAGGAAGAGAAAATGCTATAAAATAATATCTAAAGTGATGAAACTCGATGGCAATTTCGCATTTTTGACAAGCCCGCCTGGCGCGCAATATTAGAAATAGCTATCAACGGCTGTTTAATATCGAAATGATTCCTACTTTGAGATTATTTCACTCTTATTTCAGTTCACTACGGTTTTATTCTCATGCCCTACAAGGCAGTTGAAAGTCTAATAACCAAAGTCTGACTACAGTTACATCATAGCTATTACGCGACGCAGTAAAACTTTAGCGTAATTTTATAGCCGAAAAAACCTCTCGATAAATATTAGGAAGTTACGGCAAATGAGAAAAATGAGTTATTTACTTTTGTCATAATTTTACGAGTTCCGTTTTTATGAGTACCGCAGGATAGTTGAAGAGGTGTTGTGTTATTATGTAACCAGCTATTTATAGCGCGTCTGTGAATCAAATTTTTTTTCTTAGTGTAATCGTTTTAAGCTTTCACTGTATATTTGTTACTGAACATCTTACTACTTATTATTATCAACGTGAAAAATTTGAAAAATGAATAGATGGATTTTTGTTACTTATACGCAAAAACTAAGGAACGTAGAAGAATGGCTATTCTAAGTAATTTAACGTGTGTTGCATAATTCGTAAATATATACATATTATTGAAGGGGCCGATGGGCCTTATCCGAAAGCTCAGAGTCACTCAGAGGGCGATGGAGAGACCTATGCTCGAAGTTTCCCTGCGAGATCGAATCAGAAATGAGGAGATCAGTAGGAGAACTAATGTCACCGATATAGCGCTCCGAACAGCCAGGCTGAAGTGGTAATGGGCAGGGCACATAGCTCGAGGAACCGATGGCCGTTGGGGCAGGCGGGTTATGGAGTGACGACCACGTCTGCTGCGTCGTCTACCAAGCAAGGTCCTCCCGCAAGTAGACCGACGATCTGGTTAAGATCGCGGGAAGCGGTTGGATGCAGGCGGCTCAAAATCGGTCTGTGTGGAGAATCTTGGGTAATGCCTTTGTCTAGTAGTGGACGTCTCTAAGCTGACATGATGATTGAAATATATACAATCGTATTTATTCAAATACGATTTACAAAACTTAACATTGAATTAAATAAATGTTAGAAACGTTCAAACCCTTTAAACATAGTTTATGCACACATATGGATGTTAGAAATATATTACAACAGTTTTCCACCACATGTACAAATAAAGACGCGTCATACAAACGAACGCTTAAAGGAACAACAATTGTATCGTTTGTTCCTGTTTTCTTAACATTTGCCTTCGGGCTTTGTGTTACAAGTTTGCACAAAATAGGAAATGAAAAACATTTTGTATATCGCTTGTATGTAGTACTTTACGTTTTTATTGACTATCATATGGTTTTTTCTTTGCAGAGTACGCGGAGTGAATAAATGGATGGTTTATAAAATAAATTATAATCTGTGATTTTACGTTGCATGGTTAATAAATGTACAGTAGAGACAGAATCAACATTTAACTGTTTTGATTGTTGACAAAACTCGTTGTCTTCAAGCGTCCCTGTTGTTGAGTCTGGCTACACCGGTGATACAGCTCTGGCATAATGTTAATGAAGGTTGCACCCCTAATCAAAAATCCTAGATACAGCGATTTTCACGAAATCTTTAAAATCAGCGATACCGATAACGTGTTTATACAAATATTATGATCTAAATACGTATGCAGGGTCCTGACACGCGAGAACAAAGAGAAAAAAAAACAGAGGGCCAATTCCCGTAATTAGGTACATTTGCTCAAAATGTAGTTTCGGTCCAGTCTCGGTGTAATACTTTTGTCATAAATAGTATTCTCCTAAATTAACTTATATATGAATGAATCGCGACTTGATCGCAAAATTAACAAAGTTTCAAACCATGTTTCAAACTATGTGTCAACGTCGAACTTTATGTGTCAAATTAAACGATAATGTCATTAAGTGTAGCAGATTATAAATTTTGAGTTAATTGAAAATTTGAGCGCATCGATCAAAATACTGTGTCGATGTCAGATAAAATACAAAAATTGGCCTTCTATTTAATTCGAATGCATGGTTGATGAAGTGGTTTAAGCGGCCGCCTCACCGCTTGACACTGCGCCGAGTGTTGTGGGATCCCCACACGAGACAACACTTTGTGTAATTCGTAAATTGTTGTTTGGAGTGTGGGTGTTCATTGCGTCCGTTAGTTGTATGTTTGTAAAGTCCCCCGCGACACAGAATTTGGTCCTAGTGCGTTAGTCTTTTAAAAAAAGTTAATGTTCCTTTCAAAAATGTATACTTACTCACTTCATAGCTTGAATTTCTACAATTTTGTTTTCCTTCTGTGTGTAAGACACACATTAAGAACTCGCATAAAAAATCATAGTCCTTACAAACATCTGCGATTCATCATTCCCTTAGCGTTATCCCAGTTTCAATCTGGGGTCCGCTTCCTAGTCTAACCGGATTTGGCTGAATATTAGCTTTTCCACAGAGCAACTGCCTGTCTGACCTCCGCAACCCGAAGGGATAACGATATTCCATGGTTTAGACTAGTGTCCGTTTATTTAGAAGGTACTGACGCCCTGTAACGACTGTCAAAGATCTTCATGACAACCGGGACCGACGGCTTAACGTGCTCTCCGAGGCACGGGACAAGCGATAATTACCAATTCAATACGCACATAACTCCGAAAAGTCATTGGTGCACGCTGTGGATTCGAACCTGATACCCTCTGCATAAAAAAATACCTAGCATTTACAACTGCCATCACAGATACAGCAAAAGTAGTTTTTGGCCAAACAGTTCGAGAAAAAGACGACTTTACTCAGGAGACAAAACAGCTGCTGCAACATCGGAGAAACTTAGGCTCAGCGAGTTACAACTCTCAGGAACATCGGAATCTGAGCAAGAAAATATCCAAAGCAATAAGACGCGATATTCGAAAAAGGAATACTGAAAGGATACAACGTCTTATTGAACGATACCGCGGACCTAAAGTATTTGATAGGGCTATTAGCAGTGGCAGAAGTCAGCTGAGTAAACTAGAAAACAATGCAGGTGAAATAGTCTCGGATATCACGAGTATAAGGAGTACTGTTGCCCAATTTTACTCAAAATTATATAACACCTATACCAGTGAACCCGCTAACGTAGATTAGTATCTACGTTAGCGGGTTCACTGGTATAGGTGGAGATAAACGAGCCCCTCTGACAAGACATTATACTGAGGATATTCCGGAAATAAGTAGTTACGAAGTGAAACAGGCAATAAAGCAACTCAAGCAATATAAAGCACCCGGAGAAGACGGTATAACCACGGAACTGCTAAAGGCAGGAGGCCATACCATCTTAAAGGAACTCCGTTTGCTCTTCAACGAAGCGCTTTTCACTGGTAGCATACCAACCAAATGGCTTGATAGTATTGTCATCCTATTCCATAAGAAAGGTGCTAAAACCAAGCTTGAAAATTACCGCCCTATCTCGCTGTTGAGTCAAGTGTATAAAGTGTTCTCCCGCGTTATTACATCAAGACTTTCAAAGCGTTTCGATGAACACCAACCCAAGGAACAAGCGGGATTTAGAAGCGGCTATAGCACAACCGACCATATATTTACATTAAGGCAAGTGATACAAAAATCACAAGAATATAACCGGCCACTCTACCTTGCCTTCGTAGATTATGAAAAGGCATTTGACTCTGTGGAACACTGGGCTGTGTTTAATTCACTACAGCGCTGTCGTGTCGACTACCGCTATGTCCAAATTCTGAAAAGCCTATACCGAGCAGCTACAATGACGGTACAAATCCAGGGCACAACAACCACCGTACCAATCAAGAGGGGCGTACGCCAAGGAGATGTAATATCTCCGAAGCCATTCACAAATGCCATGGAAGATATATTTAAGACTCTTGATTGGGAGGGCAGGGGCATCAATGTTGACGGTCAGTATCTAAACCACCTGCGTTTCGCCGACGATATCGTTCTACTCAGTGAGTCGCCAAAAGATCTAGAAGTAATGCTCGGAGATCTAAGTCAGGCGTCTCTACGAGTTGGCCTGAAAATGAATTTGGAAAAAACGAAGTGGATGAGCACCACTAGCAGTGCACCAATTTCAATACAAGGCGCAACGATTGAACAAGTTAGCAGCTATATCTACTTGGGTCATAAAATTGTACTTAATAAAGACTCGCTATCAGCGGAAATCGACAGGCGAATACAACTGGGTTGGGGAGCATTTGGCAGGCTCGCTTATGTTCTTAAGTCCACAATCCCACAGACACTTAAGACTCGGATATACAACCAATGTGTTCTCCCAGTAATGACTTATGCTTGCGAAACATGGACGCTTACCGTTGGGTTAATCCATCGCCTTAAATTGGCACAAAGGGCTATGAAAAGGTCAATGCTCGGCGTCTCTCTGCGAGATAAAATAAGAAACGTAGACATTCGCAAACGCACCAAAGTCACTGATATTGGCGAACGAGTTGCGAGCCTAAAGTGGCAATGGGCCGGCCATATATGCCGGAGAGATGACGACAGATGGAGCCAGAGAACCCTGCATTGGAGACCCAGGACGGGAAGCCGAAGTGTGGGCAGACCAGCAGCCAGATGGTCGGACGACATCAAAAAGACGGCTGGGCCGACCTGGACAAGAATCGCCGCATCCAGAGCGGAGTGGAGGGCCATGCAAGAGGCATACGTCCAGCAGTGGACGAAAAAGACATGCTGAGAAGAAGAACCCTCTGCATGGCAGTCTGTTGGTATCTCCACTAGGCTATCGCTGCCTACAAATATCTGCGATTATAAGTAACATATCGTCCTTTTTGCTGAAGCTCCCATTCCCAAACCTCTAATGTTACATGACTGACAGGATCGTTGGAATGATAAACGACTAAAGATTTTGCGATTTTCTCCAAAAGACGCGCGTTTCGTGTTTTTGTGTCCAAATGCCGCTATACATCATAACCGTGTGATTTCTATATGTTCCAGCGATAAATCTTTGGAATCGCTGCTTTTTAAGATGTTATCGGGAAAGTGGCTTTGCTCTAAGATTTACTTGTACTTATGTCTGTGGAGAAATAAGGTGTGGTGTGCCTCGAACTAGAGGAAGTATGTTATAACCAGGCTAGGTGATCGTTCCTGGTGAACTGCAGTACTGAAGTTGTACTATGAATATAGTAGTCGCGTGCGAGAACTTCAATAGCACGATGCAAGATTAAGTTTCGTCGTGTCCGACAAAGGTTCGAGTGTTCATTGTCTTCGCCATTGTACGACATATGGCCTCAGTTGTATGTAGCTACTGCTATAGTGTGGTACTGCTTATACGGTTTACCCACCGATCCCTCCCGCCTAAAGCTTTTAAATGCTTTAAAAGAAACTTACATCCTTCTGTAGGTTGAAATGATAAAAACAATTCTGAAAGGTAAGGGTATATAGTCCACTAAAAAGAGATGGACTGCGGGTTGGGAAATTTTACTTGTCTTTCGTGAACATTATTAAAAGCTCGTAAGGCACACAGTGCCGGCGGCACAGGCCGCCGGCTTTTGCCGCGTGACACGTGCCGCCGGCATCTGCCACAGAAAGCCGCCGGGCATTATTCCAGTTGTATATAACGACCACACACATGTAGCAAGTTGCAACCTGCGCGGCCCGCCGGCTTACCCGGGCGGCCATGCCGGCGGCTCCATCGTGCGGCAAAGCTGGCTGCTTTGTATGCCGCCGGGTTCACGCGGCTTTGCCGGCGGCAGAGCCGGCAGTCGTGCCGCCGGCCGAACCGCCGGCTCTGTGTAGGAGCCTTTAGACGTACGTGCAGGTTTCCTGACGATGATTTCCTTAACTGTTTCCAAACACACAAATGTATTAATATAAACGTAATATTGAAAACTGCTGGTGTACTGACGAGACGAATGGTCTCGTGTTCGATCCCCAGTTACCCCGGGCACACACCCCTGACTTTTCGAAGTTATGTGTGTACTAAAAATGTTAATTATCGCTCGCTTAACAACGTGCTCGGTAGATGGCAATATGCTCGACCCTATTACATTGGGACCGAAACATAACTAGCGAAATGTGGGTGTATAACACCTAGGCGTGAAGTTATGTTATCTTGTGTTATGTTATGTAATATTGAAAAGTCAGTGGTGCGCGCCGTATGGGTTTGAACTCGAGACACTGCGCAGCAGTCTCACGGCCCGGTCACGGCCTCCGGCGGCGGGCGGCGCGGCGAGCGTTTTCGATGTACATGGCGCCTTTTACACCGTCGCGGCCGCGCGCCGCGACCGATGTCGCGTTGGAGTGAACGCGCCATGTACATCGAAAACGCTCGCCGCGCTGCCCGCCGCTGTAGGCCGTGACCGGGCCGTCATAGTCTCTCCAATACGCTATCCCTACCAAAGCAGGTTGCTCAGCAAGATATTTCACAGTTAGCGTTAGTGGAAACAGTTTTGCAAACGTAACATACGCTTCTGGAGGAATATATATATAATTATACAATTCCTACAATATTATGTACATCAAGTTTAAATTAACAATAACCTCCTCTTGTGGAGTCGCATAAAAACGTGCCTAAACTAAGCATGTGGACGTAAATCAAGAATCAAGCTATAACAGGATTTGAATGTCCGTCCGAATATTGAACGCCTCACGTTTCTGACAGCCTGGTACTTTGTCATCTTTACAAATCCACACTTTGAAGGGAAAAGGGATGCCTTATGGGATTACTCGTTTATCTTTATGTCACATATGATTTTATCTTGTAGAGCACATTACAGGTGAATTGAAATGTCTGCTTTTGTACTATTTCTTTAGTATTTTGATGTACGACAATTGTCCTAAAAGTATTACATTGTGTAGCTATTACAACTAAATAAATACACGAACCCGCAACCTTCGGCGTAGCAGTCGTTTACACTCCCGCTGCGCCAACCGGTCGTTCCGGAATTGAATACCTTACCAGACATCTGAGACCGCGTTCTCCTATAATTTTTAATCAATTTGGTATTTCGATGAATTTATGAGCTAACTCGAGAAGTTCCATCAATATCCGTTTAGGTATTTTTGCAACAAATAGTAATAAATATCTATATAATATAATTTACAGCCCAATAAAAAAATAAATATAACCTTACAAGGAAGTTTAAATCCATCCATAAGGTGTGCGATAAGTATTTTTTATACTTAATATTATTATGTATAACAAAAGTGTCGAATATGTGGGACTGGCTTCACTCGCCAAATAAACACGAGGCTCAGAGTTAAACATATATCTTTTACTATATTATTTGACACTCAACTTTACTGTCCTTTGAAGAAAATTAATTTTGTATACAAATTTCTTATTTTCTCTTCTTTATCATTCGAGAATGATTCCAAATAAGTACCTATTGCGGGGAGTTTTCCTAAAACACTTTTGTTCAAAGTGTTTAGAGCATACTTTTGCATATTTATTCGGATCCCAGTATTCTCCTCCTGTTGCACGTATCCACAATTATTTTTGGATCGTGCAGTCCTTTGGGAATCTATAAACAAATAATTTCATTACTACAAAGAATCGGAAAACAAATTAAATAATTAATCTTAGGTTCATATGAAACTAAGTAAAGGCAAATTACCCAAAATTTGGGTAATTTCCCAAACGCTTCAGTGGTATCCCTAAAAAATATTTAACGCTGCAAAATTAAAAAGTATCGATGACTTTTGGCTTAACATTCAACGACCTATTGAATTCGATTGTGTAATACTAAAATCGCGGTGATAATAAAATAGCATTTTTTGGTTTATTGATGTAATTTAGAAATTATTTCCTTATGTAATGATACACTATTTGTATCATTCTATCAATATTATCATGTATAAATAGATATTATAACTAAAATATCGTACTTACGATTAAATGGTTATGTTCTCACATTTCCGCTCACTATGGCTTTTACAGCCTAAAATGTAACAAATCACCATAATAAATCTGAACGAATGATATTTTCACTAAGCATTCACAATTAATAACACAATTTTCCGCGGAAATTATCGAGAGCTCAAACGTTTGTTGGTCACAATATTCAGTTGTGACCAACAAAAAAAACGAAAACTCTGACAAAGACAAAAAATGCTATCTTTGTCTCTTTTACTCTTATGTATTTCTGTATGTCATTATCTCGGTCTATCACGGTATTATTATTTGCTTGTCAAATCCATAGAGATACATCATCCTAGACGCACTCCTTATACAAGGGTGCAAGCGTGTATAGAGCTTGTGTAAGTCTAAATAGATATTTTGATCTCTTATAACGCATGTATACACGGAATCTGTCAAAATATTTTTTACTAGTTGCGTTTTTGTTATGCAATGCTTATAGTACTTGTATACTGTGTCGTAATTTTTATTAATAAGACAGTATAAGATTTAAAATAATAAATATCTCTTAACCAAACACTAGACCATAATCACACAGAAACTGCATACTTACATTACTAAGTCCTCATAAACAAAAAGAATTGTCAGATAAAGCGACTATAGGGAACGCCGAGCGGTCTGCTTGGAAATAATTTATACCAGTCATTACCGAAACGGTGAATAAACAAAGTCAAATGGTAAAAGAGAGCCGGATAATTATGATAAGCTGATGTATTGTTCCATGATAATGAATTCCGTCCTTAAAACGGTATCATAAATACATGTACTTCAACAGAATATACTGCGCGAAATAAATATTTGTGAAGGGGAAAAGAAAAATTCGTTTGATTGTTATCCTATGACTAGAGATAATATTGGGGAAGTAAGAATAAGTTCACCTTGTAAATAAGTTGAAACTGTAATTTTGTTAAGTTAGCTTATATGTCCTAGGTTTAATAAGGCTAAAATTATGTTTGTCTGAAACACAGTAGTAGGAATACCATTCCGAATCATGGTATTTTGCACAACAACTAATCAAACTTGGTGTAGTTTTACTGTTAGGTACCTATATATACAAAGTACCATGAGGATCAGTCAAATAGCTAGAGTGTTACAAATGCTCGCGGCACTGTCAAATACATTTTGTATCTCGCGTCTGCTCACCCCCTAGAACGTGAAAATAATGAAAAATTACCATAATGTCACAAGTCTGTAGTCTGGTGTACTGCTTAGTAACTTACAACTGTTGTAACGTTTACTCTCACGGACAAATGTTGCTTTTATAGTCTGGTCATCCAAGGGTCAACACTCAACACATCACGCAATCGCACTAGATTTGTAGTGGACATAAGTGACAATAAAGACATCACTGCTGCAAACACATAATACCATATGCATTGCTTGGGTTTGATTTAGAATGAGCACAACAAACTTTTTTACACAGGAGCTAACTACTTAATAAAGGCTTCTATTTAATGCAGCATCTAAGTAATACGAATACAAGTTTCAAAAATAATTAGAGTGGGTACCATATATAATGGGTTGGCAGCTAATAAGGAGTATCGTAATAGGTAAAAAGTAGCATATTAATATGTCAGTTATAAGCTTCGTTTTAATTTAAACGAGCAGTATTTTTTTTTGGGAACTTAATTAGTATCTAAGCGGAAACTTTATGATGAATAAAATATAGAAAATTGGCATTCATAAATATTACAAATTTCAATATTTGGCAAATAATTTATTTATACTGAGCCGCATTTTATCTTAAACGAAGTGTTTTTAAGCCAAGTTGATGGAGCCTTGATGGTTGGTGGATATTTTTTTACAGGGTCACAAGGAAACCTAACATAACCTACTACTAACATTATTAGTCGCCAAGTCATTATTTATAGCTCCCCGGCTAATATTTCAATTCACTTGTATAGTTTATTTGCTACCTAAACGCAGCTGCTAGTTTTTAGTTTTTATAACACCCTTAGTTTTGAATCTTATTTAATATAATAGTCGCGAAAATATTTAATCGCTAGCAAGTTATTTTATTAGTTGCAAACATTTAGTCATCTTTTAAGTTATTAGTCACTTGCAAAATAATAAGCTTTAAATAAACCGTCGGAGCCCTCCCGTGGCCGTTTCAAAAGGTACTATTAAAATATGGGATGAAGCAAAAGTTCGAAGATAAACTACCAACTCAGCGTCGGCGCCGGTGTGATTTACTGCGGTTGATCGCTTTTTTGAGAAATAGAATTACAGGCACATAAAAGCAGCTATAGTCTAACGGAGATACCAACAGACTACCATGCTGAGGATATTGGCTACATATCCACGGCGCGCGGTAACACCCTTAATACTAATACATATTACGAATATTGTACTCAAGTCGCTTTATCCTTAGAACTCTAAGTAAGGGCTCCAACAGAACCCTCATTGTGTGTGGCTTGGCATGCGCTCGGCCAGTTTTTTTTTTACTTTATAAACGACGATTCCTTTTGACAAGCGTCGAGTTTTTAGTCTTTATTATTCTGTAGTTAGTTTTAATAGTACAACCGAAAGAAACTAATCTCAATCACATAACAAAATCTAGAGACTCATGTTTGAATCTTCAACTCATCATATCCTACCTTTATGATGAAATCATAAAAGGAATAAGAAAAACAAAATATTATATCCAGTATTGTTCACGTTGTTTTGGAAAAATACTACGTAAAAACTTGTACTGCTAAATGACGTGACATGTGTCAAATCAAGATCACCTGCCGTTGACATATAATAGTTACAGTAATATACACCCTATGACTTCGATATTAAGGTTTGATATTGATTTTAGGTCATCATTTCGCCTTGTTATTGTTGACGAACAAGTTAGAAATGTTTTCAGTCTGTCCATGGAAGTTCATTATTTTTGGTATTTTTTATTTTGTACCTTAGGAGTTGTTATGCTAGTTCATTACTATCTAGTTTATTAATTAGGCTTTTATTTTCTACTTACAAGACATCAAATTTTTTTTATCTCGTGTTGGTATTGACCCAACAGATGTCCCATGTTGACACATCGTTATTATGGAACCTAATATTGGTTGATTGTACTAAAAAAATATATCTTATAAAATATATCTATATCTTCCAAAAGCTGTTTCATCAGTTGTTAGTTTTATCAGTCACTTAGTACATTACCAAAATTACATCTTTGTGAAAGAACTCCTTGAATAAAATAAAAATGTTCTAAATCTATGACTATACTTGACTGCCCCAATTCCGTATTTGTGTAAGCAACTGTAAATCTGAAGAAAATTAATAGAAGCGATAATAGAATCGCACAGTTCTTATTTTCTGGTGAAAAAAGGAATTTGTAGTTGCTATGATTCAGTGCCTAGGAACAACGTTGAGCCATTGATTCAAAATCCAATCACTAACCGGTTGTGTCGGATATGTTGTCCCATCGGACTATGGAAATGAGAGAATAGAGTAGACTTGTTGACTTGAATAGTGTCACAATATGTTTGATGTTAGTATTAATATAATAATAATATTGCTTGTTTAAAGGGACAACTTTGTATATTACCCGGCAGACCTTCACAAACCAATATTGATAACAAAATATAAACGATTCTTGCGGTTTGAACCCATGACAAACTTTACTCAATGTCCAGTAAGGAAACAAAAGCGAATCATAATATTAATATTGTTCACTACATTCGTCAGTTCAGTGACTTAGAAAGTATTGGATTTTATGTTTTGAAATAAAGTTGAACACCGTCACGCGATTGTGAACTCTACTTTGTAAGAGTTAAGATATATTTTCGCGTGATAAAGTGTCACTGACCAGTAGTCCATAGATAGGAGCCATATTATATCTGCTTTGTTAAAGTTGCAAAAACGGTTCTAAGAATAAAATTGATATAAGGTGTGATATTATTATTGTTAAAGTTTCGTAAATATTACCACGTATATTGGTAAATTGTGTTGTTAACAATATAGCTTTATAGTAAAAATAGTTGATAGTTGATACGAGGATCAAAAGTGATGGACTTCATAATTATGTCATCTTGGATCACTACCAGCACAACGTAGTTTATTAGGGTTCCGTACCTAAAAGGTAAAAAACGGCACCCTATTACTAAACCTCCGCTGTCTGTCTGTCTGTCTGTCACCAGGCTGCATCTCATAAACCGTGATAGCTAGAAACCTGAAACTTTCACAAAAATAAAAAAATAAAAATATTAAGGGTCCCATACAATAAACGTTTGTGTTATTTTCCGCATTTTTTGCTCAAAACTACTACGGTAATAGGTAGACGCTTAAAATTTTCACAGAATATGTAGTTGTATAGAACCTTTCAAAATAAATTAAATAAAAAAACGTTAATAATAAACGGGGGTTCCCATACAACAAACTTAACCAATTTGTTACTCGATCTTAATAAACAGGTAGAAATTTAAAAAATATTTAAGTATACATACAACAAATGTGATTTTCTTTTATAGATGATGGTACGGAACCCTTTGTGCGTGAGTCCGACCCGCACTTGCCCAATTTTTTTTATATTATTTGCATGTTGCCGCTTAATTACCGAGTTCTGACGCAGAATCAAGCAACAATCATTTTACAAACTTAAACTATTATCCAAATCATACTATAAGTAAAATCTTTTTCTAATATTGGTGGTTACCTTGCGTTTCCTTGAAACCCGGAGTTGTTGTGAAATGGTCGTGATCCACGTACCTGTAACAATGAGAATATTAAACAATATTACCAAATGTAAATTTTATTAACAATTAAAAAAAATGTGATTTTATTCTTTCATTCAAGTCACCAAATGTCCACCGCCTACCTAATTACTTGATGTGACCGAATTAGAAAAATATCGTAATGGAGATGATTAGACAAATACTACGATTACAAAAAGAATAACAATTAATTTAATGCTTTCTAGACACGATTCGATGATTGTTCTTGAAGCTGATAAGCGTAAAATAATGTATCCTCGCTGGCAAACAGCTAGAATCAAAGTAAAACTGATAGATTATTTTAGTAAATTTCTCATAGTATTAAATCAATATTGTAATAATCAAATAATAAAAAATAGACAATATGTATTTTTTTATTTCACAGCATAATATTACATATACCTATACATTTTCAGTAATAATCTTAAAAATAAGCTTTTGAACTGTATTTGTGAACTTTCTGTGAACACAGCACACAGACAGCACATTTTAGACAGAGTTATTATAGATGTTTACACACTATGTTGTTACACAAGTTCATTAAAAAATATATATTTGAAAAAAAAAATGCTTCAAAACAACATTTTACTTGGGAAAATATTTGCTGTTATTGTATAAATTAAAAGATAAAAAAATGAAAGCACCAGATCAACTCAATGATGCCATAACTATTATTAACTAATTTACTTCTAATCTAAGTACTCAATAAATTCACATCTTATAATACTTATGATATTTATTTATTTCAAATAGCCAAAGTTTCAAAACCTAAAAGCTATAAAGAGCCATTTTTAATTAAAAGCTCTCAATCTACTCTGCACAACTTCTGATTAAGTACCAGGGAGCCAAGATCATTAGGAGGTGGCGGCACGCCTCATTATACTAATTTACAATGGCTATCTATGTTACTGTAAAAGCCTGAAGTACGGTAAATCTTAAGATTTACCAGTAAATCGTAAGATTCACAAAGAAGGGCCACACTATCACACTAAGTTGTTCATCATCATCATCATCAGCCTTTTACAGTCCACTGCTGGACTAGGCCTCTCCTTTGAAAGGAGGAATTGGCCTACTATACCACGCTAGCCAAACTGGTTGGTATAGTGTTTGTATCAAGTTTTCCTTCTCTCTACAGTGCTGTTCTCTGCATAATATGCTCCCTCTGTCGGCTCTTACGACACCCATGGGATGATATGGGGTGGTGACAATTCGTATTCTTAATCCGTCACCACACGGACGTACGCACTAAGTTGTTGGAGCCCTGCTTCGCAGGGCTCCTTTTTTTGAGGTAAGGGTCACAAGAGAACCTAACATAGCATATTTGGCAATTGGTTTTATGCACAGTGTGTCAAATATTAGAATTATCGTATATTATTATGTTACTGTAAAAGTCTGTAAGGTTAGGTGAGACTGTAACTCAAGTAACTAGGATATGTTAGGTTCCCTTGTGAACCTTAATCCAAAAATAGGAGCCCGAGGACTCCGTCAACTTAGTGATTATTTATAAAAAATTCGGACATTTACCAACTCACGCTGGTAAATCTAAGGATTTACTGGTAAAGCTGAACAAAAAGCCTGGTACATTGAGATTATATATATTTTTTTAAATGTCTATCTATTTACTTAGGTTTTTAATGCACCCCCACCTTGTCGTGGTGGGGGGGCTTAGTAATCGTGACTTGGACACCCGCGGTGAAGCTAAGAGGGATCCCGGGAGTGGACGCTGCACGTGGGCTTGGGTGAAACCTGCGTAGGATGCGTCCATAGGCGCGGGTGCGAGGGACAGTTTTGTCTGTCCCTCGCAGTCGGGCGCGGTCACGGGAGGAGAGGCGTGTCGGTGCTGCGTTGCCGCGCGCCCTATCTCCCGCGACCAAATGGGGGCGCACCATTTGATGCGTTGCGGTGGGGCCGCAGAGGAAGAGGAGATGCGGTGTTTTCAGGTTGCCGTCCTTCCTATCCTCTTCGACCGTTTTAGTGTCTGCGGACGGCGAGCGCTGGGGCTGCTCCTCGTCCGCCAAAAGGCAAGGAGGCGGCGCGGACACTACGCCGCCTCCTTGCCTTCCGCGCCGCCTCCCAAGTAGCATAACGAGGCGGGGCCTGCCAACACCAACGGCGGGCCAGTCCCGGGCGGAGTCACGGCAAAGAATGCTATCCGCGAATCGCGTGACCCCGCCACTACACGGGACCCGTAGGGGCACCGCGGTGGTTTTAGTGGGTATACCCCGAACACCTGGGGAGAGCCTCCACACACCTCCTCTGCCAGTCCCAAGCCCGGTCGATCACATTCTGGCCGGGTTTGCGTCGAGTTGAGATGGCTCATAAGGAGAGTTTCCACCGTAGTCAACAAAAAAAAATGTTTCTTAATGCAAGGCCTTATATTATAAAAAAAAATATCATACAATTAAACAGTTTTTGCCTTAACAACATCTACGACGTAGTGTCGTAGCATCGCCTACGTCGTAGTACTGTAGCATTGACTTCAAAGAAACTTCGTGCAAATTAGTCCATTCAAATGTTTTTTTTTGAGCTTAGCCTGCATTTTTCAGAGGACGCTATTTTATTTTATAGATGTCAGGAGGGGGTTTGTGTAAAGGTAAATCCAAGTTTGTGGGGTCGCAGCTCATGTCCTGTGACCGCCATCTTGAAAAGAGTGGTACAAATGGGTTTTCTACTTTATGTGGCAAACTACCGGCCGTACAGAAAAATTGAAAGCATGTTTAGTTTCTAATTAAATTTTCTACAATTTTGGTTCCGTAGCATTTAGTCGTAAAATGAAAAATAAAAAGTTACAAACGAAAATCAAATTAAATACAACAGATTTTCTTTTCAGCGTGTTATAATTTTTTCATCGTCAGGAATAAAGAATACATTTAATTTGTCTTTACTTCTTCCAAAACAAGACCCTGCCTTCCAACTTGAGTCTTTGTAGTACCATAAGGTCCAATTTTCAGTCATACCAAACGACCCTAAAACTGGAGTTGAAAAAAAAAGGACAAGCTCTATATCTGGGCATCTGAACTTGATAGTCTGCCCAACCAGAGGATATTGCAATTTGTTCTGCAGGCCTTAAGGTTCTGTGGATACCTGCGGGATTGGTCTTGGATTGATTGGAGATATTAAAATTCATTGAGGAAATGATTAATTACCCAAAAAAATGCAACTTTTCTCTAAAGTTCTTCATCACAAAGGACTATGGGCAAAAATGTATGAGCTCCGTCCCCATATACCAACACACATGAAACTGATGCCAGTGTGTACCTTAAGTATCCAATACTTGATTAAAATCCTTTTTTTTACTTAAATCCGTGGGATATATAAATAAAAAGCAATCTATTATTATTAATTAACCTATATTTTAATTTTACACTTGTAAGTTATTTTGACATTATGGTTATATTACAGTACAAAAGATGATTTAGTAACTATACAAAATAAAACATAATGTATTTTTAAATATTTAAATGATAATGAATGAATAATAGGAAAATTAGCGTTATCCCGGTTGCATCCAAGACTTACATGCCTTGGAGCCCGAAGTCCGCTTATTGGTCTAACCAGATATTACAGAATATCAACTTTACCACCGAGCGACTGCCGTCTGACCTCCGCAACCCAAAGGGATAGCGATATTCCATTGTTAAGACCAGTATCAGTTTATTTGAGGGTACTGAATCCACGTAACGACTGTCAAACAGCTCTCCAAGGCACGGGGCAAGCGATAATTAACAATTTAAGACTTAACTTCGAAAAGTCATTGGTGCGCACCAATGGATTCGAACCCGATTCCCTCTGCATGGCAATCCGTTGGTATCTCCTCTAGGCTATCGCTGCCCTTATATAATAATCACTACATAGTATAAAACAAAGTCTGTCTTCTGTCTGTCTGTCCCTATGTATGCTTAAATCTTAAAAACTACGCAACGGATTTTAATGCGGTTTTCATTAATAGATAGAATGATTTAAGAGGAAGGTTTATATGTATAATAGACGCTGGCGAGGCCGCTGGCGCCGTCTAGTATAATATAAATGAATTAATCATTTAAATTAATTTTCTTCTAATTATTCATTATTATAATGCTTCTAGTAGGCAAATAACAATAGTGAGTGTCAATATTACTGATCTATGTTCACTGTGCACTAATGAATACATAAATGAGTAGGTGTTTTACAAATAATAGTCAAAAATACGTGCTTATACGAATATTTGTTTAACCGTTAATTACTATGACAAACCCCATGCTTTTGGGCAACGTCCCCATAGTAAAAAAAGATCATCTTGCCAAGATGTGTCAATTGAGCTACATTTCATTTTTGTTGATGGGTGGGGACGATTCCGCCCATCGTCCTTTAATACCGGCGCTTGATCAGACCACGTGCCAAAGCCTGGCAAATCCTTAACACTGAGGTGACAGTTATGATGGTAAAAAGTTAAAAATGCCTTAATACAACAATAATAAAGATATGAAAAAGAAAAAAAATTAAAATGTAGTAGACAAGAGCATCGAGAAAGGTATGCTACGATGGTTTGGGCACGTGGAGAGGATGGATGACGAAAGACTGACCAAGCAGACATATAAGGCAAGTGTGGAAGGGACAGGACGAAGGGGAAGACCTAGGTGGACGTTCTCTGACCAGATTGGAGACATCCTAAAAACAGGACAGGTTAGAAGCACCTTGAACAGAAGAGCATGCATGAGGAATCTGATGGGAGTGAATGAAGCAAGAGAGATATGTCAGGATCGTTGCAAATGGCGTTCCGTAGTCTCTGCCTACCCCTCCGGGAAACAGGCGTGAATCTATGTATGTATGTATGTAATAAAGATATAACTTTTTACTTTTGGCTTTACGACAAAAGTTTGCTGACCAAAGTTGTAGAGCATTTAATTTGCAAAAACTCTTTCACATATTCTTAGTGCGACCAATAGTTTACCAGATAATCATGCAAAACCATCTGCACCCGCACTTTTCTAAGATGGCGGCCGAAGGACAATAGGTACAAACCCAAAAATTTTAATCAAGCATTACACTAGTTTGTAGCTGCCTATGTCCAGCAGTGGACGTCTCTAGGCTGACATGATGATGATGATTATACTAGCACTTCAACCGCAAATGTAACTTTTCAGTGGACTGAATGGCAATGTTAGGACGTTCATTTAAACACCCTAAAATCCCATCTCCATTCCTCCATCAAACTAAGTCAAGATTGGACCCCTTTTGAGTGGATATGTGCGGCTCTCAAAACATGCTCCTTATACGCACTAAAACACCGTGGTGACCTCCACTTCCGTTCGTGGTAGGTACCACAATGTGGTATAACGTTTGTGATCCCGTTTTTTCCTTTCTTAGCAGTTACTGTTTTTTTTTTGTTTTTTTCGTTTTTTTTTTGGTGTCGCGTTGGAAAATCCTCATGGAGTCCCTCCACCCCGGGAGAAGGACAAAGGGGACTGTCAGACTCTTACTGACTAAAAACCAGGCCGTATTCCTCATGTACCCGTGTGTTGGAGGGTAGGGATTCGCATAAGCATTCGTCGTTACCCCCCGAGGGGTATTGGCCCGCCGGCCCGCCAGATGGCGAAATGGACCACCAGATCAGCATAAGGCGTTTGTGCCCTTGAAGAGACAAGCAACAATGTATAAAAATAACGATCGCCATATTAAATATTCAAGGTAAGTAATATTTTTACCCGTATTTTTCTAGTTTCTTATCATAGCTAAACTCAAACTCAAAAATGATTATTTCCATAAAAAGACTAAATTTTTTGGACACGTCAGAAAGTCATAGATAATAAAATTAAAATAAAATGAAAGCTACTCTGGTTGGTCTGGTCTAACTGGAGTATAAGATTGTGGAAGTGCGTAGAGCGTTCCCTTCTGTCCTGAGAGATTACGAGAATTACGAACCTATAACATGTATAGCTATGCCTGAAAAATAACATTTCATAAATTTTATTTTCTGCGTAAGTTTTTAATTGAAGTTACAAACTCAATTATGGTTCTTTGTCATAAACAAGGCATAACAAAGTCAGTTGCCAAATTATCGAGCAACAGCAGCCAAACAGTTGCGCCACTATCTAGCCCTAGTGAATACTTCCATATGCTCACTTATTAACATTCAACAAGAGTGTCCCGCCAGCCGTCGCGACGTATCATTTCTTATAACTTTATTTAAACAAATTATATTCGCATTCACTTGACTCGTAGCGCCTGCGGCTCGAATTGAATTTGTTGTCGTCCTCGCTACGTGATGTAGTTTTACTTCACATAATATGACTTTGTAGAGGCACGTGTATTTTAAAGGTCAGTGATGCACTTGCACTGAAAATTGCAGTGACACAGGTTTAATAAAGGATGAATTCAATTTAACATAGCGGAGCCCGCGGTTACACCTGCATTATTTGAGGCTACTGCTCCTGGAGCATAGCATGATTTTATATAGCCTTTCTCGATAAATGGGCTATTTAACACAAAAATAACCATTCAAATTGGAACAGTAGTTCCTGAGATTAGCGCGTTCAATCAAACAGACAAACTGTTCAGATTTATTATATTAGTATAATAAATATATTGCCTGGCATTGGAGGCAGCAATAGCCTAGTGGAGATGCCAACAGACTGCCATGCAGAGGGTATCGGTTTCGAATCCACGGCGCGCATCAATGACTTTTGGGAGTTATGTGCGTATTGAATTGTTAATTACCGCTTGCCCCGTACCTCGGAGAGCACGTTAAGCTGTCGGTTGGTCAGCCCGCTGTGCAGGGCCTGTATGGCAGCAGACGAGACGGTCGCCCACCTGCTCCTCAACTGCCCTGAGGTCGCACAGTACAGGCAGCAGTACCTGACGAGATACAGCACCCTGAGGGAAGCAGTGGGCCACATCAAGAGTCTGCTGGCCTTCCTCGAAGAGCTGGGGTGGCTCGAATGAAGACACCATTCCCACCCGCACGCAAAATACACGCCAAGACGTGGATTTGCGGAAACAGCCCGTGCCATCAAGTATCAAGTAAGCTGCCGGTCCCGATTGTCATGAAGATCTTTAACAGTGTCGTTATAGTACCTTCTCAATAAACTAACACTAGTCTAAACCATGGAATATCGCTATCCCTGCAGATTGCGGAGGTCAGACTGGCAGTCACTCCGTGAAAAAGCTAATATTCAGCCAAATCCGGTTAGACTAGCAAGCGGACCCCAGGTCAAAACTGGGATAACGCTAGGAGGCTGAAATAGATTGCCTGGCACCCAAAGAGCTGAAAAAATAGGGTCTGTGGCGTGCCATTGGAGAGGACTATATTCAGCAGTAGAGTTGGGCAGGCTGATGATTATTGACTGCACGTATGGCGTAATGATTAAGAAGACAAAATATTGCGTGATCCTTAAAGTGCTATTTCAAGTCTCAGCTTACTTCGTCCAAACATTCACCAACTATGTCTGCTGGTTAAGTGTCTGGTGATACAGTAGGTACTAATGAGGTAGCTAATAAAATATTTTTTTATTCTTTAGTTATCAGAGTCAGAGAAACCATCGATTTTAATAGTATGAACTGTTATATTTTGCCATATAATGAAATTCTTATTTGACGTAGGGGACATATTTTCAAACAGACGCTGGCATTTCTTATTGCATCAAATAGTTAAACGAATATCAAAGAAATAAATGATATTTGATATTAATAGTCTGTCAGCATACACATTGGAATTGCAAAACGTTTTGCGCCTCATTCACGTATTTCAGTTAGTTGTACTCAAATTAAGACATTGCTTCCGAAAATTAAAAGAATATTCAATGTAGTAGTTTAATATTCGTGAGTATGTGACCAACTCTGAGGCGCAATTCTCCTAAATAAATTAGTTCAAAATTCAATTTCGATATAATGTCAGTGTCATACTTACGTCACAAAAATCGTATTCTTCTAAATTATCTGATATTTGAATGAAATTGTAACGAGATCGAAATATAATGAAACAAGTGTCAAAATATGTGTCAACGACGAACTGCTTATTTTAAATTATACGACAATGACCTTAGGTTAGCAGAATACGGCTTCTGAGTTTATTCAAAATATAATTTCAATATCATAGAAAAATACGAGAATTGGTCTGTTGTATGGAGCTCGAAAGCCTTCGGTTTTTTGCCGAGACAAGGACTGGAAACCTGGAGACTGGAGACCGACTTAATTTACTTGCTTTCGAACCTCTCTGGCACATTACTAAATGCAACAACAAGTGGTTACATACCCTAGTAATAATGACCTCTGCAAACAGCCGTGACACCGTAAAAAATATAAATATATTCTTGTTTACAGCGTCATGCCTGTATCCTGGAAGGCGAAGGCAGAGGTGTAATATTACGTCCATAATTGGTCTTATGAATAATTTTAGGTCCCACGTAATAGGGGGCGAGCCTATTGCCATTACCGGACACATTGCCACGCACCGTGCTGCTACTGAGAATACGAAAAAACTCAGTAACAAGTTATCTATCTCATTATACCTAAATGCAAGCGCCATGACAGTATATTTATGATCATGGCGATCCCTGTCAATGCCTGCTACTTTCGTAACAATTCGTTCTTCTATCTTAAGTTTACTCTATGTTGAAAGTTAAGTTGTGTATGAAATATCTTGCTCAAAGGAAAATATACTAAAATGGCACACTAGTTGTCGTAATCAGTTGCAGGAAAAAGCCGAGTACGGTGCGATACTTCAAGTTTTTATCGTGAAGGACATGAGAGAGGCTGGATTTACTAGTAAATGCTCAAGTGCTTAGTCACTGGAATTCTTTTTATATTCAGACAAAACATATTTGTCTTTTGACACATATCACAGACTAAGCCATGAAAGAATCTGTGTAAAAATTTTCTTTTTTTATTTTTTGTTTGCATGACTGACATTCATTAAGAACATATATTTATTTATTTATAGTCTGACGCCTGTATGGAGGGTAGGCAGAGTTGTAAATATTACACCCACATTTCGCCATGAATTTTTAGGTCCCACGTAATAGCCTATTGCCATTACCGGGCATATCACCAGACGTCGGGCTGCTACTGAGTATTCGGAAAAACCCAGTAACACTTTTGGCCGACCCTGGAATCGAACCCGGGACCTCCGATCAGCAGTCGCATACGCTAACCACTGGACAACGGAGGTAGTTCACGGAGGCATATTTGTAAAATATCAGCTTCTCGGATAGCAGCTTACTTTTCATGGATCCCACGAAAAATGGTTTGACACTGCCCAATTCGACGGATTTATTGGGCGGCATTTATAAGTTCGCTAGTTCAGCAAGTACTTCTAACTTGTTGAAGTCTTCCAAACATATATAGAAGTCTCGCGTGAAAGGTGTAATATTTACACCTTTCATTTCAAAGGTGTAAATATTACACCCACATTTCGCCATGAATTTTTAGGTCCCACGTAATAGGGGGCGAGCCTATTGCCGTTACCGGGCATAGCACCAGAGTCCGGGCTGCTACTGAGAATTCGGAAAAACCCAGTAACACTTTTGCCCGACCCAGGAATCGATACCGGGACCTAAGATCAGCAGTCGCATACGCTATCCACTGGACCACGGAGGCATATATAGAACAATTATGTATTAATTATACATAATACAACAATTACTATGCATTTTTACGTCCGAACTATGTCTTTGTTTAAAGATAACTCCCGCACTAGAAGAAAACTTCTTCCTATCATTATTTTCAGGCACATTTGAAATAAATTCACACAATCATACTCAGTCACGTGTCCAAAGGATGTCAAGGACTAAATTATTTAATTAGCTCGCCCGGTCACACGCGGCGCCGAATCTGAAGGGTCTTCGTTATCCACCGACCTTGGCGTAAATTATAAAAGTTGAGCGACTCATTGCTACCTATAAAAGAAACGACGCCAGTAAAGCCTCTTTTGCCTAGCTAGTACCTCGCTTACGTTGTCGAGCAGTTTATTTTTATGTTTTAGGTACATACGTCAGGCTAGTTTGGCTAGACAGATGGTCAAGTGACATAATTTGAGGTTACTATTGCGGCCTCGTTCTGCATCGCAACTGTGTAATAAATAGATTGTGTTAGGAAATTCGCCAATATGGAGGCTATTATTGTCTATAGACAGTACTCATTGTACAGTTCTAATCATGCTGTACATTGCCTGTATATTAATATAATTAGATCAGAGGTCCTAATATGGATCCCTGTGTTACCCCGCATGTGACAGGTAATATGTATAAAATGCAGTTAATTGTACCTAAGTGACCAAAACTAAACGATGTGACCATAATTTATCTGTCGCAGAATTACTGTGCAACAACTTTGATTCAAATGCAATGAACGGAGTACTACGCATCAAAGTTTTGGTGAAAATGCTTCCTCGATCAGATGCAAAATATTTTTTTTTTATTATAGGTATGAACTATACAGTTTTCTAGGAGCATGGATTTACCCCTGTAAAGTCGAGCAATCATTTATTCACTGTGCATTCAATGCTAAATCTTTGGATTTTAACACAATAAGCGTTAAATCAAAATAAAGATCGATATAACGGTATGAAGTAGAGTCATTTCAACTATCGTAACTTCTGCCAATTCCATTTTTATAATTTCCAACTGAAATGTAAACCTTCCCCTTCATATGAATAACTAACTAATATAGGATAAAGTAGATGGCAATAACAGCGACTGAATAACTTCGACAAGCCCGCTGTAATTTATTATCTTGTTCCATAACAGATATTAGGGTTTTATTTCAACTCGCACCAAATGTGGTGGCGGCATCACACCATTTGTCATTCAGTTGTGTCCGCAAAGGTCCAACCCTGTATTATATGGCCGCGATTTTCATTAAAAAAATGCCTGTATAATAAACTGTGCTTCCGCGCTTGTTAAGCAAACAAATGATAATGAATGACCCGTATACCATATAAGTGCGGGATTTCCCGAAATTCCCACGGGATCGGGCAAAACGGAAAATTCGAAAATATGTGCGTGCGAAGCCGCTGGCGTCGACTAGTATACACATAAACTATGAAGATTTTACGTGATAGACGCATGCTTGCGTAAATAACTAGATGAATGAAGAGTAAATTTCAAAAACTTTATGAGTGGCTCGAAATGCCTCCAAGCATGTCAATTGCCTTTTCATCAAGTCTATACATCCTTTACATATTTTTTACTACACATAAATATGTGTCTGAGTAGGGAAAGTTTAAAGTATTCAAGTTTTAAGATGAGAAAATTACACATTAAACTTATTTTAATCCTCCCTCAGTATGCCTCTGCCCCACTTTCAGTATTAACATAGCAAGACTTTTCTGTACGTATGTTCGACATAAAAAATTTCCTATGTACCTATATGGCTGGAGCGATTCAGATAACATTTGATGTGTACATTTCGGTGGGTACCCATATAGTAGAATAGGTATATAGTTTGCAGGACAAACAGGATGTCGTCTACCGGTTTACTAGCAGAAAATAAATGTAAACTACTTTAACCTATTAAGCGTTTAGCCAGCTATCTCCAACATATATAATTATATTATTTATTTAAAATCAACATGCCAATGATAATTAACATACCAAGAATTCGAACATAGGTACATACGCTTTAATGCCATACAGAGTTACAATAATTGAAAAATAGCACTCGAGTTAGTTTGACTATATCTTAACTACCTAGCAATTTATCCGGTATTTATCGACGAATGCCGACACTAGCCCTAGACATTTACACTTCTTAAGTAGCTAATACATGTAGATTATATACTCATATACTCACGCCTTTTTTCCCTCGGGGTAGGCAGAGACAACAGAACCCGACTTGCTTCCATCCTTACAAACCTCACGCGCTTCTCTCTTCCTCACACTCATTACTCATTTCATACATGCTCACCGGTTTTGGGTACTTCGGACCTTGCCGAGTAGATTATGTTAAGACTTAATGTCTAACAGATTATCATAAGATAACTATCAAAGTTTAGCTTACTATTATCAACGCTTAGCTCATTATCTGACGCAAATACCTCGTAAATGTAACACTATACAACTAATTGATATTTACCTGCGAAGGGGCGTGTTATAGCTATTATGGTCCTTTAGAGCCTCGTGTAATTTCTGTGTACGTAATATAGAGATTACGAGTTTACAGTCAGTGATATAAGTAGCCTTATTAAATGTCTTACCACTAAATTAGCGCTCTTGTTGTGACTTTAGTATTTTGCTTTTCGTAGTATATCGGCAGAATCTGGGTGTTTTTAGGACCCTTGGCTAAATGTTTGTAAAGATCCCTGCGACATAGCAATTATTCCGAGAGCGAGAGCTGCTTTTAAAAAAATAGAGGCAAGAAATAGAAAAAATCAAAACAGAAAATATACTTTGACGGCACAATAATCGAACTCAGACTCTCACGTGTTAACACGAACGTAAAATAATTCTAGACTAAAAGACTAGTAAAATAGTTGAAAACATTTTCGATATGAAGTTACGTCATGGTGTCAGCGCTCGACACAAGATAAATGACTGCATAGATAGTTCCTTCTGCAGTTTATCATTTTAATCGAGTAGTTTTATCTTAAGGCCTGAATTTAAATTCAGAAATAGTGGTAAATTCCAAAAACAGGATTTCTTACTTCTTTAATATTAGTTTTAAATTTTTATGATATACCAGGTCACTCAGAAAGTATTGTGAGAAAAAGTTTTTATGTATGTGAGATTTGCCAGTTATAATTTATTCAAAAATATGTTTTCTTATAAGTAAGTAAAAATAGATAGGTACGTTCTAAATTCAAAACTTTCTGAGTGTCCCACGAACTAGAGGACGCCCGCAGTAACTACAGTACATTTTTTACTCAACCGTTTCTTCCTAAACCCCTTTGGAATTTCAGGTAATCCCTTTTTAGTGCACCTATGCTTTCCAATTAAGATACATGCCAAATTATTGCTTCTTGCGCCCAGTAGTTTCGGCTAAGCGTTGTCTATCAGTCAGGCAGTAACGATTTTTTTAATTACTTTAATTGATTGATAAATTGTGTAACAGTGTTTGGTATGGAATTTCTTCGAAACGCTTTTATTGATTTTATGAAAGATTTGGGTATGTTTATTTTGATAGTTTGTGATGTGACAAAGGACGAATATTTGATTCTCTTTCACGCCAAAGCTTCTGAATGGATCTAGTTGTAACTTTTCTTTAATATAGCTTATTTATCATAACAGTACCTACGCTATCTTCTGTTGCGATAGCCAAACCACGCGCAAACTAAAGTTTTACATATTTTAAAATTCTATTATAAGTTTATTTATCCCTTGAGGCTAAAAAATACTAATATATGTTCATGACATTTGACCTAGTCCAAGGTGCTTCGCAATAGAGACGTACATAATTATATAGAAAGTTTATTTGAAGCAATAACTTGTAAGTCAATGCAATCGAACTTTTACAAAGACCGAATATAACTCGCGGAATCGATGCCTATGTCGGTATTACCGATGTTTGCGGTTTCCCTTGCAACATTTAATATATACTTAGGTATATAATACAGCTGAGAGTTTGTTTTGTTTGGTTGAACGTGATAATATGTGGTATTACTGGTCCGACTTGAATAATTATTTTGTGTTGGATACTCACTAATCGAGGAAGGCAGGTTAAATAGCGAGCGTTCAGCTAGTATTTCTGTAATAACAATTTGAGGTATTAATTTGATATTAATATTATGGATCATACAAAATAATTTGGCGGGTCTTAATCGCGTTAACTTAACTTATCAAAGGTATAAATACCTCTTTGTTTCCGACGTTTCGCTCGTCTTGCATTGAACGTGGTTGCGGAGAGACTGATGAGAGCTCAGCGACGTCTTGTGGAAGTGCGGGTTTTGGCACCTACCCTCACTTGGTCTTTATATAAACAAATAGGTATTTATACCTTAAATAAGTTAAGTTAACGCGATTAAGACCCGCTAAATTATTTTGTATGATGTATACAAATCGCGAAAGTTTAAAATCGATTAATATTATGGAGTTACTTAGGTACTAGAGTCTAGAGTATTATTATTGAGTGTACTTCGACCGCTGCTCCACCCGCGTTTACATTCGAACCTTCTTCAGGAATCACACTATCTGTTTAAAAAGTCCGTACAAAATCCGTTCGTTAATTATTAAATTTATCGCGTTCATACAGACAGAGTAGGCGAGGGATCATCGTCATAATCGCCCTAGCGTTATCCCGGTTGTATCTAAGACTTACACGCCTTGAAGCCCGAGGTCCGCATATCAATTTTTCCACAGAGCGACTGCCGGCTGGCCTCCGCAACCCAAAGTGATAGCGATGTTCCATGCCTTAGACCAGTATCAGTTTATTTAAGGGTACTAACTCCCCGTAACGACTGTCAAGGATCTTCATGACAGCCGGGACCGACGTTTTAATGTGCTCTCCGAGGCACGGTGCAAGCGATAATTAACAATTAAATACGCACTTAACTTCGAAAAGACTATGGTGCGTGCCGTGGATTCGAACTCGATACCCTCTGCATGGCAGTCCGTTGGTATCTCCACTAGGCTATCGCTGCCTTAAAAGAGTAGGCGCGGCATATAACTTTACTAGTGGACACCAGCAGCTACGCCTGCAATTTTTTTAATTTACCGGTTTTGGCCGATCCCGTGGAAATTTCGGGCAATCCCTTCTTAGTGCACCCCTACGGTCCCCAAGGAATATACATGCCAAATTTCAGCTTCCTGCGCCCAATAGTTTCGGCTGTAGCGTGTCTGTCAGTCAGTCAGTAACGCAAGGATTTTATGTATTAAGATAATACGTAAATATTTAAGTAACAGCTTTTGGTGGGAAACGACCAACTTTTCAATACGGGCATAGCCACATAGTTTTCCTACTAAACTCCCAAGAGCTATAAACAAAAAATGCAATTACTACTTATTCTTGTTTTGTAATTAAGCCCACGCTTAAACTTAATTCCATAACATCTGGAAAACAAAAAACATTTAACATCTGGAACAATTACAGTCCGCAATATTTTTCCACCTCAGTTAAAGCGTGGAAAGTAGTTTTAAACCAGTTTGCAGTAATTGAACAAGCTGGATAATCTGCTCTTATTAATTTCCGAGACTTATCTAGAGGGCGCTTACGTCGCTACAGGTGAATCTAACGTTAAAGTTAATTCAAAAAAGCATGCTTTAAGCGGTTTATTTCGCTTCTACAGTGATTTCCGAGGACCCGGTGGCTTAGTGGAGTGTGAACAACTGCCAAGCCGGGAGGCGCGCGAGTACGATTCCTGCTCAAGTCAAGCATTTGTATGTGTGAACATAGATGTTTGTTTTGATGAAGAAATTTGTGTGTCTTTGAGTGTTTCTATGCATAATATGTATATACTACACACATCATCAAACTAGAGTTATCCTGGGTTGCCTTACATGCCTTGGAGCCCGAGGTCTGCTTACTAGTCAACTATCGTCTGACCTCCGTAAACCAAATGCATAGCGATATTTCATGGTTTAGACCAGTATCAGATTGTGAAGATGTTACCAAAGTCAAAGTAGGTAGAAAAGTGATCTTATTTTTCCGACTATACTTTTTATTGTGATGTGAAATCGTCTGCCTCGTTGGTCTCGCTGCATAAATGTGCGCGTGGGATTGGGGTCTTGGGTTCGATTCCCGGGTCGGGCAAAGTGTTATTGGGTTTTTCCGCTAGGAAATTCTCAGTAGCAGCACAGAGTCTGGTAATGTGACCGGTACGGCAATAGGCTCGCCCCCTATTACGTGGGACTAAAATTAATATGGTGAAATGTGGGTGTAATATTTACACCTCTGCCTACCCCTTCGCGGAAACAGGCGTGAGACTATAAATAAAAAGAAATATATAAAATATTAACTCATATGTCTCACCCACGAGGGCAACAGAAGAAAAGTTTGATACAAAATGGTCGATTGCTTTTATATTTCCCATCCGTTGTTTGTTTTGTAAACACAAGTAGTATAATATAAGTACGATGCGAGGTAATGTACCGATATTTTACTTCCGGGAAAAACAGAGCATAAACAATAATACCTTAACAGAGAAGAAGTATTACCATAAATATGGTTATCAATTTTAGTATGTTGTTGATTTTGGAAGTGTGAATACACATCATTTGCTCTTCCCTTCGTCGCGTACCAAGCCAATAGGTTCAAGATGAGCTGGTACTCCAGTGGTGACAAGAGCTCGACGGAGTATGTCATGAAATATGGGCGTGTCGGGAAATACGCCCAGCACTCCTGCTGCACGATAGGCCATGGTGGCTAAGACTGTCGACGGCTTCACCGCAGTGACAGCGATGCGGAGAAACGCAAAATAATAATACCATACATAGATAGAAAGTATTATTCTCTAAAGTTCTTGGCCAATACACAACATTAACATCTTTGTAGTGGCATTATACAAGTAGAGAACTGTCGCATGCTAAACAGTGAAAGAAACCACCGTGAGAAAACCTGCACGCCTGTGGGTTATCCATAATGTCCTCGAAAGTCATGTGAAGTCTGCCAAGTAGCACTTGGCTAGCGTGACGGAGTGTGGCCTGATGGCTGCTACACATGTTACGATAAATCCTTACGTTTGGATGGTACATTTCAAACTGCAACGATAAATCTACACATGTGTACGCTATAAACTGTACAGTTTTTCTCATACACACATGTAGATTTAGCAGCTTGACCATAACCTTACCCATAGTGAGAAGTCTTGTACCCACCAGGGGGACAGATTAAAAGCATAGCTGTTAATGATATCTGTGTAGAGTACTCTCGCAATATAAAACCGATGCTTGCGACAAACAAAGCAAAATAAATAAACGCATCCATTGCACAACTAAACCTAAAACCTAACAAAACGTAGCCGAAACACTTAATTTCTAAGGCTCTGATCCGTATATCTACGTAGAAGACAACTGGGTACGTGCACTGAGCTCTCATGACTGCGCTCACGGGAACAAATGAAGGATGCAATTATAAAGCTCTAGGAAAACAAAGGGATGTTGTGTAGCTAGGCTACTTGTACCGCGTGTATCTTATTGCGTATTGCGTATGCACTTGAGACTGCTGAGCGATGATTACATTCACTGATATACTTAGTTTAAACATGATATCCCTATTTTTGATAGTAGTGGAAAAAATTTACGGGGTCGTCCCCAACGATAATGGGCTATGGCAGCGGGCTTGTCCGAGACGCACTTTCTAAAATCACCGGTGTCCTCCGAAGTCAGAATTGCGCATAGCGACACAGCACGTGAAAACTATGGGTTTATATCACATAGCTATCATCTACCTCACACATCTCTCATGAATGCAAGCATAAATGAAACATATCTACCAGGCAAACATGAATCACAAAAGCATATAATATTATACTTAAAAATGTTTGTTTCGAATCTCAGCGATACAACTGTATCGCTGGCTCTTTAGTACTCAAAGTTCTTAACAACGTTAGCTGACACACAATGTATTTGGTTTACTCTGTCATTTTATAAAGTCGCTGTATTAAATTCCTCGCCTTTGCCTGAGATTACAAGATTATTTGCAGTAAACTGGCGCGTTCACGCCTGATTCTTCATTAAAGGCTAGTACATACTTAGCAAAACCACCTTGTCTGCTTCAGATAAGACCGAAGTCCAACCAAAGAACCAAAGAACCAAATGAAATCATCATGTAAACGACAAGAATTATTTCGGATCTAGGCACGAACATTTTTCGACGTTCACGCGTCATGTCTAGCTCAAACAATATATTTTTTTATTCAGCGCTGATGTGTACATGCGTCGTTTGTAGAGACTATACGAATTCTTGCATAGGCTTTGCGACTTTTTTTGCATAAACATGCGCTCTGACGCTTCGTCAAAAAAAAAGATACGCCATGACGGATTGGCAGTTCACCCTTGCAGTTCACAATGCAATGCATACGAAATCGGAGTTTTCACGATTGCTCAAAATATCCGTATTAATATAGTATTTTCTTGGGTTTACGCGAATGTTACAGGATAGTTTGATTTCAATATCCGTATTAATGTTTACATTCGTATCGCGATTCAGTATTCAGAACTGTATCAAGTTCAAAAATGTTTGATGTTTGTACTACTATTTAGCTACCGTATTACCTGACCTGAGGACAACTAGTGTCTTGTATTGAATGTGATTTTAAAATACGATAGGTACGTCGTCTGTCCCTAAATATTAATTTGTGATGCGTGTGAGCAATGGTATTTAAAACCATCGCTATTAATAAAATAATTGGGAAAACCGACGAATAGTCAAAAAACATATTATGTAAATCTGCCCCTATGTTAATGAATACAACAGGCTACATAGTAGAACACATATTTTCACCGTGAGGGTATCACGTCATATAGGCAGTGCATCTATATAAATGTATTTATCAACAGTATAGTGCATCCTTTCTGCTACTGCACCTTCTGCAATCGAATCTGCCATAACTTGGACTGAAAGCTTATCTAGGGGTGCGGCTGAGACACGCTCTGGCATCCGTTCCGTGCAGACGCATTCGCGCGCACGCTCGCTCGCTACCGCTGTCGTCCTACATACGTTAAACGTTTACACGTTTTTACGTATTCAATAACTTTTGCTGTGGCAACTCACACGGTCCTTTTTAGGATAGTGCAAGTGTCATAACAGGCGTTATAAGTCGTGTTTCTACGAACATTCAAACAAAAGTCCTACTGTTTCTATAAACATTTATAACAAAAGTCTTGGCCCCTTCAGGGATAAAACCAGTGTTGTGCCTGGTCGCCCGGTTGATACCTAACGGTGTTAACGAAGCCGGGTGGGTGTAGACCCGACACACCTGCGGAGCCCCTTCAGGGCTACGTAAAAGTCGGCTGGGGTTGGATCATTCGGCCTTGGGGTGTCTCCTAGTCGAACCCAACCATCTCCTTCCCACCTACCTATTTCCTCATCCTATTCTTTGGTGTGCAGTTTGGGTGTGCCGGCCTACTCAGGCCCATACCACCCCGGCACCAAGGCAGTTAGGAACCCTTTTGCACATTAAGATTGGCGAAGGGAATACAAGCTTAGGGCTCACTAATTAAGTACACATCCCCCCCTGACCATCCCCGGGTCGGGAGGGACATTCACAACCACACCTCGGGCTATTCCCGCTCGAGACCATATAGGGAAACAAGTTAGGTATACAACGCGTTCACAGCGCGCTGTTGTGTGTTTCGCGCCAAAACCGGCGACCGTTAGGGAGTTAGCGCGTTCGACCCGCGCTAATAATAGTAGGTATTGTTATTACTTGTCTGTTCTGTTGTAAGTTAGGCATAGTTCTCGCGACGCGTGTCGCTTATAATAAGTCAGCCGACACTTTATTTATATTTAGGATTATAGTGCGCTTAGCGACTATATAGATATTGTAGTGTAGTTAATAAGTTAGTAAACTTACACTCCGGTCACGATGGCCGGAGTGTTAAGTTTAGAGATGATTCTCGCTGAGCCTAGGGCCGTATCCTTCCTCAAGGAGTTATTTGGGGATGCCATACAGGCGCCTGTAGGACCGCAGCCGCGTATCAGCGCAGCCCGCCCGCCTTCGCCGACTTCATCGGCTAGATCGCGCTCTCGCAGCCCGCTGCCGAGTATGCGCGCTACCGACTCCGAAGCCACCACCAGCCGCCCGTCTAGCGCTCAGAGCGAGATGGACGTGACGGTGTGTGGCTCGGACGAGGAAGAAGAGGAGTCTGGTAGCGAGTCGACAGACTCGTCAGACGTAACCTCAGTCCCAGAAGAGGACTTCACCCTCGTAGAGGGCAAAAAGCGCCGCCGAGCGGCCAAGTCAAAGCCGAGCAAGGCGGCTAAGCCGGCCAAGACGGCTAAGACTTTGGCGCCTACGCCATCAAACTCGCGGCCAGGACACAGCCGTCCAGCCACACCACGACCCAAGACCCCCCAGCCCCCATCAGGGGCCCCCCCGACAAAGCCCCCAATGCCTCCACCCCTGTTCATACAGGACAAGGCAAAGTGGCTGGCAGTGTCCACCTGGTGCAATGAGCACCAAGTCAACTACACCAGCGCCAGATCCACCCAACAGGGGATCAAGGTACAGGTGGCCACGTCCCAGGACCACCGCGCGCTGACCAGGGTGTTGAAGGAGAGGCAGATCTCCTTCCACACCTATACCCTCCCCGAAGAGCGGCTCCTCCGAGCCGTTATTAGGGGAGTACCGAAGGAGCTGACGACCGAAGAGGTCAAGGCTTCCTTGCTCCAGGAGCAACTGCCTGTGCACGAAGTGCACCGCATGACTAAGGCGAGGACGCGTGAGCCATACGACATGGTTCTCGTCGTGCTCGACAAGTCAGAGGCCGGGAAAGCCATCTTTAGGCTGACCTCGATATGCCACCTGTCTGGCATTAAGGTCGAGCCTCCCCGGCGCAACAGCACTATAAGTCAGTGCCACCGATGCCAGCTGTATGGGCACTCGGCGCGTAACTGTTTCGCGCGGCCTAGGTGCGTCAAGTGCCTAGAGGACCACGCAACCGCCGACTGCAAGCGCCCCAGGGACAAGGCGCTTTGCGAGGACCCTCCCGCATGCGTATTGTGCGGGCAGCTGGGTCACCCCGCGAAATACCGCGGGTGTCCCAAGGCACCGCGTGCCACTCGACCCGCGGCGAAGGCGACTCAAACGCCCGCACGCAAAGTCCTCCCGGGGCCCCCGGCCCCAGCCCCCGCCCGGCCCTCTGGTCCGTCTCAGCCTTCAGCTCAGCCTTCAGCATGGAACACGCCTTTAGCGTTCCCGTCGTTGCCATCTCGCCCGCATGCTCCCCTCGCGCAAACAGCTAGGCCCGCTACAATCCAAACCCCTACACCCGCGTTAAAGGTGGCCCAGCCCACCACTAACCCGCGCCCGGCGACGGTACCGGTACTCGTTGCCAGCCCCAACTCCCCCCAGGTTGAAGACGACTTCAGCCTGGTAGCTAGATTCGCAGCGCTCGCGAGCAACGCTAATATTAGCGCCATCGCGGCGGAGCTTAGGCGCGCTCAAGGCAACTTAAACGCCATGTTAGAAATACGTTTCAGGTACGCGTACGTATTTCAGTCATTCGAAAACTTTATGGCTTAGTAATGGATAGGCACACTATAGGCAGAGTCAAACCACGATCACTCAAGGTAGGGTTTTTCAATGCTAATAGCATTGCATCGCAACGTGATGAAATAGGCACTTTCCTTAGGGACCATCAGACAGATATACTACTCGTGCAAGAGACTTTCTTAAAGCCAGCACACAGAAACCCTAACATTGCTAACTATTGTTTAGTGCGTAATGATAGGCTGAACTCGCCCGGTGGGGGCACTCTGATATACTTTAAGAAGTCTCTGCATTGTATACCTATGGATCCGCCAACCTTGGAGTACATTGAGGCCTCGGTCTGTCAACTCGCCATGACAGGGCACCCATCTATTACCCTAGTATCTGCTTACCTCCCACCATCGTCTAGCACTTCACACAACCCTAAGAGGCTCCTGAAAAAAGACCTTCAGGCCCTTCTGGGGCTAAGCGACTCGGTTATCGTGGCGGGTGATCTGAACGCCAAGAACGCCCGCTGGGGGTGTCAAGTGACTAACCCACGCGGCACGATACTCGAGTCACTCTCTGAGTCGCTTAACTATGACATTATAACGCCGCTCGAGGCGACACATTATCCTGATAACGTGACGCACAGACCTGACATACTAGACGTGGCCCTTTTAAAGAACATAAGTTTACGCTTGTGTTCGGTAGAAGTGTTACACGAGTTAGACTCCGACCATAGACCGGTCCTGTTAGACTTTGCACCCAGAATAGGGCCCATAGACACAGGGCACAGGCCGACTAAGCTGGTCACTGACTGGGCACGACTCGGGAAAGAACTCGTGTCGTCCTCGCCAGTGCTCAGAGAGCTGATACCACTAGACGCCAATCAAATGGGGGTCAATGACACACTACAAGCGGTCGATAGCTTCACGAGTCACGTGCAATCGTTAATTAACGATTGCTCACGGCAGGTACCCCAGACGGGCGACCGTCGATGGAGCCTGCCCGCTGACGTACGTGACTTGTTGCGGCGTAAGAACGCAGCGATTCGTGCCTACGACCGATACCCGACTGAGTCCAATCGCTTCACAATGCGCTCTCTACAGCGTGACGTCAAGTCGCGTATTAAAGAGATGCGTAACTCTCGATGGGAAACTACACTTAGCGAGCTAGAACCCACTCACCTCGCCTTCTGGCAGCTATCTCGTTTGCTCTCTAAAGATGTCACCAAGACCTGTTTACCACCTCTAAACAGGCCTAATGGTCCACCGGCTTTCGAGGACGGGGACAAGACAGAATGCCTGGCAGACAGCCTGGAGCAACAATGTACGCCGAGCACGTCACACATAGACACAGACCACCTAATAGAGTTAGATAGCGAGGTGGAGCGTCGAGCCTCTCTCACGTCGCCACCTCGTCCCCTGACAGACAGACATGACGTAAAAGGAGACGACGATGACGAGCAACACATACCCCTAGCCACCCCCGATGAGGTTAGGATGATCATTAAGGGTTTACACCCCCGTAAAGCTCCCGGCTCGGACGGCATAACAAACAGGGTCATTAAAATGTTCCCCTTAGCTTTCATAGTCATTTTGACTACTATATATAACGCCGCAATTAACAACAATATATTTCCACATCAGTGGAAAGAAGCCGTGGTAATAGGAATCCACAAACCCGGCAAGCCTAGGTCCGAGCCTAGTAGTTATCGTCCTATCAGTCTGCTTAAAGGTTTAGGGAAAGTTTACGAGCGGCTTTTATATGTTAGGCTGAAAGCATACGCTGATGCATCGCTCTTGGTCCCTCACGAAGTTTGGGTTCCGAACCCGCTACTCGTGCGTACAACAGGTTCACCGTATCGATGAGTATATCAGCGTGCGGTTGCAGCGAAATTTATTCACCGGCGTTGTTTTCTTCGACGTAGCGAAAGCTTTCGACAAAGTGTGGCACAACGGCTTGATTTACAAGCTTTTCACTATGGGAGTGCCTCACAAGCTCGTGCTCATCATACGAGACTATCTGTCGGATAGAAGCTTTCGGTACCGCGTTGAAGGCACGCTCTCTTCGAGTCACGCCATCCGCGCCGGTGTCCCTCAGGGGTCAGTGCTCTCGCCTCTCTTGTATTCATTGTTTACCGCTGATATACCGATGCATCGGCTAGTGCAGACAGCACTTTTTGCAGACGACACAGCCATCTATTACGCAGGCGCAGACCCTGGCGCAGTCAGTAGGAAGCTCCAATCCGCAGCCAACGCCCTAGGCGCGTGGTTCCGGAGATGGCGGATAGAGGTCAATCCCGAGAAGAGTCAGGCGGTGTTTTTCCATCGGAGAGCCCCTCACCTGTACCCTCCGGGTGCGACCCCACAAATAAGGATGTTTGGTTCCCCTATTCAATGGACTAGGGAAGCCAAATATCTAGGTGTGATTCTTGATGATCAACTATCGTTCCGCTCACACATTACGAAGGCTCGCAATAGAGCCTCCTTTGTGCTTGGGCGCTTACATAGCTTAGTCAACCCTAAATCTAAACTATCGCTTAAGAACAAGATTAGGTTATACACATCGTGTATTAGGCCTATAATGACATACGCTAGTGTAGTTTTCGCACACACTAGGCCACACAGGATCCATAGGCTACAAACACTTCAGAATAAGTTCATGCGGCGAGCTACGGGCGCACCGTGGTTCGTACGTAACGAGGAGTTACATGTAGACTTACAACTGCCGACCATCAGGCAATTCATGAAACAGTGCTCCCGTAGCTACTTTGACTCTGCTTCGACACACCCCAACCCACTATTGGTTGCGGCGTTAAACTATACACCATCTAGGATTTCTAAGATTAGGAGACGTAGGCACGTATTAGACGAACCTGAAGATAACACTACACTTGCTCAAATCAGAGCACACACGGCTCGCGCAGCCATACAACTTCGACCGCGGTTCCGTACTCGCCGACGAGGCCGGAATACGCGACGCGCTAACGTTAATACCGCGGGACACCTTAGTCCCGCATTGCCGGCAGCGCCCCAAGCCGAGGTCCGTGGGAGTCCACCCTTGGGGAGTCAAAACGCTGTCTAGTATACTTTAACGGGTTGGGAGCCTTCTGCGCTCACCCATAGTCCGCGTAAAGTTGTCAAGGCCATCAGCGGCCAACAACTAGTCCACACACTATTAAATCTAGGGGTGCACACACAAATGCTGCCCTGAATTTCACTTCAGTTTGGTAGCTTCGGATTTATTAATTGAATCATTTGTGAAGCTATAATTGATACCTTTTTTTATTTGTCGAATAGGTGAAATAGGAAAGCCTTTTCTGAGCCAAGTGGTTTGTTTTAAACTTAATTTAGATCTTAAATAGCTATATACTAAGTGAGACTGCCTCCGTGGTCCAGTAGCATACGCTATGCATGCGACTGCTGATCGGAGGTCCTAGGCTCGATTCCCGGGTCGGGCAAAAGTGTTACTGGGTTTTCCAGAATTCTCAGTAGCAGCACGGCGTCTGGTGATGTGCCCGGTAACCGCAATAGGCTCGCCCCCTACTACGTGGGACCTAAATATTCATGGCGAAATGCGGATGTAATATTACGCCTCTGCCTATCCCTTCGGGGATACAGGCGTAAATCTATAAATAAATAAAAAATATAAATAAGTGAATATACTAAGTAATCAGCAAAGTATTTTGGATCATTGTTTAAGTTTATTACTAAGTATCTATCAGGGCTGCTGATATTCTATTATTTTTGGTTGCAACAGTAAGTGGACTTGGGATCCAAGTCGTAAGTCTTGGATGGAACCGGGATAACGCTAGGACGATGATGATCTACCAGGGGTGCCCTGGGTGGTTTCATAGCTATAATTGGTGTGTTGATGGAGCTATATGGGTATGTATGGGTGCATAGGGTTCCCACCAAGAACTTAGGGTCCCAAGCCAACCTCACCTGCAAGTGGTGCACCTGCCGATCAACGGACGAGGCTCTGGCAAACAAAACATCCCGATAAGCGGCAATAGGCTCGCCACCTATTACGTGGGATCAAAACACTGGCGAAAAGTGGGCGTTTAATGCCTTTGCCTACCCCTTCGGGGAAAGAGGCGTGAGTCTATGTATGTATGATGGAGCTATTTTTACAACCTAAGATTCTTTTTTAATTAGAAACAAGTAAAACCTCTTGACTGGGCAGGGCAGGTAATAAGTAACTGACAGACATAATATAATCTGTGCTTAATTCTTCAGGGATAAAACGTAATGCTATTTTTTCATTTTAATAAGATATTATACAACAAAGAAGAAAATCATTTTTATCTCCTCAACACTGTTGCTAAGAGAAAATACTATAATACGTACCAGGCAAACCGGATTTATGAGAGCTAATACTGAAATGTTTTCTCGAGTAATTTAAGCGCTTTCACGCTACATAAAATTATTTATGTGTCCGTTTAAGAAGTAATTAGATGACATTAAATTTAACTTTGGTGTAAATGTTGTCTTTTGGAGGCTGCTTTTACCCGAGTAAAGGTTAAGATGATTTCAAGTAATCACTTCGCTCTAAAGCAAAAGTATCATCAAAGGAAATTAAAACTTTCACGAGTGTATACGTATTATTATTTGTACAAGTGAGTCATCCCATAAGATTTTATAATCTATGCCGCAACGCACATCTATAAGCACCATAGCGAGATAGCTTCCCTTCAAGACAAGTTTGGCAACTGCGAACAATACGTATGATGTTTGATGTCCACAAGTCACGCTATTACGTCTAATTGCCGTGCTTACGACGATGTCGGCGTGTTTATATCTCTACGTTTACTCTGAGTGTTGTGCTTACTTGTAAAATGATAAGTTAGTGACGGATAGACCGAAGCACCCGAAAGCGGCGCGAGCATGTATGAAAAGACTAATGAATGGAGAGAAGGCGGGTGAGGTTTAAAAGGATAGAAACAAGTAGCGTTCTGTTGTCTCTACCTACTTCTAAAGAAAAAGACGAAAGTATACATATATGTATGTATGTATATATGTATGTATTGATAATGGGAAATAGTCATTTAGCTGTGGTCGTCGAATCTTAAGCTGCAACGCCGAGCCATAGCAGGGGTTACATACTGCATCCAGTGTGTTTGCCTCTTTTCGTTAATACCTAGGCGACTTATTCTTTTCTTCGATCCCATTATCTGGGGTCGGTTCTTGTCTTGTCTGCCTTTTCCATTTTGCTCTATCTTGAGCGGGCGAAGCATCAACCTGCTGGTCCTTCAGATCTTTTTGGACTGATGTGAGCCATGTGGCAGGAGGTCTTCCGCAGGTCTCGTCGTTGTCGGTAGATAAAGGGCCACTCGTACCATGTTCTCTTTAGGACGGTGGAACATATGTCCATACCATTTTACCTTCTCGGCAATGAGGACAATCTTGAAGCTTCCTCTGACGTGGATGTTACGTACTTTGTCGAGCGTCGTGACACCCGCTGACCAGCGTAACATGCGCATTTCTGTCATGTGTAGTTTTGAAAGGTATTTTTTATTAGAAGCCCAGCATTCTGTGCCGTATAGGATGGTGGATCTAAATGCCGTTAATACATTGGTCATTCATGGAAAGGTCTCAAGGTTTATATCAACTATTAACCAGATTATTCATGAACATATTTGATGATCAACTCATTTTCATAAGAGAAAACTTAAAATACGAGAGCGCTAAGAAAAGCAAAGGAGTTTATTATCATGATAATTAAACAGCTCTTGTAGAAAATAAAATTAATCGTAAAATTATTTCACAAGACATTCTTTGGAAGTTCTTTTAAAATTATGAAGTTGAGTAAGTTAATTACAGTCTTATTAATCTCGTTACTGCTCACTTAAAACTTTGAATAAAATGTCTTCTTAAAAATTCTTAAAAATATTTTAAGGAAGAAGTAAATTTGATAAGTACATAGTTTAGTTTTCTGTTGTAAAATGAGAATAATTTATTGTATTTGTGTACTTTTATTTGTGGAATAAGGCAGAGTCTTTTGTAGTGATTTCGTTCTTACACATTAGCAGGAGTTAGAAATCGCCACCCATCGCGCATCGCAAGAATACAACAAATATACTTTTTCAGCAGGTAATTATTTTTTCAGTAATCATAATTCATAAACTTTGTTTTATAGGTTTTATCATTCCTTAGCGGACAGATATTTTTTCATGGCTAAGTGAATTACGAAAGGTACTTCTCGATTTTTAAAACAGATCACCTAGAAAAATCTGACAACGTTTTCGACTGCCCAAATTGTAATTTTCTAGCTTGCATAGAACTTATATTTTCTACGACGATAATATTACTATTGTAGTTACCATAATACCATGCCAATTTAAAACATAATACTTAGAAATGGCACTTGTTGACATCGTAAAAGAGAATAGGATATTAATTTCAAGAGAATCTCCGTCGGGCAACGTGACTTCAAGAAATTTTCCTTTATTGTAATATTTCTCAATAATATGCCAATTGACGTATTATGTGGCTGTGTTTCCACCGAGATGTCTACAAGCCGGCGCACATCTACACATATAAATAAAATTGGAGTGTCTGTTGGTAATATTAAAATAACCGCTTTTTACTAAATGCATATGGACACGGTACATATACCGAATGGATTTTTTTTACAATTTTTGTCTGTATGTCTGTCTGTTTGTTCTCGCTAATCTCTGAAACGGCTGGACCGATTTAGACGAGACGTTTACTGGCGGATAGCTGATGTACCAAGGAGTAACTTAGGCTATAAATTAACCGGCTACGTGAAGTACTGCTTGCCTACTGCCTACTTCCCTCAGGACGCGGGTGAAACCGCTGGAAACAGCTAGTATTATATATAGCAAAGCGAAGCGTAATTTTTGGCATAAATTTCAATACGCATCTTCTCACTAATCAGCGGCCAAGTACATCAATTTTGGTTTGCAATACCTAATTACAATTTTTCATATTTTCTGCGTCGTGTGACTTCGGTTTTTGGTAATCTGTGTACTTTCTGGCGCTTGAAACTACAATAAACTTAGGACTAGTTTTAATCTGATTGACATACATGACATAACATTTATACCTACACTTGTCGAAAGGATGAGTAAACAAAAATATTTTTATGTTTTTTTCTTTTATAAAACTACGTATGATTATATTACGAGGTTTATTTATCAAAACATGTCATTACACGTGCCGAATTGGTTTTGCCAGCTATAAATAATATCGAGAGGAAATTTACTCTGTTTATTTTGTACCGAAAATAACAAGCACGAAACGCTTAAGTCTTTTTTGGTCTGTATGAAAACTACTGTATACTAAAGACTGTTTTCTTAAACATACGAATACTTCTTGCAATCACAAAAAGCTTTTTGCTCCTAGACAGTACACAAAAGGGAAAAGGTTGATACATCCGATAACCCTGCGATTTCAGATAGGAGGTACCGGTACATCCTTCCTTGACTACGCTCTAATTAATTAAAGTTTCACCCGGTTCTTATATCACCTGAGAAGGCGGTTACGATACGTAGTAAACCTTGCCTTACTAAACTAGGAGTGGGGCGCAAAACGAGAACTACAATCCATCTTTAACAAATTAGTTTATATGGTTCCATTATCAACTAATATTTTTGGAGACAGACTTAGATAAATGGTCTAGCTCTCGTATAGCGAAGCGATACCAATATTTTTATAAGGCTTTTATTTTAATTTTATGTGTTCTAAGTTTGTCTGATGTATGATTTCTAGTGGTCAGGGGTATAAGCTGATATGAGAAATCGCGTAATACTACAAGGTTTTATTTCTAAGTCATCTTGAGTGCGAAAGTATGACTCCATAGCTTTAATGATCATCTTAGAGTTTAGTTTCTATATGCTATTATCTGTAGGATACATACTTCCTGAAGGAGTGCTCCGATTGTATTGGAAACCCAAGCATTAAACTGAATGTCACACTTATTTTAACTATTTTCCCAGATTCTAATAGAAGTTAGTATTAAAAGTGACTGCCTCCGTGGTCTAGTGGATAGCATATGCGACTGCTGATCGGAGGTCCCGGGTTCGATTCCCGGGTCGGGCAAAAGTATTACTGGGTATTTCCGAATTCTCAGTAGCTGCACGGAGTCCGGTGATGTGCCCGGTAACGGCAATAGGCTCGCCCCCTATTACGTGGGACCTAAAAATTCATGGCAAAATGTAGGTGTAATATTACACCTCTGCTTACCCCTTCGGGGATACAGGCGTGAGTATATTAAAAATAAAGTTACAAATACCATAAAAAAAACAATATACTCCCACTAAAGTCAAACATTTCAATCGATATAGCCAGTTCCAAGCGTTCCCTCGTTTAAAGACAAACGCAAATTACTGACAATAAACACTAATTGATCTTGGACCAATCACACAGCTTCAGCGTCTGAGAGTAGACAGGATCAAGTATCAGAGATACTGGTGTCTGCTATGAGTAACGACCAATTAACATAGCGACGTGTTACAAACTAATTGCTAGTGGATTTCAACTGTGTGTAAGTATACTAACATTTGGAGGACACAATGTGAGACTAGTGCTATTAGCTCGCAGTACAATTTATGGCGATTGAAATGTAATTATCAAAGAATACCTATTCTGGGACAACATAATATGGCCATCTGATAACAACCTAGGCAAAATCTGGACTACTTAATCAGATGACATATAAACTTACTTCAATATTCGAATACATTAATATTAGGTATACGTGGATTACACAGAAGCAGCGATAGCCTTGTGGAGAGACCGACAGTCTGCTACGCAGAGGGTATCGGGTTCAAACCCACGGCACGCACCAATGACTTTTCAATTGTTAATTATCGCTTGCTAATCGGTGAAGGAAAACATCGTGAGGAAACCTGCATGTCTGAGAGTTCTCCATAATGTTCTCGATAGACATGTGAAGTCTGCCAACCCGCACTTGGCCAGAGTGGTGGACTATGGCCTTACCCTTCTCAAAGTGAGAAGAGACCAATGCCCAGCAGTGGGACAGTATAAAGGGCTGATGATGATGATGATGATGATGTAGATTACACTAAGACACAACAAAATTTTTTTTTCGTGGTCATCACACAAAAATTTGTCCCAGGTGGGAATCGAACCCGAATCGAAATCGACCTTGGGCTTAGAAGTCAGGTTCACCAGCCATTTGAGTCTAGTGGCTAATTTGTGGTCTAGTAACCAGACTAACAGGTTATAACTTACAGCATTCCCTAGACTCAATTCTGGTTCGCCTTTGCTTTAATGCCCCATTACGGAAACCTTCTAAGAGATAGTATTTTAGTTACTATCTGAGACGAAAACAAAATGATCGCACTCTTGACTATCTTCGATTACCATTTGTCTGATAAAACCCTTTACTGTAGTGCTGGCGGTGTTACCGTACCTGTAACAATATAAAATTAATTTTATATAATTATGTAGGTACTTTATAATTTTATATATACTAATTATATCTACAATAAATTGTATAATGTTCGGACAGAGCTTTGTTATCAGATTTTATCTGATTTCACGTAATGAGTACGTATTTAAAAATAGTTATTAAATTTATTTTTCAAATATGTACAATCAAACAAGTCGGCGCTGGACCAAAGCACTGGAAGTGACGATGTCTTGCTGAGCGATTCTCGCCCTTACGGTGGTCGAGCGGGAAGTAGTACGACTATAAATACTTTTTTCAGATAAATTATATACAGGCAGAACACAAATAATTGTGTTCATCACACAAACATTTAGTTTCGAGTGGAAATCAGACCCATGGCTCAGCAGTCAGATTCACTAACGACCAGAACAGTAGATCAGCCAATTACAATATTTAAATATTCTCTACAAAACTGAACAAAACCAAAGTTCTTCGGCTTTTTGACATGAATATCAAATCTTAGTGAAAGTAATATTTAACATTATTTTTCAGTAAACTAATAACGCGAAAATACTCGCAAGACTGACATCACTTCCGCCTCTTGACACGACCACTAACATGACTAATATATGGATTACCAGGGTCACCACTCTTCCAAGTACCCTTCTCCGGCCAAACTTAAAAATCGATGACGCCTCTAACCTAACCCATATATTTCTTTCGCGTCCAATATTTTCAAGTACCAACAACATAACTCTACTGGAAGCCTTAACAAAAAGAAATATTTCTGTGCTCAAAATCTTTTCCTTACCGCAAATTGTAGTAAGAAAAATGTACCAACAACATACATTTTTATAATTTATTTTTGCGTAAATATGTTTATTCAACTCTTTTATATTCTTTGTAATATTTACTAAACAAAGAGCAATAGATAAAATAACATAGTAAGACTTTCGTAGCAAAGCGATCTGCGACTTATTTGATCGTATTGGCGATGCTAAGATTCTAACTAGCGACTCTAGCGGCAAATTTGGAAGTTGTCCGGGTACGACACTTTTGACAGCTCAATACAATTACCACTATAACCTCGAAGCAAAAATGTATTGAAAGCTGTCAAAAGAGTCGTACCCGGACAACTTCTAAATTCACCGCGAGAGGCGCGCGGATAATCTTTGCATCGACAAACCTGATCAATCATACTTATCTGATAGAAAATAGCAACTACAACTTACGCGCCTAGCACATAGCGGGTAGCGCGCTTACCGCGCTTCCAGGCAAAAAGTCTTTGATGCAACCGGGATGACAATGATTGAGTGTTATAGGTCCTAAGCACGCACACGACAAAACGTTGCGCTATCCACAAATTGTTGTTAATTTGTATAGCGCTCTTTTTCAATCATTTAAATAACTTCGTGTATTCAAAGGTAACATAGGGGACCATCATACTGCGTTTACACAAGATTCGTTTGTCTTTCTGAAAATCCTTTCTAACTGTAGTTAATTCCGTCTTAATTATCTTCTTTCTGAACCGCTTTCCACAACATCTACGCATACCAAGTAACATACGTACACGTATACATTGATACAATAGCTGTTTGTCTCTCGTTGTTTATTCCAGGATCTCGCTCATTTGTCTTGTGGCGTCAGTAGCAAACTCGAGATACTCGGCGTAGGGCGGAGCTAAATGTTTGAATAATGTACGCATATGTGCGGGGACGCAAAAATCCTGCGTAAGATTTGAAACTAACTTTAAAGTATTTAATCTAGGTACCAAACTGTATTTTTCATTACACACTATCCACGGAATTCAATATTCGTTGTATCCATTTTTTGAGATTTCAGATTCGTTTTTGACATACGCTCCACCCAAAATATGTCAAACACGAACCTGCATTGTACTTGCATACTAAACCCTTTTTTGTCTGGACTTTAAAAGATGAAGAAAAGACTAAAGAAATTGAAGTGACAAAAAAAACAATGACTCTGAGTTTGATTCGGCCTTTCTTCTCAAGAATTCATTTAGCTAGGAAAAGCCGGCTTCATCTAGAATAGGGTTTTGACATGTATATGTGTTGTAAACAACCAAAATGCAGAAATAAATATGTCTTTATGTCTTTATGTCTCGGATCTCAAAATCCATGGATAGATTGAATATTGAAACCAGTCGTATGTCGGCTCCTGTGAATCTCCTCATTTGTAATTTTCCCGGCCATAGTAAGTTATGCCCGTAATTAGGTCTAACGATATTTGGTCACAAAGGCCGGGTTTGTTATTATAAACTAAGGGCCATTTTCAATATTCAACCCATGCATGGATTTTGAGATTCGAGATTCATGTTTGACATATTTTGTAGGGAGCTTATGTCAAAAACGAATCTAAAATCTATCTATAGTTCGAATATTGAATTTCGTAGTAAATAATTTGAAGCCTATCTCACCCTAATGGCAGGATATTCAAAAGACTAGTTTGTATCCTAGATGACATATAGTATGCTAAATTGCTTTGTTTGTCCCTTAACCCATCGTTAGGTCCTAATTTCAAAGGAAGAGATGATTATTTAATGTACTAGTATAGGACGCGACACGAAATTTAAGAGCCAGTCATAACAAAAGACAAAACTGCAAATGACAATAATTGTAACATAACCATTTACTTGGCCGCTTCACAATACCCACTCTAATTGAAACGCAGTTTAGAATCAGCGCTCACAATGCGTGCCGCAAACGTACTTTTAGCATAAGACCAAAATTTAAAATCAAAAATATAGAATCAAACTACTGTTTACGGATTTTATCGCGTTCTATTGGTTTTATTAACATTACAATTAAACCGAATGATGTAGAAACTATATTATTTATTATAATGCGACGTCTTATAATACGAGTGTTTAGCAAAAGTCGGATAATAGCAAATCCCCGAAGGGGTAGGCAGAGGCGTAGGTAGTAGATATCAGACCCACATTTCGCCATGAATTTTTAGGTCCCATGTAATAGGGGGCGAGCCCATTGGCATTACCGGACACATCACCAGACTCCGTGCTGCTACTGAGAATTCGGAAAAACCCAGTAACACTTTTTGAGATTTGATATCAACAAAAATAGAAAAATAAGACCAGCGCAGCAAACACCAATAACAAGATACAGCAACTCTAAATACTCCACTTTAGCAGATTATTTAAGAACGAAACGTTAAATAAATATTATATTTCACACTTCATATTTCATGAGTCTTGCCCGAGGCGTACAAGAGATACGACAAAATGAAAAGCTTCTGCACACAAGAAAATTAATTTCATTTAATGTAGACTCTCGGCGCATGAAGTGATGGAGTGGCTTTGAATATAAATATTAAAATGTTTTATATTCAAAACACTGAAAGCTGGATTGCTCGTTAAGATTTATTATAACCAGGTAAACATTCCCTCAGTCCTCAAGATAGACCTACTTTAAATACGAAAGTCTGCTTTCTTGCGCTGTCTTTATACCCCGAATTCACTAATTCGTCAGGAAAAGTTATTTGTCAATTAAACTGTTACCTCGCCGAATCTAGAAGTACCTAGAACTGTTGATCTAACTTTATTCAAATAATCGTCATTATGAATTTGGTAACATTCTATTTTATGTTACGAAAAGCTTTCATCTGATGACTGAAAATTCAACACTAAAGCCTTTTTCAACGGACATCTTCGTTTTGCCACGACATTCCAAGTATAGCTAGCCATCCGTGCTTCCTTCAAGCCATATATACCTTCGACTACAAGTCCGACTAGCATTACGTTTCACCACCATCTTTATTAGTACGTAGTGCCGTTACTGATTAAATTTGTTGCGGAATTCGAGTGAATTTACCGTTTCCTCGTACACGACTGTCGGAATTGTACTTTGTTTTCGCTTAAAACCATAATTAAATGTCCCTCTTTGTCTGTGCCCGTTGTGTGTAAATGCTGATAGTAGAGGTTTCTAGCAAATAATACTGTTTTAGTTTGTATATCGTTGGATTTGTTGTAGAAACGTTTCGTAAATTTGCTGCTTTATTGGTTATGCTATATTGCTCTCTATGCGTTGCTTTACTTTCTTGGTATGGTTTTCCACATAACATTCTCAAAACCGAAATGGATGATATGCAACGTGGTTCATGCATTAACATTAATTAGTCAGAACTTTGGGCACTCGATTCTTAGCTCCCCGTGGCTATATGAGAGCTAGACAATTTGCTAGACATTATTATTGCGATACACATGCTTCACCTTTCGCGCAGCACATTCGGTTGAATACGCTCATAGTTGAAATCAAACCATGTTTACAGATTCTATCGCGATCATCATCGCCCTGCCAATATCCCGGTTGCATGCAAGACTTACACGGCATGGAGCCTCAGATCCGCTTACTGGTCTAACCAGGTATGACAGAATATCAACTTTTCCACAGGGCGACTACTGTCTGACCTCCGCAACCCAAAGGGATAGCGATATTCCCTAGTTTAGACCAGTATCAGATCCTGGACTGTGGACGGGGTGGACTGACTCCCCGCAACGACTGTCAAAGGTCTTCATGACAGACGGAACCGACGGTTTCACGTACTAACGAGGCACGGGGCAAGCGATAATTTAATTTAATACGCACTTAACTTCATTGGTGCGCGCCGTGGATACGAACCCGATACCCTCTGCATGGCATTACGTTAGTATCTCCACTAGGTTATAGCTGCCTTTCAGATTCTACTTATCACGATACGTTGGTTTTAAAGACATTACATTTAAACCGAATGATCTAGAAACTACATTATTGATTCCTATCCGACATTTCGATTTCTTTACAGGAATCGTGTCCATGGCAAACTGGGGTGCCAGTTGTCTTTTCCTTGAATTTAGAAGTCTTCTCAAAAGTACTCGAACATTGTTCAAAATTGTATACTTTTTATGAATTCCTTTATATTTCTTTTTACCACTCTTATTTTCAGACCTATAAAACTAGCAATCTTGTTGCTGAAGTATATTTTGTACAGAGAAATTCGTTGAAGGTACAATGCATACTAAGTAGTTCCCATTGAAAAGCAATGCCAAGAGTTGAATTAAACTTACTCAGGGAACGAGTTAGGAGCACAGTTCGAAGCATCACTTGGCGAACAGTTTGCGTTTAGTAAAAGCATATTTTATCATAATTATAACTTATCCAGCGGAGCCTGCGGTTACACCCGCGCTATTTAGGAGTTCACACCGTGATGTTATGTTAAAGCTTATTATGTAGCGTTGCTCGATAAATGGACTATCCAAGACAAAGTTAATTATACAAATCGGACCATTTGTTCCTAAGATTAGCGCGGTCAACAAAACAAACTATCTCTACAGCTTTATAATTTTAGTATACATATAGAAAAGTAGGTAGAACTCACCGACACTACCTACTGAGATTTCGAACCTTATTTTAAGTTCCTATTTTTTTAACTGAAGTAGAGGAAAACTTCGTGACGAAACCTGCATTAGGAAGACGTTTCCAGAATAAAAGACGCACTTGGCCAGAGTAATGGACATTATGTCTTAACCTTCGACTCGCGTATTTAGGTTAGACAGTTCAAAGTGTTCGTGATCCGCAATACAAGAATACTACTATCATAATTAATATATCGGCCAAGTCTGTCCATTTCCTTATCTCCACCGAAGCTGCTCGCTGGCCACTAAGGCCAGCGAGCAGCCGATGCGGTCGGCTGACGAAAAACCGCACGCTGCCGAATGGCACGACGGATGCCAAGCCAAGCATTAAGTAATCTAAATGCCTTCAACTGAGATTCATTGCAATAATTGCGATTATTTACGTCTAGTTTTATGACTGATTTTTATTATGGTTTGAACTAGGACGAAGATATTCTTCTCGCAGAAGTTGTTTCTAGAGTTCTGTAATAGAAAATCTTAAAAAGACTTTACGTAGATATAAATGTGTGATTTGACTTTCTCGTTGATCTCACTGCATAAATGTGCGCGTGGGATTGGGAGGTCTCGGGTTCGATTCCCGGGTCGGGCAAAGTGTTATTGGGTTTTTCCGTTAGGAAATTCTCAGTAGCAGCACGGAGTCTGGTAATGTGCCCGGTAAGGCAATAGGCTCGCCCCCTAGTACGTGGGACCTAAAAAATGCCTGGCGAAATGAGGGTGTAATATTACACCTCTGCCTGTTTGGTTTTGTAAGCGGTTTCCCAGCCGTGGATCCGCTTGTCAAAAATTTAATTAAATCATGAAATATAAAGGTATCTACATGTTACAATGAATAAAATTTATGGATCAGTCAAATTGTTGTCCTATATAGGGATAGAGCCGACAGCAGCTATCTCGAGCCACACATCTTTATACCAATTATTACTATATTATTTATTATTACATACTTGTAGCAAGTCACTGTCTTCGTGATTAATTAGTATCAACAATATGAAACAAAACTAATCAATAACATTTGAACAAATATAATCTATATACAGTACAATTACCATTATATTTTTTTTCTCCCCTCCACTACCTTTGAACTGAAATATAACCTTGTTCCTTTAAGTTCTTAATGAAGCAACATTATTATGAAATAAACGCGCGCGTTACTCAAAGGGCTGCAGTTATATTCAGCTTGGAGCTCATTATCTGCAGCTGACACTTGCACTTTGCGAACCCACTTTAACATTTTGATTCATGTTTATGTGTTGTGTTGAAGGTAAAATACGTTAACTAGCTATTTTATCCACTAAAGTACGTGTGATGTACACAATTGACACAAATTATTAAGGTGCGTATGAAGGCAAATTTTCTTTGCTGCCTCAGGGCCCACCAGTCTTTGCAAACCGAAACACGGGCAGAATAGTTTGCTAACGGATTTTAGATTACAATACCGGTTTCATATCAGATACCGACAACCCGGTGATAGAGCGGGAGTGTAAACAACTGCCACACCAAAGACAACGGGTTTGATTCCTCTCAAGTCAAACATTTGTCTGCATGAACATGGATGTCTTGCTCAGGGTTTTTTTTATAATATGGGTGTATTAAAAAAATAATGCAATGCAAGACAAGCTCATACGAGTTAATAATAAAGTCTGTATCACATTGACTTAAAACAAATATCAATAAGGAACACAAAGCGCAGTGCTTATGGTAAGGTACACGTAGTGAAGCAAAATATGGAAATATACAGCATAAGCACGCGTGTGGAAATACACGGCATGGATTACTACCGACCTATTCAACCGATTGATATGCGTTTGAATGAAAGTAATAAAAATCCATAATTCCATACAATAGCAAATCCCTCGAAAACAAGCACCACATCCGAAAAACTATTACAGTGAAACATTTTTTGTCATTAAATTACGGGCACAATCCCTATTACTTTGCGGAATAATAAGTGTCACTAACCCACTAAGGAAAATGCAGAAAGCAAATAGTATAATTGGTAAAAGCCGGAAACCCTACCTACCATCTGGCCAGATCGGTATAACAGGCCAAATCCTCATGTTGACTAGCTATGCTATTGCGATACTAATTAAGAGATGCTTAAGTCAGTAGTTAATCGTGACACGCTGGAGGATGATGATCATTGGGGTTCATTTCCAAAAAGGTTAAATCTTTGCTTGCAAATGGTGATGAAACTAGGCCCCATTATCTAATTAGCCATGACAACATGAATGAAGGCTCTAAGAGTCTATAAAACAGCAAATCCCTCAAAACCAAGCAACGATTCCGTATAACTACTACAGTTAAGCTTTCTTTTTCATTAAATTACGGTCACAATCCTATTACTTTGCGGAGTACTAAGTGTCACTACCCTATTTCATTCCACGGATGTCGTAAGAGGTATTAAGGAAAATACACAAAGCAAATCTTTGGGAAAAGACGGAAACCCTATACCTATCAGTCTGGCCAGCGTGGTATAAGAGGCTAAGTCCTCCAATTGACTCACTATGCTATTAGTCGTTGCTCGTGAAAGGCTGTAAGATGATGACCTTTGCCCTATTGTGACGCAAATTAGAAGATACCTGAGTCCAGAAGTTGATCGTGAAAAGCTATATGATGATAATGTTTGGGGACAATTTCCAAAAAGATTAAATCTTTGCTTGCAAGAGGTGATAAACGAAAAATTGGGCCTCATTATCTAATTGGCCATGACAACATGAATTAAGGCGCTAAGAGTCCATACAGCAGCAAATCCCTCAAAAACAAGCACCAATTCCGTATAACTATTACATTGAAGCATTATTTTTTCATTAAACTACGGTAACAATTCTATTACTTTGCGAAGTACAAAGTATCACTACCCCATTAAATTCCGCGGCTGTGGTAAGAGACTACTAAGCAAATAGTATCTTTGGAAAGAGACAGAATCCCTATACCACCTGGCCAACGTGGTATTGTAGTCCAAATCCTCCAAAGGAATCATTATGCTTTTGTGAGACAAATTAGAAGATACCCAATAGTTGACCGTAAAAGGCAGTAAAGTGATGATCTTTGTATTGAATTTCCATCACGGACAAATCTTAGAGGTGTAGAAAATGGGCCTAATTATATAATCGGCTATGACAATATTCATGGAAGTCCTGAGAGTTCTTCAACAGCAAATCCCTCAAACGCAAGCACCAATTCCGTATAACTATTACAGTGAAGCATTCTTTTTTCATTAAATTACGGTCACAATCGTATTACTTTGCGGCGGCTTGATTGCTTTCCCTAACGAGGTTCTTAATCTCTGTCTCGGGCTATCCTCCCTTGGCAATGTTCCTAGCTCAAGCAAGTTTTTGTGGACATTATCATTCAAACGCGTCCTCATATGTTGGAGACCTCGTATGTACACAGTGCGTGTATTAAAGGTTCTTTGTTGGACGGTTGTTTATTCTTCTTGTAGGACTTGAGATAATTTTGGAGGCGTTTGACTTTGTAAGTTGTTACATTGTGTTATGATTTGATCGACGATTTTCAATTAAGCGTTTGAATCATTTTTCAGATGTTTACATGAGTTTAATACCGTCTCTTTGTTAATTCATCAACTGTGGCCTCTCTACTGCCACTTACTGCAGCGAGTGTTGTAAGTTCAAACCAAGCGACCAGCTTGAGCAAGGGAGATGAAGCTATCCTAACACTTCCTTCTGCCTTTCTTTCGCTTTTCCCTGTAGAAAAGAGAAACAATAGAAAAGAAAGCAGAAGGCCCCTAGCATTGCATATACCCATGTGTATTGCTGTCCTGAATATCTTCTGTGGGCGTACAAGGAGGTGTCGAGTGTGTTACGAAAGGAAAAATCCATCATAATGAATATAATACGAATAAACTTATACTTCAGTGATAGGTCAACAGGCACTACATATATATTAAAGGCTGCTTTGATATGATGGAAGTGTGATATATGAATATCTATTCGTGCTTCAGGCGACTAATTTTGGATTTTCGGCGGCTCGATCGACGCAATTTTAATGAAATTTCCGGCAAGCACGATCGCAAGCTGCTATGTCTTTTTCTTTTCTTTTTTGGTGTCGGGTTGGAAAATCCTCATGGAGTCCCTCCGCCCTGGGGGAAGGGCGAAGGGGACTGTCAGACTCTTACTGACTAAAAACCAACCCGTATTCCTCACGTACCCGTATGTCGGAGGGTCGGTTATCGCTGAAGCATTCCTCGCTACCCCTCTACGGGTATTGGCCCACCAGATCGTCAGGCGGGCCCCGAACAACACCCCCTTGGCGGCGGATGAAGGTGTTGGGCTCCGCCGCCAAAACACTCAGCGGCCGCAGAGGATAGGGAGGACGGCAACACAACACCGCATCTCCTCTTCCTCTGCGGCCCCACCGCGACGCAACGATGGTGCGCCTCCATTTGGTCGCGGGAGATGGGCGCGCGGCAACGCAACACCGACACGCCTCTCCTCCCGCGACCGCACCCGACTGCGAGGGACAGAAGAACTGTTCCTCGTACCCGCCCCTTTGGACGCATCCTGCGCAGGCCTCCGTCAAGCCCACGCGGAGCGTCCCCTCCTGGATCCCTCTTAGCTTCACCGCAGGTGACCAATCCACGGTTACTAAGCCCCCCCACCACGACAAGGTGGAGATCCCACGGGGGCGGAAGCTGCTATGTCTAAACTTACTGATTACAATGCTAATTAAGTTTCAATAAGCCTGCTAAACAGAAAGTTTATCATTCATAATGCAAGTTAAGGAAAGGGAAATAAAAAACCAGCTGTTTCGAGCCCAGCTGTACTACGTTCTGTGATTTTCCTAGGACTATAGCCGTCTTACAGTGAGAAGAGTTGCTTGCCTAGCTGAGGGACAGTACTATACAGACAGGGCCGATTATATACCCCAAGTCTAAACAGATGACTTGGTTTCAATCAAAATAAGCATGGCTATATTTGAAGGCCGGTCAGAACCTATCTGAAAGGCAATTCCCCTAAGGGCCTGAAATAGGGGACGAAGCGGTGTATATAATTTAGCAAACAGCCATTTCTTATCTGGTTTTACAAAAAGTAACTTTCTAACAAGATAGCACACGAGAAAAAGCTAGTAAACAATACAAGTACGTGTGCATAATGTACATGCAAATAAATAAATAATAAATTCACATATACGACAATTATTATGCGGTCTAAAGTACCCGACGCTACTAAATGTCTACTAGGGGAGCATATTGCCGTAATAACTGCTTAACAGGCCGATTATATGATTCATTACCTCATTTACATAATATCCTAGTACCCACTAAAAGATACTGCCTGTTATTAAAACTTACTGGAGATTTGACCAAAGATGCCTTACTGTATAAACTGGTTTTGGCTATTGTTTTTATTTTATTACTGTTTATTGTAGATAAATAAAAATTTCCGAAACAAAATCTGTAATAAATTGAAGTGTATGTATGTTGGTCAATATGACCAACACACACCCACTTCATTTTGTTGCCCATAAACGACAGACATAAACTTATGGAAGAGTGGTGACAATAACACGACAAACACTAACAAGGAATACCACTAATATGCGTTGTTGCGTACCAACGACTATTAGTTGCACCAGCAACAACATTAAAAGAATATCTGAAAAGAAATGGTTGAAGACTGCACGAGACAGAAAGAGGTTGAAAAAAATTAAAGAACCTTACTTCAGACACTCTTGTCTACGCAACTAAAATATCTTACAACACAAATGTTTTTCATTTAAAACGACATATTCTCAACTAAAATACTTCATCCCAAAAGTTGTTCCTTCAAATTACGACATGGATCACATAATATTTTCGAGGTTGAAAAGAAAGATCTAGCGCCATTATGTTCTCGAAATTACTTTAGGAATGACGTAACAATGAAACTTCGAGACAAGCCTAAAAGGTTAATATTTCATACAAACTGAGTGACGGGAATTAATATCGTCGTCTTTCAAAGACCGGTTTTCATGTAGCGAGATAATCGGAATCATTTCCGTTTTGTAGATATATCTAAAGCTTTAACATATGTGGCTACAGATTTAAATTGAATTCAATATTTCAATATTTTTGAGCTTGTAATGCAACTTGCTCACTATGATTTGATCATTCTATCAGGTCGATCATTTGGTTAAATAATTCAGTTTAGTGGCGAAAGCTTAATGGGTCGACCAACAGATTTATTAATTGCGTTCCTAATAAACTTTTCGCTTCTTTCCTGGTCTGATGAGGAAATGAAAACATTTTCGGCCAGACATAGCAGTTCTTAGAAGCTTGAGATTCAACCAGAATTGATGTCGGTAATAATTATAAACTAGCCTTTCTCCAGTATGTCTCTTCGCGGATCAGATAATGATCACTTTACCTTCCCTTCCAACTGTGTCATTTGAGAATACATTTTTTTGTTGTATTTTCTTAACAATTCTGGTTTAAGTAAGTCAAATAGACACATTGTCACACCAAGAAGCATCAAACATATTTACAGCAGACTCACATAAAACTGTCGTCAAACAGAGACCCATTAGCTCCTTAGGTACATCTTACGTATTGTGGGAACACACATCCATCACCGCAGACCCGGACATCCCGCCGAAAGAACATTGATAATGTCCCTTGAGACCCGATCTAAGTGTCAAGGACATGTCAAGGTATACATTACTAGTATAATTTGGCCTCTTACTGAACAGCCTTCCCGACAAAAGCCAGATCGAGTTATACTGGTAATTGTGGTGTATTTAACCAATATCTGCTGACCCGTCATTTCATAGATTTGAGTGTATCGATAGATCAAGTAATACTAGGTAAGTGAAGCTGAATGCGTAGGGTGATATTGGGTAAACTGTCCCTAATAATGTGTCGCCTAGCGTTAGAGTGGCCATAACATTTTAATATTATATTTCCAACTGAGCCGGTGGCTACGACTGTTTGTAATTCGTTATGTGACGAGAGTGGTGAGTCAGGCAGCCTTTATCAGTTTTCAGTCTTGAAATTGCAAAAAAGCTCCTTACAAAACCTTAAATAATGTTTTCTTGACAAGAGCCGGTACATGACTGTAGAAAATTATAGAAAATGTCTTCGTTTTGGTACTATGATCTTCATGGTATATTACAAAAAAAATCATCGAATAAAATAAAAACAAAAAATTACAGTACTGTGTAAGTAATTATTTTTGATATATTTTTGTTAACGAACAGTATTCAATCAAATCTGCTTGGACTAGTGAGCTGACACCGGGATGCAACTAGAATAATGCTAGAAGTATGATGATAGTGATGCAGTGGTTTACGAAAAAAACATATCTCTTAACTTAGTAAACGTGAATAATTTTTTAAAACAGCCAATATGTTTTTATTGACGCAATTTTCATCGTAACCTTTATAACACGTCAAACACGTCCTTGCCTGGTACAAAGTGGAGCCTTTTTATAGGTGAGGACATAGTCTATGGTCGATTGAGAAATCCTTAAAGTTTGTACATTGTACGTATGTATGTACACCTACCCATGTGCGGTTTATCCGGTAACTAGGTCTGCAGTTTAGAGTTCTGGTCATACACAAAACTTTTAAAAATAAAATGGATTATTCATCCATTACTTAATGAGGTTTGACTTAAAAACTTTTTGTATTTAGATTGCCGTCTTCAATATATTTAGTTCTAACCATCAATCATTACGTCGTGTTAATAATAACCAATATGTATTTCATTAATGCTAAATAAAAATAATAATCACAACTAGTTAAGTTTATTTACTTGTTTTTCGTACCAAAATGAATACCATGATTTTAGAATGTTTAAAGGGAACACACAGTAGCAACAACGTGACCCGAAATTGTGCATTCATAATTGGTTTGCTCTTAGCAACAACGTAACAGATCATATCACGCTGGAAAATAAATGAAGCGTCCATTAAAGGGAAGAAAAATTGGGAATAATATTATGTCCATATTTTCCTCAAAAAGAACATTCGTAGATTTCTGATAAGCGTGATTTCTGCGAAACACCGATAAAAAGTTAATTACGGAAAAAGCAATATAGCGATGACGTAACCAAATAAGTATTTGATTAATTCGTATAATATTATTAGCAAATGGAAGACACCCACTTTGACAAATTACGTAGAACTTGAAATATTTTCTTTTATTTGCAACGTTGGAGGTCTTAATTAGATAGCTGCGGTGACTAAAATAAAGACAGCTTATTGTAATCGTGAATGTATAATATGTATGTATTTACAAAAAAGAAAAAGTATATATATATATATGTATGTTTATCCATTATCTCTTATATTATAAGGAATTTTTAAATGTTAAGACACCGTGGGGATAGGCTTAGGCTTGTTTAACTCACAATTATTTTATTTACATGTTAATTGGAGGTGCCTCGTGAACACATGATTTTTGCAGGATTTGGATATTTTTATGATTTGTTGAATGTATTTTAACATTATTTATCCCTGATCATATCATTGTAAACTTGTCACCTTCACAAAATTCTTTCTACATTTGCATTCCTTCACGCGTTTCACTAATTTATGTTAATAATAACGATCTGGAAAATGGAGGTAATTGGCGGTCATGGTCAGTATACCAATAGATTGTTTCTTACTGCTGGTTCGTATACCGTTGTCGTCATGCTCACTAAAATGTCATTTCTTGTGGTGGCGTCGTGTGTCGGGTCATCCCTGTCCCTCTAATATGGCGAGAGGGATGATGGCTGGCACATGCGTCATACTCGTGAACGGGTGCTGCTTGCGATGACTGGTCGATGACGGTCTTGCGGGCTGGTATTAGATTGTAATATTTAACTGCATCATTTCCATCATAGTTCTTATCACTTTCGCGGATTGCCTGCATTATTATGTATATACACCGCTATTTTTTAATTAGTACAAAAAATTTAACAGGGCACTAAGTATCTTTAACTGATCATAATTATGTAGTTGAAAAATAAAAATACTAAGTCCCAAAACTGTCTCAAAACTGTCCACAAAAATACGTGATAATTGGTAAATGCAATACTAATACTATGACCGACCCGTGTACTATCATACCATTGATAAATTACCCCCCCCCCCCCGCCCCTCTGCGCCTGCGCCACGCCTCGACGATGCGACAGTACTAAATTACTAGCGAAAGTCAGCGTATCTAATTTCGTTGCAAAACTTAATTGTTTGTCTACGTTTGCTTATCTTACGGGAGTATGTAACTATGCTTCGTGCGTACTTTTTGAGTGGAAAAATCGCGAGTGCAGCTGTGTACCCATGAACATCGTATTGTGAGTGTACAAAAGTGACCGGGTCTGTGTCAAACACCTAAAACAGTGCATATTGGATGCTTTTGACAACGGTGGTGGACATTTCGAAGGACAATGGAAATACTTGTAAGTTTAGTAAATAATACGTACTTAAGTAAATAATAATTTGATGCAGGCGCCTCAAAATCGGTCTGTGTTTTCCACACACCTTGAGGAAGGCCTATGTCCAACAGTGGACGTCTCTAGGCTGACATGATGACGATAAAATAATTTTTAAATAGCAGATGATTCTAACTTCATAAATACGCCAAAATTACTCTTTTCTTTTAGTCCAGAACACCAACTTTTATTTTGATATTTGTTTGCTTTCTAATTACATACCTCCGTATTTAATTACTTGTTAAACGATAAATTTTACCGGTCCTACGCCCGAATGAAGTATGAAGGAGAGGGTAGAACTAACAAAATTAAAAAATAACTACCTACATTTATTATTTTTCTTCATTTTATTTTCTATTGCTACCTACATCATAAGTGCGACAGAGAGAATGCGAATGAGCAGGATGGAATATTATCAATGAATTAGTGAATGGATTGTAAAATATGACTATGATTTAAGTGAGATTTTCTACAATAAACAAATGATAATAACTTTGCTCTTTATTGATATTATGAAATTCTTACGTCACATATATGATAATAATATCTTCGCTAATCTGTCCTTAAAGTTTTTGTACTAATTAAAAAATAGCGGTGTATAATGTAAGTGGATGCTCCTGTTTCACCATGTCTATTCTGAGGAGGCTAACCATATGATCATCAAAAGTATTATGCTTGAGTATTATTATGTACAGTAAATATATACAAGTGATATAGAAGGTGTAACAGTTGCAGCACCTTACAAAATGTAAATTATGTGTATTATGCAAAACCTGGCGATGAAAAAGAGTGACCGTGAGTTTTATTGCCCGTTCTTTCTCATGGTTCTACCTATTGCTTTGCGAACGTGGCAGTAAATGTAAATGTAGAGTCTATAAGTAATTATTTTATAAATTTATTATTTTGACGTTCATAAGCGTCACATTGTGACCCAAATGAATAAAGGATTTTGAATTTGAATATCTAGTACCCATAGTACGAGTACAAGCTCTGCTTAGTTTGGGACTAGATGGTGATGTGTGTATGTGGTAGAATATTATTATTATAATTATGCATAGCGGATATTCTGTTAAGTCTCATTGCAATCGTAATAGTGCTATGGCGATAACATTTTTCTTACTCTTTTTCTTTTTTTCGTGTGAGTTTGTGGCCATCGTAATTGTGAATGTTGTGATGCTCTAAGTTTGTTTTTCGGGCTGTATAATGTCTTATTTGGGTAAGAAACTTGAAATACCGACTAGTAAAAAGCCAAGGAAGTGACGCAGTATTCATATGCTGCCAGGGAGGAAGTTTTCAAAGTGGTTTTCGAGGGGCCTTTCCATCCGAATCCTGTTGGAGTCGCTTGTCTTGACTCTACTACAAAAATTAGTCGAGAATACCGCAGCAGGTTTGAAATCAAGATCGTTTAAGTGAATCGGTTTGTATTGACATTTATTTGTAATCGTAAGAAATTATTATACTTCCTTAGTCTATGATGCCCCAGTTTTAAAGAGCTCAGTAGTAAACTACAAGGAACCCTCATTTACTAATGTTTTTCTTGATTCAGTTGGTCTTCGCACATTCAATTAATAGAAGTCGCGACTAAAACATGGCTGATTTCCTGTCATGTTGTCATGGACATTCATGTCATTTTAGTGGCATTGTACTGTTTCTGAGAATTTCAAAACAAACAAGCCATTAGCATCGAGCAAAACTATCTCAACCATCATTACAACGAACGGCCTTGGAAGACCAATCTGTAATTAGTAAAACAATATTCGTCCTAAACACGACTGCCACAATAAAAATGAGAATATCGACAAAAATGCAATTGAAAACAAATCGTGCTTCAAAAATAAAACTAAAGTGCAACATCAATTTAAATCACGGCCAACTTGTTCCGTTCGTTAATGGCTGGAATAAAATAGGAAGTAAAGTTAAATTTCACCAAATTGCTTCTGTAACGAACGGTTAAAAAGTAACATAGGATGCAACTATTGAATGCTTTAGTGGGTCTCTAGAGTTTGTCTCCCGGCGGCTTGAAGTTTAAGTATGTGTGCCTACGAGCACGTAAGTCTTGTTGGGTGCGACAGACAAGTGGAACTTACCAAAAAGTACTAATTGTAAGCTAAGGGATGTGAAATCTTCGTTAGGGATTGGTACGATATTTCTAGATTTAACGAGTGTAACGACTGGGGTACCTCCTATAGTCATTGCTGCAAGGCTGGCTTCACTGGAAATAAAAAAATGCCGAATGCCTATGCATAGTGTTAATGTAGAAACCTGTAAGAAAGTCGTTATGAAATTAGGATTCTAGTTCATATTATATGAACACATGCATATAAAGAAGAAATATCCGCATCGTAAAAGCTTTAATGCGTTCATGACAAGAATGAAAAATACCTAGCTATTATAAGTCTAATCATTGTAAGTCAAATAGTTGTCAAATAAAAATACTTTGTCCAACATTATCCTTTACCAGAGAGGTTGGACTACGTTTAGACTAGAGAGAACATGCTCGCTATATTTCCTTATACCGAATGTGCAACATGTAATGTCAGTTGGTCTTATTTGGTTAATCATAACGTCAAATTACGCTTCTCATTTAAAGAGGCATAGACTCCTTACAGACTCATATCTTTGACTGCATTCTCTAAATAGCCGTGCTGTCAAATCCAAAAAAAATATTTTTATTTTATTTTATTTTTAAGTTTTAAATAATTCAATTTAGTGGCGAAAGCTTAATGGGTCGACCAACAGATTTATTAATTGCGTTCCTAATAAACTTTTCGCTTCTTTCCTGGTCTGATGAGGAAATGAAAACATTTTCGGCCAGACATAGCAGTTCTTAGAAGCTTGAGATTCAACCAGAATTGATGTCGGTAATAATTATAAACTAGCCTTTCTCCAGTATGTCTCTTCGCGGATCAGATAATGATCACTTTACCTTCCCTTCCAACTGTGTCATTTGAGAATACATTTTTTAGTTGTATTTTCTTAACAATTCTGGTTTAAGTAAGTCAAATAGACACATTGTCACACCAAGAAGCATCAAACATATTTACAGCAGACTCACATAAAACTGTCGTCAAACAGAGACCCATTAGCTCCTTAGGTACATCTTACGTATTGTGGGAACACACATCCATCACCGCAGACCCGGACATCCCGCCGAAAGAACATTGATAATGTCCCTTGAGACCCGATCTAAGTGTCAAGGACATGTCAAGGTATACATTACTAGTATAATTTGGCCTCTTACTGAACAGCCTTCCCGACAAAAGCCAGATCGAGTTATACTGGTAATTGTGGTGTATTTAACCAATATCTGCTGACCCGTCATTTCATAGATTTGAGTGTATCGATAGATCAAGTAATACTAGGTAAGTGAAGCTGAATGCGTAGGGTGATATTGGGTAAACTGTCCCTAATAATGTGTCGCCTAGCGTTAGAGTGGCCATAACATTTTAATATTATATTTCCAACTGAGCCGGTGGCTACGACTGTTTGTAATTCGTTATGTGACGAGAGTGGTGAGTCAGGCAGCCTTTATCAGTTTTCAGTCTTGAAATTGCAAAAAAGCTCCTTACAAAACCTTAAATAATGTTTTCTTGACAAGAGCCGGTACATGACTGTAGAAAATTATAGAAAATGTCTTCGTTTTGGTACTATGATCTTCATGGTATATTACAAAAAAAATCATCGAATAAAATAAAAACAAAAAATTACAGTACTGTGTAAGTAATTATTTTTGATATATTTTTGTTAACGAACAGTATTCAATCAAATCTGCTTGGACTAGTGAGCTGACACCGGGATGCAACTAGAATAATGCTAGAAGTATGATGATAGTGATGCAGTGGTTTACGAAAAAAACATATCTCTTAACTTAGTAAACGTGAATAATTTTTTAAAACAGCCAATATGTTTTTATTGACGCAATTTTCATCGTAACCTTTATAACACGTCAAACACGTCCTTGCCTGGTACAAAGTGGAGCCTTTTTATAGGTGAGGACATAGTCTATGGTCGATTGAGAAATCCTTAAAGTTTGTACATTGTACGTATGTATGTACACCTACCCATGTGCGGTTTATCCGGTAACTAGGTCTGCAGTTTAGAGTTCTGGTCATACACAAAACTTTTAAAAATAAAATGGATTATTCATCCATTACTTAATGAGGTTTGACTTAAAAACTTTTTGTATTTAGATTGCCGTCTTCAATATATTTAGTTCTAACCATCAATCATTACGTCGTGTTAATAATAACCAATATGTATTTCATTAATGCTAAATAAAAATAATAATCACAACTAGTTAAGTTTATTTACTTGTTTTTCGTACCAAAATGAATACCATGATTTTAGAATGTTTAAAGGGAACACACAGTAGCAACAACGTGACCCGAAATTGTGCATTCATAATTGGTTTGCTCTTAGCAACAACGTAACAGATCATATCACGCTGGAAAATAAATGAAGTGTCCATAAAAGGGAAGAAAAATTGGGAATAATATTATGTCCATATTTTCCTCAAAAAGAACATTCGTAGATTTCTGATAAGCGTGATTTCTGCGAAACACCGATAAAAAGTTAATTACGGAAAAAGCAATATAGCGATGACGTAACCAAATAAGTATTTGATTAATTCGTATAATATTATTAGCAAATGGAAGACACCCACTTTGACAAATTACGTAGAACTTGAAATATTTTCTTTTATTTGCAACGTTGGAGGTCTTAATTAGATAGCTGCGGTGACTTAAATAAAGACAGCTTATTGTAATCGTGAATGTATAATATGTATGTATTTACAAAAAAGAAAAAGTATATATATATATATATATATGTATGTTTATCCATTATCTCTTATATTATAAGGAATTTTTAAATGTTAAGACACCGTGGGGATAGGCTTAGGCTTGTTTAACTCACAATTATTTTATTTACATGTTAATTGGAGGTGCCTCGTGAACACATGATTTTTGCAGGATTTGGATATTTTTATGATTTGTTGAATGTAGTTTAACATTATTTATCCCTGATCATATCATTGTAAACTTGTCACCTTCACAAAATTCTTTCTACATTTGCATTCCTTCACGCGTTTCACTAATTTATGTTAATAATAACGATCTGGAAAATGGAGGTAATTGGCGGTCATGGTCAGTATACCAATAGATTGTTTCTTACTGCTGGTTCGTATACCGTTGTCGTCATGCTCACTAAAATGTCATTTCTTGTGGTGGCGTCGTGTGTCGGGTCATCCCTGTCCCTCTAATATGGCGAGAGGGATGATGGCTGGCACATGCGTCATACTCGTGAACGGGTGCTGCTTGCGATGACTGGTCGATGACGGTCTTGCGGGCTGGTATTAGATTTTAATATTTAACTGCATCATTTCCATCATAGTTCTTATCACTTTCGCGGATTGCCTGCATTATTATGTATATATAATGTAAGTGGATGCTCCTGTTTCACCATGTCTATTCTGAGGAGGCTAACCATATGATCATCAAAAGTATTATGCTTGAGTATTATTATGTACAGTAAATATATACAAGTGATATAGAAGGTGTAACAGTTGCAGCACCTTACAAAATGTAAATTATGTGTATTATGCAAAACCTGGCGATGAAAAAGAGTGACCGTGAGTTTTATTGCCCGTTCTTTCTCATGGTTCTACCTATTGCTTTGCGAACGTGGCAGTAAATGTAAATGTAGAGTCTATAAGTAATTATTTTATAAATTTATTATTTTGACGTTCATAAGCGTCACATTGTGACCCAAATGAATAAAGGATTTTGAATTTGAATATCTAGTACCCATAGTACGAGTACAAGCTCTGCTTAGTTTGGGACTAGATGGTGATGTGTGTATGTGGTAGAATATTATTATTATAATTATGAATAGCGGATATTCTGTTAAGTCTCATTGCAATCGTAATAGTGCTATGGCGATAACATTTTTCTTACTCTTTTTCTTTTTTTCGTGTGAGTTTGTGGCCGACGTAATTGTGAATGTTGTGATGCTCTAAGTTTGTTTTTCGGGCTGTACAATGTCTTATTTGGGTAAGAAACTTGAAATACCGACTAGTAAAAAGCCAAGGAAGTGACGCAGTATTCATATGCTGCCAGGGAGGAAGTTTTCAAAGTGGTTTTCGAGGGGCCTTTCCATCCGAATCCTGTTGGAGTCGCTTGTCTTGACTCTACTACAAAAATTAGTCGAGAACACCGCAGCAGGTTTGAAATCAAGATCGTTTAAGTGAATCGGTTTGTATTGACATTTATTTGTAATCGTAAGAAATTATTATACTTCCTTAGTCTATGATGCCCCAGTTTTAAAGAGCTCAGTAGTAAACTACAAGGAACCCTCATTTACTAATGTTTTTCTTGATTCAGTTGGTCTTCGCACATTCAATTAATAGAAGTCGCGACTAAAACATGGCTGATTTCCTGTCATGTTGTGATGGACATTCATGTCATTTTAGTGGCATTGTACTGTTTCTGAGAATTTCAAAACAAACAAGCCATTAGCATCGAGCAAAACTATCTCAACCATCATTACAACGAACGGCCTTGGAAGACCAATCTGTAATTAGTCAAACAATATTCGTCCTTAACACGACTGCCACAATAAAAATGAGAATATCGACAAAAATGCAATTGAAAACAAATCGTGCTTCAAAAATCACGGCCAACTTGTTCCGTTCGTTAATGGCTGGAATAAAATAGGAAGTAAAGTTTAATTTCACCTAATTGCTTCTGTAACGGACGGTTCAAAAGTTACATAGGATGCAACTATTGAATGCTTTAGTGGGTCTCTAGAGTTTTGTGTTGTCTCCCGGCGGCTTATAGTTTAAGTATGTGTGCCTACGAGCACGTAAGTCTTGTTGGGTGCTACAGACAAGTAGAACTTACCAAAAGTACTAATTGTAAGCTAAGGGATGTGAAATCTTTGTTGGGGATTGGTACGTTGTTTCTAGATTTAACGAGTGTAACAACTTGGGGTACCTCCTGTAGCCATTGCTGCAAGGCTGGCTTCACTGGAGATAAAAGAATGCCGAATGCCTATGCAAAGTGTTAATGTAGAAACCTGTACGAAATTCGTTATGAAATTAGGAGTTTAGTTCATATTATATGCTGAGGACGTCCGTCGTTGTCATAGGATGGGACGCCAGACTACCACCGACAAGGCAAGGCCCATTCTGATTAAGTTTGAGTCTGTTGTAGTGCGGGACAGTATATGTTTCGCAAAGACAAAACTCAAAGGAACGGGTATCCCTTTGTCCGAGTTCCTAACCCGTTCGCGACACGACGCATTTATGGCTGCCCGGGCGAAGTTCGGCGTTGCGAAGTGCTGGACTAGAGAGGGCTTTATTCACATCCAGGGCCCCGACGGTAAGCGATATCGCATAACCTCTATAAGCGATCTAAATAAGATCAAGCTCGTGGAAGTCGTGGACGCGGAGAAGTCGATCACTAAACCAACCACAACTAAGGCCAAAAGAGCTGCAGCTTTGAAGAAGTAGGGTTTGCCGATCTTCATCACGTACATAACTGTAGGTAATTTTATTTAATTTCAGTATGTATTGAATGCACCTTCACTATGTACCGTTTTATATTTTTCATTTTATTTTTCGTGTACCGCAAACCAACAATAAACATACAGTCCGTTCACAGTTATTTTACCTCTGACAGATGTCGGTGTTTATTTTCTTTATGTTGGAATTGTACTCTGTGATGACAGGAATGTAATATAGGGTTACGCGTGCATAACATTTTACCCAATATTAGTGGAAATGCTTCAAAAATTCAAATGATTGAAGCTCATGGCCGCAAAGTGGTTAGATTACCGCCGTACCACTGCGAGCTAAACGCAATTGAACTTATGTGGAGTCTCATTAAAAGGCGAGTCACAAGCAAAAATTTAGGACAAGAGGCAACCAACATTGTGAATTTAGCTGAAGAAGCTTTTCAATCTATCACTGCAAAAGACTGACAAAAACAATGCAAACATGAGCGCCACATTGAAGACAAGCTTCGTGAAACAGATGGGTCTACGGATGCTGAAATGGACAGGTTCATAATAGAATTAAATTCTGAGTCTGATACCTACAGGATATGACAGCAGTTACGAATCATCATAACAGTGGCAGTCCACATGGATCATTCTTATAGACTCACGCCTGTTTCCATGCAGGGGTAGGCAGAGGTGTAATATTACACCCACATCATTCTTATTCAAAATAAATATGAAAATTAAATTTGCAGTTTTTGTATTTGATAATTAGAACCTCACGTTGGCGTAATTATGATGCGTTTACCTTTATGTATCAAAAAGACAACATTTTTATTATAATTACTTATCTTCATTGGAAATTAGTTATTTCGTGAGAAAATAAATGTACATGCATATAGCCATGCCAATATCAAGAGGTTTTGTTACAAACATTACTTCCAAATATTTAATACGATCGCTTAGGCAATAAAAAAATAAGTACATTTTTAGCAATAATGTATATTTAAAATGGGAGTATTATATACCAAATATAGCAACAAACAAATCGTATAAACAAATATAAACAAATATATAAACAATAAATAAACAAATAATATTTATATCGTATATATAAACAAATCGTTACTGTCACCTTCTGTCATAGCTGTCAGTTATGTCAATTCATAATACGTTCTGTTTTTACTACCTTGTTTGAATAGGTGTGTTTTTAGATGACTATATATTTTTTTATAATCTTTAACTTTTAATGTCTCTCTTAACTTTGTCGAAATATTTTGTCTCTTACATACCCCTATTTGTTATTAATTATTTGTTAGTTTAATATTGTTACTTTTTTAATTGATGATTTCTTGGTCAATGCGCAACTGGCGGGTGGATACTATAAGTGTAGCTTCACGTGATTATTAAATATATATAGATATTTTTATTGATATATTTAGTTTATTTTATTTATTATATATTATTTATTAGTATAAATGTCGGATACAGACTCACATAGCGATGCCGATACCTTCCTTTCTGCTTCAAGTCTAGATGATAGTTTTGTAAGTGTTCCCTCTCTAGGAGACATTCTCCAGTCCCAGTTTTCGGACGTACCCAAGAACTTTAATGTAGTCCATTTAAATGCACAGAGTATTCCAGCCCATTTCCCCGACATGCTGGCCAACTTAGACTGCCAAAATATTCATGCCATTTTAGTTTCAGAATCTTGGCTGAAACCTTGCCTTCCATCAGTGACTTATTCACTTCCATAATCTTATTAGAAATGATCGCCAGTTCGGCGGTGGGGGCGGTGTTGCCATATATTTACGTCACCATATTCCTTATCGCATAGTCACTATGTCACCACAGCCGCCGCCGTCAAACTCAGGCGAGCATCTCTTTTTGGAAGTAGAACTTCACCGCATAAAAGTACTTTTAGGTGTATATTATTCTCCGTCTAGTCGTGTTAACTTTTTTAATTCCTTTGAGCAAATATTGGAAAACCTAATTCCTTCATATGATCACACACTCATAATGGGAGACTTCAACACCTGCCTCCTTAAACAGGATTCTCGTACTGCTGCTTTCTGACGTGCTGCAGAGTCCTGCAATCTGTCAATTTTAAACTTAAATGCAACACATCACTTCCCTAATACTTCTCCTTCTCTTCTTGACCTTATTCTGGTTTCTTCCCTTCATTTCGTTCATAGGCATGGTCAATGCACAGCGGATGCATTTTCTTACCATGACCTCATTTTTGTGTCATACAAGATTCGTCCTCCCAAAGCAAAGCCGACGATAGTCTTGCAGCGCAATTTCAGTGGCATGGATCATGACAAACTGCGGGAAGATGCCGCCAATATTGACTGGGATCCACTTTATTCTTCAGATTGTGTCGACATGAAAGTCCATTTTTTAACAAGTAACCTCGTTAAATTATATGATGTGCACGCTCCAATCCGTGCTATTAAACTAAAACATTTACCAGCACCTTGGCTACATGAGGACATCAAAAAAATCATGGCAAAAAAATCTGCAGCCAAGGCAAAATTTAAGCTTAGGCCTACACCACTAAACCAAGAAAAATACGTTGAGATCAGAAATCACTGCAACAAGGTGTGTAGGAAAGCGCAACGCCAACATATTCATAAATCCGTTGAAAATGGTGATCCAGCTAAAGTCTGGCAATTTCTAAGAACTCTAGGAGTTGGTAAGACACGACATCAACCCATTCCGAATAACGTCAACCTTGATTCACTCAACATACATTTCAGTACTTCGTCCAATTTCGATGGCAATATGAAAAGATATACTTTACAACATCTTTCTTCCTTACCAACCCCAAATTATTCTCCTTTTGTCTTCTCGCAATTTGCCGCCTGTGATGTTAAGAAGAGTATACTGGCAGCTACATCCAATGCAGTCGGTAATGACTGTATTAGCCGCAAAATGATCCTTCCTATCCTAGATGAAATTCTTCCAGTCCTATGTCATCTCCTTAACCATTCCGTTGTCCGTGGCATATTTCCATCTGCGTGGAAAGAGGCACTCATTATCCCCTTGCCTAAGAAATCTAAGTCTTGTTCCTTTGCAGATTATCGTCCCATATCCATACTACCCTTCCTGTCAAAGGTCCTTGAACGTCTAATCCACACCCAACTCAGTTCTTTCCTTCGTAAAAAGTCGCTCTTGAATCCCTATCAATCTGGTTTTCGCCCCGGCCACAGTACCGTTACTGCATTGGTTCATGTAACTGATGACATTAGGCGAGGTATGGATTATGGGAATCTTACGGTCTTGTCCTTACTCGATTTTAGCAATGCTTTTAACACCGTAGATTTCCATATCCTACTTGGCATCTTGCGCTCTCTTAACATATCTCCAGCGGCAATTGACTGGTTTCATAGTTACCTGTTTGGTCGCCGGCAGCGTATACGCATCGAAGACTCGTATTCCTCATGGTCTAACACGAATGCTGGTGTGCCACAGGGTGGCGTGCTATCTCCGTTACTCTTCGCAATATTCATTAATTCTATCTCAAACCAATTACTTTCTTCCTACCACCTTTACGCAGATGATTTGCAGATCTACACGCAAGCTCCCTTAAATAAGTTAGCAGAAGCTTGTATAACTATTAACACCGACTTGGCGCGGATCTGTGAATGGACCAAGAAATATGGACTCTTAGTAAATCCCGATAAATCCCAACTGATCATTATAGGTAGCTCTAGAATGGTCTCAAAAATTAGTTGGCCCGATCTTCCGCGAATAACTTTTGATGGAAAAGATCTATCTTTCAGCAAATCAGTAAAAAATCTCGGGATCTATTTTGACGAAACCTTGTCTTGGGGACCACAGTTGCAGGAAACTAGTCGCAAACTATTTGCATCTGCAGGTTCATTGCGTAGGTTACGCAACTTCCTTCCGACTGCCACTAAAATTGCGCTTGCGGAATCTCTGCTTCTGCCTATACTTGACTACGCTGATGTCAGCTAACTTGACCCCAACGAAGAGCAGCTAGACAAACTTGAGCGTCTCCAAAATTTTTGCATACGATTTATATTTGGACTTCGCAAATATGATCACGTTTCAGAATTTCGCCTCAGGCTCAAGTGGCTGCCAATTCGTCTTCGCAGGAATACTCACATTCTTACATTATTATACAATGTCCTGTTTAATCCTAGTGCCCCGTCTTACCTCAAAGAACGTTTTAAGTACATTAATGACACACATGTAAGGTCCTTGAGGTCGTCCAGGGATTTGACGCTGGAAATGCCAATGCATTCTACAAATTACTTTGACAAATCCTTTTCTGTTCAGGCCGTGCGCCTGTGGAATGCATTGCCAGTAGAGATTCGAAGCGCAAAATCTCTAAACATATTTAAGGGAATGTTAAAAAAGCATTACCTCTCCATCTAACATCAAAAATGCAAACAAAATAATGACTATACTGAATGTAATGTCTTGCTATATAACATCTAGTCTTTGTATCGTATAGTATTTTTATGTTTTTATTTTTATTGGTACAAATATTTTAGTATGTCCTATATATTATAAGTATTTGTATATATATATATATATATTATGTATAATAATAATAATTTGTGTATATATGTATTATATATAAGTAGGTATATAATATATATGGTTGGTAAATGTATATATTTTTATTTAATATTATGTTTTGTTTTTTCTTTATTTCATTATTTAACTACACCACCACCACACAATGACTGCTTACATTATTTCTGTCCATCCTAAGGTTGCCTGACAGAGATCGCATCTAGCGGTAAGGCCGCCGATTGTACATAGATATTAGTTAATTTACCAATGTACCTACTGTACGATTTTATTTTGTTGTACAATAAAGTGTATTATCTATCTATCTATATGAACACACGCATAAACAAGATAATTATATCCGCGTCGTACAAGCTTTAATGAGTTCATGACGAGAATGAAAAATACCTTGCTATTATTAGTCAAAAAGTTGTCAAATAAAAATACTTTGTCCAACATTATCCTTTACTGCAACCTTGACAAAGTGTATAAATCATCATCATCAGCCATTAACAGTCCACTGCTGGACTAGGCCTCCTTTGAAAGGAGGAATTGGCCTACTATACCAGGCTGGCCAAACGGGTTGGTATAGGGTTTGTATCAAGTTTTCCTTCTCTTGCAGTGTTCTTCTCTGCATAATATGCTCTCTCAGTCGGCTCTTACGACTCCCATGGCCATGGGATGATATGGGGTGGTGACATTTCGTATTCTTAATCCGTCACCACACGGACGGAAGTGTATACAGATTATACAAAAGTACGAGACTTGTGAATTGGACAGTCGATATCGATTTGAGTAAGAATACTCAACGATAATAACTCGTCAAAAAGCAAAGTCTGCTTTTCGACCAAGACTAGGACCAATTCAAAAACCATATAAGGTAAAGGCCAGGTAAAGAGTACTCTAAACGGTCGAGTGGGTTTAAAGAATTTGATTAAAGTGAATAAAACAAAAGGTATGTTAAGATTTTAGCTAATGGAAAACAGACTTGTAACGAAGGTATATAAAAGTAAAATGTCACTTCAGCCAAAATACTCGGACTAATGTTTTAAAGCTTTGGTACATAATGGCTTGCCGAGATGTTTGATTCTACATTACTAGAATCTGAAGAGAAACCCGTATCGTGTCATGCTTACCGAACTGCTTACTGTGCAAAAAATAATACTATGCTGATAATATTTAGATCAAATAATATTCTAAGGATTGCATAAAAATCCAATGTTCTTAATGTAACACAAACTTTTGTTTGTTTGTTATTGGTCTAGCTATAATTTACTCCGCGACAAAAGAAAAAGCGCAGAGCTTAAGAGTACATGTGCAGATTATAGTATTATTATTGAGATTCTTTCTTTCTTCGATCCTTTTATAAAGATTTTCTTCATAGCTGTGCCTGCGCAAACAGCTCAATGGTGCAACTTCAGAGAGCACTAGAAGGTTGGCGATTACTATACTAGAAATAAAAATCAAACTAAAAACAGACACGAAGATTTCAATTATCTCTGAAGTGCACCACTGAGCTGTTTGCGCAGGCACCGTTACTCGTATGAAGAAAATCTTTACAAAAGGACTCTATAATAAAACATTTTCATATCATCTACACCGGCCTTGTATATATACTGTCCCACAGCTGGGCACGGGCCTCTTCTTACTATGAGAAGGGTTAGACAATAGTCCACTGACGAAGTTCAGGTTGGCAGACTTCACATGTATTTCGAGAATATTATGGAGAACTCTCAAACATGCAGGTTTTCTTGCGATATTCTCATTCTCCGATAAAGAAGCGAGAATTAACAATTATTTAATACACACTACCTATGTATTGTTAAAAACCGTACACAAAATCCGTTCGGTTTTTTCACAAGTATCACCTTCGGAGAGTCAATTATTAGGAAATTATCAATTATTTAAAAGTGAAATTACCGCAATGTTACTCTTCTTGTTATACTAGTTGAGGCTTTTAATCATTGGAAATAGTTCGATCTCTCGTCATCGATGCTATATTATTCATTCACACTTATTCCCTAGAAGCAGGCATTTAAAAACAACACTGGAAAATTATAATTCAAGGAAATATACAACTTGTAATTTTCCATGACCAATCATACCGAGAGCCCGAGAGTCACACTCCAATGTATAATACGCCAAAACTCAATCCAACTTTTATATTGAATTTTTAATAACGAACTCAGAAGCGACGTGGCGTCGAGATCGCGAAATGTGAAACTGAATGTTTTAAATCTTTTATTGCATTTAATGAGTTCACTGTATTTTGATGGCTGCCATTGAAGGCAGTTTATGGTAAATTCTATGTAAAGAGGGTGTTAGAATCGGCACAATACTTATATTGCGTCGTTTTTAGCTGGGTTGCATATGTGTCGAATTCTTTGTATACACGACATTACAAACAAGGTGACCAAGGAAAAGGACTGGGAATGGGAATATAAAAATTAAAACATCTCGTCTACTTGAGATAATTTAAATGAAAATTTCTCCACGTGGACATCATGAATAGTTATTAAAAGAATATCACTAAGCTAATCATAAACATTAACAACATAAACACCAATACACTAAATTAATAACTTGCCACTACAATTAAACAAAACTTTGAAGCTTAACTTAGCTAATATCATTGACCAAAAACTGTTTGTACCCTTTTTACATCCCAAGCTCATTGTAGGACGAACTAAAGTAAGGCAGTAAAAAATGGCAAGCACAAGGTTCGAGTCATGTTTGAGAATTCTAAGTGAGGCTGGGTGATATAAAATTAATTAACGCTGATTTCTTTTTGTGGGAGCTCTAGAGCTTTAAGACGGATGTGTGGGTGTTATACAAGTGTAAGTATAGGCATATATGCCTAGGCATCGAGTATCATCATAATTTTTGTGTCATATTGCTATAGGAGCCCAGGATCCGCTTTCTAAACTAACCCGATTTGACAGAAGCTAATTTATCTTTTCCAGAGAGTGACTGACGCCTGACCTCCGCAATCCGAAGGGATAGCAATATTCGAAGGCTTATGTAGGCTATACACGCTACGGTCTACCGGAGAGTTTACCTGTGCAGGTCAAACATGTACATAAAACTGCACAGGTGTATTCCCACACACGCTCCGTTATAACTGCGCAGGTATACCTGCACAGGTAAACCCATTAGACTCTTAGAATATTATTTGTGTATTTGACAGTACTGATTCCAGCAATGACTGTCAGAGAGAGAGATCATTAGCAGCATCCAGTGTATTTTAGATTTTCTACACTTAGAATTCAGATTTGTCAACTATTCTTACCACTGTCGAAAAAAAAAATGACTGAAATGTTAACCACTATTTTTATGCGCATGATTAAAACAATATTTACCATATACATTTAATTTTAGAAATAAACATTCTCCTTAGTTTATTCTACAAAAATTGTTGCTAAGCGCATAGCTTACAAAATTAAATAAATAATCTTCCAATTCGACATCAATTTTCAAGTCAAATCCTTAAAGCCATACAGTTCATGTTCTATTATAGAGCGGCGGCCGTTTAAATTGTGTAATTACGAGTATATAATAAACTATTTCAATGGATCAGATTGATTGAGGCAACGATAGCCAAGTGCAGAGACTTCTTCATGTTTCGTGTTAATGATGTGTCATTTTGAAAAAGTTTCTACATATCTTATTCACCCAGAACGCAGCCACCCTTACTGCATTTTTATTGGCGTTCATTAGGTCTTGAAGAGTAGATGTGCCTGGGCAGTTAAGACATAATAGCAAGTGATATTCTAAGTGCTAGTGAAGACACTAACGGTCTGCTACCCCTAGAGTCTCGGATTCAAACCCATGTCGTACCACTGACTTTTCGAAGCTTTTTTTTTTATAGTCTAACGCCTATATCCCCGAAGGGGTAGGCAGAGATGAAAATATTACACCCATATTTCGCCATGAATTTAGGTCCCACGTAATAGGTGGCGAACCTATTGCCGTTTCGAAGTTATTTGCATGTTAAATGACAAATTGAAGGTGAAGAGAAACAACGTAAATAAAACTGCATGTATTAGAGTTCTACATAATGTTCTTGAAAGACATGTGAAGTCCTCTAACGCACACTTGACCAGCGTGGTGGGCTTTACCCGCCTCATAGAATTCTAGCATAATGAGAAGAGCTCCATGCTCAGTTGTGGCAGTACTGACAGTGTATATAAAAGTCTGATGATGATGAACAATATATAACGGCACTCGGTCGCATAATCATGGTATAACTCATGACGAAACGTTAAGGCAATTGACACGTATATTTTACTAGATGATGCCCGCGGTTACACCCGCGTTATTTAAGGCACAGGCCAGGCGAGGGGAGCAGTAGCTCCCCTCGCCTGGCTCACAGCGTAATGTTATATAGCCTATAGCCTTCCTCAATTAATGGGCTATCTAACACTGAAAGAATTTTTGAAATCTGTCTATTCAACCAAACAAACAAACAAACTCTTCAGCGTTATATATTAGTATTACGAGTAGATTAGATTACATGGAGGTCTGTCTTTTTGGTTTCATTACAATATAGCCGTGCTTTACCTACCTTTTTTACTTCATGTACGTATTATACCTTCGCAATATACAGCAGGGACTGAAGGAATAATTCCTAATCGATATCCCGTCGTGTTCAAGACGTAGGTCGTCCGATAACGCATCTTATCTCACCCCTTCCACGATGCCGCCGATATAATTAGAACGAACATACATGTATAGGACATAGGTTTATAAGGCTGAGGTTTGATGAATGGAAAAGTGCCCGATTAACTGAAAATTTAGAGAGGTTTTCGTGACTGATACTATGGTTAGGAGAAGAGTTATAAGTCTAGTGTAAAATGGGTTCCAAATAGTTTTAATATACTTATTGATATACTTCGCTAGTCTATCTATACACATTATAAAATGAAGTCCCCTAAACTTTTTATCTGTCTGTATGAACGCGATAAATTCAAAACTACCGAACGGATTTTGGTACAGTTTTCACCAATAGAAGGGGTGATACCTAAGTAAGTATAGTTTATGTGTATAATAACGCAGGTGGAGCCGCGGGCAGTCTAATGGTTGTAGATGTGTAGATAAACAAAGTTTTATCATATTTGAATCAGTTGTTTAGCTGCGAAAGGCTAACAGACGGGCGTAGGAAAACTTTCACTTTTATAATCTTCTTCAGTAGCTGCTGGCGTCCTCTAGTAAAATATAATAATCATTGTTGTATTGAAACCAGTTTATAAATGTTTTGTTTACTAATCATTACCAAAAAATATCAATATGGTCTGTGTCTCCGTACTGACAGGTAACGCACAGACGATACTACTAGGCGTAGGAAGCTAAAGCTTGACTCTCTTTGGAAGTAAGGGGGCACTAGAAGATGATTTTTGGAAATTCACCCATAAGGGAGTAAATACGCGGTCAGAGTTTATATGATCGTTTTTATCTACGTGTCATTCACGCGGGCCAAAGTGTCTGGCAAGAAGTAAGTAATTTTATATTACTTTAAAAAGAGTGGCCTTGAGTTAGATTGCTTGTTCTGTACAGTTCCGTTCATAATAATTGCCATATTGCGACAACCATGGGTATAAGTCGATAAAATTGAATGATTCATGGGGAGGTCATATTCAAGTAATGATATAAAATGCAAGTATTAAAAATATTTGCTTGTTTACGTTCCTAATTTAGACGGGTAGTATATTTTTTATACAATTTGGTAAGTCATGTGCTATTAGCAATTTAAAATTGGTAAAAGCAAACTGTGAAAAGAAATAAAAGGCTTAATCATTGAATCACTTAAATGCGTATTATTTGACATATAATGATATGTTTTATATGCTGAGCTGAGCCTACGGCTACACCAGCGTAATTTGTGGCTACTACTAGTACTACTCCCGTGACTTATAGCGTGATTTTAAATAGCCTACAGCCTTCCTCTAAAAATGAGCCAACCGACACAACAATAATTATGTTCCTGACTATAGCAATATTATTATGAGTGTAGTTCCTGAGATTAGCGCGTTCAAGCAAACCAACAAACATACAAACCCTTATTGTATTGGTTTATATAGACTGCATCTAAATATTCTCTGCAACGCCGACAACACTTAGAAGACTAGGTATAGAGTAAATTTAAATGACGATATAATTATACTTTCGCGAAATATAAGGCTAGCCTTATAACCATGGAAAGCATAGATCAGTCTATTAGCAATTTATCAGTATAGATAGTGGGTATTCCCTGGGGTAAGAGGTTCAACTAACAAAGGCTCAAAAAGGTATGTCCAGCTTCGTAAATATTATCCAGAAAAAGCTAGCGGTGAAGTTTGCCATCCCGTATTTGGTAATGCGTGCTAAGCTTCCGCTGCAATTCTCACAATGAGAAGATTTTCACGCCTAACAGTCACTCGCCTAAATATCAGTTTATTTGTTTATGCATTAACTTGTTCCCTAAACAGAAGAGCATGCATGAGAAATTTGATGGGACTGAATGAAGCAAGAGAGATATGTCAGGATCGTTGCAAATGGCGTTCCGTAGTCTCTGCCTTCCCCTCCGGGAAACAGGCGTGAGTCTATGTAGGTATGTCTGTATATTAACTTGTATACTTACGACATTAAATAATTTAAATGTTGTTTTCATCTTAGATCAATGCAATCAAATTTTATTAACTCAGTATTACCGACGTTTTGCCCATCTTACAACGGCCGTGGTTGCGGAGGAAATCAGATAAATATCGTCAGTAAAAAGAAATAAAATTGTATGATGAATACAAATCGCGAAAGTTTAAAATCGATTATTACATATTTGATGATTAAGGAAGGAAAAGTGTCCTTAGTATTGTGTCATGTGTGATGCTTCTGTGCTGTGCCATGCGTATCTGAATCTCTTGATCGTCACTGATCTCTATAGTGCACAGAGATATTTATCACTAAACTAATCATTAACACTGACTGCCTCCGTGGTCCAGTGGATAGCGTATGCGACTGCTGATCGGAGGTCCCGGGTTCGATTCCCAGGTCTTGCAAAAGCGTTACTGGGTTTTTCCAAATTCTCAGTAACAGCACGGAGTCTGGTGATGTGCCCGGTAACGGCAATAGGCTCGCCCCCTATTACATGGGACCTAAAAATTCAGTGCGAAATGTGGGTGTAATATTACACCTCTGCCTACCCCTCCGGGGATAAAGGCGTGAGTTATAAATATTATAAATAAATAAAAAAAAAGAATCATTAACACTTAAATATGCTTTGCTTCCTTTAATTTTTCTACCTTGTACAATAATATATATAGTAAGTACAGGGTGTAATAAACCTCCCCCGTGGGATGTCCACCTTGTCGTGGTCGGGGGGCTCAGTAACCGTGGATTGGTAACCCGCGGTGAAGCTAAGAGAGATCCAGGAGGGGACGCTCCGCGTGGGCTTGACGGGGCCTGCGCAGGATGCGTCCAACGGTGCGGGTGCGGGGGACAGTTCTGTCTGTCCCTCGCGGTCGGGTGCGGTCGCGGGAGGAGAGGCGTGTCGGTGTTGCGTTGCCGTGCGCCCTATCTCCCGCGACCAAATGGGGGCGCAGCATTAGATGCGTCGCGGTGGGGCCGCAGAGGAAGAGGAGATGCGGTGTTTCGTTGCCGTCCTCCCTATCCTCTGCGGCCGCTGAGTGTTTCGGCGGTGGAGCCCAACACCTTAATCCGCCGCCAAGGGAGTTTTGTTCGGGGCCCGCCTGACCATCTGGCGGGCCAATACCCGTCGGGGGGTAGCGACGAATGCTTATGCGAATCCCTACCCTCCGACACACGGGTACATGAGGAACACGGGTTGGTTTTTAGTCAGTAAGAGTCTGACAGTCCCCTTCGTCCTTCTCCCGGGGCGGAGGGACTGCACGAGGATTTTCCAACCAGATACCAAAAAAAAAAAAGGGTGTAATATACCTGCAAGTAGCGACGCTGTTGCCTCGCAACAAGTTTGTACGCGGTCACTTGCGGTATGGCTTGTGGGCTGGCGCCCGAGTAGTTGCGACCTGGTACCTCTACATTACACGATACGTAGATGAGGAAGCTGTACATAGCAGGATATTGTAAGATTGTCTTTACATTTATGAGTAATTCAATATTTAGGGGCCCTGTAATTTAGTTGCGGTGAGACAAGTTTATAATTATTTTTATAAATGAAATGTACCTACTCGAGGCATATTTTAGAAAATAGTAGTAAAAAAGTTTGTTTTAGAGTGCTTTGAAGCGCAGTAACATACTGTGGTGAACCTTAGTTGATACACACAGTGTCGATTGATTTATAGTTAATCTTGAGGTGAGCAGCCTCTGAGACTTTTAGATTACCAGGCGTAGGAAAAAATCTTTATATGCCTAAGTATTGATTTATTTTCTTTTTATTGTGAGTATTGTGTAATACTTGAATAGCTCTTTTTGGCATTGCGAGCCTTTGTCTCGTCTTTCCTAGGTGAAAGGTTAATCATTTGCGTTACAGTGCAATCGTGGAAAGTTATCATTTCCACCATTGCACTGTAAGGTAACTGAAATTAAGTCTTATTCACAATCCCTCATTCAACTATGATTTACCATAAAGCCGAGTTGTATATAATACAAAGGCGGTTAGTTGGCACACAGTAGTAATCAGTAGTGTGTAATTAAGCTGCAAGTTGCGGCAAAGCCTCTGCTTTGTACAAGTTGAGACGGGGCCACTTGCGGCGACGTTTGTGGCTTAGGTCGTGTTGCCACACTTATAAATAGACTCGATCTAGACTCCGCCCGCGATTCCGTTCGCGTGAATTATTAGGTTGGGGGAAAAGTCTTTTCGCATTATAGTATGTATGAACTTGTAATAAAATCTCTTTGGCTATACTATTTGTATCTGGCTGGTTTTGGTATAAATGAAAGTTTAAATTTTAAAGAACATAATTCCAAATTCAAATTAGGAAAATGTGTGATTTTCATTTGTTTTTCGTACTGTCAAGATGAGTGAATCTAACAAGAATCTAATGAAGAAATTCGTTACATTTTAAAATTTTACTACAAAAAAGGTAAAAAAGCAACGCAAGCCGCGAAAAAAATTTGCGATGTTTATGGACCTAGTGCAGTTTCTGTGAGAATAGCACAAATTTAGTTTAAGCGTTTTACATCCGGAAATTTTGATGTCAAAGATGCACGTCGCTTTGGTCGCCCTATTACGGATAAAATGGATGCCTATTTTGTAAAAGTGTAGCAAGATAGGCATATCAGTAGTTACAACGTAGCTGAAGACCTGGGAATTGACCACAAAACAGTATTGGCGGATTTGAAAAATACTGGGTATACAAAAAAGCTCGATATTTGGGTACCTCACGAGCTCCCTGAAAGAAACCTAATGAACCGTGTACTCATTTGTGATTCTTTATTACGACGTAATGAAACCGAACCATTTTTGAAGACGCTGATAACTGGTGATGCAAAGTGGATCACGTACGACAAGAACGTGCGAAAAAGGTCGTGGTCAAAGGCCGGTCAGGCTTCACAGACTGTGGCTGAGTGTGATTGGAAGGGCATTATTCATTATGAGCTGTTACCACCAGGCAGGACCATCGATTCTGAACTCTAACTGCTAACAACTGATGAGATTAAAGCAAGAAGTTGAGAGAAAGCGGCCGGAATTAATCAAAAGAAGGGGTGTGGTTTTTCATCATGGTAACGCTAGACCTCACACATCTTTAGCCACTCATGAAAATGAAAAAGAAAATGAAAATTTTATTTCGCCAGAGATGTGGTTTACATTACTTAGGTGGTAAATAATTATAATAAGGCTCTTTGCACATCTCGCACTTGTCAGGCATGCGAAAATTTACATAACAAGCATCACAGCTAAATTAAATAGGTTGATTTAAGATTAATAACTTACGATTATACAATTATTTGATTATAATACGAATATCATTAATTTATATGGAGACAATGTCATAAGGGAAAGTAATTAATGTCATACAGTGTTAAAACAATAGTAATAATAATTAAAACAATAAGATAATTATAATAGGTATACAAATAATATGGAATGTCACTTTAATTCAATGTCAATAATAATTTGTATTGATTTTATAGTCGAAAAATTCCTTAATTGTATAAAAACACATTTCGATCAGCCATTGTCTTAATTTTGATTTAAATTTGCAAATTGGCAACTCTCTAAAAGATCGAGGAATATGGTTGTATACTTTGATAGACATAATGTGGCAATTCCGATGATGAAAGGTGCTTCTACACAACTCCATCTGTAGTTTTGTAGGGTCCCTTGTACTATATTTATAATTTTCACTGACTTTGGGAAATATATTTTGCTGCTTCTTAACAAACATGCCAATTTCTAATATATACATAGATGCCAAAGTCAAAAAACGTAACTTTCTGAAAAGTGGGCGACATGATTCTAGTGGTCCGGCCTTACAAATTGCCCGGATACATTTTTTTTGAACTATAAATGCTCTTGAAATATGCGTTGAATTGCCCCACAACAGTATACCATAATTTAAAATGGATCCTACATGACCATAATAAGCTGTAAGTGCTGTTTCTTCATTTGCCGATTTTCGTAATTGGCTTAGAGCATAGACAAACCTATTTAGCTTTTTACATAATGAATCAATGTGTAGTTTCCAATTACAGTTTTCATCTAATGTAAGTCCGAGAAATTTAATGTTGGTGTCCTTACTAATCTTTTCATTTTGAAATGTAAGATTGATATCTTGTGATTTTTGTTTGTAATTGCAGAATTGAACATATTTGGTTTTCGATAAATTAACTTTTAAATGATTTTGTGTTAGCCATCATATTATATTTTTTAGTGTTAGCCCTAATTCTTCCTCATGATTTTTACTCGATGGAATAATCACAGATATGTCGTCAGCAAATAATACACATCTATGTGTAGTGCTGTTCGGTAGATCATTGATATATATTAAGAACAGGAGTGGACCTAAAATGCTACCTTGTGGTACTCCTGCCCTACTATATTGAAATTTAGATCTATACTATTATACTCAGCAAAAATTAAGAGAGTTTGGCTGGGAGGTGTATTAACACATCCGCCGTATAGTTCTGACCTTGCACCTTCAGATTTCCACCTGTTTTGGTCTCTTCAGAATTCTTTAGGAAGTGTCAGGTTAAGATCATGAGAGGACTGCCAAAACCACTTGTCGCGGTATTTTGATCAGAAGTCCTGTACCTACAAGATGGCAAAAAGTTATCGAAAATGGTACCTACATACTTTAGTTAAATGTAAATTTACTTTAATATAAAATATATAATTTAATAAGCTTTTATTTTTCCCTTGGTCGACTATGGTGACGTATGTTACTATGACCTGAATGCAGATCTTCTTAACAAACTTGACCGTCTTCTCAATAACTGCATTCGATTCGTTTTCAATCTTCGCAAGTATGACCTTGTGTCTACTTTTCGTTCTCAATTGAAGTGGCTTCCAATTCGTCAAAGACGCAGTTTGCGTGCCCTCACAACCCGCTATTCTATCCTTATGTCCCCTACTACCCCAAAGTACTTAAGTGAGCATTTTCAGTATATTTGTTCCATTCACAGCCGAAACCTTCGTTCATCTGATACCTTCTCCTTCTTTGCCCTCCTCATACTACCAATTTCACTCACTCGTCTTTTTCTATACAAGTTATCCTTCTCAGGAATGCCCTCCCTCTCGAACGAAAACGAAAGTCAGGACGTCCATTACCAGGTATGGCTTTAAATCAAAAGTTAAAGCACTGCTATTGGAAAAGTTAGCAGAAGTAGCATAGCATTCGTTCATATCAAGGTATTTCTTTTGTATTATTATAAAATATGTATGCATAATATTTATTTATGTATAGTGTATATTTATGTGTAGTGTATCTTTATGTATAGTTTATATTTATGTATAGTATATATGTATTTATGTGTTTTGTATTATATTTAAGTAAAACTACATTAGTCTCAAATTAATTGTAAAATACACCTACCTTAATCTTTGCACCACCCTAAGGTAGACTGGCGGAAAATGCCTAAGGCATTAAGTCCACCTTGTATACGCATTGTGTATATAAGTTTTAAAACAAATAAATAATAAATAAATAAACAATCTTAAAAAATGTTTTGAATTTTCTTCAAAAATGCGAATATAACTTCTACCCCAACCTATTATATACCGAAATCCTCCTTAGGATTTATACTATCTATGAATGTTCGTGAAAACCATACAAAATACATTTGGAAGTTTTTGCGTTAATCGCGTACACACGTAGAGAGGCAATTAATGGGACTTCATTTCATAATATGTATTTTTAACTTTAAGTCACTGAGTCACGGAGGCTGGCGCAGCAGGAGTGTAAGCGACTGCTACGCCGTTGGTCGTGGGTTCGATTTCCGCTCAAGTCAAACATTTGTGTGCATGAACTTGGATGTTTCTCTTGGTCTGGGTGCTTCTATGTATAATATGTATGTATTAAACAAAAATAAAGTATTTATGTAAGTCTATCCATTGTCTAGTACCCATAGTACAAGCTCTGCTTAGTTTGGGACTAGATGGTGATGTGTGTATGTGGTAGAATATTATTATTATTATCTTTACATCAAACCATATCTGGTTGGACGTAAAGATAACAATAATAATTTAACACCGAAAAGACCATCCATAACGTTCTCAAAAGACATGTGAAGTCTGCCAACCCACACTTGGCCAGAGTGGTGGACTATGGCCTTAACCTTCGCGTAGTGATAAAAGGCCTGTGCCCAGCAGTGGGAAAGTATAGGTATGCATACACAGGACTGATGATAATGATAGTTTTAAAATACAAAGGTTATGTTTGTATTAATTTGTTAAACATTTCAATTAAACTGATACTTATGCACCGATTCTGATTGCTGTATCTCGTGAACGAGAAACGTCGATCTATAAACTAGATTCTAAGCTGTACTTTTTTGTTGAGATTTAAATATTAATTGAATAACAAAAAAGAATACACTTAAATACATAAAAATGTTTAAAACACTATATAAAATCTATTTTTAAAATACTAATAAGAATTTATCTTATGAATTTCACTTCACGATTCAATCAGTATGACGATCTTAAATGTAACTTTTCAATGGAACAGAGAATATTTTGTAACCATTAATCCATTCCACGTCCAAATCTATTCAATCGATCGTCCATTTTCTGTCAAACTGTAATTGACAGCTATTTTCAGCCGAGGAATTACACCTTGTTGGAATAAATTAGCAGCCATTTCACAAAACGGGGTTTAAAATTAAATTTTGATGTTCTATTTTGTAGTTCTTTGGCAATGGTTTGTTATTACTGAACATTTACTGAACAATATAATTAATACAGCAATGAAATAATCCATTCCTGTATTTAAATTTACAAATTATTCGAGAAACATTTAAGTACTTACATCATGTTGGAACGTGGAGTATTGCAAATTTGCAAATATGATTAGATGATTGGATTCTATAACTACCTAATAGAGATTCCACCATTTATAATACCCATAGTTATATTCAATTAATGCATTGATACTAAACTTATGACTGAGGCTCATTTATTATCAAAACGCCCTAAATCATAACTAAGTCCTCCACTTTTTTTTTATTGTTGAATAATTATAATTCATTATTTGAATCTAAAATCTAGGATGTTCGGTCTTCAGTCGTTTAATACTTTTATTAAAAAACTTAATAATTGACACTTAATAACGACGTAGCCATTTGTACTGAGAAATGACTATCAATCGTAGGTACTTAAAGTAATGCGAGAGAGAGGATCGAAAATATTAACATTAATTGAGACCACAAGAAGTATATTATTTTGTCATAATATCTGGTTAAGCTGGCAATTAAACCGTATGTCTTGGATTCTATCTGGGTAGGACTAGGAAGATGATGACTACAAAACTTTACATGACTTTTTATTTTAAATATTTAAATGAAGCATAATTGGTTAAGTACTGTGTCACTGTCCCTGACTAAGGCTGTGTTTCACCAGTATTTAGGTAATTCAGTTGATAATAGCGTGCGGGGATACCTCGAATACGGGATAACAACTGGAAATCGTCAGTTTCGCTACGCAATAGCAAATCAAACATCTTGCATCCGTATGCAAGATGTTTGATTTGCTAATTATATGATAGCCCGTGCCATCGACTAGTGAAAATGGTAATCGCTTGCGGGCTCTATAGCATGCGGCTTGATGACTAATGATAATAAGCTTTCATACGTTCATTACTTCATACCTATATTTACAAAAATATGAATGTATTCTGAACTGCCTCCGGGGTCACTGAGCCCCGGAGGCAGTTCAGAATACCGGGATACTCGTGTTGAATGTTAATAAGTAAGCTTAGTATGGAAGTATTCACTATGGATAGATAGTTGAGCAACTTTTGGGCAACAGTTGCTCTGTTTGGTTAGTAAGCTTATGCTGATCCAGTGACCCATTTTGCCAAGTGTATACAGATAGGCATAATCATAACTGTTACTCGAGAATGTTCTCTTTATGTTGGGGTTTCTTCTTTGATATTTCTGAGTTCCTCTGTAGTCCAGTGGATAGCGTATCGATCTTCTGATCGGAGGTCCTTCGCTCGATTCCAGGGTCGGGTAAAAGTGTAACAGATTTTTGCCGATTTCTCAGTAGCAGCACGGATTCTGTTGATGTACCCGGTAACGTCAAAAGGTTCGCCCTCTATTATAGAGACCTCAAAATTCATGTCGAAATGTGGGTGTGATATTACACCTCTGCCAACCCCTTCGTGGATATTATACGCGCGATTATGCCTTTTCTCTTCCTCCTTTGGCCCTGTCCAGCGGCTGCTAACCATTTGATTCATAACCCAGCTGAAAGGTGTCCTACACTACGTTTTAATTTCTATATTTCCGTCATATATAGTTCAGTTATGTCAATGCGTTTAGCCAATAAGGATCTCTAGGGGCGAGTTGGCTTGCATATTAAAATGGCGATATTCAGATGTAGAACCTCACGATTAACAGCAGCAGTGATGATACATCCGATATCACCTACAGTCCTACACATTTATAAACGACATCCGTCCAAAGCTAAATTTATCGTCATACTGAGAACGTGTCCAAAAATAAATCTAACAAGTTTTTATAAAATCCGTTTCGGCTAGTATATCCTAAATTAATATAAAGCATCATATAAAGGATCACTTTGAGGCTCGGCAGAACATGTGACGAGTGACATGTCAAACAATTTGTAACACACGACGACGCATATCTACACAACGCTTTTGTTTTACATAAATCTCTACACCACGGCATATTCATTGTTACTGCGACCGAAACGTTTTCGCTGTAAAATGAGCTGGTATTTTCTGTTAAATTATAACAGTTTTAACCAGAAATAGTGATACAGTTATAAGTAAAATACTAGCTGTTTCACGTGGTTTCACCCGCGTCCTGAGGGAACTACTTCGCTTACCCTGTTAATTTAAAGCCTAAGTTAATCCTTGGTACATTAGCTATCCGCCAGTGAAAGTCAAAATCGGTCCAGCCGTTCCAGATATTAGCGAAAACAAACAGACAGACAAAAATTGCAAAAAATGTAATTTCGGTATATGTACCGTGTATACATCCATATGCATTTAGTAAAAAGCGTAGTCTCTGCATACCCCTTTGGGAAACAAGCGTGAGTCTATGTATGTACGTAAATATAAGTTGTAATTGTCATACAGGCGCTGTCTTGTTAAGGATCAGACAGCCGTATATGGAATACGAGGGATACAGAACATCATTATTTGTCATTAAAATACTGCACCAATTGATAACCAACCAACATTTGTGTCATAAATTTCTATTACATCTTCTTTCTGAAAGAAAAGAGAAAACAATGAAGGTTTGTGAGAAAAGAGAAAGAATGACATCGTCTTATATTTCTTTTCGCTACGATTAGCAACGTCCGAGTCATCATCATCAGCGTGCCATAGATCATCAGCCTGCCATAAGTCCACGCTGGATATGGACCGAGTTATTCTTGGTTAATGTATCTGGTGTCTAAGATCCTACTTAACTAACGTACACGTAACTTTTCATATCTTGAATTCAATGCAACATCTATAGTCTAAAAATATCTCTCACACTTAAAAAAATACCAGTCATTTCTATACTCTCAAAAAATAATAATTATAGGAAACTAAGAAAATGTATAATTATGGAAAACTCATTTACGCTATGAAATTGTTGCAAGTTGTTAACAAACACTACATAATTCCGACGTCTAGTAATTACATTTTTACTCTACCAACATAAAACAAGTACCAAAGCTACAACTCTAAAAGCTCGAATTCTAATAAAACACGACGGATATACATAATTTGTTGCCAGGAAATAAACCACACCACCAATCAAAGGAAATGCACGTTGGTAAAACCCTATACATCAAAGTATTCCAAAGAGAAGATGAATGCCTGAGGCTAAGTTTGCCATATTTTTGTTGGGATAACAAGGCTATTTGCTGTTCTGCTTTATAAGCCATATTACTGCAGCTTAATCTGTTCAATAGTTTCTGCGTGAAATAGAGTAATATAATATGACACACGCCTGTATCCCCGAAGGGATAGGCAGAGGTGTAAGATTACACCCACATTTCGCCATGAATTTTTAGATCCCACGTAATAGGGGATGAGCCTATTGCCGTTACCGGGACTTACTTTACTGCGTGAAATAGAGTAATATATATGTAGGTTGAAATAGAGTAACAAACATCCATAGATCCGTACATCCATATTCCATATACCCATTCAGCCATACGTCATCACAAACTTTTGCATCAATAACAGTAGTAAAATATTGTTTTTGTAAATATGTACATTTGTTAGTAAGCCCAGAAACATTCATGTTTAATTAATTGTAAAACACATTTTCTAAGTCATCATAATGTTGTTTATCATAGTATAATATCAGTAAAAAATCGCGCGATCGAGAGCAATTTCATGTTTAAGAAACTCCTCCTGTATACAACATTTAACTCAGATTTTTCACCAATCCTATTCAGATTTTTACGCTTCGTTAAGTGAGATAGGGTATAATCGATTTTAAACTTTCGCGATTTGTATACATCATACAAAATAAATTAGCGGGTCTTAATCGCGTACAATTAATTTATTTAAGGTATAAATACCTATTTGTTTCCGACGTTTCGCTCGTCTTGCACCGAGCCTGGTCGCGGAGAGACTGATGAGAGCTCAGCGCCGTCTTGTGGAAGTGCGGGTTTCGGCACCTACCCTCACTTGGTCTTTATTTAAGTTCGCACTGTCGGTACTCCGACACACTACACTAATGACGTCTACACACTGTTGAGATTTATCACTGCGGCGGTGTTTACATTTGCTGATGACTGGATTCCAAGTAGCCGATAATCCATAGACATGCAGGCATCAAATGTGAAGCTATGGAAGAGGTATGTCGATGATATCTTTTGCATCATGAAGGGGAACCAGCAAGACGTGGAACAATTCGCAGACAAATTGAACTCCATACATCCGAACATCCGATTCACATACGAAATGGAGGTAGACGGATCGTTGCCCTTTCTCGACGTTAAAGTGACAGTGAGAGATAATGGTACCCTTGGACACACTGTATATAGGAAACCGACACACACAGATAGGTATCTTAACGCGAACTCGCACCACCATCCGCGGCATTTGGATTCCGTTGTGTCATCGTTAGTGAACAGAGCGTATGACCTGTGTGACCCTGAACAATTAAATAGTGAACTGTCACATGTTCAGGAGGTACTTAGGCGCAACGGATACAAGAAGAAGATACTCCGTCTGAAGAGGAAAGATCGTAGACCTGAAGTGAGCAGAGTGCCGGCTTACATGCCGTATCTAAAGGGAGTAACGGACAAGGTAGGAACAGTACTCAAGAAATACTCCATTAAGACTGTATACAGTCCGTTCTCTAAGATAGCACATAATCTGCGTACCCCAAAGGATGTCATTCCTCTCCAAACACCTGGCGTCTACAAAGTCGATTGCAGCTGCGGTAGTTCATATATCGGACAGACTAAGCGTACAATCGCTGAAAGAGTAAAGGAACATATCGCAGCTGTGAAAAACCGACATATTAATAAGTCGGCTATAGCTGAGCATTTGTTGGAGTCTGGACCAAACCACTGGATAGAACTGCATCAACCACAAGTCTTATCCACCGATCGTCACTATTACTCCAGGATAGTACGTGAAGCGGTAGAAATCAAGAAATATAACAATTTCAACCGGGAGGATGGATATAGATTATCGGCTACTTGGAATCCAGTCATCAGCAAATGTAAACACCGCCGCAGTGATAAATCTCAACAGTGTGTAGACGTCATTAGTGTAGTGTGTCGGAGTACCGACAGTGCGAACTTAAATAAAGACCAAGTGAGGGTAGGTGCCGAAACCCGCACTTCCACAAGACGGCGCTGAGCTCTCATCAGTCTCTCCGCGACCAGGCTCGGTGCAAGACGAGCGAAACGTCGGAAACAAATAGGTATTTATACCTTAAATAAATTAATTGTACGCGATTAAGACCCGCTAATTTATTTTGTATGATGTATACAAATCGCGAAAGTTTAAAATCGATTATTACAAACCGCTACGGGCCGGAATATGTGATAAAAGTAAAACAACTAGAACGCCTTAGGATAAAGCGGGTATGTTTGGAAACTTCGCTTAGTTTTTTAACAAAGTGTCGTGATAACGATGTAATACCCGTAGGAGTGCGCATTAAACCGCGTAAGGACATTCCTTATTCCGATGGCATTCTACGTAACGCCAGTGTTCGTCTTTTAAGACAATTAATCCGTAACTGTCGGTACGAGCTAGGTGTTGTACAGTGTGACCTATTCAAAGTGCACACAGAGTGTAGTGAAGTGCTTTCAAACAGTGACTTTAGCTTGTGCGATCGTGTAACATATAACCAATCTAGTCGCATTTACGATCTGCGTACTAAACGGCACAAGAACAAGTTTGATAAATTGATAAACCATCGTGAGAGGGTAACCGGCAAAAATGAACAGTCCACCCAACAGAAAACGGTAGTCAATTTATCAGATTATGTTATTGATAGCACGACACAAAGCGTATTGGTGAAAGGGTTGAATTATGCATTAACACCTAAACGGATTCCATATGAAAACGTCATAAGTAGCATAGAAGAGGTGATAACGCGTAACAAGTTACCGTCTAACGTAGCGGATACACTTAGACAGGATGTTGCCGTTATTTTACGCAAGTCAAAGCCGCCTAAACCCAATATTTCCACAGAAGAGCGTCAAGCACTAAAAACGCTGCGTGATAACACGAATATTTTAGTGCTAAAGGCCGACAAGGGAAACGCCACTGTGGTAATGAATACTTGTGATTATGACTGTAAGATAAGGAATCTGTTGAGTGACACTTTAGTATACAAGGCAGTGTCATATAACCCGACCGCCAGAGTGACAAAACGCATTCGTGCCTTAATTAGGGACCATAAAAACTTATTTGCGGAAGAGGTGTTTGAACGGTTACATAAACCTCAAATTGTGCAGCCGCCTAAGATGTACGGCTTACCCAAAGTACACAAGACCAACGTACCTTTGCGTCCTATAGTGAGTCAAATAAATTCACCCACATATGGTTTGGCGAAACACATAAGCAAGGTACTACAACCGTTAATAGGCAAGACGCACTCTTTCGTGAAGGACTCTCGTCATTTTGTAGAAATTATCAAGAGCACGAAAAAGGAACCAGACGAGGTGATGGTGAGTTTTGATGTGGAGTCACTATTCACCAATGTTCCTGTTCAAGATTGCCTTGAGGTCATACAGAGGAAATTAAGGGAAAACGGTCTGTCTGACGAATACACTGTTCTGCTTAAGAATTGCTTGGATGGAAACTACTTCTTATATCGTGGACAACACTACCTCCAGATCGATGGAGTGGCTATGGGTAGTCCTATAGCACCGGTAATGGCCAACATCTGGATGGAGCACTTCGAGGAATCCATAGACATGCAGGCATCAAATGTGAAGCTATGGAAGAGGTATGTCGATGATATCTTTTGCATCATGAAGGGGAACCAGCAAGACGTGGAACAATTCGCAGACAAATTGAACTCCATACATCCGAACATCCGATTCACATACGAAATGGAGGTAGACGGATCGTTGCCCTTTCTCGACGTTAAAGTGACAGTGAGAGATAATGGTACCCTTGGACACACTGTATATAGGAAACCGACACACACAGATAGGTATCTTAACGCGAACTCGCACCACCATCCGCGGCATTTGGATTCCGTTGTGTCATCGTTAGTGAACAGAGCGTATGACCTGTGTGACCCTGAACAATTAAATAGTGAACTGTCACATGTTCAGGAGGTACTTAGGCGCAACGGATACAAGAAGAAGATACTCCGTCTGAAGAGGAAAGATCGTAGACCTGAAGTGAGCAGAGTGCCGGCTTACATGCCGTATCTAAAGGGAGTAACGGACAAGGTAGGAACAGTACTCAAGAAATACTCCATTAAGACTGTATACAGTCCGTTCTCTAAGATAGCACATAATCTGCGTACCCCAAAGGATGTCATTCCTCTCCAAACACCTGGCGTCTACAAAGTCGATTGCAGCTGCGGTAGTTCATATATCGGACAGACTAAGCGTACAATCGCTGAAAGAGTAAAGGAACATATCGCAGCTGTGAAAAACCGACATATTAATAAGTCGGCTATAGCTGAGCATTTGTTGGAGTCTGGACCAAACCACTGGATAGAACTGCATCAACCACAAGTCTTATCCACCGATCGTCACTATTACTCCAGGATAGTACGTGAAGCGGTAGAAATCAAGAAATATAACAATTTCAACCGGGAGGATGGATATAGATTATCGGCTACTTGGAATCCAGTCATCAGCAAATGTAAACACCGCCGCAGTGATAAATCTCAACAGTGTGTAGACGTCATTAGTGTAGTGTGTCGGAGTACCGACAGTGCGAACTTAAATAAAGACCAAGTGAGGGTAGGTGCCGAAACCCGCACTTCCACAAGACGGCGCTGAGCTCTCATCAGTCTCTCCGCGACCAGGCTCGGTGCAAGACGAGCGAAACGTCGGAAACAAATAGGTATTTATACCTTAAATAAATTAATTGTACGCGATTAAGACCCGCTAATTTATTTTGTATGAGATAGGGTATGTCGATAGCCATTAATTTTGTTTCAGTATATTCGGAACTTAGGCGAAGATTTATTTTTTAGTAATTAATCTACCTGTCTATCTGAGTTGCCTGAATTTACCTGAAATTTCACATTCTTTATGTCGTAAATATTGTTTAAGCTTTGCGGTACAGTTATTAATGGCTTCGTTTATTCAATTAAGAGATTTATAACCTTATCAAATACGACGCATTTTGTTGTTTTAATCTTTTAGAAAGACTCCGTCGTGAGGATTAACAATTTGTGGTTCGAAACAAATTGTTTGCCCGCGTGGGAATCGAACTAGCGACGCACGGACTACGAGTAGTAGAGACAAAGCTACTATTTTTATTTCCTCTCAGTAGTAAATCCATCTTTGGGGGAGTTTAATGCATGGTTTTCATCATTTCACCACTGCACATAAGATTCGCGGTTTTAATCTCAGCTCAGGACTAAATGGCTATGAATGTCTTCAAAAGTATCGTGTATTCGAACAAAAGCCTTCAAAAACACTTAACAAAATATACACTTACTCTACTTGAGAATAAAAGCCTTTTCTAGAACCAACACAAAATACGATTTCATTAAATGGCAATAAAGAAAGCCTTAAAACGAAACGAACTCTTAATAAGCAGTGAAATGCCTAAATGTATTCAGAGACTGAAATAATTAAACCCAGATTACAGAGGCGATATAATACATCCACGCTCAAACTGTAGATTGGAGTAAAGATGGAGTAGAGATAGGGATGTCGCCTCTTGGGCTAGAAGTTGGAAGTGCTTACTTCTAACTTCTAGTTGGCTTACAAAAATGTTTAGAGTTATATTTTACATACATACATATATTCACGCCTTTTCTCCATCGGGGTAGGCAGAGACAACGGAACGCCACTTGTTTCTAGTAATATTTTATTTCTCACATAATTTTTTTTGTAAGCTATATTTTTAGTGAATAGAAACTATGTATGGTATCTGTTTCAGAGCGTATTTCTTTGCTGCTGTATTATTTGTAACTTTAATTTTGATGTATGCACTGTTGTTACGTTACAATCCAGAACAGAAATATCTGGTTTAATGTGTATTTTTGTAAACTGATTGTGTCTTGTGCATCTAATTAAAAAAAAAAACATATTATTTTGAAACGGATCTAACGTAATGGTTTTACAACCTAGAAATTGTGATTCATTGTACTTTCAATTCTACCAAACGCCATAATAACTTAAAACGCGTGAAATAAGCACACCTATTTAGATTAGCTGGAGGGAAAACTAACGTACTTTCCAATATTCTATCTATTGAGGGTTTTGGCTACTGAAAATAGATACGTAAGGGACTTATGTCAAATATATATTTCTTGTACCCAAAATGAGCGTAAATCATAGTACTTGTAGATTAGATAGAAACACTATTCATCTCCAAGTACTATGGATTAGATTCTCCCATGTAATACAATATATTACGTTCAAAGTGACAAATTATCATATTTCAAAGTGCTTATTGAATCCTCGCGAATCTCGTGAATGTTACGTTACTCCACACAAGGGCAGATTTAACGAAGTTGTTACAATTTCCTTTTCACCCTTTTGATATGAACGCACAAAGAATAACGCGAGATTTTCTATCGAAATGAGCCTTGAATAATATATCGGATATGAATATTATAATGTTGTTCCGTTTGATGAATCGATCATATATCTGTATTTAAAAATCTCCCAATATTGAATGACTGATAGACAGCGCACAGACAAAGCCATTGAGCGCAGGAAGTTCAAAATTTGTCATGTATGTTCTTCGGGAACCGTAGGGGTGCACTAAGAAGGAATTTCCCTAAATTCCCACGGGATCGGGCAGAAACGGTTAAATTGATGAGTGCTTAACCCGGGAGGGGTCCCTAATCTCCTACCAACGTCGTGAGGATCGCCAAGTCTTAGTTTTGATTCCTGAGTAAGCACTAAAAGTAAGAATTCTCATGAGGTTTCGGTATGGAAATTACCTCTTCAGCAAGCACATTCTTAATAAATTTGCGCAGGTCGCTATTTGGATGGGTGACCGCGTGTGGTATTTACATCGAAGCCCTACCGTGCTTCGGAGGGCACATAAAGCTGTCGGGCCCTGATTTTATCTATGAATACGTTAGACCATGTTGGAGGCCTTCGAGCGGTTTAAAAATACCGACACCAGAGTTGGCCATACCCTCAAACGTAAAAGAAAGAAAGCTTACGATTTATTGAACATGATTTCAGTGTCTGGTCCTGTCTAGCCTGAGCCCAGTAGAGAAATATAAATAGTTTATTACGAGCACAGAGACTTCAACTGCCTGAAGAACAACAATATCCTCCGACAAATCCTCCTTATTACGTAGGAAGATTAAGTTGATTGCTTACTATAGAAATTTAAAAACCAGGGCCGTTTTAAAAATAAATGTGTGTATTGTCAGTTCAGTTCATTATTACGATTACCTAAGCATTGCGAATATGGAACTCAGTGTAAACAATATGTAGTTAATCTTAAAAGACGTTAATGAGCGTCACATAGTCATCAAAATAAATAAATAATTTTATTCTTTGCACATGTAACCTCTTAAGGTTACACGTTTGAGTGTAATTTACATAAATCTTAACTTAACACACTAAACTTAACAGCATATACACGTAAATGTCAGTAAGTATACAACACGATGTACGTTCATGTTTACTCTATACGGCAGATACACAAGGAAAATATGCCAAAAAGCCTACTCTCTTCAAGAAGAAAAATGTAAGCAAATATAAAAAATATGCGTAAAAAACCATTACATTTCAAAGTAAAACGGATGTTTATCGGTAAACAAATCGATACGGACCTAAATCGGTATACTTTTGATCCATCAATGTAATTATAACTTCCCGATACTTGCAATACCTCGCAAATACGCAGCAATTACTTGCGGCGTTGCCAGCTATGATAATGGAATTAAGTTTACACAAGTTAGTTACAAGTTGAAAAATATTGAGGTACTGAAAATAAGTTAGAAATTAGACATTATTTTCTACTTGATGCTGAAAGCGGTTCACCTGGTGGTTGTTGTTTACGGAAGTGTTTATTGACAGCCTAGGGCAGCGAGAGCCTAGTAGAAATATCAACAGACTGCCATGCAGAGGGTATCAGGTTCGAATCCACGGCGCGCACCACTAATTATTATCGCTTGCCCCGTGTGTGTATGTGTTGCCATCGGTCCCATCTGTCATGAAGATTTTTGACAGTCATGATACGAACTCACATTTGATCGTCGTCTTGTTGTTAGACGGATCGCCCAATGGTAAGCGATTACCGCCCATGGACGTAGGCAACAACAGGAGAATCACAAGTGCGATAGAAGGAGGAGCACAAAGTAAGGAGAAGGAATAAAGACAAATTTCTCATGTGGATATCGAAGCTCAGCAGTCCTCTCTCCACGTGATCGTAATGGTAGAACATAACTTACACCGCACAGGACCAGTATGATGCCAATAAAGTAGTATTTTTGTATTGGTTAAATATAGTCATCATCCCACTGCTAATATTACACCTCAGTCGTTTTCACAATGACGAACACTGAACCGAGAATAATTTATTCACCAATTTACATTCGTTTTGGTAAATATCAAAGGTTATTCAAAAATGAATATCCCTTTCGTAATTATTTTTAACGAGTAAAATAACAGTGTATCACTTCCAGTACATTAAGGTATGCCTAATTAGGCGTGAGGCTTGGATTTCGACCATTTTCCGTTACTGGTGCAATACATTTGTTCAAGTACAATCTCCCTACGTATAATGCGACTAATCTAAAACGTGTTCAAATTGCATTATTTTCTGAGAGAAGCTATATGAAGCTGTATGTCGATTTTAATTGGTTGGATTATACCAGATGTTACATATTTACTTGTTATAGGTACTTGTATAATCCTCCTGTTGATATCTTACAACTAAGTTTGGTATGTACTCTCAATATACAGACAAAATGCCAAGTACTTTTATAAAAATGTGTAAATCTTTATGATATTTGCCGAAATTGCCGCGGGATCGAGCAGAAGCATGAAATAAAATAACTTTGCGAGTGTAGCTGCGGGCATACATTATCGCGCTTGACAATAAAAAACTGGAAATTAGAATTTAATTCCCTACGAAATAAAATAAAAACCTGTAACACCCCACATTGCCAATCAAGCTGACAACATAATTCAAAACAAAACTTACATAACTTCATAACTAAGGAGACCCGTGCTTTCCTATTCACTACAAGAGGTAGTGAACAATATAAAATAGAATTCGTATTATCTTATCTAGAAGCAGACGTAATAAGATAAATCATATTGCAAAAGCAGATGCCCGCAAATTTAATCATATTAAATGTATTATATTCTATACAAGATTTATTATCTGTATTTATAAAATCCTTGCGTTACTGACTGACTGACAGACAAGCTACAGCCAAAACTATGAGGCGTAAGAATCTGAAATTTGGCATGTGTTCCTCTTAGGGACCGCAGAGGTGCACTAAGAAGGGATTTCCCGAAATTCCCACGGGATCGGCCAAAGCGGGTAAATTTAAAAAATAATGCAGGCGTAGCTGCTGCTGTCCTCTAGTCTATCTATATAAGCGGATCGTCGGATTTTTTATGTAGGTACGTGGTATATCAGAAAGTTTCGATTATATTTGAGAAAAACTAGTGTCTCGAATTCACTTGTGTTATTTTAGCGACAGCTACGCCATCTATCTGGTCCTACGTATTTGGAAATCTATGTTACCACTAAACTAAGCTGAGAGTTAGACCTGCTACGGTTTCCCGCTACGGCTTTGCTACGAATACGTAGCATGTCGTAGTAGTCTACATGTAAAAATCTCGCAGTATTATGGATTTCGTCATTGTCATCAGTCCTGTATATAAACTATCTTACTTAAGTGTGTGAATTATATTCGTAATACCGATTAATATTATGATAGAATAATCCATTATTTATTTATTAATCCAATTCATTGTTAAAAAAATTAGGCTCTTGATATACATATTTTTATTAATATTAACAAATATTCCACCCTGGTGCTAATTTTAGGTCTGGATCAAGTCATGCCTACCTTTAAAATGTATCGTTATCGCAATTTAAAGCGGGTCAGTCAGCGCATGTCTGTTGCGACAACGAGCTTGTAATTGCGCACAGCGCAAAATATCTATATATTATTAAAATTAGGAACAAGTCTTCGTTCGCGGCTTCACCGGCGTTGTAGCTGTTTTTGCAATAAAGTGGACTATGCGTTATTCTGGTGAACAAGTATTAGCTATACAAATATATGTTTATCAAAATCCGTTCTGTAGTTTTCGTATAAAAGAGTAACAAACTGCCGTACATCCATCTACCTCTTTTCACAACAAAAATCACATTTATAACAGTAATAAGATAGCATAATTCAGATAATATGTTATGATCTTATTCACAACACAACTTGTATGAATAATATGCTCATTGATACATCGCATTATTAGTACGCGAGGCTTCAGTTATCGACGTATCGTGGCGTCGTCGATACATATTTCAACTAGGAACCCAGTGACACACTTTCGAGTAGTTTAACCAACTTGACAAACCTATGTATACTTATTTAACTTTACATTAGAGGAAGCATCAGCTACACATTTTATTTAACTTAACCGTTTCTTCCCGATATCTAGAAATCTTTTTTAACGTGGTACGTCGTTCGCCGGGTCAGCTAGTTTATGATAATATAACTTTACTGCAACAAAAAAATTGAAATTATTGTAAACATGTGTGCACTACGAATCCTTGATTATTATTTAATGGTAATTTTCTTTATAAACTCAAAGATGATTGGTGGAGTAGTGAAATCCAAAGAAGAACCGTTTTCCAAATTAAAGATAGCTTGGTGACGCTCATTTTGATTGCATCAGAGCATTATGTTTCTTCCTCTTTTCTTACCCTCTTAGGCCTTGATAGCCTGGTGGTAACACTAATGGACTGCCATGCACATCATATCGGATTCAAATCCTCGGCGCGCACAAGCAATAGTTAACATCACGTTTAACTGCAGCCCGGTCTTGGCTGCAGATCTTTGACAGTCGTTATGGGGAGTCATTTCCCTTGAATATACCGACACTGTCTAAACCACGGAATATCGCTAAACCTATTGGTCACGGAGGTCAAACAACAGCAGCTCTGTGCAAAACCGGTAAAATAAGGATTGATCAAGCCGCCGTCGGGCTCAAAAAAGTCACAGATGCAAGCGCTATAACGCTAGGACGATAGAAAACCTGGATTTAAACTGTTGTTTCAAATGCGAAAAGCAGTTCAATTTTGAATCTAATAACTATAGTAATAAGCATTCAATCAACCAGCTTGTTAGCCTTACAGGCTGCATGTCAGTATCGTAGACACCGCTCACTTTTACGGATTCAGGTCATGTGTCGGTTGATTCTCATTCAAAATGCGTGACACCGACAGCCATGTTTTAAAGATTAGCGTATTAACGAACTAGCGATTGGCTTTACATTAGGTAGTAGCCGGTTGGCGTAGCGGGAGTGTAAGCGACTACTACATCGAAGGTCGCGGGTTCGATTCCCGCTCAAGTCAAACATTTGTGTGCATGAACATGGATGTTTGTCTTGGTCTGGGTGTTTCTATGTATAATATGTATGTATTTACAAAAAAAAAGTATATATGTATGTTTATCCATTATCTAGTACCCATAGTACAAGCTCTGCTTAGTTTGGGACTAGATGGTGTTGTGTGAATGTGGTAGAATATTATTATATTATTATTATTATAGTATCGTTTATTGATTGATGGAGGAACAATTCATGTTTTTTAATTGCTCTTTATAATGATAACTTTACTTCAAGTGAGGAGCTGATTTGTGGTAAAAGTGGAAAAAGGATTCCCTAGGAATAAGAACCTAATCCTTTAGTTGATTGAATCAGGCGTTACTTGGCAGAAGTCCATTGTAACCTTATGAAAGGAAAGAGGAACCCACCACGCACCCTCGGATTGACCACCCCAACTACACACTGACACAATGCAATAGTTGGGGTGGGCAATCCGAGGGTGCGTGGTGGGTTCCTCTTTCCTTCCCTAAGGTTATGTAATCCTTTTCCTAGGTAGAAGCAAAAACTTAGTTAAATTCTGTTTTAAAACCAAAAGATCAATACCTTTACTATTGATACACTGCAGTAATTTCATGGGGTGTTCATTGAATCTTAGCTTTTCTACAGAGCGACCGCCTGTCTGACCTCCACAACCCAAAAATATAGGTCTAAAATGCCTTCCGTAAATTTATTTCACACCTTATAAAGGTGTCACGATTCCCACAATTTATTCATTCTGTACTTGGTATTTCTATACCGTGCGGGCGTAAATACCTACGTGTTTTTCCAGGTTGCTTATAAACGGCATGAAATAATTGGTTCCTCGTATATTACTGACAAGGCTTTGAGTAGGTGTATACGTGTAGGTGTCGGTATTCGAGAAAATTCCATTTTTAAAACCTTATGATGGGTGTTTGTTGTAGGTTTGGTATTTAATACAACACATACACACCTACAGACGCGCGCGTCAAAGAAATTCATTGCATATGTTATATTACATAGCTTTATAACGCAAAATGACGACGCTGTAAATCCTTAACACCGGTTATTTTAGTAACATATCTTGGAGTAGGTTCAGTCGTCAACCATTGTGGCTTCATATTCAATATTTGCATAATTATTACTTGCCAAATGTATTGACAATCTACATTGTAATTTCTTATTCTTCTTCTTTAATTTTTATTACAGTATCAAATTAAGTAGTCTTCTTTAATTTATTGTACTCTATATATTATGTTTATGTTACGGCACATCGCGTTGTACTATTTTTTAACAATTTAGTAGGCAAATCAAGAAATGCCTTCTAAAATCGGTGAAGAAAATATCGTGAGTAAATCAACATGTCTGAGAGTTCTGCTTAATGTTGTTGAAAGACGTACAAAATCTGAAAACCCGCAGTTGTCCGACGTGGTGAATCATGGCCTAATCCATCAGATTTTTGTTAACCTATGTCGAAAGGTCTCCCTTACACTCCTCCAAGCATTCCTATCGCCTGCCAAGTTGGGCCAGTGGCTGTTTTAAAGGTGTCGAGATCTTCACGCCATCGTTTTCGGGGTCTGCCTCTGTTCCACCGTCCGTCTTGCGACACCCATTCTGTGACAATCTTTGCCCATCGGCTAAGGTGCATCCGGATCACGTGGCCTGCCCAATCCCACTTTAGGTAGGCAGTGTACCGTTGCAGACGTGAGCAATGCATGTCAGTGATCGCAGAACGGCATTTTGCACTCGGTCGACCCTCTTATATCCGAGAATGCTGCGCTCCATTGCTCTTTGACAAACCTTGAGGCTGGACTTTTGAAGTTTGGTCAAGGACCAGGTCTGAGCACCGTAGGTTAGCATGAGCAGAATTCACATATCGACGAGATTGCGTTTTAGTGCTATTGGAAGGTTGCCCTTCATAAACTCTTTCATGAACTCTTTCATGGACCAGTAGGCTTTCCAGGCATTCTCAATTCGACGATCGATTTTAATTAACAATATTTATAATTATTAAATATTGTTTATAATTAACAAGACTTATTATAAAGATGGTACCTCCCTCATATTCGGACTGCATGGATTTCGTAAAAAGTATTTAAGTGGTGTCCTCATCGTTTAGCACTTAACCGAATTTGTCGTTTTTGCTATTAACCGCTCAAGTGCCTATTGTACACTCAGACCTCTCCGTGTGTACACGATAGGTACTTGTGCGTAACACACTCAAACTCGGTGTGATCCAGAAATTATTTTCTGGATCTCGGTTTTCTTTGTCTGCGGTGCCTAGATGTTCATAAACTCATCGCAGTATTTTTGTACTCTTATTGAGTCCCTGCTGTTGCCTTTTTAAAACTAGTAAGTCACGATACGAGACTCCCTTCGTGGTCCAGTTGATAGCGTATGCGACTGCTGAACGGAGGTCCCGGGTTCGATTCCCGGGTCGGGCAAAAGTGATACTGGGTTTTTCTGAATTCTTAGAAGCAGCACGGAGTCTGGTGAATTGGCCGGTATTACGTGGGACCTAAAAATACGTGGTGAAATATGGGTGTAATATTGCACCTCTGCCTACCCCTTCGAGGATACAGGCGTGAGGCTATAAATAAAAAAAAGTAAATAAGTCACGATAATAAAAATGGTAGATAAAAATTTGCAAGGCTATACGGTCTACATTAAATGCGATTTTTCTTAAATAGAGCGCGAATAAGAGGAGTACCAGCCTAGCGATGACAAAGTGCCGTTCGTACCTTTGAACCAACCCCAGAATGGAGCATTTGTGCAGAAGGGTTCAACCTATTTTGTACGGAGTCAAGAAAATGCGTACCCGGAAGACCTCATGCAAAAAGGAGAAAAAGAATAATAGACTCGGTCTGTTATTAGTGTATACAGTAAATAAGTATAGTAAGTTTTAAATATAATGTTCTTTAACAACTCCTCATAAATCTATTTGCAATTTGTGCTAGTGCTGCTGGCGTGCTGTCTGGTGTCTTAAGATTGCAATAATATTTGCTGTTGTAATATAGGTTTTAATTAATTTTACAGACGCTCGCAGCTGTGCCTGCATTTGTAGCTTTTGCTATCGAGTATGGCGAACGGGTAATTTCTTCAAAAATATATCTACAAAATTCAGGCTTACCTGTTTATAAGTATTGTGGAATTTCATCGGCTAATCTTGAGGTACCTGAAAATTAAAAGATATATGTTAAAAAATTGGGAAAGTGCGAGTCGGACGCGCGCACGGAGGGTTCCGTACCATCACCTATAAAAGAAAATCACGTTCGTTGTATGTTTACTTAAATACTTTTTAAGTTTCTACCTGTTTATTAAGATCGAGTAACAAATTGCTTAAAAATTACGTTTGTTGTATGGGAGCCCCCCTTTATTATTTACTTTTTTTAAATGTAATTATTTATTTTGAAAGATAATATACAACTACGTATTCTGTGAAAATTTAAAGCGTCTACCTGTTACAGTTAGTAATTTTGAGCAAAAAATACGAAAAAAAAACACGTTTTTTGTATTCCCGTTTTTTGTATATATTAGTTGTCCCATACAAAAAACGTGTTTTTTTTTAACCCTTAACATTTTTTTTTTTATTTTTAGTATTTGTTGTTATAGCTGCAACCGATATACATAATTTGCGAAAATTTCAGCTTTCTAGCTATCACGGTTTATGAGATTACAGCCTGGTGACAGACAGACAGACGGACAGACAGACAGACAGCGGGGGCTTAGTAATAGGGTTCCGTTTTTTACCTTTTCGGTACGGAACCCTAAAACCAAGCTTACTTTAGAATGATTCTCAAAGATAATTAAATATTTCTTGACAATTAATAGTATTGTTTCTGTTGGTTACCTATACCTTTATGACAGGTTTGCTTTTCTAATAGATTTTAGTTTGATATAATTTAAATACACAAAATTAAGATTAACCATTTCTACAGAATTGGCAATATTCAGTCCTCGCATATCACCCAAAGTTTTCAGTTCATCCAGTAAAAACTCAATCGAACAGGCAAATCTTGATTAAGTTGCCAGTACCAGGCTGCCATAAATCTGCAGAGCTTAAATATTCAGAGAGGTACTAGCTAAAGCCCTGCGCCCATCGATGCTTTGCCACGAGAGATGGTTTTTGCGACAAAGAAAATAAAACTTAAAAACTTGACGCAAAAATTAAAATTGAAATTTTAAATAATGTTTCTGTATATGACCACGTATGTCATGTGTGATAAATGTCAAAGAAATTTCAATTTTACTGTCTTGCGTTTTAGTTTTATGTTTCTTTGTCGCATAAGAATCCGTTCATGTGCCTTACTAGTAATGAGCGCACGGCCTAATCTGGCACCGGCAACCTATTTCCTTCCCAATCAGCTTATGAACGAATGGAATTAGGTGATTCAGTTCACTTCATTCGTTCGGTGAAAACGGAAGACTATATTAGAACATTATAACGAGTTTTAACGAAGTATTTTCTTTAGTTTATATTGCTTTGGGAAACGTGTTTTCTTCTTTATCAAAGTTAGTATCGATATGTTTTGCATAGTACTAGTATTCTAGTGGTAATAAGTAACAGATTTAAAAGTTGGTGACCATACGAATATCTTAAAACTAATTATTACATTTAAAGGAGAAAAGGACAACGAAAGTAAGTTAAAAGGAAAAGAACATGATAATAATCGTTTGAAATTGAGTAATTCCATACAAAGTTCACAAAATAAACTTTGATGCAACTTTGACCACAAAGCTGTAATTTTGGTCTGAACAAAAAAAATGCATTAACATAATATCCTCTTATGTGTCAAACGACCTTTTTTGGCGATTTCTGGCCATCTGTCACGCTACTCCCGACTACTCTGCGCGTTATCGGCGCGTATGATTCAAATGACGATATCACTAAAGTTTTGTATGGGAACTAAATTTAAATAAAACTTATGTCGTTGAAATCGCTATGAAAGAAACTAACAGGTTATGTATGATTTAGTCAAGTATTGTTAAATATAATTTCAAATTAGGGTAATCAAATTTTCCCAGTTTATTGGATAAAAGTCGAGATAATTATAAAAGAAAACCATTACATCAATATGTTTATATTTTTATTACAAAAATGTACATTTTTATTCAATAAAAAAAAACATTCCAAAAATCAACAAAATAAGGCAAATTAATTTTACTGACGAAATAATATACCTCGAGCTCGGTCTGACAACGTGCCGTCTGGCGGCAATGAAGAATACCTCGCGCATAAAAGTCTACACAATTCTCCTAAAGTTCAAAGACATAATCAGATTACAGTCTCACATCAAAATAAACTCACAAAACTTTAAGCCAACCGAAGTAAAAACTTCTCTATTTACTCAATTTTATACCTTAAATCAGTTTAGTAATTAAAAGTTGATAAGAAGTATGTGCCGGATGCTGCGATGAGTAATGGGCTCAGTAAGGAAGTTCGTTAATTTATCGCCTCTACGTGAGACCCGATAGGCGCCACATTCTTACGTACTACGGTAGGGATGGTACGATTCGTCGGATATTCGGCATTCGGCCGGCTTTTGATATTCGGTCATCATCATCGCCCTAGGCTTATCCCGGGGTCCGCTTACTACTCTAACCAGATATGACAGAATATCGGCTTTTGATATTCGGTATTAGGCCGAATTGAGTATTTTAATCAGACTATACTATGCGTTTTATATGGATGAATATCAAATCTAGAAAAGCATTAACAACCTCTTTTTTTTTCATCAGGCCTTTATACTGTCCCACTGCTGGGCACGGGCCTCTTCTCACTATGAGAAGGGTAAGGCCATAGTCCACCACACTGGCCAAGTACGGGTTGGCAGACTTCACATGTCCTTCGAGAACATTATGGAGAACTCTGAGATATGCAGGTTTCCTCACGATGTTTTCCTTCACCGTTTAGCAAGCGATAATTAACAATTTAATACGCACATAACTTCGAATAGTCATTGGTGCGCGCCGTGGATTCAAACCCGAGACCCTCTGCGTACTAGTCCGTCAGTCTCCCCACTAGGCTATTGCTGCTGCTATTAACAATCTAATAATTTTTATTTTATATTCGGTATTCAGTCTATTATTGGGTATAACAGAGAACCTATTTATAACAAAATAATATTATATTAATTTGGTATCACAAATCTTTACTCCTTAAATTGTAATAAGTAAAGTTTTTTTTAAATACAAACGATTAACATCGCTGTTCATCTGACAGCCACTCTATTTTTTTTTCCAAATATTCGAACGCCGAAAAGCCGCAGCCTCTGTAGAGAACATGGCAAGATATTGGGCATTCGAATAAATCACTACTCGCGCATCACTAAACTATCTCTCGGCCCTTCATATAGCCAGCAGATAGCCGGACAGTCTTAATAAACAACTTAGTGCGGACGTGCAATGCGCTCATCTAAGTTTAACTTATCATTGCAGGTTTATATTTGTTTTGTTGTTTGCCACTTCGGAATTTGTTGCTTGTTGTTTAGGAATAGGGAATATGCGTGTGATTCAGATATAAGCGAAAATATTTTTATGACATTATTTATCGGTAAAGAAAGACACCTCTAACATTATTTTATATTAAAACTCTCTAAAATCGCAAATATTAATTAATTAATAAAAGGTGGAAAATTTACGCGCGAAATTTAAAATGTCGAAACGCAACGCTATTGCCTAGATACCAACGTGACGACACGGTTCGCAGAGCATATGTCAAAAGTATCAAAACAGTACCAGACATTTGACAGAGATGACAGTTAACAACTCAAACGTTGAGAACGCTGACGTCACCACAAAGCGCGCTAAAATTGGGGGGTGTTTAAACTAGCGTTATGTCATTGCAATTTTCAACATTTAATTTAAAATAAATGTTAACTGCGCCACGACAAAAAAATTTTTACGGTATCATATTAACATAAATAAACGATAGCAACAATAAAAAAAATCATGCATATTCCCTATTGCGTTATGGTTTATATGGATGTTGATTGGCAGTGGAGGGTAACAGAAAATAAGACTAACGTACATAAATAGAATTCAGTTTATATCTTGTTTCATACATAAATACATACATAGTCTCACGCCTATATTCCCGAATAGGTAGGCAGAGGTATATTGCTACACCCACTTTTCGCCAGATTTATTTTAGTCCCACGTAATAGGGGGCGATCCTACTGCCGAACCGGGCACATTACCAGAATCCGTGCTGCTACTGAGAATTTCCTAACGGAAAATCCCAATAGCACTTTGCCCGACCCAGGGATCGAACCCGAGACCTCCCAATCCCACATGCACATTTATGCCGTGAGAACAACGAGGCAATCTAATAATATAAACTAACTAAATATAAAGAAATTACAAAAAATGTGCGCCGCAGCTTCGGCCGCACAATTTTCGTAATTAGAACGATTCTTCATTATTCAGTGGGAATGATATCGGGATATCCCTTCTTAGTGCACTTCTACGGTCTTCAAGGTACAATCAAACAAGTCGGCCCTGGACCAGTTTGAAAAAAAATCTCTTGGCTCGCCTTCGAAAACAAGTTTCTAGTGTGCCTCGACTCTATGAAGAGTCGAGGCACACTAGAAACTTGTTTTGTATACGAGGGTCAATATGTGTATAAAGTAGCACTGGGCGCGACGATGTCCTGCTGAGCGATTCTCGCCCTTATGGTGGTCTAGCGGGAAGTTGTTCGACTGTACAATCATGCCAAACATCCTCTTGTGCCCAGTAGCAAAAAGCTCAGATATTAACATAGAGGCGCATTTCCTATGGGCGCTCTGAAGACAACGTTTCTGTGACACATATTGCCGCTTGGCGGCGTGGCAGTCGCGCTGTGACAGCTGTCTCTACGAGAGCAAGAGAGACGAACGTCCCTCTTGAGTATCTTAACTACGAGAGCAAGAGAGACGGAGAACGACGCCAGCGCCACCAACGGCGCCAACTACGACCTAAACTGGAGCCAGTCTCCACTTGGAATCGGCATATCAAATCCTTAAGAACTGCGCTTCTATGTAGATCTGTATTCATTGCCAGTAGTTTCGACTGTACATTGTCTGTCGGTCAGTCAGTAACGCAAGGATTTTATGTATACAGATTTACCAAACGCATATTCCAAAATGCAAGCGATCGTAAAGGAGAAGTTGCAACTTCCATATAAAATTACCCCACGTCCGACAGCTGAGAAAAATATCTCAAATAATAGATAAAATTGAGTATTAATAAGTTGCATACCTCTGATTGTCATCCTTACTGGCTATCATACTTAGAAATTGCTCCAAATATTGTTTCAGGTGCAGTATTTAGTACTTATCTTAAAAATATTATACTTTCAATCATGCATTTCTCTAACGACCATAAAAAAGTGGAATAAGATTAAACAAATGAACATATTTTTTATAGACTCTAGCCTGTATCCTCGAACACATTAAATTTTCTAAAAGCGCCCCTAACAGAGAGTAGCTATCGATAGAGTCCGCTAGGGAGCGCATTTAGAAAATGTATTGAAATTGTTCCCGTCGACGACTAGGCTATCGTCCACCGTGACGATCGAGTGCAAACTGGTACTAGACCCTCTGATATCATAATTAATTCCTCATATGTCTCGGAAAATCATATTAACTTCTTCGCTAGTTGCTTCCAACCTCGCAAAGGGAACTCTGTTGGTTTATATTATGTTCTTTGACATAATCTGCTAACAAGTTTGGTTTAAGCATATTTAGTCCTATTGTTTGACAAAACTCTTCAGTATGTGTGCTTTATTACTAACGTAGTATAATAACTATTAACAAACGTGAGTTATTACAGTGTTTAATTGCTTTTTAATCCTATTCTAAAACTAAAATCAGAAATTAGTATATTACAGGTTTTCTACTCCTGAATTAATATTTAGAGCAATTTTTCTATATGTTAGCCAGTAAAGGTGATTACCGGAAGTATATAATTTTTTTATACTGATTTTAAGCGATTTTTTGAGATACTTATCGTTGCAGTCGGAAGTGGGGCATTTTTGCTACTTCTTCTTTAAATTAAGTAGGGATAATTTACAGCTTCAATTGGCAATGTAAATATAATTATTTATACAACAATTATGATGTTCCATAAACATCATTGGAATTAATAGTCGCATAAATTTTGGAAACAATTTTTGGTATCATACTCAATTAGGACAAAAATTATGTCGATGTTATGATGTAGTTTAATGAATGAATTGGTTATAATTTACATATTACAATATAAAACTTTATCATTCACTTGTAATAAGGATTCTTACGAATGTTACGTTACAGAAAGTGCCGAAAGCGTTTTAGCGAGCATTCTTCAGTGTGTGACCAATGCTAAGTCAAATCTGTCCCATTGCTGGGCACGGTCCTCTTCTCACTATTGGATAATTAAGATCCACCATGCAAGAAGGGCTTTCAAGAAAATAAAAACAGTTATATAATTGCTGCCAACAGCCAGTTCATTTCTTCTATAAATAAATCCAAACACAACAAAATTGCGAGGACTAGATTATATATTTTATTCGTTCTAGTATACCCTATTCAACAATAACAACTCATCAGTATTGTTCCATAAATACAATAGAATCAACGAACCAAATACACCATTTCTCTACATAAGAAAATATACAATAATTTTGTTCATAGAAATATATTCCTCTTAAATTAAACATGTTGAAGCAAGTAATCTCTTGCCAAAAATGTTAATGTAGTATCAACATACGAGATAATTTTGGGATATGATGGAAAATTTTTACTCTATTTGTTTATGCGGTCAACCTAGAATGTTCTACACGTAGATATGTACTGGAATCTTTTATTAAAGATTCCAGTACATATCTACGTGTATACAATATATTTTCTAGTATATATTTTCTAGTAGTTCTAGTCTTCTAGTTTTATAGTATATATTTTCTAGTAGTTACTGACGTACGGCCTATTGGCCGTACGTCAGTAACTACTAGAAAATATGCAATACCTCTTTGGCTTTGTCTGCATTTTGAACATCGTAAACTTATATTCCTTTTGTATCAAGTTTAACTTAAATGTTTCTTTCTAATTAACTTACCTTGGCGCCAAACCATGCGCCATTTGAATTAGTATAAATTTCAATTGATGAAGCATCGTATTTCGATGAATTTCTCGAATATGCTTGAGGTAAGGACCCCTGCACACTAGCGTTGCCGCGGCGTTTGCGTTGCGTATGCGCTGCGTATGCGTTCATCGAAAGCCACTAGCGTGAAGAGGCTCTGTGTGTCGAAGCTATCTTTGTTTAGCACGTATTGCAGCAGAGACTTCAATAGCCAGGCGCCTCGCCTAATGTTCAGCCGGCCTAGAGTTTAAGACTCTAGGCCGGCTGAACATTAACATAAATCGACTCAAAGATTGATTTAAACTGATGTCGATAATTCTTGAATGCTAAGACTAGCGCTGAAACATGTGCACAACAAGCATTATAAAATCTATTGATCGCCTGTGTCCGTTGCTAAATCAGTGTGCGCTAGACCATAAAAGCTGAAGATATAATAAATTCAAACACTCTTGGCAAGCCCTTGAACGAACAATAAACGAGACATGTATATAGATACCTATACTACAACAGACTTTGGCCCTAAGTCGAGAAATTGCACGAGGAATGTACAATGCCAATTGGCTAAAAATTGTACAAGTAGTATTTGAAAGGGCACAATTCAATATCCACTTGGAGCTAGCGCAATTTAAGTTGGGAAGTATTTTGCCCCACTACGACTTTCACTTTAACAAAAAGTTGTAGCGTAACTATTTGCAGTTTTCATGTAAGGTTGCCTGTCTACATAGGTGAAGAGGAGCTGAACCACAGTATGCCGAGCTGTAGTGTGCGTAAAAAAGCGGCGGCATTTTGATGCATTTCTATTAATTATATCGACAATTTTCCACTATCCTCCGACCCAAACGTGGTCCGTTACTAGGCAGAGGAGGCGGTAAGAGTATATTACGAGGCCCACTCCGGCAGCAGGTGGGCCCATCCAGCAAATTATGCTAACCTTAAGAAGCGTGGTCTTAGCGCTATGGAACGTCGACTATTATACGTACTATTAATATTTTATTCGCACGATGACTTTTGCTTTTGGACCTCCATGACTGCTTAAGATCAGGCGGTATGGAGTCAATTTGATAAGCTTCAATAAAAAAAAAGATATCACAAAAATATTCCTTAACCAGCACAAATAAATAGGCTTATAGTGACAACGTAGAGTGAAACGAACTTTTACGAATTGGAGGCCAGGCTGAAAATCTAATAGCTGTAGCAAATAGCGACTGAGTCTGCAGGTTTGGTACGCTGCCAGGTGACAACTAAGATTTTTTTGTAGGATATGCCCGTGCTAACGCCAAAGCGACTGTTTCTTTATGATTGTTTTTAAAGATAACACCCGAGGATATAGGATTTTACAAACTTTTAAACAATTTACAAATTAACACTCCAACTAGTAGTGGTATTTTTGAGATAGAATCCATGAATGTCATATTACCATACTGCAGGAAAATTACCTAAGCTAGAACGTAAATTCGTGAGTTGTGTGAGTCGCATAATTTGAGTAGCGCAATTTATGGTACAACTGGGCCAATGCGCAGCCAAGAATGCTCAGATTTCTAAAAGATATTAAGTAATTCCTGCTATAAGCAGCATCCTTTTAGAGTTTATACTTGTACTGTCTTACTAATAAAAATTACGACACAGTGTATACAAGTACTATAAGCATTGCGTAACAAAAACGCAACTAATAAAAAATATTTTGACAGATTGCGTGTATAAGTACATGCGTTATAAGAGATCAAAATATCTATTTAGAGTTACACAAGCTCTACACACGCTTGCACCCTTGTATAAGGAGTGCGTAAGAGCAAAATGGCGGCTATTTGGCCAGCTGAGGACGCTGTGGTTGTCACTTTACTTAGGTTATGCGCGCAATCTATGACAGAGAGGTTGGACTAGGAAGGTTATATTTCTTTGATCTATGAAATGAATGTTATTGTCTGTGGAGGCGTTCCGAAGCTATGAGTACAAAACAAAACATATTTATCCTTCAGAAAATAACAACCATTAGTCTTTAGTTTTTGTACATTAGATTAATAGATAAGGGATTTTTTTTAAGAAGAAACTCCATTTAATATATAATTAAGCTAGTAAAATTATATATAAACTATAAAATAAAATTAAATTATTAAAACCAAGTTACGATTACAAGTTTTTGAACGTACTTCATAAAAGGTTGTCAGCATATTTGACGTACACACAGCTACACATCAACCTATACAAAACCAATATTAGCTGAACTACTCAACAACAGGTTGGTCACACTAAGGGAGTTCGCCTAATATTGGGCTTGTATAGGTTAATGTGTAGCTGTGTGTACACAGACTACACAGCGTGAGTAGTTACACAAGCTTGTCTTTGCGTTTATTAGTAGCGATGTTGTGTAAACCCTGTATAACTCCTATACAGACGTTATACGCTGTGTGAGTATTCATACGTTAAACGTGTGAGTAATATTTTTTTATTAGTAAGACAGGTAATATTTTTAAATACAATTTTTTTCTGTAATACGTCGGCGCGACGTCATAGATGTACCAGGCGCACAGAAAACAGAATAAGTAACCGACACATAATACGTTACGACGTTGCTCTTATTCGGTCGTTTACTTTATTACATTGTATAAAAACACAGTAAAACAAGTTACAAATCCTATTACAGGCCCAACAGGGAAGGTCGTTTATCGTCTAATAGACGATTTACTATTTACGAGGAGATGCCTGCCGTATATGGATGTTTTCTTCAGATATATGACACCATTCGCATACCAGCTGGTGATAAAATATTCCATAAAGGCCACTTGGGTTCCCATAATTATTAGCCCTTATGGTCTTGTTAGAAACGAGCCTATTGCGTATTTGTCTTCAAATATTCCCGTTAATATTTTTGTTTTTGTCGCGTATGTATGTAGTCCTGTCGCTGAGAATTATGACTCAGTTCGATGTACAAAGCAGACTGTTCGATGTACAAAGCAGAATGTAAAATTTCCTATATTGCTAAATTTATATATATTATAACATTTATAAAAAAAAAAAAAACATGAAAGAAATCCTGCATCAGAGGTTTTGATCAAGACCGTTACCAATTCGATATGCAATCCAACTAAATTTAGAAACAAATAATTTTGCTCCACACAGGTCACTTTGACACAGCTATATAATAGTTACAACTAAACTCTGAACTCCAGCTCAGTCCATAGTATTTTAAATATTAACTAGATATTAATTACGTAGCTACTCATGACCAAACTACCCTGTAGATGTATCATATGGCTAGATAATATCGTATTATGGTATATGTTTTAAATTATTGTCATTCTCCAAAAATAAGTCACTTATTATGTTAGAGGTTTACAATATCAAAAGGGACGACATATGTTAAATTACAAAAGGTTATTAGTACCGAAAATATTTTCTTTTTTATCACACAGATAAAACTTTTCATTACTTTTCTATTTAAATTGAAAGTGCTGGTCAGCAGAAAGCTGAAAGATCTGAAACTCGGTCGGTGTTTCCATCAAGAGCGGGAACTTAGTCGTCAATTCAATCAATAGCAAATAATCTATTTCCGTGGTGCAGTCGGCGGCAGTGAAGGCAATCTCGGGGGAACCTCGGAAAATGAGAAAATTGTACGGCAAGCTATCGCCAAACTACTACAGGCTATGCGACCCTAGTACTCAACAAATGATTGATTGTGAAATTGAGTTTGTCTACGGTGCTTTTTTTATAACAAGTTTGTTTGTTTTCACCCAACTTAAAAAAAGGAGCAGGTTCTTAATTTGGTTCTAGTTTTAATGTTTGCTTCGTTAGGACTTGAACCTTTAGTTACCGATTCAGAAACTTCTGTTTGAATAATATTTTTAAACGCACCGAGTCACACGGGCTTTTTTGACTATGTTATTTATGAAATAGGTAATATGATTCAAAATATATTTTTGTTTACTACCCGACGCGACAAATTATGTCATCCAATTAAACGATAGACTCTCTTCATCGGTTGAAAGTTGTCAGAAACAGCAAATACAAAATAGAAGCAGTTGAAATTGTCAATTTCAACTGCTTCGATTTTGTTGGCCGCTCTCTAGTTTTCTTATTATTTTTTTCACAAGCCACCCCTATATTGAAGATAGCAGAAATAAAAAACAAAACAATCGGTGCAGACATTTTTTGCCGCATGCCTTTGAAGTTTTTGCGAGTGTTGTGCATCGCAATTGATTTTCAGGATTCAGTAGTAAACTACAATTATCCTTATTTTTCGACGTATTCATTTGTCTGACCGTATATTGTAGTTATAAAAGAACGCACATTTGGCATAGTCAAAATTTTCTTTTGACTACTAAAAATAAAATATTTGTTTTAAATTATTTAACGATCTGTCATATTTGGCGTCTGAAATCATTAGGCCATGTTCATACAACAATAACCTGTATGCGGTATACGAAATTTTGTCGAACATCGTAGTGGCAGTAGAAAATATGCTAAACTATTCATACGGTGTCGAAACGGGAAAATGTTGTATTCGAGAATCTTTTTTACCGAATACCGTACGAAATGGTCACTACGGAATACTACATAACGACTATTTATCGAGCACGTTACGCAATGGCGCTTACATAATGTTGTCTCGTTCACACGACTTACGTCAAAACCGAATTGTCTTAAGCGAACGTTCTATCGTATACCTGAAAAATCGAATCGGATGGTTGCCGAGTTTGCATCGTGTCCGATAAAACGGTTATCGTGAAGAAATCATATAGAATGGTCACCGTGTGAACGTGGCTTTACTCACGTAGGCGTAGTCTCTCCTTATTAACCCGGGGTCATGGGGGTGGAAAAGTGTTACATGGACGTTGGGGTGGATCTCACAAACCCGTTTATTAGATATTAGTTATTTCAATACTTTAGGAATGAAAAAGATTATATTTATTAGTATTTAGTTTTTTAGGTATTCATGTAAATAAATAAAAGAAAATATTATATTATATCATGTTTTAATCAGATTTATTAGACCATTTAAAAATAAACGACCAATGTTAACAAAATCTTTCCCTTCTACTTAAATGTTACTCTATTATTAATTAACAATCAGTCTTAATGTTTTTATGTCACTTTTTTGTAGTAAACTAGATTATCTATAAGAAAAAGCCGTGAAAAAAGACTCTTGTAAAATCGACAGAATTTGCTGTGTGTCTACTCGGTCCATTTTTTAGATATACCTACAAAAACATAAATAAAATATTTTGAACTGTATATAAGCAACTTAAATCGTAAACAAGAACAAAAAAAAAAATATTAAAGCATAAATACACAGTAAACAATTGTAATAATATGTATACAAAATGGCGCGAAATTGTTACACTACCTGCGGGGCCATCCCCGCAGGTAGTGTAGTAGTCTCACATACCTTTTTGAACTTGGTGCACGTATAAATCCCACTGCCACTGCCTCACGTTTAATGTGTTACCTGCGACGCATAGATCAACTCAACAGTTCCAGCTACTGAGAAGAGCGGTAAAGTCGCACGCATAGTAAGTGAACTACAATCGAAATAAAATGTTACGGGTCTCACAGACCCAACCCCCATGACGCCGGGTTAAGAAAGTATCAGCGAGAAAAACATAAATAACATTTAAATATAATAATATTGTTTCTTCAATCTACGTCGCCTCTGAACTTCCAAAATCAATTAAGTTTAATATTAGCCTTGACTTTCCTCGGAACTGGTCTAATCGTATTTGGAACCAGATGTTTACGCGTAAACAAAATTATTGACACCTACACATAATTATATTAACCAATTGTGTAGGATCAGAAGGCATTTTTTGGAACTTGAAATTAGTACTACTTCTTTAACCTTTGCCCTTATTAATAATATTTTATGTAAAAATCTAATTAAAAGTTTTTTATCGTTAAGGCAAAGTAGGTGTACATACCTACGAGTATAAACATTTTCGCGCTTATTACTGAACAAGGGCTAAATTGGTTTAATACAAGACTAAGGCCAGTTTATACTGCGAGCGGAGAGAACCCATTGAGGATTTTTTGTGAAAACTGCTAACACGTCAACATAAAATCGTCTTGCAATGACTCAGAAGGCAGAAATTGTAAAAATGAGCTCGCTGATTTCTACAAAGCGGAACATAGTGGTGAACTAGTTTTTCTATCTTTCGTTTTTCGTTAACGTTGCACATTCTTCTGTTGGTTTGTATTTCGCGGCGGGAATCAGACTTCTAAACAATTTCTCGGTGGATACGCATTTTATGAAAACGGAGTAAGATCCGCTTGGCCATCTTTGGATCAATCATTTTTAAAACGTCTTTTAACGATCTATAGACCAAAATCCTTAAAATAATTGAAAAAAAAACTGTGTGTGGCACTCGGAGACTGCCGCGGTAAAGCTATTGCATAGCATTTTTTATCAACTTATGCATTTTTTTATTTTATTTTATTTTATTTTACAGCTCTAGCATATACAATAAGAAGAAAAGAAAAGTATCACCGCTGTGCCGGTCGGAGTGGGGGGTGTCAGGTTTTTTTCGTTACGGAATGTCTGGATTCGGTCTCCACGCTCAAGGCCCGCGATAAAATCTATGCAATAGCTTAAAAAGAAAAGTTTGCACTACAAAGAATAACCTTTTATCCCTATCGCATACGAAACTTATTAGCGCAATTCGGAATCTATAATTAATCGTTGCTTATTTTCGTAGTTCTTTCGATGTCTGGTCGATGTCCTCGGTGTTTGTCTTCTCTATTCTACAATACACACTAGTATGTACATATATGTAGCTACTGCTACATAGTACAGTCATTAAATGAATCCCGAAGAGACGTAATATCGATCAGTCGGTATCAATTTACATAATATTGTTTGTCCTTTTATATTCATCCCGTCCCACGTAGGTGTCGATTACAGAGAGTTGTGTAGAGAACGCCCTCCTTGAGCCCTGACGACACGGCACGGGAGTTTCTTGCTACAAAGAAGAATATGTTACATAACTTAAGCGGATGAAATTAGAATTGAAATTTCTGTAGTTTTTCCGAAATGGTTTGGAGATATGTACAAAATGACTGTGATTAAATGTCATGGCACACTATACCGGCATAGCACCGGTGGAACTACAGCGCAGCGCTGTTTCGAATTTCGGCTACCACTAGCCGCCAACCGGGCCTAACGTAACCTAATATAGACGCGCGTCGACCGCGAAGTGCAAGGTCGCTGTTTTGTTTAGTTTTTTTTTACTCGCGGCTTGCTGGCTTTATGCTAATATTCCGTCAAATCCAGTTGGACTGGTAAGTGGTCCCGAAGTTGCAACTGAGATAACATTAGGAGGATAATGAGTCAGCTGGCTGTAAGCATAGCGGCCGCTTGCTTAAAGCACGCTGACCTCTACCTAATGGCTCAAAGTTGTGAGGTACCTAGCGTAAGTGAATTGACAGATCGCTGTTAAATTTTTATATTGACATATCATACGCAAACGTTTTTAATTGTCAAATAATATACTAGGTACTCTGTCATGCATGAGAGTGGGAACTGCGCCTTTACCGTGCTTGTGTAATGTACCATGAAGATTTATTTATTTTGTCTACAAGCTTTTCTCACTATTTTGCCTGTAGGTTTAGATAATATGGTACCTGTGTGTCTAGTTTTTTTGCATATTTCATACTGTATAGAAAATATAGACATTAGAAAGTATTTAATTATATTTTTTTTCTTCTTTGTGACGTCACATATCCATTGCCATGCCGTACTATCGGTAGGAGCGGGCACTTATATTCGTGAAACAAGATATAATAAAAGACGAAGGACTTTCAAGAGCTATGTCTCAATACAATGTACAATCTTGACACATTAACCTACTTTCAGGACCTTGTCTGCGAATACCGATAGCTTATTTATTCCTATCTCAATGCTCTTCGCAGGTTTGTTATGCAACTACTTTTATGACATATCCGTAATGCATTTAAGAAACATATTATATCAATTTAAAAATGTTACACAAATGAGCTTCGGAGAAACTACGGGTTAACAAGTTAAGTGAAACACTAATTACCGCTTTTAAACGAAACAACAAAACATACTTTAACCGCAATTTGTCCCTAGATACAATTTACAACAATGTTTAAATTTATTTGAAGTACTTAATTTTATTCAAAATAACTTTTATAATTTTGTATGGAACACGCTTTTATTTTGACAACTCACTTTAAGATCTACCAAGAAGATTCTATGGCAAAAGTTGGTCAGAAAAATACGAAACTTTAAAAAAATAACCTCAGGGCGTAGGCTTATTTATGACTTGGTCCTATTTTATGGATTAACTTAAGTATTTGGAAACGAATCACCAGAATTTAAAAAGGTAAATGGTGATTACAGTAATTTATGAGACATTTAAATACTTTTTTTGGCAATGGATAAATGATTAAAATTTTGATTTCAGATTTCAATAATGTTTGCTGAAACAGACTGCTGTGCAGAGGGTATAGGGTTCGAATCTACAGCGCGCACCACTGAATTTTCGGAGTTATGTGCGTTTTTAATAGTTGATAATCACTAGCCCCGTGCCTTGAAGAGCACGCAGCATAAGCAGTCGCTCCCGGCTAACATTAAAATCATTAAATCTTGGAAAGTCGTCATAGGGAGACGGCACCTCTGAATAGCTGTCACTTGTCTAAATTTTGCTATCCTTTTGGGGTGTGATCAGTCGGACAGGCAGTTGCTCTATAGAAAAGCTTAAATTCAGTGAAATCCGGTTAGACTAGTAAGCGGACCCAGGGTTGCAACTGGGATAACGCTGAGTGAATGATGACACTCTTTGAGATACACACTTACCTATCATCATCATCAGCCTTTAACAGTCCACTGCTGGACTAGGCCTCTCCTTTGAAAGGAGGAATTGGCCTACTATACCACGCTGACTAAACGGGTTGGTATAGGGCTTGTAACAAGTTTTCCTTCTGTTACAGTGCTGTTCTCTGCATAGTATGCTCCCTCTGTCGACTCTTATGACATCCAAGGGATGATATGGGGTGGTGACATTCCGTATTCTTAATCCGTCATCGACAACACTTACCTATAAAATAAAATAAAAATGTTTAAAATAAAAGTGAACCAAAGATTGTTATACTTTGTTTCTAAGCCAACGTAGTTTGATTCTGTGAAGTGGTTCTCACTATGAACATCGTGAGAATCTCTTCGTAGAATCGACGATCGCTTTGCGAATTGAGTTTATATAGGGTTGCTTTGGAAATGCCTGATGTTAAATTATAATAAATTAAACGTTTAATAATATAAAATTTTATAATACGCTTGGAAACATTCACATACTAAGTTATTAATCAAGGTTAAGCGCGTTTGTCATCGTACGTTTTATAGGTGGGTAACCAAGCCATAAAAGTAACACCTTTCCATGCTTCGAATAGAAACCCATCGCCCCTGGTTGTCAGGAAGATCTATAACAGCCGATACGAGGAGTACCTATGGTCAAATATCAAGAAATGTTTAAAACCTTAGAACATGGCTGTACCCCTGGGTTAATATAACAGTTGGACTGTTGTAGTCGGTCTGTGGTAAACTGTCAATAGGATTTGACAGTTTTACCTAGACTACTAGAACTAGAAAGCAGATCTGGACTGCAAGGCAAAAGTTATTCGATGCAACGAAACAACGCTGACTCTATCCAAAGTTATAATATATTATCTACGTTTGCTTTACCACTAACTTAATAAATAAAAGTATCTTCATTAGTTAGCTGTCTATCCTAATCTCAATCCGAAGGTTGCTAAGATTCTCGTTAGAGCGGCTAAGATTCATTACTTCCTGGACAAGATATTGCATTAATTACAACTTCGCGGAACTATGACAATGTTTTTGCTGTAAACTAATTTTCTTGGCGTTGTGGTATGGATTAAATAATAAACATGAAATTGTATTACCTTGTTTAAACCAAAGTATCTATTCTAGTCTTTTCAATATAACTTACAGTTTATTCTTAAACGATCAATTATAGTTATTAATTATAAATAATAATAATTATTATTATTATCTACCACATTCACACAACATCATCTAGTCTCAAACTGTGGGTACTAGACAATGTTATGGATAAATATGCATATGTATACTTTTTTGTAAATACATATATATTATAAGAAGGCAGCGATAGCCGAGTGGATATACCAACAGTCTGCCATGCAGAGGGTATCGGGTTCGAATCCTTGGCGCGCACCAATGACTTTTCGGAGTTATGTGCGTATTGAATTGATAATTATCGCTTGTCCCGTGCCTCGGAGAGCACGTTAAGCCGTCGGTCCCGGTTGTCATGAAGATATTTGACAGTCGTTACAGGGCGTCAGTACCTTCTAAATAAACTGACACTAGTCTAAACCATGGAATATCGCTATCCCTTCGGGTTGCGGAGGGCAGACAGGCAGTCGCTCCGTGGAAAAGCTAATATTCAGCCAAATCCGGTTAGACTAGAAAGCGGACCCCAGAATGAAACTGGGATAACGCTAAGAGGATGATGATGACATACATATTATACATATTACATAGATACACCCTGACCAAGACAAACATCCATGTTATAAATATCGATAAAAATTCAACAAGAAACTAACTTCAAACAGATGATGAATATGTTATTATTATTAAACTAGATCAAGTAACCTATGAAATTCAGGCTTGTTATTAACTACCACACAAAAAATCTTACTGAACAAACGATGTGCCCAGAAAAGACTTGCCATCAATCTTGAAATTTTAAGAATGATACTATTTTTCTATCCTTGTGACCCTCCTTCGCATATGGGTTTAATATTTAACTCGAAGCATCATAATATCAGCTAATAGGCACCCACTGCAGGACATAGGCCTCCCACAAGTAACTCCAAATGGACCGATCTTGCGCCGTCCGCTTCCATCCGCTTCCTGCAATCCCAATTTAACCATACTTAGGCGAAAACACTACAAGCGTATTCCATCTACCAGGGCCGCATAACTCCTGTAGAGATTGAATCGTAACAGCAGAGAGAATGTAGCATATTACGGATATTACCTTAGCGGCATTAGGTGAATGGTCGCTACAATTAGAGCCGTGTTCCGTAGACGCAGTCTGGCTATAATGCGATTAGTGCGAAGCCTTACACCCGACAATTATCGGCAGGTGTAAGTGCCAAGACACCTCCGTACGATCGATTGGGGTTTGACAATACTGTTGTACTAAAAATATAATGTTGTACAAGCTTATGGCTGCAGTGCACCGCCCGCGTTGGTCAGTTATTGCGATCAAGATAGCCGATGTGTTATTCTGATGGATATGCTATATTATTCCAAAGTTTCTCCGAAATCCATTCAGTAGTTCCTGCATGAAAAAGTAACAAACATCCATACATTTAACCATTCATCCATCCATCCTCACACACTTTCAGGTTTATAATAGTAGTTAGACTTGTCAAATATCACGGTGTAAGTAAATAGTCATAATTACAAAAGATTGAGCGATTTAGCTTTATTTCTCATTCAGACAAAATGTGGGCCTATGTTTCAGATGATAGAAAATTGACACGTTATTTGATTTTACCCATGGGAATAACACTTTAATAAACCTATTCAAAACGTAATTCAGGAAGTCTAGACAAAGAGCAATGATAGAGCATTGCTCTTTGTCTAGACTTCTTGAATTTTTGCGTTAGGGCGTCTATACGCAGTGGTCCTAACGCTGCCTCTATCCAATTATCCCCAATAGGCGAACCTTCTATTATATAGGACCTACAAATAGTTGGCAAACGTGACTTTAATACATATAAGAATCAATGCGCGTGCATATATTTACTAGTCGACCAAGCCAACTAGACGAATGTCAACGTGACAAAATTCAACAAAATTCAACAATTATAATCCATTCAACAAATATATATTGAAAGAATTTTTAAAATCGGTCCAGTAGTTTTTGAGTTTATCCATTACAAATAAACAAAAATACAAATTTTACCTCTTTATAATATTAGTATAGATCAGAACGATGGCCTAGTGGAGAAACTGACAGATTGATAAGCAGAGCGAGTTCAAACCCACTAACATGAATGATTTTCGAAGTTGTATGCTTATTATATTGTTAGTTATCGCTTGCTTCATTATTATATTCTTAAACGGTCACGCAAAACATCTTGAGGAAACATGCATGTCTGGGAGTTCTCCATAATGTTCTCCTAAGACATACGAAGTCAGCCAGCCATATTTGGGCGGCGTGGTGGACTATGTGCCAGCCTTGTGCGTAACCATTCGCATATAGGAATACGACAGTGCCCAGCAGTGAGAGTATAAGTCAAATGATTATATTTTATTTCCTTTCCACTCGATCTATTTGTAATATGACAGTGAAACCCATCAAAATAGTTGGTGCGGAGTAGGTAGCTCATCAATCTAAAAAATACAATTGGAGGCGTCGCGGCGTTTCTTGTGACTCGTGTTTACACAAGCTTGCGGGTTAGGCCCTGCCGCGTGTCATAACAAGATACATATGTGGGGGTGTTATTCGTATGGTGTTGTTGACATACACGCGTACTTAGCCCCCGCACAACGCAACGGGACAAAGGACCTTAAGTACCTAACGCATGGGCGTTAAGCGATATTCAGTGATATAAAATGTCTTGTATGTTTTTTTGCGTAGGTGCCGTTAATGTCCCCGTAGGTGTAAAGAGGCAATTAATAAAGGGCAATAATTTATTTATATTGAAAACAATTTCAATATGCTAAATGTGTGCTTCTAAAGAGCGTTTTGTTGATTTTTTATATTTACGAAATGAAATCTTCTAGGTACAACCGAACAACTTCCCGCTACACCACCTTAAGGGTGAGAATCGCTCAGCAAGACATCGTCGCTTCCAGTGCTACTTTACACAAACATTGACATTCGTATACAAAACCAGTTTCTAGAGTGCCTCGACTCTATGAACAAGCCAAGGGATTATTTTTCAATCTGGTCCAGCGCCGACTTGTTTTATTGTACGTCTACGTGTGGTGACGAATTAAGATTACAAAGTGTCACTATCCCGTTTAAAAATCTTGAGCAACAGACAGAAAACTCGACATTAAGCTCCAAACCGACGCGTGGTAGACTAGGCCAAGTCCTCCTATTGTTTCGAAAAGCTACTGTGATGCAAATAAGGAAAGGCATATGTCCAGCAGTGCACTACGTAAAGCCGTATCTTATACTAATATATAAAGCTGAAGAGTTTGTTTGTTTGGTTGAATGCGCTAATCTTAGGAATTATTGGACAAATTTCAAAAGTTCTTTCAGTGTCAGATATCCTATTTATCGAGGAAGGCTAGAGGCTAATATAACATCACGCTATGAGCCACGGGAGCGGAGCAGTAGCCTTAAATAACGCGTACAGATACGCATCACAACTCATAAAACATAGCAAAATATACGAAATCTCATAAAAATCGTTTCTCCAAAACTAATACTGTTAATAAAAGATCCAATCATTGGTTCAGCGAACAAAATAATCAATTTTTACCGCCGCGAAAACCAGTAAAATACTAACAAAAACTTGGGCGTAAACAAAAGTTATATCTTATTATAAAAAGAAATCAGTCTAGAAGGTTTTAGCACATTTCTTCTTTATACCTACGGCCTTACGCACCGGTGGCACAGCTAGTATTTTTTAATACCAAAGAAGAAAATTCTTCTTTCTCCTGTCATAATTTATGTACATTTTTGTGTCTCGGTTCACAATACGTTATCTTGGCGAAAACATCACCAGTATGCAGTCGTTCATCATCATCATTAGCTATGTTATATTATCCTACTAAGTCTACTAAGGGTAAGGCCAAGTCCACCACGCTAACCAAGTACGGGTGATCGGACTCCGCATGTCTTTCGAGAACATTATAGAGAACTCTCAGACGTGTAGGTTTCCTCAGGATGTCTTCCGCTACCAATAAAGAGATAATTAACAGTTGAATACGTACTTAACCTCGAAAATTCATTGGTACGCACCGTGGATTCAAACCCGAGACCCACTCAGTAGCGCATAGCGGTCTGTCAATCTCGCCACTAGAGTATCGCTGTAACCCACCAGTAGTCGGTACCATTCACTTATTCTACCTGAAATCCGTACATTACAGCTTTACGTATCCACACGATACAGCCATTTCAAATAGAGACATGAATCTCCATGAGCAAAAGTAACGATCTGGTTTAGTGTGTGATAAACTTGTGGAGGGATTGCATAGAGACCGTTTTACAACAGGGGCTTGATTAACATTTTCAATAAAACGAATGATCTCGTCCGACGTGTGATGTGAGGTCACAGTGTAGAAATTGATGTGAAGTGTTTGTGTTGAAGTGTTACAATTTGAGTAAAGTTGTATAAAATTTGCTGTTACAAGCATTTTCTTAGTACTAGCTTAAAACTCTGCGAAATATCCAACAAACTTACTACCCCTATTTTTAGGAAAGAAACCCACTGTTAAATTTATAATATTAATGAAGGATTATTAAAAATCACTTCATTATATAACAAGATGATAGCCTTGACCAGTTCGTATTGCCGCGTTGACTTACATAGTCGCTGACTATTAGAAGGAGAAGGCTTATCAGAAGGAGAAGGATCTATTCTCGGAATTTCCTTGCGAGTTCGAATCAGAAATGAGGAGATCCGCAGGTGAAACAAAGTCGCCGATATAGCTCTCGATATAGCCGAGCTGCTGAAGATCGCGGTAGGCGGTTGTATGCAAATGATAATGTGCATCATCATTAATGTAAACATTCAATATTCTGCCAGTAGTCAAATACCCTCATCATCATCTTCATTGTCCTAGCGATATCTCTGTCTCTGCATCCAAGACTTTTATCTGAATCTTATTTATATGAATCTATGTTATAGAACTATGTAATAAGTTACGTAAATTACCATAATCAAATGTAAAAAAATAGATATTGTTTAAATATTTGCATGCCACATTTGGCAGAATATGCAGAACAAGAATAATTGAATATCTGTAATGACCATATTCTTGGAAATAAACGTTTCTATTCTATTCTATTCTATTCTTAGAGTCCAGAGTCCACGCACTAGTCTTACCAGATATGTCAGAATATCAGCTTTCCACAGTGTGACTGCCGTCCCAACTCCGCTGCTCAAAAGGATATTCTATGACTAAGACCAGTGACAGAATATTGAGGATACTGACTGCTCATAAAGATAAAGCACGGAGCAAGCTTTATCTTATACTAATATATAAAGCTGAAGAGTTTGTTTATTTGTTTTTTGGTTGAACGCGCTAATCTCAGGAACTACTAATTCGATTTCAAAAATTCTTTCAGTGTTAGATAGCCCTTTTGTCGAGGAAGGCTATAGGTTATATAATAGCATGCTAGGAGCGACGGGAGCAGAGCAGTAGCTTTAAATAATGCGGGTGAAACCGCGGGCATCCTCTAGTAATTTAATAACTTCGAAATGTCAGTATCGCATCCCCTCGGTTTTAACCCTCCGTATGGCAGTCTGTTGATACCTCCATGAGACTATCGCTACTCTTCAGTAGTCAAAATACCCAATTTTATTTAATTTCCCAACTGATCTTTATATACTGTGCCAGGTTCAAACGAACAGTGAATTGTACAGGGTTATAAAACATATAAACAAAGCAACGTGGCTTTACGAGCCGCCGCTTACAATCACAGCTCAATCTGTTACATACACCTAACACGCGCTAATTTTTATTACTATAAATGTAGTTAGCGGCTATTCACGCTGCCCGATATTGTAGCTATGAGCTGTTCACAGCAACTCATAGCCAACGAGTTGTTGGCATTCATACAACATGCCATCGACACCATGGACGAGATCAGCATTATGCAGATCTGCAAGACCAACTTCAAGGAAGACGATATCAGTGCTGGTAAAAAGCTACTGTATCAGGCGCTGAACAAGTTGGATCAGATGCCGTCCCGGCGAAGGGATGGCACCGAGAAAAGTGTCCAGGACATCATCTCCTTATTGAAGGTGACCGACCCTGACGACGTGCCTACTTTTGTGGCGAAGGATCTGCATAAGTTGCCGCCCGTCACGTTCGACCACGTCGACGTAACCAGGCTGTTGAAGGACATAACATCTCTATAATCCAGCCTGGCCGAGGTGCAGTCCAAGTTGGAGAAGTCGGACAGCACCATAAGTGAGCTACGTGCAGAGTTAGTGTTATTACGTAACGCGATTTCTATAAATAGCTCACCCAACGATAACGTCAACACACAACGTGGGGCTCAAAATGCATCGATCGGCAGTTTTGAGTCAGCGAATTTGCTTGTATCGCCTGCCGGCGGTAATGCACGCGCCTCGTGTACTGTTGCTGACCTCGGGTCGTCGACACCTGTCAAGGTGATGACGAATGTGGTTACGTCAAACACCAAACGTGCCTATGCTGATGTTACTGCCGAATGCAAAACGAGACAAAATCGGCAGGCGAATAAAGGGGGTAAACAGGAGCATCGTGAACTTTCCCATCACAAGGTCGTGGAACTGAGAGTCCCCGAAAAGGAAACGTGCGACAAGGACGGCTTCATCAAGGTTGAGAGGAAGAAGAAGAAGAAGCCTACTTGTCGAAATCTTTGTGGTACCGGATTAGCAGGACCTAAAATGCTGCTGCGTCCCGCAGTACCAACCACACTGATGTACGTGTCCCGGCTGCATCACTCTACCAAGGACGAGGAGGTGGTGGAGTACCTACGCACGAAGACCAACTGGACCTTGAGAGTCGAGAGATTGGAGTCTCGCCATAATACGAACTTCAAGTCGTACGTGGTTCGGGTGCCGACTCAACAACTTGAGACTTTCTTAAAGGAAGAGTTTTGGCCGAAGGGTGTTGTATATCGGCGTTTTCATGGGAGGCTACGAAATAACACGCAGCCTTACATGAAAACAGTGTAAACAACAACACGCATTTCGTTTAATAATTATATTTTTTTGTATTTATGTTAGACTTTAAGGTATGTATCTATGGGTTTTTTTACCTGAGAATAAATGGTTTTATTATTATTATTATTATCAGTCATCGGGTATTGTTTTAACTTGATTTATTGAAATCGAAACGGCTCATTGATATTATTTTGCAAGTGAAACGTTTCGCTGTATCCATATAAATAAAAATGAATTAAGTACTAAAATTATTGTACGAGCATAACTTCCAAACGACTACACCAAATTACATAAATCATTATCTTATATCTTCGTTATTGTCAGGAATAGGTTTGTATGTAGAAATATTAAAAAAAAATGACAGCCCCTGTGGCCCATCTATAGGAAGGTGTGGACCTTAAGCCCACCACGCTGATCCAGTGCGTCGCCAGTTTTGCCTCGTTTGTTGTTTAGCAGGGTATAGCACGAGCAGGAGAGGTTGGCTTGAGTCCCGTAAGATGGTGTATGGGACCCCGTCTAGGCCCCGAGTGACCTGGATGCTTTTTACAGTGACTGGCCGAACTTAACACGAGACAGGGATCCATGGCGGCCTTTGCCCAGCAGTGGGGCACACGGACAGGCTAAATAAAAATGCCTCCGTGGCCCAGTGGATAGCGTACGCGTCTACATATCGGTAGATAGATAGATAGATAGATAGATATATTCTTTTTTGCACACCAAAGTTAATTACATTTACAGTGACTTAAAGCTAAGTATCATGTACAAACGGCGGCCTTATCGCCAGGGGCGATCTCTGCCAGGCAACCTTGGGATGGACAGGAATGATCAAAGCATTTTTGTGTGTATGGTGTAGCTTTAAAATGAAATTATCAAGAAGATTATCCAAAATAAAATACTATAAGTACTAAAATATAAATAAATATACATTTTACTTAGATACATAAAATACATACATAATTTATACAAATACAATTTGCATCGTGCGTTAGAAAGGAAAGGAATGAAAGTGAATGTAAGACGAAAGTTATGGTTTTTGAAAAGGAGGAATGCGTTACGGCTTGTAATGTTTTGATCGATGGACAGCGAGTGGAACAAGTGAATGAGTTTGTTTACTTAGGTACGTTGTTTACAAGAGATGGTAAGAATGAAGAAGATATTGAAAGGAGAGTTAATGCAGGTAATAGTGTGAATGGAGCTCTGAAAGCGTTTATGAACAGTCAAAACGTGTCCAAAAAGGCACGTTTGGCTGTACATAGAGGTGTGTTAGTGCCTACCCTTATGTATGGTAGTGAAAGTTGGGTATGGCAGAAGAGATTTGAAAGTAGAATAAATGCTGTAGAAATGAGAGCACTGAGAAGTATGTGTGGTGTGTCTTTGACCGACAGAGTAAAGAATTGTGTGATACGAGAGTGGTGTGGGGTAAAAGAAGATGTAGTGACAAGCATTGAGAAAGGCATGTTAAGATGGTTTGGGCACATGGAGAGGATGGATGACGATAGACTGACAAAGAAGATATATCAGGCTAGTGTGAATGGGACAGGACAAAGGGGAAGACCTAGGAGAACGTTCTCTGAACAGATTGGAGACATCCTGAAAAAAGGACAAGTCAGAAGTACCCTTAACAGAAGAGCATGCATGAGAAACTTGGTGGGAGTGAGTGAAGCAAGTGAGGTATGTCAGGATCGTTGCAAATGGCGTTCCGTAGTCTCTGCCTACCCCTCCGGGAAACAGGCGTGAGTCTATGTATGTATGTATGTAGGTATGTACAATTAAATATATATCAATATACTAAATAATATAATAGATACAGTTTATACAAGTGATGAACTCAGACGATAATTAAGTTGGTATATTTTTTTTTATCAATCCTTGAAATAGTGCTTCTTTACTAAGTCTTTGAAAATATTTATTGTTTTTGCTCTTCGAATCTCGGTAGATCCGGGATTGGGCAAAAAGTGTTACTAGTTTTTTCGAATTCTCAGCAGCACTGAGTCTGGTAATGTTCCAGAAACCGCAATATGCTCGCTCCCTATCACGTGGGACCTAAAATTCATAAAGTGTAAAATAGTTTATGATATTCACAGAATTGTAGCCGTGTTTCTGAAGTGAATAAATGATAAAAATTTGGTAGCCGATTGTTCTGCTGAATAGAATCCTGAAATTGCTTTTAGTAGAAAATGGACAATTTGTCGAGGAGAAGTTGCATTGTTTAGATATATGCATGCAAAAACGGCGTCAATAAACTTCCTTTCTTTCTTCTCCTTTCTTTCATTTGAATTTCCATATTTTTATCCAAAGACTATAATATGAACCTTATTTGAAGATAAGATAATCCTATCTGGAAAGATAACTTAAAATAAACTTAGTAATTACTAACCAAATGGATCTTATACGTTCGACCAATATTATCTAAGTTAGGCATTTTGGTAAGCAACTATCTATCTCTCTAATAAGTGTAGGCAGACACCGTGGAACGCGAAATGCTCCGGTTCAAAAACACCTCTTTAGCTTCCTTCACTGTCTTTAATCTCAACATGCATGCTCATCGGTTATTCTAAACAACTGTTTGCAATAATGTCCAACAGTAAAATAAACAACAAAAAAACCTTATAAAACACTTTAATTACAATACAAAACACTCGCTCAGTAAAAATGGATCGTTTAACGCCATTGACTCGAAGAATCATTCAATATTAGCTTGTTACGTAAGCGGCAATGAATTTTATTTCTTTCGCCCCTTGATTGGGAAGACAGGACATCCTTCTGAGTCGTTTGGAGGCTTTAATTAAGCCCTTTTATGACCGACGAGTGCGGGATTCAATCTAAGGGACAACGCTCTGTTTTTAGGTGCAAGATTGCGATCAACTTTGACCTCGTATAGATTCGGATGTGATTTTAGTGATAAGAATGTTGCCATGTTATGGTTAAAAGTTTTTCTATTTCTTAACAGATTTTTTCAGTCCACTGATAAGCTTAAACCCCTCCTGATTTGCTTTACAGCAGCTCGGTAAGTTAATAAGAGGAATTGGCCTACTATACCACGCTCGCTTACCGGATGGTTTGTTACAGAGTTTGATGTTGAGTCTCTTCGCAAAGATACGTTTTCTTCGTGCATTTTCAATAGTCGCCTCATAGGACACCCACAGAATGAAGTGGGTGTCGCTTTGTTTTCCTTATCCGTCACCATACGGAGTCTCTATGTTTAATAAAAAGAAAGGTATTTTGATTGCACTCCATTTGTGAGTGGCGCTGTACTTAAAAGCAACGATTTTGGGGACTGGCCAAGTATTTGATCTAAGCATCGATTTGACTAATAGAGATACATAATTCTTGACGAAAGCTTAATTAAACCTATGTCAAATATGCATTTGTAGTAGACAAATCCATGGTTAGATATAATATTGTGGGCACCCGTTAGACGCGACGTCTATTATTTTAGTCGTATACAATTTAAAAAATGACGTGCACTTGAATGTTTTGCTACAATAATATTTTACGCAAAATGCACGCCAGGTCGTGGAGTTACGAAAACAGCCCGTGCTACCATATTATACCAATACTTTATTTTATATTACTGAAACCGAGAAATATTTTTTCATCAGCACGATTCAGCAACAGTTCAATCTTAATCAATTTATCCGAGATGTATTATCTTATCTTGTGTTTTCGGTTCTTGTCCGCCGTTTGACATTATCCAGACATTGCCTTGAGACCGATTTTCCCCTCAGCTTTCCCATCAATGCAATTTGTGCAATCTGTCTAATGACATTCCCCATACATATTTACTACGGAGCTGTCTCAGCGATGGCAGTTTGACCTTGGTTTTAGATAGTATTTTCTTAGGTTTACGTGAATTTTACTCATTGAAATCAAAATATAGCTAACTGATTCTATCGCAATAAATTGGTTTTACATTTATACATTACATTTAAATGAATAATCCAGCCAAAACGTCGGATTATAAGAAATAATGTAGTTGCTGGATCAATCGTTTGGTTTAAGAATTATGTTTAAAAGCTACAAAATCATCTACGACATCATTATATTAATATGTATCATATGTTTATGTACATGTGTATATTATTTGTTATTATTATATTTGAATTAAATGTGTATGTATTACGTTTATGTATTTTTATTATAATATATATATTTATGTATGTATAATTACTAGGACCAATAAATTTAATTCAAAATGAGTAACTTTTCGCAACCTACATCATATAATACACCTACTTCTTATCTCTCTGCACCACTCTAAGGTAGACTGGTAGATGATGCCTATGGCATTAAGTCCGCCTATATACTTTGTGTATATGAAGAATAAATAAATAAAATCATTATGTATCGGAAATTGTCCGGTGTCTACTAGGTACTTGGTCGACTTCAGTAGTACAAGTTTCATTTTTTTATTGTAATCTATCTAGTATCGTTCTAGCGTTATCTCGGTATCCAATACCATTGCCTGTATTGTAAACTAAATATTATGAAGAAACTATAAATATAGATTTAGTTAGTATCCACCAGTTACAATTTCATTTAATAGAAAGACGATGGCATCTCAAAACCTATTTTGCTCACCAAATAGGAAGTTGAGAGTCTTATCAATCTTTTTGTTATTTGTATTGATAGCATACTTCCTAAATAAAATTTTAAATGTTTAAGTATATGCCGTGTGGTTGACGGCATAGAATACAAGTGTCACCACCCCCTATCTTCCCGTGGGTGTCGTAAGGGATAACACGATGCAAATACCATCTTTGCGTAGAGACGGAAAACTCGACATCAAACCCTATACGACTGCCTCGTTGGTCTCGCGGCATAAATGTGCGCGTGGGATCGGGAGGTCCGGGTTCGATTCCTGGGTCGGGCAGTGTTATTGGGTTTTTCTGTCATGAAATTCTCAGTAGCAGCACGGAGTCTGGCAATGTGCCCGGTACGGCAATAGGCTCGCCCCTTATTACGTGGGACTAAAGTATATCTGACGAAAAGTGGGTGTAGAAATACACCTCTGCCTACCCCTTCGGGGATAAAAGGCGTGACGATATGTATGTATGTATGTATGTTTAAGTAACATAATTTATTATTAAGACTTATCAGATCTAACAACTTCCTATTCGCAACAACACAAGGGTGACGTAACAATGTTACCTTACTTACTATACAAAAGAAACTCGAGTGACTATATATTTCATACCCCATGATAAACTCATTTTAAAGCTCTCTGAGAATGGCTCGTTCTTGCTATACAAAATAAGCCTGCCATTTGACACAGGGTTATAACAACATAATCAAAACTTCACTCCTCAAAGCACAAAACGATCAGTAGCTCTCATTAAATCTTCGCTCTAAACTCGCACACATCGACATATAACGATATAACCATCAATTTCCGATCACATTCATTCAACGCCGTTCTATAAGTGAAAAAGTAACCCGGCAAAATTCAATGGGTCACGAGTACAAACGCTTCGAACGTCCATCTTATCTCCTCCGAAACATCCCGGTTTACCTCGGCACAATTTTATTTTCTTCTAACTTTGTTTCGAGGGTGAAAACGGGCAACAAACACAAGACTTAAATACGAAACTGTTCTGGCAATATACTGTGTTATTATATAACTTTGAGTAGATATGGATGATAGACGAGTATTTTTTTAACTTTAGGAAAAACAGGTAAACAGCTTGGCAGCGTTTGTTTTGTTTTATAATCCTAGCATGATTACGGTCCGGCCTTCCTTTGTGAAGTTTTATGAAGTCTGTGGCAAAACTCAATATCTTAAGGCCAATATTCAAAGCAAATGCAGCTGGGTTTCGTCAATTTTAACTATCAGGGACTACTTGTAAAATATAAAACCGTAATACAATTCTCTTATAAGCTCGAATAAGACTTTAATTATTTCTGTTATGAAATTAATATAGTGTTAAAGAGTGTCCTTCAAATTCCAGGTTAAGATTCCTGACATCTATAAATCATCTTCAAAATCATCTAACTCACTGTGGTTTATTCTAGAAAGACGTCACGAGACCATACTTTCAACGATCATTCAAACAAAATAATTGTCTCGAAAGAATAGAAACAACTTAAAACATAACTTCTATTCATAATGTATCTAACTAGTTTCAATCGTTCTCAATAAACTACTATAGTTTTTGCCTTCGAAAGTAATACTTGTTTCACAAAAATCTTTGTTTTAAACTTCATAATATATTTTGAAAACTTGCATCCAATATTTCCCAAGCATCGTAATGATAGACATAACAATTTGTTTCTTTCGAATAAATGTGGACAGTTGTAAAACACGCTAACCATAACTCATACACTTCGATGCGATAAGATGCAAGAATCTTGGCCAAATGTACTAAATATGTGAGTAGTATCCAAATATACTTTGCCAAATAATGATCAAACATAAACTTTGACTTGCACACCCACTTGTCAAAATAAGTTAGTGCTGATGTATAAAATGTTGTAACTAAGCCAACTCTTAACTTCAAAAATATATTATTGAAACTATGCATCAGATATATTTTACATTCAGCCATAACTTATGACAAGTAAGTTTGCAATTCAAAGTTTGTATTTTACTAGACTTTACCTGTGGCTTCGCCGGCGTTAATTTAAAACTTACTCTGGAATTGCTCTATCGATTGTTAAAACCTGTACAAAAAGCGGTTCGGTAGTTTTTGAGCTTTTGGTGTTCATCAAACAGATAGACGCCGCTGGGAAACTTCATTTTATAATATTTATATTGTATAGATTATTTGACAATGTATATTTGAATGCGATCTCCTTACTTCTCCTTACAAAATACACTTAGCTACAATGCCAACAATTCATCGTATGAAAATGTTTGAGTTACAACAGAGAGTTTCCTTTTTAGTTTGTAGTGATTTTATTCATACGCTTTGATCTACAATTACGTTCGAGCGCCTGTACTCTAGAAAAACAATTTGGAAGAGCTTGACAATAACTACTAAAATGTTTTGAAGATACGGACCTTCTTTTGTTACCCTGTCTGTTAAGCCGGGGCACCTTTCGTTCAGGTTTTTACGCAACTGAGACTCCGTCATATAGATACTAGTGGATAGAACTGCTACTAAGTTTGTTTCCAGACGTAGACATCTATAATCTTAATATATAAAATCCTTGCGTTACTGACTGACTGACAGACACGCTACAGCCGAAACTATTGGGCGCAGGAAGCTGAAATTTGGCATGTATGTTCCTTGGGGACCGTAGGGGTGCACTAAGAAGGGATTTCCCGAAATTCCCATGGGATCGGTCAAAACGTATAAATTAAAAAAAATGCAGGCGTAGCAGCTGGCGTCCTCTAGTAATACCATAAAGCTGAAGAATTTGTTTGTTTGGTTGAACGCGCTATTCTCAGCAAGTGCTGGTTTGATTTGAATAACTATTTTTATTGTGTTGGATAACCCATTTACCGAGGAAAGCTATAAACTATGGAACATCACGCTATGAGCAATGGATTCGGAGCAGTAGCGCTAAATAGTCATGATATACAATCAAAAACCAGTCATCATTTACAATAAAAAAATGTTTATTCCAACAGCCAATAACTTGCAGAAACAGCAACATTATGATTGATTTATTAGCGTAACTGCCAAGATTTAGGCACTCTGCCAAAACTAGGTCGATTAACTTCATATGATTTATGCTTACGTAATCCTGGAAGATTTGTTTATAGTTTCATGACTGTACAATTACTTCTGATTAAGTGATTAAATAAGGATCAGGCAGCGATAGCTTAGCGGAGCGACTGACAGACGCTACGCAAATGATCTCGGGGTCACAGCCGCGCGCAGCTTCACCTGCCTTAAACTTTCAACCTTTATTTTACCACACAAAGAGTGGCACATCAAAACCCCTTCCTTAGTGGATGTTTAGCGACTGTTTCAATATTCGATCCATCCATGTATTTGGAGATTCGAGATACATCTTTGACATATTTTGTATGGAGCTTATGTCAAATATGTATGTAAAATCTCAAAAAATGGATAGATCGTATATTGAATTTAGCGGTAGGTCATAAAAGATGCCTGCTGTCCAAATATCATGATTCTTGTTCCAATAGTTTGGGCACTGCAATTATAGTTATGTCAGTCATGACAAATAATTTTATATATTGCATTAGTTCTGTTATATATATAAGTAAATGTGCAAGCTAGCTTGCAGCGAATAGAGACGAATAGCCGGAAAAGAGCTCACTAAGCTCACTAACAGTCCACTGCTGGACTAGGCCGTCTCTTTTGAAAGGAGGAATTGGCCTACTATACCACGCGGGCCACACAGTTTGGTATAAGGTTTGTATCAAGTTTTCCTTCTCTTACAGTACTGTTCTCTGCATAATATGCTCCCTCTGTCGGCTCTTACGACACCCATGGGATGATATGGGGTGATGACAATCCGTATTCTTAATCCGTCACCACACGGACGTGGGCATGGTAATGGAGAGGCCTATATCCAGCAGCACGCTGACAGTGATGACGATGATGTACTCCTCTTATTTCAACCTCTGGAAAGTCACACATCAATGAATATCGTATGAATACGTAAAACTTCTTGTGATCATTATTGGTTTTCCATGTATCCATTTAAACCGAAATAAACGAACTGGTTTTGGGAAACGAATGAAGCTACCCTTTATAAATACTTACCTACGTAAATTCAGAATACTGAGTCCTAAGTTTGAGACGGAGGGTCTCAGGTAGGATGTCGGGGTTCGAGAGAAACACTGCTAGGCTGAACAGGTTCTTTATTATGTCTCACTACCGCTTACATACAGTATGACCGAACTAGGTAAGCACTGGCCTGAGCTGGCTGGAGTGTAGACTCCTGCTGCTCTCCGACGCTCGCAGGGAAGCTGCTCGAAGGGTCGCCGATGAGCTGGCCAAGGTGCGCTGCGCAGGCAGCTCTGTGGTCGATGTTCAGGCTGAGCGGGTCTCAGGCGGTGCAGCCGATGTGGGCCGAGCGGTCAGGCTCAGGCGTCCGTGGCCTGGCTGTAGGAGCTCGTAGGCAGGAACGGAGGCTTGGGTGGCAGCTGGATAGTAGCGGCACGGCGCCAGCAGCTCGTGGCTTGTAGCCCGTAGGAAGAACGTAGCCCGTAGGAAGAACGTCAGGTGCAGTGAGCTCGTAGGGTGAACGTAGCCCGTAGGGTGAACGTAGCCCGTAGGGTGAACGTAGCCCGTAGGGTGAACGTAGCCCGTAGGGTGAACGTAGCCCGTATTGTGAACCCCAGCGGGACAGTAGATAGGAAGTAGAATGTAGAATAATCGCGAGGTGTAGCGGCAGCGTTCCGATGTCTAGGGAAAGTGACCATTCTACAACGCGCACCCATCTTATATAGATGTAGGCCTATGACTCACAACTGCCTTTGGCTAGTGAATATGACCATATTTGGTAATATTGCGAACGATGTCTGGCTAAGCTGGCGTTAAGCGCCTGCGAGATATTATAACGCAATACGTGTAGTATTACGTTACAAGTTATTTATTGCCGCTATCCAGCAAAGTAATTTCTAAATAAAAATTGCTACTTCAAGAAAGTGTGGATTTATTGAGACCTAATAACTTGTATTCGGTTGAAACTTGGTAAAAAGCGACCGGAAATTTCATTGGGAAAATGGAGTAGGAGTTGCGATGTTCACGGTTTGTGTTGAGTGGTTTATGTAACCCAAATAGGCTATTTATTTATTTGTTTACTATTTTTTATTCCAGCTCCTACACAATCTTGTAACAAAAATATATCAGAGTTGGTATTTGAAATATACTTTAAAGGAAAAGTAGGTATGTTGTGAAAAGTGAAACAAAACTTACCGATATTTTAGTTTGAAAAATCACCCAATACTTTTTCTAAAGTTCATTTAGAGATTTGGCTGAGAAAACGAAGCACTGAAACTTATACTTTGTAGTATAATTTGTGATTTTAGTAAGTATATGCTTAAATAATTTGTTTTGGTTGTTCAAATTGAAAGAGATACTTATATATGTATGTTTGCAATCGTTGCCAAATTCAATCCACTTGTAAAAAAGTTTTTGTAAAACGTTTGTGCTATTAGCCTCTCCATACAAAATTGGGCTTTAGATTACATTTTCTTTTGGAAGGTAAAAGCATTGAAGTCGAGTGAAAATCTCATCTGTTCCAAAAATCTAGGCTTTTCTGGATCCTTGCTCTAGCTTATAGGTTGATTGAACTCTTTTACCGAGTGGGCTCTGCTTTTTAGAGTCTTAGTTTCTAAAGAAACTAAGATTTAAAGTTGATTTTCATAAAATATTTATCACGACGCCCTTGTAAATGATTGTCTGAAGTAGTTGTCTGTGGAACATCTTAACGCCAACAAGTAATCTTGATATAATTAATAACATAAATTGTTTTCGCCTATAAATCAATTGTTTTATTGTTGAGATCTTGTAAATAAATTTGCTTAAAAGCCTTTCCTGTGAATCATTTAAAGTTGTTCGAACTTGTATCTGATTCTTAACTTATACTTTACTAAGTTCTATGGTCAGTGAAGCCTTCAGTGCCGTCACGGCCTTAGACAATAAAACCTAATATTGATGACTATTATTGGATAATTAATTTGTCCGTGTGGTGACGGATTAAGAATACGGAATGTCACCACCCCAAATCATCCCATGGGTGTCGTAAGAGCCGACAGAGGGAGCATATTATGCAGAGAACAGCACTGTAAGAGAAGGAAAACTTGATACAAACCCTATACCAACCCGTTTGGCCAGCGTGGTATAGTAGGCCAATTCCTCCTTTCAAAGGAGAGGCCTAGTCCAGCAGTGGACTGTTAAAGGCTGATGATGATGATGATGATTGGATAATTAGCAAGACCACCCTTACTGATTTTTCTCTATGCCCGATGCACAAAAATGCGGCAATCGTCTCGGTGTACATTAAAAGAGACCACGGTGTCGAATTCCTTAGTAGTTGTAGGAACTGCACTACTAGAAGATCCACTAACAAGTTTTAAACGAATAAAAAGTTAAAGAGCCCTCAAGTTACAAGCACCGTTCCCTGTTCAGGATTATTTGAAATCTTTTAGCACTGTTCCTCTTACAAATCTCTTGAAACGATTTGTTCAAATTACAGGACAGTATGAGTACCTATAGTCTATATAAATGGTAAGTACTTACTGTTTCTTTTTTTTAATATTATTCGGGTTTGTATTTTCATAGACTGTTAATACAGAAAATAATCTTATTTCATACGTTAGAAAAGTTAAGTTCGCAAACATTCTAAGCCAATTCCATCTCTACGTATAATAAAATAAAGCCCCTCTTCCTGCCTGTCTCTCAAACACAAAATGTTAAGTACGTAATTATCAGATTAATCGCATCTTATTCATTACTCTGTCAAAAATAAAAGTCAATTCCTGGTAATTCAAACATTTTCATCTCGCTTTTATCTCGGAACAACTCTTGTGTCTCTAGAAAAGCTCTCGATAAATCAAATAAACTCAAGGGTTTTTGATACACTCAATCATTTGGAGAAGAAAATAACCGTTAAGTATCGAAAATTCGCTGTTACATCCTTCACAAAAACAGTCGACAAATACGAAGTATGTAATTCCAGGAAATTCTTGTTTAAAGTGCGTTCTATAGACAACATTTATTAATGGTGTCAATATGTTATACTTTAGTCGGTATTTTGTCACTTTTGTGATTCTTTTTTTTTTGGTATTCACATCGGATTCTAAATGATTCTTACTATTATTAACTAGACTCTGCACGTGGCTCAGCTCGCGTGAATAAACCTTAGCTTTCCTCAGGAAGCACATTATCTATTGGTGAAAAATTTACAATACCCGTATGGTGGTTGTTAAGTTTTCACATTTATACAGCCAGACAGGAAATCATTTTAAAATGTATATAGAAGTATCCCGTATTGCCGATAAAAGTCGAGTATGTGATGTATGTATATGAAATACTCAAGAAAATAAGCAACATTTTCCTCTTGTAACCAAGCATAAAGTATACTTACGGAATCAAAACAAAAATAAACAAAACATATTACCAGATGTTATTCACAAATTGTCGTGTCAAGCTTTCGAATCAAAAATAAAATGTTTGGCGTCAGTAACATATCGGCTTGTGGCGAACACAAATTGTATCGCGTTACCGCATCGGTGGTGTTATTGCGCTGGGAGCGAATCGCTTAGCTATTTATCATATCTTGGTACATCGATCGAAATTATTAACGCACATCGAGCCAGATGTTATTTTGATTAGTTTGCTGGTGTTTAATTTATGTATCGAAATTCTATGTGCATTTATGTCACAATTTAAGTATTGTAAATTGTTAGTCATTTATAAACAGATTTCATAATAATTATGTGTAAAATAACTCTTCTGGTGTTAAAGTACAGTCATCATCGCTAGTTTCACTCATCTTTTTAGATTAAGGATTTTATACACGTTACTTACACTATACGCTATCAGCATCAGCGAAATGTTTACTTTATTCCCGCTATTTTTTTAAATCGCGTTTTGATACCGCGTCTCTGATGTTTATTTTTCAAATTTATCATTGTTGAAATTGCAAATAAAAATGTATTGGTTAAATACCAATTTATACTATTAATTTGACTTATTTTTATCAAAATCCAATAATATATTAAACATATAAACAATAACATTTAAAAAACAACATAATTTCTTTATATATAAAGATATTTTTTGTATATCTTTAAATTTTAGGGTATAACGCGTTTCCGAACGTGTTTTCTTTGAGGTCGAATTCCAAAATGGAATTTCGAAGGAATTTGTTTTTTTCACTCGCTTATTATATGCATGTGAAAGAGACAGAGCACAGTAAAATTCGAATGTTTCAAATTTATGGCTGAACAATGTCAATTCGTGGCACTGAAGCTTAGACTATATATACACAACCTCTCTGCACTGAAGATTGAAAAATTAAAAAGCTACTTTGCGTCTTTGCCTCACGCTCGAATCAAAATCGCGTTTTGTTCACTGTTGTCTCGCAGCAAAAGCGGCATGTTTGAGCTGCTGTGGTGAAAAAATAATTGTCATAGGCTGGCTCGTATGCATTTACAACAAGCAAGAATCTCAAACCATTTACAGACAAACCCAAAATGTGTCTACACATGTATTTCATTCAACATATAAATACCGTATAATGAACACATGTGAACGGAAATCCTCGAACACTCGTACCTTCGTAACGGTTGAACGGTTTCCTACATACGATTACAGATATCAAAGGATTCGATCACGAACTTGCGAACTTATTCACTTATAAAGTGTTCATCTCTAGTATCCTTATGCTACCCTAGTACTTGTGACATCGATCGCGCTTCCTCTTAAATTAACTTTTTCTTTTCTATTTCAACTTCTCCTTTCTTATTTTTATTTTGCCTAGGCTAGATCGTGAACGGTTAAAAATATCTTAGCCGCATGTATTCCTAAAATTATCGCTTGGTATTTTTTTTGTTATTACTAGACGGCGCAGCGGTGCGCAAAAACACGATCAAATCACTTTCTATCTTATGGGAAAAGGAATAGGAATAGAAGGAGGAGCGAAATGACGGAGAAGAAATTAATGGGGCCTCCGGCACTCTCACTCACCGCAAGAAACGCAACAGTGTAGATAATGTTACTTTGCGTCGGTATCCTGAGGAGGGGAGTGCTTCGCCAGTCGAACCGGCCCATTAATGTTGACATCAGCAAGGCTCTAATAAGCGTTGACTATCAAAAGAAAATCAACTGCGTATCTGAGAGTTCTTCATCGAAAGTCTTGTGTGGTCTACCAATTCAGACTCGGCTGGCGTAGTGGACTGTGGCCTGACCCTTCCCACGGAGAGAACAGACCCGTAACCAACAGAAAGAGAGTACCTATGTATAAAGTGCTGGTATTATTTACCATTTACGGCTTTGAAAGTAGACAAGCACAGTATAACATTAGAACAAGCTCAAAACTCTTTATACTAGATACCAGAATTTATTCTTTACTTTATTGCCTACTAGTATGGCACGTTATTGCAACACAAACACACAATTTAATACCCACGCGATGGCTGGACACACAAAGTGTAATTAGAAAAGTTGTGTTATCGCAAACAGTGGCCGCACGGGAAAGCAATGTGTCCAAGAATAGATGGTTTTGCTTAGTGTAAATATTGCTACTAGTCCTAGATAGTGTTGACGCAGTCTGGGTTTGAAGCAATGGATACGGGCTCGGGATTTATGGAGGTGTTATTGGAACTTCAAAAGTCTGAATAGTGTAGGTAACTGCAAACTAGAAAGTACATACGGCGTAGTCGTTAAAACGGCGAAACTGCGTCGAGTGTTCTAGGTTTGATCCTCACACGAGACAACACAGTGTCAAGTCTCTTCACTTGTTATTGATCGTCAAAGTAAAATAATGCTTACATAGACTGCCTCCGTGGTCCAGTGGATAGCGTACGCGACTGCTGATGGCAGATCCCGGGTTCGATTCCCAGGTCGGGCAAAAGTGTTACTGGGTTTTTCCGAATTCTCAGTAGCAGCATGGAGTCTGGTGATGTGCCCGGTAACGGCAATAGGCTCGCCCCCTATTACATGGGACCTAAAAAAATGCATGGTGAAATTCATTATTATTATTATTCATTTATTTGCAGACTGTTAGGTCCATAGGTTTAGTGTTACAAAGGACTTATTGACCATTGTTAGTAAAACATACATACAATAAATACAAATGACAATACAACACAGATAAACACAAAATCACGGGACACTCAGACTTACACAACAAACAATATGATCTATTTAATTTAATTGAGTGTCTAGTCTCACCCATCGGCCGAGCATCTTACAGTCCCAGCGGTTTGTCAATGCTCTCAGCATGCCGTGGGAGCTGGCGCATGTCCTATGTCGGAGCGAGGTGCAAAAAAACGTTCATAAGCGTCACATTGTGACCCAAATGAACTTTTGTTTGTAAGATATCGTTAGAGTGTTTACCTTGAAAACATTTGGGAGTTTCTCAAACACTTTTACTATTCAGAAATCCATTTGCGTATTATTTTGCATAAACCATTAATCATTGCGTGAACAAGAGATGTAATGGCTTAGCCGAAGTATTTTCTGAGCAAATAGTAGCTTACATAGTGAAGTTACCAGGCAAATCATCATCAACGTCCTAGCATTATCCCGTTGCGTTCAAGACTTTCCGCTTTAAGGCCCTGAGTCCGCTTTGTAGTCTTGCTATATAATAATTGAATAACCTTTCTGCATAATGACTGACTAAAGAAATAGCGATGTTCCATGGGATAATCCCTTCTCACTACGCCTCCATTAGTGCCCAAGGAACATACATACATGCGTTCAGCGTCTTGTGCGCATTTTAAAAACACGGGTGTAACCGGTCTCGGCCCGTTGTTGATATAATATAACGTATCAAATAACATAAACAATTATTTACCTTTATTTGGCTAAACTACGCTTCAAATCAAACTTTTTAATAGGGCAAGTTATGCAAAAACTCTATCTTTAAGAACTCGATATATGATATCTTCAAGAAATCGATTCTCAGTCGTCAGTGAAGGAAAATCCAATCGGACGCTCGACTATTGCATACATATATTTTCATCTCTGCCTCGTTGCTTCCGTTACATATGTATATCCGAGTTAGTTTATATTAAAGCTTTCATTCGATGCCCGGGCTGGACAATAATGATAAGTTTTAGTGATAGATCTTACGTGAATATTCTGTGGTAATTGAAATCTGTCGTTATGTCAATCGTATAAGAAATATACAGAGGATATCACCAAAGAATTTGGCAAGATTCACAAAGACCAAATGCTTAATTACATAGGCATTTGCTCTACCAAAAGGCTAAGGAAGGAAGCCTTAGGCTTTGTGTACATAATCTTGCCGTAAGGTAGAACTCTACATATACACAAATTTAAGTAGCGCGGCTTCGCACTCGAAAGAATTATGGTACAAAAGCAAATATACTTAATTATAAAAGACCAATAATAAACTTGTAACCTTAACAAAAAAAATTACACAAGAATTTACCTATTTCCCTTTTCAATACGCTTAAATACATCAAATTTGTTACAAGTAGCACGCAAATACTTGCTTTATAATATTAGTATAGATCCATAACTTTAATAAATAAAATGTATAACAACACTCCAATATCGTAGAAAACAAGTACCCTTCGAAACAAATTACCACTTGGTAACATGAACGATGGTATTTCTCACACACTCCCACAAACACCAATACAAGAAAAATGCTCCTCCATAACGCCGAGGCGTTTCTCTTTTGTCACTGTCAATCTTCATTTGTTTACCCGTGCATATTATTGTTAAGAAATAACGTGAGTTTTTCTCTTATTTATCTTATATTCACGGACAATACTTGCCCAAAGGTACGCTCTAACTCTTTAAGAGTTAGATAGTAAATTATATTTGTTTGTCGCAAATTTATTTTGACAACTATTCTCACAAAGTCGGGTCTTATTTTGATGGTCCATATTTATGATAAAATTTGTGAGAAATTGTCTATGATTGCTGAATATGATTTTACGCATCGAGATATATATATATAGTCCTCCTTATCGATTTCGATAACGGCGACCGAAGGCAATTCCTTTTAATTTCGAGCATGTGGTCTAATATGGCTCGCAAGTCCAAACTTAGTCTTGCATCGATATATATGTACTATATGTCAATGATTTTACGCATCTGCTAAATATTTTTCTGTTTTAGTAGGTACTAGTAGAAGCGAAAGGGGGGAAAAGGTCCTGATTTTGGTAGCCTATTAGATAGAATTTGTCAAAATAATATTGATAAAAGTATTAATAACTCTTTCAATGCAATACTACATTGTATAAACAGAAGTAGGTATGTACCTATATGTTGTATGTTTATAGACATTGACCTCACGTTAGATAAAGTTGGCAGAATATTCCTGTCGTCCAAAGGGTGCTAAGTAACGATCAAGACAAACTTGTAAAAGTTCTGTATTTAATCTGAACCGCAATTCTTTTAGTACGGAAACTTTATTAGCACTCTGCTTCAGCTAAATTAAGAAGATAGTTACTCCAGTTTACTTTCGAATTAAATTCTACTTTACAAGGAGTCCTTAAAATTGATATAAATTATTTAATACTTTTAACCTTTCGCTATGGTGTAGACAGTAATTATTAAAATATATCGAAAGAATACCTTAAATCTATCTCGACGTTCCGGCATGGGGTACACCAGACCTTTATATATTATTTTTAAAACATGTGTGGCACTCAGTATTTACAGTATAGAAATATTAACATTATTTATTTCTACAAAAGCCTGCATATCGTGTACACAGTTATGAGAAGATTGGAAAAGTAAAAAAAATAAAAAGCCGCAGCCGCGTATCCAACTCCCCAAAATATATGCATATAATTATGTAACTATAATATTAGATAAGATACTCTACATATACATGCTGAAAGGTATATTACTCTGCCTGGAGAAATAGAAATACAAAAGACAATTAACCTGATCGGCACCAAAAAAAGCTAAAGATGGTTTAATTACAAAAGCATACTCTTGTCTCACCCTTCAACAAACAGACAACAAACGTGTCATGTATATAGAAATGGTCGTAAACCGCGGCGTGTCTTTTGACGATTGTCACATAGAATATAAACATGATGTAAATTTGGTCCTTGTTATTTACATGCGTAAATTATAATGCTGATATATGTACTTATCTAGATCAATAAACATTTCAAAAGAATAGCCCAAGCTATTACACCATTTTAGTATTTTGCATTCGAATGCGCAATACGTATTTTCTTTATTTTATACGGCATTTATATTTAAGTCGTGGAAATATATATTTTATTTTATTTAATACTGATATAAAATTTTATCTTGACTCTGCCTAGTTTATCGTTAGATGACCTTATTAAATACTATGATCACGGTACTCGCATCAATTTAGGCCATAGCCCTTACGTGGTCTGTGATGCCGGCATATCGTGATCTTAAATGTCTTGTTTATATTCTCACTCAACTTAGTTTGTAAATAACTTCTGTCCTTTGAAATATAGGGTGCTCTAAAACAGCTTGTAGGAAGGAACGATTGAAGTTAACGCAATAATTATAGTCGCCGTGCAATTCGTTGATTTAAGTGCGCGTAAAACCGACTCAATGTTTACGACTCGAACGAATTGTCGATTGTAAACATTTGATTGTCTATGACACGCCGCCGCGCCGGTCTGATGTAACACTTTGTCGAATCTCAAGTGTCTAGTCAGCTACATTGATACGGATTTACGAATTACTATTCCCGCTCATGTCAAACATTTGTGTGCGTGAACATGGATGTTTGTCTGTCTGGGTATTTCTTAGTATAATGCGTTTGTATTCATGAAACAAAAATATGTAATGTAAGTTTATGCATTGTCCTACATTGTCTAGTATACATACTACAAATTCTGCTTAGTTTGGGACTAGATGGTGTTGTGTGTAGTACAATTACATGTACGTGAATAATAATGATAATATCCTTGGACAATGCAAACAAAGTCATCTGATAACAAGATAACCAATAAACATACCTATGAGGCAGCGATAACCTAGTGGAGATACCAACAGACTGCCATGCAGAGGGTATCGGGTTCGAATCCACGGCGCGCACCGATGACTTTTCGGAGTTATGTGCGTATTAAATTGTTAATTATCGCTTGTCCCGTGCCTCGGAGAGCACGTTAAGCCGTCGGTCCCGGTTGTCATGAAGATCTTTGACAATCGTTACAGGGCGTCAGTACCGTCTAATAAACTAACACTAGTCTAAAACCATGGAATATCGCTATCCCTTCGGGTTGCGGAGGTCAGAAAGGCAGTCGCTCCGTGGAAACGCTAATATTCAGCCAAATCCGGTTAGACTAGCAAGGGGACCCCAGATTGAAACTGGGATAACGCTAAGAGAATGATGATGATGATGATACTTATTAATTACTAGAGGATGCTCGCAGTTACAACTGCACATTTATTATTTTTAACCGTTTCTTCCCGATCCTGCAGAAATGGTTAAATATATAGGAATATCAGGCAATACTTTTAGTGTAACCCTACGCTGCTTAAGGAATATGCATGCCAAATTTTAGCTTCTTGTGTCCAGTGCGTTGTCTATACTGATAGACCGCACCCTGACTGACTGCAGTCAGGGACACAAAATTTTATATACATTGATGAAAATTGATTTAAATACAGGTGTGAATTATCTAAAGATCTTTAAATAATTTTGCAATTGGATTCTGTAAATAATATTGCTCTATTATATATTAAATGACATTATATAGTACGAGTAGCAACTTGTTACAAATCCGTTGATAATACAGCACAAAACCAATTCCACCTAAATGATATACGTAGCTAATTTGTAATCTGTAATTACTACATGGGACTGAATGACCGCTACATAATAGAGGTTTAGTGGGAAATGCTCTATTGGCTCCTCATGAACTAGTTGACTACGAAATTATTAATAAGAGACATTCATTTCTATATAATTTCTAAATCGCGTTATTTTTTATATTTATGTGTTCCTTGGATGCAATAAAATATTTTTCTTCCTTCTTCTGTCTTTCCTTTTTGTTCAAAACCAAATATCTAGCAAAGAATGGCTTTAATCTCTTATTTAAAAATATTATACCTATCTACCGTTAAAGTTTAGAAACCACGATTCACATCACCTGTGCTACACACTCGGTTGCTATACCGAGTGGAAGTTAGCGTCATGATAGCTTATTTAAAGGTTGTTGTAGAAGGTGGATCAATGCTCTGAACGCCGACTTGATCCATCTTTCGACGGTGATGCAGTATACAAAAATATTTTTTCTTGTACTTATATAGGTTCACAGGGGCGGTCTTTTGAACGCTGTCAGCCTCATCTGACTAGACGAGTCTTCTCTTACTTTTCGAACCCAATCAATTGGTGGCATAATTGTTTTAGGAGAAAGAGAAGAATCGTGAATTGACTATGGCTGGTGTACCCATGTCAAAATGTCAACAAATAAAATAGAGATACCTATTACAACTTTTTAGCCAAACCATTTTTTTATTTTTGCTTAGGTATTTAAACTTATATAATCTACAGACAGTCAACCCAGTACAATGAAAGTACCACCATCCACATTAAAGTTACGCAGTAGCCAACCCAATAGGAAAAAGGAAGAAATAAAAATTGAAAAAATAAAAAAGCCAAACACAACAAACTTTGGTTACATAACGGCGAGTTTTCTCGACAAATTGCGGTATCGGGGCTGACTTGTGGCCAAAATAAATATTTGGGAGCACTACAACCTTTACTTAGGTTTTTTTGGTACCAACTTCTGCATGGCCTCTTGTTTTATTTATGACTTAGGCCTTGTCCTCTGCCCGCTCGAGTTTTGACAAGCTTGTGGACTTTGCATAAATTTTGGAATGTTTGGTATACTTATAACAATATATATACACCATACGTACAAGTACACCACTGACAGAAATATACTTTTGTTTTACAAGTAACCAACTCGGAATGGTAAAATCGCGTTTTGGAACCTAATTTATTATTTTAGATAGTATCTTCTTGGGTTTAGGCAAATGGACACATTAGATCAAACTATGGCTTACGGATTCTATAGCGGTTTTACTGACATTTAAATAAAAAAAGCAGTCTTCTGTGACCACGTCTCCAATAAAGTAGCCGAAACGTCGGATCACAATCAATAATGGTGTGTCAGTAAAACCATAAAGCGTAGTTTAATTTCAATTATTATTTTACGTTAGACTTCTTCGGATCCCAAAGACTGAAATGGACACCCGCAACTGAAATTTCGTCAAATTTTCCTACAAATATTTTTATAAGCTAGCTATGGTTTAGGAAGGAGCACAGCGATCAAATTCTGAAACAAGCAACTACATAATATAATTTATTACAAAGAACCGGTAAACGACATAATTTTATTTTAAAATCCGACAGTGTTGCACTGTAGTGAATATTTCAACTCGTAGATTATTTAACAGTAAACCGTGATTCTTCGTTTTTGATGGCTTACTTATAAAACTCGGGCAAGATGAGCCACAGCTTATGCAATGTCTTTTATTGTTTAAAGTTTAACCTACTTTGTAAAAGGAGATTGTCAATCCGAATGGTGCAATTGTATTGTTATTATATAATATGTTTGCGTAATATATTTTATTAGTGGTGCTTTAATATTCATGCATTTCTTATTAATCATACACCCGAATATTCAAAAAGAAGAAATCATGCTGGACTTTTGACATTTGTGCTCCTGGTACCAATCTTTTGTTGAACTGATGCAGTTTAAGTTTCATTAAATTCGATACAGTGGCTAATTTAAAAGGTATGGTTCGTTTTGTTGTTGAGAGTCTGTTAACAGATAACTTTTGCTTCATCGCATTTTAATTACATGATACGTTACCTACGAATGATTCTTTTATAGACTCTCGTGGCATATTTTGGAGATACTGATTAAAAACATTTGGTGGAAGACAGGAGTAAAATCAATAAAAACCCTTCATAATTTTAGTTCATCACTTAAAACTGTCTACACCTATTATACCTATTGGCGATGCTAAGATTCTAACTAGCGACTCTAGCGGCAAATTTGGAAGTTGTCCGGGTACGACACTTTTGACAGCTCAATAAAATTACCACTATAACCTCGAAGCAAAGTTGTATTGAAACCTGTCAAAATTGTCGTACCCGGACAACTTACAAATTCACTGTACACGTAAACTAACAGTAAATCCGTTTATAGATTTTATAGTAACATGTATATATTCAAGTGGGCCTAAGCCTTAATAAATAATTCTTTCTATTAAGGTTACATCGAATAATTTAGTAGCACCACGAGACCGTGACACGGGTACGTATTTAATTATACCTATTTAATCTGTAACACTCGTGCAAAGACATAATAGGTGCAATCGATATGTCTTGGGCCAAAGCAACCTTAACAATTCACAGTCTATATTTACATAAGATCGATATATCAATAAGGATGACATGCTTTGTTTTCTAGAACAGTTTATAAGACTTGCTTACTGTAAGTATAAGTTTAATGACATTATAGAGCGACACGGTACTTTAAAACATAACTTGATTTGCAAACGTAATGTGGCAGGTATCATATTATGTACACTGAGGTGGATTTGCGTGCCCAGCTATTATGGAAAATGGACGACACAGAGCGGTGGCTTTTAGCGCGTTGGTCGAATTTTCGGCAATCACACATACTCTTACCACCAAGTAACTCAACTCTGAGTGGTGGACAAAGACCAGCAACTAGAGTTTTCTACCGTGAAACAAATAAAAATAGTATTATAATAATATATCATATTACTAATCACTTGGTCAGCGACGAAAAAAAACTTAATGAGGAAAATTGCATGTCTGAAAGTTCTCGATTATGTTCTCAAAAGACATGTAAAGTCTGCTTACTTTGTCTAAATCATGACGACCGGGTGGCGCAGCGGGAGTGTCAGCGACTGCTACGCCGAAGGTCGCGGGTTCGATTCCCGCTCAAGTCAAACATTTGTGTGCATGAACATGGATGTTTGTCTTGGTCTGGATGTTTCTATGTATAATATGTATGTATTTACAAAAAAAAAGTATATAAGTAATGTTTATCCATTATCTAGTACCCATAGTACAAGCTCTGCTTAGTTTGGGACTAGATGGTGTTGTGTGAATGTGGCAGAATATTATATTATTATAAATATGGTAAAAAAAATATTCAAATTTACACTAGAAAAAGATCCTGTAACTGTAACTACTTTATAAACATTTAACCAATAGAAACTTTTAAACACTCGCGTTGCATGTTTAAGAATATATATCTATACGGGAATTAACGCGAACATGCATTAGGTATTTACATACCTTATTTTTGCTTGACGTTTCGAGACGGTTGCACGTCCCGTGGTCGCAAGCTGACTGGTGTAGCGATGTCACGTCTCCGAGTGCGAGGTAGAAGATTCTATTTCTACCCCCGCGTTGTTGATTTTCGAGGTGCCGGCGCAAAACACACTAACCGTATCTGTATTTTGAACATTCGCCGACTGCGCATTAAAGTAGGGTGTTGTTAACCGGATCACTGGATTCCACGCCGATGACAATTTGAAGCCCTCTTCCCGATTGAAATTTTTATGTCTTCTGATTTCGATCGCTTCACGCACAACTCTTGGGTAAAAGTGGCGTTCCGTGGAGAGGACTTGTGGACGATGAAATTCAATCCAGTGATTGGTGCCCGATTGAAGTAAATGTTCCGCAATCGCCGATTTGTTCGTTTGACGGTTCTTTACAGCTGCAATGTGCTCCTTTATACGTTCAGCGATGGTCCGCTTCGTTTGCCCTATGTAAGAGCTTCCGCAGCTGCAGTTGATTTTATAGACACCTGGGGTTTGTAGCGGTAGAACATCCTTTGGTGTGCCCACCATGTTGTATACTTTGGCCCCTGGTGTAAATACGGTCGGAATGGAGTAGTTTTTTAACTTTGCTCCTATTTTATCCGTAACACCTCTAATGTAGGGCATGTAGGTAGGTTGTCTATTTACCGCCGGATGTTTATCTCGCTTGATAGGCCGCGTCATTCGACGTTGTATCTGGTATCCGTTCTTCCTAAGTACCTCCTGAACATGGTCTAGCTCTAGCTTCAAATGCTCAGGGTCACAGAGGTCGTGTGCTCTGTTTTTTAGTGACGTCACAACGGATTGCAGTTGTCGAGGATGGTGGTGCGACGTGGCGTGCAGGTATCTATCTGTGTGTGTAGGCTTCCGGTATACGCAGTGTGTTAAGGACCCATCTGGTCTCACAGTCACTTTGACATCCAAGAATGACAACGATCTGTCAGTTTCCATTTCGTAGGTGAATCTCATCTTCGGATGAATGGAGTTAAGGTGTTGCACATATTGATCTACTTCCTGCTTACCTCCTTTTACGATACTAAAGATATCGTCCACGTATCTTTTCCAAAGCCGGATGGTCTTAGGTCCGATGCTAAGCGCCTTTTCCTCAAAGTGTTCCATCCAGATATTAGCCAGTACTGGGGCTACCGGACTCCCCATTGCGACACCATCGATCTGGAGGTAATATTGGCCTCGGAAGAGGAAGTAGTTGCCATCTAAGCAGTGTTTTAGTAGATCAATATAGTTGTGAGGCATATCGTTGTCACTCAGTCTGTCCCTCACTACGTCCAGACATTCCCTTATTGGAACGTTGGTAAAGAGCGACTCAACGTCAAAGCTTACCATTACATCTTCCGGTTCCAATCGTATACTTTGTACGATCTGGACGAAATGACGCGAGTTCTTCACGAAAGACGGTGTGATACCGACTAATGGCTGCAATACCGATGCAACGTGCTTCGCAAGGTCGTAAGTAGGCGACGAAATCTGACTTACGATAGGCCGCAGTGGCACGTTGGGCTTATGTACCTTAGGCAGACCATATAGCCTAGGTGGTTGGTATGGCTTGGGACCATATAACTTGCTGTACTCATCTTCCGTGAACAGGTCCTGGTGGTCTTGTATCAGTGCTCGTATTCTGCGCGTTACTCTGGCCGTGGGGTTATATGAGACCGGTTTATACACCTTGTTATCACATAACAACTCTCGTACCTTGTCCGTATAATCAGCCGTATTCATCACTACAGTGGCGTTTCCCTTGTCGGCCTTAAGCACTAAAATATCCTGGTTGTCCCGAATCCTTTTCAGTGTTTGACGCTCTTCCATAGTGATATTACTGGCAGGTATCTTCGACTTCCGTAATATCACCGCGACGTCCTGTCGTAGGGTATCGGCATCACTGGGCGGTACTTTATTACGGATAATCGTCTCCTCAACACTGCTGATTATATTTTCGTACGGTATTCGCTTAGGTGTTAATGCGAAGTTTAAACCTTTGGCCAAGATGTTAATCGTAGATTCATCTAAACTCGCGTTGGATAGATTAATTACGGTGTTACTGGTTTGTACCGATTCCGTAGGTAACGTTTTATTCGCATACCGTCGGTTTAATAACTTGGAGAACTTTCGCTCGTGAGTAGCACTACATAGTTCGAATGTCCGACTTGCTTGTAAGAACGTTATCCGATCACACAAATCGTAATCAACGCGAGATAGGAACCCACTACACTTCGTATGCACGGCATATAACTCACACTGTACACTGTTGAGCTCACTATGTTTGTTGCGTATTAATTGTCTCAGGAGACGTACACTCGCGTTATACAGAATTTTACGGGAAAATGCGATATCACTACGTGGTTTTATACGCACACACGTAGGTAATAAGTCCCAATCGCGACATTTTGTTAGAAATATCAACGATGTTTCCACTCGCGCTCGTTTCCTCCGTAATAATTCTAGGTGACGCACTAATTTTGCAATTTCCGACCCGTAGCGGTTTGCAATAGAAACTTTTAAACACTCGCGTTGCATGTTTAAGAATATATATCTATACGGGAATCAACGCGAACATGCATTAGGTATTTACATACCTTATTTTTGCTTGACGTTTCGAGACGGTTGCACGTCCCGTGGTCGCAAGCTGACTGGTGTAGCGATGTCACGTCTCCGAGTGCGAGGTAGAAGATTCTATTTTACCTCGAAAATCAACAACGCGGTAGAAGATTCTATTTCTACCCCCGCGTTGTTGATTTTCGAGGTAAAATAGAATCTTCTACCGCGTTGTTGATTTTCGTTTTTTTTTTTTTTACATTTTATTACATTTACATCGTTTCGGCACCTCGAAAATCAACAACGCGGGGGTAGAAATAGAATCTTCTACCTCGCACTCGGAGACGTGACATCGCTACACCAGTCAGCTTGCGACCACGGGACGTGCAACCGTCTCGAAACGTCAAGCAAAAATAAGGTATGTAAATACCTAATGCATGTTCGCGTTAATTCCCGTATAGATATATATATTTAACCAATAGACTCAAACAGAAACACGCAGTCACGAAACAATAATTTATGGATCACACAGAGTACTATTATCCCATACGAGAATCGAACCTACAAGGCGCAGTGCGAAACGTCAAGGCGACCGTCTAAACCACTAAACTTTACATACTGTCTTACCCGGAAGTACCTCAGTAACAATAATACATAATCTAAGTATAGATTTATGCCAGGTCATTCATACGGACGGGCGGCTCCCCAGAGGGGTAACTCGCAGAAACTAATAAGTAACTCTGAATTAAACCTCTGCTACTCTCTGACAGACGGAATAGTCTAGCTGTTTGTTAACTTATGGACGAATATGCATGAGCAGCTTAGACATAGAACTGGTTCATGCAGCTATGGACATTAGAGCATAACAGTTTGTGTGGACGTTGACAATTGCTATGAAACATATACTTATACCTATGTATAAAATTATTGCGTTAGTGAGATTGACAAACAGAGCACAACTGAAACTATTGGGCGCATGTGATATTTGCCATGTGTGTTCCTTGGGGATCGTAGATTTGCACGAAGAAAAATTTTTAAGCTTTAGTAAAGGTTCACTACCTATCACTATAACTTTTTCTCGTTCTATAAAATACATGTATTAAATATTATGTACCTACTTATCGATATGTACATACATATCTGCATACATATGCATGTATGTATGTATGTCTGTATGTATGTATGTATGTCTGGATGTACATATGTATGTAAGAGTATGTATGTATTAAGTATGTATATAAATTATATAGTTTTTTACTGGTACACATGAAACTACAGATTTTTCCTACCAATAATATCTCCATCCAAAGGTTGCCTGGTAGAAATCGCTTCCAGCGATAAGGCCGCTCTTTGTACTCTACTTAGATACAGGATTTCTAATTATGTTTTTCATTGTGTACAAAAAAGTATAAAATAAAATAAATCAATAAATAAGAAAGCATTGCCCGAAATACCAACAGAATCAAGCAGAAACTGTTACATTAAAATAAATCAGCAGGCGTCGTCGTCGGCATCGTCTAGTAATATTAATGAATGTTAAGAACACCTTTTGGACTTTTATCATCAGCCATATAGGATGTAGGTAGATATATAAAGTCCCTCAGCTGGGCAAAGGTCTCTTCTCACTATGAGAAGTGTAAGACCACACTTCATCATTCTGGTCAAGTGCAGGCAGACTTCATATGTCCCTCGAGAACTCTCCGGCATGCCGGTTTCCTGGATGGATTTGATTTCCAGTCACTCGGCGCAGCAATCTGTTAATCTCTCCACAATATCGCTTTGAAGCATAATTATATAATAGGTATTAGATATTTGATTTTTAGGTGTAAAATAGACAGACGAAAGCTATTTTCATGAAAGCGAAAATCTTTTAGAATAAATCTTGAATTTGAATACATAATTAACCTTCTTCAAAATAGTCTTTTTAGGGTCCTAAACCTGGCAATACTTTGGTGTTATATTTAACCCGTTTCGTGACTAGGCGTTTCTGGTTTGCTGGTAGACACGTACTTGAGCTACCTACATTATAGTTGGAGCAGATCAGAGCTTTAGCCATAAAAACGTAACCTAGGAATATAATAAACAGACAGAGTTGTTTGTTATACCTATTCATGGCTAGCGCATTTTGGATATATCAACAGAGCCACCAACCAAATTGTACCCTTTATGTAACCCAACAAAAGTCTCCATCTTCTAGTGAGAGACTCATTAAAATCGGCTCAGCCATAACAAAGAAACAAACAAACGAACAGAAAGACAGACATATTTTTTTAAACCCGTTTTTACACTTGAACATGCACCTGAAGAAGAACAAGTGATTTTGAAATCACAGACAGACACTTAAATTTTATTTATATGTATAAATTATATTTCCAATATAGACATACTTGTATGATAATAACCAACGTAATAAGTTCAATGCGAATCCAGTCCAGCCGTCTTCCGTTGTTTGACATTCTCAATATTATCATAGAAACCTTTTAAATTAATCTATGTACGCATAAATAGCTGTGTTCTCCGCCTACATCGTGTCACAGTGTCAGCTCCTACGTGCTCATGATGCCCTGGTACCTTTTCATGTGGATAACAAGATACGCTAACGTAGAAATACAGATTGACACACAAATATCATTTCAAGATGTCATGTGAATCATTTCATGTGTCTGCAAAAGTGAGAAGCGTCACGCTTTGTATTGTATAATTTCACACACACGCAAAGTTAAGTTTTTTTTGTGTTCCTGCATTAATAAAAACCACTTGCCCAATATTAATTCATCTTCACTGACATCATCATCAGCGGTTTATATAAACCAATCTCATTACCAGGCACGCACTTTTTCCTAATATAAGAAGGGTTAGGCCTTAGCCAACCTCGCTCTCCAAGTGTGGGTTACCAGACTTCAAATGTCTACCGAGAACACTATGGAGAATTCTCAGCCATGCAGGTTTTCGCGCTTTTTTCCTTCACAGTTTAGCAAGCGATAATTATACTAGCAATATGCTTAGTACGCGTGACTTCGAAAAGTCAGTGGTGCGCGCCGTGTCTTTGAACCTGGATCCTCTGAGTACCAATATGATGATCTCTCCACTAGGATATTCACACACATGGCGGTAGCAATTTCTTTTACCGCCCATAAAACGTTAGCACATTGAAGCTATAACTTCAAAATCTCATCCAAGATTAACGCTTGATTTATACAGCTACAAGTTTATCGATTCAGATTCTATTTCGATAACTCAGACAGCGAACGAGCAATTAGTACTTTGCCTGGGCCATAAGTTCCCAGTTGCGTTCAGCTGACAAGTAATCGAAGCAAAGTTACTTCGGTGTAAACTGATCACCTCGTAACAAGTACTTGTGAAGGTAATCACGTAATATAAGGCACTTGTAATACCTTTGATTCTAGACTGTACAGCGTAGGTATTATTCATTGTATGTGTTGTGAGGTTTAGTTTTGTTTTACGAGTTTTCTTTTGTGGTGTCTTAACATAATTAACGTACTTTAACATAATTATTTATATGCATAATAAAATAACTTGATAAAATGACAAGTTAATATTTTTACAAGTAATGGCGGGGTTGACGCTATCTGACACCAGAACCGCGAGCTACTTCAAAGAATTTCCAACCGATAAAACTTATTTTCAGTTGGTTGTCAATCAAGTCAATAAGGAATTTCCGAATTTCTATTGTCAACAAAAATCGGAAATTAAACCTAATTTTATTTTCTCCGTATAATAAAGTTAAACTGCTCAATATTCAGTCAGATTTATTGAAGTTATCCGCGCCTGTTTAGACCTTAAATCTGGATAGACTAGACAGTGGACCCCGGGCCCGATCGCAAATGTATAGGATGCAACCGGAAGACTAGTAGAATGATGTTGATAATGATTTGTTGAAGTAAACTGACTTATAAAGTAATCTTAAAAGAAGTATAAATGTGAGCACTAGACGTGAGAGCTTAGAGTAGAAGCTAGCTTGGATATAGCAAGCGTAGGAACAAGTGTAAAATATCAAAGGTATCCGAGAGTTGGGCCTTTTTTACATATTTATTATACTTGAGCGAGTGTGTAGGTGCATTCTAAAATGACATCAAACTATTCAGATACGAAGCAACTAGATATAATGTAAAGAAAGCTAGTGCTTAAGGTTTAAAAGTTCCGCAATTTTCGTAATTAATTACTGGCCATAATGTATTCAGAGGCATTTATTAATTATCACGATATATTTTTTTATCGTCTGCTTAAATAGTAATAATCGCGTTGGTAAAATATTTCATATAAAGAGGAATTAGGTGGAAAGCGATCAGAAATATAGAGGTGTCGAAGTTTTCCAATGCTCTCAATTACCACGCAAAACGCAACAGTGAGAATAAAGCTTTTATTTTATGTCCACTGTGTGTTAATGAGGAAGTGATTTTGTTTGTAAGACAACGTTAGAGGCGGACCTTGAAAATATTTGGGAGTTTCTCAGACACTTTTACTATTCAGAAATCCATTTGCGTATTATTTTGCATAAACCATTAATCATTGCGTGAACAGAAGATTTAATGGCTTAGCTGAAGTATTTTCTGAGCAAATAGTAGCTTACATAGTGAAGTTACCAGGCAAATCATCATCAACGTCCTAGCATTATCCCGATTGCGTCCAAGACTTTCCGCCTTAAGGCCCTGAGTCCGCTTTGTAATCTGGTTATATAATAATTGAATGACTGACGGAACTTTCCGTATAATGACTGACTAAAGCAATAGCTATGTTCCATGGGATAATCCCTTCTTACTACACTTTCATTAGTCCCCAAGGAACATACATGTATACATGCTAAATCTCAGCGTCTTGTGTGCGTTTAAAAAACGAGGGTGTCACCAGGCTCGACCCGTTGTCCATATAATACAACGTATCAAATAACAAAACCAATTTACCTTATTTGGCTAAACTACTCTTCAAAACAAACTTTTTAATAGCACAAGTTATTTTATTTATTTTATTTTATTTATTTTGGAAAACAAACAGTGTCTATAACCATTACAAAATCTTTGTGAGCAACTAAGAACCATTTAAATGTTTTCACATTTGAGTATTTAGAGCTTGATAGTTATACACAAGAAAATAATATTTTACACAATAAATTGTAGTTATGCAAAAACTCTATCTTTAAGAATTCGATATGGTTTACCAGATGTCAGTAAAAGAAAATCCAATCGGACGCGCGACTATTGCATACATATTATTATCATCTCTGCCTCGTTGCTTCCGTTACATATGTATATCCGAGGTTAGTTTATACTAATGCTTCCATTCGATGCCCGGGCTAGACAATAATGATAAGTTTTAGTGATAGATCTTACATAAATATTCTGTGGTAATTGAAATCTGTCGTTATGTCGATCGTATAAGAAATATACACAGGATATTACCAAAGAATTTGGCAAGATTCACAAAGACTAAATGCTTAAGTATTTATTGGCAGATAAATTCATAGGCATTTGCTCTACCAAAAGGCTAAGGAAGGAAGCTTTGTGTACATAATCTTGCCGTAAGGTAGAACTCTACATAATTATACACAAATTTAAGTAGCGCGGCTTCGCACTCGAAAGAATTATGGTACAAAAGCAAATATACTTAATTATAAAAGACAATAATAAACTTGTACCCTTAACAAAAAAAAATTACACAAGAATTTACCTATTTCCCTTTTCAATGTCTAATCTATTTATACGCTTAAATACATCTAATTTGTTACAAGTAGCACGCAAATACTTGCTTTATAATATTACTATAGATCCATAAATTAAATAAATGAAATGTATAACAACCCTCCAATATCGTAGAAAACAAGTACCCTTCGAAACAAATTAATAGCCACTTGGTAAAATGAACGATGGTATTTCTCACACACTCCCACAAACACCAATGCAAGAAAAATGCTCCTCCATAATACCACCGGGGCGTTTCTCTTTTGTCACTGTCAATCTACATTTTCTTACCCGTGCATATTATTGTTAAGAAATAACGTGAGTTTCTCTCTTATTTTTCATATATTCACGGACAATACTTGTCTAAAGATACGCTCTAACTCTTTAAGAGTTAGATAGTAAATTATATTTGTTTGCCGCAAATTTATTTTGACAACTATTCTTACAAAGTCGGGTCTTATTTTGATGGTCCATATTTATGATAAAGTTTGTGAGAAATTGTCTATGATTGCTGATTATGATTTTACGCATCGATATATATGTACTATATGTCCATGATTTTACGCATCTGCTAAATATTTTTCTGGTTTAGTAGCTACCAGTAGAAGCGAAAGGGGAAAAAAGGTCCTGATTTTGGTAGCCTATTAGATAGAATTTGTCAAAATAATGTTGATAAAAGTATTAATAACTCTTTCTATTCAATATTACATTGTATAAACAGAAGTAGGTATGTATATGTTGTATGTTTATAGACGTTGACCTCACGTTAGAAAAAGTTGGCAGAATAATCCTGTCGTCCAAAGGGTGCTAAGTAACGATCAAGACAAACTTGTAAAAGTTCTGTATTTAATCTGAACCGCAATTCTTTTAGTACGGAAACTTTATTAGCACTCTGCTTCAGCTAAATTAAGAAGATAGTTACTCCAGTTTACTTTCGAATTAAATTCTACTTTACAAGGAGTCCTTAAAGTTGATATAAATTATTTAATACTTTAACCTTTCGCTATGGTGTAGACAGTAATTATTAAAATATATCGGAAGAATACCTTAGATCTATCTCGACGTTCCGGCATGGGTTACACCAGACCTTTATATATTATTTTTAAAACATGTGTGGCACTCAGTATTTTCAGTATAGAAATATCAACATTATTTATTTCTACAAAAGCCTGCATATCGTGTACACAGTTATGAGAAGATTGGAAAAGTAAAAAATAGCCCAGTATCGTAATAAATAAAAAGCCGCGTATCCAACTCCCCAAAATTTATACATATAATTATGTAACTATAATATTAGATTAGATACTCTACATATACATGCTGAAAGATATATTACTCTACCTAGAGAAATAGAAATACAAAAGACAATTAACCAGATCGGCACCAAAAAAAGCTAAAGATGGTTTAATTACAAAAGCATACTCTTGTCTCACCCTTCAACAAACAGACAACAAACGTGACATGTATATAGAAATGGTCGTAAACCGCGGGGTGTCTTTTGACGATTGTCATATAGAATATAAACATGATGTAAATTTGGTCCTTGTTATTTACATGCGTAAATTATAATGCTGATATATGTACTTATCTAGATCAATAAACATTTCAAAAGAATAGCCCAAACTATTACACCATTTTAGTATTTTGCATTCGAATGCGCAATACGTATTTTCTTTATTTTATACGGCATTTATATTTAAGTCGTGGAAATATATATTTTATTTTATTTAATACTGATATAAAATTTTATCTTGACTCTGCCTAGTTTATCGTTAGATGACCTTATTAACATTATGATCACGGTACTCGCATGAATTTAGGCCACAGCCCTTACGTGGTCTGTGATGCCGGCATATCGTGATCTTAAATGTCTTGTTTATATTCTCACTCAACTTAGCTTGTAAATAACTTCTGTCCTTTGAAATATAGGGTGCTCTAAAACAGCTTGTAGGAAGGAACGATTGAAGTTAACGCAATAATTATAGTCGCCGTGCAATTCGTTGATTTAAGTGCGCGTAAAACCGACTCAATGTTTACGACTCGAACGAATTGTCGATTGTAAACATTTGATTGTCTATGACACGCCGCCGCGCCGGTCTGGTGTAACACTTTGTCGAATCTCAAGTGTCTAGTCAGCTACATTGATACAGATTTACGAATTACAATTCCCGCTCATGTCAAACATTTGTGTGCGTGAACATGGATGTTTGTCTGTCTGGGTATTTCTTAGTATAATGCGTTTGTATTCATGAAACAAAAATATGTAATGTAAGTTTATGCATTGTCCTACATTGTCTAGTATACATACTACAAATTCTGCTTAGTTTGGGACTAGATGGTGTTGTGTGTGGTACAATTACATGTACGTGAATAATAATGATAATATCCTTGGACAATTCAAACAAAGTTATCTGATAACAAGATAACCAATAAACATACCTATGAGGCAGCGATAACCTAGTGGAGATACCAACAGACTGCCATGCAGAGGCTATCGGGTTCGAATCCACGGCGCGCACCGATGACTTTTCGGAGTTATGTGCGTATTAAATTGTTAATTATCGTTAAGCCGTCGGTCCCGGTTGTCATGAAGATCTTTGACAATCGTTACAGGGCGTCAGTACCGTCTAATAAACTAACACTAGTCTAAAACCATGGAATATCGCTATCCCTTCGGGTTGCGGAGGTCAGAAAGGCAGTCGCTCCGTGGAAACGCTAATATTCAGCCAAATCCGGTTAGACTAGCAAGGGGACCCCAGATTGAAACTGGGATAACGCTAAGAGAATGATGATGATGATGATACTTATTAATTACTAGAGGATGCTCGCAGTTACAACTGCACATTTATTATTTTTAACCGTTTCTTCCCGATCCTGCAGAAATGGTTAAATATATAGGAATATCAGGCAATACTTTTAGTGTAACCCTACGCTGCTTAAGGAATATGCATGCCAAATTTTAGCTTCTTGTGTCCAGTGCGTTGTCTATACTGATAGACCGCACCCTGACTGACTGCAGTCAGGGACACAAAATTTTATATACATTGATGAAAATTGATTTAAATACAGGTGTGAATTATCTAAAGATCTTTAAATAATTTTGCAATTGGATTCTGTAAATAATATTGCTCTATTATATATTAAATGACATTATATAGTACGAGTAGCAACTTGTTACAAATCCGTTGATAATACAGCACAAAACCAATTCCACCTAAATGATATACGTAGCTAATTTGTAATCTGTAATTACTACATAAAATAAATAAAATAAAAATTCTTTATTGACACAAATTTATGTACATAAGCAGTGAATTCTCTGGCCCCCAAACTAGTGAGTACTGTATTTCAGGGACCAGTGTCTTCGCTACATTTACAAACAGGTATTTATGTCGTAAAATGAACAAAAAAAGAAAATGGGTTTACTTAATATTAAAAATCATAATTACAAAGAGTGTGCGCGCGTGTGTGTCTGTGCATGTATGATAGTGGAGTGTATCTGTGTGTGCGCGCGTGTACGTGTGTTTGTGTAATTATCTGTGCAGTTTTAAGCTCTATTTATTCATGATCATATTTTCAACATCATCATAAGTTAGTTCTTTTAGCCATTCTATCAATAACTTTTTGAATTGATAGTTAGTCAAGCGTTTACAAGTTTTATGTACCTTCATGAATTTGTTGTATATAAGGGGAGCAAGAACATCAAAGTGACGTTGGGCATAAACAGTGCCAACACGCGTTACAGGGCATCGTTTTAAACGCTTATTGATATCCAATAGCGCAAAACTGAATGACCGCTACATAATAGAGGTTTAGTGGGAAATGCTCTATTGGCTCCTCATGAACTAGTTGACTACGAAATTATTAATAAGAGACATTCATTTCTATATAATTTCTAAATCGCGTTATTTTTTATATTTATGTGTTCCTTGGATGCAATAAAATATTTTTCTTCCTTCTTCTGTCTTTCCTTTTTGTTCAAAACCAAATATCTAGCAAAGAATGGCTTTAATCTCTTATTTAAAAATATTATACCTATCTACCGTTAAAGTTTAGAAACCACGATTCACATCACCTGTGCTACACACACACATTATTCTATTAATGAATTATTCTATTAATGAATTTCTAAATGACGTGATATTGTAGCAACTATCCATAGCTTTGTGATACTTTTCGTTGACATCTCTTTTTACTTACTGTGACATTTTGAAATTGACATTGATAATTTATTATTAATTTGTAATTGCATGTTATATTAATTTGGAATTGAATAATATCTTGATACAATTTAATTAATTTTGTTATATAATATTTTGTATGCCTATCGGCGGGACATGGAGCGCACTATATAAATTACTGTAAACAACTTGTAAACCTATGTTCACAAAATAAAGAGATTTGATTTGATTTGATTTGATTTTACACACTCGGTTGCTATACCGAGTGGAAGTTAGCGTCATGATAGCTCATTTAAAGGTTGTTGTAGAAGGTGGATCAATGCTCTGAACGCCGACTTGATCCATCTTTCGACGGTGATGCAGTATACAAAAATATTTTTTCTTGTACTTTTATAGGTTTACAGGGGCGGTCTTTTGAACGCTGTCAGCCTCATCTGACTAGACGAGTCTTCTCTTACTTTTCGAACCCAATCAATTGGTGGCATAATTGTTTTAGGAGAAAGAGAAGAATCGTGAATTGACTATGGCTGGTGTACCCATGTCAAAATGTCAACAAATAAAATAGAGATACCTATTACAACTTTTTAGCCAAACCATTTTTTTATTTTTGCTTAGGTATTTAAACTTATATAATCTACAGACAGTCAACCCAGTACAATGAAAGTACCACCATCCACATTAAAGTTACGCAGTAGCCAACCCAATAGGAAAAAGGAAGAAATAAAAATTGAAAAAATAAAAAAGCCAAACACAACAAACTTTGGTTACATAACGGCGAGTTTTCTCGACAAATTGCGGTATCGGGGCTGACTTGTGGCCAAAATAAATATTTGGGAGCACTACAACCTTTACTTAGGTTTTTTTGGTACCAACTTCTACATGGCCTCTTGTTTTATTTATGACTTAGGCCTTGTCCTCTGCCCGCTCGAGTTTTGACAAGCTTGTGGACTTTGCATAAATTTTGGAATGTTTGGTATACTTATAACAATATATATACACCATATGTACAAGTACACCACTGACAGAAATATACTTTTGTTTTACAAGTAACCAACTCGGAATGGTAAAATCGCGTTTTGGAACCTAATTTATTATTTTAGATAGTATCTTCTTGGGTTTAGGCAAATGTTACACATTAGATCAAACTATGGCTTACGGATTCTATAGCGGTTTTACTGACATTTAAATAAAAAAAGCAGTCTTTTGTGACCACGTCTCCAATAAAGTAGCCGAAACGTCGGATCACAATCAATAATGATGTGTCAGTAAAACCATAAAGCGTAGTTTAATTTCAATTATTATTTTACGTTAGACTTCTTCGGATCCCAAAGACTGAAATGGACACCCGCAACTGAAATTTCGTCAAATTTTCCTACAAATATTTTTATAAGCTAGCTATGGTTTAGGAAGGAGCACAGCGATCAAATTCTGAAACAAGCAACTAAATAATATAATTTATTACAAAGAACCGGGAAACGACATAATTTTATTTTAAAATCCGACAGTGTTGCACTGTAGTGAAGATTTCAACTCGTAAATTATTTAACAGTAAACCGTGATTCTTCGTTTTTGATGGCTTACTTATAAAACGCGGGCAAGATGAGCCAGAGCTTATGCAATGTCTTTTATTGTTTAAAGTTTAACCTACTTTGTAAAAGGAGATTGTCAATCCGAACGGTGCAATTGTATTGTTATTATATAATATGTGTTATTAGTTGTGCTTTAATATTGATGCATATCTTATTTATAAACCTGGATATTTAAAAAGCAGAAATCATGCTGGACTTTTGAAATTTGTGCTCATGGTACCAATCTTTTGTGCAACTTAGGGTGTAGTTTAAGTTTGATTAAGTTATTCATTATTTCATTCTTAAATTCGATTCAGTACATAATTTAAAAGGTATGGTTCGTTTTGTTGTTAAGAGTCTGTTAACAGATAGATAACTTTTGCTTCATCGCATTGTTAACTACATGATACGTTACCTACGAATGCTTCTTTTATTGGCTCTTGTGACATATTTTGGATGTACTGTTTTAAAAATTGATGGAAGACAGGAGTAAAATCAATAAAAACCCTTCATAATTTTAGTTCATCACTTAAAACTGTCTACACCTATTATACCTATTTAAACCCACCAGTTGGTTGACTGCTTCGTTGGTCTCGCGGCATAAATGTGCGCGTGGGATTGGGAGGTCTCGGGTTCGATTCCCGGGTCGGGCAAAGTGTTATTGGGTTTTTCCGTTAGGAAATTCTCAGTAGCAGCACGGAGTCTGATCACCCCCTATTACGTGGGACCTAAAATTCATGGCGAAATGTGGGCGTAATATTACACCTCTGCCTTCGGGGATACAGGCGTGAGTCTATATATAAAACCGACCAGTGTCTGTACAAGTAAACTAACATTAAATCCGATTATAGATTTTATAGTAACATGTATATATTCAAGTGGTCCTAAGCCTTAATAACTAATTCTTTTAAGGTTACACCGAATAATTTAGTAGCACTATGAGACCGTGATACGTATTTAATTATATTTAATCTGTGGCACTCGTGCAAAGACATAATACAATCGATATGTCGTGGGCCAAAGCAACCTTAACAATTCACAGTCTATATTTACATTAGATCGATATATCGATAAGGATGACACCTTTTGTTTTCTAGAACAGTTTATAAGATTTGCTCACATTTGTATTAGTTTAACGACATTATAGAGCGACACGGTGCTTTAAAACGTAATTTAATTTGCAAACGTAACAGTGGGTATAGTATTAGGTAGGCAGCTATGTGGTGAGGATATAAACAGATTGCTAAACAGTGGATCGCGAGACCAAACCCACGGTCCGCACCGTTAAATAAATGTGCTAATCGTGTGGTAAACGACGAGAAAAAACGTCGTGACATCGTGAGGAAAACTGTATATCTGAAAGTTCTCAATTATGTTCTCGAATGAGAATGAGAAAATAGAAATTCACTCTCTATTTTTTTTATTTACTTCTTGCACACAATTAAATTTGCGGTCTTGATTTTCATTGATTGTCATTCTCAAATAGTACCTATAGATTCTATTAACCTCTCGATCTTATTCAGTTTGACCAGAATATCGTGATTGGAAAATAAATTTTCTTTATTCTCAAAAGGTAGCCACCGCATCTAGAAAAATAATCGCGTATCATGGACAACTGTAAAATGAAGGATTTTAAGGTTTTATCCGCAGAATCCAACTAAACAACAATCTGTGGCTCACAAAGAGTACTGTCCCGTATGAGGATCGAAGTCGCAACACTCGGCGATATACTAAATGGCAAGACAGCCGCTTAAACCACTACAATGTACATACTATTTACTCTTACCTGGAAGCACACTCAGTAACAATAATCTGAGTATAGATTTATGCCAGGTCATTCAAACGGACGGGCGGCTCCCTAGAGGAGTGACTCGCGGAAACTAATAACTAACTCGGAATTAAACCTCTGCTACTCTCTGACAGACAGAATATACTAGCTGTTTGTTAACTTATGGACGAATATGCATGAGCAGCTTAGAGATAAGACTGTTCGATATGTACGAGTAGCTATGGACATAAGATCATAACTCTTCTTACTATGAGAAGTTTAAGGCCGTCATATTCTTCACCACGCTGGTCAAGTGTGGGTTGGCAGACTTCAAATGTCCTTCGAGAGCATTGTGGAGAACTCTCAGACATGCAGGATTCCTCATGATGCATTTGAACCCGAGTCACTCAGTGCATCAATCTTTTATGCTTTTAGTCTCTCCACGTTGCTTTTTAGAGTATAATAATATAATAGGTATTAAATATTTGCATATGTGGGTAGATATAAATTATATATTAGGTATTAAATTTGGGTGTTAGACAGACAAAAGCTATTTTCGTTAAAGCGAAAGTTCTTTAGAATAAATCTCGAATTTGAATACATAACGAACCTTTTTCAGAGAGTCCCTTTTTAAGGTCTAAGCCTGGCAACATTTTGGTGTTATATTTAGCCCGTTTCATGATAAGGCGTTTGTGGAGACACGAACATGACCTACCTACATTAAAGTCGGTTCTGAGCTTTAGCTATGAAAACGTAGCAAACGAACAGACAAGGTTGTTTGTTATATTCATGACTAGCGAATTTTGGGTATCTCAACAACAGCGCCACCTACCGGGTCAAATTGGACCACCTACCCATTATGTAGTCTATCAAAGTTCTCTACCTCCTAGTGAAAGACTCATTAATAGCGGTTTCGAAGCCATTCCAGAAATTGCCCCGGACAAACAGAAAGACAGACAAACAATAAAAAAAAGGATTTTACACATGCACATGCACCTTAAGAAGAAGAAATTATTTTTAAATCACATACAGATACATCAATTTTATTTACAGGTATAGTATAGATATATAGATTATAATTCCAATATGGAAATGCTTGTATGATAATAAAGAAGGTAATAAAATAAATAGCAAATTCAGTCTAGTCGTCTAGCGTTTTTCCGTCGTGTGACATTCTCAATAGTATCATAGAAACCTTATAAATTAATGTATGTACGCATAAATAGCTGTGTTCTCCGCCCACACCGTGTCACAGTGTCAACTCCTACGAGGTCATGATGCCCTGGTACCTTTTCATGTGGATAACAAGATACGCTAACGTAGAAATACAGATTGACACCCAATTAAGAAACATTTCAAAATGTGTCTGCAAAAGTGGGAGGCGTCACGCTTCGTAATTCCACACACACGTACTGACAATTTTTTTTGGATTCCTGTATTAAGAGGAACCGCATGCCAAACATCAATTCATCTTCATTGACATCATCATTAGGTCTTTTTAAAAACCAATCTCATTACCAGGCACAGGCTTCTTCCCACTCTAAGAAGGATTAGGCCTATAACTAGATGACTATAAACACATAAAATAAAACAATGATTTCTATATCATATTAGGCCCTAGCCAACCTCGCTCTCCAAATGTGGGTCAGCAGACTTCACATGTCTGCTGAAAATACTACAGAGAACTCTAAGACATGCAAGTTTTCTCACGTTGTCTTCCTTTACGTTTAGCAAGCAATCATTACCAATTAAACACTTACTTATCTTAGAAAAGAAAAAGGTTATTTATTATTCTTCATTGAGAAAGTTATGCTACGATGGTTTGGATGCAGGATCCATCCTCTCCATGTGTCCAAACCATCGACCACAGACTGACCAAGAAGTTGTATAAGGCAAGTGTGAAAGGGACAGGAGAAAGGGGAAGACCTAGACTGACGTTCTCTGACCACATTGGAGACATCCTAAAAAAAGACAGCTAGGTTAGAAGTACCCTTAACCGAAGAGTATGCATGAGAAATGTTATGTTTTTTTTTAATTTTATTGTTTTTATGAAGCAAGAGAGATATGTCAGGATCGTTGCAAATGGCGTTCCGTAGTCTCTGCCTATCCCTCCGGGAAACAGGCGTGAGTCAATGTATGTATGTATGTATCTTCGAAAAGTCAGTGGTATACGTCGTACGTTAGAACCCGAGACCCTCTACGTATCAGTCTGTTGGTCTCTCTACTAGGCCATTCACCCACATGGTTGTGTTAATTTATTTTACTGCCCATAAAACGTTAGCACAGCGCCTTTGAAGCTATAACTTCAAAATCTCATCCAAGATTAACGCTTGATTTATACAGCTACAAGTTTATCGATTCAGATTCTATTTCGATAACTCAAACAGCGTAATTGAAGCAAAGTTACTTCGGTGTAAAATCACCTCGTAACAAGACTTGTTATTCCCTAGGGAAACTTGTTAAACAAGTACTTGTGAAGATAATCACATAATATAAGGCACTTGTAATAGCTTTGTTTCTAGACAGCGTAGGTATTATTCATTGCATGTGTTGTGAGGTTTAGTTTTGTTTTGTTCTTAACATAATTAACGAACTTTAACATAATTATTTATATGCACGATAAAATCTTAATATATAAAATCCTTGCGTTACCGACTGACTGACAGACACGCTACAGCCGACTAACTATCGGGCGCAGGAAGCTGAAATTTGGCATATATGTTCTTTGGGACCGTAGGGGTGCACTAAGAAGGGATTTCCCGAAATTTCCACGGGATCGGCAAAAAAGGGTAAATTTAAAAAAAATGCAGGCGGAGCTGCTGGCGTCCTCTAGTAACATGATAAAATAACAAGTCAATATTTTACAAGTAATGGCGGGGAAGACGCTATCTGACACCAGAACCGCGAGCTACTTCAAAGAATTTCCAACCGATAAAAACTTTTATTTTCAGTTGGTTGTCAATCAAGTCAATAAGGAATTTCCGAATTTCTATTGTCGACAAAAATCGGAAATTAAACCTAATTTTATTTTCTCCTTAGTATAAAATTAAACTGCTCAATATTCAGTCAGATTTATTGAAGTAAGTAATCCGCACCTGTTTAGGCCTTAAATCTGGTTAGACTAGAAAGCGGACCCCGGGCTCGATCGCGAATGTATGGAACGAAAGGATGCAACCGGAAGACCACCAGGATGATGTTGATGATGATGATTTGTTGAAGTAAACTGACTTATAAATTTATCTTAAAAGAAGTATAAATCTGAGCACTAGACGTGGGAGCTTAGAGTAGAAGCTAGCAAGCGTAGGAACAAGTGTAAAATATCAAAGATATGCGAGAGATGGGTCTTTTTTACATATTTGTTATAGTTGAGCGAGTGTGTAGGTGCATTCTCAAATGACATCAAACTATTCAGATATGAAGCAAATATATGTAGCGAAAGCTAATGCTTAAGGTTTAAAAATTCCGCAATTTTCGTAATTAATTACTGGCCATAATGTATTCAGAGGCATTTATTAATTATCACGATATATTTTTTTATCATCTGCTTAAATAGTAATAATCGCGTTGGAAGAAATATTTCTTAGGTGTCGAAGATCTCCAAATGCTCTCAATCACAGCGTAAAACGCAACAGTGAGAATAAAGCATTTATTTTATGTCCTTATTCTAGAAATTCAAACTGACGTAATTGTAACAGAATTGTATGGCAACAGCTCTGTGGAAGCCGATATTCGACCTTATGTGACACTTGAAGGTCGGTACCAATTCCCTAGGGAATAACAAGTATGAGATGAAAAGGGAATACATTTCAGAGAACCATACGGATTAATATATTTTCATTATTTAGGAAAAGGCTTTTATTTTGACGTTATCACGTATAAGATCACATTCTTGCAAAAATAAACAATAGACTAGAAACAACATACCTACAAATCAAATATTATAGTAATCGATGATATTATATCTCGCTTACATATTCTTAGTAACTAATGATAATCAGTGCATATATGTATGTATACATACATATTGTCTGTACATATCTATCGTCTTCGCTTAGGCTCAATGCCAAGTTCTATTACCCTACTACTCGATTAGTATAATATTATCTGTGATCCTACTAATGATTTCGTAGATGGATAACCAGTAACACAGTGCCCGGCTTAGATGTTGAACCCGAGACAAATAGACCAAGAGCTGTACATGTAAGACTTCTCCAATGCCAGGAATTTGCATAATAATTTATTTTTGTAGCTTTCGATGTTGGTTGTCCGTGTGGTGACGGATTAAGAATACGGAATGTCACCACCCCATATTATCCCATGGGTGTCGTAAGAGCCGACAGAGGGAGCATATTATGCAGAGAACAGCACTGTAGGAGAAAGCAAAACTTGATACAAACCCTATACCAACCCGTTTGGGCAGCGTGGTATAGTAGGCCAATTCCTCCTTTCAAAGGAGAGACCTAGTCCAGCAGTGGACTGTTAAAGGCTGATGATGAGATGTTGGTAGATCTAATTAACAAAAGTATTCCTGACAGCTTAAGTTTAAGATACAAAGCAACTATGTTATCTGTTCCGTTGCTGAGTGACTGACAGACGGCGCACAGCTGAAACTACAAGGCGCAAGAAGCTCAAAGTTGGCATGTCTGTTCCTTGGGGAGTGTATGTGAGCACTAGGAAAGGACTTTTGGCCATTTACATACTGCGAAATCTTGTATTCGACAAAATTGCAGAAAGAAAAATATGTAATAACAAGATATCAGCAATTAAAACTTGGAAATTAACTGAAATGAATATGTCTATTCAATTCTCAGCTCATGTTATTCAGTTTATATCGCAAATATTTTCAAAATTTCAAGTATAGTCTTTGTATACAATCAAACTAAAAATATCCGTTACTTTATAATGTAAATTTACTTATCATGCCATTTAATAGTTTATATATTACAGATTAAAAATATGCATAATGTGTACGTCGATACTTAACATTACCTTCATTAGTTAATGAATTGACTACAATGTATGTATGTAGGTTTAATCAAGGCATTCATTTTGTTCACTCTAGATAGGTCGTCTAACTAGATAAGGAAATTTATTAAGTAAAATAAAAAATGGAAAGATTAAAAGGAGAGTCTAATTTATTTTGAAGATGTACTGTTTTTAAAACAATTTATCAATACTGTCGGACGTTCAGGCCGTTTGCTGATAAATATATAATGTTCGTGCATGTTTATGTAAGATATTGAATAAGGCCTGTTTCCTATGTTTTATCTTTCGGCTACTAAAGAAAAATGCTTGGCATATTATTATTTTATATGGAGCTTATGTCAAACATGTACCTCTAGTAGCCAAGTCCATGACTAGATCGAATATTGGGACCAATGTTGGACCGTGAGGCGGCTAAATGAAATGTAAGCTAAAAATTCACCCATTTCTCGCAATAATACAGTAATTACCTATAAAACAATTAGATTAACATCTAAAATAACGATTTCAAAAGGTGCAAAGTTACACTAAATTGTTTAAAAATACGGTTTTATTAAAATCCTGTTATGATAGAAATCTCTGTAGCTTGCCGACAATACAGGCCAATGATACATAGGTACGTATGTTGGCTATAAGATCTGTCATAAAATAATTGTCAATGGTAAAACCCAGAATGTCTTCAGTTGCTACTATATTCAGATAGCCCTTTATAGGCAATAATGGAGGTCCAAAAGATGTGAACTAATCCTGATTCGAAACTTTTATAAGGAGTCATTTTCTTTTAAGAGGAACAAGCTGATTCATTTTTGTGATCATATTAAGTACTTATTAGTTTTTACGAGATATACTTTTCGTCTAAATGAAAACTAATTTTGATATCGATATGTGATTCAAAAATTTTATGAAAAGGCTATAATTCAACATTAAAGCCTATACAACTTTTCGAAATTGAAATAAACATTTTTGACAACTTAAGCTATAGTATATTTAAATATACAATATATTGTTACGACTGTATCTAATTGTTGGGATTTAAATTTTCATTAATCATTATGCAACCTGATTCCGTAAAAAGCTCAAAGAAAACAGATAAAAAAAATTGGTCACTTAAGTATATAATGATGTATAGCAAAGGTATCCAAAAGAGAAACGCCTGTTCTAAGAAGAACCTTCATGAGATGAATCATAACCATTTCTTTTCACTGTACCGGATACGGAAATGAAGACAGCGACAAACATCTAATAATTTAAAATATGTAACATTTCCTTCAACAGTCAGTTCCTATCCTGTACCTAGACAATTAAAACCGGAAATTATGTATAGTTACATACAGTAAAAACCCGGATATTAATTTAATTGATCATAAATAATTTATTTTTATTTAATACTAACATTTTCACCTAAATTTCTCACTTAATTATTTCAAAATCTTCACTTTACCTAACATAAAATATGAAAGAAATATTTATATATCAATTTTAAGATAATTTAACTTGTGATGAACAAAATAATTTTAAATTACTTTTAATCAAATTTAGAGCATTAAATGCAATACCAAATATCATACTCAAAAATCTGAAAATACCTTTAATTTTTCCCATATGCTTTTTAAAACATAATATGCACAAATAATTAAATATGATAAATTAACCAAAACCACAAACTTTGAGAACTTTAAATTCACAAATTCAAAGGCAAATTACAGAAGTTAACCACACTTACCTCAAATAAAACTTCCATTCGACCCAAAACCACAGTTCTAAACAGTAACTTACACACAGGTTTAAAAAACTAACACATTAACCAACAATTTTATTAATTCGAAACTTACACAACCTATTACCAAAACACTTAGTTTCAAAGTTTAAAGCAAGTTAAAAAAAAACACATTAATATTTTTAAACTGAATTTTGAATTTACTTTTTTAGTTTGAGGTTTAGAATTTCAAATTTGAATTTGCGGTTGGCGGGAGTGTTTCGAGGAGCGACGAGCTTCCCTCCGCCTGTCCCGAACATTTTATCACACTGAACATTGGTGAAATCTGCCGTTAGGGACGTACCTCGAACTCGATTTTTATTGTTCGCTATAACGTTCGCCATAATGTTCGCTACCGAATACTAGTCACAAGTCTACGCAAAGATCAAATAAAGACCGCTTTAATGTTTGCACTGTATTTTATGGGTGTGTTGTTATGTTTTTAAGTGCGTGATAGTGCGTAATAAAAATAAGACAAAGCCATCATAAGGCAATTACTTTTTTATATCACGATTAAATCGTTGCAGGTAACATTAAACTCATCCAGTTTTAAAACTATTTCATTAAACATTAAGAAATCGAAATTTACCACCAACTAACAATACACACAATCACAATAATTATTTTTGCAATGTTACTTTAATAAGACAACTCACTAAAAGTTCATAAAATAAGAAGCACTTAAATAATCGACAACAATTTATCGACACAAGCACATCACTATCATCCCAAGCGCGACCGTCACGCACTGTCCATGGCTCGGGAACAACATTGGTCGGCGTAGCGCATGCGCACACGATGTTTTTCAAAAACTCAACCTAGCTTTCACTTCGTCTGTAGACTGCCTATAAATCTTACGAGAGGCTCATTGCGAAAATCGCAGGTTCGCAAACATCTACATAAGGCGCAAAGGTCAATATCCTCCGCCATGACAGATAGGAACACGGCAATTTTAACTTTTTATGGCGTATTTAAAAAGTTTTTAATGAAATGAGAAACTTTCGTGATCTATGAGTTTTGCTTTCCTTTGGCGTTTTCTTTAAGGAAAATTACAAACATAATATAATTATTGTTGCGTACCTATTTCTCATTTCGTAGCAGCATGTGCGATTTATTTTGTGTAGAGGGCCTACGCGTCGTAGATGTACTACATCTCGTAGGCCCGCTACGAAGTTACATAAAGGTTATATGGCAGATTATGATTTCTTTGTTAGAATATCTTTTTAATTATTTTATTTTATTTTAACTAGTAATATATAATGTGTACTAACGCCTGTAAACCACACTCACTGTTTGTATTTGTTAATATAATTTTATATTATACATACATTAACCAATAGTCGAAGTGATTTACTTAAAGAAAAATAGTCCACTGTCCACACACGTCCAGTGGATAGTGGAAGTGATTTACTTAAAGGAAAATTTAAAAATATTGGTATTCTTACTGTAGCATCACAATATATTTATGCCAGTGTTATGCATGTACGACTACATATAAATTCTTACAAAATGAATAGTGACATACACAATATTAATACTAGGAACAGGCACAAATTATGTGTACCATATTTCCGTTTACACAAAACGCATAGCTCTTTTATTGGGCTTAGTATAAGAATGTATAGTAAAAAACCAAGTAATATTTTAGACTTGCCTTTAAGGTCGTTTCAGACAATTGTTAAAAATAATCTTTTACTAAAGGCATATTATAGTTTAAATGAGTATCTTGAAGACAAGTACGCTTGGAAATAAATATTCTTTTGTTAGGTCAATTTATTTTTATTATTAGGCCAATAGGCAGTTTTATAGTGTAGTTAATTACCGTATTCTCTTTTTATGCTACATTTGCATTCTTGTTCTACTCTTTTTATTATAATTTATCGGATTTGTAAGGTGAGGGTAACTCGTGGTCATGAACTGCTAACTAATAGATTGTAAATTGCTGCAGGTTCATATACCATTACTTTTCGGAACATACTGTTTCACCATAGATCAGAACAGTCATGTTCGCGAGTTGCTTACATCAAAAGACGTAAGTGGATGCTCCTGTTTCACCATATTCACTTTGGGAGGCTTACTAAATGAACATAATTTATTGCTTGAGTATGATATCAATAACTATTAACTTTTGCAATAGTAGATAACTCACAGTGTGAGAGTGTGTGTGTGTGTGTGTGTCGTGAGTTGCAGCTCCTTACAAATATAACATGTAAAACCATTATACTGGCAGTTAAAAAGAGTGGCCACGAGTTTTATTGCCCGTTCTTTCTCGTGGTTCTACCTATTGTATTGCGAACGTGGCAGTAAATGTAAATGTAGAATCATCTAGTAATTAACTTTAACTTTTGACGTTCATAAGCGTCACTTTGTGGCCTAAATGAATAAATGATTTTGAGTTTGAGTTTAGTATTTTAACAGAATTTAGGGATAGGTACCTAAGTAATAAATCATTTACGACTTATTAGATTAAAATGAATTTGGTAACTTTTATAATATTTCTAAATTTAAGAATGTTTATAAAAGAACAAAAAGGAACCACGACAATATTATTAGTAGCGATGACAAGACACACACAAAATGTTTTAGTGGTATTAGTTACATACATACATAGTATGTATGTAACTAATACCTAAGGCCTACCTACCTACCTAAGGCGTGACGATATGTATGTATTACATACATATCGTCACGCCTTTTATCCCCGAAGATTTAGGCAGAGGTGTATTTCTACACCCACTTTTCGCCAGATATACTTTAGTCCCACGTAATAAGGGGCGAGCCTATTGCCGTACCGGGCACATTTCCAGACTCCGTGCTGCTACTGAGAATTTCGTGACACGTGACTGAGAGTTTCGGGTTTTTCTGGTATTAGTTAACGGAAATTATTTCATTTTTAATGCGTGCAAGACCACTAGGCTATCGCTACTCAAAATAACAGTAAATCCATCTAATTTTGAACGTAAGGACTTTAAATATGTGACTTTTTTATTCTTTTCGCGATTAGAGGGTTACACAGAATGGGTGTATTTTGTATGAAATTCAACTGAATTTGTAGTAAAGGTCTACTAGTCCACACTACAGAGGGTCTAGTATGAGTTTTGCACTGATCGTCACGGTGACGATAGACTAGTCGACAGGAACAGTTACCATACATTTTCTAAAAGCGCCTCTAGCGGATAGTAGCGATCTATAGAGACCGCTAGGGGGCGCATTCAAAAACATTTATGGAAATTGTTCCCGTCGACTAGTCTATCGTCACCGTGACAAACGTGTGCAAACTCATACTAGACCCTCTGTAGTCTAGGCTGTATTACATTTCACGTCCCTATTATTTAGGTCCGCATTCAGTAAGCTTGTCAAGTATATCAGAATCATCCACGAAGCTTTAATTTAAAACTTTCTATATTAGTGACTAGCAGACTAGTTAGTGCTACTGCATTAGCGGTGAACTTTTCGACGGAATTTTCGGAATTTATTGACGGAAATTTGTTAAGAATTTCGACGGAAAAATTCTTAACAAATGCGATTGACTCACTGTGCTTTCCAATATTTGAAGTCATTGTTCTGTTGTTATCCCTGTTCCATTCAAGGCTTATTCTTAGACCCTGGGGTCTGTTTTCTAATCTTACCAGATTAAATTTAAATTTGTATTCTTCTTATGCAATAGGAGGCACTCGAGCAGACGCATCGCATGGTGGTATAGCATTACTGCCGACCATGGACACTCGCAATAACAGACGAGTCGCAAATACGTAGTCAAATCTTTAGGATGGGAAAAAAATATGAGGAGGTCGTAAGACAGGGAGTTTCGGCTCTCTCACTCACAGAACAAAACGCAACAGTATAAAGACTGTTTCTTTACGGCGATATTTTGAGAGAGGGTAGTAGGTACTTCCTCGTTCGAGACGGCCCATGAAATTAGCAAGGCTCTATTAAATAAATTGTAATTTTTCAAAAACTTACATATTTCACGAATAACACATGTCATTTGATACAAATGTTGTGGTAATTGACACCCACACGGCGGATGTCTAGTTAATTATAAATCAGGTCATCAATTTCCTTCATGTTCATACTCAAATTTCTCAAATCATAACACAAATTTGTTGAAAATAAAATATCGAGGGCAAATTCTGACATGCGAATATCGTCCTGAAGCTTACGCATTCAATGTTTCTCATCAATCACACGACGTATTACTTTGAGCACATATGACACGAGAAAAGAAGCTCTTTGTACAAAATATATGTAGCAGGCAATTTGTATTTGCTTTTTACAAACCGCGTGTAAAAACGCTAGCAGTTTTGTAATATCCCGAAAACAATTTGTTAGCCAGGTACCTACTCAGTCCATTGTCTCAAATGCCTAATCAGTCTCATTTGCTAAGTGACGGAGCCGCGGAGTCCTGCGCCGCAGAGTGAGTATTCTCGGGTGCAGGTATAAAAGAGAAAACCTAACATAACCTATCAAGTTACCAGGTGGACGAGTTTCATATGCATTGTATGACTCTTATTTAATTTGTTGCGTCTTATTACACCGACAATAGTTTATAAGCAGCCACCGTTTGTACTATGTTAAATTAAACAATTTATCCGTCCGTGTGGTGACGGATTAGGAATACGCAATGTCACCACCCCCTATCATCCCATGGGTGTCGTAAGAGCCGACAGAGGGACCATAATATGCAGAGAACAGCACTGTAAGAGAAGGAAAACTTAAAACAAACCCTATACCAACCCGTTTGGCCAGCGTGGTATAGTAGGCCAATTCCTCCTATCAAAGGAGTGGCCTAGTCCAGCAGTGGACTGTAAGGGGCTGATGATGATGAAACAATTTATCTGCGATAGCATCATCATATTGTATTGGGATTTATCCTGTTAGGATAGTAGCAAGTAAGATAAATAAAATCATTATCATCAGTCACCACAAGAGAAGAAAGTAGGTTTTTACAGGCTTGCAGGGTTAACGTGCAAAATTCACGGTTATCACTTTGTAAAGCCAACATTAATTCATGCAGCCATACGGGTTCCCATTTCAACCATTTAGGAATCCATTCCACAAAGATGCTTACTCCAAACTTCCTCGCTTCTATTATCTTAAGTGTAACCTTGGCAAAAAAATGCTGAGATCATAATCATGACTCTAGCTTACTTGGTAATACCTATCTAGGTACTATATGGTAGATGGCTGGCGTTGTTATAAAAAAAAAATAACAACTGCATCCCGAGTAGGGCATGGATCCCGGAATTCCGAGATTTCGTAATTCCGGAATATCGGACGTTTTTTGCCGATATTATAATACCTACCAGAATTGAGGGCCCTAAAATCGTAATTCCGATATTTATATATAATACAAAGTGACTTTTCTAGATAACATTTTTTTGTAAACGTGGCCAATAATACACAGTGTTAGGTCACCATTCCTTCCTCAGCGACTCCGTACTCCCCCTTGTTTCCCATGTTCCGAAATTTTGCTAATTCCGTGAATGATCAGTGATCATAGTTGACAATGAATATTTAAATGTAATCATGGAAGCATATCTAATGCAAACCACATCAGAGTTAGCTTCGGTGTTAGTAACGATTTATGCAACAATTCAAATTTCCTTAAAATAAATTAGAAAGTAAACAATTGCAGAAATAACAAACACCCATTGAGTGCTATGTGAGTTTACTCAACCGCCACGATATAGAGGAAATATTGAAAACTATCGTTTCTTGTGCTGTAAAATGAATCCGGTCCGAAAATAGGAATCGCTCATCAAAGCGCTTGAACCAAGGAGCACGGGGCAACTCCTGCACAAGAGAAAGTTAATTTAGAAAAAATACTGGTAGTTGTCTGGAGGCCCGGTGCTGGTATCATGCAATTCAGCTTCCCAAGATCTGGACAGCATATTACAGTAGCAAATTTTATCGTCAACAATTGCACACAATGATGGAAAGGTGCCTGTTAAACAACCGACGCCGGTCTCAATCGTTCTAATCATAATAATATCTTTATTCGTTAGAGCTTACTGCTGCTTGAGGACAACGGACATTTAGATCACACAGGTACTTCGCGAAAAAATATGTACAGTAAATATATATGTACAAGTTATATAGAAGGTGTAACAGTTGCAGCGCCTTACAATATGTAAATTACGTGTATTATGCAAAACCTGGCGATGAAAAAGAGTGACCGTGAGTTTTATTGACCGTTCTTTCTCATGGTTCTACGTTACTGCCACGTTCGCAATGCAAGGGGCATTACGAACGTGGCAGTAAATGTAAATGTAGAAGCTTTAAGTAATTATGTTATAAATTTATTATTTGATCCCAATCCAATTTATTTTTTGACCCAAATGAATAAAAAAACAAAAGACGGCTGCTAAATTAGAGTAAGCTGAGGTTAAAAAATCTAGTTCTTAAAATTATGTGGTACCACAGTAAAAGTATATATTTCGTTTCCTGGATTCTTGATTTTATCTCACACAACACAACATCTTCCCATACCCCTACATCCCCTAGAGCCAGTAACTTGCACCAATAGATCATCACTTTTTTTGGAAATTGAACAATTTCATAAGGCAAAAATCAATTTCAAAGATTTTAGTGATTCTCGCCCCACGATTTTTTCAACATTTTAATCAATCAGCTACCCATAAAATGAGGAGAGTGCATAAACTCTCACTTTATTCCCAAATGTTATAGGAAACAAATATTACTAAATTTTAAAGTTTAGTAATATTTGTTTCCATTTTAACCGTTACTGTCCCACTACTGGGCTAAGGTCTCCCCCACACTCTTCCATAAATCTTTAGCTTTATCTTGCCAGTCTGCTAGAAAAGTATCAAACCATGCCGCCATCGTTTTTTCGGCCTGTCTCTGTGTCGCCTTCAGGGTTCCATTGTGATGTATGTCCACTTTTCAAGATGTATCCTACAGAAATATCCCACCCAATCCTATTTTAACTTCGCTGCTTTGACGCGCACCTTGATTATGCCAATTTTTTTGTGTATAGTGAGTTTTGAATGTTATCATATCATATCGGTCAGTCTTACACGGTACACCTAACACGCTACTGTACATGACACGTTGGCAAAACATGGGCTAGGAATTCTGAGAATCGGTCTGCTTATTAATATAATTTTAAATTGACTGTCTGATTTTATAACAATATTTAATTATACTATTTTTCTTCTTAACTTTTTGCTACTTGGATGTTTATGGTATGTTAATTAATAAAAACTGTAAAAATGGTAAAATTTTGATCTATCCAACGTATAACGAGTTATAGACTGATGAAAAGTATATAACTTGTTTAATTTTGATATTATACACGTTTATTTTTTAATAGAAATTTAAATCTTAAAAGAGCATACCGATTCCGGAATCAGTTCTGGAATTCCGGAATTGACACTCAAATATCGTAAGTCAGCAGTGGCGGCGCTAGACCACATTTGGACGTCGGCGACATCAAGTTCGCGAGGCCCTTTAAATCTGTGTGAGCCAAATTATAAAATAACTAGCTGACCCCAGTGGCGTAGCTAGCTTGGGTGGCACCCGGGGCGGTAACTGGCGGATGACCTTTTTTTTTTTTTTAGTCGACACACCTAAAAATTCCGTGCTAACTCTCGTAGTGCTGAGCTGCTGCCTATGTTTTTGTACATTGTTTATAGTTGAGTTTTGGGTGTCACCCCTTTTTTTACATGGGTGGCACCCCAAAAAGGGTGGCACCCGGGGCGGTCCGCCCCCACCGCCCCCCCCTTCCTACGCCACTGGCTGACCCAGCGAACTCCGTATCGCCTTTTTAAGAGTTTTTATTTAATTCCCTTTTTTCCAAGCCCCTTTTCCAAAGTTACCATTGACTTAGCGCTTAATCTCTTATCATTTCAGAGTCTATAAATGATGAACAAACAAACAGATTTTAATATAATATTGAATTCCCCATTCCTTAAAAAATCGGAGACGATACCCATATCGACTTTAAAAAAAAAACCCGTCCGCCATCTTTGATCACAAAATAGATGTTGAATTTGGATTCACCATCCCTTAAATCATCAGAGACGATACCCATATTGATTTTTAAAAATTTTCCCATCAGCCATCTTTGATTTCCTATCCGCCATCTTTGATCACGAAATAGATGTTGTATTTGGATTCTCCATCCCTTAATTCATCAGAGACGATACCCATATTGATTTTTTAAATGGTTCCCATCTGCCATCTTTGATTTCCTATACACCACCTTGAATCACGAAACAGATGTTGTATTTGGATTCCCCATCCCTTTTAACATCGCAGACAATACCAATATTGATTTTTTTAAATTTTCCCATCCGCCATCTTTGATTTCCCATCCGCCATCTTTGATCACGAAATAGATGTTGTATTTCGATTCCCCACCCCTTAAAATATCGAAGGCGATACTCATATTGATTTAAAATTTTCTCATCCGCCATCTTTGATTTCCCGTCCGCCATCTTGGATCACTAAATAAATTTCATATTATTAATCAGCGTCCCGAAAATCTCGAAAACGATACCCATATAGATTGTATCCTATTCGTTTAGCCTTTTTTTGCCTTTTTTACGGGGAGGCCGAGGGCCTTTCGGAATAATTGGGCTATCATAGCCAATAACAATTTTTAAAATCCGACTGCTAGTTCCTGAGATTAGCCGACATTATCTTTTAGCCCTTTTAGCCTTTTGCCCGGCCCCAAAGGGTCGAAGCGTTATGTTATATAGCCTACAGCCTTCCGGAATAATTGGGCTATCGTATACAAAATAATGCCGTGTGGTTGACGGCATAGAATACAAGTGTCACCACCCCCTATCTTCCCGTGGGTGTCGTAAGAGGCGACTAAGGGATAACATGATGCAAATACCATCTTTGCGTAGAGACGGAAAACTCGACATCAAATCCTATACGACTGCCTCGTTGGTCTGGCGGCATAAATGTGCGCGTGGGATCAGGAGGTCCCGGGCTCGATTCCTGGGTCGGGCAGTGTTATTGGGTTTTTCTGTCATGAAATTCTCAGTAGCAGCACGGAGTCTGGAAATGTGCCCGGTACGGCAATAAGCTCGCCCCTTATTACGTGGGAATGAAGTATATCTGGCGAAAAGTGGGTGTAGAAATACACCTCTGCCTACCCCTTCGGGGATAAAAGGCGTGACGATATGTATGTATGTGTATGTATGTATACAAAAAGAATTTTTCAGATCCGACCGGTAGTTCCTGAGATTAGCGCGTTCAAATAAGCAAACAAACAAACTCTTCAGCTTTATTATATTAGTATAGATGTGTGAATAAATAAATGACAATTCAAAAATTTTCACCCAACACAGATCTTGTCAGGCACGTGTTCGAAAATAATTATAGTCATTATCATCTGCTTAGCTTTTCCCCGAATTGTTCGATGTCGGCTATCTAAGCCAGGATGATTGGTGAAACAAAATTAAGTATGTAACTTGTAAAAATTTTTGCGAGGCCCCCTCAGGCGCTAGCGCCGCCACTGTAAGTCAGTTCCGGAATTCAATTCTCTCCGATATTACAAGCGCTAATCCTGAGTGGGCAAACAGAAAAATCATATGGAGTAGTAGGTAGGTACACTGGGCGTCCCCGCGTCGTATAGATACTGTCAATTCACAAATCCTCTAAACGGATCTTTTTGATCAATTTATCATCATCATCGACCCTGTATATAATTTGTCCCACTGCTGGGCACGGGCCTCTTCTCACTATGAGAAGGGTAAGGCCATAGTCCACCACGCTGACTAAGTGCGGGTTGGCAGACTTCACATGTCTTTCGAGAACATTATGGAGAACTCTCAGACATGCAGGTTTCCTCACGATGTTTTCCTTCACCGTTTAGCATCAATTTTTGCTCAAATAATAATATGTAGGCAAGCACTACCTTCTTACCATCTAAGTCTCTACATTTTAATCGATTGTTGTTTGTTTCTTTGCTATAAGTGACTCTACGACTAAAGGTTACAGGACTAAAGTTGTAAAGATTCACTCAATTGGCAACGAAAATTGTATTTATAAATCTGAGCAAAAATAAGTAGTTGTTATTGTATTGAGCGGAAACATTACTACTGATGGAGGATATGTACCTATTTCGGAAATTATTTTACAAATACAATAGGTACAAATATTTTGCTGCCAAACTGGACACACGAAACTACGGACACCAGTTGCGGATCCTGGAGAGGAATCTGTTTTCTTAGAAAGACAATTGATTTTTTAGTGTTCTCCTTTCGTGTTCTCCCGAACAAAACTTTCTCTCACCAGGTTCAGATAAAAAAATCCTAGTTGTTTGTGGATCATACTTTCATACTTTATTTCCATTGGATATTTATTCTAGTTATTCTCATTCTTATTAGTAGACTAGGAACAAAGAGCTTAAAGGAATACTATTTCAGACGCGCCGCGCCGGTATCTCATCTTATTTACCTGAATGAGACGCTCGTAAACAAGAAACTTAACGCTGTCGTAACAAGAACATAAACAGCTAACGACTTCTCGACATGCAGAACTGTGTTCTTAGATTATCTTTATGAACGGACAATAGAGCGTTACAGTAAGACTCGTCACAGACACTGTGACTGCAACATATTTAATTATCTCCGTGATCAAAACGACCAATGAACAAATACAACATAATATCCCATTTAAAATAAAAACTGTTAGTTATAAAAGCCTTATTTAAGCATCGTTGCTTTGTCTCTTGTTACTTTTTAGTCCTTATGTCTTTATAAAAAATCATATCAAGTGGAAGGAGCAAGAATGGAGTTAGACTTACGTTTAGGGTTTATCTTTGTTACTATCGTATGCTTTCCCCTTCCTTTCTCCGAGGCATCGTTGGAGCTTACTTCAGCGAGGGGTGCATCGTATACTCGGCTCTCAACAGCTGGAGTCGGCTAGAGATGTCGTGCAGTGTTCCACAGGGATCGGTCCTCGGTCCGCTCTTCTGGACTGTTGGTTACGACCGGGTACTGCTAGGTGCGGGTGTCGTCTGCTATACGAATAACACCTTCGTCACCACGAAGGATGAAATTTACTAGTCGGGGCAGTGAGAACGAACGCTGGGGTTGCACAAATCGTGGAAAGTATCTGGCTACTGGGCGTGAAGGTGCCACTTTCCAAGTCGAAAGCCAATTGTTTTCATGGACCTCAGTATGTTGCATGTCGCTGTTGCTATTCAACTGAATACCACGGTCCTTTTAGTGAGAAGCTCTAAACGACACTAGAAGGTCTCACAAGTCTCTAGTTGACAACAGAGGTTCCACGGCGAGCTCAAATGCGGTCAGATGCGTAATTAAATTGTCTCAAAAGCTCAGATATTAAATATATACTAGAGGACGCCAGCAGCGACGCCTGCATTTCTTTTTTAGTTACGTTTTGGCCGATCCCGTGGGAATTTTGTGAAATCCCTTCTTATTGCACCCCTACGGTCCCCAAGGAACATACATGCCAAATTTCAGCTTCCTGCGCCCTATACTTTCGGCTGTAGCGTGTCTGTCAGTTAGTCAGTAACGCAAGGATTTTATATATTAAGATTTCAGACACAAGTTGTAAGTTCCTCTGAATCATTTACTTTGCGGTAAGCGGAGGTCGCACGACTTTAGTTGCGTTAAGTCTTAACTAGATTCTATGAACATCTGAAAATTCATCGAATCGGGATGAGAAATGCAGTTATCAAGCCTGCCTAGCAACCAGAGCGGCGCTATGTTAGTTCAACTAAAAGAAAGTTGTCAAAATCCCGTTGCGGTGATTTTAAGTAATGTTATTGATGAAAATAAATGGTTTTTATATTGAACAATAAGCTATAGTCTTACTAAGCCTCTAAAACTATTTATCGTCATGTTTCTATTCTCCCAGCTAAAGCTAGAAAGTAATTGTCCACACTACGTTAGCTGGAGACTTGGACCGAAATTTAGGACTAATTGATCGCATTTGAGTCATTTTGTCGATAAGAATATTCTCTAAAAACCCCGTAGGAGCAGTAGTGTTCAGTATAAGCCAATGCCAGGACTAGACAACCTGGAATATAGGTACACATAGTTTCTGTTAGTACTTTTTTAATTTTATTGCTATACTTTTTTATTGCTAGCGATACAGAGATGAGTCCGTGGTCCATCTAATGTTATGTAGAAACGCCAGCTCTTACACATGGGTGTGTGTGACAACAACCAAGTCGCTGTCATGAAGATGGGAAAGGAATAGGTATCTATAGGAGGAGCGGCATGAAGGAGAAGGTACAGGGAATAGAGCCTCCCGCATTATTCTCACTCACCAAACGAAACAGGGTCAGCGCACATCGAACTGCAAAATGCTCGCGCATGATCGAGCAAACTTTCGATTGCTCGACCATGCAGGCGGCATGCTCGCCCTTCGGTGAGCAAGCTCGGTTGAAAATGCTCTGGGTTGCCAGGCGGGAGTGTATGATCAACTTTTCTTCGTCCATGATTTCCAACTGACGCCGCCGGCCGCGCCGTAAGTAGTATACGCACGTCCACACAGTCTTCTCGCTGTGGCATACTGAGCGCGGGCGACACGCGGCGGCGCCGGCGGCGGCTCAAGCACGCTCTCGCATGTAGAACGCATACTCAAACATTTACTTGCAAGCTCGAGCATCAAGTTTGGACGTGTATTCAATTTTGAAATAAATGGAATTGTCATAAGATTAATTTTTCAGTGATTTCACAAAATGCTCTGCTCTTGGTGTGGGCTGACGCACACACGTACAGATACTGATTCTTTACGTCAATATTCTGACTCATGCATGCTGTAATCAGCAAGGCTCTCTACTACCTACGAGACAGTGTTGCCAAAAGACAATTTGTTACCTTTGGTTTAAGATATGGCCAAGAGAGTCAACCCTTACCACTGATGGCCAAAAAGATAGCAGGAGTGGCTACTAAGTAATGTGTTAAAAAACAAAATATTTGCCAATAGTCAAGATATTTATTCCATCATTCATAAGTTTACATCATACGGAATGTAATATACAATTACAGTACATACATATTAGGATACAAATCAAATCTCTACTAAAAAAAACAAATCTCTTTATATTTTAGGCTACTCTCAACTAATAGAGAGACATTACAGCGAGTTCATGGTTTCCTGAATCAAATTGATAATACAATGTGTAAGTATAGTGTGTTTAATTTTACGACAATGCGATCTGTATACGGCTCAATCACCAAAAGCAGCGGCCGGCGGCAGCGATTTCGATTTAAGTACATGGCGCGTTTTACTCTGATGCTACATCGACTGCACCAGAGTAGAGTGCGTCATGTACATCATAATTGCTGCCGCTACCGACCGCCGCTAGTTTTCGTTTCTGAGCCTTTAGATTTAGACATTGCGATTGGTGCACAGTTCGGAACGAAACCATCGCAACACCAAACGCGGCTTCTGTGAAGCTTAAAAAAACTCTCACTAAAGCTACTTAGGTACTGATTCTATTTCCTTGCAGTAAATCTTTTAGTAGTTTCTGTTTCTTACATTATGACAGAACACAATGTGGTCTCCAATGGTCACTGCTGATGAATTCGACTGCACAAGTGATACGGTCGTGTGGAAACAGTAAGAACTAATGCCGAGAAAATGTTAATCCACATCAGAGACGCTAAAGTGGCCAACTCAATATTAAATACTGTATTAGCATATCAATTCATGAAACAGTAAGTTTATGTACGCAGGTACCTACTCGCCATCTCATCTATGACTATTCAGATCTACGTATTTCAAAACCGATAAATATATTTATACGATGATATCAATCTTACCATTCAGAGTAACTATATCGACACATTTAAAAACACATAAATCAACACAATAAAGGTACAAGTCCGATTTGGGCTCCAGACTGCAACCGCAGGCTACATTGCGGCTAGCGGCAGTTCACTGTCGTATTGCCTGCGGTCGCGGTTGGAATCAATTTAATAGATATTTATAGAAACTAGCGGTGTCGCTTGCAGTCTGCGGTTGCAGTTTGCGGTCTCCCGGACTTACACCTTTAAATTCATACAGTAGAGACACTTAATTGAAATTACAGCCACAATAAAAAATCTTAAAACTACAGTGGTGCTATATTTAATGCAGATTCTTTGTTAACAGACAATACTAATCAAAAACCTAGTATGAGTTTAATTTACGTTAATTAACATATTTGCCGCGTTAGGCACTCTGATTTGTGTAGACAGCGGGCTTAAGGGTTCTCAGGTGCCTGGCTCGTAAGAGGGGTGGGAGGCTCGTGCAGGCTAGTTCTCAATTCTTGTAACCTTCAAGGGGCCCTGGGTTTGTAGGGAGCCACTCAAGTCTATACGGTCTATTCCAAACCGGGTTGTAGCGGGTAGTGAGATGTGCCAAACATTATACATATATTAGCCTTAGTACAAGAAAAGTTTAACCAGGACACCGGTCAGCGTTTAGTGCAGTGATTGGCTCAGTACGACTTCGGAAACTACCTTACCATGAAGCGCACTGATCAATGTCCACGCCGAACGGCTGGGTGTTCCAAGTATGGTGTCCTTTGAAATATTTTAAAATCAAATTTGTGCCCAGATCTGTTTTTTTTTTTAAATAATAGCATGCCCTCTGCACGTTATGGATAAACTGTATAAAGCTCTACCACATACACCATCTAGTCCCAAACTAAGCAGAACTTGTACTATGGGTACAAATGTTTGACTTGAGTGGGAATCGAACCCGCTACAGCTACAGTCCCGCTACACGACCGCGTTGCGAATGTTACGTGCGTATGTTTACAAAGATTCCCCTTATAACTGGCGTATGTTGTCATGGCAATACTCGAGCAGAAATTTAATATCAAATAATTTCACAGAAATCTTAAAACTATATAAAAAATAATTGGCATTACTTTAAAATCGGAAAAAAATTACATATTACTTAAAATTTTCTCTATCAAGCGTTTTAAAATAAATTCTGTAAACTTTTATTTATATGGGTATGAGGCAACATGAGTTCTAAAATAATAGGTAATTTCTTTAATTGAAGAAGAAGACCTCGTTTTCTGAAAGCTATGTTTATACTAATAAAATAAAAACCATTGTATTATAATTCGAAATGAGTTTGATGATTATTACTTACAAACTCCCTCAGTTTAAAAAAGTTACAGTTCTGTATTTGGGCAGCAAACAAGCCGAAACAAAAAATCATTAAGTGTATTTCAATTTAAAGTATTACAGAATCTAGATTCCAAATAATAATATATTCTAAACCTACGTATAATATCCGCCTCAAAGGCTAAGGATACCTACTTTACTTACATTCCTATGCATAACATGCCTTAGGCCTAATTTCATAAGCATAATGATATCAAAACACATCAATATTTACGTCAATTCAAATAAGTAATATGAATCCACAGTAATGGGTTCTTTATACCAAAAGCATACTGCCTGCGTTTTGAAGAGCAGTAAACTAGTTACTTGTACACGCTAAGAAAAGCCGACTGGTACGGATAAGCCGACGGCTATGTATAAGCCGAAGGGTGCGTATAAGCTGACGGGTATGTATAAGCCGACGGGTACGTATAAGCCGACGGGTACGTATAAACCGACGGATACGGATAAGCCGAAGGCTATGTATAAGCCGAAGACTATGTATATGCCGACGGGTACGTATACGCCGACGGGTGCATATACGCCGACGGGTACGTATACGCCGACGGGTACGTATACGTCGAAGGGTACGTGTACAACTTACATACATAGCCATTTCTCAGCTTATGAGCTCAGCGATCAGTGTGTCATTCTTCTGCAGAAATACTTTGTTTATACTTACATTGAAGATATGCTTTGGGACATTAATTTTAATGTAAAATATAACGTGCACGTATACGTACAAAAATACATATAGGGATGTTTTAAAATAGTAAAAGAAAAACGTTAGATTTTCTTAGCAAGTACAAAATACAAATAACTCTCAGCCGCTGTGGATGATGTTTATATCTTTTTCCTCCTCTTTTCGGGCGTGGTTTGGAACATGACGTCTTCTGCGCGAATCAGCCTGTTGACGGCGCGACTCAAGGACACATCTGTTACCAAAACATTCATGTTTAGCACATGCTAACGCACCTTAAAGAGTATGACAATCATGTGTTGTTTGAAAACTAGAATAGAAATATTACTGAACATTTTCAGAGTAATATTCATGTATAATGACAAAAATATAGTGTGAGTAACCTAGCGTTCTCGAGATTTCTCACGACACCGAACCTAATGCGAAATAAAATAAAATATCTCTCTTCTACATATAACTACTAAGTAATTACAACACATACTATTGCCATATTCCATAAATCTAATGGTAAGCAGATTGTGTCAATTGAATCACCGAAACCAAATTGATGTTAGTGAAAAAGGTTAAAATGAAACAAATGTGAAAATTTTGGAAAATTCTTCTTTAATGTGATAGAATTTTAACAGTCCACTTACTTTCTTAATACATTACACGATTAAAATAAAAATTGCACGAAATATTTCAATAATAAATAACATTAAATAATTCTTTCACTTGATTTTTGGCAGTGATAAAAGCGGTTTAAATATTTCATGCAATTTTCATTCAAAAGTTTTACTTAATAATATTGCATCTATTATGAAATTGTACTTATGAAAGGCATCAATACGTTTTCATTTATTAAATATTAAACATAATATTGTAAATTGTAAAATTAACTAGAAAATACTTTGAGATAAAATTGTAGCTATGTCGCTTTATTTTTAAATTAACTTTAAAATTGCTCATTAACTTGTCGAAGTTTTTTTTGCATCGGAATGTTAATTTCTGTTCATTGCAACATCTCTACGCGTCAGGAACTCGAAACGGAAATTTTAAAATTACCATTTGTTATACTCGGAAGACGTTTGAAAATAAAATGTTATGAACTTATGCTATAGAGGCTAAAATCTTGATAAGACTCGGTTACTACACTTACGGAAGGTTTTAGTTGGGACGTAATATCTACTTATGTTTCAAGAATCGAACCAAACCTAACAAACTAGCATAGATCAATTCCGTTTAGCTGCACTTATATTGTAAAATAAATAATGACTTAACAGTTGCTACTAGGACTACAGTATAGGCAATACTTTCAACATGGGATTTTTTATTTTCCATTTCTTTCGCGATTTTCATTTTCAAGCAAGAGGTGTTTTTAGCCTTACTGTACTATTTCTGCGTGTCTATATATAATGGCCTAAATAGTTTATTAATTTATTTAGTAGTAGGTTCGTCCGGCACTACCACAAAATCCATGTGTCCCCACCAAAACCATATAACCCCACAAAATCCCCATGACCCCACGAAAATCCACGACACCCCTACCAAATTCCATGAAGTCCCAGTGTCAATTTTGATGAGCAATTCAAAAGTTAACCTCGTATACCTCAGTCCATTACTAGAATACTTATAAATATAATTAAATATTGTTTGACTGCAACTTGTTAACAACGGTAGCCTCGATAACTATTATTATTATATAAATATGATATATTAATTGTTTTGGCTCATTCAACAGTTTATAATTATGTACTATCAGGCTTTTCCTATTGTCAATTATTTATATTTTGCTATTCGACTTTAGTAACTGTAATAATTGATCAGTGCGTCTCTTTCTAGAGATGAGTGTAGGAAAGGGATGAAATATTCTTAGGATTGGAGGATTTACTTGTTGGTGTTGGAATGGAATAGTATAAATTATTATAGGTAAAGAAAAATTAGTAGAGTTTAGTATTCTGCAATACTCTAGCACATAACTATTAGTCATTTTAATTACTATTATAAATCGATTTTACTATTTAGACTTTTGAATTGACTAAATATTCCTCAAAATCGACTAAATATATTTTCAGAATCAACAATGAAAGAAAGGCAACAATTTCTGGTTAAATTTTAATTTTTCGACGTTCGACGTAACTGACGTTCATTCTTCATTGTTTGGAGAATTATGTTGTCGCAAAGAATCTTCTCAACACGGGGACAATGTAAAGTCATTAAATATTCTGCCCGATGTCCCCGTTATATTTCATCAAGAAGAATAATCAGTTGTCGAAAGTTAACAAATATTTCTAACCTCAGGGTCACTTGAAATCTTACAAACCTTGTAAACTTAGAATTATAAATTTTCTCGGTTGTAGTTAAAAGGAGTGATTGGGAATATCGTATAACAAAACCGACACCATAAACCTGGTGTTTTAACGGGGACTAGGGCTAAGGGGACAGTGGGAACACGGGCATTGAGGAACACGGGCATTGGGGACAACGGGAATACACTACAGAAGCGACAAAACATCTACCCACTGACTATTCGAGGAATGAAAGGAGAAGCGAAATAGAGACTGGAGTGATGATTACGCCCACATAGCGACTTTTGGCTAGTGGCTATATACAATCACTATCAAAACTTGTACATTATATAAATAGTGTGTGAGGAAGACAGTGCTACATATTATAATTAATAAATTTAACTACTGATTGAGGCAGCATTGTTCAACAAGACTTAAAAATCAACTAAATAATATAATCTAAATGTGATTTAAGTACCATATGCGAATAACCGTATTAAAATAATAATATCAACCGGTCACAAGAATCGGTCACCACACACTTTCACGGCATTCATGTGTGAGCATTTGTATATAAGATGTCTGTGAAGACAATCAAAAGATCAGTTATGTGATGTGAATACGTTTCCTACACTACACAGTATTTTTTAATTATTTCTAATATTCTATCATATCTGGTTAAACTAGAAAGCGGACCCCGGATTCTAAAGGCGCTGATACACAACAACAATGTAAAACTGCTGTTGTAGTGCGATTTCTATATTTTTTCCATATTCTAAGGACTATTTGAATTTAGAGTGTCCGCTAGAATGATCGTGAAAATGTTCGGTTCGGCTATTCTCTTACAAGTGAATGCTCAGGTGTATCAGCGCCATAAGGCTCTTCTTGGATGCGACCGGGGATAACGCTTAGACAGTGAAGAATGTTTTGTACATTTCTTTGATTTTTTAGTTATTTATCGAAATAATTATCAAATATACCTGCTCACTTATGTCTGATCAAGTAAAAATGTTAGGTTAAATTGAACATACCTTGAATTGACTCTACCTTAACTCTGTATGCTGAGCGATTCTCATGACGGCATTATAACACCCACTGGCTTATAATAAATGTCCCATAAAACTCATCAAAACGCTAGAATTCTATGCAGAACTCTTATTAGTATCAATCATTGTATCTTCACCCTTTTGTATTGGTGTTAGAGTCTACAATCGTGTACTTTAGAATTTTAAAGATAAGTGTTAATATGTCAGAGTTTTCCTAAGATGTCTGGCTTTTTTATTTTATTATATTAACCCTTATTACAAAACAGACAAATATATCAGACTTAGTTTTATACTGTGACTCTCTATAAATGTCTTTAACCCATTTTAAACTTACTGATCTCTACATGGTTACTTTTTAAAAACATTTCAGGTTCGTTATTTATTTCAGTTCAACATTTGTGCCAATTAATACACTGTACCGGCACATGTTAGGTACCAAAAAGCACGATTAAAACCCACCGCTAGCCTTTTTTATTGAGTGTAAAATATATTACATAACATACATACATACATAGACTCACGCCTGTTTCCCGGAGGGGTAGGCAGAGACTACGGAACGCCATTTGCAACGATCCTGACATACCTCTCTTGCTTCATTCACTCCCATCAAGTTTCTCATGCATGCTCTTCTGTTTAGGGTACTTCTAACCTGTCCTTTTTTTAGGATGTCTCCAATCTGGTCAGAGAACGTCCGCCTAGGTCTTCCCCTTCGTCCTGTCCCATTCACACTTGCCTTATATATCTTGTTTGTCAGTCTTTCGTCATCCATACTCTCCATGTGCCCAAACCATCTTAACATGCCTTTCTCATAACATACAATTTAATAAAATTACAAGTTACTCCCTGGGTTGGAGCGGTACCGTTATTGTTTGCATAATGTATAAATGACCTTTAGAAAAAGACTGCTAAAGCTGGCATTAAACCTGGCCCAAAGTTGGTCCTTTTTTTGTAATAAGCCCTATTAAGACAAACTCTGACATATCAACACATTTTTTACTTACATAAGCTATATTTTCGTGGTATTAGAATCATAATATACAACAATAAATAATAAATAATTAACATTGTAGACTATCCAGATTATTCTTAATTTGTCTATGGTATCATAATCTTCTAAACGCCTCTGTCATGTAGACAGCTATGACAAGCCAAAATGTATCTAACAAATGGTGAGCTAGATTCATTTTGGCTTGCCACATGAATATGGCGGCCATAGACTGCCAAATGATTGTGATATTATTATCATTGTTCGCTTTGTAGCTTTAATACTTGTCTTCTAATACCACAAAAATCTTGACGTATACCGTATCTAGTATAACAGTATGTAACATAATGTAATCTATAGCGACTGGACTTAGGGAATCATCTCTTTTATCAACATTGTAGTGCTATCCTGTTTGCAAGAGCTTGTTCAAGTCTTCATCATCTTAGCATTCTCGGTTGCGACCCAAAGACCCTCGCCCAAGAGTCCGGATTAGACTAAACTATTGCTATCTTCTGACTGATCAGCACTCATAATATCTACTTATCCCTCCCTTTCTGGGAGCCAATTCGCCTATTTTTATATGACTTTGATATTATATTTTGAATGGACTCAGATGCGGTATTCTGATAACCTAATGTCATTATTGTATAATTTGAAATAAACAGTTCGTCGTTGACACTTGTTTCAATTTACGATCTCGTTACAACTTCGTTCAATTATCAGATAATTTAGAAGATAATTCAGATAATTTACATCACAAAAAGCGTATTCTTCTAAATAGCTTTAATAAATATAGTTTCGATATCATATCAGTGTCATACGACACTGACATGATATCGAAACTATATTTATTTAGGAGAATTGGGCCCCAGATGTATAGGACAGCAAATAGACTCTTTGTAAAAATCCAATATCCCTTACAAATCAGGTTAACTCTTTGAAGGGCCCTAAATGAGACATAATAGAAATTTATTTCTTACGGAGCCTATTATAGTTCACCGTACCTTAAAAGTAGAAAGGTTTAAACTAGCATCGCTTGGCTACAACACCGAATGTGTTAGGCGCAAAGAGGACACCGCTAGTATCATTATGGTTATGCTGAAAATTAGTCGTTCTATAGATTACATTACATTAACAATCAAGTAAAATAAGATTCACAGAGCAACCATATCGCAAGTGAAGCCAAAATAGGAAGACACCAATAAATACACGTGTCAACATGGCGCAGTACTGTACTGCACGGCACGCCAACACTTAATTCAAAGTGGTGTCACATTTTATTTACAGTGAAGCACCAACCTAATCTGAGGTCTGCGAACTGCGTATTCCGTATTTTGGCTTCACTCGCAATACAAGCAGGGGCGGACCCAGGGATCGAAGATGCTAAATAAACCTTCCCCCTTCCTCCAAAATCATGCCTTTTCTTGTAAAGACATATGACTTGCAATGTTTCACTGATAAAATCTTCGTTCATCAGATTCAAGCCAATCCCAAAACCAAAATAAGAAACAACACCCTCTATTCCCCGTAACAAAAACCTGAATCCACCGCTGCATTGTCTCTGCTTGTTGTACCTTTCTTCTTGCTCTGAACACGACTCACAAAACTATAAATAAATATAACATGTTGTCTGTTGGTCTACCAACCGGGCGTAGTGTTGGCGAGTCGACGCATTCGGCGCGTGTTGCGGTCCTGGTCGCGTATCTTCTTCTCCATTTCGGCGTTTGTTAGCGTTTCGAGGTGAGGCGCCCATTGCTCTGCTTCGGATGGCTGGCGGTACGGCGTCTGGAATATGGGTAAGTATAATAAGTGATAGCATATTACAATATTAATTGTCAATGTAGGTACTTCTAATACTTCGAAATCTTCCTAGAATTATCGCGGTTACATCAATACTTTTCGTCTTGGATCTGTAAACTATGAAAAAGTCTCACAGGACGAGGCCCAGCAACACCAAACGGCGGTGCTAATCCCGGGAAGGATCGCATTAAAGTATGTTAACTGCGATTCGCGTGACTCCACCTGGATGTACTTTGAGTTTATTGATTTCCTCGCGACACAGGATATATTCTACAGGGTTGTCTAAAGAAAGAAGCAATGATGGGCATCTTGGTCTCACCTCCACTACGGGTAGCGGGGCCTCGCTAAAGGCATATGTCCGCTGGTGCCAGCTCAGCTGTCCCCTCACACTGTACGCGATGCCGGTCACGAACTCGCCCCCCAGTCCTAACTCGGCGCACAGCTTCATCGCGAACTGCTCCGGGTTGTTTTCTTTTTCTGACATATCCCACTCCACCTATGAGGGACAAAGATGAGATATTTATTTGCCAGAAACACAGTTTCAAACGTCTTACGAAAAATAACATCTTAAAGCACAATATTATATTTCACAGTCTCACCTAATGCAACACAGAAATATAGAGCAGTTACTCATTTCATGCTTTCGTCACGCCTTCTTCGACATTCATTAAACTCATCATACATGCTCATCAGTTATGAGTACTTTTAATTTGGCACCCTTTTTCAGTACGTCGCCAATTTGGTTGACGAACGTCCGTCTTGGGCGTCCCGACTACCGGATTCATTCTCACTGACACGCTTCTCTCGGATTGCGCGATCGGTTAATTAAATATTTGTTAAATGCCAGGATATTAGTTCCATGACTCAGGATTTATTCCTTAAGCGGGTGATTTCCATCTAAACGAAATAAATGTCAATAATCTCACTGACCTGATCGACAAGTGAAGTATTCCCCACATGTATATTCAGTTTGATGACCACTCTCTGGTCGGGTTGTTCTTCCAAGATGGCGGGCGGCTCGCTGGGGAAGGCGTCTATCTGCTGCCGTATAGACGACGCGATGGCTGGTATAAATGTGCTGGTGTTTAGCTCCAAATCGTCGCATAACACTTCGGCAAATTGTTCAGGTGTGATTATGGACTCTGAAAATACATCCATAATAATACTATAAATGCCTGTCAGACGGTAGTCACTTCGTGGAAAAGCTGATATTTCTATGATAACTGGTTGAACTAGTAAGTGGATCCTGGGCTCTGAGGCGTAACCCTTGGATGCAATCATGGTAATGCTGGGATGATAATAATGATTGATATTATAAAAGCGAAATTGAAATGCTTTCCATGGTTAAAATTTTTAATGCAAAGATTTGAAAGTTAAATGTCAGGTGAGTAAGGTACACAAACTAAAATTATGTGATTGCTTATATTCTTTAAAAAACAAATTATACTCTGATTAAGATAACATGATATTTTGATATCACATTATTTTACCACTGTTCTATCAACAGGCATGCCAATTTTATGTATCATACACAAACATTTATTCAGATATAAGAATATTGTGTAACAAAAGAAAAATAAATACTTTTTTATATCATGCATTGACATAATTTTTTTACCATTCTTGTTCCATGTAAATGTATCTCTGAGCTTCTGTCCTTCAATCTCCATGTCCAGCCTGATGGGCACCAGGATCTGTTTCTGTGAAGCGTTCTCCAACATGGCCGTCATGTCAGTATCATCGAAACATAGAGGGAAAGTGCGCACCTGAAATACGTTATTATTGATTTAATTATGGACACTTATGCCACCAAACTAAATTAGCCACAAAAGAGCAAAAATCTTTTTTTCTTTTATTTAGTGTTAATTTCAGATCCGACCTCAACCAGGTCAAGGAACATTTTATCAAGGGAGACAGTAAAATAATAGAGAAAACCCTATATAATAAATTGGTATCAAGAACCTCTTCCAGACTAACTGAAAGACTCAGATAGTTTTAGAGGGAGTATAAATTTTCATCTTACTAGCAGCGAATCCAAAATAAAATTAAAACAGCCTTTGTTCCTCAGAAATATAATGTAGCATTCTAATGGTACCTGTTTTTAAATGACTCCCAGTTTTTGGGTTTATTTGTTACAAACATATGAAAACAATTAATATCTCTTATGGTATGGTATGGTAGCATTGGCTGTTTCCATAAATACACATTCTAGTGTGTATTATGTGTATGGGTGGGAATATGGTGTCACTCAAGGCACCCCAGCTCTTGGAGGAGGAAAATATTTCTTAGTCATGTGCTACTATACTAGTATAGATATAAAAATATAGATATATTACCTTCTTATTATGCACCCTAGTTCTGCTTATCTGTGTGGCTTGTGGTACGGCATCCAAGTGTGAAGAATTAGGCATAACTGGCAGCCAAGACTGGTTGTGAGGTTTTTTACTCTTGCTTTCCCTTGGGGTTGCCAGCTCTTGGCTGACAGACACGGCTTTGTATCTGTTCCGCAACATATTTTTATATTTTTAATTTGTTTAACAATGCAATATAACTAAAAATTAGAATCAAAATAGTGAGTTTATACATATAGTGTGCTCTTGCAATTTTAATAGATTCATCACCAAATGATAATCAAACCTTTAAATTATTCCAAAAACCATAGTCCAGCTTGTAGGGGATTGTAATTTACAGTTAGTTAAAAAAGATTTTTGAATTCCATCTTTAGAAGGAACAAAATTTCATTTTTATCCTAGATATGAACCAATGATACTAAAACAAATAAAATTAGGATAAACAAAAATAAACAAATTTTCTGCTGAATTATAAATGGTAAACCAAAAATTTACTTATGGATTTTCAATCAGAGGTAATTTGTGTTTTGAATGATTTCCATTTTGTGAGATAGCCATCAACCAAAAAATTAAAACATAAACATAAACTACACTAATCAAACCAACGAAGATACCTACTTATCATCATTCCCTTCTATGATATCTTCAACTTCCGAAGCCTTCAGGAGTGATACAGAGCTGGATAGCACATGGGCGCCAAGTCCGTTGTCTATGAGACGTTTCCTCTCCTCATTGGTTAGGGTACGCCGGGCCATGCCCGGGTACTTCTTGTAAAGAGATCCGCGGAATAACCGCAGGTAATTTCCGACCTGTAATCACAGCATCCAGAATATTATCATCGCAAGCTTCAAATACGTATATAATTATTTCATCAGATGTTTGGTGCAACAATGTTAGCAAAATATAATATTTGTTCATTGATCAAGACTTTGTCATACATTATTAAAGTCATCAATAAAATTCAAAAGTATGAACATTATTATTACTTTATAAAGGAATAAAGTGTCCAAGAGTTATATTGTTTTTTAAATTAAACAATCTGTACTGTACAACATCGGATATAAACAAAATGAATGCCACTAACCTCTGATCCGACACAGTAAAATTCACCACCTTCTTCTATCTGAAAGCTTATCGGCTTATCGCCGTAAGTTCTCAGTGCCATTTTTGTTGTTTTTATTTAGTTTTCTCTTCAATAAACAAAACAATTTTGCCTAAAATAATTGAACCAAATGCTACGTTATCATCGATAAGCTGAAAGAATGAATGAGTTTGATTTGAGTGATTAGAGTGATATAATTAGAACTGTCAAAATGGCGTCTCTAAAGATGTTGCCAGCGCAAAATAATTAAGGTCTATATCTACACAGAGCAGGATGTGCGCGGACTGGGGCGCTGTCCACACCTATGGTCCACACATAGCTTCCGTAAGATCCTTATCCCAGCCCATAAGCCCCCAGGATTAGAGTATACAATAACAATACAGGTGTTTTAAATTCAGAAACTTCTTTTATTTGTATGCTTGATATTTTTTGTTATCTTCTGACGTGGCATGGCTGAATGATGACACAGGTACAATATTTGTAGATAGACCTTAAAATTCTCATTTCGATAAATGTTATTTGTAGGAAATTGTGCATAAATAAATTAAAATAATTATTTGAATCATTACCACAATTCGAGACCACAGTAGATAAATAAACATGATCCTAAAAATAATGGCCTAGCCTGAGGTAAATGCTATTTGAGATTCGACTGAGGTTATCAGCAGCCTGGCGCAAGTTCCTAAGAAAAAACCGAATGTATGAAACGTGCTATCTTTTTTATGGCTACTATTATATGTATAAAACGTCAAGATAGCATCCTTCACTATGTACCCTTGGAACAGTATTCTTTCAAAGTTAGACGGGTTATACGTACATCACCGCCTTGGCTGTCAATAGTGTCAAATGTCACAACTGTCACATTATTATCCAGATTGAACTTTGCCGCGTTATGTAGTTTGTTTATAAAACGTAAAAAACATACTGTAAAAGTGCTTTGTGTATACCAAATAAATGTGATTTTACACTTCTAGTGTCAGTGTTACTATATTTATTTGATTAGCATTGAAAGGAGCGCAATGAAAACAAGCAAAATAACGTGCGAAATATGGCCATACAACAACATGCCGGTCAAGCAATGACAAAAGGGTAGGTATTTATGGCAAAATGTCCCTAGATAAAGATCAATGAATATTTATAATGTTATATAATGTGATATATTTCAATGAAACATAAAAAATAAGGAAATATTCTAAAGTTTTATATCCTAGTACTTTGTAGGTAAACAATAGTGCTGCCTGTCAGTTATCGATAATCCGTTAAAAGAAATTGGCACAAGGACTAAAAATTATATTCTTTTTTTCTTTTTAGATGTAAAAATGGGTAGCTGCAACTGGAAACCAAGACTTGATTTATGAGCCCATTGAAAAATTACATCAGTTGAACTATGTGTGTGGCAAGCATTTTAAGCCGAAAGACTTAAAAAAAAGGGAACTCAAGTCAGAAAAACAGCTGTGCCTTGTATCTATAGACATTTCTTTAAATCCTATTACAGAAGAAATGTTGAAAACCTTTCCATTACATGTACATACATATATCTTTTAGTTCTGCGTATTTTTCTTCGCTAATATATAATAGAATAGATTTATAGAATAGGCTAATTTGTTTGAATAAACACATAAATATTAAATACATCTTATATTTGTGTTGGAAAAGTATAATTGTAGTCGAAACATAATTATAATTATTTCTTACCGAATATTATCGATATCGATATTTTGTTAATCACTAGAGGGTACATCCCTATATTGACAAATATGACAATGCTGACAACATAAAAACGATGTCAATTAGTATCTTTATGTTGGTACGAGTTCTCCCTGCACGTTTCATACAAAGCTGAAAGTCTCGCATGATCTATGGCACATCCGCCTCTTCTTACGTAGTATTTGTATACTCTTTGGTTATCAGTATGATTGCGTCATGAAGACGTACGATGCAGATAGGTTGGACTAGGGTCCTATAGTTGGTGCCATGAGAAGATAGACTTTTTGTAAACAAACATTCAGGGCTTCACAACATTTTTTCAAACAGTTGTGTTTTAGATTTTATACTGTTTGAACATTTTTTTTTCCAATGCCTAATTATGCCACTATGTTTTTTTAATTTATATTGTATAATTTTACTGAAATAAAAATATTTGATTTTGTGTTTGAATAGTTGAATGTTCATAAATTTGCCGACTTTTTTTATTTTTTTGTCGTTTGTAGTTTTTGTGTCGTTTTTGTGTCGTTAAGTATGTGTAATACTTAATTTATTCTGTAAATTAATGAAAAAAAGAGTACCATGTAAGTTAATGATAGAGTACTTACATGTTCCTGATTAAAAGATCTATATTTTTTTTAAATATATACACAATAAATAATTTGCTCAAAGTAGCCTACCTATCCTAAAATATTAAATTATTGACCAACAATGAATAATATTACAGATAACTAGCTAGTACATTGCACAAAAATTCTAAGCACGGAGATTTTACGTTGTTTGTGAATGAAATCGTCAGAATGAACTTAAACAAAATCCCTTAAAAGTTACGGTAGTCTGAAAATGCTATTTATTTTTTAGGTATAAATAATTTTGTGCGCGACTAATAGTTTGCCATCTGCTATTCTGCAACCGCTTTTTCGAGATGTCGGCAGCGGGAGGAGCGTTGCGATCCCATAAACTTGTATTTAAATTTACATTTAACCCTTCTTGACAACTAAAAAGTTTAAATTTGTCCTCTGATAAATGCATGTTAAGCCCAAGAATGTAACATTTCAATGAGCTAACTCCAAATGTTGACATTCTAGGCGTCAGTATCTCAAAACATTAAAAGATCCTGTTGACAGCACATAATATCGATAAAAACGCGATCCATTGACATATTAGTTTCCAATGACAGGTATCTATGTACCGTTGCGCTCATTGGATTTGACATTATTTGTTTTTGACAGAACTATCGCTAACTCACTTAGTAGAAATTCTTTGTTTACAAAAAGTCTATGTTCTCGTGGCACGGACTATAGGTCCTAGCCATGAAGGTATGTCCTAGCCATAGAGATATTAGAATAGAGTGGCAGAGTGGGGCCTATTCGTGTCCGCCGGTGGGAGAGAGAACGCAACATTAAAGGCCCTCTGCATCTCTCTAACAATACATGCACAACATCAACATTACGCAGAGGCGTGCTACCTGTAACTATTATTTAAATCAGTTTATTAGTAATCAATAGTTTAAAAGTTGTTTTTATTGATACACGAAGATAGTTTGAAGTGACAAAAAAGTTTATATATTTTTAAACTATTGATTACTGATAAACTGATATAAATAATAGTAACAGGAAGCACGCCATTGCGCAATGTTGAAGTTGTGCATGTTCTGTTAGAGAGAGATGCAGGGGGCCTTTAAAGGCCCGCACAAACTATCTGTCGCGACTTACTGTCGCGACTAAAGGCGCACGAAAACTGTTCGGACGTTTACAAACGTCCGCGGACGACACGGTCGCGACAGTAAGTCGCGACAGATAGTTTGTGCGGGCCTTTACGGTCGCGACAGAAGGGTATCTGGACAAGGAAAATCCATTCAAGTGTGCACACTATCGGACGTCTGTCGCGGACGTGACCTTGAGCGTTCAGACGTCCGAAAGCAATCTGGGAAAATGACAGCAAACGTCCGCGGACGTTTACAAACGTCCGCGGACGTTTACTGTCATCCGTATATTGTCCATGGTACGGCCTTAATATTGATTTTATACAGAATATAGTCAAAAAATGTTAAATTCACTTTCAATTCAACAGTTCTGCTTTACTTCAAGATCTACCAATAATATAATCTAATAGTGCTAACTGCTAGTGCCCTGAATTAAGAAAATAAGCTCCTACCTAGCCATAGTGTATCACATAGACAGCATGGCGTGTCTATGGTTGTATCGGACGCGGACGCGACAGAAAGCCGCGTCCGAAAGGGTGTGCTCACTATGTGTCTCGACTTACTGTCGCGACACATAGTGTGCACACCCTCTCGGACGCGGCTTTCTGTCGCGTCCGCGTCCGATACAACCATAGACACGCCATGCTGTCTATGCGATACACTAAAGGCGCACGCAAACTGTTCGGACGCGACTTACTGTCGCGACAGTAAGTCGCGACAGAAGGGTATCTGGACAAGGAAAATCCATTCAAGTGTGCACACTATCGGACGTCTGTCGCGGACGTGACCTTGAGCGTTCAGACGTCCGATAGCAAACTGGGAAAATGACATTTAACGTCCGCGGACGTTTACAAACGTCCGCGGACGTTTACTGTCATCCGTATATTGTCCATGGTACGGCCTTAATATTGATTTTATACCGAATATAGTCAAAAAATGTTAAATTCACTTTCAATTCAACAGTTCTGCTTTACTTCAAGATCTACCAATAATATAATCTAATAGTGCTAACTGCTAGTGCCCTGAATTAAGAAAATTTGCTCCTACCTAGCCATAGTGTATCGCATAGACAGCATGGCGTGTCTATGGTTGTATCGGACGCGGACGCGACAGAAAGCCGCGTCCGAAAGGGTGTGCACACTATGTGTCGCGACTTACTGTCGCGACAGTAAGTCGCGTCCGAACAGTTTGCGTGCGCCTTTAGGCTTTAATGTAGCGTTCTCTCTCGCACCGACGGACACGACACAGTATTGAGTTAGGTACGGTTCTGCCACTCTATCCTTTATATCTCTATGGTCCTACCGTACGATGTCATGTCAATTGTCATTGATAGTCTGTGTTGTAGTCATTCTTTCGGTATCATTCATTCAAATCAGTTCGGATAGCGTTGTCAAGGGGGGAGGCTGCGGAAGCCGTCGAGAAGAACAAGAAGTGCTTATTAAATTATAATCATGTCAAATAAGACAACAGCCTTCAAGAATCCCTTTAGCCGGCCATGGATGTCAGAAACAGGCGCGGCCGCAGCTGCTGGAGGCCCGGGATCCATCGGTTTAAAAGGTGTTGTGGCCGGCGGCATAACTGGTGGCATTGAAATTTGTATTACATTCCCGACCGAATATGTGAAAACACAGCTGCAGCTAGACGAAAAAGGTTAGTAAAGTATATTCTGCCTTTCTAATATACAATTTCATTCACAAATCAATAATATTTCATCATCGCTACCTATTTGTAAACATGAACGATGCATGATGTTTTCTAAATAATTTTACGCCTGTCGATGTTTTCCTCATATTACAATGTTGCATTCGTTTCTCGTTGCTCACATGGATGGTAAACAGAAACCTACTCAGATTCCAATTGGACGGAGTTTATAAATATTCGAGGTTAGAGAACCTTGGGTGAGCGATTTTTATACCATAGCCGACGTAAATATAGTTTTTTTTATTAGTAGGAGCATTGGACTTTGGTCTCAGATGTTATGTCAGAATTAATTCAACAAACAGATTAGTAGGTATTACTTTTCTAGTGTACAATTTTATTATTGTTCAAGGTCTTTTCCTTAGACCAACTGCTTCACTATTCCGTAAGAAAAAGCAACGCTTCATAACTTAACATAGGTAGTCCACAGTCCAACGAACGATAATAATTCGACTATCTCCGACAGTGCTAATAGACTAGGTATACATTACTTAGGTAAATACCCAAGGTTACTTTCGATAGTCGTGTCCGGTATGTCTTGAGCGATATTATTCATATTTTTATAGCTGACTAGCTTGTTCCCGCGGATTCACCCGCGTCCAGAGGGAACTACTTCGCGTACTCGGTATTTATAGCCTAAGTTACTCCTTGGTACCTACATCAGCTATTCGCCAGTGAAAGTCCCGTCAAAATCGGTCCAGCCGTTCCAGAGTTTAGCGAGAACAAACAGACAGACAAATTGTATTAAATGTCATTTCGGTAAATGTACCGTGTATAAGTACATCCAATATGCATTTAGTAAAAAGCGGTTATATTATAATATTACAAACATACACTCTAATTTTATTTATATGTATAGATATGTAGGTATCCGCAACTTCGTTGCGTGGCATTTGGGTATACGCGACTGGATAAGGTCAATGGTTCAATCCCGAACCGAGCAAAATTTTATACCTTCTTCTCTCCTGGAAGGAAAGAAGTAACATTTCGCCTAATTAATAGCCTAAGTTACTCCTTATATGTACTACCTACCTGCTAGTAAAATATATCCAGACCGGTCTTGCCGTTTTTAAGATTTCCGGAACAATCAGACAGACAGATACTTTACCTAAAACAAACAAATTAACAATCCGTAACCCCGTAATGTAACCCGTTTTATTTTATATTTAAATATTGTGAAACCGGCTAGCGTATCGTATAAGAATCTAATTAGATTACGTAGGTGTACGTTTAATATTACATCGCTGACAACATTATCAAACGGCTGAGTAAGTTTGTCTTGCTTTATTTATCACAGAATTTTGAACATTTTGGTAGCATAGACTGTCACAAAATGTCGCCATAAAGATAATAATTATAACGTACACGCTAAATATCATAATCAAGGATTATACACAGATAAATAAACTCGCGCTTAAACCACATTTCGCTTGCTGTCTGGCTTCACCACAGAATGTAAATATTACAAGCACTAGCGCCACAGGGAAGATCTAAATTATGCTGAGGGTGCGCAATGTCGCCATAGGCACGACATAGGGTAATGAGATTTATGTACCTAGTTACCTACCTGCCATAGCAAGCACCTTTCATTTCAAATCCAAATAACAATTTAAATTTATCATTATTCACGATTGAAACTAATTTAGAACACGAGCTCTGTTTATATTTAATTACAAGCTGAGTCCGCAGTTACAGTCGCGTTATTTAGGGCTATTATAATATTATACAGCTTAAAGCCTTCTATAAATGGGCTATCAAAGACAAAAATAATTATTCAAATCGGACCAAAAGTTCCTGACATAAGCGCGTTCAACCAAACAAACAAACTCTTCAGCTTTATAATCTTTATTAAATACATTTAAAACCCCGCCCGGTGCTGTACTTATGTTAGTAAATCCATTAGCTTCTAGAATTACCATGTACCAAATAGATTGCGAGACTGAAATTCCACCTACTACATACATTTCTCACATCAACTCTAATAAAGCACTACCTATTCTATTCATTAAAGCCTGCTAGTCTAATACGTATCTTGTCTCGACCAAAAAAATTAACACTAACTGAAATAATAGACATGATTCACAAACTGTATCAAAAATAATTATATTTATAAATAAAGCTGTAAGTATGTCTTTCTGGATTGCGTAAATGTACTCTTGCGCCATTGTCAACAAATACGAAAAACGAGATCATAATTTTTCGGCCCTGTTTATAAACTCTGTCTCACTGAGAGAAGGGGCAAGCTGAGGGCTGGCAGACTTGCGTTTGGGAGAAACTTCAGACAAGTAGTTTTCCACTCGGTGTTTCCTTTACCTTATTAATTATCGCTTGCTGCGTGCCTCGGAGAGCACTTTAAGAGGTCGGTTCTACCTGTTATGAAGATCTTTGACAGTTGTTATAGTGAGGAAATATCTTAAAATAAACGTAAACTAGTCTAAAGCATGGAATGTCACTATCCCTTTGGGTTGCGAAAGTCAGACAGATAGTCGCTCTGTGGAAAACTAATATTTAGTAAAATCTGGTTAGTCTAGTAAGCAGACTCTAGTTGCAACTGAGAAAACGCTAAATGGATGACCTGTATAAAAATATCGAAGAATTATTGCCGCAAACCCATTGAGATTTCACACCGCTGATGGCGTCTTACCGGCAACGAAAACAGTTCTCTTTATAAACGAATCATTATCAATCCGTCGGCCTGTTATTTTTAAGACTATAATCTTTATCAGTATGTCAAACAACATACCGGTCCCTTATCTTGCTACCTGACAACAAAAAGACAAGATAAACAATTTCTGAAATATGAAAATATAAACGCAGCTGTATGGAGGCTCTATTCTGATGCAGTAATAGAACTTATTCTATTTCTGCAATTTTTCGCCAAAATCTGTTCTGTAGTTTTTGCGTGAAAGTGTAACAAACGTTCTTCCATCTTCACAAAATTTCGTATTGATTATAGTAAGGTAACACGACTTGTTTAAATACCCAATAGAACAATAAAGTCGTTATCCTTATTTCATCTCCTGCCAATCCTGGAGTAATACGAAAGTTTTATATTTAAACATTTCATTAACAAAGCTGAAAACAAAAATAGTTTTAAAATGTTCAAACATATTTGAACACCAATATAGGTACGTAATATAATTATATTTACACGCGGAAGAATCTCTCGCCGGGTCCTTCAACATCAATTTGGACTCGAATCAGTGTGGTCGAAAATCAACTGTCAGTCTGTCACTTATATTAGCAGTGGAAAAACGACATTTAGGTATAGCGCAGGTTATTTTTGTCTACTCTACTTTATTTATTTGTCTCCATCGAGCCGTTTATTTCGGTAAATCTCGCCTTTAAATCCATATTCCATAGTTAAGAAGTTTTAAATGGTACAATGGACAATTCTAGAGGAGATTGGCATTCTCCCTGAGGAGCATTTTAGGCCTGGATATGTTTAATCTGGCAACCCACTTATGGCCAGTGAAAATACGTCCCATAAATTGCTATACTTAATGGATTTGCAAAATAACTTTTTACCCAACCTACAGATATACAGCTGTCTACCTGTTTTATGCCAAACAAAATAATATCGAAATAACTTTAGCGTAACTGCCGTGAAAACGCAACAAACAGACAATAAAGTTGTTTCTGTACGACTAAAGGTAATTGAGTATATATTGCTCTCTATTTTATTTTATTTAAATAAGAAAGAGATGAAAACAAATTACATATTCTGTCAAAAGCTTTCCTAAATTTTCTACATATCGTAGTTTTAGGAAAGTAATCTCGACGTGTTAGTTGACACGTCGAGGTTACTTACGATGACGAGACGCGCAGTGCCCTAACCGCCGCAGAAACGGTGCTAAATTCAGCTTAATTTAATAAAATTATAAATTGGGGAAGTACAATGACTGATTCTAACGTATTTTAAACACAATAGGAGAGGTCTTTCATTAAGAGATTTTTAATAAAAATAAATCGTCGAACGTCTCAGTACGTATATTATATTATTAATAGACGTTTGAATAAGTAATGAGTATTTTGTTTAAGAAACGAAGTGTTTTCATTATCATACATTATGGCGTTATTCACTTAGCGACCGAGTGCGGTTAATAAAAACAAGTATTCTTTGTATTGTTTCCAACTGTTGATTTTCGTAGATGTGTTCGGTCCGCAAAGAAACTAAATACATCACTACATAGTATAAAACAGTCTTTTTTTTTTGGTGTCGAGTTAGAAAATCTTCATGGAGTCCCTCCGCCCTGGGGAAAGGGCGAAAGGGACTGTCAGACTCTTATTGACTCAAAAAGTCAAAACCAACACGTGTTCCTCATGTACCCGTGTGTCGGGGGGGTCGGGTAACACCGAAGCATTCCTCGCAACCCGTCGACGGGTTTTAGCCCGCCAGATGGTCAGGCGGGCCCCGAACAAAACCCCCTTGGCGGCGGATAACGGTGTTGGGCTCCGTCGCCAAAACACCCAGCGGCCGCAGAGGATAGGGAGGACGGCAACGCAACACCGCATCTCCTCTTCCTCTGCGGCCCCACCGCGACGGAGCGCCCCTATTTGGTCGCGGGAGATAGGGCGCGCGGCAACTCAATACCGACACGCCTCTCCTCCCGCGACCGCGCCCGTCTGCGAGGGACAGAAGAAATGACCCTCGCACCCGCGCCTTTGGACGCATCCTGCGCAGGCCTCCATCAAGCCCACGCGGAGCGTCTACTACCGGGATCTCGCTTAGCTTCACCGTGGGTGACCTAACCACGGTTACTGAGCCCCCCACCACGACAAGGTGGAGATCCCACGGGGGGGATAAAGCAAGGTCTGTCTTCTGTCTGTCTGTCCCTGTGTAATCTTAAAAACTACGCAAGGGATCTTAATGCGGTTTTTTTTTTTTAATAGATAGAATGATTCAAGAGGAAGGTTTATATGTATCTACGTCTAGTTAATTATGAAAAAACATTTTATAAAACACTGCAGCTTATTGACTTATCGAAATCTAAACTTATAAAATCGTACCTTGTATTTGTATACCTACGTAAATCCAAAAATTTGCTACAATCTGAAAAAAAAAGGACTTTATTAATTCGTTCAATAAGTGCGCTCTAATTGGGCGCGGGCATAAAATAGATAGTTGTGGATCTAATTCATCCATAGCTACTTAGTCCAACATTAATTGTCCGCTGTCAGTGCTTTTTTAAGCTGCAAGGCAGCGATAGCCGAGTGGAGAGACCGACAGACTGCTATGCAGAGGGTCTCGGGTTCGAATCCTCGGCACGCACCAATGACTTTTCGAAGTTATGTGCGTATTAAATTGTTAATTATCGCTTGCTAAACGGTGAAGGAAAACATCGTGAGGAAACCTGCATGTCTGAGAGTTCTCCACATTGTTCTCGAAAGACATGTGAAGTCTGCCAACCCGCACTTGGCCAGCATAGTTGACTATGGCCATTATCTTCTCATAGTGAGAAGAGGCCCGTGCCCAGCAGTGGGACATTATAAAGGGCTGATGATGATGTCAGTGCTTTTTTTAAATGATAATGTTGCTTAACACCACCAACCTTATCAGGGATCAGTAGAGTTGATACCCGAGATTGTTATTGACACATTATTCTAGGTTACTAAAGATAACGTGTTGTTTATATTTTTCATGTAATATGTATTGGTATTTATTCGTTCACTGAATTGTATTTTCCCTAAACAAGTTAGATACCGTATGCGTCTACTAATCGGGAGATCCCGGATCGAGCAAAGATGTAACTGCGTTTTTAGAATTCTCAATAGCAGCACGGATTCTGACAATGTGCCCGGTAACGGTAAAAGGCTCGCCCCTTATTACTTGGAACCCAAAATATACATACCATGGCAAAATGTGGCTGTAATATGACAACCTCTGCCTACCCCTACGGGTAAACGAGCGTGAGTCTATAGAAAATTACTCATTTGTATTGAGACTCAATCCAACTTTTGGTGAACGAAACCAATTTTCATTCAGCGCGGCGGCGGTTGAATCCGAAACGCAACCACAGATTACCTAATAGTTACAACAATATTCACTTGTAGCGGCCAAGGCCGGCCATTAGTGACGTAAACAGATAGCCACAAGGATAAAAAAAATCACCAAGAATGTGTATAATATATGTTAGTGATACAGTCAGCAGCCTAATAAGGCCAACTCGATATTTTCACTGATTAATCCTGCTAACTAAATACTTGCGTATATCTTTATTAGAAGTGGGTTTGCGCTAATCAAATGCTTTGGATGGATATGCATACAATAGCTAACAGTAGCACAACTAAGGTTGCGATAGTCTTGTGGAGATACCAATAGACTGCTATGCAGAAGGTATCGTGTTCGAATACACGGCGCCGAACACTGACTTTTCCGAGTAATGTGCGTATTGAATTGCTAAATATTAGATGGTCCCGGCTGTCACAAAGATCTTTGCGGAGGTCAGAAAAGCAACCGTTCTGTGGAAAAGCTAATATTCAGTAAAACCCGGTTACACTAGAAAGGTAGAAAGCGTAACCTGGGACGCAATTGGGATAACGCTAAAAGTATGTTGATAACTAAAAATATCAATGCAATGTGTAGCTACTTAATTCAACAGAGCAGCATCGTCCTTGCAAATGTCTGTACGTATAAATGCGCTACTGAAGACGTCAGAAGCGTAAACAGAGAGAATTGGGCTATTATTGTACCATCAATGAACGTTTATTGTCTACAAACAAACAGGTTGCTAATAAATTCTCGAACCATCCAACTGTTGGATTGCGTGGGGTATTTGAAGCGAATTGCATTTTCTGCTTGTTTGTATTTTTGACTTGTTTGTATTTACGAGAGCAATCTCGTGCTGTTGAGTCCCTCACTACGCTCAGGATTCTAACTTTGAATCACTCGCTACGCTCGTGAATCAATCATAGAATCTCAGGACTAGGACAGGACAAGGACTCAAAATCAGCACTCGAAACAAAAAACAACTTAGCTCTCTATTGCACAGACTATTCAACTGGCTTTGTGCACTACGGAGGATAAATTTCCAACTAAGATCTTCCATTGATTGCACTCATGGTCTTTGGGCCAAAAACAATATACCAATACAAAAAACATCAAAATATTGCTATAATAATAACCATACGGTACCACAGCACACAAAATCGGATTGTTTGTAGTGCACATTATCAATACTTCATGTGAATCTGTGTTTGGATACTGCGCTTATTGCATACAAGACGTACACCTTCGTACTAACATGTATTCATGCCACCAGCACATTGCTAAAGGAACGCATAGAAATCACCTTGCCAGACTCAGACTAGAAAATTTATAGACCCTTGCAGTTCATAATTTTTTGGAGACAAGGCAGAAAGCAGTGGTGGGGTAAATTGGATGGTATTTTTAGGAGATTCACACTGACCAAACAACTCTGGAGAGAGATCGATCGAAATCGTCTCTGGATTTAAAAATATCGGCCTGCGATGCACAAATAGGAAATGGGCCTAGGTATCTTCGTATTTAAACTTCATACCTACCATTATAATCATCGTGAAGTATCAAAATCTATCCTAAGCAATCCACAAATACAAGAGTCTCTCTCCAACATCCTACAAAGGTTACTCGTGCGAGCCAATTTGAGGGTAGACGACATTAATTTATCATATATTTTGCCCGCCCTTGACCTGAGACTCGTGACAAAAAGAAACATCCACTTCAAATGTATAAATAATAGAACATGTGTCTGAACGTCTGGATATTCGCACATGCGCAGCGAAGCCTAACGGCGCTCGATTTGATGGAAAATTGGATAGCTTATATTCCTTTTTTATAGAGTTTAAATGGTAACTGAACTACCGTCGAATCTCTGCTTCACTTAGATTTTGTGTTTGGCATGGATTTAGCGGGCTATCTACTGCTTAGTGTCATAATAATACTCTACGTCATGTCTAGATATAATCGTAAAAGGTTTTGAATATTTAAAGCAACTTCTAGGATACCCTGGAGTTGCTTGCCGGTTTCTTCTCTATAAACTTACCCCTTTGGGAACCGTGCCAGCGGAATTACTAATGTTCTAAAGAAGAATGTCATACATACTCTTTTAGAACATCTCTCCCAATTACTTTTGGAAATAAAAATATTCTTATTGGAACTTGAATTTCAAGCTGTAGTGCTATAAGAGACTGCGTGCAAATGGTAGAATTATTTTCCGTAAACACGTATACCAACCCAGTTTTAAAAAAGACCTGTCACGTCTTCCCTATGCAAAAATATTGTAGCTTTTAATAGTTTAATGTAATCGTAAGACAGTTTCCATTACTAGGTTGGACCAGTTCTTCAGCCAGAGGAGCATTTCCCAAATTGCGGCTCGCGAGCGTTTATTATGTTTGGCCCTGTGTACGGTGATGCCGATTCTAATTAGGATGAATAACACAGCGCCGCAAACTTTATTGGGTCTAACATTTTAATTTTTGTTTGATAGGTCGGAGCTCATACAACTTTGGGGACTACTGAGAATTCTCAGTAGTTTTGTGGGGTTTGAGTAATGTGTTCAATTAACAAGCATCTTTTCTAGGTTTGTTATTGTTATTTGCGACTTCATAACTTACTTAAAACTACTAACTACAAGTCCTTGTGATCAATGACGTCTCTATGTGACGTCTTCTGACAACTTTCAAGAATCATAGTCAGGACGAGAAATACTGTTTTCCGGTAAACCTTGGCGATTTAACTGTAAACAACAATCTTTTACGAGTAAATGTTACCAAGCACACGATTAGCTTATCAAATACTAGAGGATGCCCACGGTTATACCCGCGTTATTTAAGACTACTGCTCGGCTCTCGTCGCTCAAAGCGCGATGTTATATAGCCTATAGCCTTCCTCGATAAATGGGCTATCTAACACTGAAAGAATTTTACAAATCGGACCAGTAGTTCCTCAGATTAGCGCGTTCAACCAAACAAACTCTTCAGCTTTATATATTAGTATAAGATACCCAAATATATCAAATATTCACGTTAATTTTGAGTTTGACTTACGATTTTCTAACTCATTACGAATTCATTGATAGTGGTGGGCGACATTTCTTTAAAATTTAATGTGCGAACCTAAGTTGTGAGAGAACAATGAATCGGTGATGGTTATTGTAGTAGAAAGGTATAGGAATGGGGTACTGCACAGTAACTGGCTCAGTCGCCTCTACTATGCACAACCCATAGTTTTAGACATTTTTAAGTCAGTGATTATATCGAGCATAAATTAATTTACATTAATGATGTTCTATTATAATATTATTTAGACTACTCTTATGTTCTGAATACCACCTAAAGATTGACTGAGAGAAAAAACCTTTGGCACTGATTCCACCATGAGCCATGTTTTGCATGAAGTTTGACCAAGTATGGTACATATTTGGTCAAACTTAAAAAAAAGTAAATAAATAGGTACAACCACTTGGACGCTCGCTAGGCCGCTCCATATTGCCACAGTCAAATAATCCATACAGTCGTTCGACGAACGCGTCTAGACGGGTCAATCGTGCGGGGGACAAGAGGTGAGACGCGGGTAGAACGGTACCTAGTTACGTATATCGCCTTAGTTCCCAACTAGGTACATGTTTTTGGGGGCTGGCGCGTGCTTGTTTTTTATTCATTACTTATTTATTTGCTTATGAATATGAATTAAGATGGTGCATACGACTTGTGCTGTGAGACATTGCAATTCTTCATGCTGCTTAATGATAAAAAAAAAAAAAAAACTTACGTGGTCATTTAAACTTATTTTAAATTGTCTTTCGGGTGAACATGGCGCTTGCAACAGTGCCGAAATATCGGTTACTCCAAACAAAGGTACGTGGTATAAATCCCGAAAGACAATTTAAAATAAGGAATAAAAAATCTGTGATTTCATCAATTTGCATAAACCAAAAATTTAAATTTCATTAATTATAATTATATTATTTTGAAACGTATGTATGTACCTATAACCACTTAAAATAATGTGCACGTACCTACTAATCTACTAACTTTTTACAATATCTCATGTCTGGCCAAATCACAGAATAAAGTAGTAATTACTGTACATAAACAACATGGCAGACGTAAGAAAATAAGCGTTGTAAGGTAATATTTGATTCAAGCGTGATTTTAATTTCATGAAATAAGTACCTAACCTAGTACCTTCGTATTAGGTAAGTATATACCTATAAAATTTTATATGTATCTTGGTAACGGCGCGTCCTAGCTAAAAAATAACCATATTTTTGGCCCCCTTTTATAAACCCCACACAGTCATGTTCTCAGTTATCTCCTAGCCCGGTCACCTATCCATAAAATGACCTTGATGTCTATTGCTTTACCTTAACGTAGTTTGCTCGAAAATAAATCTGCAAAATTCTTCATATCGATATAACACAGGCTCTGCAAGCTGATCCCATGGTTGCCCATCCATTAAACGACCGCTATGTCAATCGCTTTATTTTAACTTGGTTTGTACGATAACGACCTAGTATATCTGAAAAAATGCTTCATACACTTAACCGCCTCCCACGACTCTTGCGGGATGAAATAGGTGCTGACTGACACTTTGTATGCAAAGCTGTCACCGCACGAAAAATTGCAAACTGTTTTATGGTCATTATATATCGTTAATTATTGTAATATAATAAATAAGTGATTTACACTATGATATTCATGTAGCGTAGCAATTGTAATATTTTCTAAAATAAATAGACGGTGTTTGAATAAGTAGGTATTGTTTAAATGTGACAGCCCTAGCCTCCTTACCCTTGTCTAGACATTGTCGGCTTTTTCTACGAGATCAAAGGCGTCAAACTACTGTATGTTTTTATACTGTGATATTGCCATGATTTCGACGAGCACTAAAGTATTATCTTATGGAGATAGTTCGATGTATAGTTTCACGGAGGGGACTTTGCACGTGACCCCTCTAAGTTTTATTGGGGTCACGCATGTTGACGAGCTGACCACTTACTGTATTGCGTCATTGAAGCCGGAAAATTTTGTTGAAGATAGTGTGTAAATTGGGAGCGGGAAAGGTTGTACACTTAGGTACACTAAATTTTTAAACAAATATGGAACTTTCGGTATGATGTCGCTGGTCGGTATATCCTCTTTCTCCAATGTTCAATGCTACAATTTAAATTACGGTTTTTAGTAGGTAAGTTTAACTCGCTCATAGCATAGCGTTATCAAATATGAACCATTAGAACTAGTATTGTGTCAGTATGCAACACGCTGGTTTCTGACCTCATTGGTATCAGCGCGTGAACGCAAGAACAGGTGCTACTGCAGAATAAACACCTTAGTGTGTCCCAGGCACGAAATTTTCTATTATTATACTTATTATAAAACTGGCTGTCCCTTGATATTTCACGTGCTATATTGGTGTAACTTGGCCAAAAAAGCTAATTGTGAATCAACTAGGAGCCCACTCAAACGTAGACAACATCTTATCAAAATCAGTCCAACCGTTTTGGGACGTCTTTAGTGACAAAACAAGACAAGCATCCGCTACAAAAATTTCATTCATCATTGCTGTCCTATTTAGATCATAGAGCAGCAAAAGGGCTATTGGTAAAACAATTACAAAACGCGAGTTAAATATAACGGCAAACAATTTTGGTGTGACTGAGAATGACATGAATAATTGTCATCCAATTCGAAAATACCATATTTGATGCTATATTATAGCGTAATAGTTATCATTAGCTCACAGCTTGTAAAACACGGACGTTTGATTAAATATGAGGATTAATATGCCACTGAAGTGGACTTACGGCTGGACTGATTTTGATTCGATTTTTTCCTGTATTTACGTTTGTCCCTGGATAGCTTTTTATCACAAATGGCTTCCATAATATATTTGGCGCTGCTGTCAAAATACAGCAATAAACGGACATGAAATTGCGAAGAACAACTAGTTTTGTTGTATAATATCATAGAAAATATCATGCGTAGTACAACCACTTGTCTCTCATTAAACATATAATTTCTAGGTCAAGTTGGCCGACCGCTTATAAGATGATAACCTTGATTCCATAAACAGCTGCTCGAATGATTATTAGATTTGATGAAAATACTATTTCTGACTTCCTAATGAAGTCTAAAAGAATATTCATTTTTGAATTGATTCTACTCGAATTGTAGTGTCAAAATATGTCTTCGGTTAGGTAGCTGAGCCACATGAGTAAATAAACCGAACAGAGAGACAGCTTCTTAAGAGCTTGTAAATTTGTTACCTATTTTGGTAGGGTTGTCACAATAGGTTAAGACAAATCGCTTGTTCGGTATACGACAGATTCTGGATTGGACAGATTCGTGATTTGGCAGATTCCCAACTCGACAGATTCGTGGATTGGGCAGATTCTTGGACTCGACGGATTCGCTATACGGCAGAAGTACAGTTGTAAACAAAATAGCGAGTGGAACCAAAAAAGGCATGCACCTGAAACTTTTAAAAGCACGGAATAAAAATATACATTTATTAGACATTCCCAACGATACCACTAATAGTGTTGAATATTTTCTGGTAGTAAGATGATCTATATGATGAACATAGGAATCTCTTTTAGCTATTATGTGCTACTAGTTTTACCACGGGGATGGGTATCTAAAATAAGTTTAAAAAGAAATTGTGTAAGACAAATGAACGTCTACAAAACAAATGACTATAAAATGATCAACCATCGATAGGGCTTACAAAAAACAGGTGCATGCGATTTTCGACCTCATTGACAATTCATGACAGACTTTTTTTTGTGTTTTCTTGCTTTCTGACATTGATACGTTAGTAAAATTATAAATTCTGAGTTACGTCAATAAGGTTGACAATCGCATGCATCTGTTTTTTGTAATCCCAATCGATGGCTGATCACTTTCTGATAGTCATTGGTTTTGTAAACATTAATTGCTTTTACACAATTTCACAACTAATGAGTTCATGAGGGTCCTCTGGGGGATCGGGCTAGGAGATCCTGGTGGACAACATGCAAACATGTTAAGTATTTCGTTGCCAACATTGACAATATTTATTTCAAGATCGAAATATTCGCGAAACTTACTCAAGCAATTCAACAAATGCGACAAAATTATCAGGAGGTATACCTAATTAAAAAACCCCAATTGTACGTTACCATCGTTAAAATCTTTATAATGACTGAATTAAACTAAACAACCATTATTAATAATAAAACAAATTAATAAAATAAAATATTTTAATGTTAACACGTGTAAAATATTAAAACTTGCAACGTACAAAATAAACAACGTGCGTCGTAATAACCCTAAGATTGTCAACTGCCTGTGCCTACGTAAACCGGTTTTTTCCAGTCTCGCTGCGTACACGACAAGCGGCCAGTGGTCACGCACATATAAGCCGCGTGCTTGTAGTAGTGCCACCGGTTCGCGCTGTTGTATGAAGCTGTGTCTCTGTTCCGTTTATCTACTCATGTGGCTGAGCTCCCGTCGTCGGTTCGGCAATTTGCGTGATTGAAACATGTTGACTTTTAAGGACAGAATTTTAAAAACAATTTTGAAGAAAATTTCTCAAGTAATTTAAGAATTTAGACATAAAATTGTATCAAACAGAACCTGCTACATTCAGCTTTATAAATAACACAACTGATGTTTTTTATACGAAAATAGCTACTTAAGTAATAAAATAATTTTACTACAATGTGTAATTTTGTTCATATTTTCATATCTTTTGCGTATATCTTACTTGCCTTCGCGCTAACTTTTAGATATATAATATATATCTGATATATATTATATATGTGCCATGTATGGTTTTCAAGCGCCAATAAGGCATTAACTTTAGTTGTATGACATAATGTGCTTGGAAGGCACGTTATACAAACTTCGATAATCGATTGCCATCATACGGACCGTGTGCATGGTTGCCACGCTAACTATAGTAAAATAAATCAGCCTTAGAATATTTTTAGCTAAAATAATTGTTCTAGATTGAATACTGAATACCTTCCGTCCGTTGAGAGCGAACTCACATTGTTAAGCTATTTCTTCTTCATAAAACTTATGCAATATATAGAGAGACTTTTCTTCTTTGTCCGTCTCAAAAAACAAATCAAGAATAGTTCTGAATGTACTACTGAATACCTTCAATCTGTGTGGTGACGGATTAAGAATACGAAATGTCACCACCCCATATCATCACATGGATGTCGTAAGAGCCGACAGAGGGAGCGTATTATGCAGAGAACAGCACTGTAAGAGAAGGAAAACTTGATACAAACCCTATACCAACCCGTTTGGCCAGCGTGGTATAGTAGGCTAATTCCTCCATTCAAAGGAGAGGCCTGTCCACCAGTGGACTGCTAAAGGCTGATGATGACCTTCAATCTGTTGGGAGGTAACTCGCTTTGTGTAGCCATTTCTTCTTCATAAAACTTATGCAATATATACAGAGACTTCTCGTCTTTATCATCGCAAAAAAAAACAAATCTATTGCATCGAGAGAATCCATTGGGATAAAATTTTCCAGGCACCATTGGATAACAACGTTAATGAAATTGGGATCCGAATGGGACATCTAGAACGTCGCAGACCGTAGGATGCCTATTTACCCAAATCTAGAAATGAATTTCATAGAAGTTAGAATGGCGGGCTTATGATTTAATGTGCTTACTCCACGTTTAAATTTTCTTTGTTAAATGGGCCCTTACCGAGCAGCTCTGCTGTTGGAAATAATTCCCTAGTTGGTACGAAATTTTGACATTCAGCAAAAGACTACAATGAACTATGTATTTCCAATACTAGAAAATAATTAGGGCTAATATACTAGATACCATGAGCCCATTGATCACAATAACCTGTTCCAATCAAAATAAAAACACTTGCTCTTAAAAATGCTGATCATCTGTATGAAAGATGGAAGATGGTTTATTATTAGCTGGCTTTGATAAATGCTATCTCTCACGTTTACCTAGTGCTCGGCCGAGTGTCATGGCCGACTTATCGCTGTTACGTAATCAACTAATCAGGCATAACCGTGATGCTTCTACTAGAACATTGCGATCCTTTATGTTCCTGCATCGATGAAATGTGTGACTAGAAACAAAATTTTATGTTCAGTACAAAGCTTTGTGCTAATATTGCTAACCTCACAAAATATCTTGTTCTCTACTATCGTCTACTGTTAGAACAACTGAAATGAGTTATCCTATCAGTCCTAATTTCGTTAAAACTGAATTTGGAAAACTGTTCAAATTATGTCGTCCTTCGGATGCTGTCTAACCTTCTACACCGTTAATGAAATTGTATATAAGAAATTGTTTTTTTTTCGGCAGATATTTTTATAGACCCATGTACTGCATTATTTGACATTCATGGCCTATTTCGTTGCCTATTCCATAAAGTCAAAAGGTTCTGACTCGGTGGTTCTTTAGCCACAATGAACTAATTTGGTTGGTACAATCTGTTGTCTACCTATCCAGAAGGCAGCACGCCGGTATACTTACCCAACCTCTGCCCCTACCTAAGCTCAGACATCGCTGGAACACGCAAATACAGCCACAACCGCGCTCCCTGGTCAAGATCAACGCTTTTCGCCATTCTAGAACTAACGGCCTCTATATTGTACTGCATTCCTAATTCGTTTTTCTTTCATCATTGCAGGAGGTACCAGGAAGTACACGGGTATCGTAGACTGCGTCAAGAAGACTGTGAAGGGACATGGATTTTTGGGCTTATACAGGGGACTCAGTGTTCTTCTCTACGGCTCCATACCGAAATCCGCAGTCAGGTAATATATTTTTACTATTAATTATGAAATGATCTTCATAGTATTATACGGCGTACACACATCGACAAGTCCAAGCTTAACAGTTGCAGTACGATTTTAATCCTCATTTCCTACTCTATAAGAACGACACAAAGGTTAAAGTGCCAAGCTTGATGAGACGCCGTGCGTACGCCGCCTATGTTTAATACTCTTCAGAGTATTCAGATCTAGATCCTTGGCGAATTTGTTTATAGATGAATAAGATATGTCTGCAAAAACATATCTGAAAATAAAAGAAATCTATGGCAGCATTAGTGTGGTGACGGATTAAGAATACGGAATGTTACCACCCCATATCATCCCATGGGTGTCGTAAGAGCCGACAGAGGGAGCATATTATGCAGAGAACAGTACTGAAAGAGAAGGAAAACTTGATACAAACTCTACACCAACCCGTTTGGCCAGCGTGGTATAGTAGGCCAATTCCTCCTTTCAAGGTAGAGGCCTAGTCCAGCAGGGGACTGTTAAAGGCTGATGATGGCAACATTCTCTGAACAATACATTTTCTGTAAAGAAGCCCGTGGAAATATGTAATAGGTGACCTTGCATAGAGCATAATCTTACTTGAACGTGTGTAGAATATTTCTACCTAAGCTTCATGACTGTTGTTGCTTATTCTAAAACTAAACCATAACCTAACGAATCGTTCGATCTCAGCGAGTATGTTCCAAATTTATAACTGTTTATTACGACATGCACGAGTAAGATTAGGATCTTGAAAATATGATGTTTATTCTGTGATAAAATAATCGTGCAGTTGTTATGCAGATAACAATAAATGTTACAACTAGAGTTTTATTCATACATTTAGAACATATACATATAAACTGCCTCCGTGGTCCAGTTCATAGCGTAGGCGTCTGCTGGTCCCGAGGCGGGAAAAAGCATGGAGGAAAAAGTGTTACTAAGTGTAGGACGCCCTCCGGCTAGGTGGAGTGACGATATACGCAAAGTGGCTGGCAGCGGCTGGACACGAAGCGCCGAAACTCGGGCTCAGTGGTGTGCCATTGGAGAGGCCTATATCTCAGTGGACTACGGCAGGCTGATGATGATGATGAAGTGTTTCTGATTTCTCAGCAGCAGCACGGGTCGGGCAATGTGCCCGGTAACGGCATAATACGTGAAACCTAAAAAATTGCTTACAAATTGTAACAAAAGTCTAAGCTTCGCTAAATTACTATAATATGAAGGCGAGGGCTTTTGAGCATAGATGGATATTCACTCTCACGTAAAAAATACCGAACAGAAAGAGAGAGTATATAATTATTTTATATCCTGCTATTCAAGAACAAAGTATACTGTATGATAGAAATCGAAGTATGTCAAAAGATTCCCATCTAACGAAGATCTTCCACTAACCCATGTCATATCTGGTTAGACTAGAAAGCTGACCCTGAGCTCCGAAGCGAAAGTTTTGGATTTAATAAGACACCAATGTCAGTGTATGTGTACACTGCTTCGTCTTTTCCTAACGTGTGAGGAAAATACTGCCCTTAGCAGGCTTACAATGTGACATTAGTCCAATGTGCTATAGTACACTATAGACTTAAATTCCCACCCAGTAACACTTTTGCCCGACCCGGGACCTCCGATCAGCAGTCGCATACGCTATCCACTGGTCAACGGAGGCAGTCAATCTACCTGCCTCTGACTGCCTCCGTAGTCCGTTTTCCGAATACTCAGTAGCAGCCCGGAGTCTGGTGATGTGCCCGGCAACGGCAATAGGCTCGCCCCCTATTACGTGGGACCTATAAATTCATGGCGAAATGTGGGTGTAATATTTACACCTCTGCCTATCCCTTCGGGGATACAGGCGTTTGACTATAAATAAATAAATAAATAAGACTTCATTTATCAAAGTGGATGTCATACCCACAGAGGAATCTCATGACTGGACTGTTATGTATATACATAGACTCACGCCTGTTTCCCGGAGGGGTAGGCAGAGACTACGGAACGCCATTTGCAACGATCCAGACATATCTCTCTTGCTTCATTCACTCCCATCAGATTCCTCATGTATGCTCTTCTGTTCAGGGTACTTCTCACCTGTCTTGTTTTTAGGATGTCTCCAATCTGATCAGAGAACGTCCGCCTAGGTCTTCCCCTTCGTCCTGTCCCTTCCACACTTGCCTTATATATCTGCTTGGTCAGTATTTAGTCATCCATCCTCTCCACATGCCCAAACCATCTTAGCATACCTTTCTCGATGCTTGTCACTACATCTTCTTTTACCCCACAACACTCTCTTATCACACAATTCTTTACTCTGTCAGTCAGAGAGACACCACACATACTTCTCAGTGCTCTCATTTCTATAGCATTTATTCTACTTTCATGACTTTTCTGCCATACCCAACTATCACTACCATACATAAGAGTAGGTACTAACACCCCTCTATGCACAGCCAAACGTGCCTTTTTGGACACGTTTTGGCTATTCATAAACGCCTTCAGAGCTCCATTCACTCTATTACCTGCATTAACTCTTCTTTCAATATCTTCTACATTCTTACCATCTCTTGTAAACAGCGTACCTAAATATACAAACTCATTCACTTGCTCCACTCTCTGTCCATCGATCATAACATTACAAGCCGTAACGCATTCCTCCTTTTCAAAAACCATAACTTTCGTTTTACTTACATTCACTTTCATTCATTTCCTCTCTAACGCACCATGCATGATTGTTACCATCTCCTGCAACTCCTCCACTGAAGACGCAAGTATAACCTGATCATCAGCATAAAGGAGGCATTTGACAAGTAACTCATTCATCCTTATTCCACAATCACTATGTTTCAAGTCTTGCAAACAACTGTCCATGAAGAGGTTGAACAGCCACGGCGACGCTACACATCCTTGTCTAACACCTGTGTTGATGGTAAACCAGTCAGTGTATGCCCCGTTTATCCTCACACAAGCTCTAGAATCCTCATAAAGGGATTTCAGAGCTCGAATTAGGCTGCTGTTCACCCCATACATCGACAGTACCGACCACATTTCATTCCTCACCACTTTATCGTAAGCCTTTTCCTAATCCACGAATGCGCAGTAGACCTTTCGACCTTTGGCCAAAAATTTCTCGGCTATGCATCGCAAGGAAAAAACTTGATCCGTACACCCCATACCCTTTCGGAATCCCGCTTGTACATCCCATATTTTCTTGTCGGTTACTTTCATAACTCTTTCAATCAGTACCTTCGCATACAATTTGCCAACAATGCTGAGAAGGCTAATGCCTCTATAGTTTTTGCAGTCTTGTTGCGAGCCTTTTCCTTTATAAAGAGGCACAACTACCGCTGTGGCCCAGTCATCAGGTACTCGGCCGGTGCTCCAGCACAAGTTGAATAAACGCTGATGCTGACTAACTATGATGCCCTGTCCAGCCTTCAGCATTTCGACTGTAATCCTGTCATACCCTGCAGCCTTACCTAATTTCATACTGGCTAGTGCCTTCAAAATTTCATCCACGCCAATATCGCTTTTATCATTGCTATCATTACCATTCATTTCACCTGTTGATGTCTCTGTCGTCGTTCTTTCAAATAATCCTTCAAAATACTCTTTCCATCTCTTCAGCACACACGATTCACCATTCAGTATCTTTCCATTCTTGTCTCTGATTGCTGTGTATTCTGAGGATTGAGTTTTTCCTCGAACTGCACGAACGGACTTCCAGAAAAACTTAATGTTTCTCCGAAAGTCGTCAGATAATCTACTATTAAACTCATGTTTATTTTCCTCGTTTTCCTTTTAACCATTTCTTTCACTATTCTTTTAGACCTAACAAACTCCTTTCTTGCTTCATCTATGTCATCACTCGTTGCCTTTCCCATTCTTTCATTTGCTCTGGCAGCCAACCAATCTAACCACGCTTTCTTCTTACTGATACTGCTGATTGTACATCCTTGTCCCACCATGTATTCTTAACCTTTCGTAGTTTCCTTCTCTTGATCACACCACATACTTCAGACGCTACACACACTACCTCTTTTTAAAGGAATGCCATAACTCTTCCATATCATTTATGCCATCGAACCTCTCAAATCTTGCTATCAATCTTCGTTTATACTCATCTTTCACATCTTTCTCTTGCAGATTTTCTACTTTTATTATTTCCAAGACCCTCTCTTGATTATTTTCTCGGTGTCGCCATCCTCTAAAGAGCCCACTTATCCGGCTTAACACCAAAAAGTGGTCTGTATGGATGCCAATCCCTCGAAAAACTCTCGTATCCAACACATTCTTTCTCAGTCGTTCATCTACTATTACAAAATCAATCATACTTCTTCTAACATTTTTCGCCTCACGTGTATACAAATGTATCCTTTTGTGATCAAACATGGTGTTTGTCACACAAAGGCTCCACTCCAAACAAACCTCAAGCAGTTCTTTCCCATTTTCGTTCACACTCTTATCACTGAATCCACCTAAAACCCTTTCAAATCCATCTCGCTTTACTCCCACCCATCCATTGAAATCACCTAACAAAATCAATCTCTCGTTATCCTTACAGGTCCTCAGAATCTCTCTTAAACTCTCCCAAAACTCCTGCCTTTCGTCTTTTTCTTGTTGTGACATACCCGTTACTATATTGACCGGGGCGTAAACCCCTACAATAAGAAGACGAGTAAGTCCTACTTTCATTCTCATCCATAGTAGCCTTGCATTTACACATTCAAACTCTTTTACGCACTCATTTATTCGCGCAGACAATATTAAGCCAACTCCCTTATAGTCACAAATTACTGCTGGACTTGTATGGAAATTATAATTATTAAAAACAATTTTGATAAACGCTTTCATCACAATATTTAAAAATAATATGCATACCATCACCTATATTATCGATTGCGGTAATGGCTATTAGCCTATTACAGTTAGCTCTTTCCATATCATTAAATGACAGCATAATTACTTAGTAACCAGAAGGTCGGGTACTAATTGTTAAACATCATTATGATATACATCATTATAGTCGTTTACCGTTAATTAAAGAAAGTATTGACATTTTTGTACATACCCATAATTTACACGCACATATGTATGTAGACGACATACTGATGCATTCAAAGTTTATTCACATTCATTTTGGTATGAAGTGTTTTTCTTCTTTTGTCGTTTTACTGTCTTTCCAAGTTATTTTGTTCTTATAAACATCTAAGCAATTTTGTCAATTTGATGTTTACTACGCTATTAACTTCATTGACTTGATTGTTGATGGCCAAGTAAGCACTGTTTGGCCAATTAGTGGTAGATAGATCGCGGTCATTCAAGTAGCCTAAAATTGTTCAATACACGCCTAGAATCCGATGTAAATTTCGAAAAGTGCCCTCTCAAGTTCTTGTTCGACCTGATGTTTTGGTTAATCTGGAAAAGATGAATCTGGCACTAGGAATACATTGTGCCCCGGGCGACATAGACATTCAATTAATGGACATAAATACCAATCAGATTCGATACAACAATTTCTGGATCAATTACGAAGTGCTGATCGACGTGGAAATAAATAGAGTCCAATTAAACCTCATAAACATTTGCTTGTGCTTTCAATTGATTTCCTTTACTATTTGCTACCCAACTCCATAGCAGGTTTTCAAAGTATTTTCATAGTAGAAGGATTTTCGAAGAGTCCTTAAAGTCCAATTACTTTTAATTATAGAACGCAAAGATTCCCAAGAATAGCTGATTTCAAGTGAGAGCATCTCCGAATAACAGTATTCAAGGGCACTCTGTCTCAAAATAAAACTAAACTCTTATCTTACCACGTTTTTACTATTTCCTGTTACTATTACCACTTATCAATAGTTTAATCATAGCACAAACACGTGGTTAGTCTTAGCTTATATAATTGGTCTGTCTCGATGCAACGGAACCGCGTAATGTATGTGTGTACTTATCACCTTGACCTCCGATACAGTTATCAATTCATGCGCCGTAAGTAGACCGTAGGATCCTTTTGCAATTTTATTAATGAATTCTTTGTGCTGACTACGAATTCCATCGCATAAAACATATTTTCGTCTTCCATGTCCATCATCGTCATCCTCTTAGCGTTATCCCATTTAGAACCCGGAGTCCGCTTTCTAGTCTAACCGGATTTGACTAAATATTAGCTTTTCCACGGAGCGACTGCCTGTCTCACCTCCGCACTCAAAGGGATAGCTATGTTCCTAGGTTTAGACTAGTGACAGTTTCTATGAACTGTAGGACCTATGTACTGACTCCCTAGCACGACTGTCAAAGATCTTCATGACAGCCGGGACCGACGGCTTAACGTGCTCTTACGTTATTTTACAATTCAATACGCACATAACTCCGAAAAGTCAGTGGTGCGCGCCGTGTATTAGGACCCAATACCCTCTGCATGGCAGTCTGTGGGTATCTCCACTAGGCTGTCGCTGCCTGTCATGTTCTTTTCTTATGCTCATCTTAAAAAAAAATCGAAAATTGTGCACATATAAGACCTAGCCGACGCAAAAGCTTTTGAACCAAGGTGTTATCCTTATATTAAGATTTCATCATCATCATCAGCCACTGCTGGACTAGGCCTCTCCTTTGAAAGGAGGAATTGGCCTACTATACCACGCTGGCCAAACGGGTTGGTATAGGGTTTGTATCAAGTTTTCCTTCTCTTACAGTGCTGTTCTCTGCATAATATGTTCCCTCTGTCGGCTCTTACGACACCCATGGGATGATATGGGGTGGTGACATTCCGTATTCTTAATCCGACACCACTTTTAACATTTAGTACTTTATATATAGAGTCCTTTTATATATCGTTAGTGGCAAACATTAAAATCAAATCTGACCTATACCTTTGCCTCAGTCATCTGGAAAATTATTCGTAACGATTACATTAGCGAACGAACTTGTTTTGGCACTTTGTTATCAAGTTGCTGAAGCAAGTCAAGGTCAGCATAATTTAACTCAAAATAATAACAATTGAAAATGTATATTGTACATGTATGAAATGACCTACTTTGATCGACTATTTTTATAAATATCTCTCACTTATCAGCTTGTGAAGCGGTGAATGATGCAGTTTTGTAAAGCTTCGCTATGAACATGCCAGATAAAATATCTTGGTCAATACAATAATATTGTATAATAAACTTTGGGTATAAAAAGGTTTGGGCACGTGGAGAGGATGGATGACGAAAGACTGACCAAGCAGATATAGTATAAGGCAAGTGTGGAAGGGACAGGACGAAGGGGAAGACCTAGGCGGACGTTCTCTGACCAGATTGGAGGCATCCTAAAAACAGGACAGGTTAGAAGTACCCTGAACAGAAGACCATGCATGAGGAATCTGATGGGAGTGAATGAAGCAAGAGAGATATGTCAGGATTGTTGCAAATGGCGTTCCGTAGTCTCTGCCTACCCCTCCGAGAAACAGGCGTAAGTCTATGTATGTATAATAAACATATTATTTTATTACATACATAATATTATTATCCTTAAGAAGATGCATACTGTACAAAAAATATCACTCGAGGTCTTTTACCAAGTTTCAATATAATTATCTCAATTATTTAAAAAATGTTCTATTGCTTTACCGACAAAATGTAAGTAATTTTAAATCGCATTCATAATAAAATATAGATAAAGTTTTTTCAAACTCTACCTATCACCAATAACATCTCATTAATATACGCTAATACAGCAATGCAATATGAAATGAAATATTTTTTATTGCTATCACAACCAAACATACATACATATTATTATGCGATTATAGGTATACAGAAATCGGTAATACTACACAAACATCTGTAACTTTGAACATTTTTTATGAGGTCAATGCCGCCATTGAAGTGACAAAATTACAGAGTCGTAAAATTGAGCCCTTATCTCGGATTCCTTTCTAATCTGAAGACAATCAGCCAGATTTTAATTTTTAGGGCTCTTAATGCGATAACGAAGAAAGTAATAGAAGACTGTTGGCATGCGCTTACCACAACCTTAACCAAAATAGTGTATATTTATTCCTCGCACTAGGAATAAATTCTGTGTTGCATGCTGTCAACAGACATAGATTGAATTGTTAATTATCGCTTGTTCCGTGCCTCAGAGAGCACGTTAAGCCGTCGTTCACGGTTGTCATGAAGATCTTTGACAATCGTTACAGGGCGTCAGTACCTTCTAAATAAACTGACACTAGTGTAAACCATGGAATATGCAGTCGCTCCGTGGAAAAGCTAATATTCAGCCAAATCCGGTAAGACTAGTAAGCGTACTCCAGATTGAAGCTGGGATAACGCTAAGAGGGATGATGATGCTATCAACAGACACAAAGAGCAGCCAGACACGAAACCACAATTTGTGGATCACACAATGTGGGCGCTTAAAGCAGTACGCCATACGTGCAGCCCTACCGTTGTTTATTATTTAGAATGTAATGCAACAGATGGTACAATGGGTTATTTGTCATGACAATTTATAAGGCATGATGGCATTTAAAGATGCATCCAAGCTAGTACTCTGTCTGGTATGACTAGAAAGGACCTCGACCTCCAAGGCAATAAACTTGGAGGCAACCAGGATAAGGCTGGGAGGATGATGAACGGATGAAGTCTCGAAGAACGTTGATAGCTACGTAGATTATATGCCCAACTCTGCGTCTATAATGACTTTTTTAACTTTTGCCATTTTTAATTCGTCGTAAGCGATCTATTCCCCCAGAAAGGAATAACCTAAGTTCTTTCCCCGTTTCCTGGTTCTAATCCTACTTCTATCACTTTGTATAGGCCTTTTATCCGCTTTTAGATCACATCAAACTGCTTACGTTACTTGAAAATATCCACAAATGGAACTGATAAGACAGTTCATTGTGTCAATCACCGGAGGTGAACACGCACTGATAACTCAATGACGATCAGGACGAGCGATACTGGCGGACATTTCGCAGAGTTATCTATAAGGAATTATTCTGTTCTGTTTAGTTTAGTGGAGGGAAAAAGAGATGGTGGGTCAAATGTTCATCATCATCGTCCTAGCCTAATCCAGATTGCATCCATTTCGGTTTGTAGCCTGGAGTCAGCTTTCCAGTCTAAACAGATCTGACAAAATGAAAGCATTTCTACTGAGCGCTGAAGAGTCAAATGTTCTTAGACTATGACTTGTTACTACATTATACTCAGATTTATAAAATGGGCGATAGATCTAAAAGTGCCTGATGGCAAGTGGAGACCAAATCTCCACGTTTTGAAGCCGCGATTTTTAAACTGGTTTGCGTGGCAAAACCACCACACCACAAGATCCCCCTAATGAAATGTATTATTATCGTTCACTGACTCCGTTCTGATAGCAAGCATCCACATAAAAAATGTAACTTTGGTCTCTCTTTATTCTGTGATTTGGTCTCCTATACTGTGAATATTTTGATACGCACCGTAGCCTCACAGCTGATAGTATCTAGAATTGTATTGTATAATTAATACAGTAACAATGTATAGTTGGCCACGAATTCTTTCTTTATCGAGTGAGTATGTGACCAACTTCGTTGTCGAAGTTGTCAGACGGCCCGACGGCCTCCACCATAGCCTAACGATTCTACCGACATTATAAGTATCATATAGTTTGCTCTTTGCAGTCTTCAGTATCTGATTCCTGCATAAATAAATGTTTGTTTCGGTCTACAAATATCTGTTGCTGACGCGCCTGGAAATGCGTCATAGGAAACCAAAAAAGTGCGCTACGGTGGAGAATACACATTTCTTTATAATGTGGTTGACTTAAATAACTTATTAGAGCTTCTGTAGACACGCCCCGAAAACCACGTTAGACTTTAGCCAATACACAACTACTCCTTTTAGGAGTCTGGACCAATTTAGATAACCTGAAAATATAACCTACAGCTTTATATTTAAAAGCGTATGTGTAGCTTTTAAGGAACCATGGAAACCAACATTATGCCAAATCCAACACATACTTGGTTTTTAATAATACCTAATAAATGAGCATTAAAATTTGTGTGGTTGACGGCATAGAATACAAGTGTCACCACCCCCTATCTTCCCGTGGGTGTCGTAAGAGGCGACTAAGGGATAACACGATGCAAATACCATCTTTGCGTAGAGACGGAAAACTCGACATCAAACCCTATACGACTGCCTCGTTGGTCTCGCGGCATAAATGTGCGCGTGGGGTTGGGAGGTCCCGGGTTCGATTTCCTGGGTCGGGCAGTGTTATTGGGTTTTACTGTCACGAAATTCTCAGTAGCACAGTAGCAGCACGGAGTCTGGAAATGTGCCCGGTACGACAATAGGCTCGCCCCTTATTACGTGGGACTAAAGTATATCTGGCGAAAAGTGGGTGTAGAAATACACCTCTGCCTACCCCTTCGGGGATAAAAGGCGTGACGATATGTATGTATGTAAAATTTTAAGTTACAAAACAGTTGCCGCTCTGTTCAACTCAGAAATCGCACCTAAAACATTACAATCTTCTATCACGCAATCATTCACCAGCGTCTCTACGTAACAAATAAACGTTAAATGTTAATTAAAACCCGAGAACTAATAGCACAGCACCAGTTAGAGTCATAACAATAAATTATAATTAAAGGTCTTCTTTAACTGTACTCATTGTATGCGTGGAAATACGTAGCTAATGGAAAATGAGCACTCTGTTCTTGAAGTGACGTAACGATTGCTAAGGGCCTGTTCACGAGATCGGTCTAAGCGGCGCGCGTCGCGGCGGGCGGCGCGGCAGAGCGTCGTGCACGCCACGATCCTACAGCAGCGGTAAACGCAGCGGCAAATGTGGACGTATTTGGGCCGACGGAGTTACCCATAAATATGGCGATACCCAAAATATCTTTGTGTAACTATACGGTATACCTACAAAATTGTCGACATTGGATCTTCATTTCTTACAAGTATTTTATATCAAAGGAATAATACATATTCGCAATTAATGAGGCGTTGAATAGGTACCTACACAACGTAGATTACGTTAAGTAGGTAGGTAAATCACCTTTTAACTTTCATAGTAGCTGTGTCTGTACCTAAATAGGTACATATGTACATTACTCAATGTTTTAATGTTTGCGATTTATATTAAAACCTACCATTACATTCTGTAAAACATTGTTTCATTACATCTCGCAACGTTTTATTAACATTTTTGTATTTATACAGCGGATGTGTTGCTATCCATACACGCGACCGTTTTAAAATTTCGACTTTAAATGTCTTCGTATTCATTACCGCCACAAAATATTTAACAAATAGTTTAACCGCCTAGTTCGTCCCTCGCGCAACGCTGTCTGTGCCGCTCGGAGTCGTGGCGTCGGACTCGGTCGCAGTACATTTGTTCCCGCCGCTCGCCGCACCGCCCGCCGCGCCGCACGCCGCGCAGCCAATCGCGCCAAAAAAAACGCGCGCGTTATCGCTGTGCGCGGCGGCTCGTGGCGTGCTTCGAACGTCTTCATACATTTGATCTTGCCGCTAGACGCCCCGCGCTAAGCCGCCGCTCAGAGCGGCAAGGTCGTGACAGGGCCGTAAGGAGCGTTGTGGTCGTTTTATTTACATTTATGAATATTGTACACTAGTTGGGATTCTTGAAATATCGGTAAATGTCTCTCTACTTATTATAAAATGAAGTCCCCGGTGCGTCTTCTCTGTCTGTATGTACGCGATAATCTCAAATACCAAGCATATTTTTATACGGTTTCACTAATAGATAATGTGATCTAAACCTTCATCAGGAAGAGGAAGGTTTAGATCACAAGGATTTATAATTCACGCGGGCGAAGTTTCATCATCATCATCAGCCTTTAACAGTCCACTGCTGGACTAGGCCTCTCCTTTGAAAGGAGGAATTGGCCTACTATTCCACGCTGGCCAAACGGGATGGTATAGGGTTTATATCAAGTTTTCCTTCTCTTACAGTGCTGTTCTCTGCATAATATGCTCCCTCTGTCGGCTCTTACGACACCCATGGGATGATATAGGGTGGTGACATTCCGTATTCTTAATCCGTTAGTTCTTAATCCGCACCACACGGAAGAAGTTTAGTTTTAAAATATTTAGCAATAAATGTAGTTGTGTCTCGGAGAGTCTGTTGCGATGAAGAACATTTAAGTAGAAATAACGGAACGAACAGATTAAAGAGAAACGGATGGTTCAAGGGAGAGAACTTTGCCGAGAAGAAAAGTTAGTCAAATCGCTAAGCGAAAATAGAATAATAACCTCAAACTCTTTCGGCAATTAGCGCCAGGCTTCAAGACTTATTAGAGCCTACCTACATATATTTCTGAAACACTCTAATTGGATGAATTGCGTCAAATAGACTTAATGGGAGACATATTGATCGAACATACAATATACCTAATTAATCTTTTATGGGTGTATTATGTAGGTAGAGGTACCTCTGCGTACCCTTCTGGGTATAAGTGAGAGACTGTACGTAGTAATAAATGATGCGTGGAAATAGTCTGCCCTCGTCGCAACAATGTAGGCGATGTCGTCTATTCACTGGTTCAATGTCAGCGTACAATATGGCATTATTGGACGCCTGAGTAAACAGTATCGAAGTAGCACGGAATGATTTTGTAGTCATGTAAACTTAGATCGTGTTAAAGCCATTTAAGATAGATCCCTTATTTGAAGCACCTCTGATTATATCAGAATAAGATTTACCTGCAAATACTGCTACATAAATGGTTTGCAGAGGAAATATCGGATCTACGTTTATTTCGAATCAAGGCAAATCTTGATAATGGTGCCCCCTCCCAACAGATTTCTAACCAATTCGAATTTTTCGCTCCATGTCATGACATGATTTTGGCGCCCCCATGATTCTGCCGCTTGGGGCAAGTGCCCGCCAGCCCCGCCCGTAGATCGGCCACTGAGGAAGAGATATGGAATGCAGGAATTTAAATGGAATCTCTTCTACTTCTCATCATCATCATTCTAATTTTATATCAGTTGCATCCAAGCATTTCGTAATGGAGCCCAAGTCCACATTATAGTCTAATCAAATTTGACAGAATATCATGTTCTACAGAAAGCTACACCCGAAACCTCCGCCTATCTGAACTTAGCAACCGTATGGTTATGCGATGTTCCTTGGCTTACTCCAGTCAGTATATTATTCAACGGTACCGACTCCCCAAGACGACTATCAAACATCTTCATGACATCCGACTAAAATTACATTTTCTTCTTTCCAGATTCGGTGTATTTGAACAGGCAAAGGTGTTCATGGTGAACGAGGATGGAACTCTGTCAACAACTGGCAAGTTGATGTGCGGTCTGTCGGCCGGCGTGGCTGAAGCTATCTTCGCTGTGACCCCCATGGAGACGGTGAAGGTCAAGTTTATCAACGACATGCGCATGGAGAAGCCAAGGTTCAAGGGATTCTTCCACGGGGTTAGGACTATTGTTAGGGAGGAAGGTAAGTGATATGAACTGGATTTTTAAGGCACCTGCTGCTGCTATTTACTGCTGCTAAAATTTCGTTGTTGTCTTAAGTAACTGCTGTTTCTGTCCTTATTGTTATATCGTAAATGACGACATCGTCAAAATCTATAACTTCGTACTGTGGCCGATTCAAGAGAGGTTGGAGCCAGACAAAAATTATTTGTTTTCCTACAAAAGTTATTGTCATTGTATTTAACAGGTCATTAAAAAAGCTCTTAATGGTTAAATTTCTTACTAATCTAAATCTTCTTAGCACATGCTAAAGTAGGTAAATATGATGGGGCAAAAATAAGACAGGTACAAGCTGAATTTGAAAAAAAAATAATGTTAAAGTTGTCCGTTTTGGGGATTGAATCCACAACACTAGACGCAGTGTTAAATAATGAGATGACCGCTTATAACCAATATATAACAAAATACGTGGAAGTTTTAAAATGCCCATTCCGTAGTCGGCTAACGAAATAATTTGTTTGTAAGTGCGATAATACTTATTTACATATACGAGGGTCAAACTGAAAGTTCTTAGAAAATCAAAAACTGATTACATTAGCCAGTTATTAGTTTTATTATATCTTTTCAAAATATTGTCCATTGACGTCAATACACCGCTGCATGCGATGGAACCACTGGGAAAAGCACTTTGCCCACTCGTCCTTAGGGGTCTCTTCAATGGCATCGCGATACGCAGCCACCGCTTCTTCAGCATTCATAAACCGCTTTCCTTTAAGTTTTTCTTTAATTTTTGGAAATAAATAAAAATCACAAGGCGCGAGGTCGGGGCTATACGGCGGGTGACCCAGTAATTCAACGTTTGATGTCGCCAAATAGTCGATCGTTCGCTTGGCGGTGTGCGACGAGGCGTTGTCGTGGTGAAGGAGGATCCTACTGCGAGGTCGTTTCTCTCGAACTTTTTCCAAGACAAGTGGCAAACAATTGGTAGTGTACCATTCTGCAGAAACTGTTTTTTGATCCTCTAACACAATTGTTGCGAAATGACCTATCCTTCCAAAGAACGAGGCCACCATTTTTTTTCCCGCACTTCGATCTCTCTTCACTTTAGTTGGCAACTCCTCGAAAGGAAACACCCACTGAGCAGATTGTCTTTTGGTTTCAGGATCATAACAGTAAATCCAGCTTTCGCCACCTGTTAGTATGTCGAACACAGCATTTGAGTCACCTCCGTTAAATCTTTCAATCATTTTACGGCACCAATCCACACGATGGAGTTTTTGAGCCTTAGTCAAATTATGAGGTATCCACCGGGCGCAAAGCTTCCTGACCGCTAAATGTTCGTGGAGGATTTTGTGCACTTGACTCATACCGATGCCTAAGCTTGTCCGAATCTGCTGATAGGTCACTCTTTTGTCAGTCTCTATCATACGCCGCACAACACAGATGTTATTTTCAGTCGTCGCCGTAAAAGGCCGTCCCTCACGTACATCATCAGTGAGATTAGTGCGACCACGTTTAAACTCATTAAACCAGTTGTAAACAGTCGCACGAGATGGGGCTTCATCGTGAAAGGCCAATCGTAGTCTATCATAACTTTCTTGTTGACTTAAATGACATCGAAAGTCATAAAAAATCATTGCACGAAAATTTTCTCGTGTTAAATTCATGTTGACATGACACAGACAATTTTCAATTTGCCGCCAAATCGTAAAACAAATGACAAATGAATGAAATATATACTCAGTAATATTGGCAAAGAGTTCTATTTTCAAATTTTAGATTTTTTTTTTATTATATTGTTTATAAGTGGCCAGTTCTAAGAACTTTCAGTTTGACCCTCGTACCTACCGAACAAGGTAAACAGTGTTTCGGCGTAATATTTACTCAACCAATGCAGCTAGTTAGTAAATTAGTGACATGTTTTTTTTTATACCGGTCTTTTACGTATCTTACGTAACGGACCGGTCACGGAGGCACATACTAAGGTTCAGTGGCTATAGAGATTGATATAGTTAATTATAGTTATAGTAAAATAAAAATCCTACCTAAGGTAAATCGTAAGATGTACATGGTCTAAAGCTGGCTTCCCACGGTGTGCGGTTTTGTGGACGGACGCGCACTACACCTTTAAAGTAACACTTCGTGTCAACTTCAAAAATGGAGTACGTTACGGCGGCGTTATATTTAGAAACTCACCATGATCAAAGTGCAAAATCGTAACCAGATCTTCTAAATTAGTTTAGGATTCAAGGAAAGCTTGTGAAAGAACGAGGAGTGCAAACCCGTATGGATCGAGTCCTCCACACTCGAAGCAGTATCAGCTGGCGAGGCGACCCTTAAAAACCACTAAGCCATACCTGCAGTCACACTCACAACTCATGTAGGTTTTAAATGAGAGATGCGTTGCACGTTGCACGCGAAAAAATATTCATGATTTCTATTTTATTATTTAATGCTAGTACTTCATAAAATTCAATCACATGTACTTTGCTTCCTTTATACATAAAAGAAATACAACGTCCGAAATAAAACATTCTTGTATCAAAAGTCAACCGTGAAACTATGGAAATGCGCGGCTAAAGTCAAACAACAATATCGTTTCTCGTGTCAGCTCAAGTACTTCGTTTAAACAGTACACATTACACTTATTATCACTCGTACGCGTTGTGTCGGAGGTAATGTTATGCGATACGGTGCCACTTTATGCTATTAGGCTCGGATGTAATACAACAGCTATAGGTATGTCCTGTTAGGAAATAGGACAAATTATACAGTACAATGTTTAGCATTTCAGCGTTTTCGGATCATCATCATCAGAATGATGATTAGTTAGGAGATACTGAGGAGCCTCAATACATCATCCTCCCAGCGTTATCCCAGATAAAACTCGGGGTCTATTGACTAGTCTTACCGGATTGGACTGAATATTAGTTTTTCCAGAGGACTACTGCCTGTCTGACCTCCGCAACCCAAAGGGCTTATATTCCAACATTTAGACTAGTGTCAGTGCATTCAGAAGTACAGGCTCCCTAAAACGACTGTCAAAGATCTTCATAACAGCCGGGCAAGACGGCTTTACATACTCTCCGAGGAAATGAAATGGATGACTTTTTCCCGGATCCTTAACTATCTGCGTACTTTGTATGTTACACTACCATTATGTCTATGATGTATACAAAGCCTTATAATCCAATTCCAGGCGTGGGCGGTGTATACAAGGGTGTAACGGCGACGATCATGAAGCAGGGCAGCAACCAGGCGATCCGTTTCTTCGTGATGGAGTCGCTGAGGGACTGGTACAAGGGTGGCGACAGGAACAAGCCTATCCCTAAGTACATCGTAGGATTGTTTGGTGGTATCGCTGGTACGTAATACATACATTTTCTTTACTTTTTGTGGATGTCTATTCTAGGAATAGAGCCTGTATTGCGAGTGTCGGTGTCCTTTACATAAACACAGAGAACATTCAGACTCAGATTTGATTTAATGTAACGGTAAATATTTAACGGGAGGGACGAGAAATCAGCTGAAGTAAGATTAAATCAGCACAACTGAGGTGATATGTCTTTCATTGGCATTTTTCTTTAAAGCCTTTGGGAATTTACTTTGCTCCAACCGACATTAAAATTATCGTTAAAATTCTGTAAGTCTAATGGCATTTTGTCTGATGAAATAACTAAAATCGCCCATCAATAGCTCTAATTTGGAGATATTATTTTATGCCTTTTAGCTTAAGCTGTCATGCAAAGAGGCAAAGTATCAAACGAGCAATTGACCAAAACCTAGCGAAATCCTTTCACCAGGTATCCAATCCTCTCCACAATACTATCCAACTAAGTCACCACATTATTATTCCAGGTGCGGCCTCCGTCTTCGGCAACACCCCAATAGACGTAGTCAAAACCAGAATGCAGGGTCTAGAAGCAAAGAAGTACAGAAATACATGGGATTGCTTCATCAAGACTTGGAAGGCTGAAGGTCCTCTCGCCTTCTACAAAGGTACCGTACCCCGACTGTCCCGCGTCGTATTCGACGTAGCCATTACCTTCACTATATATGACTCCATCATGGATGTATTCAACTATGTGTGGCAGTAAGCTGGTGTGGTGACGGTGGATACTGAATATTGGTACATATTTGGCTGGTAGTTTGTGGTTGGAAGGTATCTGTGAGCGGTGTGTAGGCTGTTCATTTGAAGATGTTTATGTGAGGGTTTTGTAGAGCATATAGGGTCATTCTAGCACGAGTTATCACGCTTTGAGTGGATACGTTTAATGTTATGCCATTCTTAAGTTTTCGGTCATAAGACGGAGTGATGAAGAAAATAATCAAAACTGTGAAATGTCGTGTTAGGAAAACAATTTTCAAAGAGTATTTTGGTAAATATGAGTACTTATTCGTATATTAGACGAATGGAGACAGATCTTATGACGAATAAGCCAACATATCACTGTTCTGCAGAATATTCTGCCACAAATTATTTGTCAAATATTGCCCAAATTAAATATAACTAACTAATTAAATGTTAGACTGGTTACCTTGCACTGTAAAATAAATTGGAAAATATGTAGACTAGAGAAACTGTTTGTATCTAGCGTAAAAGCCATACATTTAATTAAGTCGCTTTATATAGAAAACGCCGATATTATGCTATTTTCAAATAACGTTACAAAATCCCATTAAAATAATACGGTGCGCCGGAAAATGATTTGCGATTGTGTAAAATCTGCAACCTGAGGATTCGCAATGTCAGATTTTACTGATAATTACAATATTATATCGAATACTTAAGTGGTTTTTATCTTGAGCCTTTTCTTGACAGCACAATGCTTTTAGAAAATTACCACTTTTTTTATAAGAAATGGAGAATTATGGCTATAAAATCTATAAATTGTGAAAATACTGCTTAAATTCTATGTATGGCAATTACTGAAACTGACCTCTTCTACTATCTAGCAAGTAGGTAGTTGTTGACGAACCAAAAAGGTGTAACTTATGTAACAGAATATTGCAGGCAACACCGTCACATTTAGTTGTATGTAGTCGTTATTATTTAATATAGGTGTACAAATGTTTGAGCTGCGCTTAGCCTAGTCAGTTGTTGTGTAGACTTGTGAACGATACATTAACAAGATTTTTATGATTCCGTTGTGCCGTTATTTGTTCTATGTTTATATGTGTAAAAGTCGAATGCATTTACTTTACAATGATTTAGTAATATGGCATATATGCGCTTGATAGTAAAACAAAACAAAGTCAATAAAAGAAAAGCATAACTTACTAAACTATTAAAATGAAAACTTTTACTAATCAAATAGTTAAGTCTGAAAAGCAATTAAAATACTTTTTTACTATTGTTCGCCAGTCTACACACATCCTTACGGCCCTGTCACGACCTACAGCGGCGGGCGGCAGCGGCGAGCGTTTTCGATGTACATGGCGCGCGTTACTCCGTTGCGGCCGCGCGCCGCGAGAATAAACGCGCCATGTTCATCGCCCGTGCCGCGCCGCTCGCCGCTAAGACCGATCTCGTGAACAGGCCCTTAGGCACATCGAAAAAGTTTCATTTAGTTGTTTTTGTTATTAAGGTTATAGTTTAATTTCGTCATCAAAACATGTTGACATGTTAATTTTTTTATTGTTTACAGCGTATAAACTTTGTGATGTATTTTTTTTTATTTATTGGGTGCAAATATGGCTGTTTAATTTGTATTGTTTTAAGTGCAGAATACGTGTACCGTTTTTTTTTTCTAGTTAATGTCCCCAAGGGAATTCCAAATGATTTAATAGATTGTTATATATGTACAGTAACTTTTTACTATATTTTTATATACCTGAAAAATGTTTAGTACCCGTTTATGGAGTAGTTATAATTATTATTATTTAATAATTAAGCATTATTCCAATTCAAATGGTCAAGATTTGTTTTAATGAATGATCTGTATGATTGTAATATATTTTTTAATTTCGAAAAGTGTACTGACATTATGAAATAGATAAACTGATTATGTAATTTATTCACGGTTTTAAATACAGCTATGAATGATTATAATATAGGTCCTCGCCTATCCTAAACTTGTTTTTGACTTGAATTAACTATGTATACAGGCCTAACTCAAGATTGAATATTCGCAAAGGACTATGAATTCGAAAACTGTATTTAGAACCTCCACTTTGTGTTCCAATTATGCATTTCAACGAAGTTTTTTATTCCACTTTTAAGAATCCTTTTTAAGGTCTCTTAAGGATGGTCTAACAGCTGTGTATCATAATGGCAGTTTCCTTACCTATCACCTTTGATAGGTATAATCGCCTTGCATAGGTATAAAAATCACCTTGCACAGGTATAAAATGTCGCTTTTGACATTTGGACCTACCTAGTACAAGTAGATTTCTTGCACAACTGATAGCACCTTCAGACAGGCGGTCTAATTACATAAATTAAAACCTTAAGATATCTTAAACAGACATTCCACGATGACGCTATTTGTAAAATATTATTTTATTTATTATTGTTTCATTTTATCGATGTTGACATGTTTATTTATATTTTCAATTAAAATTGTCAGACAATTTACGAAGTGCGTTTTATTTTTAAGACCGTGGAGTATTTACATAATTGCGGCTCTTGGCAAATGTGTTGAGCAGCAGAAAGGTCAGCGGAGAGAGTATGGGCCTGACACTCACTCATCAAAGGAAACAGAACGGTACCGACACTGTGACTTTAATTAGATGGTTTACGAGAAGTTAAGTACCTACTCTTAAAAAACTAATGTTCGATACTATTCTCTGTAGTGGTGAATCAGAAGAAGTATATAGTCTATTATAGGTATAATAATGCCGTAGTCGCAATAAAACACAAAATTCAACAAACAATGTATTAAAATCAAATGTAGATTTATAAAAAACTATACTACTATTGTTTCACTGACATAATTTCGTAGCTAGTATCACACCCTGGGTTACAGAAAATATCAAAAGATTGAAAGACAAAGCAATAAACTGGCCGATGAAATAACAAAATGACATCTGTCAAAAAAGTTGCCAGTTTTCATAATCCAGTACCACTTGTACGAATATTTTTTTATTGAAGTACCCTCTATTTTAATACGGGTAGTTTTTATATGTAGCGTATTTCTTCAGAGGCACACACCGATGGTTGATGTTAAACCCTTCCATGGTAGTCATATCGTCTTGAGTCAGCTCAAAGTCGAACAAATTCAAGTTCTCTTCGATACGGGACTTGGTGAACGATTTTGGTATTACTGCGATTCCACGTTGTACCTGGAAAGCAACAGATATAGATTCACATCTGTTATTCATCGTAGAAAACTTTCTGATATGTGGATAGATCAAGTAAAAATGGTAGACCCTACTGCACTTAGTTCATTAATTGCGATTAGGGACAAAATCACACGTTAATCACAGCACAGCTACAATTAATTAACTCACACATATGTAACAAAAAAGTTGCCTCACTTTTAATATATTTATTGGAAACGGATACCTACGTATATCGGAACGATAAAAAAGTGCAGGCGCGGTTCGACTAATTATATGTTAGCTAAACTAATATTTAGTAACTGACTACTAAGCCGAAAGTCATAGATTCGATTTCCAGCCAGAATACAAACTTTCAACCAGTGCCGAAGCATTATTACCTACCACGGTAATAGGTAATGCTTCGGCACTGCTTGTATTCACGGCCGAAGGTCCCACCCTTCTCCTTCTCTCTGATCCCGCTCCTGCTCCCATTCCTTTTCCCATCCTATAAGCACTTGTGTCTCCTTGTGACCCTAGACGGCCGTAATCGCTTACCAGCGGACGATCCATCTGCTCGTTTGCCGCCTACTTATTACATAAAATAAGAAAAAAAAGCATCGACTCTACTTACCAAGTATCTCAAAACAACTTGCGCCTTAGTCTTGCCGTACTTCTGGGCAATGGCGGCAAGTTTAGGATCAGTTTTGATAGTGTCTAACCCTGCGAACTCCGGTCTCGCTTCAGACAACAAACCCAGAGGCGTATACGCGACTGGCAACACTGACAATTTCTTGCAGCAATCGACTAATTTATGCTCCGCTAGGGTCGGGTTTATCTGAAATGTGAAATATTAAATACATAATAGGTAAAAAAATAAAACAGTCCGTAGTAGATGGCAAAAATTTGGAAGTGATCTGATAAAGTTACAATATAAAAACAGTTTTATCAAGATTATTTTCCGTATCTACGTTGATAAGAAAGAAGATAAGTACCTAATAATTAGAAATCCACTTGATGGAGTGCGAAATCAAAATGAAGCATTATTTGTAGGTTATGTCATAGGTCGAATTGGATGGATGTTTCTTACTCTTTTACGCAAAAACAACTGAAATTGAGGCCATGAGAACCATAGTGGCCTAACTACATTTTTTACAATATTGAGTTTATGATCTTTTCCAGTTCAAATTGATCATTTTGATAGAACCAGAGTGGCCTAAAAGTGATACAACGAATATTCACTAGATGGCAACATAATCACTGTTACCGTTTTTAGTCTGCGATCTAAACTTGAAGTGCCATACTGGCCTAAATAAGATAGGCCACTATGGCTTAAGCCCTCTAAAACTTCACTGTCATGATGAAATTAGTTAGTGGTTAGGCTACTTTTTGACAGTCTGTTCATGATAAACGTCATTATTCATACACTTCAGCTTGTTAATTCTTTGAGCTATTTCGATTTACTTGATTCTCTGACGGATCACTTCATTACGAATTCGATCCTTCAGAGAAACTCCGAGCATAGCCCTCTCCATAGCTCGCTGAGCGACCTTAAATTGGTGGACCAGTCGCACCGTTAGTGTCCACGTCTCGGCCCCGTTAGTCACAACGGGTAGGAGGCACTTGTTGAAGACCTTGGTCTTAAGGCTTTGCGGTAGGGGTGACGAAAAGACGTGACGGAATTTCCTATATGGTGCCCAGCCCAGCCGTATATCTTCTGCCAGCCTCTTCGAAGTTGTTTCTACCCAAATGCACGGTTTGCCCCAGGTAGACGTACTCCCCGGATCCCATTTAGGATAATCGATTCCGGAGAGACATGTTCATTGAACATTATCTTGGTTTTGTCCAAGTTCATCCGAAGACCGATGCGACCAGAAGAATCAGCTAGGCTGCTCAGCATATACTGCAAGTCCTGCACGCTTACAGCCACGATGACGATATCGTCTGCAAATCTTAGTTGTGAGAGGTCCTTTCCAGTGCAGCGTCTTGAACATATTCTTCATTGTATTTATGTACAATTTGGGAGAAATAACATCCCCTTGTCTCACACCTCGATGCAGGTGGATAGGTTCAAACTGCCGGTTCTATACTTGGACGGTCATAGTCGCGGCATCATACAGACCTCTCAGCACTTGGACATATCGTCAATCGACTTGGCACTGTTGCAAGGACTCCAGAACAGACCAGGTTTCAATGGAGTGAAAGGCCTTCTCATAGTACACAAACGTTAAACACAGGGACGGATTATACCCCTCTGTCTTCTGTGTCGTATCCTCCTAAAAAACCGGCCAGTTCGGGCGGCAGAAATTCGTAGTCTACGCGCTAATCGGTTCGTAATGACCATTGAGAACAGCTTAAAGTCGTGGCTCAAGAGCGAGATCGGTCGATAGTTCTTCAAAGAAGTTTTGTCTCCCTTTTGGAAGAACAATACGACAATGTTCTTGCTATTCCCTTGGAGTTCTCTCCGGGAAGAGGACAAAATTAAATATGCAGCTCCAGCTGCAAAAGTATATGTTTCCCACCTGCCTTTAGCAGCTCCGTCGTAATTCCATCGTCCCCGGGGGCTTTCCCATTTTTGAGCTGCCTTAGGACCACCACGATTACGTCCTAGCTGACATCTGGCAACTCTTCCGTGAAGTGGCGGGTTAAAGTGGCTCTGGGATACGCGGAAAAGGGACTTTATTAAGCTGGATCTTTAATACCCTGATGGAAAACCCATCAGCTGTGAGAAAAAAAGGACTTATTAGATCTTTTGCCCTTTTCACCTCCAGTGCATCACAGCTTTTATATCAGTATCAAAGATAATGTGTCAGTAAGAAATGATCAAATAACATAGATGTTGAGGATGACAATGATAGTAGCTAAGAATACTTTTATTGTTAAGTGCACATGCTGCTTATGTTGTTTTGTTCTATTTTTGAGCTGTTGTGTTTAATAAACAATTGGCCTAATAACCGCTTTATTCTTATCTATTTCTAAAAACCTACTGCCAAAGTGGCCTATCTGTGTATAAAATGTAGAAAAATAGCAATAAAGCTATTTTGTCACTACTAAAATCATAAATTGGTACTTTAATAGGTCAAATAAAACAAAACAGTAATAAAAAGTATGTATTCTGAAGAGTGCTAGATGAAAAAAAAAATACTGTTTTTATTTTCTATGGTACTCAAAAAGCTTGCCTATTGAATTATAGTCCGTTCACAGTTATTTTACCTCTAGCTGTTAGATTGGCCAACCTGGGCGTTGTGTTGCTATATTTGGTATATAATACTCCCATTTTAAATATACATTATTGCTAAAAATGTACTTATTTTTTTATTGCCTAAGCGATCGTATTAAATATTTGGAAGTAATGTTTGTAACAAAACCTCTTGATATTGGCATGGCTAAATGCATGTACATTTATTTTCTTACGAAATAACTAATTTCCTATTAAGATAAGTAGTTATAATAAAAATGTTGTCTATTTAATATATAAAGGTAAACGCATCATAACTACGCCAACGTGAGGTTCTAATTATCAAATACAAAAACTGCAAATTTAATTTTCATATTTATTTTGAATAAGAATGATGTGGGTGTAATATTACACCTCTGCCTACCCCTGCATGGAAACAGGCGTGAGTTTATAAGAATGATCCACGTGGACTGCCAATGTTATGATGATTCGTAACTGCTGTCATATTCTGTATCAGACTCAGAATTTAATTCTATTATGAACCTGTCCATTTCAGCATCCGTAGACCCATCTGTTTCATGAAGCTTGTCTTCAATGTGGCGCTCATGTTGGCAATGTTTTTGTCAGTCTTCTGCAGTGATAGATTGAAAAGCTTCTTCAGCTAAATTCACAATGTTGGTTGCCTCTTGTCCTAAATTTTTGCTTGTGACTCGCCTTTTAATGAGACTCCACATAAGTTCAATTGCGTTTAGCTCGCAGTGGTATGGCGGTAATCTAACCACTTTGCGGCCATGAGCTTCAAGCATTTGAATTTTTGAAGCATTTCCACTAATATTGGGTAAAATGTTATGCACGGGTAACCCCATTTTACATTCCTGTCATCACAGAGTACAATTCCAACATAAAGAAAACAAACACCGACATCTGTCAGAGGTAAAATAACTGTGAATGGACTGTAGGCCACTATGGTTCTCATGGCCTCAATTATGTTACGTCACTTTGCAGTAATTTATGCAAGTTTATATATTTTCATAAACGAATAGGCTACTTTCGCGGGCAAAGCCATGATAAAATAAAACATAAAAAAATATACTCTCACCTCAACTTGATTCACAGAAGGCTTAATAGTTGCCGACTTGACCAACCTGCCCAGTTGCTCTTCATTAAAGTTGGACACTCCAATGGACTTCGTTAGACCAAGTTTGAAAGCTTCTTCCATACCCTTCCATGTTTCTTCGAAGTCTATTCCTTCATCTACATCATCGACCTTTACATAAAGAAAAACAGTTAAAACGTTGAGCTAGAATTTGATAGCTATTCCAGAATGATAAACTCCCTCACTCCGAATGTCGATACGAGCCATTGTAGAGAGCGAGAGAACTGAAACGCCGCCGTGTACGAGGCTGTAGGTAAGTGGTTTCAGACTAGCGTTTCATATGTGGTTATAAGCTCTTTTTTAGAAGCGCATGTACACCCGGCTTTTATTGCACCAATGAAGACGCTAATCTGAAAACGCTCTAATGTCGAACAAGGAGAAAATTCTCAAAATTTGACAATTTCATGTACAGGTACATTGCTAAGGAACTTACACTAATGGACATGGGCCAATGAATGAGGAACAGGTCCACGTAGTCCAAGTTAAGCCTTGCCAAACATTCCTTCAGTGCCGGCACCACGTCAGATTTAGCATGACGGTCGTTCCACAGCTGGAAAGAACAAAACATAATATTATTGCAAGACTGCAAGTAGCGAAGATTCTTACGTGGACAAGACAATAATTGTCGGCACATACTAGATGTACCTACGCAAAAGTAAATAGTACTTATAATAAAATATTGCCATCTGTCTGACTGCTACGACCATACATATGAACCCATTATGATCTAACTCAAAGTAAAGGAGTGGTGATTGCTGGACCGACCCGGTAATGGCAGATCCTGAGGGAGGGCTAAGGAGCGCAAGCTTTCCCTCCCCAGAATTATCTGTGTTCTTACAAATATATTTTTATTGTTTCCCTTGATAAAACTCCTTCACCAGGTTCAATCCGTTCCCAGCCACAGTAAACCTTCCACCTCCCACCTAACAAAATCCTGGACCCGCCACACTCGGCCATAGGCAAAGAGTGGAACACAGTATTAAAGCCGGTCGAAACCGATCCTTAGACAGAAGCGTCCAAGAAGATTCAGCTTAAAACAAAAGTACTCCGAGATTCTAAGAAAGCCAGACTTCCTCCTGGAAATCTTCCTCTTCCTCCAAACTGGGATTAGGTTCTCTGAGCGACTTCTTACCTTGGTAGTCACGAACAACTGTTCTCTAGTCACGACACCCTCTTTAATCTTCTTATTTATCGCTTCTCCTACTTCTTCTTCGTTCTTATAAAACGAAGCAGTATCCACATGCCTATAGCCCGCATCGATCCCCCATTCTACAGCCTGCCTGAATTGGCTCGGGTCAGCTTTTCTCTGAAATAGATAAAATAGGTACATATTTATCAGAATTTATTAATAATTTGACTGCCTCCGTGGTCCAGACTGCCTCCGTGGTCCTAGACTGCCTCCGTGACCCTAGACTGCCTCCGTGGTCCAGTGAATAGCGTATGCGACTCAGTAGCAGCACGGAGTCAGGTGATGTGCCCGGTAACGGCAAAAGGCTCGCCCCCTATTACGTGGGACCTAAAAATTCATGGCGAAATGTGGGTGTAATATTACACCTCTGCCTATCCCTTCGGGGATACAGGCGTGATTCTATAAAAAAATTAAAATATATATTAATAATTTTATTTTTTCCTAAAACAGATAAAGTGTGCCATAAAATCATTACGGTAGATTATGAGGTGTTGATTGTATTCCGAGTCGGACAATATTACCCATTGTTGTGAAATTCTTAGTGTGTGTACGACAGTGGAATCCACATTATGAATGAGTACATGATTAAAGTACCTAGAAGATAAAGAAGCTACTTAAGTACACTAGTAATACATAGTTTTTACATTTCAGAATAAAGTGAAAATTACAAATACTGCACATTAATTTTCGCGACTATACACATATAGCTACCAGCTACCACATGTATAATAATAACACCTGTCTTTTGCATTCATTTGCGAAACTACCGCTTTTCAGGGTCTTGCAAGATATTTAGATTAATCATTAACTAAGGTGCATAAATGTAGATACCTACCTAAACTTACTAAAATCTCAGATAAAGTAAATAAATCTGAGTTTAGACGGACTAGGCCAAATCCGTTGCGGTTGCAGCATAGAAATATAGATAGGTACTTAATATCTATTGGCTGCAGTCACACGCACAAAATGCCTGATCAACTGTCATGTGTGCACTACTGAAGTACTTTCCTACGTCGTTGTCAGCTTTGTTGTTTTTTGTTCTCGCTCGGGAAACCCTATTACGGGCCGTCCCCGCCGCCACTATTTTTGCTCTTTTTACTCTTTTCAAAAAGATGACTCCAGCACTTGGAACAAAGCCTGTGCTCGGGGACTTTACAAACTCTATGGATCGAGTAATTGAGTTGTTAGGGAGAAGGGCATGTGTGAAAATAATTAGTATCCCACTCGCTATAACCACCGCACTATCTTACACATCCCGTAGCGGCGGGGTCACGCGAATCGTACTTACTTAGCACACTTACTGCGATCCCGCATGGATTGGCTAGCCTCATAAGCATAACTGACTGCACGATTGGCGTAGTGGTTTAAGCGGCCGCCTCACCGCTTGACACCGCACCGAAGGGTTGTGGGTTCGATCCCCACACGAGACAACACTTTGATGTGTGACTCATAAATTGTTGTTTCGAGTCTGGATGTTCATTGTGTCCGTTAGTTGTATGTTCGTAAAGCCCCCCGCCACACAGGATTCAGTCCTAATGCGGGAGTAGTACATTATAAAAAAAAAAAACTCGTAACTTTATAATAAGTCCCAAGTAGGCATTAAAACCCTGTCACAGCTTATATAAAAACCGGGCAAGTGCGAGCCGGACTCGCTCATCGAGGGTTCCGTACAACTTAAGAGATAAGGACGGACAACATGTTTTGTTATTATTCTTTATAACTAAGAAGTAATAAATGATTAAATGCACGTCAATGGCTTTCACATGATACCTCACTTGGCTCACTTGAACTCGTAGCATAAATTTTTAATTCCGTTATTTTTTCTTTTAAGGTACGGAACCCTAAAAATATCACATAAAATAAGTAAGTAGGTAACCTTATTCCTCTTTTGGAGGTCGCGTAAAGGTGGACGCACACCTATCCGAGGCGAACGCGTCGAACGCGTCGAACGAAACGAATTTTCGAATTCTTTATATGAAATCTCATGAAACCTCGCATACTTGTCCGCGTCGAATCGTCCGAATCTGGAAGAACCTAAGAAATCCTAGAAGAATTCGGATGACGTCATCAGATTCGGCGCGGTCAGTGCGGTCGATTCGTCCGATGCGCTCGCATTCTATCAGTTGGGTATGACAGAGCAACTCGCGAGTACTATATCCGCATTGTTTCTTCATCTTCCATTAATAAAGCACTGATAAATAAAAACCTCGTCAAGATCCATCACAATTCACATGCAATAACAGTGCGACAGGCGTAAAGGAAATGGAAACCATTTGTTCGATGCGCTCGATTCTTTCGGCGCGGTCGATTCTTTCGGCGCGGTCGATTCTTGCTAATGTGCGAGGCCTCCTTGACTTCGATTCGTTCGACGCGTTCGGCTCGGATAGGTGTGCGTCCACCATAAAAAGACCCATTTGCGGGTAACCCTTTAAGCGTGCTTCAAAGCTACAAATACATACCTACCTAATAAGTTGAGTTCACACCTCATTACGCACTAAGAACACCGCGGTGACCTCGACCTGCCTTAGTAGCGGGAACACGTGTATTTACTTAGTTCCTTTTAGTTCTAACTTTGTAAACAAAAACAAGACGAACAAATTGATGTACACTTTTCTGTACATCAATGGACCAATATTGATTAAGTACCAGTGCTGCCAATTGCGGGGAAAATACCCAATTTGCAGATGTTAGTGCGGGGAGAACGCGGGGAATATCCAACATCGGAGATTTATAAAAACTTGGTTTTTGTACCTGTCCATCTGAACGTAAGTATGTATTTTCTATTGAAGTACCTACTGTGATGTAGTTTTTAGAGGTAAGAGCAATGTTTGGTATAAAATAGTGCTTTTATAGCAAAAACATGGCATGATGAAAAATAAGCGGGGAATTTCTGGGAATTGACGCATCTGACGCGGGGAATCGAGGAATTTTAATTGGCAGCACTGATCATTACCCACTTGAACTTTTGTTAAGGTCAAGGATCAAGCTAGGTACACTAGACAATTGTTTTTTTTTTACTTTAACGATAATAATAAGAAAAAAAATACTAACTAGGAATCAACTTTATTTCTCTATTTAAGTATTTTAGGTATATCTACTTCCACTTTTATTTGCGGTGTTAAAATATCATAATATCTTATCAACTACCTAATTGTTTTTCATGGCTAGATAAACGCGATTATACACCTTACATACAGTCACTCTTGTTATTTACACACCTATTAGATACCTGTTTAAAACCCATGAACACATTCAACAGGTAGGCGATAATGTAATAAATAGTGACAGAAAATTAATACTCACGGCATAAGTGCCAAGGCCAACCATTGGCATAACATTTCCACTAGAAAGTTTGACAGTTTCTACTTGGCCGACCATTTTTAAGATTTTATCAAACTCAGTATAATAATATTTCCTTTACAATGTCTTGTGTTTCAGCCTTTACAGCATTTTTATGTCCTAACCAAATTATAACTAATCTGTGCAGTCTTGCCACCACCTAACTATTTTTACCCAAAAATTTTAATGATGAAGTACCTAGGTACCTATAATTAATTATCCTTAAAGCGCCATTTAGACGGAGAGAGTTTCTCGCACGTTTCGTACGAGAAATCGTATACTACTATCACAAGCAATAATCGTCAAAACATTATCGTATCTAAATGTTTACATTCAGGCAAGACCTAAATTCTCGCCTACGATTATATCATACGAGATTCGCATATGACTTATCGCTAGGCGATAATTACCTGCGTCTGTTTACACAGCGAAATTATAGTAAGAAGATTTTGTCTTACGAGAAGCTCGACTTGTGTAAACACGATCTCGTATGACATTTTTTCAACTTCGTACGAGTATCGCACAAATCGGTTTGAACCGTTTTCAGTGCGAGAATCGTCATTCGAGTTTAGTGCTTACTGGAGAGTATTTGTTGTCAAAAATGACACAAAAATTACTGCACTCATGGTAGCAACTGTCACAAAATCTCGTATACGATTATTGCTTTGAAATTCTGTTTACACGGACACAATCAATATTCCTTGCGAGGCAATTGTCGCCAAAGTGAAGGAGCGAGAAGTGTTTATGTTTAGACGAAGAAACTTTTTTATATTCTTTCGATAATCGCATCTTCGAGTCGAGAAACTCTCTCCGTCTAAATGGGCCTTTACATTAAGATATGAAAAGATTCACTTTAATATTTGTAACGTATACATTAGCCTTATTGTACGTCTAGCTCATGATTATTCACAGGATCTAACATAAATCATTATAAAATTATATTATTAGTACCTATTAATTCAAATTCTTTTATTAGTTTTAGAATCAGCAGTTGCAGTACTTGCAGTTATTCAATCGTATGTAATTGCAATGTAAGTTTTTCAATAGCCTGCCATTAGAGAAGCTTATATCCAGCAGTCGAATATTATGGCAGGCTGATGATAATGATTGAATTAAAGTTCTTATCATGCTGGCTAAGAAAAAAAATGCCGTCGGCTATGATTTATATATTTGCATGTAGGTACTATGAGGTCGAAAACCGTAGCATCCAGCGACATTTAAATAAAAAAAATATTATCTACACAATGAACTAATTCGGATTTCAGAAGTATTTGTTTATGCATGACTAATGGAATCAAATGATTTTAAGTGTTTTAAAATGCAATAGGTACTTACACTTCATTCACGCATAAGAATAATGTATGTCATTAATTTCCATTAATTGCGGGCACAACTTATAAGCTGGCTACATTTTTATCTTATCAATTCAGATTTTTTATCAATATTATGTTGAAAGTCAAAAATGTCAAACTTCAACAATGTTGCCACACTTGATTTCAGTGCTGCCAACTCGATATTAGGCGTCTGGGCCATAGAGATATAAGGGATAGAGTGGCAGAACAGTACCTAACTCAATACTGTGTCGTGTCCGTCGGTGCGAGAGAGAACGCTACAGGTTAAAGGCCCCCTGCATCTCTCTCTAACAGTACATGCACAACATCAACATTGCGCAATGGCGTGCTACCTGTAACTATTATTTCAATCAGTTTATTAGTAATCAATAGTTTAAAAGTTGTTTTTATTGATACACGAAGATAGTTTGAAGTGACAAAAGAGTTTATATATTTTTAAACTATTGATTACTGATAAACTGATATAAATAATAGTACGAATAGGCCCCACTCTGCCACTCTATTCTTAATATCTCTATGGTCGTGTCCGTCGGTGCGAGAGAGAACGCAACATTAATGGCCCCCTGCATCTCTCTCTAACAATACATGCACAACATCAACATTACGCAGTGGAGTGCTACCTGTAACTATTATTTATATCAGTTTATCAGTAATCAATAGTTTAAAAATATAATTTAAATAATAGTAACAGGTAGCACGCCACTGCGTAATGTTGATGTTGTGCATGTATTGTTAGAGAGAGATGCAGGGGGCCTTTAATGTTGCGTTCTTTCTCCCACCGGCGGACACGAATAGGCCCCACTCTGCCACTCTATTCTTAATATCTCTATGGCCTCAACTGTTGCGTTCTCTCTCCCACCGGCGGACACGAATAGGCTCCACTCTGCCACTCTATTCTTAATATCTCTATGGTCTGGGCTAGCTAGAAATAAAAATACCTAGTTAACAAAGGCAGTTCAGCATGGTCTTTCGTTTTATTAATGCGATCTTTGCGTCCAAATAAACCACTTTATACATTAAAATGGAAATAAATGTAGACAGACAAGTCTACAATCGACATCCTTTCTTTAACTTACTTTAAGCTTTAAAGCCTTTACTTTAATTTGTACTTTATATTAGTGTCTCTTACACTCCCAGTGACAATATTAGTTTTTTTCACCTCAATACCTAAGGGTTTGAATGAGCAATTTTAATTAATGAAAAACAAACAAAATATTCGTAGATAATTATTACTCTGTTATTACATATATTTTGGTGGACAGTATTCAATGAAGTCGACAGTTATTTTATAAAAACCCGTACAACAATATTTTCTTCAAGCCAGGGTGGCTTATTTTAAAACGGGTAATTTTTATACCCTATGTACATCTTCGTCGGTACACAACGATGGTTAATGTTAATTCCATCCATGATCGTCATTTCGTCCTGCGTCAGCTCAAAGTCGAACAATTCTAAGTTCTCTTCGATACGGGACTTGGTCGAACGATTTCGGTATTACTGGAATACCACGTTGTACCTGTAAAAGCAACACTAGATTCTTGATTGAATATAACATACTAATTAGCTTCTCTACTTCACACTCAAGTTATCGCGACAAAAATAAGCCTATGTCCTATTCTGATATGTATAAGTATGTATTAGCCGTATTAATGTGCAGTTTCATCAAAATCGGTTCATTAGTTCTTGCGTGTAGCAAGCATCTATTCTCATAACCGTCCATTCATCCGATGCATCCAACCACCCTCACAAACATTTGCATTTATATTATACTTAGTAAGATGTACCTATTATCATCACAGCCATCCGCAGTGCACTTGGGGATATAGGCCTCTCATAATTTGTGCCACAATAGCTTTATGAAGGGTTGAGATTTGCGTCACTTAGCGCAGTTATCGCACAGACAGCGACGAGTCAAGCTAAACAGTTGTAATACTTAGGCTTTTAAGACTTATTTTCTACACCATAAGAACGATACAAAGGTCAAAGGTTTGGCGTGTAGTTGTGTGTACCTAATAAAAGCTTGATCTGAATTACCTACTGTCTTAAATAGATTTCAAACTCAGCAGTTAAAGTGCCTGAATGAACAAATTCTTACCAAATATCTGAAAACAACTTGCGTTTTAGTCTTGCCGTACTTTTGCGCAATGGCGGCAAGTTTGGGATCGGTTTTAATCGTGTCTATTCCCGCGAACTCCGGCCTTGCTTCAGACAGTAAACCTAAAGGTGTATAGGCCACAGGCACCACAGACATCTTCTTGCAGAAATCAACTAACTCATGCTGAGAGAGAGTTGGGTTTATCTGAAATATATACCAATTAAAAGAACACATACTTAGCTCGACTGATGGAATACCTAAGTATTACTCTATCACAGATTTATTAATACGTACGTATTTAATAAATGGTAATTTTCCTCAAAATAGTTTACCTATCGGGTCTTAATCGCATTAACTAACTAATTAAAGGTGTACCTAGTTAACGTGCTGCCTCTGGTTTTTCTCTCTTGTTTGGACCGGCTTATTACGACTTGAATCCGTCTACGACCAAGACCGAGACGCGAGCAATACCGAGTTCAAAGAACTCAGATTAAGAGTTCTTTGCTGAGTGTAAAATCGGTGTTTCCACTCACCTCAACTTGGTTGACGGAAGGTCTAATAATGGCCGACTTGATCAACCTGCTGAGTTGCTCTTCATTAAAGTTGGACACTCCAATAGACTTCGTAAGCCCAAGCCTGAAAGCCTCTTCCATACCCTTTCATGTTTCTTCGAAGTCTATTCCTGCATCTTCTTCGGCAGCCTTTAAAAGTGAAAAAGGAAGAATTAAAACTTAAGTAACGTATAGTCTTTCTGCACCAATAAACAGTTTATTCTATTTTACTATCTAAGCATCATGAAGCTTAATCTAATCTTAATGTCTAAGTAGTATAGGTACAAAAAAAACGTAAAAAGAGATTACAAATTGAAAATATTAAAAAAACGAAATTCTTACGTAAAAAGATAAAATTAAATAACAGTAACGTATTTTAACGAAATTTGGCATGTATGTTCCTTAGGGAACGTAGGGCTGCACAAAAAGGGATTTAGGTACGGAAATTCCCACGGTCGCCACCGGTCTAAGGGGGGCAGGCAAGTTGTATGGAAAATGAGAAAAGTATGAATTGTACGCTTTTTGAATCTCTAGGGGGGCAGTTGCCGCTCCCTGCCTCCCTTGGAGACGCCCTTATGAGAGCCACAAATAGGTGTGTCTGGTGCATTTTTTTATAAAGAAAATCTCGTACATTGATTGCCACAGGTCAGTGAATGAGGTAAAGATCTACGTAGTCCATGTTCAACCTCGCAAGAGACTCCTTCAACGCCGGTACCACATCAGCTTCAGCATGACGGTCGTTCCACAGCTGTAAAGAAGAACATTATAATACTTTTTAGTGCATTCTTACTTACAGCTGAGAAAAAGTTTAGCTGAAGAATCAAGCTAGCCCTCTTATCGTACCATACTATAGCAAACGCGACAGTTTTTGGGAATTACTGGATTGATGGATGTCTGTTACGCTTTCATGCACAAACTGCTGAACGAATTTTAATGGAACTTTACAGTAACATAGGTTATACATCGGTTTGACACAAATGCTACCTTTGCCAGGATAACTGATATCCATGCTGGCGGTCAGATATAAATGCTAAAGTCTATCAAAATGCCTGTGATTTACGACCCCTTAACCAATTTTGATGAAATATATTATTATACTTATTGTAGAACACAGCAAACCTGCACACACCCGACGTACTTAAGTCTTTAACTGAAGTCTACCGCTTTAATGCTGTAGTTAGAAATACATGAAGACCAATAAAAAACTTAGGTATCCCGCTTACCTTGGTAGTGACGAACATCTGTTCTCTCGTCACGACTCCTTCGTTTATTTTCTTGTGAATTGCTTCTCCCACTTCCTCTTCGCAACCATAATGAGCGGCTGTATCCACATGTCTGTACCCCGCGTCTATTCCCCATTCTATCGCCTGTCTAAACTGACCAGGTTCAGCTTTTCTCTGAAACAAATATGTTATTCCTTGCGAGTACCGCCCTCTAGACTAGCACGAGAGGCCCAAGACAAGGTGAGGAGGACAAGTGATCTGTGGTACACACACCCACCCCCACCTAACTACGGTGTATGTAAAAGACATAGGTAAGTAGTTAGGCTTTGCAAAAAATTGTTGACACTTTTTCAAAGTGCACTCCATCCAAGTGCTGTCGCGTGTGGGAATCGAACCCATAACACTAGGCGGAGTGTCAGGCGAGGCGGTCGCTAGAACCACTAGGCCAACCGTACAGTTGATATACAAAGGCTGTCGCCTACATCAATTGCAAATCGAACCAAATTACTGTAAATGCTTAAATTTGGTGGTTGATTTTGTTAAATGAAACTTGGAATCGACTTGATCTAGAGCGATTTTCAAAACCATTATTTCGTCAGCTCAAGAAATGTGCTTCTATGCATAAATCAGAGTTCTTTGGCGAAACTATATCACTATATAGATTCTTTGTAGATTCAAGTAGATTGCAACAAAATCCTAAAAAGGGGTTTAGAAAAAGAGCATTTGTCATCGTTTCTTCGACGTTTAAAAAAAATTGGAATTTGTTACATATTTTAACCTGGATACTTACATAGGTACATTATTTTTAACAATATAGCAATTAGTGACGCCTACTGAGCTTAATAAAGAATAAAGATTACCTACTATACCTTTGCTATACCTAGATACTATTATGCAAAATACTTTTTCAAAGGGCACTCAACAGATAATTTCTATTCAGATAGAACAATGGCGGCCTAATTTAAAATTTTTTGGTGTAAATGCCGAGACTCATGAACCTTAATCAAAGGGACAAAATTGTAGGTAACTAATGAAGGTAAAATAATGCGAGTTTGCTTAAGTGAGTAAAATTTAAGCAATCGTGGGATTGATGTATCTACATCCTAGCAACAGATATTAACAATAGGTACTCAGACGCCAAACAACAACTTGTAAATCTCACACAGTGTAAAGGAATAATTTTAGTAATTTTAATGATTCTGCACATTGGTAGCTATGTATCTGCTGCATCAAATATGTAGAAAGAAATGTTCTGGTTAGGAGGCCCCTGAGAAAAGTTTGGAGGTTGAAGAAGATAGCTAGAAATGGCATGCTATTTCTTAACCTGGAATGTCACAAATGAGCACTGGATCAGGGCCAAGCCGCCTCTATGTGCAACATGCGCGGCGTACCTACGCAGCCAGCCGCCGGGTGAAATGCACAGGTCTACTTACACCACTCAACTTCCTCGCCGACTGTTTGTGTTTGTTTTTAGAAAAAATCCCGACACGAGTAATACATTCTAAAACCACTAGAAATAACAATAAAATTTATGGATCACCCAAAGTGTTGTCTCGTGTGAGGATCGAGCCCACAGCACTAGACGCAGAGACAAGCGACGAGGCGACTGCTTAAACCATAAAAACCATAAAACCCACGCCATTTGAGTCGTCACCGCATAAGCACACCCACCGATAATTTCTCGCCCTGAATTTTAATCCAAATCCCTATCCTAAACCGGTGGTAACAAATTGGGAATTAAACAGCATAAGAAAACGTGAATGTAGCGAGGCCGAGGTACATACAGAGTAGGGAGGCTGCCCAATAGCCAACCAAAAACCGAACAGTAAAATATTAACAGGAAATGATGTCCTGCACCTGATTTGCTTTTCTTAAACTTGAAAACAAAATCAGTTGATTATCATGTAAATATCTTCGAATGGTAGGAGAGACGACATGGCGTCCACAAATCCTGACCGCATATGTTGGCGGAATGCTGCTTGGTTCGCAGTGTCGTGATCTGGTTGCAGCAACTGGTATGCTCCCGTCTCTAGTTCTAGAGATGGCGGCATATCTAGACACGGAGCGAGTGGTCTTAAATTGTCGTCGTCTCTTTCTGTGTGGCAGTTATGCTGATCGACACGGGAGAAAGAGACGGTAAATCTGGAGAGAAATTCGCCGCCCTCTTCCCTACTGTAGGTCTGGGTGTCGTGGAAGTAGCAGTCGACACCACCTCCAACCACCCTGAACTGTAAGCGTGCAGACGGCGACTCCCAGGGGGCGCTCACCGTCCACCAGAAGGTGCCGTGTCCACGTACGCCTCCCAAAGTAGCAGTATTTTCGCACGGATGTTTGTGTGATGCATAAGTTGAGGTTTTGTCGGATGTTTTAGAGAACAAGAGTGACGGAAGGATCTCGGGCGGTGTTGCAGTAAGGTTTGCTAAACGTGATGCGCGTGCGCAACCACTGCCACACCATATGGGACCGTAGGGGACACCACGGGTGTTTCAGTGAGTATATCCATATAACGCTTTATGTCGCAGATTTTTTACTTCAAACAATTTTAAGGCGAATTTTTACCAGTTTTAATGAGGAAGGGTGCATAGGGTTCCCACCAAGAACTTAGGGTCCCAAGCCAACCTCACCTGCAAGTGGTGCACCTGCCGATCAACGGACGAGGCTCTGGCAAACAAAATATCCCGATAAGCAGCAATAGGCTCGCCATCTATTACGTGGGATGAACACACTGGCGAAAAGTGGGCGTTTAATATGCCTCTGCCTATCCCTTCGGGGAAACGGGCGTGAGTCTATGTATGTATGTATGTTTAATGAGGAATACAACAAACAAGAGAGCACTTGACTGCTTATAATAAAGTCTAATACTCACGGCGTAAGTACCAAGGCCAACCATTGGCATATTATTGCCACTGGAAAGCTTTATAGTTGTTGCGTGGAACACCATTTTGTTGGCTCACACCCCAGGACAGCAAAGATATTGATACTATACTAATGTCTTGTGTTTTAGCTTAACACCATTTTTATATCCCACCTAAAATAAAGGAGTGTTGCCACCATTTAAATTGTTCTTTCCGCTATTATGGATTTCTAAAGCGGTTGACAGATGACAGATGTTGACTGTCAAGTGATTGACACTTGACAGCACTTTGTTTATTTCTTACATTCTGTGCTTACATTATTCACATGGCAGTGAACTTTATTTCGTTTCGATGCTAAAATAACAAATATATGAAAAGAAATGGCATCAGAAGAAAGCTTTAACAAAGCAGCGGCTGACGCCATAGTCGGCTTTTTAAAGTCTAACGTGTCTAGGTCAGGTTTACCGAATATTGAAGCTGAACTGAAGACCGAGTTTGTGCTTGCAAAAAAGAAGAGTAAAGACAAAAAAAGAAAACCTACGAAGAAGAAAGTACGTAGTCTAACAAGGAAAGAGAAAAAATCTTTAGGATTTTATAATATACCTAGGAACAGCGTGAAATACAGTGAAGTGGAGCCTATGAATAAAATTTGGTTAAAGTACATGAGTGAGTTGTTAGATTTAAATAAACCAATTCCAGATTGCACCAGCAAAGCGTGGGAGAACTTTACACAGACCCTGTATAAAGCTGATTTTCACGGCAGTGTATTAAGTGTAGTAAGATCCAAATGCCCCAGCTATGTGGGCAAAACAGGCATATGCATAATGGATACCAGAAATACATTTAAAATCGTTTCTAAGGACAATGTGGTGACAACAATACCAAAGCGAGAGTCAGTATTTGTTATGTGTTTATATAATTATAACATTACACTCTTTGGGAAACATTTATGTATACGGCCCGCTGAAAGATCAACTAAGAAAATAAAGGGACACATACATCCTGATTTGTAAAAATATATTGCGTTTTATTTACCTAATGGCTGCCAAACACATTACAATATATGAACGTTACAATTGGACGGTATAGTTCAAACTGCAACTATAAATCGACACATGTGTATGAGAAAACTGTACAGTTGCCTTATATTCATCGGATTTTTTATCATTGCAGTTTGAAGTGTACAGTCCAATCGTAGCAATTTATCATAAGGTGTATGGCAGCCATAACATTAACAACATGTAAGAATTTGCATGTTGTTTCCAATACCGGTTTTGCAATTCTTATAACATATTTTGACTCAATACACACTTGACCACATATGCTCAAAGCAGTAATTTTTTTAAACTTTTGTGACTTGTAATTATTGGTATTTACGAAAAGGACTATGATGAATAATATATAATATAATAAATAAGGTGATTATTTGAAAATAAAGGTGAAGCACCCTCTATTTTTAGCTTAACTATTACAATTTCCAAATTAGACTATAATATTATATTATAGGTAATATTATACTTTGACTTATATTATTGAGCCAATGATCTCATAACCATAATGAAATAATGTAAAATCTATTAAAACTTTAGTGATTTGTAAACATTATACAATTTTATTATAATAATGTTTACTAATAAATATCTTTATTTTGTATTAACCATTTATCCCACCACCAGCTCAGGACATGGGTACGTCTGAGAAGAACCAGTGAGAAACAAAATGTGTGTGTTGATTTAGAATTAGTTGAGGGTACATAGTGATATGGCATTTAATTAAAAAATTACGAGTTAAATTTTAACATACAGGATACAGGCTAGCCATTATGCATACTGATAAATAAATTTCAAGTCTATCTGTGAATTCAAAATTATTGTTTTTTAAGAGCACAGGTCTGAGCCACCCTATGTGCGATGTGTGCGGTGCACACAGGCGCCAGGAAAAATTCGCGTGATTGTTGAAATTCCAGCAATAGTTATTGAAATGACTTTCGAAAAAGTACGACAAAGGCGCTTCATAGATTTCGCACACAGGCGCTCGATTGGATCGGCGCGGCACTGCAAGAGCCACGGAACAGAAAAGTGGCAAGAGCATAGTTATATTTAGTTACACAATACCAAGTCCTCAGACCAATAAAAACTACCAAGTCATACCTTTTTATACCGCTTTTGTTTATATGTTGGTTTGACTGGGTAATGTCTGGAATGGCTGAATCGATTTTAGTGGGACTTTAGGTAATTGAAAGATAGAAGACTTTGTAGGGCAAGATATACAGTGATTTGACTGGATAGATTGAGCTGTTGTCGTGATAAGGAGAGAAAGAACGCGGATCAAACCGTGGGAAACAGCTACCTCCCAATAAATAATAAGCATAGTGTTTGCTTCATTAACCTACTCAGTGGCATATGGCGGTTTGATCCTATTGTTTGATCCTACTACGGGTAGCCTGCAGCAGGCCACAACATGCATCGAAAGAGGACTGATAGGTACTGAAAATAATAATACGTCTTGTAATAAAGAGCGATCTGAATATAGCTTCTACTTTAGTTAAGATGATAATTAGCTTCTTTCTTGCATGTATCTTAGATGACACTAGAACGCTAGTGTATTATCACAGTATAAAGACATACAGTAGTTTGACGCCTTTGATCTCGTAGAAAAAGCCGACAACGCCTAGACAAGGGTAAGTAGGCTAGGGCTGCCACATGTAAATAATACCTACTTATTCAAACACCGTCTATTTATTTTAGAAAAATATTACAATTGCTACACTACATGAATAATATAGTGTAAATCACTTATCTATACATATAAATAATATTGGAGTGTCTGTTTGTAATATTAAAATAACCGCTTTTTACTAAATGCGTATGGATGTATACACGGTACATGCACCGAAATGACATTTTTACAATTTTTGTCTGTCTGTCTGTCTGTTTGTTCTAGCTAATCTCTGGAACGGCTGGACCTATTTTGACGGGATCCTCACTGGCCTGATGTACCAAGGAGTAACTTAGGCTTAAAATTAACCGGGTACGCGATGATGTTCCCTCAGCACGCGGGTGAAACCGTGGGAAACAGCTAGTTTATTATATTACAATAATTAACGATAAATAATTATTATAAAACACGTTGTATTTTTCGTGCGGTGACAGATTTGCATACAAAGTGTCAGTCAGCACCTATTTCATCCCGCAGGTGTCGTGAGAGGCGGTTAAGAATATAAAGCATTTTTCGTACAAACCAAGTTAAAATAAAGCGATTGACATAGCGGTGGTTTAATGGATGGGTAACCTTGGGATCAGCTTGCAGAGCCTATGTTATCGATATGAAGTATTTTGCAAATTTTTTTCGTGCAAACTACGTTAAGGTAAAGCAATAGACATCACGGTCATTTTATGGATGGGTGACCGGGCTATGAGATTACGGAGAACATGTGTGGGGTTTGTAAAAGGGGGTCAAAAATATGGTTATTTTTGAGCTAGGATGCGCCGTTACCAAGATACATAATAATATGTTATAGGTACTTACCTAATGCGAAGGTACTAGGTACTTATTGAATGAAATTACTACTTTATTCTGTGATTTGGCCAGACATGAGATATTGTAAAAAGTTAGTAGATTAGTAGGAATGTGCACATTATTTTAAGTGGTTATAGATGCATACATTTCAAAATAATATAAATAATTATAATTAAAGAAATGTTCTTTTTTGGTATAAGTAAATTGATGAAATCGCAGATTTTTTAAATCCTTATTTATTTAAATCTTTAAACAGCATAAAGAATTTCAAAATCTCACAGCACAAGTCGTATGCACCATCTTAATTAATATTCATAAGCAAATAAATAAGTAACGAACAAAAAACAAGCACGTGCCAGCCCCCAAAAACATGTACCTAGTTAGGAACTAAGGCGATATACGTAACTAGGTACCGCTCTTCCCGCGTCTCACCTCTTGGCCCCCGCACGATTGACCCGTCTATAATCGTCGAACGACTGTATGGATTATTTGACTGTGGTATTATATTCTCTTTGGCTGACACTACCTATTTTTTACTTGATTTGAGGCATGGATCTGGATGTAAAGCATGAGTGTATCTAACTATCTACTAAGTATGAAGTCTTTCTTTCTTGGCTTCACTTATCACTTATTATTTTAAACGCTGTGTTGAGAGCTTTTCGAGGGAATCAAAAACAGCTACCAATAAATTGATTTATTTTAAGAAAATAAATTAAAACAAAAACGTAAGAACTAATAGCAGTAGTGTAGGCATTTCCCTTGAGGTTTCTGTTAATAATAAAATTGATCTTTTTAATATCAGATTTTAATACGATTTTTTATTCCGTTCGTATACCTAGTCAAAAGACTATGTTTCAAACAGAAAGAAAGAATCAGAAATGTCAAGTGACTAATTCTCATTCACTCATTTATTGATGAAATCAGCTTGAAATTTATAAAATAATCGACCTATTTTCGTAAACAAATCTAAATAATCATCTCATTGTACATACATTTAATATTGTTGCAACAAGTTAACAATGACTAATTTAAAGGATGAACCCGTTGTGTTAGCACACGAGTGTTATGATAAAAAGGATTACACAGGAGCGTTACAGCACCTCAATGAATTGGAAAATCTGGTTGGAAATGGCAATAAACGTGTACAGCATAATAAAGCAGTAGTGGAATTCATGGCCAGTGATATGAAAAATGTGGATAAGTTCAAAAAGGCAATCGCACAACTCACGGGCTTAACCTTTCCAGACATAGAAACTAAGGACCTCAGTTCACCATTCTTATTATACAACTATGCTGTGTTGTTATATCATTCAAGATATTATTACCAGTGTACTGTCCTCTTGGAGAGATTACTCAACTGTAAGAATGTGAAAGACAATAAATTGTTTCAACAGATAGTGCTATTGTTACTGGAATCCACTTTGTGTAGAAGAACATATGAGAAAGCATTAGAAATAGCAAAGACACATGGTGAGCCACTCAAATCAAACAGTGAAGTTAGTGATCTGTTTGAAAGACTTGTCAGTAGAGCTCAGTTGTTGTTAGGCCAGAAAGTAAAATTGAATCTAAAACCAGATTCAATTGAAAATGTATTTATTATAGCTCAACAGCAATATTTAAATGGAGATGTCAAAGAATCAGCAAATATGTTAGGGCAATATAGAACTCTGAAATATAATTATGATTTAAAAACCCAAGGAGAAGACATATGGGCAGCTATCAATAACAACCTTGGTGTTATATATTTATCTATAAAGAAACCATTTCTAGCATCAAAATATTTTCAGCATGCAGTAAAGGAACACTTCAAAGCCATGGAATGTGAAGACAGTGAAAGATTAATAGCTTGTAGAGACAGACCTCTGTATGTTTTTAATTTGGGTCTTGCTTTACTCGCAGCAAATAATTCTGAAGGTGCTTTTGAATGTTTAGTAGAAGCAGCTAGACATTATCCAAATAATCCTCGTATTTGGTTGCATTTAGCAGAATGTTGTGTCAAGAAATGTTGCAGTGATGAAGCGCAACAGTATACGGTAAAGAAGCTTGGCAGTGGTCCACACACACGCATATTATTGTCTAAGGAAGGTAAAAACAAATATTCAACATCAGGTGAATCATTTGCTATCCCATCATTATCACTGGAATTTGCTGCATTATGTTTGAGAAATGCTATAACATTACTACCTAACCAAGAGCCACCAAGTGACATTACAGCACCTTTAATACAAGCACCTCCTGGCCCACCAATCAACTGGAAACAGAGATGTGAATTGAAAAATTCAACATTTGTTCTTCAAAGTTACGTGTTGCTCCATCTGCAAGACCCATTATCTGCGTTAATGAGTGCTAATGAGTTACTAAACCAACCCGATGCATCAAGTAGTCATAAAGCTTGGGCACATATTTATGCAGCAGAAGCACTTATAAACTTGGATCGGATAGCTGATGCTGTTGAACATTTACACCCGCCAATGATTCACGATCTGGTGTCTGTGTTGCCATATCAAATGAAAGATATGATAGCAGTGAGTGTTTGGGCTAAAGCGGCAGTCTGTCATATATTGAGAGGTGATTTAGTCACAGCAAGAAAAATACTCTTACAGATAAACTCACCAAGAGTTCTGCCATTACAAATGTATTTAGAAATATGTACAGGGAATATAGAAAACTGTCATACATTATTAAGAAAACTCAGATTTACTAACTTATCGCAATAAATGGTTTATACATAATAAAATGTTTATATACACTCAAGGTTTGTTTAATATAAACCCAATGAAGTCCAAAGAGTTCAAGTGTTTGTCTTAAAAATACTAACCAATATAAAAGCTATATTCTGATTTAAAGTCCAACTACCATAAATCCTTCTAATATCTGGGTTTTGAAACATTTCTCTGAAACCAAAGAATAAGATTATTGTTGAGCCTCTGAAATATAAAGCATTGGCCTCGTAAATAAAACATATGTATATAAGTTATTTTGAAAGAGATATCTTCAATATAAGTACATAAAAATGTCTGAGATTAGCTACTTTCAGATCAGTGGTTCCCAAAGTTGTATGAGTTCCTACCCATTAATCAAAAATTCTATATTGAGACTCTTAGCTGTCTTCGAAATAAAAGAGGAACCTTCAATATTGGTAAAATGCTCAGATGCAGGGCCGCGCCTACTCAATCCAGCGCTTGTGTGCGAAACCTATGAAGCGCCTTTTTGTCATCCTTTTTTTCGAAAGTAACTAATAATTTACGCAATTCACCCGGCGCGCGGCGCCCGCCTGTGTGCGCCGCAAACTTTGCTCATAGGGACGGCTCGGCCCTGCTCAGATGGCCCTTGAGTCATGTATCGGCAACTCTTAACGCTGCACGCTGTGTTAAGGCCGGCGGCGCGCACTGACGTCGCGGCATGGCAAAGGATTTTATTACTGATCAAGTCATATTTATTCTTATTTCTAGGAGTTTAGAATTTATATTACTTTATTTCGATACAATCGTACCGCGGCCCGTCGTGGCACGGCATACTTCGGGACGCCGCGGTATGCCACGGCGTCCTGCAGTGTGCCACGACGTAATCAGAAGGTAAATAAGTTCCTGAATTCAACTTTAGTAAATCTTGTTCTCCATAAATAATGTATCCAGAATTGTTTTCTCTTCGACATATCAGTTTGTATTTGTCGTTCTTCATTTTCAGCAAGAAGTGCTATTGATACTAAATTCCAGTCAATTGGACGTCGCGGCATGCCGCGTCATACCGAAGCGTCCTTCGGGCTACCGAAACATGCCGTGCCATGCCGTGCCGTCAGTCGGCGCCGGCCTTTATGTTTCCTAGTTAAAATCGGCATCGCCGTACACAGGACCTACTAAATATGTGCTGTGGGTTGGAAATGCTGTTTTAGATTATTATACATATATAATATGTATATAATTATATTTTTTATTTATTATAGATATAATACCTACTTAAAACATTTACCTATGGGACGTCTCGGCTTGGTTGGGTCGAGTGTCGGTCGTGTCAGTGTTACTAGTATGACCCGATCTAGTAGAAAAATGTTCAAAATCAGGCACAGTCAGGTCTCGTTACTGGACACGGGACAAGACGCAAAATGCCGCGACAATCCCGGATTAGCCAGCCATATGGTAGCCCTAGAAGACACATAGCACACGCCGAGAGGTATTGGTCCCCGAGGAACATACCTACATGCTAATTTCAGCTTCTTGCGACCTCTGTCAGGCGACAAACAACGTACCTACAGCCAAAACAACAATCATAGAAATCCTACACCAAGACAATAATTCGTATGCACTTAAATTTTAACTTCAGCGGAAATCGAACCCGCCACCTTCAGCGTTTGTAACTGTGGTGCGTAACATTTTCGCTGCGCCATCGAGTCGTCAAACATGTCAACAAAAATGTTACTACTTATAATTCTTTTGCCTGCCGTTCCCATATTACTTGGGGTCGGCGCCTACTAAAAATGTTACTATAATTTATTATAGTAATATATTATTTCAAGTAAACGTTACCGAAAAGGATGATAAAAATATAAAGGATAAAACATAACTTCACGCCTTTTATCCCTGAAGGGGTAGGCAGAGGTGTATTACACACCCACATTTCGGCAGTTATGTTTCGGTCCCAAATTCCCAATGTAATAGGGGGTGAACCTATTGCCATCTACCGGGCACATTATCAAGCGAGCGATAATTAACATTTTAAATACACACATATCTTCGAAAAGTCAGAGGTGTGTGCCCGGGGTACCTAGGGATCGAACCCGAGACCATCGTCTTGGCAGTCCGTTACGTACACCACTGGGCTATCGCCGCTTCAGTAAAGTACATATTAGATAACGCTGTTAGTACACTTACGCAATCGCATGCATCAACGAAACTACGAAATATCTGTCAGGCATGAAAACGTGTTGTTTATGCTATGGCTCACTCTATTACACAGCAAGATTAATAAGTTGCATCCTTGTCTTTACTGTTCCGCAGATAACTGACTGCGAAATTATCATTACACCAGACCAGGTATAATATATTAGTCTATGCACCAGACGCAGACGTTTTGACAGAACATGCGTCAAGTTTTTCTTGTTGTTTTGACAGTTTCGCACATGCACAAGCTTTTTGGAATTACATGAGATCAAAAAAAGACAGTTCACGTAAATATAACCTAGTAAAAGATGGAAAAGTACCAGGGCCGTTCCGACCCAATGCAGCGCCTGTGTGCGAAATCTATGAAGCGCCTGTGCAGTGGCGTAGGGCGGATGACCTTTTTTTTTTTAGTCGTTACCTAACAATTCCGGCCTAAATTAAATTTTATATTTGGCCTTCCTACGCCACTGCGCCTGTGTGCGAAATCTGTGAAGCGCCTTTTTTGGCAAGTGTTATAATTAACGCATATCTCGGCGCGCGGCGCCCCTGTCACCCTGGCGCCTGTGTGCGCCGCACACATTGCACATAGGGAAGGTTCGGCCCTGACAAGTACTATCAGGGCAAGAATCTGCTGAGGAATACGCGCGGTTCCTTCACTCGGTTTCCAGGCACACAGAACGCCGAGGCGGCCAGTGAGGCGGCGGCCCCAGGCCTAAACGCTCTGTGGGACCGGATGGTATTCCTCCCTTTATTATTAGGGATTGCCGAGAGGTATTGGCTGAACCACTACTACATTTAATGCCTGTATAAATGTCGCAAAGTTTCCTGATATATGGAAACTCACTCGAGTAGTGCCGGTACCAAAAGTTCAAGGAGGTATGAATGCCAGTGACTATAAGGACATAGCGGTACTGAGTGCTACAGCCAAGGTATTCGAGATGGCTATCCACGACAGCATCTTTTCGCAAATAAGTTCCTATTTATCTGACGCACAGCACGGTTTCCGGCCGGGGCGCGGTACGACAGGAAACTTGTTACAGCTGATGACACAACTAGTAGCAACTAGCTAGCAGTTGACGCCGGGTTGCAGGTGGATGTGGCCTACCTCGACTTCCGGAAGGCGTTCGACACAGTCGACCACGACGTTCTTCTCTCGAAACTGGCGAGTATAGGCTGCACGCTTCATGCGCTAAAATTTTTCGCTAGCTACCTACGAGACAGAGTCAGTATGTAGATTATGGAGGACACTATTCTGAGCCCTACTATTTCTTATTACCTACTATTATCCTTTATTTTTCATCCTTATGGTGAATGACTTACCACAAGTAGTTAGGTCAACTTGCCTACCATTTGCCGATGACCTCAAACTGTCGGAAGTTGTGAAGGATATTGCGGCCTGCGAAATACTGCAGCAGGATTTACACAGTGTTGTTCAATGGAGCCAGAATAATAAATTATATTTTAACATAGTTAAATGCTCGGTGGCATCATTCACTCGTTCGCGGAGCTCGCAACACGTCCAGTACAACGTGGAAGGTTTACCGCTGCAGCGTGTCACAGAGGTGAAGGATTTAGGAATACGTTTCCCTACTGACTTGTACTTTCGGCAACATATCGTAGATAATTGTAAAAAATCATTTCGAAATTTAGGATTTGTTTTACGTCAGGCAAATAAATTTACAAATATTTCAGCATTAATGGCTTTATACGAGGCCCTTGTGAAGAGCCATTTAGAACACAATCCAGTACTCTGGAGTCCAAGCGAATCCAAATATAAACTTATGCTGGAAAGAATACAAAATAAATCTATCAGATTTATGTATATGAAGATGTATGGAATATATCCTGGATATCGACTACTGTATCCAACGTTGTTTATCTTAGGTATGGTAGGATATTACAAATTAGAGGTAAGACATGAGGTAGCACTAGCTACATATCTGTTTAAAGTGCTACTTGGTAGAACACAACACGCAGCCATGTTATCGCAGCTAACCCTGTGTGTACCAAACGATTATGTGCGGCGACGACGGAGACCGCAGCTGTTGGTGGTACCGTGCGCGCGTACTAACCTCCTACAACAGACACCATTAACACGTGCGTTACGCACGTTGAATTTAGTAGCTGAGCGTATAGACTTATTTGCATGTCCACTGAGCGATTTCATCAGGATAACGTATTGTGTAACAAGTTCTAATGTTTGATTATTACATTAATGGTTTTTTATTTTTCTTTGTCCTACATTTGTCGCAATAGGTTAAGATATCTGTAATGTAGACGTATGTATGTGTATATAATAAATAAATAAAATAAAAATGTTTCGTCGCCGCACTCGTTTCGCAAAAGTTTCGCAGCCGCATGGCCGCATGCGAACGCGTAGGTGTACTAACGTACTAACCGGTACTATTACCACTGTTACTATAGTCCGTTCACAGTTATTTTACCTCTAGCTGTTAGATTGGCCAACCTGGGCATTGTGTATTTGGTATCTAATACTCCCATTTTAAATAAACAGTAGGTATTGCTAAAAACGTACCTATTTTTTTGATTGCTTACGCGATCGTATTAAATATTTGGAAGTAATGTTTGTAACAAAACCTCTTGATATCGGCATCGGCTATTCGCATGTACATTTATTTTCTTACGAAATAACTAATTTCCTATGAAGATAAATAGTTATAATAAAAATTTTGTCTATGTACGTCAATGTGAGGTTTTAATTATCAAATACGAAAACTGCAAATTTAATTATCACATTTATTTTGAATAAGAATGATCCATGCGGATTGCCAATGACGATTCGTAGCTGCTGTCAGATTCTCAGACTGCCAATGCTGATTCGTAACTGCTGTCAGATTCTGTATCAGACTCATAGTTTAATTCTATTATGAACCTGTCCATCGCAGCATCCATAGAACCATCTGTTTCACGAAGCTTGTCTTCAATATGGCGCACATGTTCGCATTGTATAGCCTAATACATTCTATCTGCATCCCGAATCCCTCGTTCAGTCACTCTTGCCTCAAATTTTGGCATTTTTAAGTCTGTCTGCAAAAATCATATAGACTACAATTACTTTCCTTATCATAAAAACCTATTTAATACAAAAAACGCGATAGACGTATTTAAATACGGATTTTCTCTCCATTCAAAAAATGTCCATATAGATAAGACAGACATTACACAGTCATGGTGGTTACAGATGGACATTCTAGTTTCCACTAAAATTGGGTATAATGTTATGCACTGGTAACATACCTGTCATCACAGAGTACCATACCAACATAAAGTAAACAAACTTAACAAACACCGACATTTGTCAGAGGTAAAATAACTGTGAACGGACTATACTAGTCGACCAAGCCAACTAGACGAATGTCAACGTGACAAAATTCAACATAATTCAACAATTATAATCCAGAAATTATTTATCGTAACGTGCGAACGCGGCGTGTGAACGTACAATGCGCCTGCAATCGGTACTAGGAATTTCTGGATTATAATTATTGAATTATGTTGAATTTTGTCACGTTGACATTCGTCTAGTTGGCTTGGTCGACTAGTAACCATGTACTACACAGCACATGAGCATGTGCTAACAGGGTAACTTCAAACTTGTCAAAGTTCAAGATGTCAAACTGCCATGCCATCCATCCGTGATCCGTCAATTCAATGCCATTTTCTGGAAATCTTGCCAAAGTTATGTCTTAGCTAAACAACGAATTCCAAAGTTATGCATAAAATAAAATGGATAAATAAACAATACTGCCACTTAAATGAGTGTAAAGTACACCTTCACTGTTTAGATTCTAGAGATTGCTGGTGGTGACGATGAGAATAAACCGAAACATTCGTGGGCGTACAATAATAAAATGATAAGACAAACGGCTGTTTAAAATATCAGAAAGCTTATTGATATCTAAAATGATGGTTCGACGATCGATATTTGTGCTCGCAGCTGCAGTGGTGTTGTTATATTTTTCAATCATTTTGTTTATGTTGAGTCCTTTGCATGGTACAAAAAATCAGTATTATAGTGGTGGATATATGAATCATTTCGCGTTTCGGCATGATCCGCCTGTGAACTGGTGCAGCGAGCTACGCTGGCGCAACCCGCCGTCGCCCGACGTGGTCGCTCTCGTGTCATATCCAGGCAGTGGCAACACATGGTTGAGATATCTATTACAACAGGTTACAGGTAAATAAATATTGTTAATATCTATGTTAGCTTCAGAGATCCCACCTGGAGATAACCTGCCCTGGCCCATACGGCAGTCTGCACCATGTCTGAGCTTCGGGAGGCCACTCCTAATGCAATTAGAGTAGCCAAGTCCGAGTGTCATATAGTTCACACCAATGCAATCATCACTGTTCACTAGGCCAATAGACCAGTTACTTATTAATTCAGCAGACTACAACTGTTACCTTTGTGAATTCATTATCATGCTAGTGCTGTCTTGTTGCGACCCATGACTTTCATTTTAAAGGCCGGTGTCTGCAAATATGTATGTATTATGAACTATTTTCCAGGCATGGTAACAGGCTCAATTTACATGGATTATGGTTTGCGTATGCATGGATTTCCAGCTGAAAATGTGACAGACGGTTCAGTACTTGTTGTGAAAACCCATGAAGCTCCTCCTATAGAGCCTGATAAGTTTAAATCTGCCATACTGCTTATAAGGAATCCTAGGGATGCAATATTGGTAAGTATGATTTAAATATACGTAATGAATGAAGTGAAATAGTTAGCTTTTTGGTCCAACACTGAATATCCAGGTATCACACAAGCTGATTTGATAGCTCTAGTTTAGCCATATGTAAAATATCCATCATATGTTTATTATAAGTAGTTTTAGGATTTGTCCAAGTGACGTATGTACTAAAAATATCTTAACATGTTCCGCATGCTTAAAAATTTGTAGAAAATGATTATGGCATTGAATTCATATTTTTATGTAAACATTGCATCAATGTTGTGTACATAAGACAGTCAATATTAGCACATCTGATGGTGATGTTTGTATATTATATGGTTGCTTTCAATGGCATCAATGAGCATAAGGACTTACCTTTTGAAAAATACCTATTACATTATCCTGTTAAATATTAAAAACCTAGGAAAATGCTGAATTTCAAGCATTTTGGTAATCTTCATTGTCCAGTATAAAGGCAAAAGCCAAATTTGGCGACTGTCCAAAAATGTAACTTAATTGAATTATTATTTTGCCATCTTCCATTACCCTAGCAAGGTTGCGGTTATAACAGACTAAATATTGAGAAATACACACCCTACTTTTTATCTCATTAGGAAAAAAATTTAGTAGTTTTAATCTCATAAAGGACAAAACTTTGTGGGATCCACAAATTGTTGTGTTCATTGGTTCAATGCTTATAATGTCCACCATAATACAGGATAGAATCTAAGTGTGTTCATACTCTTTTAATAAGAAGAAACATTTCATCTGTATCTGTAATAAATATGTTTATTTTCTCATAACTTACATTAAAATAATTTAAGCTTATTTTCTTTGTGTTGTACTATTTTCAGTTTGAGTTTGCCGCTGTAAATGAAATGCCTTGTTTTTAACAGTTCCGTTGCATTCTTACTCACACACTCACATGCATACATTCACGTCTTAGCTGGAGAAGCGGTGGCTGTTATCCATGCATTGGTAATTAAAGTTTTGTTGTTGTTATTATTTCTATATTATAATTTTCATTTGTGTTCTTTCTATTTCATAAAATGTCTTATCATTCGTCCAATATGCTGAATATATTTTTGTTGCATTGTGTGGAAAAACGAGAACCATATTCATCTATAATTTTATTAAATAAGTCGTCTGTCACAATGGCTAGAGGAAGCTGCACATAATGCTGGTTGAATGGAATTTGGAATAACATTGGGACGATTATGATGATTAAAGATATGAGACATATAAGATATATATTTTTGCCGTGTGGTTGACGGCATAGAATACAAGTGTCACCACCCCCTATCTACCCGTGGGTGTCGTAAGAGGCGACTAAGGGATAACACGATGCAAATACCATCTTTGCGTAGAGACGGAAAACTCGACATCAAACCCTATATGACTGCCTCGTTGGTCTCGCGGCATAAATGTGCGCGTGGGATCGAGATCGAGGTCCCGGGTTTGATTCCTGGGTCGGGCAGCGTTATTGAGTTTTTCTATCACGAAATTCTCAGTAGCAGCACGGAGTCTGGAAATGTGCCCGGTACGGCAATAGGCTTGCCCCTTATTACGTGGGACTAAAGTATATCTGGCGAAAAGTGGGTGTAGAAATACACCTCTGCCTACCCCTTCGGGGATAAAAGGCGTGACGATATGTATGTATGTATGTATGTATGTAGATATGAGACATGGACTGAGCTTTCTTTCGACATGCCAATGTGATACACCTATTAGTGTCGTTATCTTTTAAAAATGTGTAAAAATCATTGGCAAAGGAGGAGAAAGCATGACCATCCATCATGTTCATGTCTGTCTCTTTATACAGAACAATCATCTTTGTGCAGGTTACTATGGCCATGGTTAAAATAATATTACAACATTTTACCTAACACATGGTTTATCTTCGGCAACAGTAAATAACATAAAATTGGCTTCAAAAACGTTGTAGGTACATAAATGTCATAAATTATGTGGATTTAACTCTACAAAATGTATTTTGTAGATTTTGATATAAACAGATATTTTCGTGTAACTGACATATTTTGTGCAATTTCAGGCCGATTTCAATAGACTTCACAAGGGTCATATTGGCACGGCGCCAAAATCTGCTTTCAAGAAGAAATCTCATGAGCACAAGAAAACAGGTATCTGCAATATTATTTTCTACATAGCATACTTTTTTGCTTGTACATTTCTACTTTCTTCACGATACGGCCTTTTGCATTAATAGGCACATTATTGAATGTTACCAAAACTACCAAGAGTTACCATGTTTCTAAATGTTGCTTGATAAATAATAATGATTCTATAATCTGCTAACCTCCATATGGTATTGCAAATGCAAAATAACAATTTCCAAGAATTGCTGTTTAGGCTAAATTATTTTACAATTTATAGTTTAAGGCGCCGTGTACAGCTACTGAGTTCAGCTGTTGCTGTCACTGTCGGATTGTATACATAAGAAAGAGAAGCGCGACGACGACGGGACGTTCAGAACGAGTTATTAAATACATTAATCCTTACAAATATCTTATTCCAATCGATAAATAAAAACAACAGTTCCCTTTATTATTATATATTACATCACTGTTATTAATATTATCAAGTTTTGTTTATAAATAATACAGTTACAATTGCTACAATTTCAATTTAAATGGTTATTTTATGGTTTTTTTTTATCGAGAAAATTTACCGAAAACGTGTTTTGAACACAATGGTCCCCCCATAAATATGATCAAGATTAACATATATTTTTTTAGCTGCTCTAAAATGTATACATTTGGCTAAAAAACTGTTTTGTGAAGCCTATTTTGACTAAGTACAGCGCCTTAAATGGTACTTTTACGTTCGTGTCGAAGTCGTTTAATCTAGAGATGTGGGTACGTTTTCTACACAGGACAATAATGCATGATCCACAAAATCTAATAATATGTATATTCGAGCGATAACGGCAATAGGCGCCCCCTATTACGTGGGACCTAATAATTCATGGCGAAATGTGTGTGTAATATTACACCTCTGCCTACCCCTTCGGGGATACAGGCGTGTGTCTATAAATAAAAATAAAATGTATATTCGAAGGTGATGCTCGTAGTTTTAAATAAGGTATATTTCACGAGACGTGCACCGTACGGCGCGTAATTACTGCCGTATCATTTGAATCAATGGTAGGAGCTCCGAACAAAATTTTTGAGCAATCTTTAAGGTCTTAGCCTTCTTAAACAACTCTGCTCCCACACAACAAAAACAATATCACTCAAGGGCTTCAAGTATTGCTCTTTAGATACCTTTACTCTTCGTTTGGGTCCAAAAACTTTTTTTTATCCAGGGCCTGTCCGTCTAACGTACGGTACGTCACTGACCTATTATTTCGAGTATCGGCATTTTCGAAAACACCACGATTAAAATTAAATCATGTCATTAATGATAACGAAAGTTCTATAGGTCCAATAATGAAGCTCTTTTTCATTCTTTTTCTTACTGAAACATTCAAGTATTTCAAAGGTCGTGTTTTTCAGCGCATTGGTCGACGTACGTGTCGACACAGCTCACGGTGTGGGAGTCGCTGCATAATCTGTGGCTGAACAAGTACCAGGGTCCCATACACATTGTGTTCTATGAAGTCCTGGTCAGAAACACCAGGGCCACCCTGCAAGGGATACTGGACTTCCTCAACCACAATGTCACTGAGGTGAGTCAGCAATAAGTTGGGTAAGTGTAGTGCTTGCAGATTGTATTGACATATCGTAATTCGTACGGTGTACTACACCGTACGGGGTGTAGTATATTGGCAAAGTAAAGCGACGTTGGTACAGGTCAACATATGGATGGGTGACCGCTTGTGTGCTATTTAGGCCAGAGAGTTATCTTGCTACGGAGGGCAAGTAAAGCCGTCTTCCCTGACACATGTCTCGTGGCAATCGTAAGGCCATTTCGGAGGCTAGATACACTGATTTTATATTTTACTAGTATGCTAATAATTTTCTTTAATTCTTTAGGCGGACATGAACTGCGCCCTAGCCAACAAAGAGGGCATATACCGTCGGAAGAAGAAGCTCCAGGACTTCGAGCCCTTCACCGCGGAGATGTACAGGGCGCTGGACGAGGTCAGGAACAAAGTACTCACTATGATCATGGACTATAACAAGAGGCATGGCCATGTTGTGTCGCTAACTAGATTACAGACTAATACTATGACGTAGATTGTATTTAGAGTCCGAACGCGCGATTTATTTCTTATTCGAATCATTCGAATGCAGCGTAACGTAGTGCTATTCGAATAATTGGTTATCATTCGAATAGTAATTAGTGACAGCAAATATTTCAAATGATTCAATCAAATGATAGTAGGTACATTAGTAAGACAAAATTTTCAAATGATTCATTCGAAAAGCAATTAGTAACAACAAATATTCGAATGATTCATTCGGATAGAAGTAAGTACCAAGAAAATTCGAACGATTCATTCAAATAACAACTAGTTACAACAATTTATCGAATCATCCATGTAAATCATTGTAAAAATCTAATTAATTATCGCCCGTTATTTGAAAATCCAATTTATGTATGATATAATGATTTCTGACGTATATAATATCTTCTTTGCCGTATGGCTAATTTCCACTTTAATTAGTGCGAGTGCAGATGATCAATTCAGGTGCGTAGTGATTAGCATTAGACAGTTGTGGACAGCAGCTATTTAGTGCGAGTGCGCTATGCATATAAATTGAGCTCATCATTCACAATATTCACTAATCTAGTTACTTGCACTAAGCACAGTGGAAATAAGTCTTAATATACAAGACAATGACAGGCAGCGATAGCCTAGTGGAAATACCAACGGACTGCCATGCAGAGGGTACATATCGGGTTCGAATTCACGGCGCACACCAATGACTTTTCGAAGTTAAGTGTGAATAATCGTTTACCCCGTGCCTCGAAGAGCACGTTAAACCGTCGGTCCCGGCTCTCATGAAGATTTTTGACAGTCGTTACGAGGAGTCAGTACCCTCAAATAAACTGATACTGGTCTAAACCATGGAATATCGCTATCCCTTTGGGTTGCGGCGGTCAGACGGCAGTCGCTCTGTAGAAAAGTTGATATTCTGTCATATCTGGTTAGACCAGTAAGCGGACCTCGGGCTCCAAGGCGTGTCAGTCCTGGATGAAACCGGGATAACGCCAGGGCGATGATGATACAAGACAATGACATAAAGGTATGCTTAGATAATTGTGATTTCGTAGATTTGTTGCCCATACTAAACAATGTTGTAGGAATCTTCTTTAGGATGAATAAGGTAGTATTTTCTACCCGTGTGACAAGTGTGCTCAGTAGAATACCAATGGCTTCGTCTCGTGTTTATAGAATATATTATCGCGTCATTGTTCTTGTGTCTAATGTGTATCTTACAGACATATTTTAGTTGATGGGTGTGGCTGACGCTTATATAGAGAAGCTAGTAAATAAAATCAATCATTCGTTGTTTACTAAGAAATTATAATCCTATATATAACCTTATATAGGTTATATTATATTACATAAAATTAATTTAACAAATCTGTTTAAGGCCGTGCCAATCCTTTCAAATTTCTTTGGCATTATGAGAAAATAAATTTAAAGGGATTGAAATATGGCATTAGTTGGGGATATAATATCGGTTCTTTATATTTCATTTCTAATTTCGGGTCTGGGTGTTCTTTTTCGCTATTTTTTGTAAGATTCTACGCGACACTGGGTTTGCGCCCAGTGATGTTGTGATTTTTAAAGAAAAATCTATTGGACATATATTTCCTAAAAAAACTCCTAAACCACTTGACCCCTTACTCTCAGCCACGCCCATACGGGCGTATATATATCAGCGAATATTCTATGTATATATTATATTTATATTATATAAAAATTAGCATATTTTCATATTCTTCTCACCTTGTAGATAACATGTTCCGTTTCTCAAAAGCTCAAAAGTTTATCATGATAGTTATAAAACAAATGTACAAATTAATTATCAAAGTATTGTAATGTGGCGACATAAATGTAGTTAATATATCAGAAGTAATAACTTAATATTTAACTAAATGCATTCTATATATGAAAAAGGTTAAGAGTTAAAATAAAAAATAATAACGGTCAGTTTTGCCGTTGTTTGATAAGTGACTGTTAAATTATTTTGTGAGATAATGCATCCAAAAATGGTTTTAATTCTGTATTTATCTCTCAGATATCTGGCAGCCTATCTGGAGACGATGAAATTGGCCCTTAGTGTAAAACGCAATTCGAACTTGTTGGATGCTTAGTCAGAATTATTTACTGCTTTGTACCTTTACAAGAACTAGAACTATTCTATAGAAGCAAAGTGGTGGTCTACTTAACATGGCAGCACTGTAGCGCCAGACCTAATTACTCTCAAAATCATACACGATTTGTATTTGTCGATATTTTTTGCTTACCTATTTATTCTTATTTACATTACAAAAACAATCAAAACCGTTTAAACCGATGACAATCAAAACATTGAAATCAATAACACTTCTAAATACAATATACTTACACAAAAACGTATGTTCGGTACTTAGTAGACTGCAGTTTTAGCATGACGCATACGCAGCACCATCTTATAGCAAAAAAAACTATCTTAAGCCCTCACTAAACATGCTGTATCTTTCTGTATACCAAATAATCTTTTGCATATTTTTGGTCATAATTTCTTTATCAGTTTTTAAAGGACTGAGCATTCATTTCCACGTAACTGTGTCTATGGCGTGGTAAATATGAACATCTAAAACACCTAAAATTAACGTATGCTAGTCTTTTTCTTGAGTTGTTCCGCCGTCGTTTTTCTTTTATTGATTAAAAATTCGCTCAAATCAGTGCAATTTTCCATTAATAACCTGTCTAAAGTAATCCAAGCTATGTTTGTTAACATTCGTTATTTAGTTGACTCTTACTTAGAACTAGTCCTGCAATAAATGTGAATAGGTCTCTACACGGGTATTATTTGTAATTATTTTTTAATCTAACTGTTCTTTACTTACTAATTTTAGTCCTAAGGATAAGTACTACCTCACTTCTACCAAAATAAATAATTTGACATGCGTTTGACGTTTTAACATATTCAGTCATTCAGTCATCCTTAGTATTGTTTTGTATAATCAAAGAGCTCAGATATTTACATAGAGGCGCATTTCTTATGGGCGCTCTGAAGACAAACTTGCTGTGACCCACATTGCCGCTTGGCGGCGTGGCAGTCGCGCTGTGACAGCTGTTTCTGCGACAGCAAGATAGTCGAACGTTCCTCCTATGTATCTTAACTACGAGAGCAAGAGAGACTGAGAACGACGCCAGCGCCGCCAACGGCGTCAACTACGAACTAAACTGGAGACAGTCTCCACTTGGAATCGGCGCACGAAATACTTAAGAACTGCGCTTCTATGTAAATCTGTATTCATTGGTATAATTAGGATGTCATTCGCCCAGCAAGCCATGAAGTCTCAGTATTATATTAGCATTCTACTTAATTTTTCAAATACTTAGTTAATTATGTACTTACGACAACATGTAATGTATGTTCCTAAATTAAGGCCTATTAATTTATATATGTTTTAAATATAATTATTTAGTAAATTAATTGTTTGTTAGAAAACTAGTCAAAGTAATTTATTATGTTGTAATTGTGTGTGTCATGGAGACCGTCAGTAAAACTGAAGATATTAATAAAAAAAATAGTTGCAGCAGTAACAAAAAGTCATAATTGAGGCTGGAAAATGAATATATACAGGGCGTCACAAGACCCATCACCTAGCCGAAGTCTACTAGTTCTGCACATCATGCCAAGCCATACTAACCATAAATAATACCTGGGAAACGAATTTTTTTTTAAGTTTTCACATTTTTTAAACCGCAATTAAAAGCGCGCGCGTGCAATGCTCAAAATACCTACTTATCCATGGGGTTATAGGGCATCTAAAGAACATGTTGGCGTGCATCGATTTTGTACCTAATTAGAAAAAATCCATACTAACTTTAAGCCTCAATATCTCCAGAACCAGTAGTTTCCCAGGTATGGTGCCGAAGTAAAAAATGTTCTTAGTGATTAGTAAAACATGGGATTTCAGTTTTCGTTAAGGGTCTTTTTACACCCTGTATATAATCTTTGATTTGTTATAATAATTTAATATTTATTTATAAAAATTTCCCAAAAATTATTTGAGATGTAACACATTTCATCTCAAATAATTTTAGTACAATTTAACTTTCTACTTATTTTAGTGCAGACTATAATTATGTCTTGTCTGACTGACGGTTATCTAATGTGGCATATAGCTCTTAAGTTTAGAAATCAAATATGAAGGTTGTCACAAATACAAAGTAAAAAAATCAACGAAGATTGAATTGAGAGTTCAAATAAAGCCTAATACTTGCACTTGGTTAATATTCGCACAGCATGTTGATTTGTATTAAGTTTATTATATCTTAGTAAATACCTATACATTACAAGTTTTCGGCCATATACAGTAAAATTCATGTAATATTTATGCATGACTCTAGTGGTTATTCTATTAAATTAAAACAATTTTTTATAATACAATTTGTTCAATACACAATTATGAAGTAGAGAATGTTGTCCCGAACGTTGTATTTGTTATAAAAATGTAAGTATCAATATTGTTACCAGAGCGTTATGAGATTTTTATAAATTACTAAAAAGAATATTTGTCCTGACGTAAAAACAACTGTGTATCATGCAAATGCATTGATGAATCCATGTTTTAATCGCAAAAGCCCCGAAACTACCGAAATATTGAATTGTAAATAACTTAATTTTTAAATAAATTCATAAGCATAATTAGACATTATTAGGAGTCTTGTTGTAAGTCATTTTTAAAAAAAAAAAGGTGGTTGGTAAAATTACCTACGGTTTTGTGACTCTTAAGTCCCACTAAGCAATCTTCATAAGTTATAAGGACCGGTTTCGCAATAAATGTCTGATAAGTCCTGGTTAACTTACTTTGCTGATAGCAGCATGATAGTTTCGATATAATTTATCACCAAATTAGATCTAGGCCTAATATTATCTTCCATTCATACTTTGTAAAAATTAAGTGAAATAGGATTTGATTACATGAAGTTTCACAGATCTTACCAAAACATTCGCATTCAGACATTAGAAACCAATTTGTTCTAGTAATGTTAACCTTCTCAAACTTTAGATCTCTTATTTATTTTGTTAATGAAACGTTTTATGTTCCTATGTTGTATACCAAGATGTAGATTTTTATGATCATGATAAGAATAAAATAGTGTACGTACAGTGCAATATATTTTAATGACGGTGTTGTCAGTGCATTTATTTTTTAATGTAGTCGATCTCGGGTGTGTATCAGTATGATCAAGGACAGAATTACGATCACCATTCCAAACGTAGTATTCTGTATGGTGGTAAGTTTTTTATTCGCGTATCTCGACAAAATAGATGAATCCAAACGGCAATTTTAACGAAATTGAAACGTTTATATGTTTATAGAATGTGTATAAAGCTATATCTAAATAGAATATCTATAATATTATATATTGTTTTGTATATATAAAATCAATTTATGTTGTTTTCATAAAAACCATCATCAAATCCATTATCGATTCATGTCGAAATGCAGAAAATAACGCGCACAAAACCGCAATCGAATTCTAGTCTTATTAAAACCTTCTTATAAACAGTTCAGTTGGTTCAGGCAATTTGCGACGTAAACAGATAAAGTATAATTTTACGCAGAATCATAAATTTATTATTAATTTTCATATGAAAGAAGTCTATTTCAATAGGGGGACCTTGTTCTATATTAATTATTACGTGCCATACTTTTATCTAATGCGTTGCATGGTATTGCTACTTTGTAGTGTTATAAGTAGGTATTTAATAATGAAACGAAATAATTAGGCCTAGCAAACAAAAAAATAGACTTGGTTGATCTATTTTCTATGGCTTTAATTGTTAACTAGAATGCGTACAATCTGTTATTATTTTAAGGGACTGGTGTCAATGAGAACAATAAATTTTACACAGTAGTTTGTGTTAATAATTGTTAGTTAATGGCAGGTTAAGTAGACGTGAAATGTTAATACGGTATGGTTTTCTTGTAGACTCAAGGTAACTACTAGCTACTGTCCCTTCAAACTCTGAATGTGAATTAAGGAAATGATGAAATGCTTAGATGTTTATTATGCCAAGCAACGATTTTGGTTAATGCCACGAAAGTGCCAGCTTGTCGCTGCTTTGTGGATCTGTTTACCTACTTATTATGATGCCACGATGTAAACTTGTAGATATACCATTGTTTAGGTCAGTAGCGGATCCATACAGGACGGGATATTCAAGGGCTCTACTCCCTTTTAAAATTCTAGTGAATTCCTTTTCAATCCTTGGGTTGACTCAACAACATCTAATAGAGTAAGATCCCAGGGCTGCCAAACCTTACTTATTTTCTCAGAAACGAAATGTATAGAATAATATAGTGTTAGCACAGTCAAATAATCCATACAGTCGTTCGACGAACGCGTCTAGACGGGTCAATCGTGCGGGGGCCAAGAGGTGAGACGCGGGAAGAGCGGTACCTAGTTACATATATCGCCTTAGTTCGTAACTAGGTACATGTTTTTGGGGGCTGGCACGTGCTTGTTTTTTGTTCGTTACTTATTTATTTGCTTATGAATATTAATTAAGATGGTGCATACGACTTGTGCTGTGAGACATTGAAATTATTTATGCTGTTTAAAGATTTAAATAAATAAGGATTTAAAAAATCTGCTTTTCATCAATTTACTTATACCAAAAAAGAAAATTTAATTAATTATAGTTATTTATATTATTTTGAAATGTATGTACCTACCTATAACCACTTAAAGTAATGTGCATATTCCTACTAATCTACTAACTTTTTACAATATGTCATGTCTAGCCAAATCACAGAATAAAGTAGCAATTATTGTACGTTAACAACATGGCAGACGTAAGAAAATATGCGTTGTAAGGTAATATTCGATTCTGGTGTGATTTTAATTTCATTCAATAAGTAAGCTATCACATATTATTATGTATCTTGGTAACGGCGCATCCTAGCTCAAAAATAACCATACTTTTGGCCCCCTTTTATAAAACCCACACATGTTCTCCGTAATCTCATAGCCCGGTCACCCATCCATAAAATGACCGTGATGTCTATTGCTTTACCTGAAACGTAGTTTGCACGAAAAAAATCTGCAAAATACTTCATATCGATAACATAGGCTCTGCAAGCTGATCCCAAGGTTACCCATCCATTAAACCACCGCTATGTCAATAGCTTTATTTTAACTTGGTTTGTACGAAAAATGCTTTATATTCTTAACCGCCTCCCACGACACCTGCGGGATGAAATAGGTGCTGACTGACACTTTGTATGCAAATCTCTCACCGCACGAAAAATGCAACGTGTTTTATAATAATTATTTATCGTTCATTATTATAATATAATAAACTAGCTGTTTCCCACGGTTTCACCCGCGTCCTGAGGGAACTTCTTCGCGTACCCGATTAATTTTTAGCCTAAGTTACTCCTTGGTACATCAGGCCAGTGAGGGTCCCGTCAAAATAGGTCCAGCCGTTCCAGAGATTAGCGAGAACAAACAGACAGACAGACAAAAATTGTAAAAAATGACATTTCGGTGTATGTATGTACCGTGTATACATCTATATGCATTTAGTAAAAAGCGGTTTTTTTAATATTACAAACAGACACTCTTATTTTATTTATATGTATAGATAAGTGATTTACACTATATCATTCATGTGTAGCGTAGCAATTGTAATATTTTTCTAAAATAAATAGACGGTGTTTGAATAAGTAGGTATTGTATACATGTGGCAGCCCTAGCCTACTTACCCTTGTCTAGACGTTGTCGGCTTTTTCTACGAGATCAAAGGCGTCAAACTACTGTATGTCTTTATACTGTGGTGTTAGTATTTGCTAAGTGTACGGATACTTGCTAGTTTGAATTGTGGGCCAATTTTTAGTTATGAGGTGCTAAAGGTCCTCGGCAACAATTTCCATACATTTTCTAAATGCTGCACTAGGGGGCCCTAGTGGTCTCTATCGATAACTAGATATTTCGGAAACTTTAAAGCGTCTGCTAAAAATTACCGCCTCCGAAATTAGTGCGACAGTATTATTTATAATTTTTTAATTATATTTTCTAAAACATACATAAAAATCAGCACTGAGAATTTAAGAAAAGTTAGTACTATGTTTTCCTAACTTTAGAACCTCGTACCTAAAAATTGGCCCACGATTCAAGCTAATTTCGTTTTTGAAAAAAACAGGTAAGGTCTGGCGGCCCTGGGCTCTTGGACTATAAGAATGCCAGCCCTTAACTTCTATATTCTGGATGCGCTACTGGTTTCAGTACTTCCAATTTAATTATCCTACGTTTACGTTAGATACTAAAGTGCAACTTGATGCCACCAAAGTGAAATGAATATTTTAACATACCTTTGGAAGTAATTAATGCCATATTTTTAGTACCTGAACATGCTTTATTTATAACTGTGTAACTGATTGACATCTAATAACTCAAAGATTGCATTTAGAATACATACGAAATAATTAAATATAAACGCTCTTACAAAGACTCTTGTTTAATTTCTAAGTGAAAGTGTTTTTCTTACCTAGATCCAGTTTTGTAGGTTATGTTTGCATTTATTTTAATATTGATGTTAATTAGTTGTAAGAACTAGAAAGATCGGTGTTTGTGTAACCCTACACGGGAATAAAATAATTTTCAAATGATTTCCTGTGTTTTATTTGAGTAGGTAACATCAAACAAGTCGGTGGTGGACCAGTTTGAAAAAAAATCCCTTGGCTCGCTCCTAGAGTCTAAGTACACTAGAAACATGTTTTGTACACGAGTGTCAATTTGCGTGTAAAGTAGCACTGGAAGCGACGATGTCTTGCTGAGCGATTCTCGCCCTTATGGTGGTCTAGCGGGAAGTTGTTCGACTGGACTTACTTATAGGTCGTGTTTTATACAACTTATTGTTCTACTACTTGACTACCCCATTTCATTCCTTGGGTGTGTGGGGGCTAAGGAAAATACATGGAGCAAATAGTATCTTGGAGAACCAGTCTCTAGACTAGATGGAGAACCAGTAATGGACTACCAAAGGCTTTATGGGTTACAGGTCATGTCAGACTTGCTCGGTCAAAATGACTTGCGGAGTATTGGGTTGCAAAGCTAAGAGGATAAAATGATAAAAATGTAAATAATGTATACCTTTTCATCGGTGGAGGGAGCGGCTATTGATTTACAAAACTTAACAATCTCCAGATAATCGTCAGATTATAAGAAAGCACGTCTATGACGTTAGGATTTCTTCTTTTGCACGTTCTTATAGTGACCACGAGTTTGGGTCTCATCCAGACCGTCAGATTATTCAATGAGAGCCTTTTTTTTAAGTTCACTTAACATCCCTTCAGAAAACCTGACACGCAGTACACGCTCGATTAATTTTCTTTTTTTGCATTTCTAAATCTTTTGTATGACCACCCCACTACGCAAACGATCAGATTAACATTCCTACTTTATTAAAAATACGTAAGTCCCGAAATCCATTCATGGGCTCCCCTACTAAGCAAGATAGACGGAGAACGACGCCAGCGACGCCAACTGATTATTCCCGGTGTCCACCCCCTGCTTGTCCACCGCGGGTGGACAGAGACACAAATATTTAAAAAAATTCTCGCTGTGCACCCCTGGGGGACAGCGAGAATTAATTTTAAATTATTTTCGCTGGCCACCCCTGGTGGACAAAGACACGAGTTTTTTCATCACTTCTGATTCGGGTAGATAGGTTATGTTAGGTTCTCTTTTGACCCTTAACCCAAAAATAGGAGCCCTGCGAAGCAGGGCTCCGTCAACTTAGTTTATTAAAAATCAAATATTTAAAAAAATTCTCGCTGTCCCCCAGGGGTGCACAGCGAGAATTTTTTTAAATATTTGTGTCTCTGTCCACCCGCGGTGGACAAGCAGGGGGTGGACACCGGGAATAATCGGACGCCAACTACGAACTAAACTGGGGGCAGACCCACTTAAAACCGGCACACGAAATCCTTAGGGTCTGCTCTTCTATTGTAGGTAGTGTCCGACCGAAGCTTCGGCTTCGGCCACCTTCGGCCGTAAAAGCCATCTTCGGCCGGGTTTTGGGCCGAAGCCGAAGGTTTCGCCGAAGGTCCGAGCAATCGTCGGAATTGAACGAACTATTACGAAAGACTGAGTGAGAGAGAGCGCGGCGGACTGGTCGTGTTTACAGGGGCCACCGCGGTTAGTCACTGTCAACTTTATCATATTGCGTGCGCGTCAAGACAAGTTCATACGTATTTTTAAACACCTGTACCTACTTTTTTACCCGACTGCGTGACGCAAAGGAGGGTAATGTGTTTATCAGTCTATGTATGTATGTATGCATGTATGTTTGTTTCTATGTGGCGTTCTAGAGACCAAATGCGTAGGCCAATTTTTACCCGACTGCGCGACGCAAAGGAGGGTAATGTGTTTATCAGTCTATGTATGTATTTATGCATGTATGTTTGTTTCTATGTGGCGTTCTAGAGACCAAATGCGTAGGCCAATTTTTACCCGACTGCGCGACGCAAAGGAGGGTAATGTGTTTATCAGTCTATGTATGTATGTATGTATGTTTGTTTCTATGTGGCGTTCTAGAGACCAAATGCGTAGGCCAATTTTTACCCGACTGCGCGACGCAAAGGAGGGTAATGTGTTTATCAGTCTATGTATGTATGTATGTATGTTTGTTTCTATGTGGCGTTCTAGAGACCAAATGCGTTGGCCAATTTTGATGATTCTTACGTCAATCGAATCGTCTTAACCTTGCGAGTGTCACTAAAGACATGACAGTAATCAAAATTCACCACAGCGACAACCAAACGCCATATTATTGTCAAAATGAAAAAAAAAAATGTCGATAAACTATGTCATGTGGGGTGTCGTTGAATAGGTATTTTAAAATCATCTTTAGGTTCATTTTATCTTTTTTCATTTTAAATAATAGTTTAGGATATATAACGATTTAAAGTTGTTTAACAATACAATCATCCTCGCTAATGTTGTTACTTATTGATTTAAGTTTTTACTTCAAGTAGAAACGATAATCAAACAAAAATACAGTGAATAAATAAAATATAGTATAAAATAAAATAAAAAATAAAATAAAACAAAAAAACCCGACTGCGTAAAAAATAATTTAAAAAAATTCGTGAAGAAAATAACTTAAATAAGAACTAAAAAGAAAAAAACAAGGCCTGTCGTTTAGAATTCTAATGCAGTACAGAACGACTCACAGTCGGGGCCCCTTGGGAACATTTGATTGGTAAAATTTGAATGGGCCCCGACTGTGAGTCGCTGTTCTGCATTAGAATTCTAAACGACTTTCCTTGTTTCTTTCTTTTTAGTTTTTATTTAAGTTATATTTTTTACGTATTTCTTTAAATTATTTTTTACGCAAGCGGGATTTTTGTTTTTCTCTAAATTTCTTTTTTAGTGTTTTGTATTTGTGTGAGACAGTCAATATTGAAGTTTTGAAATAATTTATGATATTAATTGTAGCTTGTAGACAATATTGTCAATATTGAACAAACTTACTAAGAACTTATAAACCTTCGGCTTCGGCTTCGGCCGCAGGTTGTGGCGATTGCCGATTAATCGGCTTCGGCTTCGGCCAAAAATCGACCTTCGGTCGAACACTAATTGTAGGTAATCTGAGCTCGTTGACAATAGATACCTCTTATGAGGCCGAAACTGCTCCAGTTTAATCGAACTAGGTACTTAATTAGTAGTAGAATAGTTTCTGTTTTTGGAGTAAATTACCCATTGCTAGGTATTTAACTGCTAGAACGTTTAAGAAATTAGGCAATCCGCTGGGGAACCAAAGTCCACATAACTCAAAGAACTCGGCAGGAAGGTTCACAGGCAATGGGTACCGCATGAACTAGGCGGTTCGTTACCGTCACAATAACGACGGAATATTAAATCTTAACGTTACTTGAGATGAAATACCTATGTGCAATCTGTAAGTGTGAAATATGTGTATCCTACACATATTTCATACATCATTCGGAATCGCTCAGTATAGTGAGTGGTTCAACTCAGGCACACCAACCAAATCATGTCCCAAGTGAAAGTAGAATCAGAGAGGTAAAAGGACTGGTGAGTGTTTAGTGAACCAGGGATCCACCCTACAGAAAATTTTGAGTACCTAGGTATGCCCGATCAATGAATATGATTGGTGGACACCAAACCTGTCCATAGCAACAGCAACAAGTAGATACATATAAGTAAGTATAGGTAGGTATCATCTGGTATCAAGAAATGGTTTTAAGGTACTTGTTACAGGACTAAGTAGTCGTTAGAGATTAGAGGCTTAGTCTGAATTTGGGGAGTAATTGATTTAATTCGAGACATTCGTCGAGAGGAACACACGCCATAAATATATTTTCTATAAGCGCCACTTCTGAACAAACGACCGTTACTAAGGGCGACAAAACGCCGTTCAAATTCGGACTAAGCCTCAGTCCGCTCGCTCTTGGATATGTCTTAAGCTATATGTCTATCAAGAGCCAATTTCCGTTTGCCCTGACGCAAATTAAACAGGAGGTTAATTTAGGGCCGGCGCACACTGACGTTGCGGCACGGCACGGCATAGCAAAGGATTTTATTACTGATTAAATTATTTTTATTCTTATTTCGATGAGTTTAGAATTCATATTATTATTTCACTACAATCATATCGCGGCACGCCTTGGCGTACTGCAGGACGCCGCGGCACGTTCGTGGCATACTGTGGGATGCCGCGGTATGATTGTTTTCTCTTCAACGTATCAGTTTGTATTTGTCTTTCTTCATCTTCAGCAAGAAGTGCTAATAATACTAAATTCCAGTTAATTGGACGAATATGAGCGAGTCTTAACTTTTCCTAATTAGGTAGCCAATCAGTGGACCTACAGCGACTCCAGTAGTCCTACCATTATTATACGATTTCTATCAACCAGGCCTCGCTGCTCGCGTGAACGGTAAAACCCAGCTCTCGTCGATTTGACCGGCAACAAGAGCGAACCAGTTGTTGCAGCATACACGCCGATGTAACCAGTCTAAATGCCATGCAAACATGAAACCTATTTGTATAGAAGCTTGAATTGACTTCGGCTCAGTGTAAAATAAGCTCAGATGCTGTCCGTTTGGTGGAAATCGTACATTAGGGGACGGTGAGGACACCATGTAGTTTTAGCGAGCAAGCCCTGAATGCTTGCTCTGAATAAGGGATGGTCTCCAACTGCTCCGTCAACCCAGACTCGGTCGAGCCTATCCGTACGACTAAGAGGCGTGACTTGAGACGGCTCTGATAGAATATCCACCTCATCTCCTAAAAGAAGTTGACCTACGGCGGTCCCAATATTTCATCAAATACACCGGCTATTAGATGTTCTACGATATCAACCATACTTTATTTCCTTTTCTACAATAGTTTATTGAACACAAAAATTCAAGGAAAAAAATTAATAAAAGAATAAGTTCATAAAACTAAATATGCTTTATTTCACATCGTGTCAATATTCATTGGTCACAAACATGTTTTGCACTTCGACAATGGAACTTACACGTTACGCCGCGCTTTTCGTTTACAATATAAAATATATGCAATTAACAACAATCCCTCTGTTATGAATAAATTACAAAATCATTTAATTTTATATACGAAGCAGAGGTGGTATTGCGCGGGCCTCGCACTCTATACTATAGCATAACATCACGCGTGTTTTATTTGAGAAGTAAGCAGGATTACGTCCTGTATAGATACTGTATCAGATCAAAAATACTGCACTGGAATCGTTTCTTAACACTGTGGGAATGACACTTCACTATTAAATTGTATAATATGTGTGCATGTACTCATGAGTATAATATTTTGCTATATGTCTTTAAGACACTGTGGAAGTGCTGTTGTCTTTACCCCTCACTAATAATCATTGTACTGTAGTGGAATATGGTCTTGATATTAACAAGAGCTATTCGTTCGCTATGTATCTTTTCTCAATGTCATTGATGATGGAAGAAATTACCGTTTTATTACAAAAATTCTTGGTAAAGGGTAAAAATTGCCATAAATTGACAGAATTGCACACAAAAGACAGTTTGGACCGGATGTCTATAGAAACCAATTTAACCAGTTCTGAATTTTCCCATTCCCAAATGGTTGCTTGATATATTTGCCTTCTCATAGTAAAACATCGTGGTGCTATGAATTTTTGCGATTGTATCCCTTCGATTACGTCAAACCATTTAACCGCCAATGTCGGATATATCCGATCTTTTTTCAAAAATCCGAAATTGATAGTTAAATGGTTAAAACGCGCCTTTAGAAAATGTATGTATAACAGCAATTGAGTATTTTCGTTCTTCGTGTCAAAAGGAGCATTCAATAGAATGCAAAAACCACGATTATACAAATATTTTGACTAAAGGACGTATTTACAAATTAGACTTTGTAATAACTGAGTTGTAAGTTGCTAATACACATTGGTACCTATTGTAAATGTTATGATTGGAAGCCTATTTTCTTACCATCGTCTTTATGTCGTTATTTCATTGTATTTCAAGAACATAATTCATTGTGAGTAATATATTACAAACTGATAGCTTGACGTTTGTTTTACATGAGGTCTATCTAACTGATCTAGCGATCTATCTCTTTCAGTGGGAGATAAATTGCTGTACCGGTTTTACATTATCTTGTGTTTTCATTCTCCGTTTGCGTCGGAAATTCTCTTGTAAGATTTGTCGAGAGTTTAGGAATAAACTTATTGCTTTCATATAAGAGAAATGTATGTATTTCCATGTTAGTTGTAGAGGCCCGCGCATCACATAAGTCTCACTCCAAGCAAGATTATATAAAGTAGGTATAATGTTTGGACGTTTAGCTCCTAGTGTATCCGACGTCGCAACAACTAATCAACGCTCCGCGAGGGCATTTAAAATAATCACCTGTCAAAATTTAACCTCTCTAACAACAAGTTATTAAACTCTTAATCATTAAACAAAATTATCATCACAATATCACAAATAAAATACAGAACATTGACGCTGTACACTACCCCATGTTATTACGGCGAGAAATTTAGTACACGTACAACCATCGAAGTATATAACAAACAGAAACATCACGCCTCCACCACACCGGGCCAGGCACTAGTGTAGCTACCTGCTTGTGATAATGTTGCCATACATGATTTTTTACTCCAACTTCAACATTGGAAACACCTCTAATACTGTCAATGTCAAAGTGACAGATATGTATAAAGATATCTGTCAAAAACAGCGGCTACGGGCTACACTGTGGTGCGACAGTTGCACATCCAGTTATATACATCAACGCTTATAAGTATCAACGTAAGTATAAAGCTTAGTATGGATTTTTTAAATCAATATGTCCAATACAGACATTATCTATTCTTATCCATAAGCGAATTCAGTCGAATATTTTAATAGTACAAACAAAATGTATTTTATACATTTGAAATTAATGGAAAAGTGTCGAATATACAAATTAAGTCTTATATAAAACGTTCATAATCTCAGAGTCACATGAGGGCTGAGCGCAACCGCCGTGTGACGCGAGACCGCCGGACCAAGTGTGAAACTAACTTACTGTACAAAATAATAATAGAACAACTCAAACACTATAATACAAAATTAAAAGAGGACAAAATAAAAACAATATTATACAAAGTCTTACGTCCGTTCACACCTGCCGGGCCAGCTACAACCGTCGCACTCGTTCGATAAGAAATTAAAAACAAATCCAAAAACAATATACATTTTTAGTGAATTTATTTATACAGACCGAAAAAAACAGTCGTAGAAAAAAGTTTTAAATATTTATAGTAGAAAGTCAGCCTTCGCGTAACAATCATTCACTAAACCATTCGCCTAACTAGTGGCCCTCCACACACTGGACACTCGGCGTGCCGGGACATCTCACAAGCTAGTTATCGAAGCGGCATGACTAGTTTTGAACGCAAACTGTTTAGACTCGTAGCTAGGTTTATCTATTGCATTACAATGTTTGTAGGAACGCGCTAGTCTACACGGTACAGGGGGCAGGGGTCGGGGGTTGGATGGGCTCGGTGGTCGGTGGTCGGTCTAAACAGTTTGGCCCTGTGGGGCTGTGGCGGGGGCTGGGGGCGCGGGCGGGGGCGTCACCGCAGCGCGCGGCAGCGCCGGCACACGCGCACGGACCCGCACGAGCCCCACGGACTCATCTCCGAGCACGAGCCGCAGAAGATGCCGCCGCACCGCCTACGGAACAACACATACACGTTACACATCACACTCCTTCTGCGTTATGTTCACCTGGTACTTTATGCATAATTATGTCAGCAGAAAAATGTGTTGCTTTAATTCTTGTTTTGGTGATGATAAAATCAGTTATAATAAATAAGTAATGAAACGAAAATTCTATCTCGAGTCTCACTCATTTAGTATCATCATCAGACCTATATATAAACTGTCCCACTGCTGGGCACGGGCCTCTTCTCACTATGAGAAGGGTAAGGCCATAGTCCACCACGCTGGCCTAGTGCGGGTTATGGAGAACTCCCAGACATGCAGGTTTCCTCACGATGTTTTCCTTCACTGTTTAGCAAGCGATAAAATTAACAATTTAAAACGGACATAGGCAACTCCGAAGTCATTGGTGCGTCCCGTGGATTCGAACCCGGACCCTCTGCGTAGCAGTCTGTCGGTCTCTCCACTAAGCTGTCGCTGCTTCATTTAATATGCTCTTGCAAAATTATTATTCTCGTTAGATCATTTTATCTTTAGGCCGACATTAAGGTGAAGATGTATGATACAACTAGCGCATTCTATGTTGCTCAGTCTGAAGTTAGTCACTATAAAAAAGTTCGCGCATGTATTGTGGGTCATTCTCAAGCGACTCATTATTGCCACCGAAAGCAAGCCAATAAATGAGTCGCCTGAGAATGCCATGTACAATATTTCTCACCTTCCAACCATAATGTTCTGCTACCAAAGAGTTCCTTGAATGGGCATTGTGCAGCCGCTAGTGACTAACATCACCTCGGCGAGCTGAAAATGCGCGAATTGTAGATGTAGTTTACCTGCAGTGGTGGCGTCTCCTCGCGAGCCAGAAGTGGTTCTTGCAGTACTGGCAGCGCGGCGCGGCGCTGTCGGGCAGCCACACAACACCGCGGGCCTCCTCGCCCACCTCCACCTCCGAGCACGAGCCGCTGCTGCTGCCGCTCCCCCCTCCTCCTACGCCTCCCGCCGGCGAGCCCTCCCCCGCACGGCCCCCCGCGCCCGAGCTTGACGTCACTGACGCGCCCGACGACTTCTAAGAGATACACAATATTATAAGCTTATTTTCCTAGCGTTATCCCAGTTGCATCCCGGGATCCGCTTACTAGACTATCCAAATTTGCTTCAATATTAGCTTTTCCACAGAACAATAGCTACAAAATATTATAATCATAGTGCGAATATAATTATGTCCAAAAAACTAAGAGCAAAATTTAAAAAAGAAATTACTCCCGCCAATATTTTTGGCTTGCCCTACTTATCATCTATCAACCACCATGTCAATCATAAAACTTTGTTTCACCAAAAAAGCTCATAGAGATAAACACAATTTTTTTTTTAATATCTATGCCTGCATCTTCAAAAAATAAAAAGTGCCTAGTTAACTTAGCCAATATCGAAAACTATGAAGAAAACATGTGATAACAAGAAAGTTGCACGATCACCAACCCAATTTTGTTAAAGCCACAATGAATGAGTACACATTAATTATAAATAAAACCCACAACAAAAGCAAAAAGAAAAATAATGCAAACAATGATAATTATTGGCCCATATGATAGTAATGTATCTTCCATGTTATTTCAGTGGTCATGAGATCGTTCAACTTTACAAATATCATAAGCGTGGTAAGCAGCCCATACACATTCAAATATATTTGTAAGTAATTTACAACCGTGCACCATAAAGCGGCTGCATTGAGAATCTTTATCCACATCGATAAATTTGAAAATATTGTGTCATCGTAAATGCTTTTTAAACTACACTCTGTTCGGAATATGGAAAGATATACGGTAAATACATGAATGACTTTAGCCAGATGCTCTTCAGAAACAACAACCTCAAGGAATCAACAAGAGTATGCAAAGTTCTCATGACCTATGCCATACTCTTTGGAAGTTGGATCAAAAATATATCTCAAAGCATCTGACCGAAAGAATAATAATTTAGCATATTGCTATCTTCTTTCCAAGGCAGTTTTTCCCAAAGAGAAGATAAAACTTGGGAGAGTTTGGAATAACATTGTTATTGTTAAGACGCTTATAGGCGTTTAATGTGCTTCAAAGTGTCAAGCAAATAAATTGATATTTTTATTCTATACTCGCTGATCCGCCGAAATTCGTACCGCCTAACAGTCGGTTCTTTATTTATTTTTTATTTACTTTATTTTTTCTCTCTGTAAAAACCATCCTTGTACTTCAAGGAATATTATAAAAAAGAATTAACGAAACCGGTTCAGCTGCTCTCAGTATTTGCGCATAGCAGCACATTTAGCGATTCATTTTTATATTATAGATTAACAAATTAAAGTATTTAAAATGGTAACTTTTGACAAATGTTATATATTATTAATATTAGGATTTTACATGAAGAAAGATATTAAAACTTTAGGTAATGATTATGGTAGCAAATTAAGAAGGTTGTAGGTTATATATACTTCTAGTTGACCTTTCTGTGACGTAATAGATTATCCCAGAAAGTTATCCCATATCTTAGTGATATTAAGCCATTTCCCAGCCCTACAAAGTGTAGTATAGAATGTATATGAGCCGCGTAGCAGAAAATTTTAGTGAAAACTCAAACATAACGGATGCGTACGAGTAGACGTATACGTGCACGTTCCTTTTGTTGCGATATAATGAAACTGCTGATACAACAAACTGTCTCAGTTTGCGTATTTGTCTGGGTTATACTAGGCGACGGATGACAATATTTTTCGATAATCGTGATCATCTTCATACCACAAGACCAAAAAAAGAGGGCGGCCAAAGATGAGCTGAATAGATATGATCACAAAAGGTACGACCATTTGCAATGTGTCTGACAATGTGAATGACACTGACACGCCCAAGCAGAGCAAAGTGGAAGGAGAAGACTCGGAAAGTAGACCCAACAGGTGAGAATAACAATGCTTAGGAGAGAGAGAGAGATGACAAATTTCACTTGGTCAGTGCGGGTGATATAATTTGTGGATGTTTCTATATGTGCCTCGTTAGTTTCGCGGCATAAATGTGCGCGTGGGATTGGGAGGTCTCGGGTTCAATTCCCGGGTCGGGAAAAGTGTTATTTGGTTTTCCCGTTAGGAAATTCTCAGTAGCAGCACGGAGTCTGGTAATGTGCCCGGTATGGCAATAGGCTCGCCCCCTATTACGTGGGACTTAAAAATTCCTGGCGAAATGTGGGTGTAATATTACACCTCTGCCTACCCTTTCGGGAATACAGGCGTGAGTCTATAAATAAAAAAAAATAAAAAAATCTATATGTGCATAGTACAGTTGTCGCGAAAATTTTCGCAGAATATGCCTCTTTTTACAAAGTGAAGGCAGGTATACGTATATGTGCAGGTGTACGCTTGTATCCGTGATGTGCGAGCGTGTGTTAGTAGTGATAGAACAAAGCATGTGTGTACGTACATATGTCGCTTTACCTGTGAGTGCGCGGGCGTCGGTCCCCCCGCGCCCCCCGCGCCGCCCGCCGCGCGCAGTGCCGACCGCGCCTCGCGCAGTTGACCCGATAGCTCCTCTACTACTTTCTGTAACAACATGATTTAATTATAATTCATAAATTATTTAAAAAAAATGTGTACTGGATGCGAGCGAACGTACATGGCGTCTGTAAGAAATAGTTGATTTTATTCGTGTCACTTTTTTTTTAAATGCGAATGATTTAAGCTCCGTATTTACTCACTACCATATAGTAATGAGTGAATAGTTTTCTCGTAATAAAACTATACAGTTTTACTAAACCGAGTCAAGTGGCTCGCTTGGAGTAAACTTACTGTATAATTTTATTATGAATGGCAGGGAACAGTGAGTTTTGCAGTCCACGTGTTGTTTCTTACTTGTAAGTAAGCAAGGGAGCTTAAGTATCTATCGCGTTCACCTTATTTGAACGACTTCATGTAGAATTCGTGTGGTGTTCACTGAACCTTTATTTGTAAGGGATGCATATTGTCGTGTGGTTACCTTCTGGTAGAGTATGATCTGGTGCAGGCGCGCCTGCAGCGGGTCGAGCGCGGGCGGCAGGCCGTCCAGCGCCTCGGCGCCGGCCGCCGCGCCCGCCGCGCCGCCGCCGCACACGCAGCGCACGCGCTCGGCGCCCACCTCGCCGCCGCACACGCCGCACCAGCACACCGACCCGCTGCCGCCCGATTCGCCTGATGTTTCGATGCCACCTGCAAGAAAATCAATACAAATGTTTAAGAAAAATTTACTCAAAACACATTCTCGAGGATTGAAAATTTGGTGTTACTTTACCATGCACAATAATAAAACGCGCAAATACCAGGCTACCATAAACCCGTAGAGAGTATTTTACTAGTTCGTCGTAGCGGCCATACATTACACTAACTAGTCTTATATTTTTATGTAAACGGGAAACAATGTTCACTAACTGTTTACGACGCAACATTTAAGTATCAGGGTAGCATAAAATCGCAAAGCTCGCCTCACCGACAGATCACAAATCAGCATCATGAGGTAAATTCGTGATCTATCTGGATGTCTGACTGCTATACAACTCTCAAATACCAGGCTATCATAAACACGCAGAAGGTACTCACTAGTCGTGCTACGATAGTTCGTCTCAAATATTGGGTTGATTACATAGTACACCTAACGAGTACAGTGGCGAGTCTCTCTCGCTACGTGTTTATGTTTTAGTTTTCAAATTACATACTATTCTCAATTTAAATATCTGTTAATAACAAATGGAGCTTTGAAACAACAATAAAATTTATTCAGTATTACAAAATACCTAAGACTATAGAATAAAAGGCAGACAGAGCGCGCAGAACACTTGCGTGAGGCCACTAAAGCAAATACAAAATTGAAAAGCGAATACAAACTCGACTCAGTGCGCTGCGAAGCATCGCACAGTTCACACGCCACGATCGATCCAGCTTTTAAATTCATAAAATGCCGTCTTGCGTTTTTAAACATTGTAAAAGTTGTTTCTAAAAGCAAATACGGGAAGATGGAATATATTCTTACAGATAACTATGGATTATTTGACCGTTTTATAATATTATTTCGATAAAATTCGTATTTCTGCAGAAAATATGTAAGTGTTGCCATTTTACGTCGACACCGTTTTCCCTGAATTAGGGAAAATGCACTTGTCAATTGATTATGTAGGTAATAATTATTGTCAAGTTAATGAAAAATACATTAACGTATTGTAAAAGTATATTGTAGATTATATTTTTCTTATAAATATACTAATAGGATTTCCATTAGTATATACATTGTTTTGAGTTCGATCCCCAAACGATCCAAATATTCGTGTACACGCGGCTACTTCTCAAGCTATACACTTTGACCTTTGTACCGTTGTTAGACCTTTGTACCGTTCTTATGGCGTAGGGAATAAGTATCAAAATCGTACTTCGACTATTTAGCTTGACTTGGCGCCGTGTGTACATTAAGTACAGAAACAGAAATTATTGATTGTAGCCATTATTTATTTTTAAGTGCAATTTTTTTTGGTTACGATTTATGATTATGATATTCATAATTTATTGTATGCATGACAAAATGTTTTTAGCTAATTTATATTTATGACGGAAGCCTATCTATTTATTTCTCAATTTACGAATAAAATTAATTAAAACTTAACTCGGCGCCTACATTTTTTAAGAAATGTATTTATAAAAGCATACTTTAATGGTATCTTTTATTTGAATAATTTTCACAACAGCATTACATATTAAAAGCATTAATTAAATCTATGGTAAATTCTTCAAAACCACAAACGAATATAAAATATTACCTATGTAATATTTTTATATTCGTTTGCAAAAACTATATGCAAAATAGTGGGAGATTATTCATAATCTGGCAACTTTACACACACATAGACGCGCGTGTCCGTACAGTGCCAGTCGCCAAATGTCACGCACACATAGCTGTCAACGTGCCTCACTTAGTTGGACGAATACGCTACATCTGGTTCTTGTTTGTTAAATCTGTGCAAAATACATTAATGTTTGTGGATTTTTTTTTTATTTGAAAACTCGTTTAAATTATTTTTTTTTGCGATCCATTGCAGACGTAAGCCTAATCAAAACTAAACTGACTCGCCACTATAGTAAATACGTGTGACCACCCACTCGGTTCGGCGACTCTCTCGGCCGAGATTGCATTTACTGACTCGCTAGGTGTAACCCATTAGTGGCAGCAGGTGGAGTCTTCGCGGTGAGGTAGGAATGGTAGGATATATTATTATAGCATGCCTTCTAACTGGCCGCAATTATAACACACAAGTACCAGGCGATCATAAACATGTAGAAGGCACTCACTAGTTGTGCTCGTTCTTCTTGATGATTTATTTTGTGAAGTTAGAACATAGCAGACAAGTCTAACCGACCACGATATAATACACAAGTACCAGGCTACCATTAACATGCAGAAGATACTCACTAGTCGTGCTGGTCCGTCTCGAACAGTGGCAACAGGCAAGTCTTCGCGGTGAGGTAGGACATAAGGTAAGCTGGCTTGCGACGCGCGTGCGTGCGTGAGTAGATCGTCGCGGTTGGGATTGTGCCTCACCCTCGCTCTCAGAGCTGATACTGCTTGACGTCGCACCGCCTACGAACATCATAGGTACAATTAGTATTCAATCAAAACCTCAAATTACGTCGATTTTGTATAAAAAATGCGATACGAATCATTTTGTATTAAAAATAAAAATGCGAAACCAACTATAGCAAAGACGGGGGCGGGTTCAAAAATCATGAAAATCGTTAGACGTAATTTATAGATGGGCCCCTAAACTACCTCATATACCCAAAAGTAATATCACACTCACCATTCAAATCAACCTCCAAGAACTTAGTAGCGACATCATCTATCCCATTCAGTCCGTTGGTAACACCATTATGGTTGGTGGGTATATCCAGCACGTTGTGGTTCGCGCGGTCATTGTCCGTACAGTTGTGGTTGTCTACGGGCGAGGCCTCGTGCGAGGGGGTGCGGGAGGGGGTCGGCTCCCCCCTGCCCTCGTTGATGTCGAACCCGGTGGAAGACTGGTTGGACGACTCGGAGATGGACCGCCATGTGATACTGATGTTGCGCGTTCTGCCGGTTTCGCGGGCAGCCTGGAACACAAAAACAATAACGAATGAAGCTAGTGATATAATTAATATGACTCATTTTCACGGCTATTAAGCTACCATATGTAAAAAACCTTATATTTTCCTTGACGTTTCGGCATGGGTTACACCAACCGTGGTCACCAAATGATTTATAAATAATTACGCGTTATAGACCCGTTAAATAAATATTACTATGTATACAAGTCGCGAAAGTTTACAGTATTTTCAAAGGGAAGAGACGCTAGCTGGCAAGAAAATTTGAAGGTTCATTTCAGCTTTCTGACCCTTCATCGTAGGAAAATTAAGCTTCGCTGGTATTGATAGAGAGTGTCAATCTTTAGTTAGGTTGACGATAGTGTCATTTCATACACCCTGCATTACTAAAACATCTGTGTACACACGCTTTTTCCCGTATATTATTGTCTTGTTCGATTACGAATTACGATGCCATTGGCAGTTTCTTAGGAAGGCTCAAGTCGAAGTCGTTTAGAATGTACCAAGCACTAACCTCCTGCATCCCCATGACATCCGTGTACGTATCACAGACGAACACTGGCGGCTCCTCGGGCGTGTCGCCGTCGGGCGTGGTCTGGTCGACCACGGTGCCGTTGGTGGTCGCGTCGGGCGTGGTCGTATCAACCATGTCCTCCGAGTGGTCGATCACGTCCTCCGAGTGGTCGATCACTTGATCGGTGAGCGCTACCCCTCCTAGCTCCCTCTCTAGGGAGGAGGAGCCGCTCGCGAGGTCCCGGGGTAAGCGGGTGCTGTTCTCGAAGTGGTCTGGATGGAGGCCGTCCACCTGGAAATCAGAATATGATTGTAGAAATCTGTAGGTAGTAGGTTTTATGCGTGTGGTATAAATAAAAATGTATGCTGTATGTAAAATTGGAAACAAAATAACGAAGGCAATAAAAACTTTTTTACTTAACAGGGCCTTAGTTAGTTAGCCGGTATCTGATTTATATTTATATCTATATCCAAGATCTTATTATCTCTATTCTCGATGCTGCGGTCCGCAAATGCTAGTTAGGAACGAAGTTTCCTAATTTTGCTTTAACTCCATAAACAATTTAAGCCGCCGCCTCGTCGCTCGCTTCGAGTATTGTGGGTTCGATACACACACGAGACAACACAACACTTTGTGTGACCTATAAATTGTTCTTTCGAATTTGGTTGTGCTTTATGTGTTCTTTAAATTATTGTTTCGAGGTCTGGATGTGCTTCGTGTCCGCTGGTTATGTTTGCAAAGTTTGTTTCGACACAGCATTGATGACTAGTGTGGTAGTTGTTGAGTACCTGGTCGGGTGTTGGTGCAGGTAGCGGCAGCACGGGTAGCGCGTCCACGCAGCTGTCCGTGAGCGCCGCGCGACACTCGCGACGGGACTCGCACTCCGGGGACACTACCATCGATAGCTTCCTGCAAACACACACCATACATTATTAAACAATAATCGATTTTAAACTTTCGCAATTCGTAAACGTCATAAAATGTGATTGAAACGAGTCTTACTCGCGATATTCAATTATATTTTTATTTTAATAATTCTTATGTTATTAAGTTCTAAAGTGTTTTTTGTTTGGCTGGTCGACGGGCTAATAAAGACAGCTAAAGGCTACAGGCCCAGGAACTACTGGGCCTGTAGCCAAATGGCATTCCATTAGCGATATCGCTAAATGCAAAAATGTATGAAACTGACATAGGCCTTCGATATATCACGAGATCAACAAAGAAGGAATTTCTTATGTTGCTATGGCAACCAAGCATTAGCGAAAGTAGAAATCAGAGGGTCTAGTACGAGTTTGCACTCGATCGTCACGGTGACGATAGACTAGTCGACGGGAACAATTTCCATACATTTTTTTATGCGCCCTCTAACGATCTCTACCGATCTAAAACGCCCCGCTTTTAGAAATATATGGAAATTGTTCCCGTCGACTAGTCTATCGTCACCGTGACGACCGAGTACAAAACTCATATTAGACTCTTAGAGCGAATGCCATTTAGCTTGGCTGTCTGGTCCGAGTTGATAAATTATTCTTTATGCTGGATAATATATTTATTAAGTAAAGCTATAATAATCACATCACGCTATGAGCCATTAGTACGGAGCAATAGCCATCAATCATAAAATTGTAATCACACGCACGTATTTTACACATAAAAACCAGATACGTACATAACATCGGGTGCTAAGCTAGGGTCACTACATCTTCGTTGTGCTGTCCGTTTCTCTCCTTCGTTGAGTAGGTTGTCACACGATCGTGTTTTGGTCATAAGGCCTGCGAAATAATTAACAATTTACAATTACCTATCACTGCACTTGCTTATATCCCCGGTAGGGTGTAGTATTACTTCCACGTTTCATTATGTTATGAATTTATAGGTGTTATGTAATAAAGGGAGCGAGTCTATTGCCGTAGCTAGCAACCTTGCCAGACTCCGTTCTGCTACGTTTGGAAAACGCAGTAACAGGGATTCAGTCAGCAGACGTATACGTTATTTACTAGATCACGGAGGAGGCAATCTATTTTATTAAAGTGTAACACAAAAATAGTCACTTAAGGCTTAACGTTGAACGTTTACAATATTAAACCTTATCTTCATAGCCAAAGAATAAATTATCGCTTGAGCAGCGACATGCCCGTTCAGGTATACGTACTCAGCGATGAACGTTTCCAATATAAACCTTATCTCAATACACAAAGAATACAATATCGCTTAAGCCGCAACGTACACGTGCCCGCACTCGTATACGCACTCAGCGCTGAACGTTACAAATTTAAACCCTATCTCAACACCCATAGAGTATAATATGACGGTTTTACATTAAAATAAAACCGATATTATGTGCCGAGAGAAAACATACAGCATTGCTGTGAAGAAGCAGTTGTATACTTATCGTCTTGTCTATGGTCGACTCGATGGATTACGTCACTTTGTCTTGTTAGTTTTGCTATTGGTCACCAGTGTCGCTAGTGTGCCAGCAAGGGAGGGGCGCACGCGCCGCCATCTTAACGTTCATAGTCTTCACCAGGAAGTACTTCCCGCAATGCTGTATGTTTTCTCTCGGCACATAATATCGGTTTTATTTTAATGTAAAACCGTCATATTAATGTGCCTCCCGGAAAACATACAGCATTGCTGTGAAGATGTGTTTGTTATCTGCTGGTGATAAACGTATGTAATATCACAACGCTATGATGAAGTATGAGAAAAATAATGAAATCAATATGCTTGGATTATTGTATTGTTCATTTATTTTTTACTTATTTGTAGTTACATGAAATTAGAAACATAATACAAAATTATTTAGTTTATATGATAAATTACAGTAACTGAAAACTTGATTTACATCAATTACCGCAATATTATACAATTACTGATGCTGACGATGATTAAATATATATAACAAGTTTAAATTAATCAAAACGACGTAAATGATTTAAAGAATGAGGTGCGTTCATTCTGTGGAATTTCTATCTGTCGACAATAGTGATTAAAAAACGTATTGGATGATTTCCAGTTCCCACAGGATAGTATCTCGTCGATAGGTAAATTATCTAGCCATCTCCTGGAAGCCACGGCTGATCTGCAGCTGCCTGGGGTTGCAGTGATACCACTGTCTCGAAGAACTGTGCGGACCCAATTAGCAATAACAGTGCGTGATGCCTCTTTAGCCTGGCCACAAATAGTAACAAAGAGACTATTGAGGTTGCTGTCAGCTCTTCTAGGTTGTGTTTTTTCTATTAGCCGTCTCGTTAATGTGACTGGACATATATTTTCGTCAGGATGCTTAAAGATTTTCCATGCTGATTGTCGATGACAGTGAGTGTCGGTTTTGGATCCGAATGCAGGTATAAAGATAATGTTGTCTCCATTATCATGGAAGTTATTTGAAGATGTTCTCAAGAGAGTTAAGTCGTGGACACGGCGTCCCGATGCTAACAACAGAATGATCGCTGCTCGCCGAGATACATCAAACAAAGTGTTCTTCGGTGGATTAGATGACAGCCATTCCAACACGATTATCGGGTCCCATGTCGTTGGCATTCTGGTCGACTTTGGCTTAGCCATTCCAATAGCTTTGAGAACGTGTTTGATAATGAAATGAGAGAATGTTTGTTGTTCTACATGTGGCCCACAAAATGTCATAATAGCCGATTTGTGCACTAGTATAGTACTATATGCGAGGTTTTCATTCACTAGTAAGTTTATGAGAAATCTGGCGACATCTGTTGCTTGCGGAGTTCTGGGATTTAGCCTGTATTTAGAGCACCAGGATAACCATCGTTTTATTGCTGGTAAATAAGTGGAAAGAGTTGACCGTCGCCAACTAGTTTTGAGAATTTCTCTTTCTTGTGCCGACCAATCTTTTATTTGTTCGCCCCACCCCCAACTTTCCAGATCTTCAGCGACAATGTTTGAACCTGTGGGGGAGGCAGCATTGTTGTCATGTCTATCAGGGTTTCTGACAGGTTCTGGAGTTCGTATGGGTGATCTAGTGCTCGTGTCTTCAGGTCCTGTAGCCAAAATACCTGGGGCCACTCTGGGGCTACTATCAGATACGTTCCTTTCGCACAATTCAGATGTGTCAGCACTCTTGGTAGGAGGCTTGGCGGAGGAAATACCCAAGCCAGTTTGTAATTCCAGGGCCTGCTGAAGGCGTCTATATAACTTGCGGATCGATCTCTGCAATCGATCGAGACGTATGTCGGCACGACCGCAGTCTCTTTGGACGCGAACAGGTCTATCTCGGGTTGACCCCATTTCCGAAATACTTGTCGAGTTGCTTCCGGTATGAGATGCCATTCTGCGGGGCTTTTTCCTCGAGATAATCGGTCCGCTATTATGTTGTATCGTCCCGGCAGATAAGCTGAAAGAATTATTTTGTTTTGGTCTGTAAGTTGTAGCAGTTTGAACGTCAGGTTCAGCATGGCCAAGGATTTGGTGCCGCCTTCTTTCCGAATCTACGCAATTAGAGTCCGATTGTCCGATTGAATTAACACATGACCACCTATTAGTTTCCTTAGATTCATTTTGATCGCCGCAAATACTGCGTACAACTCTTTTTTGTTGCTGTGCCAAGTTTGTTGGAGGTTTGACCATGTCCCTGACATGGTTTGTCCGTCCAATTGGGCCCCCCAACCCGTGTCTGAAGCATCTGTTGACAAGAAGTGGCCGATAGGCTTCTTGTGTATTGGCGCTGAGCAATGGGTGGCTCCGCGCCACCACATTATCTCTCGATGCATCTTCGGTGGTATAGGTTGCACTTGCCGGGGGTATTTCGGGTTGAAATATCTGAGAAATATTTGCGAGTGACGACAGTTTAGTCGGCCACGCGGGACAACGAAATTGGCAAAATTTAGTTATCCCAGAAGTGCTTGCAGCTGTCGCAGATTTATGTATTTTTTGTTTAGGTATAAATCTAAGGTTTCGTTTAGGTGGTCTATTTTTTTGGTTGGTAGGGTCATTATATTCTTGTTCGTTTGCCACCGTATACCCAGATATTCCAGGTCTTGTGTCGGAACTAGTATGGATTTTTGGTAATTGATCATCCATCCCAGTTGCTCCAAGTGCCTTACAGCTTCCGCAGCTTGAAGGTCTAACTTGGTTCGGTCCTGATGGGCCAGAAGAAAGTCGTCTAGGTAGACTAGAACTCGACATTCTTTCGCACGCAAGGTCTCCGCGACCCAGCATGTTATTGAAGAGAAAAGATGTGGCGCTGAAGCCAGACCGAAAGGTAAGCATGTCATTTCGTAAATATGACCTTGGTAACTGATTCTCAGGAAAGGTCTGTGTGATTTGTGCATAGGAACGTGAAAATAAGCCTGTGAAATATCTAGTTTTATCATCCAGTCCCCGGGTTGGAGGAATTCTGGAACTGTCGTGTGAGATATTAATCGGAAAGGCTTTGTCTTGACGTATTTGTTGAGCTCGCGAAGATCGAAAATTGGACGCATCGTTCCATCGCTTTTCTTCCGCAGAAAAACTTTGGAAATAAAACTCTGTGTTTTTGTCTCTACTGGTAGCAGAATGTGCTGATCCAGTAATTCGTAAATTATTTGAGACATTGCTGGGGTGCTTTTCGTTGCATATCGGTTGATTATTGCTTTTGTAGGCCAAATCAAGGGGGGTTTTTCTGAGAAGGGTATCCGAGATCCCGTGATTGCAGACATTATAAATTTGTTGGCGTCCATTGCTTGCCATTTGGTCTTGAACATAGCAAGGTGCCCCCCCTTGAATACTGGTAGAGGATAGTCATTTGTTCCGCTTATCTTTGTTCCGAAATGTATGATTTTTTCCGTGTTTATTGTTGTCGGATTTCCCTTTGAAGACTTGTCTCGTTTGTTGTTTTTTGTCAGAGTTTTGACCAGAGTATGCGGATTTTCTTTGACTGATCGATTTTGATGAAGATGGTTCACTCGATTTGTTCTTCACGAAAGACTTCTCCTTAGAAGTGGGTGTAGGTGTCAGCCAGTGGTGAGGGCCTCCGAGCGACTGGATCAGTGATAAAAGCGAGGCTTTATCGAACAAAAACTCGTCACTGGGAGGTATGGTGTTGAGCGCAGCTTGTATATTTTTGTTTGGTATTTCTGCGATTAGTCTTGATCGCCTAACCTGTACACATTCCGCTCTTTTCCCGCACACAATTTGTAAAGTTTGTTCCGCGTTTTTATAAGAGGGCGATGATTCACCGAACGTTGAGCTCATTTTGTTAAAAAGGTTATCGCCGTTTAGTTCATTTGGATTTTTGAAAGCCCAATCTAAAATGTCTTGTAAACCTGACTGTAACAATTCTTTTTGGTATAATAAAGCATTTGTCAGCCCGGCGACAACCAGCTCCGTGGGGACCAAATAGTCTTTCCCTTTGTTTAAGCAACACAACTCATCATTTATTTTTAGGTTGCAGAAGCCTGGAGTCGCCGTTACTTCCGCTAATGCTTTATTATAACGTACGTGTTGCCATAGTGGTGAGTTAAAATGGTTTAACTCATTTAACTGTTTTAACCGGTTCTCATCCGCGGGTTTTAGATGTTTTTTCTCGTCAAAGTTTGTTTTGCAAGTACCCAACTGCAAGGTTTTCGAGGTCGTTGCAGCCGGGTTGTTTAAAAAGGAACTTTATTTTTTCTTGTTCCGCGATGTTATAACGCTCATTTTGCTGTTGTATAATTAAATTGGTAAGGAGACTCACCTGTTCAAAGAGGACGTCGATCCTAGGATCGACGGTTACCTCAGATTCCTTCTTGCGCCGTTTCCTCGGGGGACTCTCGCTTTCTGCTTCGCTGCTGGACCCACTCGAGCTCGACGTACTGTTTTCTCGGCACTGGTTCTCCTCAGGTTCCAATATTTGAGCGTCGATATTGCTTTCGGGATCGTGAACGTGATCCATAGCGATATCTAACAACGGGTATTTTTAGCAACGCGTATTCACTAACCGTAAATATTATTTGCAATTACTTTAACACTGTATATATAACCGTTATTTTTAATTATTTAAAGCAAAATTTGTGAGATTGCACGGATTGTTGTGGATTTCGACCACTCGCGACGAAAGTTCACAACGCTATGAACGTTAAGATGGCGGCGCGTGCGCCCCTCCCTTGCTGGCACACTAGCGACACTGGTGACCAATAGCAAAACTAACAAGACAAAGTGACGTAATCCATCGAGTCGACCATAGACAAGACGATAAGTATACAACTGCTTCTTCACAGCAATGCTGTATGTTTTCCGGGAGGCACATTAATATCACTTAAGCGGCAACATACCCGTGTCCGTGTACGTATATATGGGCGCACTGAGATGGTTTGTTACAGCATAAACGTAGAGCAGAGCCATCTAGATGGCTAAATGATAACTAACCCGGAAGTTAATATTATTTTAATGTAATTTTAACTAAATAACCAGTAAAATATTAATTGCATTTGCTTGTAATTAATATTATATAAATTGTGTTACATTTCTGTATTTACATATATTTCTTGACGCTGTATTGGTTTATATTGTCTTTAAATAGTTAGTCGCCCGCCAACACATTTTGGTAATTAATATTATAACTAATTAAATTTATCAAGACGTATTTCGACGCTTTAGCTAAAGTAACTGGAATTCTATATTGTTTCTTAATTATAAAGATTAATTGAAAGTTCATACATACGATAATATAAATCTTCCAATTAAATGTATAATGTTTTGATACCGAGTAAGCTGATGCGACGGCGGGCGGCCATGACACTTTTCATCGGACTATTGTATGGTGAACTTCATCTCAAGATTAAAATGCAGTTTTCAGTAAATTTGTGTGGTTTTCATTTGTGGATCCTCTGGGGGTGTCCTGATGATGGTGCCATGGCGCCGAAATATACGTACTGTACTGGTGCACGTATAGGTCGTGTACGTACCATTGTGTTGTGTGGGCGGCGGCGCGCGCGCGGGCGGGTCGGGGCGCGCGGGGCTGTGCGCGCCGAACATGCCGCCCCACACGCACAGCGCGCGCACTGAGTACTCCGGCCACACCGTCTGTACAACACACGACATATTATAATATCACTAAAACATATTTTTTATAAGCATTATGTGCATGCATATTAGAGGGTAACATCGAAGAAAGAAAAGGAAGAGGATTATCTTCAGGAATTTTTATGTATATGAAACGGTTGATAGAAAAGTTAAGGTCGGGTCGCATCAATAGGTCAAAGAAAAAAAAGGAATTGCTTCACCGACTAGAGTTCTTAAATGAAACAAAAAGTATGTAAGCCAGTATTGATAAACGTACATAAGATAACAAAAAATTCACAAAAATATAATTATACTCCTTTTTATTTTTTAGAATACAATTAATAATTACCTGTTCGAGATGGTGCGGCGAGTACAGATGGTTGCGGTAGGCGGGCGCCAGCAGTAGGTGCCAAAGGTGCGGCGCCACGTCGTGCGCGCGGCACTCAGCGCGCTCGCGCCGCGTGTTGCACAGGAACGTACTGAACATGCACGAGTGCACGTGCGTGCCCAGCTTTATCTGTGCACACACACATACACACACGTTACCATCAGACTACTCAGCAATGACAGTCACACGATTGGAGCGAAAAAAATAACAAAATATCTCATTACTGTGTCAAAAAATAATTAGAAGTAGAGATAACCTAATGGCGTTTCCAATAGAAAGGATATTGAACTGAGACCTACGGGGTCACCACTGACTTTTAGAGGTTATGTGCCCCGTTTGTCGGAGACCACGTTAAGCCGTCGGTTCCGGCTGTCATGGAGATGTTTAGCAGTCGTTATAGGGTGTCCCTTGAATACACTGGTACTGGTCTAGGACATAAAATATTGCTATCCCCGTGAAGTGCGGAAGTCAGACGACAATCGCATTGTGGAAAAGCTAATTATAGTATTTTCGCTGTATGATGATATGCATGACAGTTCTCATTTTACATATCACGCATACTACTTTCAACTAATGAAAATAAATTGCCAAAAAAAACAATTATTAAAAAAAATATCCATTAAAAATTACAAAGTAAATTGATACTAGTATGTCTCTCTTTATTTTTATAATTATTATTTACTGTAAATAAATTATTTAAATATAATAAAATATAATTCTCAAAATGTCAGATGCATGAAACGAACCCTCTGTCAATAGAGATTGATACCATTGATTCGACATGAAATCGATGAATAGGAGCGGCCGTCTTGTGATCGAATACAAGTACGAGCGCCTTGTATGCGGTTTGTGCTTCTGCCTGTTTGGCGTGTTATTTTTTATTTTTTGTTGTGTTTTATTTGGTACGTACAATGCCAAAAGCAACAAAAAGATAGTTTTAAACTCTCAAAGCCGTGAGTTAGTGCTTCGTTTGAGGACCTTCTTTGAACGAGAGCGTACAAACAGGGGCCCGGCAATACCGATCGACAGTGTTGTGTACAGAGTTGCGGCAGCTCTGGACATCGGCAAGGCTTCAGTTTCTCAAATAACCAAATAAAAATTTTGAGAAACTAGGTTTGAAGACAAAAAGCTGTCCACTCTGAAGAAACGTGAGCGTAAAGCTTCAATAACTGACATAGATAGTGCCGATGTGGTGGAAATACGAAATCCCTACATTGACTACAGTCGTAGAAACAACACAATTGACAATATTTACAGACTGGGATAAATATGACCACCACGACCAAATTTGAGATCAGCAATTAATTATCTCAGTCGGAGAAGATTCCGATTCAGATATGAGGTTTTATTTCGAGTGACAGTGACGAATAATAATAAAAAAAAAAAATTAAAATTACTGCGTTTTATTTGTGAATGTATTTTTCCAAAACACTTTTAAAATGAATTTATTTCGAAGATGTAAAATCGGTAGCTACGTACGATTGCATGTCTTTTGCCAATTAATTCGATATTTATAAATAATCGCTTAAATCTCCTTAGGTTACATCACTATAATTGTCAGTCATGAACTGTCATGCATATCATAAGACAGCGAAAATACTATAGTTACACACATATGGTTAGACTAATGGGCGCATCTCTGAGCTGCGGAGTCGAGATAATTATAGCTGCAACGGTAATAATTACGTTTGACTTTTTTTAAGTAATGGAAAGAATCGCCTAAACTTTTACTTACCAAATAAGCTTCGTTGAACTCGAAACTGCAGGGGAACTGGATCATCATTTGGTGTACGACGTCGAGCCACTGGAGGAAGATGGGTGACCGCTCGTTGGGGTCCTCGGGACCGAATTGGTGGCCGCACCGGTCCGCGAACTTGTGTCCGAAATCCAACCACTCACGCTCGATAAGGACCCGGAAACCCTGCAAGTGAGAATTGGAGATAAATTGATTTACATCTATGAAATTGTAAGTACCTGGATAACAGAAACACCTAAGAGCTAAATGCGATGCCTTGCTTCAAGGGTACCATTAATGGGTAAGTCCAATATTTAAGATGCAATCAGCAGCTTGAGGTCCTACTCTATGTACCAGAGCAACAGAAACACGTAAGAGCTCTTACTTGTTTCTTTTGCTCTGGTCGTGGTGAGGCATCGCGTAGACACGATGCCTCACCTCTAGGGCCTAGGCTACACGGCGGCGACAACCTGTGTAGCGTGCGGTGCCAGCAGTCGGCTGCATGTACCAGGGTAACAGACAAACATAAGAGCTAAATAAGATGCTTTACCTCTAGAGTCCTATAGTAGGGGTCCAGTATGAGCTGCGCGGCGGCGACGATCTGCGGCGTGCGGTCCCAGCCGTCGGAGCAGTGCACCAGCACCGGCCGGCCGGCCACAACGGCGCGCGCCACCACGCTCGCCGCCCGGATCACGCCTGACACGTACTGCAGCCACAGCGTGCGTTCCAGGTTGCTGTGCCAGCTGCAACAAGGAATGTCGTACATTAGATGGATGTCGTCGTCATCATCATTATCACCGTTCTAGCGTTGTCCTAGTTTCATCCAAGACTTTTCCCCTTGGAGGCTAGGGTCCACTTACTAGTCATATAAGACAAAATACTAGATGGACGTCATCAATAACCAAATTGCTAGACCTTTTTATATTGACTTCACGATGACTTAGCAAAAAAGATGGGCCATAAATTATACACGGAATTACAGTAATAATGCCTCCAAGACTATGTCAAAGGGTAATGGATGCAATCAACTGCAAAATTGATAAACATTTGTGCTCTTCCCAAATTGGGTCTTATACACCATATAACAAATCATCCCGGATTACAGAATCATGAAATAATTATGACTTATTTGTGTTTTACAACTATAAAAACTTTATGGTGTAATATAATATAATTTAATTAGTTTTTATAAAAGAAACATAACATTGTGTCCCCGATAAGAAACTTTCGAGACCAACGAAATAGGTAGAAGGCCATAAATCAAGCTTACATCCAGTGTTACATCCGTATGAACTTGCCGTACAAAGACAGAACAGATTTCATATATAACTTACTAGATGATGACGCGGTTACACCCGCGATATTTAAGGCTACTGCTCCCATGGCTCATAGCGTGATGTTATATTGTCTATAGCCTTCCTCGATAAATGGGCCATCTAACACTGAAATAATTTTGCAAATCGGACCACTAGTTCCTGATATTAGCGCGTTCAAGCAAACAAACAAACTCTTCAGCTTTATAAATTAATATAAGTATTAGATAATTATGCTGTAGTAATAAAAATAATCAAAATTATTGAACGAATAGTACGTTATGAGCCAAACACATGCAACGTGATGACAAGGGCAAAGTCCAAACTTTCCTTATGACTTCTGTCAAATGACAATTAGCCAAACACTACGCCATCGTTATGGATCATTATGGGCGAGGTTCAGGAATTTTTGGCTAGGTCAGGACAATTATAATATTTTCTTTGTCCTAACTTAGAAAAGGTTTGACCATGTGACTGTCGGAATGCCTAAACCGTTCCAAGTGACCGCGTTTTAAACATCATTATGATGTTTGATATGTGTAGATAACCTTGGAAATGAACATGAAAATATTCATGGCGAAATGTGTATTACACCTCTGCCTACCCCTTCGGGGATACAGGCGTGAGACTATAAATAAAAAAAAATAAAAAAGATGACCTTGACTGTCTATCTAAGAAAGTTAATTCTAGAATAGATAGATCGGATAGGATGAAGTTAGTGAGTCAGGCTAGATTGTCCCAAATGGTTTATGATAATTATCTATGCTAGTTTGTGATCAGAACTATGTTGTCGGATATGACTCAATAACTAAGACCTTTTTGGGCGCTAGACAAGTTAGTGGACACATCGTGGGTTCATTGCTCACATATTTTAGTGTGACAATGACAAGGCAGAGGTGTTACATTACACCCACCAGAGGTGTAATGTTACACCTCTGCCTACCCCTTAGAGGGTACAGGCGTGAGTCTATAAAAAAAAAACAATGACAAGGCTAGACCTTGAATTTTATGAAGAAACTAACGAGAATTCTGTTTTAATTAGCAACAAAATCAAATCCTTTTTTATGGAATTGGCCAATGCTGCTCTCGATGGTCTCGCGGCATAAATGTGCGCGTGGGATTGGGAAGTCTCGGGTTCGATCCCCGGGTCGGGCAAAGTGTTACTGCGTTTTTCCGTTAGGAAATTCTCAGTAGCAGCTCGGAGTCTGGTAATGTGCCCGGTACGGCAATAGGCTCGCCTCCTATTACGTGGGACTAAAATAAGTCTGGTGAAAAGTGGGTGTAGTAATTATACCTCTGCCTACCTCTTCGGGGATATAGGCGTGAGACTATGAAGGTATGTATGTAGGCTAATGCTGGCTGGTCAGGTCAGCTTTAAGCTAATATTTGGATAAAATCCAAAATGCACTAAATACATTTTTGTTAAAATTTATTTGAATGTAATTTGTTTCAAAACATTCCGCACGTGGCTTCAGCTTGCATTCGCACGTGCGAAAACTTCAAATATTCGTTTAAAAATACACAAAAAATGATTTAGCAATGCTTCCGGAACATAATTACGTGTGCAAATACAAGACAATGTCGATCAGGCAATGTGCCAAGTGACACAAAAAAAACATTGACTCGATCGCTAATTTTATGCAAATGCAGTACATTGACTATTATTATAGCATTATGTAATAGTATCGGCGTACAGGAAGCGCGATGTAAATACAGCTATTAACCTCACGCCGTTTGGTCGATCGCTGCGGTGGATTTTACTATCTATTGTTGAAGTATTGTTCGAGGAACACGCCAGAATTTCGTTTTAATGTGGGTAGTGAAAGTGAAATGAAAGGGAAAAGGTCGGTTGGCTCGTTCAACTTCGTGTTGCAAAGGCGTAATTTATATTGTATTTGGTAGATATTTATTGATGTGGTATCACCTACACAGACTTTCTCTGTGGGAACATTTTGTTCTTATTTTTATTCATAAAAATATACACAAAGCGTTTAAATATCACATTTTCAATCAAATAAATACAAAACATTTTTCTTATTCAAGACATTTGACATACTTGCGCTTTTTGCAGCTCATTGTGTGAGTCCATGTTCGAGATTTTCTAAGTTTGGTCGTTTTACTGGATTATTTTGTAACCATAGAAAAATTGTAACAGGTGATATCTGATCTGATCTCTCTAGATCGATTTCGGTCACGCGACTACTTTAACTCCATGTAGATAGTTGTCCCTTATGTGCTCTTTTATGACTGCAATAGCCACACTTATTTGCGAAGGTTCACGATAAAAATATAACAGGATAATTAATAATTTAGTAAACAAATGTGGCACATAATGTCCTAATTACATTTAGCCTTATAGTGAACCGTGGTGACTAATTTAAATAACTTTGACTCACGCCTGTATCCCTAAAGGGGTAGGCAGAGGTGTAATATTACACCCACATTTCGCCATGAATTTTTAGGTCCCACGTAATAGGGGGCGAGCCTATTGCCGTACCGAGCACATTACCAGACTCCGTGCTGCTACTGAGAATATCCTAACGGAAAAATCCAATAACACTTTGCCCAACCCGGGAATCGAACCCGAAAGTATTGATGACACATAGTAATTAACATTGATAGTATTGCGTAGTGTTAGACGCTTGGATTCTACCAATAGTATAAGTAATCAAATCAATAGTTTATACTATCAATAGCTGCAAATAAAAGTAAGGATTAAGCAGAATAATCATATCTATAGTGCAGTGATTATCAACACTTAATAGTACTGATACTATTGCATATTTTGTGCTATCAGTTCAATCTATAGTATCAATACTATCAAAAACTGACATAGTTATTCATAGGAAAATCATCAGAAGTTTAGCATGGTACTTGATTAAATTAAACAACATAGGATGGTACCTACCTAGTTACTTTTTCGGAAAATTAATTTCCTACTAATATTATAAATGTGAAAGTTTGTGAAGATGTATGTATAGAAGGATGGATGGATGGATGGATGTTTGTTACTCTTTCACGCAAAAACTACTGAATGGATTTGGATGAAACTTTACAGTAATATAGTTTATACATCAGAATAACACATAGGCTACAATTTATTAAAAACATGTATAATGTTGCCATACTATAAGGAAAAGTATCAACTAAGTCGGCGAAAATCCTCTCGTTTGCTTGGGTCAAATTTAGTCATTGGAATTTTAACCCCTTCCTGATGATTGATCTGATATTTGGTATAAACTCATATTGTCATCGAGATTAAAAGATAATATTTAAATGATTGTAAATCCAAGATGGCCACCGATACAAAATGGCGAATCACATAATAATATTACTTCACAACAACCTCAATATGGGTATCAAATGAAAGGGTTTGATTGGTAGAATGGAGCTCACTATGAAAAATCTAAGATGGCCGCTGCCACAAAATGGCGTCTTATTTATTTTCCACAAATACCTCGATATGGGTATCAAACGAAAGGGCTTGATTCGTAGAATAGAGCTCACTATGAAAAATCCAAGATGGCTGTCGCAGCAAAATGGCGGATTACATATTTTCCACAAATAACTCAATATGGGTATCGAATGAAAGGGTTTGATTGGTAGAATAGGGCTCACTATGAAAAATCCAAGATGGCTGCCGCCACAAACTGGCGGATTACATATTTCCACAAATACCTCAATATGGGTATCTAATGAAAGGGTTTGATTGGTAGAATGGAGTTCACTATGAAAAATCCAAGATGGCCGCCGCCACAAAAAGGTGAATTACTTTTTTCCACAAATACCTCAATATGGGTATCAAATGAAAGAGCTTGATTCGTAGAATAGAGCTTACTATTAAAAATCCAAGATGGCTGTCGCCGCAAAATGGCGGATTACATTTTTCCACAAATAACTCAATATGGGCATCAAATGAAAGGGTTTGATAGGTAGAATGGAGCTCACTATGAAAAATCCAAGATGGCCGCTGCCATAAAAAAGGGCGGATTATTTATTTCCCAATAATACCTCAATTTGGGTATCAAATGAAAGGGCTTGATTCGTAGAATAGAGCTCGCTATGAAAAATCGAAGATGGCTGTCGCCGCAAAATGGCGTATTACATATTTTCCACAAATAACTCAATATGGGTATCGAATGAAAGGACTTGATTGGTAGAATAGGGCTCATTATAAAAAATCCAAGATGGCTGCCGCCACAAACTGGCGGATTACATATTTCCACAAATACCTCAATATTGGTATCTAATGAAAGGGTTTGATTGGTAGAATGGAGCTCACTATGAAAAATCCAAGATGGCAGCCACCACAAAAAGGTGAATTACTTATTTTCTACAAATACCTCAATATGGGTATTTAATGAAAGGGCTTGATTCGTAGAATAGAGCTCGCTATGAAAAATCGAAGATGGCTGTCGCCGCAAAATGGCGTATTACATTTTTCCACAAATAACTCAATATGGGTATCGAATGAAAGGGCTTGATTGGTAGAATAGGGCTCACTATGAAAAATCTAAGATGGCTGTCGCCATAAAATGGCGGATGACATATTTTCCACAAATACCCCTATATGGGTATCAAATGAAAGGGCTTGATTGGCAGAATAGAGCTTACGATATAATTGACCTAAGCGCAGCGTTATTAAAAGCGCGAGAGTATGAGTTGGTGCGCTGAAGTGCAGTGGGGAGTAGGGGCGGTCTGATTTTGTACTTTCTGGTAATGCTTTCAGTTTTTATTTTTGCTGCAATTCTATTCAGTAGGAATATAAGCTCTTCAATAACTTTAATAATATACACTACATACTAATCTTTACCTGAAGTTTGACGACTATAAAAACAAAAGTAATTTTTAAGTACTTATTATCTGTTTATAATATATGTATGCTACACGGCTAATGTGCAGATGCGTTTGTAATGAAATTTGATATGGATAGTCTGAAACCTGGGGAAGTACAAAGGTTACTCTTTATTAAAATTTCATGCGGGCGAAAGCTAGTAATCTATATTTGAGCACTGTGTTATAACATAGTGAGTAAACCTGAATGTCTCTCTGTCATAGTTAGAAGAAGTCTTAAGGAGTGAGGGGAGACTTTACGAACAGGGCTTATATTATATTTAGTTATTGTATGCTATCATACATCACCAGATATATCTATACATCACCAGACTCCGAGCTGCTACTGAGAATTCGGAAAAACCCAGTAACACATTTGCCCGACCAGGGAATCGAACCCGAGGCCACCGATCAGCAGTCGCATACGCAATCCACTGGACCACGGAGGCAGGCAAAGGATTTATGTGCAATGTGAAAATCTGACAGCGTTTTTTTACCTAGCCGTTTGTGGGTATCATCAACATAAACACAGTGTTACTACTGGTATTTTGAACTAACGGGTAATATTTAATTAATACCAGGTTAGCAGACATTACGAGCAGGTCTCAGGTGTTTCTTTCACGGCTGGAGGCGCCGCTGGACTTTGCGGCAAGCGCTCGCATCAGAATCTGCTGGAAGCTGTGGCGCGAGCAGTGCATACATGTGACCTGAATCTCTGCCGTGGCATAATACAATTACCAGGCTAGCAGACGTTGCGAGGAGTTCTCACATGTATCTCTTACTTCAGCTCTGTTCCGAGCGCTCGCACCTTGCTGGAAACTGTGGCAGCACGTGTATGTAATGAATGAGTGTCTGCTGGCGTGTAATATCAAGTACTAGGCTAGCAGGCGTTGTGAGGAGCTTACAAGTCTGTCGTACTCACTTGCCCGCATGTGCTGAATGCTGCGGCGCACGTGATGTATGTTATTTGTAAACACATGAACTGACTGTCTGCCGCGAGATAAATCTTAGTACCAGGCTAGCAGGCGTTGCGTGGAGCTTATAAGTCTGTCGTACTCACTTGGCGGCGTCGCTGGGCTCTGCGGCGAGCGCCCGCATCTGCTGGAAGCTGCGGCGCACGTGGTGTATGTTGGGTAGGCACATGAACTGGATGTCAGCCGCTGGGTAATACTGCTGACATTCGCAGCCACCGCCTCGCGCGCGGTTCGTCACCGCCGACGCGTACGACCGGGCGTCTACGATTAGGAGTTTCAGTTGCTGCAAAAGAAAAAGTTTTTATAGACATCTGGCTGCATCTGGTAACGTTCTTATCTCGATTTAATAGCGTAATAGTCAAGGACCAAGACCGGGCAAGAAGGCACAAGATTACAAAGAACTTTTGGGTTTTATTAAAACTTCGTACCTTGTTATTGGTAGGCGGCTGCATGCCCCGGTCGGCGTTACAGGCGCTGACGAAGGCGGCTAAGAGTCGCTCGTCATCACTGGAGCGCCAGCCGAGCCAGCCCACCTCGGGCTGCGACGAGCGAGCTATCACTGCGCCGTTGCCGCGGTGGCGCCACACTACGGCCGGGATTCTACGCATCGCGCGAAACCTGCATGAAGAAAAATATCTTAAGAAACGTACTGATTTTTTAAGGGATGTTAGTAATGAAGGCTGACATGTGTATAGAAATAGAAAATTTGGGTTTGATTTTTAACCGCCGAATGAAGAAGTTGCAAAAATGCCCCACTTCCGACTGCTAAGATAAGTATCTCAAAAAATCGCTAAAAATCAGTATAAAAAAATTATATACTTCCAGTAATCATCTTTACTGGCTAGCACATAAAAAAATTGCTCTAAATATTAATTCAGGAGTAGAAAACCTGTAATATACTAACTTCTGATTTTAGTTTTAGAATAGGACTAAAAGGCAATTAAACACTGTAATAACTCACGTTTGATAATAGTTATTATACTAGGTTAGTAATAAAGCACATATACTGAAGAGTTTTGTCAAACAATAAGACTAAATATGCTTAAACCAAACTTGTTAGCAGATTATGTCGAAGAACATAATCTAAACCAGCAGAGTTCCCTTTGCGAGGTTGGAAGCAACTAGCGAAGAAGTTAATATGATTTTCCGAGACATATGAGGAATTAATTATGATATCAGAGGGTCTAGTACAAGTTTGCACTCAATCGTCACGATAGCCTAGTCGTCGGGAACAATTTCCATACATTTTCTAAATGCGCTCCCTAGGGAACTCTATCGATCGCTACTCTCCGTTAGGGGCGCTTTTAGAAAATGTTTTCGGGGATACAGACTAGAGTCTATAAAAAAATATGTTAATTTGTTTAATCTTTATTCCACTTTTTTATGGTCGTTAGAGTAGTAGATATTGCATGATTGAAAGTAAAATATTTTTAAGATAAGTACTTAATACTGTGCCTGAAACAATATTTGGAGCAATTTCTAAGTATGATAGCCAGTAAGGATGACAATCAGCGGTATGCAATTTATTAATACTCATTTTTATCTATTATTTGAGATATTTTTCTCAGTTCTCGGACGTGGGGTAATTTTATATGGAAGTTGCAACTTCTCCTTTGTGCCGCGATCTTTCACGTAGACTTATTTTGTTACATAGTTATGTGATCAAAATACGTTTACCTGAATTTAATAATGTTTGTTTTTCCTGAGTGAACTTCGATAGTTGGTACACACGACTACTCAAGCTAGAAACTTTGACCTTTGTACCGTTCTTATGTCCTAGGAAATTATGATTAGAATCGAATAGCAACTGTATAAAAGATAGAATAGTTTCAGAGAACATGTGAAACCACGTTCAACAGTTGTTAAAACATATGTAAAGTTAATCTCACCTTGCCACTTGGTCGAGGTCCTCGTCAAATATGGAAGCGGGCACGACAAGGAGAGGTGGGTACGAGGGGCACAGCTTGTACTCCGCGTTAGCTGCCGTCACTCTCCACGCGCCCTTCGACGTGAAACCTAGCCTTTCCACCTGTCGAACAACACATACGATTAGCTACATACCTACATTACGCGTGTTTACATACAAACAAGCACAGCTTTATGTGAACAAGCTGAGTTCCATAACCAGATGACCAAGTGTGACTCTTTAACCATAAATAAGAATCATCAAGACTCACTAAATGTGGCTAATATAGACAAAAAGCTGCAGGTCCGTATTAATATGGTTGGCAGAAGTGCCCAGACACTTAATATTTTACCAACACATTTGATTTGTCTTTGGAAACTGAGAATTCCAGCTATATGAGAAAAGTAGAACATATTATGAGCATAGCAATCTCTGGTTTTGTATTCAGTGCAGTCCAGGTTTAGTTATGTGAATGATAACAGTGTACTTGCACTTAAATTGCAAATGCTTACCTAAATTTAATTGATTTTCATATTTCATTTCATTTAACAATTCATATAATATCATCGATCACTTTGCTAGATGTTTGGTTCAACTAGGAAAGATTAATTACAAAATCGCTTGCTAGGAGGAAATAGGGTCGGATTTTAACGGCATTTCGCAACCAAAAGTACCAGGGTATTATAACAAACGAAGAGCTACTCACTTCTGGCCCGAACCAATGTCGTTGCGCGGACTGCGATGCTTTAATGAGAGCTCTGTGAACTGAGGTCGGTGGTTGTTCCTTCGCCCACGCCGCGTACGCCGCGGCGAAAGTCTCCTGGACTGAACCTATGGGTGCAAGAGCGGTGTTCAACCGCCTCCACCATTCTATACATTGGTCACCAGTGTTGAATGTGCACCTGGAACAAGGGAGATTATAGTTTAGACTAGTGGATTGTTTGCTGAGTTTAGGAATGATAAACGGGGGTTAACTTCTCACAGATTTCATCGACCGAAAGGAACAGTATCCTTGCAGTTTCATTTTGCTCAGCAAATGAGAGTGAAGGCGTTTTGATGGAGTTTGGATCTTGGCTGTTCCTTCTCTTTGGCATACTCTCTTGTTTTACTTTACCGCTCATAATTTTACAAATCAGTGGTAAAGAGCCAGCAATACCTATTAGAATTATAATATGCTAGACTTACCTACTGGCATCATCAAGCAAGCTATTATTGTTTGTTATATAAAAAAATACAAACATAAATAGGTATAGCTTCAAACTAGGTCATCAGAACGATTGTGAAGTTCAAGTAAATGTGGGGTTCTCCATTGACTGTTATCATTATTAATTATGTAGGCGTAGCGTAGTTTTATAACAATTAAAACACGCAATTAGAATCAATACAGAAAAACAGTAACATTACTGTGAATATAAAACACATAAATAAGATACTGGCAGCTCATTTTGTAAAGATAAGTTATGGTCATTAAAAATATCCAGATTTCATACAACATTCGTAGAATTACACACAAGAACAACTTTCAGAACTTATGGGAATGGAACTCATAATACTGCTCTCTGGCATCTAGTATTCCCATTATACTGATTAAGGTAATTCAGAGTTGGGCTCTAACCGCAGGCGATACTGCGGCTAGTGGATGCGCTCGACCGCAGTGCTGCCTGCGGTCGCAGTTGCTTCTATTCCAAGCACGGCGGCATGCCGCGACTGCACGAGTTAGAGAACCATTACTTTTCACCAAATTATTCCGATATTTTGGATTCGATGTGTTATAAACTTATAAAGGACTGGATGACCAGCAACAAAGTTAATTAATTTTTCTTCATCATCCTCGACCTCTGCAAAAGTGGTCATTTTTTGTACGTGTGAACTGTCTGCAGTCCGCGACATCACTGGACCTGTAGCGTGCGGCGTAGCAGGCCGAAGTGTTGCCGCGCTCGGAATCAATTTCATAGAGATTCATAGGAACTGTCTGCAGCCCATCTCGGACTTGCACCTTTAAAGGCATTTTACAAAAGAAGAAATGCACGGATGGCGTGGTAAGTCTTGCCGCCTAACGCTGTGCCGGGTGTTGTGGGTTCGATCTCCACGCAGGACAACACTGTGTGATCTATAAATTGTAGTTTCGAGTCTGAGTGATGTGTTGTGTCTTTTTCTGGAATGTGTGTATACTCCTCCGTGATATAGGATTTATAGATACCCCAACTGCACCTAATACTATGGTTGACTTAAAAAAAAAATTGTTAAGTGTTTTATTTACGGAACATGGATAAGACAGCGAATACGCCTAGTAACCAAATTGTTTGTCAAAGTTTATCATATTATTGAAGGAAAATTTACATGTTCGCTTTCTTTCGTCGCTATGCCGTTATCAGCCACTGGCCTGCTTTGATATTACGACAACAACGCTATCAAAATGTAACTGTCTTTACGCGTTAATGTAATTACTGAGTCGAATTTAATTTTTAATTAGTTTTGTTTATTTAGTTGGGCGTTCTATACGGCAGATGTATTGATCAGTCTACACTCATTTAGGAACAGTTTTGCCCCCTTAGAATGGTCAACCAGATAAATTCCTAATTAGTACGATATTTTTATATAATTATGTACATACATATTTTATTGCCCATATAATTTAACCCGACTTATCGGACAGTGGTGAATCTGATCCTTATGGGCGCCTTACACGTTACACGCTACGGTTTACCAGAGAGGTTTACCTGTGCTGGTATACCTGCGCAGTTATAACGGAGTGTGTGTGGGAATACACCTGTGCAGTTTTATGTACATGTTTGACCTGCGCAGGTAAACCTGCACGGTAGACCGTCGCGTGACCTACATTAAACTTATTTAGCGTATTGTACGCCATACACGCTTCGGCCTACCTGCACAGGTAACCGGAGAGGTTACCTGCGCAGGTCAAACATGTACATAAAACTGTACAGGTGTACTCCCACACACACTTCGTTATAACTGCCCAGGTATACCTGCACAGGTAAACCTCTCCGGTAAACCGTAGCGTGTATAACGGCCATAAAAGTGTATGTTTACGTTTGTTTTTAGGGTTCCGTACCTAAAAGGTAAAAAACGGAACCCTATTACAAAGCCTCCGCTGTCTGTCTGTCTGTCCGTCCGTCTGTCTGTCACCAGGCTGTATCTCATAAACCATGACAGCTAGAAAGCTGAAATTTTCACAAATTATGTATTTCGGTTGCCGGTATAACAACAAATACTAAAAATAATTTAAATATTAAGGGGAGGTCCCATACAAAAAACGTGTGTTTTTTCGTATTTTTTGCTCAAAATTACTAACTGTAACAGGTAGACGCTTTAAATTTTCACAGAATATGTAGTTGTATATTACCTTTCAAAATAAATAATTAAATTTAAAAAAAGTAAATAATAAAGGGGGGCTCCCATACAACAAACGTAATTTTTAAGCAATTTGTTATTCGATCTTAATAAACAGGTAGAAACTTATAAAGTATTTAAGTATACATACAACGAACGTGATTTTCTTTTATAGATGATGGTACGGAACCCTTCGTGCGCGAGTCCGACTCGCACTTGCCCAATTTTTTAATAAAATGCAACAAATTACACTTTAGATAAGTAAATAAAATATGTACTAAGATTTAATCAGCACTTGAAATAATTGACTTTCAAGTTTCCGTTTGTAAATATTACTCAAGTAGAATAATCTTTATGTTCTAAGTACTTACTTAAGTAACCAAGTATTGATTATTTATTGTATTGTTTTCAGTGCACTATCTTTATCAAGTGAATCAGTTTCTTTATTTTATCTAAAGTTTTGTAGATATTTCAAGTTGATTTGGTATGCAAGCGTCGTTGGGTAAAAACTAAACTAGAATGAATTTAATATTGACAGCATGTGACAAAACATCACTTTGTAATTTACATTACGATGCTGTCAGCTATATCACCAGTCCCTGGCTCGCAACTCTGTACCAGGACATCATAATTATAATGTTAAAGTATAATATGTGATAATAACAATATTCAAAAATCTAAATTAGGTTCCTGTAGTTTTATCTCTTCTTGACAAGAGTCGATCTGCCAAATAGTCAGATTTTCGGGGAAGAAGAAAAATGCTGAGAACTTTCAAAACTAATGCCTCAAATAGACCCTACAAAAAAAAAACAAATAATTGGGCAAAAGATGTGCATCGCATTTTGTCATCTCTATACAGAAATTTTGCGGATATGTACCAGGGCAGCCTAACAGCATGAGAGCATACTAACTTCAGTTGTCGTCCATTTTTACACAGCACGATGAGGTACAGCAGGTCACGTATCTCCAGCGCGTCGATGAGTCGCAGGGGGACGGAGACGCCGGGCCCGGAGTGCCGCCGGGGTTCCACGTGCAACCGGTAGTTGGACATCGCGATACTGCCGCCGTCCGCTGTGCGGCCCACCCACTGTGGAAGGACAGACAAATACTTATTAATACAAAATAAGATATAACAGACAGCCTGAAAGGTATGGTCGTGTTATCTCAGGACACATAACGACATAGAGAATCATAGTTGTGACCCCTTTTTAACATTAAAATACTTTTTGGATTACATACTACAAGTATAAAACGCATTCTCTAAGATAAAATGTATTCCGACAGATATTTAGCAATTTCAAGAGTTCTACTTAATTATAGCGGTACATGTTTGTTGCATGTGTTTTTTGACTAAACGTAAATGTTTACGCAAGAGAACACAATCATATAATTATTATGAGCTATGACAAAACAGTATGGCATTCTGAAACCTTGAAGTCTAAGAATTCTTTAAATCAAGGTTGACGTTGTTTCTAGTGAACTATTAAAAACTAATTTTAGAATAAAACTGCATAGCAGCTGAACGGCGGACGCTGTGCGAGGAAAATATCCAACAAGAAAATAATTTTATTATTTGCTTCACTTCGCTCAAAGGACGTGATATCACTACAAGTGGTTGTTTTTCGTACATCCTAAAGCCCCTGGACATGCCTCGTAGATAAGCATCCCATAAGTATGATAAGCTACATACTCATTATTTTAAAACAGCAGTGTCAGTTTAGAATGATAAACGAAAGATAATTGGCAGCACGTGATTTTGAGCAAATTGTGCTTTACGTAAGATCATTTATTTTCTTGTAAATATCATCTATCTATCTATATTGTCGCGCCTGTCTCCCATTGGGGTAGACCGAAACTATGGAACGCCACATGCTACGGTTCAAACACAGGTAGGTAGGGTAAACAGTATAATGATTGGCACCCTAAGCGGTTTCTATTACGAAGTAACAAATTCTCAGGAAAATACAAATTCAATAATATTTTCTATGGTTTTGTCGGAATTGTGTTTACATGGGCATTAATAAAAATAAAACATCGTATTTAATAAAGCCGTTTAATTAGCATAAAAATGAGCTCAAACTTATTTCTTAAGAAAAGTACAATCATTGGCACCCTGGTATAGTTATTGGCAGTACCCAAAAGGTACAATCATTGGCACTGTTGGCCTAAGGAGGTGATACCCAGACAGTCTTAAGACTTGATAATATCTGGATCTTTATACATGTATTCTACGTATATTTATGAATGTTTATGTACCCTTCTAATATTTCTAACATAAGTCTATATTGGAGAGAAGTTTAGTTCATTTACCACGTTTTATATCTTTCTTTCGGGATATTTTTCTAATGTAGCTCATTTTGTCTCTTACATACACTGTAGCAAATGAGCCCTGTTTCAGTTTTTCACAAGCATTTTGTGCGTAATATTTTTGTCTATACTAAGTTCTTTGTTTTAAGCGATAATATCTGTCCTGATTTCTGGGTACTTTGTAGAGAAAGGTTGCTATCTCTGTACGACCGTACCATAGTTAGTTGGGTGTAAATGCGAAGAAATATACAATCTAAAGTTGTTTGTATGCGAATTTGACGGAAATCAAACAAAAATCTGAAAAAAATATGATTCTAAAATGTGCCAATGACTATGTTGTTGAACAATTTTTAAGTATAGTCATTGGCACTATCGAAAAAGACGATCCATCTATTTAATAGCGCAAAACTAACGTTTATTAAGCTTTAATGAAGATAACAGATACAAATAAGTAGGTACTTTTGTGTAAAATTAATTAAAAATATTTTTTTTTTTGCTTCGGAAAGTAACTACCTAACCTAAACATTTCATTAATTTTTTAGGCAATTTTCCTAAACTTTTTTTTAAATAGTTGTTAAAGAAAAATGGTTCATAGTTAAGATTTAAATATTTGTTTTATGTATAAAAAATAGGTTAATCCTGCTTATGAATGTATTTCTGTGACATAATAATATAAGATTTTCCTAATATTCAGGATAATTCAGCAGAGTGCCAACCATTGGGGGGGTGCCAACATTACTATAATTTACCCTACCTCTTTCGCTTCCTCGACATTCATTAACCTCATCATGCATGCGCGGCCGTTATGGGTACTTTTAATTTAGCTTTAATTTCTTGTAGGTAAGTACACTTCTGCAGATAATTATTTGTCACTATAGTAAGAGATATACGTCTGACCATGATTTAATAAATTGATTTGATTTATATAATAATAATAATAAATTGATTTGATTTGATTTCGCTAGATGTAAGGCGATGATAGGGCCTACAGTGGATTATGAAGCACGCTTGCCTAGATTTAACGCGATAATTTGACAACGGCATTAACATTGCCGTTTGGCGTTTTTATCGCCAATGATGGGCATTTACGTTGACATTTCAAGTGTAGCCACCTACCTTAGCGCGTTAAAAATTATCGCAATAATTATCGCGCTAGCAGGCATTGACGTTAGCCGGTAGTGTGGCCCCAGCATAAGAAAACACAGACTTCGGCAGAGTTCCACGCCTTAGCACTACGCATGGATGGATAGGATGTCCTGTTGTCTGGTTGTCCTATGGTAGGAAAGGGACGAAGGAATAAGTTTATGTAGCGTCACTGCACTAATTTGACAGCACCTCAATAAATGACACATCAGAAACTATTGCATTCCTCGACGAGACAGGTTGCATAATGAAAGTCGCAATCGTTGAAACATAGTCAGACGATTAAATATGAAAATATCTATTTACATAACAGTTGCAGTGTGTCAATTTGCAAAGTATTCATATAACACGTCACGGAGTGCACGCTTTGGGCTGATAAGCGGCAGTGCAACGAACTACCAGGAATGCAGAACTAGAACGGAGTTTAAATACTATCGGACCGTCATTGCGGTTCATTCAACTCGTTTTGCATTCGACCCGCTGAACTTTTAGGCCACAGTTACTTAATATGTGCGTGTATTATCTACTATTTTGCTAGTGTATTAGATTTGAACTTTGGACATCATTGTTTTCAAAACACCCTACAAATGCATGTTTATTCAGTTTCTACGTCAATTCGGACAACAGAATTTGATAAAAATTAAAACTGAAATTAGGCTCTGGAGATGGCCTTAGGCTATTGTTGGAAAAATTAAACTTGACGGGGTGGAAATTAAGGAGAGGAGATTGCGCATATTATTTATTACTACAGGGGAAATACTTATTTTACAAATATGGAAACACTTAACCTCTCGTATGCTGAGTTACCAGACACAATTAAAATCTATTGTGTCTCGTGCAGATCTGCTCTTAAGCATACGAAAGGTTAAAGTATTGTACATATGACCTAGACACACCTAACGCACATAGTTGACACACTCAAACTTTTCAACAACACATAACCACGCAAGAAAAAATACACAAGAAAAAATGCACAAGGAAAAATATGTCGGTGTTATTGTTTGTGTGTATACACAAACAATAACACCGACATATTTTTCCTTTTGCTCTCAAATTGTTCTCTCTTTTTCTGTATCAAATAGCATAAATTTCGTGCGCTATGTCGCAATAAACGGTTTTAACCCCCCTGGGATTCTCAAAAAAAATATATACAAACACCTAAATAAGTGCTAAATACGCCTCGTTCAAAAACTAGTTTATTATCATCGTGTCTACCGCCACACACAATATTTTTATGGCATTTTGAAAGTTGTTTTATTGATTAACTAGACGTCGCCAGCGACTTCGCCCGCGTCAATTGTACATATAAACCTTCCTCCTGAATCATTCTATCTATTAAAAAAAAGTATTAAATCCGTTGCGTAGTTTTTAAGATGCATAGGGACAGACAGAAGACAGACTTTGTTTTATACTCTGTACTTCTGTAGTGATACTAGTGATATACAAATAGTTTTTTACTGTTACCTACTTTCAAAAGTAAACTATATTTCGTTACGAGTGAACTATTAATTATTATGATGGGTGTCGAACTGTACAGAGACCATTAATCATCATTATTAAAATATGTGTAATTGCCTTCCCACCGCTCGTCATAATAGTATTGACGTACATTGTAGGTAAGTATATGTATAATTTTCCAATTACAATTATTTTACCCTATTTATAAACAAGCCACAAAACGCGATAATTTTGTTATATTTGCGTTAGTAATTATTCATTTATTAAATGCTTCATAAATCATAATACGCTTTTGTGATTTTCACTATAAATCGTTTCGTTTGCAGCAGTTCAATGCTCCCAAATGGAGACGGAAAATCAAAATTATTTTAGTATGCCACGACCTACTCATTAAATTCGGGTAAAATAACATTTTGATGTATTCGATTTTAGCAAATATATATTAAATAAATATACATACATATAATAAGACCTTTAAAAACGTACGTCAACCTAACCTGGTCAAAGGCAAAAGTAAGTTTTAAATAAAATATATAATATTTTCAGTACTAATACATATATGTAAGTATGTCTTTCTCGGCTACGTTTTATTCTTATTTTAATAAAATTATTCTATTTTTATTTTTGGTAGGTAAATAAAATTGTGTGTAGTAGGTGTCATTGAATTATAGTATTGTAGTAGATACTTAGTATTTATCATTATCAATTTTAGTAACATCTTATCTAACGCCCAGCGGAGACCCCGTTATCAACATCTATCTTGGAAAACAGAATTATAGATAATAATATGAAGATACTTCAAATCATCGTGTACAATACAACACAGCACGCGACCAGTTAAATATAAAAAGTTAAAGTGTTCACGGTACATACAATAAATATTACCGTTATTATAATTGTTGTTAATTTAACTGTTTCTGCCCGATCCGCTGGGAATTTCGAAAAGTCCGTTCTTAGTGCACTCTTATGGCCCCTAAGGAATATATCCCAAGCAGCTCTTGGGCCCAACAGTTTTGGCTGTGTGTGACTGGAAAACTACTGAACCGATTTTTGTACGGTTTTCAGCAATAGATAGGGTGATTCCTTAGGAAGGTTTAGGTGTAATTTACGCGGGCTGTGCGCGGGCGAAATCTCATAGTATATGTAGGTATAAGCCAGACAAACGATGACCATGGTTACAGCAAAATCAGTTTTCCTAATATGTTAAAAACCACTTCCCTATAGACAAGCAATGTGAGTTGGGATATATCCAAGCTAAAGTTTAAGCGAGCTATCCAAGTTCGACTAGATAAGTTAGCTTAGTTGTTCATTCAATTTTAGTTCACACTACAACTTGGCTGCCTTCACTTGGCTCAACTTGGGTCTTTGTAGCCAGCGTTTGACGTTATATCTTTGAGTCAAACAACTAGCTGTCCGCCCCCTTACCATCGTTGCAGTTTTAGATTTTTTGAAGAATAGCTTGAACAGTGTCCGTGTCTGTCACGGGGATCGTTGACAGTCATAATAGCAAGCTAGTGCTTAAATATATGTACCTACTAACATTGGTCTCGGCCATGAAATATCGCTATCCACTTGGATTGCGGAGGTCAGACAGCATTCGCTCTGAGGAATAACAAATCAAATCATAGTGCCTAAGCATTATATCGCCTGCATCCAAGATTTTCTTCTTAGAGCCCGAGTTCGGTTTACTGGTCTGGCCAGATTTATCAGTACTAGCTTTCTGTCATATCTGGTTAGACGAGAATACGAAACTCGGACACCACGGTGAATGACTTGGATATAACAGTGATTAAACTATGACGATTATGATGAGCTTGTAAGGAAGCAAATCGTCTTTGGATGAAAATATATTTTTGGGGAGTTTTTCCAGCTTTCCTCAAAAGCATCTGTTTCTTTTCAGTTCAGTCACTTTTGCTAGTCTACCAGGAGAACATAACTGCAAGGAGTTTACCTGTACAGACTCGCCGCATATCGTGGTGAAGCCCGCGTCGACCCCCGGCTCGTCGTACTGGGTGCGCAGCCGGGGGTAGAGGTCGGCGGCTCGCACGCGGTGCGGCGGCGGCTCGGGCTGCGGCGGCGCGCGGTACCGCTCGCGGTCGCTCATCTCGCTTGTCGATGGGACTACCACCTGGGGACAACACAAATGCAACAAATAAGTTAAAAAGCCAACATCTTTTATGTTAGGAGGCAAATGAGCAGTGGGATTGCCGATGAAAAGGGCCTACCGCCGCACATGGACACCTCATGTAACACCGGAGGAGTCACAAGTGCGCTGCTCGCATTTTCAATAGAGAACGCTTTTTCCTGAATGTTTGAAAGACGTATTGATGCGGATATACCGCAGGCTACGGCTCATTCCACAGTTTCAGTCAACTATCTACATGACGAGGATGAACCTGTTATCGTGAGGGACGATGGCGAAAAGAGCATTCTATAAGAAGTCTTTATCCATTTCTACTGACGGTAAATTTAGATGAACATATCTTTAGGTCGCCTTGTTCACCAGTAGGTACAGAAACACTTGTGTAATCCACAATTTGTTGTTTCGAGTCTGCGTGTACATCGAGTCCGTTGATGGAATGTTCTTAAGGTTCCTTGTGAAATAAGATTTACTATTCTGCTGAAACTCAAAATCGATATTTGCTACTTGGATGACCATCTTCCCTGTAGGTGGATAATTAGAGATTAACAGATCATTTGCCGATAGGTAGCTGAAATTCATCACCAGTATTTGCTTGTCTAGTTCTACTAATTCATTATTTGAAGATGAACAAGAATAAAATTGTTTCTGGAATTATTTATCCAATTTGGTTTAGTTACACGGAAACGATACAAAATATGTCTGAGTAAAATATCTTGTCTTATTTCTCAGAAGGTCTGTCTATTTTATCACCAGGCAGACTCCTTAAACAATATTCAATTGTATTGTGCTCCTTCAAATATGCATTTAGTACAAAATTGATAGCACGAAAAGACCCTTGACCATGTACATTATTCATTTTTTTCGGAAGTTTATAATCATCTTCAAATTTGTATAAACACAATACATACACTATGGTAGCAATAAACAAAATATCATATTTACTCTCCATCCGCATAATACCTCAAGTATGGCGGAGAATTTGACACAAGTGAGATCCGGCAACGACACATACATTATGACAATTACTTCGAAAATATCTTCGGAAATATCGCATTGAATTTATTTAAACTAACATTAAACAAAAAACTACTGCTTTAAAATAACGATATAAATATGTTTTATATCGACACAAGGCCAAATTAAAATTCCACACGAAAATGAAAATGTTAACGGAACTAACACTGCTAAACAATATGTAATGATTTTATTAACGCGTTCACTTTAGTATTGAGTTATTGTCTAACTGTTCCTATAATTTCATATCGGTTCCAGACAAACAAACTTCTTAATAAGGATACGACAAGAGCAAGCGAGATAGAGTTACACTTTCTCTTTCTTTAGTGTGTATTTGGTTATTGATACGATATCTAATGGACTCTTGTATCGTAGTTGGTTTTACGATTCGTTTTCTCCAAGCTTCTGTTTTCCTAGTGTCATTAAATGGTCGCGCTCGTTTTGCCTTACTGGCATTGCTCCAAAGCGCTATAGAAATTGATGTCATGGGAGGTTAATGGATTTTCGAAGAAGCTAAGGAATGTGGGAGTAACGTGAGCCATGAATATCAATTGAAAAGAAGCTTGCGATTGCACTTTTACAATTTGAGTTGCATCGCTTCGACCGCAGAATCTGATACGTGTACATTGGATACGTAAATTCTGTACGCGGAGTTATGTTGCTTTCGTATTGTTTATCGTGTACTTATTAGTCTTATTACATTAATAGCCAAAACACTTAGTAACCGACACCAATCATATATTATCTCTTCGAGTATTATGATTCACTGGTGGCGCTCGCTTGGAGTTTGGAATGTGGCCTGTTGGGTCATCCACATGAGAATGTGTGTGCTCTTGTATGCATACAAACAAGACTGTTATATTTTCCATGAGCATCGCCGCTCCAAAGATCGAGTTGCCGACGATTGTGTTTCGTAAATTCAACATCGCCATCGTCTACTAGCTATCAAAGACGTATTATTTGGTTAAAGTAAGTACACTACTTCATATCATACATATAAGCTAATGATCGCAGAGATCTGATTAGCTGCAACAAATTGAAGATATACCCGTAATTCTTAACCCGTAAGAGCCTTTCTTAAATTCATGAGGCCCCTTTAGATTACGTCTTTAAAAGTGCTTGTATTTCAGCAGGTAAATTTCGGGTATAGTATACACATACATTATTTAAACTCGGCCTTTGCGGCCAATTAGTTCAATAGATGTGGTCAAAATGTTAAAATAAAAGAAACTGAACATTTCCATTGCACATTTAAGGTAATTCACACACCGCTCACGCCCGCACATACAACATGCTTGCCTTGACGTACTGGATTGTACAAAACTCGTTAGAAAGCGACCTTGGTTACCTAACATCTACCTGTTCAGGCATTACGTGGAAATGTACGGTGAAGACGACGATGTAGTAGATTTAACAGGATAACACTCACGCCGCGGTCGAAACGCAAGGTCTTTTATTCGTTTTTTTCCTCGTTGCAAAATATTTAAATGAATTTTGGCATTTCAAAGCGGTTTGTCATGTTCTAATGCAAGGATGAGTAAGTATGGTTTATAGCTGACATCTCTTAAAGAGGGTCTACTTATTATTAATTGTATGGACCTTAAAAAAATCAAAAAGAAACCTCCAAAAAACCTTAATTAAATTTTATTCCGGTTTCTAACTATGCATATTTAAATTCGACATGTGGCTCATGCCACATGTACCAGGCAATCATGAATTCATGAGAAGTGAAGAACGTTACAAAACTATTTGGCGTTAGTTAAGTTTCGTCAGTTACAAGTTGTTTGTTTTGGCCACCGTTCGTAGAGACATTTGGTAATCAAATACAGGTAGTTCATGGATTGAACTTTATACATATGATTGACATAGAGATATACGAAACAAACGGAAGTAATAAAAGTAATGATAGACATAGATTTGGACGATATTGAACATATTATATCAGATGGTTCAACCATATTGTTATTGTATATTGGGGATTGGAAATATTGGAATGTAGAACATCAGATAACCGTTTGGGCAGTATGATCTCATATCACATTGTATTGTCTGACGACAAACTAATACTTATAATGAAATAACGAATATTTAATTCATTTGATAATATTCATTCAGACGCTCACGCTTACGAAAATTTTATTTCTGTATAATAGAAAATTTTTGTCCTGACTGACATATTATCTTCGCAGAGGCTAAATCATTGTAGTTGGTAACATGAAATTTTGGCAATAGGTGGTCTTAACAACGTAAGAAAGGATTTTATATATTCCACCCCTGAAGGGGTAAAACAGGGGTTGGCAATTTGTATACAAATCGTTTGATGCAAACACTATACAAACGCAGGCAACAGCTTTTAATTAAACAATTTTAACTGTGTACATCCGACCAAAGTCTCTAAAGACTAAAGTATTAACGTCGACACCAAGCCTTATAACAAAATTCAAAGTTCCTCAGCGCGCCATTTAAAGGGTTTTATCGGCGCAATAAATTCCGGAACGAGGAACTCCATAGAAGAATCAAGGTAAACTACATTACTGAGCCCTTATAGACAGCAAATTGAAATTGCCACGGGCCATATGGTGAAACCGACAGTCGTGGGCCGGGAAATAATGAAAGGTCATTGGAAACAACGAGGAGTTAAGTAGTGTGCCACATTTTTTCGTAGAAGGTTATTTTAGTTCTAGAAGCTCTAATGGCATCTAACTAAGATGATGATGTAGTTTTTTATACAAAGTCTTTAAGGACCTTTGCAGACGAAAACCGTCTCTTAGGTTAGGTTGAGCTCTTAAAATAGTATGCGTTTACAAAAACTATGAACAATTTCAATTGTACGTTATTGTTTTACATACGCATAAATAACATTACATGTTTTATATGTCCAGCTGCAGCCTTGACTCTCGGCGTAAACATAACCTTGTGTGAATCAGTGTTTTAGAAATTAATATGTTTGGCTGAGATATTTCTATTGAAGTATATCAGATGTATTTTCCCAGACGTCCCCAGACGCAAGCGGGAATCCCACAGCATCCTTGGAACACAATCTCAAACGATAACTATAAATTACTTTATTGAACATCCGTTCTCCGGTATTAAACAGACATGTCCAGACTGACACATCATCGTATAGCCTTTAACTACATTTGGGCTGTTGGAAACATGACGTGGGCAGTGGATTTCTTTTATGACTAAGGCACCTACTAACCAAAAATTTTAATAAACCGTATCAAATGTAATCAAATAAGGACAGAAAATTTTAAATTACTTACCTACATTCGCTAATTTCAAAATCTAGTAGGGCCGTACGAAAATGTGTGCAATAGTTTGAGATGCATAAACAACTAAACCTTCTCGATAGTTGCTTGTCAAATTGACGCCATACTCCGCTGTCTAATGCGTTTTCAATGCTGCGAGTACCTACTACGCAACACCGATGACAAAATAACTAAGTACCCACCAGTCGACCAGTACAAAACCAACATAACCAGTTTGTCGTACAAATTATTCAAGCAATTAATGTTCAGCTAGCGGCTGTGACGTGACATTTCCTTACGAATATGACAGCCTGGTAATGAAGAATGGATTACGTAACACTATTATAAAAACAAATGTTTACGTCACGGACAAGGGACTCACGGGAAAATAACCTTTGTTCTTTTTTTAGCCTTTGGAATCAAATACGATCTTATTTTCGAAGACTTTCTTTGTCCTGTTATCCAGTTATTGTTGTAGTAGTACATCGGTTGCTTTGGAACTTGAAAAGTCGTAAAGATGCCGTTATAATTTGTGAAAAGTAATTGCTGATTAGTAATCTTTAGGGACTAATCTACATACAAGAAGCCGTACTTTATTTCTTTGGGCCACGTAATTAATATTTCAAAAAACTATCATCATCACTAGTGGCTGGTTTTGAAGTATAACTAATTTTCTTCGCTTTAATGGTAAGAAACTGTCCTTCAGATCTCTTGATAGTGTCGATCTGCTATGTAATAGAATGATGTATTTATAGATATGGCGTCTTGTAAGTAGAGCTTTCTACATGAAGACTTAATTGGTATAACATTCCATACTAATGATGTAATGATGCAGCAATTGCATGCGTCCAGCTTCAAACCTGCACTTATACGGCCTGCCAGTATGAATCATTCCGTGTGATTGCCTATTAAGTCGATGGGCTATCATTTTAGATCGCTTCTTTATGTATGCTAGTTCCTCGTCAATAATAATAAATAACATATTTTCTAAGATACATGCTATGGTGTTATGATGGCCTGGTAGTTATGTTTACAAGCAAGCTTTATCTGCGCTGTTTTTATAGCCGTACAATTTTATTGTATCCCTAATACGAAGTGTGTTTGTGCTTGGCCTTTTTATTTTGTTCTTCCTTCGAATCAACACGGAACAAAGCATCGATGTGGTTTTTGTTATGGGTGATAAGGAGACCTTTGAAGAGCTGGTGAGCGAGAGGTACATAATTATTGTAGGCTACGCGACTTTTGGCGGCAAAATAATAAATTAGATTTCCCAGGGCGATATTCATTTTGCGGCACATTTGATCGAGTTGACAGTGACTGTGGTATTCAAAGTACGGTAAAGCTGAAAGGAGGCGAAGCCTTTATTCATCCTCATGCGTATGGAATCGGACCGGTTTCGCGTAACTTGTTTTTTTCGTCAAACGTGGAATGTTTGTGATTTTATCAAGCGAAGTTTTCCAACAATGAGGGGGCGAATTAGGCAACTTTTCATTGTGCGAACACAGTGACAAGTTGCCCAATAAGGTTCTGCTAACAATAAAAGGTGATTGTGGGCGTCACACCCACGGATCACTTGGCGCATTCACCCTGTGCAAGTTCAATGAACACTTACTTTTGCGCATCAAAATAAAGCCGAGTCGAGACAGACGCCCGAAAAGCTTTTTTGTAGTACCTACAACGAACAAAAGAGACAATCTACAAGCAATTATAAACCACGGTAGCATTACATAAGAGAGAGAATAGCTTGCTTCACAACCAGATGAGATAATCAGGTGTTTTCGACAATGCTCTAAAAAATAAATTGAAATCGGAGCGAGCTTTTTGTTCACCAAAACGTAAATTCAGGCGGTTTTATTGTGAGGAACTATTTCACATCGCTGAATCACAGAATTCGAACAAAACGCAGCATTCAAACGAGGAATTTGGGCATAACTTGTTTTTATATACCGTGCAGTGAATAAACAGAGTTCTGTTTGAAACAGAAACAAACTGGTGTAGTTAAAGTACTCGCAACCATTAAAACAGTCATCAAAGCCATACGGGCGCGGCGCCTAGCGCCTAGTGCCGCCTCATAAAGCAACCAACTAGGAAATCCCCACGGTAATGTTGTGTTTCATTGACCGAGGATACCATCCATACGGTTTGGTTAATAGTTGAATTTGAAGCGAGGGTCGTTCACCTCGTATGCCGATGGATGGTAAACATAAAAAAAACTGGCTGACTTTGAGGAGCTCAAAATATTCTCGAACGTTTTATATTGCTCTAACCCAGCTGTGTGTGTGGTTTAGCTAAAACTGGATCGGTTGTTTGAATTTGACGTTACATCCTTGGACCAGTGTATTCAACTATAGAGGTGTGTGAAGAAACTACGCATTAATAAAATAATAATCGTGATAAGTTGTCAAATTGTCTTGGTATATTAGGTATAACATTATCAGAATTGAAGGTTATGGATGTACGAAATGCGTAGGTTACGGAAATAAATCACGATTCGCACGTGTGCCGGCCAGTTTTATTTACTTAATTTCATATTTATTATAGTGACTTTGTTTTGGGAGTTTTAAAATTTGCACTAGCTAAGCACAGACTAAATAATTATTAATTTCTATTATTATACATTAGCTATGATGTCAGAAAAATAGTGATGAAATTTTACGAGACAAGAAGATGCTTTTAATAAATCACAAAATTAAAATGACGTGATTTTGTATGTTTGAATTTTTTATCAAATTAAGCCAGCAGCATTAAATATAAATAATTTTGTTTAAGCTACAAACTAATTGCATAGAAATGCATAATAATACGTGTATGAAATATTACGTAACTTGTTTATTGTGTTATCATCAGATAACGTTCATTCATGTGTACGCGGTAAAATCTTTAGTTAATAACGCCAACTGTGTAAAGTCACTCCTACAATAACTCTCCGTGAGTCTCGTAAGTAAAACTATTAACGAGCCATAGGACTCAGCTTATTTTTCTATCTTATCAAATCCTTTGTCTATTAACAGTTTCCAAAAAAAAAACACAACAGTGGCACGTGGCGCGTAAAGTACCAGGAGAACATGGTCGACGAAGAGCCAACGCTGTTTCAATACTCATCACGAAACCTGCTTACACACACATACCGCGAATTATAAGGCCTTCACAGCGTAGTGTTAGGCAACGGCACACTGCGGCAGGGGCAAGCCCAAACTTGCATAACAGATGCCATGACTAATGCAACTATAGTGTGCGTGGGAGATAGAAATAAGGTCGTTCGAGGTCAACATGTGGACTTCATCAAAGGAAGCGTGTTGCAGAATTATAAAATTATCGGGCAAATGCGTCTTTATCAATATTGTGTTTACCACTCGCCTTGCGCCATTGAGTGACTTGCAAGTTCCCATCTGTTGAATCATTAGTTATTTCTGGCTTTCAAACTGCTATGAAGCTAATTGAAGAGAATAAGGTTACTCGTACTGGTGTTATTTTATCCGAGGCGCCCTACGATGAGACATCTAACAATGTGTGAGAAGTACTAGTGGGCGAAACAAAGGCTCGCCACAAAAGCACATAAAGAATGGACGAATAAAAACATGAGTACTTCCATTGACTACGAACTTGATTCGCCACAGTTCTAAGAACTTAACTAAAATACTAAGGAACTACACTACACTTTGTACACAAACAGATCAAAATAGGCTTTGTTAGAGGGAATGAATGAAAGACATTCATTTTACGTTCGATCAATCATTCATGTCATTCAACTTACGTGGAGGTCGCGCGTTGCATTCAAAGACCCATTCAAGGCTTAGTCCTACAAAGCTATGAATACTTGTTATGCGCTGGCTACAATGCAAACATGTGGGATTTCTGTCCACTATTTTTGGCGTGGAAAGAAACTCAAAATATCGAATCAATTCAATGCAATCGTAGGTTATTATTAGCTTTTAGGATATTTAAAGCCATGTCATGTTCAATAAGATTCTTTGTCTCTGAAATGGACAAACCAGGTGGGTATGATTCATTCGCTCCAGACGACGTAAGCTCCTGAAAATTGTCTGGAAGAAAGAATATCCGAAAATGCTCTGTTTGGAAGCTGGATTTCCAGATCAGCCCGATGATACCATGAGCGTCTGTATTGGCTATACACGCTCTTGCTAAGAACTGGATTGTGCTACATGCATTATATCAATCTTTTGTATGTCATTCTTCGTCAACAACAATGGATTAAAAACTTCCGGCACAAAACTGTAGTAGAATAACCAATCTGATCTCGTGTGATCCTAGTTGAATGCATTTGTGATGTGAATTCAATGTGATAATGGCTGTCTTTTGTGCAACATTGTACTACAATATGAGTTTTATTTTAGAATCCGATCTTATGCATATTGCACACTACAGCGTGCAAAGAAAATGTGAAAAATGATGTTGCACCAGGCATAGCTCGTATTTAGAATTTGGAATACCTTTTAGGTAATAGGCATCATATGTATTACCCTTTCCGTATCCGTGACACTTGTAGAATATTTTTGAATGAAGATAGCCTTCCTTTTCTGTACCACTGTAAAATGTTAGCATTTATGAAGATCGATTGAGTAGGAAAAGCGTAACAAGCAATTATTCATGCAAGCGAAGTATCAGATTGAATGGAAAACCTATTATTCTAGGAGCATGAACACCTAACTAATATTAAATGGCTTGTTAAAACATTTTGTCACCTGATGTCTGATCATGATGTCATCTGACTATTGTGTCGGGGATATCCCCATTACCTTTGTGCGGCATGTGCTAGATGTTAGATCTGTTTTCCTTGAGATTTTCCTCATATTTGCCGAAAATTTTAGGCCACTTCCTCCATATTAAAGCGATGGCCTTTGCTAATTTTCCAGGTTTCATTAAATGCGTTCAGTAAGCAACTGTTTAAACAACACAAAGGCAGACAACAAATGGGCTTGGATCTTGTATCACTTTCTACGAAAAATCGCACTTTTGCCAGCAATGTCACATAAATAAAAAACCAGAGAAGGGTCCGCTTTGAACGAGGAAATGAAAATAAAAACGTAACGACATCTGTTCTACAATGACAGAGAAATGTGGACGAGTTTTTGTCACGACTCCATGAGATACAAACGCACACACACATATGTATATAGAATACAAAATATGAAATATTACAACGGAAGGCCTTAGCTTTTGGGGACTACTCTTCTACCTTTAGATGCAATGCAAACATGCATTCGCCCGATACCGAAAAATTAAAATAAAATGCATACCGAAGAATAGGACTTTAAACATACGCTGACCAGTTAGTTTAATTTTATTTACAAAAAATTGAATAGTAGGAGATTAGCAAATGTCAATGTCGAGACAAGAGGTATTCCTTGTGATAATGCTTTAGGCATTTAATTCAGACAGCATGTGACCAGCATTAACTAGTCAAACTTTAGGCGAAATCGTCATCATCCTCTTGCCCTTGTCAAAATTGATTTGGGGTCGGCGGAGTATGTTCTTCGCTTCCTACTTTTCACATTACGTATTAATTTTGTAACTCGGGTTAGTGAACACAATACATAATTTGCTATATATTAAAATGCTAGGGGTATTGAATTTGTCTACCTATACTTGTTCCAACGCCACCTACGAGTGATGACTAATTAAATACAAAAATATCAAGTATTCCCTCTTCAACTGCCACAACTCAGACACAGTTTGAAGTTATTTAGTTAACGACCACCCCAAAACAAAGAGGTACTATTTTTATCTTACGGGTGGGTCGAACGGTGTCTAACGCAACGTTCGCCCGACCCTTTCATTCAATTAATTTCAATTGATAAATTACATTTTTGACTGTTCACTTTATGTGTCAAAGGCACATTTATAAAGAATGATGGCTGTCAATAAAAATAATTGACTGAACAAACAATGAACAATTTATATGAAAGTGCTTCGTTGGTTTGGTCACGACTCACAACGGAAATATCCACCATATTACGTTAACTTTTTTTAAAACATAGTTTAGGGTTATCTCCCGTGTGAATAGGCAATGATTAGGATTTGTCACACACCTTACAATTCTGACATACTTGATTGTCTCACTTACGTTACTCATTCAAAATTGGCTCGAAAGCCAAGGCAAGTTTAAGTTAGTAAATTTCATCCGGCAAAAATTTAGTATCAACATTAGATTTATACACATAAACCATAAGTAAGTTTGAAGTTCAGGGCAAAAAAATATTTCATTATTTTTTATTGAAAGATACACGATTTACCCCAGTTGTAACTGTTTCCCATTTCCGTAAAAAATATGTTACAATGAATGCTGAAAAAGAAACCTTCCCTCATTGACCAACTTTCACAATCGCAGAAACTCATTTAACTCATTCAGCACCAGTACCAGGCTTGAATGAGTTATAGGAGGTTCAACTCGTAGATGGCTAATCGACAATCATAGTACATACGTCCTTCCCAACTGAATGAACGAGGGGCGCTACGTCGCTCTGCCGCCTGTCTATACAATTATGCTGTCTCAAGGTGAAGGACTTCCATAATACCGTTACTTGCCATCCATATTTTGTTACCTGCTTTACATCGCAAAATACGCGCGTTTTTACACACTTTTTGTACCGTTAACGTGTCTTTGGGGAAAAGGAATATCAAGTGACAGGTTCGAAAGATTGTTTATACGTTATATTATATTCAATTATTGTAATTTTGTTTTTCGTGAGAAATTGAATTGTGATGTTGCTTTTTCGTAATCCAAGGAAACAATAGTTTAATAATTAATGTAATAATGATTTAGCAAGAAGACCAGGAAGTACTTGATTAAGTTATCGGCTATCGTTTTATACCCTTATCATAGTGACATAATATACATAGTTATAGTACGGTATATAGTTACTAGTAGATATATAGTTATTATTAGTTGCTCAGATTACTTCTATAATCTGAGATTACTTGCTACAAGCTTCTGTGCCCTAGTTTAAAATAATCTAACTTATCTTACAGATTCGGCGATCTTTAATTGTAGTGTAATATTTTATTGTACCTATTTGATGTTCATTCGATTGTATACGATTTAAGGTAAATAAAAATTGTAGTCATGTAAAGTTCCAAAGAGTGCGACGTGTTATAGATTACATTGAGATTAATTATATCAGGAAAAAACATAAATTTTTAATAATATGCAATTATGCAGTTTAATTCGTTTTTAATTAACACACGGTGGAAGAAATATATCTTCGTCTAAATAAAACAGTTTCCTGCACCAAGTAATTTTTCATTCACATAGATAATTTTCAATATGAAATATTATCCGAGTAAAATATAGTTTGTTAGAAATGCGAAAAGGAAAGTAAGGTATTGTTACGATTTTTTTTCTTTTCATGTATGCGAATGACTTTTTTTCTATTAATACTAATTTGCATTTTGATTAAAATAATTACATCTTATTACCAATAAAAAGTATTCTGGTAATACTCGTAATACATTTATTTGTATTGGAATTTTCGCTTTGCATTTTTATTCGGCTTACCCGAGGTCGCCTCCTGTTAATTAATTAAATCTTATCTGATTATGCGTGATAATTTACTTCCACATTCACTTTAGAAAATAAAAAGCAAGGACAAATCAGCAACGCTTGCCCATATTTTACCAGGATATCAGAAGCAGAAAGGAGGCATTATTACAAACCTGTGAGTATTCAGGCGAGGGCGGTCTCGGTGGATACTTAGACGCCATGCGCGCGCCGGCACCGCAGCCTTGCGCGGCGGCAGCCTCATCCTCAGGATAATATAAATGCACGAAATCCTCCGTGTCCAAAAACGTATTGATCAGCATAATCCACACAATATAAACACTAACTAATAAATATTATGCAGTCTAAGAATCAGACTTTACGAGCACTATGCACTAGTTTAACTTTAAATCACTGTTGTAGGAAGCACGCCATCGATACGCATCGGTTTTGTAACGTTCCATGTTTTGGGTCCTCATTAAACATCTATATATTAAATAATAAATAAGTTAATACATTCACTACACTTGTATAAGATCACATTTGCACCGTTCACACGTACAGTTATCTAACAAAAAACATAAATAGGTCAAATTATAATTATGGTAGTAAGGTTTGGCATTGAGAGGTTCCGAAGGAAAAATCGAAATATTATGCAGAAGGACATGGCTAACATTATACAGCGCGAAGCTTAGATATAACTTAGTTTATCTGATATTATCTTCAAAATTGAGGATAGAACAAAAGAAAATATAAATAAACATAAAAAACGTTTGTAATCGGTTGTGACACAACTATTGTGGTGGTTATCGCGAAACGAGGTTTTCGCTATCGCTTATCAATGACGAATTGACGATACAGCTGTTTAAAGGCCATAGATAGAATGTAGGGGCGTGAGGCTGTTATCATGAAAAGCAAAAAGATACAATTATATCTTAAAGGACGCTACTACATGTGAAAGATACTTATAAACCATGTGTACATGACATACGTGTGACTATTTTGAGCACAGCTATCTATTAAAGTATAGCACGCGAACAGATAATGTTATATTATTACTAAACGCAACGTATTATTTTTGTACCAAGTTATTACGAAGCTCAAATTGTACCAATTTAGAATGAAATTAACACACTTACATAATAGAATTATTGTTATCTATACACGCAATTCTACATTCATATTTTTGTGGGGCCACTGATAACAGCGGAATTTTTTCACTGACACACTAATTTCGATAAAATGTATTTTTTTATATGTAGTTTTGTTAGCAAACTAACATGTGAAATTTATATTATTTTTTATACTTACAAACTTACTCAGTAACTTCTTTCTCAATAATAAATTCAGAAATATTTTGTAATCTTGAAAATGTTTTAATATTTTTTGTTGATAACAAGGTTACTGCAGCCTTGTTTTTGTAGTATGTACATATTTAGTAAGTAGTATACTATATATTATTATAAAAAAACACACACACAGTTAACCTCTACACCAGGTAAACATAAGCGTATAAGAGGTTGCAAAGAATCACTTCATATTTTTACCACTAATAGTAGTGTCACACAACTGTTTAATTTTGAGACTATCTTTACGTTCGCGCTGCTAGCCTGGTACTATAGCATCGATTCGCGTCGTCATTCATAATATTATGGTGAGTACTACCACAGTCCAATAATCCATCTTTATACTGTGCTACTACTATCAAAACACTTTCACGAGCCGTTGAGCGAGAGAGTATGTGTCATTTTCAATGAGCGAATTTATTCAAATACCGTAAATATAAGCTAGTAGTAGGATATTTATAGAACGCGTGATACGTTTATTGCGACATACGGGTTAACTTGGTCTCCAATCTTCATTTGGAGACGGGTTCTGGACGCTTCCATATCGGTTGTCACATTGTGGTTTCCTGACAGAATAATTTTGGAGGCACAAGTAGGCATTAGGCATTCATATTATTCTTCTAAAGACCGCACGATCAGCAAGTTAACAGCTTCCTATCATATCAGAAAAACAAAACTAGACAAAAAAACAGTTTGGTGCTAAGCATAATAAATGTATTAATGTCAAGTTTACGCCAATAGGAAGGAAATTTATTTCTAAATGTTTATTAATACTGATTTGTATTATTTTAATAAACATTTATTCATTAGAAATATGCTACATGAGTTTTATTCGTGTGGTGTGTTGTCAATATGTACGAGGTGTTTGATCTCTGTGAACTGTTTCTGCCCCAAATTACCTACATCGAAATCTATTATGCCATTTTGCGTGATTGAGTAAGTATGTAAAGTTTGGCATTGAAAATATCAGTATAAACTACTGATATTTTCAATGTCAAACTGCATTTGATATACATTTGTTTGACGAATAAAGATCGAAATAATTTTCAAACCGACAGCGCATAATACAAAATATCTCATTAAAACTGTTGTTCTGCTTTACAAATCAAGTATTATTCTCAAATCAGACGTAAGTTTGAAATGTTTTCCTTAACAGTATTACTATAAAATATTTCTCAAGAAAACAAAAGGAATTGAGATTTAATGTATGCGAATAATTTGAAAAGTGGGGATTGTAATGCCCATATATCGTATGTCCTGAAAAAGAGAAAAAGGTCTTCAAAGATAGAGTAACAGAAGAATAGACAGACATAAATTAAGTAAAGAATACTTCTTGGATATTTTCTTCAAGAGTTGCTCAATTCATGAATATAATCAAAATCGGAAAACCAACTAACACGTTTTTTTACAGAGTGCTGGAGTAGTACACAGCATAAAAAAATAATAATCGATAGTTCTAAAGAAAAATCCTGAAAATATAAAGAACGTATTACGACTTCATGCCAGAGAACTTTACGAACAGGTAAATAAAAGGCAGAACAACACAGCATATTGAAACACTTAAGCTTCCACAATATTTTTGATGAAAACCAGGATGCAGTTACTGTTGTAACAAGTCCAATATAAATAGAAAAAGACCGCCATTATTAGGTCGCATTGCAAAAGTCGACTAAGGGATTGTGTCAGTCGGATAGGCGGTAAACGGCAATATCCGTCTGTGTACTGAATAGATAACGTCTAAACATGATCACGAATCCACGTATTAAGCGAACTGAACTCATTCTTCACCACGATTTAGAATTGCTGCTGAATATTGAAGCTGGATGGTTTGTTACAGGTATATCTTTGTATCAATAAGGTGTTATAAAACAGTTCTCGTATCGTTCTAAGACCAGCTGAGAAATATACCTTGGAACATTCGTGGTTTACACATATCAATATGCATTATGTAACGGATTATCGTACGAATATTTAAAAATAAACTTAACGTTCAAAAACTGTAACCCATGTAGAAACGTTGGGTTAATAAGATTTTTACTCAATTATTGAGACCGTTAGTAAGGATACAAATCCCGAAAACTTGCCTGAACAGCCCATACACAAAAGCTATTAAATACATGTATGTAATGTATGTATTTACCTAAACAGTTACAATCACGAATACCTGATCTTATTTTGCCGAATAATATCGCTATATATAAGTAGGGATAAATTTAAGACGCAGTTTTAATAATTCGCCAAAGCACCCCTCGTCTCGGCCCCTTTGTCTGGGTACCCTCCGTTTAGGCACCCTATTTTTGCGCCCAAGGTTACCTAGGTTCGGAAGTTGAGAAAATGGATGAATATTTAAGGGAAGAATATTTCCTTGAAAATATACGCAGGGATTGGCGCGAAAATCGATCCCTTTCATAGATTATACTAAACGGCCGAATAGACACTTGACAAATATGGCTGAATATATTTGTGAATTACCTAGACTTCACCAGTTTTCTGCATAGAATGCATGTGAATGATTTATGACAACCGTACCTTATAACAGCAATGTTAATTTACATTTGCCATAGTCTCGTGGGTAGGCAAAACAAATCTATAACTTACTCAGGTACTTCATTAAATATTTAACCTCCTACTACGGAATAGCTAGCAGCTGGGTTATTATGCGGGACTACGAGAATTCTAATATTTACTGACAAGTATTTTCTAGACTAAACCGCCGACCCTACCCCTAAAGTCTACGAAAGTTATTTACGCATGCGCATTCACATATGTGCGTCGTTGGACCAGCATAGCACACTCACGACGTTACTAGCAACAAGCGTTATTCTAACAGGCTATTTACAAATTAATAATTTATTTTGCTTGTCATCATAATGGGAGATGAGAATAATGCGATGACGCCACCAAAATTTGACACACTCATCTATTATACCATTATCTGAAACCAAAACACTTGCCATTCTTATTGTCACAAGTATCATTGTTTATTGTCATTGAATAGCATTTTGTTATCAAGTGCAAATAACAAATGCGTTATTTATACAATTCAAAGTCGACAAGGTTCATTCGCCTTGACGGATATGGGATCATCTATTGATACCAGCGATTGTTTGTAGACTTTAGACTTCAAGTACTGGACACAAATCAATTGTGAAAGAATTGGACCGAGTTTGCTCAAAAGGAAAAACACATATTGGAGCCTATTTCTATTTTTATGATTACCAGCTTTTGCTTTCTTATTTTTTGAAATTTTTCTCAACAAGTACGAGATTGAGATAATGAATCTCAATCTCGTACTTGTTAATCAAATCGATAATATAACATAACATTTACAATAGTTTAAAATGTTACAATCAGAAGTGATTCGGTTGAAAGCATATTCCACAGATCTGTAATAACTTGAAATCGCCTGTAAAATAATATTATTTCAACAATATCAAATTTCGATTAACGTTTCATAGGCCAGTTTCAAATAAATGTAGGCAGTAGGCAAGTACTAGGAGTTGTGAAGGGAACAAGAGGTATAGTATTGCGAATCTTATAAACGTTCAACGGATGCTTGCTCCACTTTCAACGCACTGCGACGACGTAAAGAATGCGGTCACCGGCGCCTATCCGACACATGTACTACTGGTCAGCCATTAAGAGTATCGACGCAATACGTTAACAATGGTAATTGTTTAAGCAGTAAAACCCCATGTTTTGTTAACAAAAAGTATCAATGAAAATGTAAATCACGTTGAACGTCACGAATCGAAGATAATATATCTTTGAATCCAATTAACCCAAAGTACAAGCGACAAGGTCTTTTAAAACAGTAATAGCCATTATACTTAAATGAGTTTTTTTACGAATTTCTTGCAAGAATTACAACATCAAATTGCGTGAATAATTCCAATGAAGAAGTGAGCTTACGCTGCCAGTGATTACAAAACACTAAGTGAGGTCAGTAAAAACATTTATCGACACTTTCCGTAGGTTGTAATTAAACAATGCCACGTTTTTAGACACATCCGAAAAGTTTGCGTAACCACCGCTCATGTAGAGGAACATTGAGAAAGGGCACCAATATATGACGGAAGCGTGTGTACCGACTAGGAAATGTAAAGGTATATAAAAAGCTTTATGATGAAATCAATAGAAAGACGCAAGCAAAGCGGCCGCGTATCACATTCCTGAACCGCAAACCGGCGTACTTGTCGCCGTTCGCCAGCATTCTCATATTACATGCTGCAAACATATTTTACAAACCAACAAATTAGATTTTTGCACGAAATGCACTCTTAGTCCTTAGAAAACACGACACACGTTTCATGTTAGAAATGTGTTTTAGGCTGGTAAACTTATGTTGGGTTGCGGTTTGTTTTACGGTTGGAAGTAACTCGATCCACTACGTTCGAATTGACATGCAGTTTTGTAGCCGCGCTCACTACTACGTAATGTACATATTTATGCAATGACAATCAAGACATAGTTGCATACAGGAAAACGAACTAAATAACAAACCGCAGACGGTACCTATTCGACAAGAAATGAAAATAAATTTACGAAGGCAACTCATTGACGATAAGAGGATCTAAAATAAACCAAGGTCTTCAAACTCAAATAACAAAAGTAAGTTAAAAGAAGTAAATACAAAATGACGTAAACTCGATATGAGCTATAATTATCTATCTTCAAATTTGTTTGTATTAAAGTAAGCGCAAAGAATCATTAAAGTAATAATAATTTGCCACTAACAAATAGGTTAAGGTCTGTAGTTGTTTCAAATCGTGCTAGGCAAATTCGATACAGCGGTAGTGCAGTTCCTGTCAGAAATGCGGGATGTCGTTTTCCAACTATGAGACACAGAGACAGATTTAGAAGTAAACAATGAGAACACAGTGTCAGTCAGTTCTGCAAGTTTCGTTAATGGCCTTCGCGCACATTCACGCTAACCGGTGACGGATGTTCAAATTGATTAGGCCTTTCATTAGACACGGATATAGTAGTATTTGATTCCAGTTACGGACATGTTCATAGAAGCTAAAATAATATGATTAGTGTTAAAACAGAGATCGAAGAAGATGTGTGGCTTTCAAAAAAGCACAAACACTTAATTAAAGACATTTTAAAATATGTTTGCACATTTTAAATGGCGCACGTTTTGTTCAGGCGACATAATGTCAACAACACACTATGCAAATGATAGATGTCAATTCAATACCTACGAATTTCCAATTGGACTCATGTGTTTAATTTCAATAAGCCTCCAGCCAACCAATCAGGTGCGATTTATGGCAAACACACGGTTATTTATAGATAAATCAAGTAGAGCCAGTTGTTAGAAAAAATCCTTGACAGTTGTTTACAGTACTCTGTGTAGACACGATAAAGGATAAAGACTCCAATTTTGCAATTAATATAATTACAATATATTATTATTACGTCCGTTACATTTATCTAAACGAAAATAAACGCAATAATGCAACAAAATTATTACAAGTTATTATTACTGCAACTTTAAGTGCTTTAGTAATAATTCATTGACCCATTGTAATCACTTTATTGAATTGACGTCACTGCAGTAATTATTGACCAGCTTGTCAATAGACCTTAAGCCTATCACAATAATAACAGTAAATCCGAAGAAGTCTGATGGAAAGATCTCATGCTCGATACATTAAATGTGAATGTCAATGAAAAATGAATTGGTTCCATTTAGTTGGAGCAATTGATTTTCTTCAGTGAATGCTATGTCTGACAAGCAGTCTATTACTTACATGCAATATTTTAACCAATAGCCATGTCATTTCTCTCTCAGCAGGGCTCATTCATATTTATAATTAATCGTTTTACAACTTCAAGTTGTTTATCACTATCATTGAATTCAGATTCTTCGTTGCGGCCTTTTGAATAGACAATTACTTATTACTCAGAAATATCATAACTTATTTATAAACCAAGAATATTAACTTAAGAAAACAGTTGCTCAGACTTTTAAGTCAATAAATAAAACATTCTCAGATTCACACTTCTAGTTTATAGACAAGCTTCAAGTAATGTTTAGAACAACAGCTGCATCAAGATGTAGGTGTTTATGTTTATTGTATATATTTCATTCTCAATATTGACTGCAGAAAGTTGTCGGCGTGTTAGGCAGACAGCTAAATAAAGCACCGTTATCAGGTGCGGCGCAGACCGTATAAATCCAGACAATTTTCACCTTAATCTGTCTCAGGACAAAGCACGGAGCTTATTCAATGAGGCTACATTATTCACCTTTCCCCAAGTGCTCACGGCTAGAAATCTAGTCTCGACACAACACAAACGGACCGTAAAATAGTTATAAATGCTTTATTGCGCTATGCCTTGTAATAACTTGCGGCAATACTAGACTGTACAACATAATGCCAATTAAAATTGATCGCAGAATTTTCTACTATTTATATAATTATTGCATAAGAACGATCATAAACAAAGTTTCTAACGATAAACTGAAATGAACAATGCTGATACAACATTATTGAGAAAGATTTCCCTAATGGAAATACTATGGGCAAGTTAAGAAATAATCAGCAATAGTACATTAGAAAGTTGGGACCGCTCAGTTAGTGCATCGCAATAATTGGAGTGCATTCTAAACAGAATATATTGCACGATCTGGGAAAAAAGAGGGCAAGATAAACGAAGGTTTTGTTGACTTAAGATTTTCTATTAAGTCTTCGAGAAAGTAGTTTCAGCAGCCTGCTATTAATACAGGATTGGAATACTTAGAACTTAGTTAGGGACGTGACCGAAGACGTCGTTTTTCATTATTATTGCATCAATTAAGCTTAACGGAGACTTGAACCGTGGTTCATGAACGTGCATCACAATTAAACGAGTCCCCTTGATTCAAATTCTAATGATAGAAATACATTAAAACTTAATTATACGACTCGTTTGATTAATATGCAAGAGAATAATAAAAAACACAAACATTAAAAATATTTGCAGACGTTTAAGTTCATCGTTGGCATGATATCAATGAACGTGAGTCATTGGATGAAAAAACATGTACCGGAATTTGTCCATTGTGAACAAACCATGTGAGTCAACTTATCAGAGCAAGGTCTTCCAGACGACCTATTAACATGGCCTTCAGCTTACACTTAGGAATATTTTCGTAAACAAAATGAGACATCTCAGAGCTATTATGGTTTGGTATATTTTTTATCGTACCTGCTATATTATTATCTTCAGTCACAGAGGCTAAAATATAGTTAAAAAGCTATAATAATATAGGATAATAATAATATACAAAAAATAAACAATAGTATACATTCTTAAACATCTCTCAAAATTACCAAGCAATATTGTCTTTGACTGACTTGACTAAGTGCTAGACGAAAATAAGAAAACTAAAATATTAAAAGTCCAAATAATAAAATTGACATAAAAGTCAAATAACTTTACTAGGCAAGCATAAAAAGTAGTATGTTGAATTTAGCATTAAGTTATAGGACGAGAGATACGAGCATTTATGTAACGAGGCTCGTGAAAGCCGACCAATAGCGTTCGAACACGCGGGCGCGAGTGCAGCCGGCGGGCGGCGGCGACGCGCACATACAAACAACAAGTCATGTGAGCACTCCACGACCAGGCGCCATCGCCGGCGACCATGACCTTCACCTGCACGCCGAGCCATTGCAAACGCAATTACTATGTACACACACCAAACGATAACAAAGAACTATAAAAAAATCAACAAAAAGAAATACTTCACACTGTCACATATACGATACTGAACGGAAGTTTAATACTTCAGACAATAACACGAATGACGTTATTGTAACTCAATTTGCAAATAGATCCGTTTCAAGTACATTGCGTAGGAAAGCACAGTTTAATATTTGCGAACGGCAAATGATAAGAAAACAAGGTCGTTTAAAGTTCGCTTCGAATGAATTGTGAGAACATCTACGGAGTAAATACAAGCAAAGTTAATTATGTATGTAAAGGTTGAATGCAGCTGACTATGTGTAATACACGTATAGGTACAGAGTTAAAGAGCCAAGTCTTCCGCGTTAGAAGTAAACGCTTCCGTGATGCAACAAGATTGCAGATTAAGTTCTTATCCAGTGATTATGAAAGTTGACTCGGTCTGGCTTCACAAATGTTATTAAACAGACTAATATAACATAGGTGGTATTAATTGAAGCGGACGTGGATTGACATTCTCTGCTAACGGCAAGGTCGTCTAGACATGACCGATCAAGGTCGCACTCACAAAACGAGACACACTTTACATCTAAAAATAAAAAAATGAATGGTAACAAATAACTTGTATCTCGCGTTGCGTACGATTGCATAGCTCACTTATTTTGTTTGCTGTCTCGTTATAGAAATCTATTGTGATGTACAACTTTCTTTTTCAGATTAATAGATACGCAACAGATGGTTGAAGTATGGGGTTAAAGCAAAGTCTTGTATGGCATTGTCAATCATCATGAAATAATTAAATTTATACGTATTTCTGCGGATCTTTCTCCGCTGCAGATCAATATCTATGATAGATATAATACATACAGGAATGTTATGGTACTTTGTATGCATATATCCAATGGGAGAGAAAGTAGACTTGGCATGCACAAAGATCACAAGCACGAAGTACATACAGAAATGGATATAAGTCACGTGAAGATTCATAAAGGTCAAATTGTATACGTCTTGGCAGAGATATTGCAGTCTGATAGCAAAGCTCCTATACAGATGCACCAAGTTGATGCATCGTATGTTATTGATTGTATTACAACAAAACTTCATGGATCATTAAACAGCTTAATGGTACTAAGCAGGGAGAACGATGCTAATAAAAATACCTGAATTGTAAGTTAAGCATGCTATGTATTCGTGGCGACTGCGACCTACAAAAGTAACGATCAAACTAAAAACTTTGTTACAGGAGATGCAGACAAATTTGAAGGTAATGTTCATATGAATGTAAAATATTACAATTTATGATAAGCAAACTATGAACCATTCAATTATGCTAGAGATGGTAATGTATTAAGAAAAAATAACGCAATTGACAGAAATTTGACGCAAAATAATCGTATCTATTGCAACCAATAAACTACCAAAGCCTTCTTATCTGTACTCCATGCTTCTTATCGACGTTGGAGATTACAATATTTATAATCTTAATTAATTAAAATTAGGACACGCATGGGTTTTATTTGATAAAGTGAATAGATCAGCGAAGTATTGTATACATAACATATTTATTTCGTAATCTAATCTATGCCAACTAATAAATAAGGTAGGTAAATTAGAAAGGCAAAAAATAAATGAGATGGGACTTCCGAACAGTGATAAAGGAAAAATCCATTACAGTTTACGTAGGAGAACATTGATGGGGCATGTGTAGGTGTGATATAATGTAGTCTAAAATTTAAATAAGATCTTTTTTATAGGACATAGAGATTTTCGACATACCATGTGACAGAAAGTGGGAGTGTTGGACGTTGGTAACGATTTTCTCAGAACTCAGCTGAGACGTGGACATGGACCTGCGCACTAGAGCCTGCAGACACGTGGTTTTGTCAAAAAAGTTTTAAATTTAATTTGTATCCCAGATATCCTAATTGGAAAGTGAACTGCCACAACTTTTAATGTAGCCGAATCAGGCATCTAACATACTCGCACCGATTCAGATTGATCAATTGAGATGGAGCAAATTTTATCTCACTCAATTCTTACATTACAAATTTTGCTACAGTAATGTTAACAAAATGACAAATGTACAAAGATTTTCTTTTATAAAATTATTTTAATTTTTGCTGAGGATTCCGAAAATCTTAATAGTTGCAATGTCATGAATCTATGGACGTACGGACATGCGCAAAGCTCAGAAGAGTGCCACGTGGAAAAATCCCGTTGCATAACCTTTCCCTTTTTGCGACGACGACGGTTGGAACATCCCCGAAGCTTTGGAAAGTACAGGGTGCAAATTATCCATAATGAAACTGGCCGATATCATGAGTGAGTCAATAAATTACATGTTAATGATAGCTGAGAATGCTTTCCATTTTACGAAAAGACTAATGTGCCATCAAAAATGTTTCAAGATCCATGTTTTCACAAGTAACAGCTAAGGAAACATCGCGTCAGTCGTATCTGTTCTAATTAACTTAATTAGAATGTTTCGCGTGTCGCGAATAATTAGCATATCATCGTTATAGCAGGTAAACGAACCCAAGTTTATTTATCTTATGTGTAAAGTGAGCTCCACTTCACAATGTACATACTTAAAGTTGGTCCATACCAGTTTAAGGGCCTGGCATATTGGTGTGTAATTTCTGATGTATAATGCTTTATCTTACGTATGTTGTTTGTTCAGGCTGTAATCAGATCGAGAATCAGGAAGTGCATAATGGCAAAACGTCTCTGTCTACGCCTACAGTCCGATTAGTCAGTAGTAGTACTATGTTATGTTGCAGCCACGTTGCATCGCTGTGACGGCGCGCACATATCCACATTTGTTACTCACACAGACACAGCTCCTGCAGAATTACTGCAGAATTTGCCCGCCATTTTAGATGGCTAGGTTTCGGCATTTTAGCTCTTGCAAATATTTTTCATAAAGTTTTTACTATTTAAGTACAAAATTTTGAATCCTAATTATTTGAGTATTCACTAGTTTTCGTGCGATTCTTTTAGTGGTACGAAATGATTAGGCAAGGTTTTCTTGAGCCAGTGACCTCGGACGAAATCGTACTTTGAAGTATGAACAAAGCAATAAAGAATGTTCTCTTCGCTTGTGGAATTCACAACACTCATTGTGAATTAACTTGCACTTTTAAAAACATATGACTAACCGTATGGTTGCTTAGTCTGTATCGAAACTTGTAATATAAACAATCTAAATACGACCATATGTTGAATGATAATATAATACCATTGAACATCTGGTGACATTGCTAAAGTAAAATACGTTTCACACGAGGTGGTTTAGTGTACGCGAGGGAACAACATTCCCATAGAGCGAAACCCCGCCATAACGTAACGTGGACGCCACGAGTACGCCATGCTGCGACGCACTCATTCCTTGAATGCAATTAAACCGTTTGTAACTCTGCATTGACCAAAGACACAATATTTACACTCTCGCTACACGGCGGCACAGACAGTTGTAAATCCTGACGTAATTCCCGCAAGCACCATATTATTATGAAGCCATGTGCCGAACACGTCGGCGCGCCATGGTTTGCCATATTAGAAATTCCAATGCGGACCTTATAAAACTAATAGTTTCTCGTGGCACTTTACAATATAATCCATTTATATTTGTCGAAGACTTCGCAGAACCACAAATACGCGAACTGGATGTTGATAAGAACGCGGATTTGCTGTATATCCATATTACGGTAGAAGGATCGCGGGGTCGCATGGAGTATGCGACGGAAACGCGCGGCAGCTGCGGGGCAACTGAAGGCGCGATGACGGGTGTGGTGCCGCGGGGGGCGGGGCGCCAGTGCCGGCTGGGGCCGCCGCGCGGTGAGGAGGAGGGAGGGGGAGGGGGAGGCGGCGGCGTCTGAACCGCGTCTCTAGTTCGCTAGTAGAGGCCCGCCGTGAATTGTGCAACGTCAGCAGGCGCGTGCGTACACCCGTCACCCGTAACAAAAACCTCAATACAACAGTTGGCGGTGGCGGTGATTATGCGAGCATCAAGTTTTCACACAACTCGTTTTCGCATAATTATAGTGGGATGCGATTCGCTTCCATTAACAGTTTTTTAGTTAGGCAACTCAAGGTTGGTTCAACTGGTGATGTTTTTCTTAAACAAACACCATTATATACTCCTAATTATGAAGCTAAAGGTTCGAACAATGTGACCAGACAATTATTTGACATTGACATGATTGTTTCTTTTAAAAGGAATGTTAAAGCGAACAATCGAGATGTCAACAGAGGCACAAGGAAAATTGAGTCATTTGCATGATAGCATTATGAACCTTACTCAAGCGTAGGATAAAAAATGGTGCTTGATTGGCTCTTGGATCACTGCAGATTGAATATAAGATGTATATGAATGGTATAAAGTTGAAATCATATCGCCGGTTACGGTAAACAAAGATGCATTAGGTGCCGACGACAAGATTTCTTGTTTACGATTCTTCATATGACATTATTGACTGCGACAGGATGACGCGAGCTTACAAAGTATAATCCATAGGTATAACGCACGATGAAGTCATAATACACCCAGATGCCGACGAAGAACAACAACATAAGAATATTAAATATCTACTACAATCGAGTATAAAAAGACCATCAATGAGACAAATATTGGCCCAAGTGTTTTATTTATTCAATAAATGTTTATAAGAAACCCAACAATCTGGTAGGCTATTACATATAGTCTGCGTCAATAGGACCGACAATAAATGCATGAGTGTTTCTTTAATGATAATGAATAGTACCTACGCAAAGACTGCAACGTAAAACTACATAACAATATTTTTCAAACACTTAATGCATAACGCGTACAGACAGTGCATTTTATTATTATGAAATAAAGAATACCAAAGACTTCTATTTTTCAACATTTTATATGCAGCTACACCGTCGACCACGTTTAGACACAAATTTCCGGCCATAAAACACACCACTTTGCTCGTAGACTACAAAGGCAGTTTCATGCTTACTAAATCAAAGTAAACCTTGTAGATAGTAGCTTTAAACTTTACAAAGTAACTATAATTATAGAATTTAATGGTAGGCCTTAAAGATTATTTGCGGTCATAAACATTTATGTAAGAAATAAAGAAACAAATTCGATGGCAAAGGCAAAACTTGCAGGGAATTCGGTAATTAAAATACACATGAAAAAGATGGCATAATAGAATCTGAAGGGTATTAAGAAAGATATTTCAAAACAGCGCGAATGGATTCGATGAAGATTGATTGCACATTCAGACAAGACGTGAAACATCAATGTAATTACACAAGAGACGGCAGTTAAATCACGAATACATCGATGCTGTTTATACAACTTTCTAGTTTTAAAAATAAACTTTACTCGGCCACTTGTGGGAGATACTGAAGAGACTTGAGTAGATATGCTTAACCTTATTGATGAAATATGAAAAGGAATAATCAATTTTAAGACAGATTTGTACTTGAGCAAGTACATAATGTCAAGGCGATGTTACGCAATATTGAAGGAATGTTAATACAATTAGCAACGACGATAAGAATTAGCGTGAAGAAAAACCAGTGGCACACATTTCCTGCGATTGTCGTCCATCTGCTGCGCTTATTGTCAATTAAACCGAATCATGCTGCATCATCACTAATCATCAGGTACTCAGTGTAAGATAGAAAATAATTTAAGTATTTAAAAGTGTTTCTACAAATACATTATCGAAATCTATCAAATGTTATCAATATCAATTTGTTTTGATTATAAAATGGAGACGAATGCGAAAATCCTCTTACTGCAAAACTTATGCTTGTGTACTTGTAAAGTATCTTGAGCAAGCTTTACATTTACTCACACACGAATCGAAACGATGTCTTTATATGTAGTTATATGTCCCAAGAGTGGTATGCACTCTAAGGTGTCTCTAGTCTAAAATTATACACCGAGCAACATTGTGTATTTTAAATACAGCCCGATGCGATGGGCCAATAAGAAATGGACAGTAGCAATTTAAGAACAGAAATAAATGTGCTGATGTCATTTTAATTCTAGTACTGTACTTGGAAAATTATTTCCAAGTTACTCAATGCATACGATTATAGCACATAACGTTATCGGTGTAACAGAAGGTCGAGGAGTTGCATACACGTGGAGAATACAGTCGCTATGGAGACCACATAGTACTTGCATTGTACAATGAAAGCGATAAGAAAATATTTTTATTACTTACCGCTCACACGGTTCTACTACAGCTAATAAAACGATCAGAACGTTACCAGTTTCGTACGTTCAATTCGGCAGATATATTGCACTTGTAAATTTTTACATATTTGCAAAATGAGAATAAAAGTTAAAGACAAACATAAAACACCAAACACGTATAAATAACAAAATAATAATTAAGTAACATGAACGTTTATAACATTCGACCCAAATGCATTAAAAACCGATATAATGTTATCACATCGCTTAAATGGCTGTTTTGTTTGACGCCAATTCCACTTTTGACTCTAATAATAATGAGGGATTTATTGTTTCTTGTCTTTTATAAGTTTAAGCTAATACTGCACATGGAAATTAAGACTTTTAACATAAATTAGGCAACCCTGAAGTCAAAATAAACAAAAGAAAATAGTATGAATTAATTTATTTTTTATTAACAAAAAACGCTTTCAATCCAATATTGTTGGCCGTCCGAAGCTACAAGATGATCAAATGTCAGAAATAATAGAAGCAATTCTCAGCGATGTATTTTCAGTTTGAACCAGATGAATTTCTACAGCAAATCTTTAAGAATGTTTGTAACTATCGCTTGATTCAGCATGCAATGCTTGCTGAGCGGGTGAAGTGCAAGAAGAGGTTGCAGTTTAAGGAGCAATGGCAAAATGGCCGTCAGAAGTACTACACAACAGCTCTTTAAAGTTCTTGAGCCCTGGTGGGCGCTAGTGCAATTCTCCGCCTACGTATTCGCCCACAGTCGGGCGCCACTGAAATATATTGTGACGTTTTTGCATTTGATAATGCCGCAACGGCTACATGTGCTATTTTAAGAGACCTTGTTTTCACGAACACTCGTTTGTACAGAAAATATTATGTAGGTGGGGCATGTTGAATTTTACTACTGCAATTTGTTCGTTCGGTTACTTTTACGTTCATATATTATACGGCCACAACATGTAATAAAGATTGCCTGGATTATCATAAAAGAATTCAAATCCATCATCGAACTAATGTCAGCGAATGATTAAGGTAATAAATAGATGGTCATGGTAATGCAATTGATATCTATCAAAATAAACCCATAACGTCATAAAGTAAATCAATCACATTGGTTTTTTCCACTACCAAGGGCAACTCATTCATAGCGTACGATAAACCATGCACTGGCTGGTGGCTACAATGTTTATAAACGTGAAAGTTTGTGAGAATGGACAGAGAAATATGGTTAATTCATAGTATTGATACCCTTCCCACGCAAAGCTACAAAAAACAATTTGGACACAACTTGGCAGAAATGAAATAAATTCTCTTAATGTAATTTAAAATTAAATTTAACCTACTACACAACACACAACACTGTGCATTTTAAAAGAACATGATATCAAAACAAAACTGCAGGCCAAGACAATACAATAACTTGGTGTCATTTTATTTGTTTGCAAAATACCAGCCATTTCTAGTACACCATTTTTTATATTCATGTATATTTTCAAACAAATCCTCAAGTTATTTCGCCGATATGTCGCCGATATGTTTTATTTATAACTGAAACTTCAGTGTTTGCAGTATATCAGGAAAGTTATTTAATACTATCCATGAGGATTATCAATGTTTTGCTAAACTCGACACAAGGTTATCTGGCTATAAAGTTTCTTTAAATAAATATTGCTGATGTACCATTATTATATTGATGATATGACAAGCTAAACACTTTGCAAGCAAGTCAACTGAAGATAGAATTAAACGTACAAATAGACTCACAGTTATTTTATATGCCGAAGAGACATTAGTGTAACTGCCACTTTTTTGTAACTTGAATTAAAAGACAATCTATCACCGTACACTTTCACAGAATCAATTGGTGCTTCTAAAATTTGCTTGCAGAAAATTGTGGAAATAATTAACTGCCTGCTTAATTCAGAATTACACCAATAATCGCAAATTATATCATAGCTTATGTGTAGAAAGCGAATACCAAAGCAGTAGTAAATTAAGATGCCATAATCAATTGGTTTTAAAAGTTATCTGTTTTAAGTCAAAAGCTGTTTTTAAATATCATTAAGCAGTAGAATATTAAATTATTATTAGTAGTAGCAGAAAATGTCTTTTAATACGACTGATGTCAGTCTATGAATGGAATAAACAACAAGCGTGTCGTTAATTTATAAAGCCATTCGTGTGCTACAAATAAAAGAAAACGGCTTGTCGTAAGTTTGGCGGAAACTCGTCGTAGGCCCGGCGACATAAATCTTCCACGCCCACTCCAGTCTAGACAGCTTCTTAAGATAACTGGGGCAAGAAAATCAATACTGTACAAACCCATAATGGGTTAATATAAGCCTTGAAAGTAAATTAATTATTTCCTATAAGGCGTTCATAATGGCGTAGATGAAGAGTAGTTACTTCATTGTTGGTTCTTTAGATATTGTCAGAGGCGTGGTAAGTAATATAAAAGTGGTTTAAGTGACGTATTAAAGTTTTCTTTGCTAGGTGAGCTAAAATACCACTAAACACATGTTAAAAGGATGTAAATGTTGAATGTAAAAGACTTACGAAAACTTGGTAAGGAAACTAGATATTTGGCCTTTTACAACAGTGTCACGAATGCTGCATGCGTGCTGTACTGCAAAATGTTGGCATCTTGTTCCATAAATTCTTGTTCAGAAGTACAGGTTGTCTTTCTTCACAAGCAGAAAATCTAAGTGAGGCACGTTTCAATATTTTGGCGGCTATGCACTTCTGAACGATAAACTACATGCTCGCTTCACAAATTTATTTAAACAGGCACGACAAAATAATTTCGATATTTACACAATTATGCCACAATATATCATATGCAGTTGTCACCAGCCTTATGAAAATTTGGTCGGTTTAATTTTCATTGTTGTTCAGTTAAATTATTTCGTGTAATTGTTTAACAATAGTGCTTGTCCTTTAAATACCAAATAAACGGACATCACTTTTGATCCGACGATAACGGTCTTCGCAGGCATCGCTCACGTATGGTCAATTCCTCAGACACGCAAACATAATCGCTGCAGTTGAAGGAAGATAAGGATCACACCAATAAGTGCTAACAACATTACATTATACCAATTTCTCAAAGCATCTTTAGTTCCCTTGTGTAAATTCAAACCAAAACGGTCATAGTTGAAATTAATGCCACCGTATTATTTGAAATTATTCGTGATTAATGTTGTGTATACAATATTGTCATAATTGTTTCTATATTAAAACTATTTATAGATGCATTCAAAGCAGCTGCAGCCGGTTCAAGAAAATCTATAACAACTGATTCAAATATTAGCCATATTATTTTGTAGGTCTTGCCGTTGCTTTCAACTATCGGGTTGTCGCAATAGTTTATAGTATACCTTTTGTACCAAAACAGGTTATGTATTTAAGTGACAGATTCCAAGTCAACGAACCGAATACGGATACAATTTATCTGGGCATCTAGGAGGTAAGAATTTTCCTGCGAACATTCACTTTAAATATAAAGGCAATCAAAGTATCTAAGCAATTATTTCTACTGGTTGCCTGACCTAGAACAACCTGTTACTTCCTATAATTTTCTCAACTGCGTCGAGTTCAATAGTACCATAAGTATTGCCTTGCCTAGCAAACTAAAGGCATCTATCTATAAACTTTAATATAAGATGGTTTAAAATCCTTAATAATATAAAAACATATTTGTTTTTATTACACGACTGATTAAAAAAGGCTTTTCTATATTCAGGAATTACATAGTCATGTAAGCGGTACACGCCCATATCCTTATTTTCTTGTATAAGCCCGATGTCTGACTTAAAAATGAGTAAATATGGCAGGTCGCCTTTTACCTTTCGAAGCTAGAAGATCAATAGGCAACCGATACACCTTACACCGTTTCACCGATAAACATTGTCACATTTTGGTAATAAGACTATATAACATTAGTGATACACTAATTCGAATTAAGTCTCAGCTGCGATCGTATCGGCGACACACGATTTATCTATTTGATCTTAGATCTAAATAAGGTTAACTACATTTCCTTGTTAATGGGCCAGAATTATTAAAAATTGGTTTAAACAAATCAGCTCAGCCTGTAATATTGGAATTGGTAAATTGATATTTTGATATTAAAGTCACCAATAATGGTTGAAGTGGCCGCGTGCCAATGCTAAATAATGAACCGATTGTAGCAATGTGATCGCCAAATGGCCAAAGTAATGTTCAATGGACATGCATTAAAGGTAGTTGTTCTTAATGTAACTCTAGGTCTTTTGTTTTGTTAATATTCTGAGACAATTCCATCCATTTTTGTAAAAAATAAGATGTGCTATCAATCTATCAAAATCACAGTAATGTCACTATTCATCCACAACGAAGGAGACCAGATGAGACATCTCATATCATTAACTTTTAATACAATTTTATTCAAAAATATTTGATGAATGGAAAATTTGCATGACCCGTGTGATGGCCATAGGAAACATAAAATTCAACAGGAAGTTGGTTTTACAGATTGTGTGCAAAAACTAGCGAGTGACTTTAATATTCATAACCTACAGTAGGATAATGGACTTGATCGTTTTAACGCAAATGATTTGGTTCTGACAATAAAACGGTTATCAATGATTCAGATCGATCGCATGCTTTGAATTATAATGATGAGCGTAAGCATCGCGAGCTCGGGGCAGGTGCACATCTCAAAGGTTGTACCAACATAACTGCATTGAATCTGCGTACGTAATTTCCGCCTCACTTCCGTAAACAACGCAACCTCGTATATCTGGGAAAAACGTATTTTTTTATAATGCTTCTGTATTATGTGAGACAGGAAATTCAACTTTACGAGCCCGTAATAAGCTGTTTAAAACACTCTTATGTGCCGGCTCCAGTGATACTGGTCGGCTCGTCGATGACTGGTATTTTGGTAGTATAATTAACTTTTTTGACATCTGTCAGTTAAATGTCTACGATCTAAACGCAACGCTATTGTTGATTAAAGTTTTTGTTATAGACTAAAACGCTTCGCGTTTTTGTTGCATCTGAAGCAACGGTTGTATCTTTAACCATTTCAGCGAGAGTAGGCCTTTCGAAATATTTGTACCTACATCTTCGAAAACAATCAGCTAAAGTAGGTCATCTTATACACGTTTAAATTACTCGCATCAATGCTCAACCAACCTACCGCTTAAGAAATTCTTCAGATAATAAAGGCTTTAAGCATCCGTAGTGATTAATGTGCATAGCTAAGAAGTTTCCGTCACAAGTACGTCCGATCATCAGCTTTCCAATTTCCCACACACAAGTACGTGTTACAACTCTTAACAAACTAAACGGATGTCATGTCAGCTTAGCCGCTTGTATCATAGGAAGCTCGACACAAATTTATAATCATACATTTGATTCATAATTTACTACACTATTTTAGACTTTATGTTGAAGCAGTAAGATAGTAAAGCGATTTTCATGAAATATCTGGGAGGTTAATGTAAATTCCCAGTCACACGCAATGCTTTGCATAAAGACATTGTTAAAGAAAATTTGCACAATGCAAGTTTAAATAGCTTTAGTGTTTCACGAGATCAAGTCGTGACAGTACATATTTCAACTCACGTGAAAACATTTCTGGTCATTAATAACGAATTTGCATAGATTAGCAATAGAGACAACAGTTCAGATACAAATTAAAGACCGAAATAATATCCGGACATTGTTATAAGCCTGAGAGTTAAAAAGACTATTTAACGGTTGTAAAGGTAATAAAATAAAAGTTTCAAACATAAAAAACAAGCAGCGAATGGAAGAACGGCCATAATTTTGACGACCGTAAAATTTATTAACATTATGTAACTAGGAGAACATGGCCAAGCAGAGGTTCAAAGAACTCTACAGTATCAATCAGTGGCGGTCGGCCTCGGGTGACTCCCGCAGCAGCTGATTGACCTAAAAACGAACATAGCGAGAGTTCTAGAAAGGGACAGCTAGGAATGGAAAACTGCGTGAAGGGCGTCACGTAGGCCCGCGACAAGACAACAGTAGGGCAAGGTCGTCCATGGAATTTTGTTGATGATTCGGTTATCGTAGGCTGTTGGTTAATGTAGAAAACATAAGTGACTCATATTATTTGTAATATTTACGTAATTTACGATTACAATAAAATGAGCGGTACCTACATTATTTTATAGGTTTTAATTAATATTGCTTTAAAACAAATCTCAATTGTGGCCCATTACATAAATTGCAGGTACAAACACTTCCCTAAAATTCCCCAAGATACCTTACGACAGATGAATCTTCACAATTCAAATATTTGAATATCAAAAGAGAAACTTCCAAACGAGATTCCTCTTGCTAAGTTTCCCCAAGTAAAATATTTAAAAGAATTCCAGAAATGTATTTGAACGAATTAAATTACTGAAGTAAAAACCGTTAATTTAGGTTAATATTATTAGTTCTGTTTGTTTGTCTATTCAAACAGAATTGCGGATTATTCGGCTACAAGTGTCACAAGGTTGCAAATTATTTTGATATTCACGTAACTATTTTTAACGTTCGACGTAAAAGAGGGCGTGTTCTGTCTTGTCTATTTAGACACGTGTAATGACATTGTAGCTCCCAAACAGCTGTACCGTTATGAATGTAAATTGAAAACTGGTGTTACTGGCACGTTCTTATCTATCTTTGACAGAAATTACTGCGGAAATTTCAAATCATTCAACGACATGATACAAGCTGGACCCATCCTTATGCAATTATTTTAAGTATTTGTTGTTATAAAAGCTTTACCAAGGTCCAAAAATTGGTATTTGTCAACTTTTGTAATTGTCCTTGGTTGGTTAATATGTATACTATGAGCGTTCGTGCCCCGTAGACAGTCCGCCGTATTACATGCTCTAGAAACAAAATGTTATTTTTCATTCGTATTGCGGCGTCATCCGAAAATATAATCGAGCTAACAAATATAGGATAGTGCTAAATTTTGTGGAAAATTTTGAATCCTCGTGTACTTCGGGTCTTGGTATATTTCATATCACGTATTGTATACAGAAAATATATATTTATATAATATCCTACACTAAGATGATGAATGGGAGGCAGACAATAATTCCTTTTTGCGTTCCATTGTAAGGCATCAACCGGTTCTTAAGATAATTGGCATGGGGAACATTTGTACCCTGAGAAAGGATATAAGGTACTTCGGGCACGCCACGAAAGTGGCGGTAAGTCCCGTGGTTGATGAGTGGTTGGAGTGACGTCACGGCGTCCTCACCTTCCGGTTGACTCAAATCCTTACCGGCCATGGTTGTTTTGGCCGGTATTTGTGGAGGATAGGCCGGGAGGAAACGCCCGGATGCCACCATTGTGGCAGCAGCCGCGACCCTGTCGAAGACACGGCGTTGCATACTTTGGCGGAATGCCCAGCTTGGGCATCGCAGCGCCGTGATCTGGTCGCGGCTCTGAATACGGTTGTCCTCTCGCTCCCGGCCGTAGTTCTGTCTATGGTCCGGAGTGAGAGGTCTTGGAACGCCGTCGCCTCCTTCTGCGAAGCAGTCATGCTGAGCAAGGAGGCGGCGGAGCGGGAGAGGGAAATACATCGCCCTCTCCCCAACCGTAGGTCCGGGCGTCGGGGACGTCGAACAAGAGGCGACCTCCGACCACCCTGAATTCAGTGCCTGCGGACGGTGAGCGCTGGGGCTGCTCCCTGTCCGCCAAAAGGCGGGAGGCGGCGCGTGTCCTCGCCGCCTCCCAAGTAGCTTTGTGAGGTGATGGATGCGAGAAGTTTGATGGATGCAAGAAGTTTGATGGATGATTGCGAGATCATGACGAGACAGGGCCCGCCAACACCAACGGCGGGCCAATCCCGGGCGGGGTCGCGAGAAAGTATGCTAATGGCGAATCGCGTGACCCCGCCAATACACGGGACCCGTAGGGACACCGCGGTGGTTTTTAGTGGGTATGCCCCGAACGCCTGTAGGGGAGAGCCTCCACATACCTCCTCCGCCAGTCCCAAGCCCAGCCGTTTTAATGGCTGGGTTGGCGGAGTTGAGACGACTCATAAGGAGAGTTTACCACCGTAGTGAACAAAAAAAAAAGGATATAAGGTACCTACTTAAACTATGTGGATAGCAGGTAGGACGAAATACAATATACTGTAAAAACACTCACCGGCACAATTAACCGCCCCATCTTGTATTTATTTTAAATTTTCAGAATTAGGTCTTTAGACCACAATTTATGATGAGTACGTTATAACATACCTTTACGATAATAAAAAATAAAAGTCTTGAATAAAAATACATTTATTAAAAGATTCTTACCGAAAATGGTAAATGTGATAATAATTAAAAGACTTAAATTTTGAACTAGTCGAGTGAAACAAAACAAAAATTGTGTGTGTGTTACCACCGCTGGCTCTAATGACTTCTTGGAACCGGTTTGGCAATCCATCCATGATACCTGGTTGGAGGATATTGCGCCACTCCTCTACCACAAACGCCTTTAGCTCTTCTAGAGACGTAGGAGCTGGTACTTGTGGTCGGACACGTCTTTTCAGGTTGTCCCAAATGTGCTCTATTGGATTAAGATGATCGTGCGATATGGCAACGTGCATTGTCATGCATTAATCTAAAGTTGTCACCAATTAATGGGGCGAAAGGTATCACATGGTCTTGAAGAACCTCTTTCACGTATCTTGCATTCTCACTGCTTCTATCGGACACAACAACGTCAGTACGAGCCTCGTAATAGATAAAACGATTTCTCAACACGTTGCTAACCACAAAGCGGTCATCTCCAGCTGAGCTGCGGGTGTATAAGACTGTCTCTCGAAATCGTCTGATGGCATCCCGTACCGTAGTTCAAGTTACACCGAGAGAACGCGCGGTGCGACGTTGGCTGTACCCAGCATCAGCTAAAGCCACTGCCCTAGCTGCTCTAGTTGCATTCAGTAGCATTTTTTACAGTCGCAAACAATAACAAAGCACTACAAAATCAAACTGGTCAATGTTAGCACACTATGGCAGAAAAGAAAAGAAAATGTTAACACAGTAACACAACTGCAACAATGTCAAATAACGACTAAACTCCTAAAACCCTCAGTGACACAAATTTGGGCAACGAGTTTTTAAATAAAATATTTAAAGTGTTTAAATTATTGCTAAACTATCCACTTGACAAAAACTAAACAGTTGATAAGCCATAGTTAACGAAAACAAAAAGGGTGACGAATGATATAAGTGGGCGGTTAAGTGTGCCTGTGAGTGTAGTATATGAAAAACTATGAATTCAATGGTGAATTTCCTGAGAGCAAATTTTTGACCGATTCAAAATCATCACTGGTATCTGTGCCAAATCACAGAAGAGTAATCGTCTTCACTCTACTACTAAACCATTAAGCTCTCCGAACGATTGTATAGTTAAAATGTAATAAAAGCAATTTATCCGTTCAGCCTTTGTAGGTACAGTGTTAGGCAACAGAGTACAAGGTATAAATGTAACAGTTCCATGGAATTACGAGTCGTACGGCTTCGTACATCGCGTGTGTATTCATGCGTTGATTTACACGCCACTTCACGGTGTTTAGTGCTTATTGTGTGTTCTGTCCGACTATTGACACACTTGGCGACTGCTGCTCAATGTTTGATAGTAACGCCGCTGATTGTGAACTGAGCGGTGAGAGCAGCGTACGCTTCTAATAAAACACCAGTTTTGTAGCTTCTGCATTATATGTATAGTATAGTATATTTTGTGTACACTGTAACAGCAATAACCTTGTTTGCACGGTTTGGCTGCACCAGAACAAAAAAGCAGTGCATTTGCTTTTTTATAAAATTGTTTTGTACATACATTGGAAGTTTATCAGTTCTATGATGTTGTGATATGCTGATGGTGCCAGGAATATTAAATATTATATCTTGTTATTTCGTCACCGATGCAAAACCGTTTATCAAATACCGCTCCACGCTTATTTAGAATAACTGGTGTACTCATTTGGAAATAATTTCTACTTGTCTCGATATGACATTTTAAAGGTCTTTGAAGAATAAGCGACGTAATTCATTTAGACTGATTGAGTACGCTTACGTCAGCTTTCTAATTTACATAAGCACGAGATGTATAACTAATTATGTTTTGCACATTGATCCCGATGTTTGTTATTAATTTCTCCTGTTAATATTCTCAATATAGATACCTGTGAAAGATGCTATATTAATTTGGTTGTTTATTCATCCATTTATAAAACGATTTTTAAATAAAACTACCATAAACCAAATTAATCTGTCTATAGAGTTTGTATTACATATGACCAAAGTATAAATGGAATATGAGCTCACATAGTGGCATCAACAGATATATTGAAAGCGGCCGTTATACCAATTACGTTCTATTGTGCTGATGTAACCCCGTAGATAACGATTTGTTTAAAAGTATGAGATCCTGGTATCAACGCCCGTATCGCTTGCAAGGCCGAATTAGATGAGTGCTAGAAAGAGCTAGGCAATTTTGTTTTATCAATTTATTGTAGTGGATCTAGAGAACTGGCGCAGCTAAACATCGAGTACAAGAAATAAACACATTTATACACTATTTGATTAACCATTTATTTTATCAACAACATAACTGGTTTCATTGTATGTACACAATCCAAGTTCTCAGACCAACCAGACTTAACAACTCCAAAGTCCACGTCAAATATTCAAACAAAAACTACGCAGTCGTTTTGTGTAGCTAAAAACTGTCTACTTGTCTAAAATGTTAGTTCACATATTAAAACTTAAAACCTTTTAAAGTTTAAAAGCCACTAGACAGGCACCCTTTTAAATGAGGGTTCGAGTAGCGACGTAATAAAAACGGTCGGGCCGAACAACATGGCGGCTAAGGTGACCTTGAACCACCGACGGGGATGGGGCCTGTCTGGATCAGATTATAATTGTATCGATCGATCTCCAGGCATTTGATACGCTCCTAGTACTGTCACCCTGGTGAACTTTGAATGAAACAGTTAAATAAGGACTTCCAATTGTAATAAATAATTATAAATAAGAATCGTTTTATGGCACAAGATGTTAGAGGTTAAGGCACCTTCAAATCGCGCGGCATTACAGAAACTTTCAAGTTCATTATTTTTAGTAATAAATCAATTGCTTTTAATTAAGTACGAGTTTGATGAAAGCAATATTAATGTTTAAATTAAATTTAGTTTTGTAAACAAAATAAAATTTATTTTACGCTTTTACGCTACGTGTTATTTATATAATGGTTCTATTGAAATTAATAAAACCGCGAGAGACAGCAATTATCAATTTTGTGTGTCACGTTAATGTTAAGCTACTATTAAGAATTAAAGATGACATTGAGTGATTGGCAGATATTATAAACAAATTAAAATAATTCAATATTAGTTACGTCACAAATTCTAACAGCAGCTTAAGTCTCACATTGACAAATTTAATTAACGGCTGTTACATAAAGGATACATACAAAATACACAAATACCTTAACGTTATTAGATTAAACAGGTTTCTGAGGCGCGATGATTAAAATATTTGTGGTAAGTACTTCGTAAGCCATTTTATTTGTTTTAACACAAATAGTATCTGACTAACTGATATCATTATAGTGATAAAATAAGATAATGTGGACCAGGCAGATATTTTTAAGGCTACCGTGAAGGTTAATGGCAGAAAAACTAAGTGTATCAAATAAATAGTAGGTATAATATGAATATTTAAGGAGGGATACCCAAAGGGGCAGAACTATGTCCCAAAATAACGAAGTGCTCTATAATTAAATTATACAAGAAAGATAACGAGATTATGACGTGGATGACTGAATATCTTATGTACGAATAATCTTTTACGTAGGAATGACGTCTGGTCCAACCCTGATGTAAGATTAATTTAACAAAAAAGCTGCGAAGGGTATTCATTTCAACAATTTTAGAAAGGAATTGTAGAGACGGACATTCCTTTCATCTTTATGCCCTGTTTTTAAGTGGAATACAAAGGTTAATTCTTAACAAAAAGAATCAGAATGACGTACACCTGCTGACGATCAAACGGGACTTCTTGGATGGGGATATTTTTTCTCTATGACTCACCATCAAGCTTGTACGATCTTAATCTTTGGGGCTTACCTGAAAGGGAAAAAAACAATTCAATAAGCGATAAGGTTTACGTTGGCTTGTACTACGCTCACTCAGTCAAGGCAGATGCAATCTACTCAAATCATTCATGCTTAATAATAAGGATTCGAGATTTTGTGAGTAGGTTAATTAAATTTCTCAAATTATAACTTGAGTAGTACTGTGTAATGGATATGATGTATATTACAAAATATATAAAAAATTTATGAATGCCAGCTAAGGGTGTGAATTATTCATTACACATGATGGTGTGTTTACTGAGACAAATTATATTAAGTCACAAACTATAGTAAAAAAAGTAATAATGACTCCAATAGTTATAATTAGTCACATAATCTTATAACGGTAACACACGAAACAAGCCAATTATAAGTTAAAATTATAATAACGGCTTACTGCTATAGTGCCTTATGCTTCTAATGAATAATATGTCATAACCATCTTTGGCACAACAGTATGGTTTTTTATCGGACAAACTCAATAGAATGAATGAGATTCTTCATACCCATAAGTAGGCTAATAGGTGGCAGAATGAATGAGATTCTTCATACCCATAAGTAGGCTAATAGGTGGCGATGATGACTGTTTGTCTCCTGGCATATTAAGGGCGAACATTTATCATTAGTAGAAAAGAGATCAACTGTTCCTTCTTAGTAAAATCCGCAGTTGTCAAGATATCTAATTAATTACAAGCTCCAGCCGGCTGCTGCTTTTACAAATTGACAAAGTAGGGCATGAAACGATCAGTTGGATATTCAATCTAGGTGTGGTAACCATGTTCCACCCAAGTCAATACTTAGATGGAAAACAAACAACCGGCTGGGAATAAAATTTAAGTGGACACCTGCTGGAATTTAATTTACTTAGTTGGCTGTTGGATCCTTAGTTCAATTTATTATTATTTATTTAATCACACATGACAGAATCTAGTACATTTGTGGCAAACATAATATATAAGCAATGGAAATACAATATTTAAGAGTATTTTTACGCTCGGCAGAAACCCGTTATATACTTATACATACGTATATATATGTATACGTATAGTGTCACTGAGGTTATACAACCTCAATGACACTATATCACTTATGAATACTTTTAATCATCTTCACATCAATAATCTCGTGGCCACTAAACACGAGACGGGACATTGGCCGGTGTAACCCAAAACGTTAAAACAAATATAGGTAAGGTAATTTATTATCATTTTTAAATAATTACGCCATTTTCACTGATGTCATCACTAATGCCTTCAAAACAACCCACCTCACTGCATTATTACTTTGCAATCCAAATTGCTAGAAAATATGTTCCTGTCTTTACCTGTAATAAGGGTGGCTAATGGTTGTCAAAATATCACTATGTACCGACAGGTTGTCAGATGTCAGCGCATGTGGCGAAAACTCTGGTGACAGTGTAAAACTTAGATGGTTTTTGGCAGCTTTTAGCTAGGATTTAAAACTTTATTGTAGCTACAGTACATTATGTCGTACTTATGTTTTGTTTACTTTACTATGTATTTTTCTTTACTATGTTTTGTTTACATTTAGCGAGACTGAATCGCATTTGTAACTACTTATGTTTGAAATTTATAAAATTATATACTTATTTTATTTGTTACTAGCTGTTTCCCATGGTTTCACCCGCGTCCTGAGGAAACTACCTCGCTTACCTGGTTAATTTATTATAACTGTTACTCCTTGGTACATAAACTATCCACCAGTGAAAGTCCGGTCAAAATCAGTCCAGCCGTTCCAGAGATTAGCGAGAACAAACAGACAGAGACAAAAATTTAAAAAAATGTAATTTCGGTATATGTAACATGTATACATCCATATGCATTAAGGACGCGTTTACGCTTGTATCAAAAAACCACATATTTCCGGTACATTTTACGACAATTTTAGATAATAACTAATAAAACTAATGATTACGATAAATTGATTACTTTTTTATCTATAAATCAATTTGAAAATAAATAAAAAATATTTAATTAATATTAATGTAAAATCGATTCGAAACGGCCTCTTAAATCAAAAATAGGCATATACTGCTATTTTTGGGTACAATTTTCTCTCTATTTTTACATTTATTTAGATTTTCAAAGATAGAATAGGGTAGTAAATATAGTCAACTCAAAAACAATTAGATTATTTTTTTTTCAAAATATTGTAAATTGACTCAAAAAAAGCAAAAATCATCTTACATTTTTCTTCTATTTTGCTCGCATACGTGTGTCTTAATATGTGGCAATAAGGTTCGTTTTATTTAGCCACTTTCTTGATTTATATATTCAAATTCTGCAATGAGATCTCAGTCTCAGTCTGCGCTTGAGCGCCGTCGGGAGTGGACTCTATGTCGCTTGTCGCTGCAGCCCGAAGACGAAAAAAGCAATATACGAATACAAAATATTCGCTAAAATCAATTTGATACTTCTCGTATTCTGTGCGAATTACGTACAAGTAAATTTTTTTTGTATAAATGGACATTATTACTTTATTTTCTCCGTTATGTTGAGTCAGGATATATTTCGGTATTTAGATATTATTTTGTTTCTTGCGTTGAAATCTGGTAAGATTATCTGGACTGATGGTATACCATCCCGTTCAAGTGTTGCGACTGGAACTCATAAAAGAGTAGGCCTAGTTATGCCAGGTTGGGGCTCATTTTATTTGTTTTGGTGAGACCCTACCACTGGTACTAGTGAAGTAACCTTCCAAGGTTATTCGATGAGTCTTGCTGGTACTCATATGTGAGTAAAGCTACGCATGCCGAGTTTGGGCTCATTTTGTTTGTACATAAGAGACCCTACCACTGGAACTTATGAAGTAACCTTCCAGGGTTATTCGATGACTCTTACTGGTACTCATATGTGAGTAGAGCTAGGCATGCCGAGTTTGGGCTCATTTTGTTTAGACATAAGAGACCCTACCACTGGAACTTATGAAGTAACCTTCCAGGGTTATTCAATGACTCTTGCTGGTACTCATGTGTGAATAGAGCTAGGCATGCCGAGTTTGGGCTCATTTTGTTTGTACATAAGTGACCATACCACTGGAACTTATGAAGTAACCTTCCAGGGTCATTCGATGACTCTTGCTGGTACTCATATGTGAGTAGTGCTAGGCATGCCGAGTTTGGGCTCATTTTGTTTGTACATAAGAGACCCTGCCACTGGAACTTATGAAGTAACCTTCCAGGGTTATTCAATGACTCTTGCTGGTACTCATATGGAAGTAAAGCTAGGCATGCCGAGTTTGGGCTCATTTTGTTTGTACATAAGAGACCCTACCACTGGAACTTATGAAGTAACCTTGCAGGTTTTTCAGGTTTAATCGAAGACTCTTAGTGGTACTCATATGTGAGTAGAGCTAGGTATGTTCCAGTGGTAGGGTCTCTGATGTACAAACAAAATGAGCCCAAAGTCAGTATGCCTAGCTTTACTCACATATGAGTACCAGCAAGAGTGATCGAATAACCCTGGAAGGTTACTTCATAAGTTCCAGTGGTAGGGTCTCTTATGTACAAACAAAATGAGCCCCCCTCGGCATGCCTAGCTCTACTCACATATGAGTACCAGCAAGAGTCATCGAATAACCCTGGAAGGTTACTTCATAAGTTCCAGTGGTAAGGTCTCTTATGTACAAACAAAATGAGCCCAAACTCGGCATGCCTAGCTCTACTCACATATGAGTACCAGCAAGAGTGATCGAATAACCCTGGAAGGTTACTTCATAAGTTCCAGTGGTAGGGTCTCTTATGTACAAACAAAATGAGCCCAAACTCGGCATGCCTAGCTCTACTCACATATGAGTACCAGCAAGAGTCATCGAATAACCCTGGAAGGTTACTTCATAAGTTCCAGTGGTAGGGTCTCTTATGTACAAACAAAATGAGCCCAAACTCGGCATGCCTAGCTCTACTCACATATGAGTACCAGCAAGAGTCATCGAATAACCCTGGAAGGTTACTTCATAAGTTCCAGTGGTAGGGTCTCTTATGTACAAACAAAATGAGCCCAAACTCGGCATGCCTAGCTCTACTCACATATGAGAACCAGCAAGAGTCATTGAATAACCCTGAAAGGTTACTTCATAAGTTGCAGTGGTTGGGTCTCTTATGTACAAACAAAATGAGCCCAAACTCGGCATGCCTAGCTATACTCACATATAAGAACCAGCAATAGTCATCGAATAACCCTGGAAGGTTACTTCATAAGTTGCAGTGGTTGGGTCTCTTATGTACAAACAAAATGAGCCCAAACTCGGCATGCCTAGCTCTACTCACATATGAGTACCAGCAAGAGTCATCTAATAACCCTGGAAGGTTACTTCATAAGTTCCAGTGGTAAGGTCTCTCATGTACAAACAAAATGAGCCCAAACTCGGCATGCCTTGCTTTACGCACATATGAGTACCAGCAAGAGTCATCGAATAACCCTGGAAGGTTACTTCATAAGTTCCAGTGGTAGGGTCTCTTATGTACAAACAAAATGAGCCCAAACTCGGCATGCCTAGCTCTACTCACACATGAGTACTAGCAAGAGTCATTGAATAACCCTGGAAGGTTACTTCATAAGTTCCAGTGGTGGGGCTTTTATGTACAAACAAAATGAGCCCAAACTCGGCATTCCTAGCTCTACTCACATATGAGTACCAGCAAGAGTCATCTAATAACCCTGGAAGGTTACTTCATAAGTTCCAGTGGTAGGGTCTCTTATGTACAAACAAAATAAGCCCAAACTCGGCATGCCTAGCTCTAGTCACATAAGAGTACCAGTAAGACTCATCGAATAAACTTGGAAGGTTACTTCACTAGTACCAGTGGTAGGGACTCACTAAAACAAATAAAATGAGCCCCAACCTGGCATAACTAGGTCTATTCTTTTATGAGTTCCAGTCGCAACACTTGAATGGGATGGTATACCATCAGTCCACATAATCTGACCAGATTTCAACGCAAGAAACAAAATAATATCTAAATACCGAAATATATCCTGCATCAACATAATGGAAAAAATAAAGTAATAATGTCCATTTAGGTATATAAAAATAAGAAACTTATTTGTACGTAATTCGCACAGCCAGGCCTATAACACATAGATAATCACAAAAAATTCTAAGTCTCAAAGTTATTTAGTTGAACTACATTTCCGCAAGTTACCGTACGTAGTACGTACTGTTGCCGCCGTGTCGTTGTAGTGACGCGATTTTGTACCTACTAATTTTGTAAACGCGTCCTTAAGTAAAAAGCGGTTATTTTAATGTTACAAATAGACACTCCAATCTTATTTATGTGTATAGATAAAACTTTTCTACTAAGGCTAATGATGTAGAGTTTTCACAGTTAATTTCACGAAAATTATAGCTTGTATCAAGCCCTATTTATGTTGAATTTTGTTTCTTGTCTTTCTAGAAAATACCGATGATATTATTATTTCACATGTCTTAAGTAAATAACATGCAATTTACATAACAATATTGTTGATACAATTAAAAATGGCTGCCAAATGAATAAATTATCACTTAACCTATTTGAACATATTTTAGGCATCACAAAGCGTCGAGTCATTACCCAATACTTACCTAACAAATATTGACGTACATATGGATATGAAAAACGGAGCATAACAATTACAGAATTTCTAGAAACAAGTGTTTTTCTGCATCAAGTAGTGCTGTTTGGATTGTAATTGAAACCTCAAAGGAAGACAGCGAAATATTATGGTTTTGTTTTGGTCAACACTTTTCAATGGCTTTACTGTTTCCTGGTGAAGTCGTCATGGCACTAATTGGTATTGTAAACTTTACTTTTCTTTGGAGAAAGAGTGTCTTTTTATAGTACTTAAATATTTGCAAAAGAAAGGCTTAGGGCTCTAACGTATGCTAAAGATTTTGAATTAGGTTGCCGTAGTTTTGCGGTTTTTAACATACAACTACTTAATACCCAGTACTAACAATTCTTGGTATTTTCTTAATAACTTATAATCTTACTAGAAAAGTAGTAAGTAGAAGTCTTAAGTTTTATCCTAATCAGTGAATGATCGTGTTAATTAAATAAGGGCTTCATAATAAGCCGCAGTGTGGAAATATTGCAGGTCTCATTGATTGCCTAACCGATCACGCTAACTAACGGACGTGTCATAATCAGATTAGTTGTTTAAAAATAAACACGATAAGAACATACTCATGACCACATATGTTGTTTATTTAAAAAAGTGGGTCAATTAATTTACCTAAAGAGCTCCCAAACAGGCCATATATTTTTCACATGAAGAGGTCGGCGCACTTGCATACACAAAATGCCTGAATTTAGCATCAAGGTTGTGCTAAAATAATATGAACAACGGTTTGAAGGAACTTTGACGGTTGTTTACCAGTTACGTAATAGGTAGGTACATGTATATATGTATGTAATATATAGTATTGTTTACGTCTATTTGGTTTAGAGTTGCTGTTTAATTCAGATTCGTCGTGGTTTTTGTCACGTTGACAAATCCGGTATTTTTTATTACAACCTTGCGACGTAGCTTCTCGATAATACTCACTGGAATATACCATAAAGATCAATCAGGGTAAGTATTGTCTATTAAATTATAATTAATTCGATATCAAATCCCAGCGAGCAATGAAAATCCAATCGCCTGCGATAGATATTACATTACACATTCAATGCTTTCGCACTCTTACGCTTTCTTTCCAGAGAAAATTGAATTTTCATCTCCTACATTTTATGAAATTTTAATTCTGCGCGCAAAAATATCAGTGAAATACCCGTTTTCTGTCGTTCGATCAATAACTGTCAACAGTTTTATAAACTTTATTAAAATTTCATGTTGTGAAAAAATGTAAAAATACACATTACGTTTTGCCCGTGACTTTATCTAGTATAACCAGGTATATAAATGCTTGTCACCAAAATTATACAGCATTTCAGCAGTGATTGATAGGCAGGTTCTATAAGAATCCCCCCCGTGGGATCTCCACCTTGTCGTGGTGGCCCCGGGCTCAGTAACCGTGGATTGGTCACCCGCGGTGAAGCTAAGAGGGATCCAGGAGGGGCGTGGGCTTGGAGGGGCCTGCGCAGGATGCGTTCAACGGTGCGGGCGCGGGGGACGGTTCTGTCTGTCCCTCGCAGTCGGGTGCGGTCGCGGGAGGAGAGGCGTGTCGGTGTTGAGTTGCCGCGCGCCCTATCTCCCGCCACCAAATGGGGGCGCACCATTCGATGCGTCGCGTTGGGGCCGCAGAGGAAGAGGAGATGCGGTGTTGCGTTGCGGTCCTCCCTATCCTCTGCGGCCGCTGGGTGTTTTGGCGGCGGAGCCCAACAGCTTAATCCGCCGCCAAGGGGGTTTTGTTCGGGGCCCGCCTGACCATCTGGCGGGCCGGTGCCCGTCGGGGGGTGGCGAAGAGTGCCTTCTTCGATGCCCTACCCTCCGACACACGGGTACATGAAAAAGTCGAGGTGGTTTTTAGTGGAAACACCACATACTCCGGCTCTCATTTCCCCCAAGAGTCGGAGATCCGAAGGGATTTTCCACCTCGTAAAACAAAAAATAAAAAAAGGTTCTATAAGAATATCATTCAGTCGTAAGTATTTGTTAGACTAGTAAATCGGACACCTAGGCCTATGGCTTCTAGGCTTGTAAGCCTCAGAGCTAACCGGGATAGCGCTAGGACGATGATGATGATGAAACGTAAGTACAATCTAACAAATCGGCGTTGGACTAGTTTGAAAAAATATCCTTTGGCTCGCTCATAGAGTCGAGGCATACTAGAAACTGGTTTTGTATACGAGTGTCAATGTGTGTGTAAAGTAGCACTGGAAGCGACATGTCTTGTTAAGCGATTCTCGCCCTTATGGTTGTCCAGCGGGAAGTTGTTCGACTGTACGTTTTAAAGCTAGATCAACCTAAACTTACGTAGAAAAGCTATAGACCCGTGCTGGACAAAACTTTCCAAGTGGAACCATCGAATGATTTATTTTGAAGAATTCCGTTCGCCTTCGTCTTTAGCGGCATAGCGTAATTCAAGGTTTGTGCATTTTGACAACGCCCGATGTATATATTTTAAAAGCTAACCATCCCGATCACGTCAGCTTCCAAACAAAACAGCTCAACATCGGTTCATCCTTTTGGGGGCTCCGAAGACATTATTAATAAGAACTTCATAATAATTATCATAATTATATGAATGTTACATATTACAAATGTTTCGATTACGAATAGCTTTGTTTACTATATCATTTACTTGATAGAGAATGTTTAACGTCATTCTAAGCTATATAGTTTCAGAATAACTTGTACTTATACGGGCTAAAACGAATCACCAAGCCAAAGTCTATTTGTTGTGGACGTCATGCCAAGTCGTACTAACAAAAAATAATACCTGGGAAACGATTTTTTTTAAGTTTTCACATTTTTAAACCGCAATCAAAAGCGCGCGCGTGCAAGGCTCGAAATACCTACTTATCCATGGGGTCATAGGGCATCTAAAGAACATATGGGCGGGGTAAATGCATCGTTGTTGTACCCAATTAGAAAAATTGTATGGTAACTTTGAGCTTCAATATCTCCTGGACCAGTAATTTCCCAGGTATGGCGCCGAAGTAAAAAAATTCGAAGTGATTGGTACAACATGGGATTTCAGTTTTCGTTAAGGGTATTTTTATACCCTGTATGTAATAGGAGGCAAACGAGCAGACGGATCGCCTGATGTTAAGTGATTACCGCCGCCCATGGACACAAGTAACATAAAGTACCTACTCATAAGTGCGTTGCTGCAAGGAATAGAAGGAGGATGCCAGATGAGGGAAAAGGAGAAGAGGATGGGAATATGATTTGCCTTCTAAGAAGCTTTTTTTCTTTGAGCCTTGTCTAGCGGGAGGATTTACGACACTCGGTAATGATACGGAAATGACTAGGGGAGGTAGGTACATCTTGGTATTCTGTCTAACGTAGCCATGCTAAGCATTTTTCTATAAGAAAGAATTAACATGAGATGTTATCCGGTCGTGAGCATCGCATGGTCAGTGCGTGACTGCTATTGTGTAAGTACAATTATTGCGCATATCTTACTATGTTAATTAGTTGTGTGAGAAAAATCTAACTCGTGACTATGCATGTGTGTACGTCTGGCCTAAGAAATCTATAAGATATAAAGTTCTTACGTTACTGACTAATTGACAGACAACGCAGAGCCAAAATTAGGCGTAAGAAGCCAAGCCAAAAGCAAAATTTAGCATGTATGTTCCTTGTGGGACCCCAGGGCCTCAGGTAGAGAGGAAAGGGTGGGGGCAAGAAGGGATTTTCCGAAATTCCACCGAGATCGAAAAGAAACGGTTAAATAAAATTGCGGATGTAGTTGCGATCTTCTAGTATTGGAATAAAGCATGAGCAACTCACAGAATGATCGTACAGCCTACAGCGCTACACAGCCCACTACTGCTGGTCATCTGCCTCTCTTAATTTACGTCACAGTAGCATTGTTAGCCAATATGACGATTAGGCTTACTACTCAGATGATCAGGCCAGACGGTTTGCTATAGAGTTTGATATCGAATTTTCTTTTTCTCTTCCCGATGGTACTATTTGCGCCTATTGGTGTCTTACACCCACGGAAAGAAATGGGGTAGTGACATTTTGTATTCTTATATTTGAAATTATGAATACTTACGTATATTTGAATAATCTGACACGAAACAAAATCAGAAACAGCTGAGATTCGACAGCTTCAAAAATCGTCTTGATATGTAATGTTGCGTAAAAATTACAAGTCAATCGATCGAACACTTTTCGTGATGCTCGATCACGAAGATATAAGGCTGAACCTTTTATTTATATTTTTGTAATACCGTCAGTGTTTTCTGATTTGATCTCTGGAAGATTTCTATATGTCCTTCACTATTCCACCCACTTTGACATCTGATTCTTTAACAGTACTACTTTCTACAACTTATAACAAAGTAAGTATTATAAAACTAATGATATAAGAACAAGAAATATGGTTTCCGACTTCTCTAAGTATCAACGGATTTAGCTGAGTTCACCATTCATGATAAATCTTCAATGATGTTACAAGGTAATAAAAATTAAGAAGTAATGTGGAGAAAGTCCTTTAACCAACTAACTAATCCGTTAAGTCGATCAGGCAAGTTTTTTGCGTGTCTGTAGGTCCTACGTCTCACCGCCCCATCAGAAAATTACGTTAACGTGCTCTATCGTGCATAACAGCTATTTTGCTACAAAACTACTAGACCAAATAATTTGCAAAACTTTTTGTAGATATATTACATATAAATATCTTCTATACTCAGATAAATAGAAAGAGAGGTATTAAGTAAAATAATAAAACAATTACATAACAAATATACACAACGGTTATCAGTGCAACAAATGCGTAAAGCAGCACCTTTGACAAGCATAACTGCAATAAGTTATCAACAGTGAAAATATCACCAACTACATAATATATCGAAGGTTACGTAACCGAAGTAAAAACAATGAGTGCCCTTCAAACACCGAAGGTCGTAAGTGTTTATGTATAAACAACAGATAAAATTTGATATCCCCTTATCTTTTCATTTGCTGTGTAATTTTGTCGAGAATGCTGCGATACCGCAGGCGAATATTGTTCTAGAAAAATATATTATAATGATTAACCGTGAGCTCATATTTGTTTTGACATCTAGCTCAAATAATTGCATGCACTTGAATGGAGACAAGATTTTAGATTTGTCTGACAGATAACTCAACCGCGAAATTCTTCAATTTTTTGTTAGTTTTTTCTGTGGTTCTCAGAATATATATTCGCATAATATGTAAAAGACGAGCGATAGAGAAAAATGGCATAACATTTGTGTAGACAAATATGGCAGACAGCATCTGCAAACATGGCGATGTAAGAGTCGAGAGTAAAGATTAACTTAAATAACTTGTTTAAAGTCAAAGCGCGGTTACGGTAACAGACCGGTCCACTAAAAATAACTCGCGACTTAATTGCAAACAACATCTTGATGCTTACGCACGCGGTTTTAATCTAAATGTTAAAATACCCAATGAAAAGGTTTATTCCACTTTGTTCACATGGGTGATATCACAAAAACAAATGCGACTTTTTTTATTCACCTTGTGGACTTTATCACCCATATAAAACATGCTAAAATGATTTCAAAGCCGCCTTTGTTCACCTGGGTGAATTAATTCCTAAGTGAACAAAATCCTCCGCTTATGTCTACTTATTTCATCTGTAGATATGTATCAGCTAGGTGAAATCATTCCGAGGTGAAATGAGGACACCAAGAAGTCTACTTTGTTCACCTAGTTGATATCACACAGGTTAACAAAGTGGAATAAACCGATGAAATTAAAATATCAATGCACTGAAATAATGCGATTGGTTACGCGTATGCAGACTTGAAAGATGAAGAATAAACGCTAACAGGATACACAGATCATGTTCAACGATACAAAATCACAAACAATCTTGCTAGGAATGCCTAGAATGGCTGTAACAAATCCGTTCTACTTGTTTTGACCTGATATTATCACCGTCACGCATTCTGCGTTGATTTCTTTATAGCTTCATGCAATCAGTAGGCAATAGGGATTATATAATTTTCATGTTGTAATAAATGAAGAAAAATGGCCCGTACATACTCCAAAGTGGGTCAATTATAAGTATAAAACGCGTAAAATTAATACCATATACGAATAAACGTCAACAAATCTGGTTGTAATTTATCAATGGACTTGGCGTCAGACCAAATATTTAAGCCGAGAATTTACCTACGATAATGGAAATAAATATGTACAAAATGGCGGTGTGTTGAATAATATAAAATATTTTTACCGCTTTGTAATGCTGGATGGAAAAACACGTTGGTCGACGCGACGGGACTCGATAAAAATAGCTCATACATGTACGATACTGCGCTTTGATATGGCGACGAGACGCATGCGTCTGGCCGAGGTGCAAGTGTTGCGGACTTCACAGATTTATTGATACCAGTTCAAAATCATACAGGGTGTCACAAGACCCATCACCAAGCCAAAGTCTACTTGTTGTGGACGTCATGCCAAGTCGTACTAACAAAAAATAATACCTGGGAAACGATTTTTTTTAAGTTTTCACATTTTTAAACCGCAATTAAAAGCGCGCGCGTGCAAGGCTCGAAATACCTACTTAAGTGTCCATGGGGTCATAGGGCATCTAAAGAACATATGGGCGGGGTAAATGCATCGATTTTGTACCCTACCTAAAAAATGTTCGTAGTGATTGGTACAACATAGGATTTCAGTTTTCGTTAAGGGTCTTTTTACACCCTGTATATCAAAGTCAAGCAAAGGTTCGATGCAAATGAACCGTGTAATAAGTGAAGATAGACATTACTTTTGTGTATACAATGCAGCATTACCGAAGAATCGTTTGGGGATACATTTAATCAAATATCTGCCTGACACAAATACAATAAATATTGTATGTCAGAAAGCAAGACCACTTCAACCACAGTATAAAGACATATAGATTATTAGACTGTTCTTCAACTCTATTGTTACAATATCAATCTTTACGTAAGCTTTTCCAACGCGGGCCAGGGGGAAATTTGGTCACACTGCAGTAAATTGGTCTTCTCTGCATCATACAAAAGATTTTGCTTCTGAGACAAATGCCTGAACATACGAAGCATAATTTGAATAACACAACAAGGTTTATCGTGTATTAGCTCGCTGTCCGCCAATCGCTTACACCGCACTCGTGCAGCCGAGTCAAGGCCAACGGCGCATCGGCGTGGATGCGTGCACGCACCGAGGCCATCCCAATATGTTATTTGTGTACAAAAACTTTTATTACAACCTCTCCGCGAAGCTCGTAACAAACAAGTGTGTTTACCACAACTTATGATTGTTATAAGCATACTTCAATTTATTGACCACTGTTCACTCATGCATCTCTTTCCATCCCAATAACATTTGCAGTTTATTTTCGCGATTTGCTACGTTTTGTCGTAAAGATCAGAATCCAGTGGTTGTTTTTGTGTCTCAGTTTGTGGTACTAATCAGTGTATGTTAATTTATTCTATGTAAATGTGTTTATTCTGCATGGGATCGGTCTAAGAATAGATCGCGTCATCACGGCAAGCGGTCCTCGCTGTACTTGAATTAATTACCTAAAGGTAAGTTATAACCAATATTCCTATGTTCTGCTGATTATGTCACCAACTAATAAATACTTTTCAATCCTGTATTTGATTAGGTGACGAGGTATTTTGAAGAAGCAGTGTTTGCCTGATTGGCAATAGGTAAGCTGGTAATTACTTATAAGAATCAAGATTTACCTAATCTGAAAGTAAATGCAATTCTCTGTCATTTATTTCTTTTTAGTGTGCAGATAATTGTAATTTTTTAGATAAATAAAATAGTCAGTGTATGAATTAATAGTATTTGTCACAAATGCAGGTCACATAGGCAGGTGTCACAAATGCACAATATGCAGTATATATAGGTATAATAGTCCAAGATCCCAGAGCCGCCAGACCTACGTCATTTTAGCAAAGCTGTAATTTTGAGGATTATTACTATAGTATAATATCTTGTTATGAGGTGTGCCGACCCACTAGCTTGATAAAATGACGTAGGTCTGGCGGCTCCGGGATCTTACTCTATAAAATAGCAGTGGCAGTTGTTTATATCAATGCGGCAGATGTTCTCGAACCAAACATTAACAGCCGTTTTTTTTAAGTGTGCATTGCAATATTTGCAATCATAGCTTTCTTTTTGGTGAGGTCTTATTTATCTCTACAACACCCTTAACTTAATTAAGTTTTTAACCAGATTTTATATAACAAAAAGACATCAGAATTTGCAATTCAGTAATGCAACAGGTGGAAATTTCGATAGCATCAATACAAAACGAACAAAAACAGAACATTCCAATGGTATGCTACAAACTCTCTTCATTGCTGCACGCCTGGTACAACAATGGAAGTTTTTCATCGTACGCTATGCAAAGGATACAGTTTTCTTGTTAGTACACACAATGCAGAGATACTTCGCATACAGTGTAAATACTAGTGATCGTGACTGCGACGCGTGATGGCGCGATGAGAATACCAGATAAACACGCTGACAACACCGAGTTAATCGTTTAAGAGCGTATACGCCTCGAGCGGTGGCTCAAGTTTAGGTTTTTATAGTACCGCGGTCGCCCGCACACCGCGCATGCGAGACCCGGCGCACTATGACGGTATCGCGTGGAATAATAATCTTGATCCTTCTTGCCATACATGAACAGTATTCGTTTATGTAATACGTCGATTATGATATGAAAGTATTCAAATTAATTATTTTCAATGCACATGCATTTAAAGGTATCAAATAAAGATAGATATTACATATTTGTTTAGTAGGATGATGTTCCTCAGGATAACAACGACTATTTATAATAATTTGGCACAGTTTTATTATATGATAGAAATAATTTATAATTGTCATCTACATAATTGTTACATTTCAAATATACATCTATTTTGTTATTAATGCATGAAAACCCACGAATGACACTAAATACAAAACCAAAAGAGTCAGGTAAAAAAAAAATACTTAATTAATTAAAAGAAAGAAAAAAATATACAATATGTTGATTTGTATTTACAAAATATTGTAATTATACAATACATATTCACCTAAAATTATTTCACACAGTGTGCGATGATATAAATCCCTCTTTTTATAAAATTTTACATAGATAAGGCCAATTCTCGTATTTTATATGACATTGAAATTATATTTTGAACGAAATGAGATTAGACTTTAAATTGACTCAGACTTGGTATTCTTCTAATTTAAATGTCATTATCATCTAGAGTCCGTGTCACGAGAACATAGACATTTTGCAAACAAAGAATTTTTACTAAGTGACTTAGCGATAGTTCTGTCAAAAACAAATAATTTCAAATCAATGAGCGCAACGGTATAGGTCGGGTTCACGAAAGATGACCACTGCGCAGAAATCATTTTTTAGGAGGTGCGGGGTGAGGCGCGGGTGGAATGCCAATGGTGTGGCTCCGTTCTTGACGCATTCCCTAAATGCGTCAAGAATGGAGCCACGCCATTGGTGCACGAATGTACAAATGCGCGACGGCCGCCATTTCTGGTCAACTTTTGTGAACCGACCTATACATAGATACGTGTCATTGGAAACTAATATGTCAATGGATCGGGTTTTTATCGATATTATGCGCTGTCAACCGGATCTTTTAATGTTTTGAGGTACTGACGCCTAGAGTGTCAACATTTGGCATTAGTTCATTGTAATGATACATTCTTGGGCTTAACATCTTTTTATCAGAGGACAAAATTAAATTTTTAGTTATCAGGAAGGGGCTGGTGTTAAGTTAAATACAAGTTTATAGGATTGCAACGCTCTTCTCGCTGCCGGCATATCGAAAAAGCGCGTGCAGAATATCAGATGGCAGAAAATTATTTATACCTAAAAAAGAAATTGCGTTTTCAGACTACCGTAACGTTTAATGGTTTTTGTTTAAGTTCATTCTGACGATTTCATTCACAGACAACGTAAAATCTCTACGCCTAGAAATGTTTATGCAATGTATTAGCTAGTTATCTGTTATATTATTCATTGTTGGTCAATAATTTAATATTTTAGAATAGATATGCTACTTTGAGCAATATTATTTATTGCGTAGTGATTTTTTAAAAATCGGGTCAATAATAAAGTAACATGTATGGACCTACTCTATAATTAACATACATGGTACTCTATTTTTCATTAATTTACAGATTATTACGTGTAAAACAACAAAAAAATCGGCCAATTTATGAACATTCGACCACTAAAACACAAAATCAAATATTTTTATTTCAGTAAAATTTAACAATATAAATTTAAAAACATAGTGGCATAATTAGGCATTGAAAAAAAAGACTGTTCAAAAGCATAAAATCTAAAACGCAACTGTTCGAAAAAAGGTTGTGAAGCTCTAAATGTTTGTTTACAAAAAGTCTATCTTCTCGTGGCACCAACTATAATTTGACTTCTATTGTTCTCACTGACGTTAACACATTGTTTAATTAACAACAGGCAGCGATAGCCTACTGGAGATACCAACGGACTGCTATGCAGAAGGTATCGGGTTCGAATCCACGGTATGCTAGAACGATGATGATGCCATTGTTCAATTAACGATCTAGTCACGATAACATTCCAATATCAGTTTATTTAGGAGAATACCATTTGTGACATGAGTATGACACTGACATTAGATCGAAACCGCATTTTGAACAAATATAGTTAGAAGAATTGAGTCAAAATAAACTGTTAACTGGTGCAGAATAAGACTGCACAGTAGGTAGGTGGGCTTGTGTGTGTTAGGTACCTGCAATGCGAGCTCGTGGGGATCAGCTGAGTTGCGGCGGTTTGTAAGATAATATTCGATTCATGTGTGCTTTTAATTGCATTGCATAGTACGTTTTAGGTAAATACCTATTACATTGGTATCATGCTAACGACGGCGCGTCCTATCTTAAAAATAACCATAATTTTGCCCCCATTAAGAACCTCATACATGGGCTCTGTAAATTCATCGGTCGGTCACCCATCCTTACTATGACCGTGATGTCAATTACTTTACCTTAACTTATGTAGTTTGTACGAAAATAAACCTGCGATAAAGGCTCTGCAAGCCTATCCCATGGTCACCCATCAAAGATCAAATGCGTCTAACTACTGTACCTGTTTATACTGTATATTGCCACTTGATTTTTGCAGCAAGGTATTATATCTAACGGTCCGTTTCTGTCAGTCTCGCCCAGCCCCTAGTTGACCGCGCTACTATACTAACCAGTAACCACTAGACTCCAGATGTCTCGACTAACACACTAGTTTAATACGTAATACATAAATAAAGTTAAGTACATCAACTTTTCATATTTATAAAAAAAAATACGTTGAGAAAAAAAGAAGGATCAAGAAGCTTTAGCCGCGCTATAAACGTTTTCGAATGCAATATTTACGTAAAATGGCGGACGCGGACGCGAGCGACAGGTCCGTCCTCTGAGAGCGCTCAGCGCTGAATGGCGGACATAGCATCGCGCTTCGAGTTTTATAGGCCTTTTTAAAAAAATCATATTAATTACAAACGAAAAGTTTAGATTCCAATTTTTTTATATGACTTAAAATGAATCTTAAGGTTTCTAAATATGTATACATCTTTTTAATAATCACAGTAGTTTTTTAGATATAAATGCAAATTTGTGGGCTAAAATTAAGCAAAATGCACTGTTTTGTTCTCCGATTTTCTTGAAAATTATGAATGAAAGTACAATTTCTTTTTTAGGGACTCGCTTGTATAGCTTTTACTCGTACAGTTTATATTTATAGAATTATAGAACGATAAGTTTTCATAGCACTAGCGACCATTAATGCTGGCCTAAACTACAGAAATTACGAAAATGACTTTATTAAATTCATCCGTTTTAAAATATTTACTATAGTAACCCATATATTTATCTTTAGCACTCTCTTGATAAAGAACTGAACTTTCATATTTTCTATATCTTTTCCATTAATTGTTATTTATCTGTAACGTAATAGAACAATAAAAACCCGCAAAATCGCCTCCGACGGATTAAACGCTCTTAATTCACACTACTCGGCTCACAAAGGGTACTTTACACCGATAGTGGTATAAACTTTAATATACCTCATTATTTTCCTAATAAAAATGCGGTTTTACAGAAAATAGAGTTTGTAATGTTTCTAATCTCAGATATTAATTTTTAGAGTATTTATTGGTCTGTTGGTTTGTAGTTAATGATCCTGAAGCCGTTTAAGGAGATTGAGACTTAGATTGTTCTAGAAAACATCTTCGTGTGATGAGCGCACGGTCATTTGTTCTCTGTCTAGGCGTAATTCATCTACAGGGTGTCACAAGACCCATCACCGAGCCGAAGTCTACTCGTTGTGGACATCATGCCAAGTCATACTAACCAAAAATAATACCTGGGAAACGATTTCTTTTCAGTTTAAACATTTTTTAAACCGCTATTAAAAGCGCGCGCGTGCAATGTTTGAAATACCTACTTATCCATAGGGTCATAGGGCATCTAAAGAACATATTAGCGGGGTGAATGCATCGATTTTGTACTTAATTAGAAAAAATCCATACTAACTTTGAGCCTCAATATCTCCTGAAACAGCTTGTGACACCCTGTGTATGTATTTGCATTAATAATTAACATTTAAGTATAAGCTCATCGTACAAGCTCTGCCTAGGGTAGAGTAGAGGGGTCAGATGATTCAGCGTCGGAGTTGTCTCAAAATGAATATAAGTTTAAGTTTGACGTGTGAATTGGTTTAGACATAGATCAATTTTTAACAGGACTTCGCGACTTTCAATGATGTCAAGTCTGTTTTAGCGGGACGATAAGTGTCCTGATTCTGATTGTTTAAATTAAAGCAGTGATAGTGATAATTATCTTAATGAAACTTTACAAACATACAATCAACTAGAAAAGACACTTTGTGGAGTACACAAAATGATCCTGTGGTGGATAGAACCCAAATCCGCCACAGTGCATAGCAAAGTCATTGTACAAGCACTGCGCAACCCGTGCAATCAAGTCATCTAAATAGATTTAACAAATTTTTACTTAGAATTATTCCAAATATTTTGCTCTTTAAAAATGTCTTACACTCATTTGGTTTCAATATTCGATCTATACATGGACATGGAGATCACCTATTAGAACCCTTTCTACAACTGATGTACCATCGCATAGTATAAAGATTACTTTTCTGCAAAACCCTTGAGAGAAATCCAGACGTATAAATAATGCTCGCGTGTACATTATCTTCATGATATAAAAGGATGTGAATAAATAGTGCACCGTTATCCTCGATCGAAAGCTCGAGGCTCGTGCATACAAATACCATGTACACATCCGACTGGCTTGCTGCTAACGTTATAGTTAAGAGGTCGGCAAGTTGCCATGCCCCGACTGACCCCGGAGTTTTAACACAATAAACTAGGCCACACTATATTCGGTCACGATCTACTATATGATTACGCTATAGGAAATGGAGAATGGTGTCATATTTTGACGCATAAAATATAATTTACTTAATAAAACACACAACTAAGTGTAACAATTCAAATATCCTTCCTCAGTTTTGGGTCGGATAAGACAGAAACTGTAACGTTCCATAACTTCCATAAAAGTACAGAAACGTGAGTCAGATAAAATTATTAGCTCAAATAATTTGGTGTCATATTGAGTAGTTATGGTAAGTTAGGCATCATAAGAATTGAAAAGACATTACTTCAGTAGGCCACTATAAACTGTCCTATAGAGAAATATCACGACTTCTACATAACTAGAGGAAATAGTAGTCCTAAAAATAAGCTAGAAATATATTCTTTGCATTACAAAGATTCCCTTTCTGCATTCAAATAAATTGAACTTAAGATTCTTATTATTAACGCCTCGGGACTATGCTTCTGTAATTTATCTTTACGATCTATCTTCACTTCTACGTAAACAAAGTTTATGTTGGTTATGTTGTTTATGTTGTTTGTATTTTATGTTGGTTAGGTTTTGGGTAATGACCGCATCATTACCCAAAACCTAACCAACATAAAATATACGCTCAGTACGCGTAAAATTCACTGTCTACGGCAATATTCCGTAGCGTTTTAACCGTTTAGATACAGATAATATTGTACAACGTTTAATAAAATATGAAATCACAATCGGAGCGTGTAATAGGCAATTTTACAATGATACTATGGAAATCTATGGACTATTGGAGCACGGCATTTACGCCAATCAAATGGAGCGATCAGCCATGGAATGGACTTCGACCTCTAGGAAAAAAACAGACAGTAATTCAAAAGATGGTTCTTTGTTTCATTAGATGCTTGGTTCTTGTTAATGAATATAGACGTATGTTTGCCTGTTTTCATAAACAAGTAGCGTAAATAAAGTTATTAATGTGTATTATGACCTTTAGTTTAGCTCGATAAATCTCCAAAACCTTTAGAGGCTTCAGAAATCACAGTAATTCGACGAACCTTATTCTTTGTTACAACTGAGAAAATTGATCACTAGACAATCGGATTGATGACGTAAGCAGACATGGATTTCTTACCAAATGACAGCATACCAAAAATATTGAGAACTCGACTACCAAGTGGTTGTATCAAAATATCCGATTAGTTGCATATCAGACAAGGTACAATGGTACTGTAGCACATAACTGATTTATTACTCTCTTAAGAGCTGTATACCTAACCAGGAACACTGTTGCTGTTGCGGTCTCACAATAGGTTTTGGCTCGATTTGTCTAAATGCCTGTGTCTATACCTACCGCCTATTAGTTCGTAATCTAGCTAATTCTAGATATGGAAGTGGCAATTTTAAGGGCACCTTACTTTATAGACGTGTTACTTAGTTTCTATGAATATGTATTTTAAATTTGAATTTAAGCACCAGTGGAGCCAGTTTTAATTTAAAAACTGAATATGATGCTTTTATTTTTATTGTTTTGTTGGAATCACAGTGCAAGACACAAGTGGGTCAAAAACATTTGAATTCTCGTAGAGACTGTAGCATTCAATGGTGGTGTACGTAATGGACTGCCAAGAAGATGGTCTCGGGTTCGATTCCCAGGTACCCCGGGCACACACCTCTGACTTTTCGAAGTTATGTGTGTATTAAATATGTTAATTATCGCCCGCTTAATAATGAGCCCGGTAGATGGCAATAGGCTCGCCCCCTATTATATTGGGACGCAAACATAACTGGCGAAAAGTGGGTGTGTAATACACCTCTGCCTACCCCTTCGTGGATAAAAGGCGAGATGTTATGTTATAAAAAAAACACGCATTGTTGCCCATATTAGACGACACATCCGAAATCCGCAACAGTAAGAGAAAGAAAACTGATTACTGAAGAAATGAAAATGAAGTATATAGGTATATCGTTTTGTGTATTGCTTATAATAAGGACAAGGGCAAGCAAACCTACCATATTGCAATATTACGAGTATCAGTAAATATTAATACAAGCAGTGCCGACTTACAGTACGTGAGTCAGAATTTATGTAGGTACCTACTTATGATAAAACTGACTTAATTATTTATCTAAGAGATTACGACACTTTCACTATCAGCCTTTATAGACACTCTTATCTGATGGAAATGTAGAAATCAGGGCAAAACTAAGACTGCGCAAGTTGAATAATATTTCTTATTTTAAAAGATGCTTTAAGAGCATTAATGCATTTTTATATCCACATTGCAGAGCTATTATTTATTGTTCCGTTAGTACGTCCACACTATTTTTCTAGAAAGCGTTCTTATTCAGAATCGACACCCAGATATTCAAGTGTAATCCATGCAGATAGAATTTTAAATGCAACCTTCGGTGCGGAAATCTGATTCGGGCTTGTTCGGTTTAATTCACAAGATAGAAACTAGCTTACAGGGACAGTTTATAGGCATTGGTTAAATAAAGCTTATGTGTGGTTTCAGCACCCGGTGCCACTGTTTTTTTCTTCGCGGTAGAAACCCAAATCACCAGCACCACCGGCTTTCGAGGTAGGCTAAGCGTGTGTGTAACTGTTGTCTGCAACTGTTCGGGGCCTATCCTGTTACCCACTGAAACAGTATCCGTCAACGTCCCGTAGCGGCGGGGCTACCGGAATCGCGGTATATTTGCCGCCCATCGGTTCCTTCAGTAACTCTGTTTACGAGCTGCTGTTTTTTTTTTACTATTTAAATTGATAACTTTTTAACTTTCCATCAATTTACCTTAATTTATACATTGCATGTTCACTTTAATAAGCGTGTGAGTAATTCAGCTAACCCAATGACATTTACACTTTACCACTTTCCCGTGACAAAAGTGTGAAGAGATGTGTTCACAAGAAAGTTGTACCATACCAACATGTCAACTTAGAGATTTTTATAGTTTCCTTTTTCTCTCTAAGGTTAATGATGCCTGCTTAACCGTATTTAGTCAGGGTGACTACATCTCTCTAAAATAAATAGTCTTTAATGTGCAACGAGGCGTGTGGTACTCAGCGTTTTGCTAACGATTGCGACTAAGTGACGGTTTAGAAATCGTCCCTTCTTTAGCATATTCAAGTTAAGTATACGTTCTATTTCAATTTAGTAGGGGAAGCACAAGCCACCGAGCTGGTTTGTGATCAATGTGCCAATGCTAAATCAAATTTCAATCACCCGGTGGGTTTTATCGAGTACTACAGACTCACTACTATTGCCCTACTGTAGTACCATCGCTTGACCCTCACCTGATTGGAAGATACCAGATTCAGGTCGTTAGGTTGCCACGATAGGAACAATTCATGCGTCGCAAGGAACTTTACAAACGTTCAATTACAGAGACAACAGGGGCCCAAAATTCTCCTAGATAAATAGTTTCGATATAATGTCAGTGTCATACTTACATCCCAAAAAGCGTATTCTTCTTCTAAATAATCTGATATTTGAATGAAATTGTAACGAGACCGTAAATTGAAACAAGTGTCAAAATATGTGTCAACGACTTACTGTTTATTTCAAATTATACGATAATGACATTAGGTTATCAGAATACCGCTTCTGAGTCAATTCAGAATATAATTTCAATGTCATATAAAAATACGCTGAATTGCCTTTATCCTTACAAACCTCAAGTTCTTTATTCTTTTTATAAATGCGTGCCGATTTCCCTTCCACAGGCTTGTCCCGTGTATGAATCAACTCCAACGAGGTGTTCGTTGAACCACTAAACCATACGTGCAGTCTAAATCTTAATGGCCTTAGGCATATCTTTTTTATAAGGAAATATGTTATGTTTTTATACTATTGCATTACGCAAAAATCATAATCAACATTTATCTTAAAAACGACAGCTTGACGTCACGTAAAAACGGTTATTTTACTAATTTACGGTCAGAAGTCCTTGATGTATTTATGAGTCATTATGATCATTATTACCTTTACAAACAATGCCAAAGAGCTGTAATTCAGGATTGTGGGCAACAGCGATGTTACAATCGATTTTAAACTTTCGCGATTTGTATACATCATACAAAATAATTTAGCGGGTCTTAATCGCGTTAACTTAACTTATTTAAGGTATAAATACCTATTTGTTTCCGACGTTTCGCTCGTCTTGCACCGAGCGTGGTCGCGTTGTGGAAGTGCGGGTTTCGGCACCTACCCTCACTTGGTCTTTATTTGAGTTCGCAATGTCGGAACTCCGACACACTACACTAATGAAGTCTACCACTGTTGAGATTTTATCACTGCGGCGGTGTTTACATTTGCTGATGACTGGATTCCAAGTAGCCGATAATCTATATCCATCCTCCCGGTTGAAATTGTTATATTTCTTGATTTCTACCGCTTCACGTACTATCCTGGAGTAATAGTGACGATCGGTGGATAAGACTTGTGGTTGATGCAGTTCTATCCAGTGGTTTGGTCCAGACTCCAACAAATGCTCAGCTATCGCCGAATTATTAATATGTCGGTTTTTTACAGCTGCGATATGTTCCTTTACTCTTTCAGCGATTGTACGCTTAGTCTGCCCGATATATGAACTACCTCAGCTGCAATCGACTTTGTAGACGTCAGGTGTTTGGAGAGGAATGACATCCTTAGGGGTACGCAGATTGTGTGCTATCTTAGAGAGCGGGAGCGGACTGTATACAATCTTGATGGAGTATTTCTTGAGTACTGTTCCAACTTTGTCCGTCACTTCCTTTAGATACGGCATGTAAGCGGGCACTCTGCTTACTTCAGGTTTACGCTCGTTCCTCTTCCGACGGAGTATGTTTTTCTTGTATCCGTTGCGCCTAAGTACCTCCCGAAGATGTGACAGCTCACTATTTAATTGTTCAGGGTCACATAGAGCATACGCTCTGTTCACTAACGAGGACATAACGTAATCCAAGTGCCGCGGATGGTGGTGCGAGTTTGCGTTGAGATACCTGTCGGTGTGTGTCGGTTGCCTATATACAGTGTCCAAGGGTACCATTATCTCTCACTGTCACTTTAACGTCGAGAAAGGGTAACGATCCGTTTACCTCCATTTCGAATGTGAATCGGATGTATGGAGTTCAATTTGTCTGCGAATTGTTCTACGTCCTGCTTGTTGCCCTTCATGATGCAGAAGATATCGTCGACATACCTTTTCCATAGTTTCACATTTGACGCCTGCATGTCTATGGATTCCTCAAAGTGCTCCATCCAGTAAATTAGAAGCAACAAGTGTATTACCTACCTATTTAGGTACTTGATTTTAAATATTAACGACAAGATTCCGCGTGAAAATATTCTCTCAAACTCATAAAAGTTTGTTTTAAAGAGTACCTAGTTATAAAACTAAAGTTGAGTTTACCCGTAGGAAGTCCAGATTCTTTAAAAGGTTTATCTATGAATTATATGTATGATAAAATGAGGCAACGGATCTGCTGTAACACTTATACTGTATATTGTGCGTGAGATGCTCATCCTTATTACTAAGGACAACCGAGGCACGATCTCAAGACCTGTTACGAACATTTAAAACGCTGACTCATTCAATGGCATCTTAATAAGCTCCCTTGCTCGTAAATAAAGATAAAACCATAACATTGACGATAGCAATTGACGGTCCTGTGTCATCGAGAAGTCGCCGGTCGAGTTAGAAAATAGACCGAGGGTGGGGAGCGGGTCAATGTCCTCAAAGTACCAGGCAGTCAGGAAATGCAGCAACATAATATTTTAAATTGTAGTTACCACTGCAGCCCGCATTTATAAAATAGATTAAGTACTTCATTTTATTCTGCTCTCCCGGTGAAGATTTACTGAAAGATATGACTAGCTTAACTAGCTTGGCATAATTTATATAAATTCTAGGAGCTGATCAGAAATTGTTTGCTTATTGTTCTGTCCAGTAACTACGGTCCTCATCTTGGGCCCAAATTCATTCATAGATTTTGGAACCAAATTGACTACATTTAAACAATTTTTGCGAGCATTAATACGACGACTATTGCCCAAACGTACCGTAACGTCTTTATCTAGTTTGGCGTCAGATAGACCCGTGTGAGTTTGCCTAGGATACATAATTTGTACTTAAGAACATCTTTCTGCCATCTAAAGTCCAAAGATGACTACAACATTCTTACCACAGAAAGAAACCGCGACTAAGCACGGTACAACACTGGCGTAAATGCCATAACGTCTTATGGCATTTACGCCAGTGCGGTACCGTGTCTTATGGCATGTCGCCTTAGTAGTACCTTAAAACATTCCTTAAGGCGGCCTATTTATTACGCAGCCATGGTTATATTTTACTGCAAGCCCCAACAACCCTTAAATTAAACCACTCCTTCACTTGCACCACTTCGTGTTAGAATGCAGTAGTGATAAACCAACAAGAATTAACACTATGTCGCTGTTTCTAAGTAATTTACAACGTGCAAGAATTACAACAGATTTGGAACCAATCTGCCAATCTTAAAATACCAATTTCATTAGTCAGCATGCTATTAGGTTCAATTTGCAAATCAGATAACTTACGTTGCGGAATTAATTATGAAAACATTATTGGTAAATGGAAACTGAGTCTATAAACAGGGCTGTCTTGGTTGTTTGGAAAATACTTAAGGAGTCGGGTTACTCTTAAAATGAATCATAATTTCTATCAGCACCAGTCTGCAAAGGCACACCTTTGTATGGTTCGTAGTCAAACTTTTCTAGGAAAACAAGCGGTGCACCTAGGTTTTTAAATAAGTACCAATATTGATATGTCCTTAAAACAGATATAAAAGTAGCTATTATTCGGTGGGATTTTCGAATAATGGTTACTTATGGTGGTGATAAGTGGAAAGATACTAGATGACAATTGTTAAAAGACAGAATAAGTGACATTTTTAACATCCAGTTTGGAAATTATAGGACATGTACATCTACACTAATATTATAAAGAGAAAAAAAAATGTATTTTTGTTTGTTTGTAATGGATAAACTCACAAACTACTGGACCGATTTTAAAAACTCTCACCATAAGAAAGCTACATTATCTGCGAGTAACATAGGCTATATTTTATTTTAGAAAAATATGAGTCCGTAAGATATTTGGGTTTTTCGGGTACGCGAAGTGGTTCCCTCAGGACGCGGGTGAAACCGCGGGAAACGGCTAGTTGTACATATGTCATAAATAACGTCAAGATCGTATGGCGCTGCAAATGTAGTTTTAGATAGGCCCATCTAGTGTCTAAGCGATAAAGCGTTGACTGAACCCAGAATCATCTTAAAAGCAACAAACCCCTTCATTCGCTTCTAGCGGTATTTTTATCTTACTGGACAGGTCTTCTTAAAATGGCTAAACGTAATTCAATGTTGTTGACATGCCATTTCTTTTTAAAAGGTGATGAATGTGTTCAGAATGAAAACAAGTGTGATAAAACACTTTCATGGGTCATCCTCAATTTAAAACAAACAAGGTAACAACGTAAACATATAAGTGGACAGTAAATCATGCTGGTAAGTTTATAAGGGTAGTGAAGATACAACTAGTGCCATCCATCGGACCCCAGGGTAAGCACAAGCAAAGTAACAAGATAATTTAAATACGAACAAGCACTGTATATTGATAATCGAATTTAAACTTTCGCGATTTGTATACATACAATATTATTTAGCGGGTCTTGGTCGCGATAATTTACTTATTTCAAGGCATATTCAGTTCCTCTGTTATTCTCTTACGTCTATATATTGATATTCCGAATAGATTCAATAGAAGAAGAGTGCCGAGGTCGATTGCCAAGATGCAATCAGCCAGTCACCACCAATTCACCACCTATACGGCCTATACCGGCTGGAGGATCCTCCATTTCTATGAATGCACTCACACCATCCTACCACCGCTCTTCCACAATACTTAGATCAAGTTCAAGAATAGGTTTATCCCATCCGTATATGTATATATAAAATTCTTGCCTTGCTGACTGACTAACCGACAAAGCACAGCTAAAACTATTAGGCGCCAGAAGCCGAAATTGATCATGTATGTTCCCTGGTGACTGTAGGGGTGCACCAAGAAGGGATTGCCCGAAATTCGCACGTGATCGGCCAGTATGTTCCCTGGTGACTGTAGGGGTGCACCAAGAAGGGATTGCCCGAAATTCGCACGTGATCGGCCAGAAAGGATTGAATCAATATAAAAAGTGCGGGCGTAGCTGCAGCCATCCTCTAGTAAGTACATAATCAAATATTGAAACATTTGTACTTATCTAAAAATAATTCACACTACGACAGGAATACAAGCCTTACTTTCGAATTAAAATAGAGCCATTTAATTAGTGCCGAACATCGGCAGTACATAATAGATTTCTAATCGTAGTAAGTCCGATATAACGAGCCACGACTATCGGCTTTCGATTTCATTCAGAATGAACTTGATACGAGTAGTGAACTGTTAATTCATTTATACGTTTACTAGCTGTTATCTGGAGTTTTATTGTGCTAGCTAAAAATGCCAGCGAATTTTTAAACAACTTTCAACCCATTTTCACACCCTTGGGGTGGTGGTATACTAAAATATCCTCCTTAGTGGGAGTGCCTACGCCCAATTTTTTTGTTTCTTGTAATTTAAGCTTTACGATGATTTATGTCAGTTAGGATATGCCTTTCTATATAGGTACTGCTCTGAGTTTTGCAATTTTTGAAATCATATTTGTGTGAAATTGACAACACAACGTCGATCAAGTTTTCAGCACACTCATACTTGACTATTCAGGAAAAACGTCCATAGCCCAACGACTCGCAACTACATTTATTAAACTGTCCCACGACAGACATTAAAGTCGAATTCAATAAAAACTGCAAAGATTTCCAGAAAACCAAGTTAACGTGCGTCAGAGCCCAAGACATAAAATGCCAGCAAACACCTAATCAACGAAGCATTAAATGCGAAATTATTCATATAATATTAATTTCATGCCCGCTATGCGCGTTATCTGATCTTCTGAATTCTCGTGTGAATTACACACAATATTTATGGTTATGTAACAAATAAATTAAATCGGCACGTGTAAATTCCACTCTCACACAATGAAGAGAATTAGCGTGTTTCACAGATTCACAGAGCACGAAGTCTTATTAGATAGAAACATAGACAATTCTTTAATGTATACCATAAAAACACAAGAATACAGTAACCAAATGATAATTATCGAATTAAAACTAGTGGTATTCGTAAGTCATTCGTAAAATGCGATTTCGTGCAGACAATCCCTATCTTATTAGTATGAGCAATATCAGCATGAATGTTCAACGTAGACCACCAATAAAGGTATGTTATGTACTCGTATGTATCTATCACCAGTACTCTTTATATAAAAAAAAGAAAAAAAATGAAATGATTTATATGCGTTTGCTTTGTTAAGTGACGTCGATGTCCTACTCATATCCAACGGTCAACTCATTTTACCTAATTGCTATTGCTACTCTAATGAGGCAGAACTCCTGTTCTGGTTTCGCCCTACAATGTTTTCACATGACATAACTGACCTTTACCCCTTCCTTTCGGGGGAAAGAGAGTTTAGAGACTCTGCCATGCATTGGCATGGTTCCCATAGCTGACTATCATAGACATATCTATGAGTCACCAATTGCTTTCGGACAGGCTGCTGAATAGTTCACACAGATAAATAAAGAAGTGATCATTCCAGAGTTCAATTTTAGCCGTTGTAGGTACGGAACCCTAAAACGGTGGAGAGATGTAGTGCTAAAGGACAAGAGGGTATGTAATGTGACTGACGATGATGTCGCAGATAGAGCGAAGTGGAAGAGTAGAGTAAAATAAAGAAAGCTGACCCCACCACCATGTGGGATGCACAGCTGGGAAGAGAGAAAGAGACGGAACCCTAAAAACGAACTGCACATGATTAACGATGTAGAAAATAGGAGCGTTAGGGTAGACATCTTATATTTTCTATTACTTTAGAATTTATTGCCATCCAGTGCCGTCCGTAATTGCATGGCTCCGAGTCGACACTTAACAGATGGCCAATAATCATATCCTATGATAGATGATCGTCGGAAGTACAAAACGCTATCTAATGCTCGATATTGGATATGTGCAACGGTAAAAACTGTGGAACCGCCTCGTTGGTGTCAATACTGATCTATGATAGAAGCTAGTTCGTGGCAGGGCAATATATCATTATTTTTTTCTGAATCAAATATACTGGCTACCTTTTCTTTCATTGGGACCTTAAGAATTGGCTAGAGGTAAGACTAGAGAGCGGAATCCGGGCAAGACCGCCTTAGACTTCACTACGGATGATGAAGATAAAAGTTCTGGTAAAATGAACGCAATTTTATGAATGAACTACAGCTCTACAGGGATACCTTATGAATAATATGTACAGTAGCAACAAAAAGTACACCATAAAATTAAACTTCTGCTTATGGATTTTACTTTCGGGTAAACAAATAATATAGGAAATATCATAAGGTTTACGATAGAAGTAACATGCTCCTCAGATCTAATTTTGATGAAAATACAGTTAAATCTCACGTAAAATATGTATATTTTATCATATTCATTTGCCTAAAATTCAATCAATAGGAGACGTATCGGCTTTTTGCTTTCCTGGAACTCCGTAATACGGTTGAAATGGGATGATGTCTGCACTCTAGTGTTTTAAAGATATTTATTTTATAACTAGAGGACGCCAGCAGCTACGCCTGCATTTATTTTTAATTTACCCGTTTTGGCCGATCCCGTGGGAATTTCGGGAAATCTCTTCTTAGTGCACCCCTACGGTCCCCAAGGAACATACATGCCAAATTTCAGCTTCCTGCGCCCTATAGTTTCGGCTGTAGCGTGTCTGTCAGTCAGTCAGTAACGCAAGGATTTTATATATTAAGATTACTACGGAGAAAGGGCTTCATAATAAATTCTGCGAATAATTGCTCGAAGGCAGCTGATTGCCTTTTTAATAATAATATTCGCTAGTATAGATGCAATACCAAACTAACTGAAAAGATAACAAATATACATAATTCATTAAGAACATTCATTTTATTATGGTTTGACAGCTACAGTGCGTATCGCAACAGGCATCTTAGCTAGATCACTGGTTAACGTCTGATAAAAAAGGATAAAATGTGCTGAAGAAATATTTTATATAATATAGCTCCACCCCATTTTCCTTTCCTTTCTAGAACAAAACAAGCTAAACTGCCTTGCACCCTTACGTTTTAGGGAACAGGCCTATCCACACAAAAAGGTTGGGTGCTTCATCCCACCGATGAGGTACCTACTATAAAATAGTAGCACTTATCAGCGTCGGGGCTTTCTTTTATCCCGACCACTTTGACAGGGAAAATATATTTAAGGTCGGAAAAGTATATATGGCCAAAACATTTTATGAATATCGGGAAATGGGACGGTACCTATCCCCCATTCCCCCTATCACTATTATAGGTACTTCAAAAACAATAGACTGAAAATAATATACGACCACAAAAAATTAATTAAGTACTCTTTTAGAATAAGGACCTAGCTACCAAGAATTAATCTATGTAAATAGCCAAGCTAGTGTACTCTTTTCTTACAAAGGCTATTTAAAGAAGAAATATTATTACCATAACACAATAAACAATTAAGATTGTTTGAAGATAAACAGCACCCAAAAAGTAAGTAGGTACCTACGTAGGCGCTAGTCAAACATTTAAAGTTACTTTTAGTTTAGTTATTAAAAGTGTAATAAAAAGGTTATTACACTTATTTTATTACTAAAGGCTATAATTTATAAATCAATATTAAGAAATTACCAGTCACCTGCTAATAATAAATTCAGTAACAACCCACTAAAATAACATGAATCATCCAAGTATTATTTCTATACAATTATCCGAAGCGCCTACTAAAATCGAATAGCAACTATTACCGAAAGAGCGATGCTAATCATTGCTAGCGATTATTTGACGGCCAATTGAAACCAGTTTAATTAATAACGGAACCTGATAGTGAATATTGAAGCCTATCTATGTTATATCAATATGATATTCATGATTTTATAGTATAATGAGAGTTAAGTATAGATCCGTGTACGTTTTAATGAAGAGGGTTTACTAATTACTAATACAAGACTATGACAAGCTTGTTAAAGATTTTTCTTACTCTTGTCGGTGCATATAGCGCCACATTTACAGATAAATATAATAATTGTGAGAAACAATCCGAAGGCACCTCGGATAAAACCTTGGCAGTATAGAGATCTGACAAACACAGTCATCACAAACTCAAATTAGACATTTACTGCCGTTTTACGTAGCTACACATACGTATCTATTCAATCAAATGACGACCGGTTGGCGCAGCGGGAGTGTACGACTGCTACGCCGATGATCGCGGGTTCGATTCTCGCTCAAGTCAAACATTTGTGTGCATGAACATGGATGTTTGTCTTAGTCTGGGTGTTTCTATGTATAATAAGTATGTATTTACAAAAAAAAGTATATAATATGTATGTTTATCCATTATCTAGTACCCATATTACAAGCTCTGCTTAGTTTGGGACTAGGTGGTGGTGTGTGTATGTGGTAGAATACTTATTTCCCTGGTTTACCGGAGCGCTTTTGTCCTCGATTCCAATTATTTTTATCCAAGCTTCAGATTACTCAGGAAATAGAGCCCTAACTTATTTCTTGTTATGAAAGACATGGATGAGTTGAATTGTATCTCCCCCTGGCTTTTTTTTATATTGTCGGGCTTATATGTCTCTTACTAATAATAGTGGCAAAGCTCCAGTTAATATAACTGTAGCGCTGTCCTTCTGTTTAATAACACCCTAGTGCTTTCTAATCTTTCTTTCATAGTTTAAAACTCCGAAAGGTAGAATTAAATAGTGTTTTATTTATGCCACATGTCCGAAGAATAAAACTTTGATACGGAGATTTTGGTATAGACAGAATGCAATATAATTTAGTAATTACTCGAGATCGAAAAAGAATTGCAGGTCAAAATATAAATAATTATGTAACGTTTTAATATTCCTTTAAAAAGTTTTTTTTAATGTTTGCACAGTTCTACGAAGAATGTAGATACTACGAAACATTTAAAAAAAAAAACATTACACACAACATACACATTAAAAAAATTCAAATTATTATTTTAAAGTAATTTCTGTCCGTTTGTTACTTTCACAACACGCAAACGGTAATTACTAAAACATTTAACAATAGACGTTTCTGCAAGATTTAATTACTTTGTATAGACCAAGAACGTCTTAGAGGGCGCTGCGTGCGGATCAAGAAAGCACTTTTCCAAGATAAGTATAATTGTGGTGTATAATTTGATAGCAAACGTGATCTATCTTTACAGTGTGTGGGCATACTAATTAGGTAATGCGAGACTTGGCATTACAAAACGCATATACAGAACATGTCTTTTTAATTGTAGACCTGTTTCAATACGCGTGGAATTGTTTGGTGAATAATATTCTAGCACTACCACATTCACACAACAGCGTCTAGTCCCAAACTAAGTAGAGCTTGTACTAGGGGTCCTAGATAATGGATAAACATACATATTATTATCTTTCTTTTTTATTAATACATACATATTATGGATAGAAACATCCAGACCAAGAATAATATCCATGTTCACACAGATGTTTGACTTGAGCGGGAATGAAACCCGCGGTTTTGGCATGGCGGTCGTTTACACTCCCGCTACGCCACCGTGTCGTCGTTTGGTGAATGAGAAAATATAGTATTCAATCTGCAAGGCTTAACTTTTATAGGAAGTCAAATAAATTGAATGGGCAACTTTAATAAAGGAGCTAACTTTGCAGAGGAGATTGAATCAGCTAGTCTGAACTCTTAACGATATTACCTACGAATTTGGACGCTTCGCAGAACTGCGTTGCGTCAAGCAACTTTTATTTGGTGTCTCCATTGATGTACAAAATGTCTCGTAAGGATTTTGATATCACGGTTTCAAGTTCATTATGAATCGAGTACATAGGTACACTTAGGTACATTTCGTAGTTTTTTTTTTTGAGAATATTACAGGGTTGTTATTTTTTTGTTATGCTCTTGCAATCGCGTTTTAGAAAGAACCGACTAATATATTACTAAATTCTTGTAAATGTTATCACTTTTCTGTTATCACGTAAAACAACAAAAAGAAATCAATATGGCTGTTAAACACGCATATAATATGTATTATATACTTAATTTAGTACATGTATACCTATTAGATACACAATATCCCACATGCCGTCCAAACTAGGTAAGATCTGTTCTGTAAAAGCTCCTGTACACATTGGCCCAACTAGCTGGCCCAGCATGTTGGGCCAACTAATACGACGCACACTGGCGAATATTAGCTAAAATCTGGCCAAAATATGACTTTAAAATATTGTCGATAGAACACTTTTATAACACTTAGCTTAAACCTTAATAAATGACGCAACTTTTGAGCATTCTTTGATACTTTTTATATGGTAAAATTCTATAATCTGCCTAAGAATTTGATCAAAATTGTTTTTACAACTGTAAATGTTTGGTGTTTTTCTGTTATGGATTCTATTTCTCGAGCTATTTGTAATTGCTGTCAGATGATACTACTTTCAAAAAAAATCCTAACACCGATACCCTTGCCTAGAAATTGATAGTATTATTTACTTACGTAAGCAGAAAGAATAAAAAAATAGTACGATATTCTTCTGTATTCCGAGAAATAAGCTGTATTAAATTGAATCATATAATGCTAGTATTTAGTTTGTTTTAGATTTGGCTGCCGATATCTGCCTTACTATTAGTTTTTATTAGCTGTAAGTTCCTGTATTTACGCGTACATTTGCCGTGTAATATTTTGAGGTCTTTAACTTGAGTTCATTCTTTTAATGAGTGGTTTCAAAAAGTTGATATCTATCTGAAGATGCACAAGAGTCAAGAAGTAAGGATATAAATAAATATCACAGAGACTTTATAAGAAAAACGCCCCGTATTTAAACTACAAATGAGTCATTTATTTCAAAGACTTTGCGTTTCTTCAGTTCCTTATATCTCAAGTTTACGTAAAACGTCTAGAAAGTCCAATACGCAGTTGCCCTGGATGCAATTTAACTATTGAAAGAACCTGAAGTGGAGTATTAGATACTTAAACAAACTTAGGTATTCATATTGGATACTATAAAGTTTGTGTATCTCTGATCATTCATGTGCCTTAATTATGAATATTATTAAGTATAATACAATTTTCGATACTTAAATTCTTGTTAATCTCTATCATATTATATATACTAACTATTATCCTTCTATTGTTTTAAAACTATCGATATCATAAAGTCAGTCTTTATATTCGCGCTGGTCGGAACAACGGCCTCTTTACATAAAATAAAAATTATTCATAGATCAAAAGGTAACATTTCATTTCAATAGATTTATTTAACGCATTTTTATTATTAAAACATTTTGGCCATCTTTTTGGTAATATTTGCCAGTGTGCGACGCTAAGATTGCCATTTACACATTGGCTGACGGATCATTATGCATTGGTGCTTAGACAAAGATGGACGTAGAAGCACTTGCAGCCACGGCTATTTATTTATACAGTGCGTTTTATTATTACCTGCGCGTACATGTGTACTAAAGTAGAATGCTGTTGTCATTAATGATATTTTTTTTCTTTTTGATTTCGTTAATAGTGGCGTGGAGCCGTATGGCAGATAAAATTAATATTAAATTTTATCCGCCATACGGCTCCACGCTTCATTAACCTGAAATATAAAATAGGTAGCTTATAATTAATAATAGTTATTTTGGTTAAATAACCTACCCCAACAAACAAGCCTAGACGATAACAATGTGGTACCTACTAAAAATATGTTTTTCAAGTTACTTCGTTTTTAATTTTATATAAATTAGTAAAAAACAACATAAAATTAGTAAAAAGATATATATTACTGTTCCATTTCGGCAGTGGCGTAGCGTGGGGGGGGCCGGGGGGGCCATGGCCCCGGGCGGCACATTTAAGGGGGCGGCAAAAGCCGCTGCGAAAAATAAAATAAAAAACAAACAAATTTTAAAATACTTTGCGCGTGCACTGACACGATCCCAGAAGGACCGCGCGGCGCGGTGCGGCGCAGTAGAAAGAACAACAATCGAAAACAAATCATCCTCATTGTCATTACGTGATGACCAGATCACTTACTTGTCTCCGTAGTCCGGGTTTATTAGTTCTCAAATAAGATGCAATATTCCGGTGATCTGCGAGCCTGTTATGAGTAATTTATTAATCCATATATCAGGGCCGAGCCGCCCTTGTGTGTGATGTGTGCCGCCCCTATTGCCATGGCGCACATTGGCGCCAGGGCAATAGGGGCGCCGCCTGTCAGATGAAATGCCAGCGTTAATTATTGAAATTATTTTTGATTTGCTTCAAAATACAACATAATCTTTATAGTTTAATAGGGAAGAAAACAGGTAAAGGTCTCCTAAGACAATAGTCACACCTGCGGTTTAACTCAAAGTTAGGTCAAAGTTCAAATATCGTATACCTAATTAAACTTTGACCCCAATATTTATGATATTTGCGTTAAAATCAAAGCCGATTATTTCATATACTACAATCGTCTTCTGCTAATTTTGGGCGCCACCCTGTGGGTCGAGAAGCGGGATTTGTTCACAAACTTACAGATTTCGCCTCTCAACTCCTTATTTTTGCGAGAACAAGGAGTCTGTAAATGCCGTATACCGGTGACGGGCAGCAACGTCACCGGTGCGAGAAGCTACGCCCTTCATAACGCACACGAACTGCTGCTTTTCTCTCTGACTACGGACTGCTATTGGATATCCCTCCAAAATTAACTGCCAAAAAATAAGGCCTTCCGTTCCCGGCAGCTACGTTATTCCAGGCAAAGAACGCGGTGGCGGTAACGGCGATGCATGGGGTCTGTAACATCACCGGGCTACGACGGGCTACCAAAATCAATTAAGCGCGACCTACAACGAACGCAGTCTACGACAAAATGAACAGAAGCCTTGCCGAGCCCTAGAATTAAGTCTCATACTGGTGTTATCAGAAGATCGAGACAGGAGGAGAACATGGTAACTCTAGAGGCAGGTGACTTGTTCTACCTTCAGGAAGGCGACCTACACTCTTGGGTGGTGTCGGGTTCCTGGTCAGGAGGAAACTTGTTAGCAACGTTGTGGAAGTTGGTATATAGTGCGTCGACTAGCGTAACTACCACGTACTTAACTCAGCAATAGGCGTTGCCTAAAGGTGATACAGGTATATGCGCCGACCTCAACTCACCCTGACGAGATATCTGACGCCATGTACGAGTACATTACTAGGGCAATACACAGTACGACCAAAGCTCAGTACAATTTGTTATGAGGGACTTCAATGCCAAAGTGGAAAAAGGACGCAGTAAAACGAAAATCGGATCATACGGCACTGGGATCCAACGAAAATAAATTCACAAAAATCGTAAGCGTCACATGCTAGTTATTTTTCGTGAAGCAGGCGCTCTTTTTAATTAAATCCTTTTTCAAGAAAAAGGCCTCACAGACAGAGGACCGAAAACACATCTAGACATTTCGGTGATCAATAGGTTAAACATCGGATGTGTTCACCAACTACTGCGGGCTCTCTAAATATCAAAATTATAACTGAAAGAGCCCAGTCAATGAAGTCTACACTGCAGTTTCAACTAGAACTGCAGAATCCTTTTAATCAGTTAGAAACCACCGACACCATTAATCAGAAGACAGACACAGTAGTCACGGTACTAGGAGATCAGTCACAAAATGTCCTCCCTCTTCAAAAAAACAAGGAGCGTAAATTTTCAGCCGAGACTCTCGGACTGATGAGGAAAGCACGCGAGTCGCCATCCTGTCAGCTGTCTTCGCCTGATGGGAGGGCCGTGAACTAACAAACACGGAAGCTAATGCGACGTGACTTTCAACACTAACACCCGCACCATGGAGGCTGAGATCGAGGAAAACCAGGGATCATAAGTCTTCGCTCTGCGGCTGAGGCGGCCTGATCTAACGAAACTAAGAACTGCGGATGGCCGCACCCTCAACTCAAAGTTCGAGATTATCAAGGAGGTTGAAAGTTTTTATCCACAATTGTATACCTCGCGCGAAAACAGACCAATTGGGCCTAGCCCTCACGGCAGTCACGACCACAGACACACAGAGCCTCACTGATGCGCCACTACACCGAAGACATCCCGGATGTCGACCAGAGCGAGGCCAGGCGGGACCATAGGACTTAAAACATTCTTGGTCATTACGATAGTTTTTACATTTCCCTTTCAGGTGTATTATTTTACCACTTGTTTTGGGTAACCGATATTTCGGCACTGCTACAGGCTGTTCACGGATGTAGGTACTCTACCAACAAACTCTACAAGGGTACATGGTATATTATATCCCGTAGAATAAAGTAAAAGTAACACAAAGCATTCGGTGATGATGGATCTATTTTTTAATTGATTAAAACCCATACAAATTTTATTTACGAAAATCCTACAAGCCGTCAAAACCTAGACTAAGCTATACATATATTGCAGCCGAGAAACGGCCGCGACCCTGCGCGGCATATAAATACTGCTCAAAGCCGCCGGATTTTCACTTAAAAATATTATACCCAATGCTTTATGATAATATTATAATTGAGATGAATCAAGTGATAATTTGTTTAAAATCCATCAAGCTGTTTGGGGCATAAAGCCAAACTAATGAACATACAAACATACCTACACCCGAAAAACGTTACACTTCTGGCAGATGTAGTGGGTAAGTGGGGTACCTAGAAGAAGAGGGGGCGGCAAATTTCCGATTGGCCCCGGGCGGCGAAAACCCACGCTACGCCACTGCATTTCGGTACAATTACTATAAATTGTAAAACCTCATTGCTGCCCTACGCCGCCGCCATCGTTATATATGTATGTAAGTATATTAAATTGGGAACGTAAATATATTCGCGCGCAACAGTACTCTCTCCGCTGAAGAGCGACCACGAAATGAAAAAGGCGCCGACGTGTGACAGCTGTTGGCGGAGCGCGCCAAGATCCTTTGATGTGTGCACAAAAAACCGACAATATTCGGCTGGCCGGCCAACGTCGGCGCCAACTACACCAATTAAGCCAACATAGCGCCAAGTAGCTCTCTACACATTGGGCCAAAACGTTGGGCCAGCATGTTGGGCCTATGTGTACAGCGGTACATTAAGCCAACATAGCGCCAAGTAGCTCTCTACACATTGGGCCAATACGTTGGGCCAGCATGTTGGGCCAATGTGTACAGCGAGCATAAACTGATATGTGTGCTTACAGCTTACCAAATCGGAATTGAATATTACGAAGTAATCATACAGGCGTGATACAGGCTATTAATAAGAATTGGTTCAACTGTTTTATAAGTTTTATTAGTTGTTATTACTAGCAACAATAGTTTGTCTCTCACGAATATTGATCGGGCAGCCGTGACAGATGACATTAACACTTGTCAAGGTTCAAACTCTAAAATATGTACAAGTTTAGAGAAATGTACTGAACAATCACTTGATTGATAGGAGACTTGAAATTATGACCGAAAACGTGCGAAAGAGATGTATTTTTAAGTTGTTGTTGTTGTTTTTTTTTTATATTTTTTTATAGACTCACGCCTGTATCCCCAAAGGGGTAGGCAGAGGTGTAATATTACACTCACATTTCGCCATTAATTTTTAGGTCCCACGTAATATGGGGGCGAGCCTATTGCCGTACCGGGCACATTACCAGACTCCGTGCTGCTACTGAGAATTTCCTAACAGAAAAACCCAATAACACTTTGCCCGGCCCGGGAATCGAACCCGAGACCTTCCAATCCCGCGCACATTTATGCCGCAAGACCGACGAAGCAGTCAGTATTGTTGTCTTTTTCTATAACTCTAAAATTATTGAAAAAAACGAAAGAACGCAATTATCCAATTACTAGCTTTGTCTTTTATTCCAAAATGGTCTATTTTGTGAAGATATCGTGCCGTCCATGCCCGTCATTGAAAAATATTAACAGAATATCATCTACTTGCTCAAAGTACTTTATCAAGAAAGGATGTGCACCTACCCGATATTATATCAATCTCTGTTAGTGATCGAACGATGACTTATCAACCACTTATGAAATATGTGCTCCTAATACTTTCGAGATAGCAAGACATTGTAATATAAGTGCTTGCGCCAATAATCTTGATTGTTCCTTCGGGTAGCATAAATGGACAATAATGTTGAAGGTCATTTCGGGACTGAAAAAATAAAGAACAATTTGTAAGTTGGCTTATTTAGTGCAGTATGTCTAGATAGAAGTACTTTCCCACCTTTATTATCCTTAGTTTTTCTATGGTAAGTACCTGAAATCTTAATAATTTTTTTCATACAAAAGCTCACACATTATGTTTGCAAATAGACGTTAAATGGCGTGTACTAGTTTGATTAAAACAATTTTTTATTGCTTCTGGTTGGAAAAACTTTCTTTTTTCTTTTTTTGACGCATGATGGAAACCAAACTATTTTGGCCCCAGGCTGGGCCCCTAAAGGGGCTCAGCCTAGGGAGAGTGTGGGACTCCCTGACGAGAAGCGCCGGGACTACCCACTAAAGCCACCATGGTGTTCCTCTATCCGATCCCATTGAGTTACTTTCGACTATTAACTACCGGATCTGCTGCATTTCGTCTGTTACGAATCCGATAAATCCATTCGAATTTTTATTTCTGCTGCACAAACGATGTAACGCTCTCATTTTTCATAGAGCCAAAATCGATACCTAGAGGAATATAATTACCGTACAAAGTCTCTGAACAACTCATGGAAATGAAATCGCAGAGGAACTTTCGCGCAAACTGAAGGAGAATACAAAATCACTTCAAATTACATTTGCTTGTTTCAAACTTTTACCGTTAAAGGGAATATTGAAAATTTGGGTTTTTGGTGTTTACTGAACTAGATAAGGGTGTGGTCAAATATAGAAATTGTGCCTGGAAATTTAGTTTCCGGGAAATCGTGTTACATAAGGAGTGATGAAGTAAAAGAACAGAGGCGGGATACCCAGAGAGCAGATCAATTGATCCGTTTGGCACTGTGTCTAGTGTTGAGCGATCTCGACACAGATTTATTTGATGCTCTTTTTAGTATGTACATATATAGGTACATATATGAATCCCGAAAAATTGGTTGCCTGTAAAGTCGGTATACGGGCGAAAGTTTTACGTGACAACGACTGAGTGGTAAAATAATTTTAATGTGAATATTCATTCGTATAGTAGGAAGAAGGATGAAAGACGCGTGCCTTTCACTTTTTATGTCTGTCTCTCTCGCTCTTAGGCGGGACGCGTGCCTCTCACTCGCTCTCATTGTGAGCGCATAACGTGAGCGGAGCGTAACGCAGTTTCTTGAAGTGTCACCCGGCAAACCAATTTATAAGACGTTGTCACGTCAAAAACAGGTTGGTGAAAAATCAAATGAATCAGTTGTTCGCTATTCGGTGTTTTGTGTTGTATTTTCTAAATATGACAATGTTTTTTAACAATTATTAATTATAACCACGAGGTTTGCCGTCTATGAAACACTTTTTAAGCTTTAAAATCTAATAACTCAATAGGGTTCCCACCAAGAACTTAGGGTCCCAAGCCAACCTCACCTGCAAGTGGTGCACCTGCCGATCAACGGACGAGGCTCTGGCAAACAAAATATCCTGATAAGCGGCAATAGGCTCGCCACCTATTACGTGGGATCAAAACACTGGCGAAAAGTGGGCGTTTAATATGCCTCTGCCTACCCCTTCGGGGAAACAGGCGTGAGTCTATGTATGTATGTATGTATGTAATTCAATAACTGTTTGCAAGCAATGGCAGACGTAGGTAGTTTGTGGCAGTGGGCGGGGTACAGAAGAACAGGGCTAAGATTATTCTGGAGTGGCGGACACGCACCACATGTTGCAGCAGAAGCAGGCCGTCCGCATACTGCACGAGCTCATCGAGATCGCGGGAAGCGGTGGGATATCCCTTTCAGGCCCAAGATTAGTTTTATTAAATTATTGTTATTTAGCTATCTGTATGTGTTAGGAAGGTTAAAACATAAATGTAAAAAATGTGAAAAAAATTTTTGCCGCCCTCATTGGCTGTAACTACCCCTGCACGATCGTGATGTTTGGGCTTTAACTTTACTAGTGCACGATCGTGACGTTTTTGGGTTTTTAACTTTTAATCTTCGATAAATTAGCTTTTAAAGTATTTATTATAAATAAAACTAGAAGAATATTCACAGGTGTAGATTTATTAAAATAATCACACAATCACACTGATGACATTTACAACTATTTAATGAACTTAATGAAATTCAGTCAAAAACAATTGAGATCAACATTTTTAAATTAAAAAATCAGTCTTAAGTTTTACTTTAATCAGTCTTGAAATTTATTTTTATTTCTTGTGGCAAGCAGCAAAGCAAATTTTGTTTTCGCGTGAGGCACAGATTCACGTCGCACTTTTCGCACCTTATTTAGCTCACACATCTTTCTAGTCTGCAAGCGCGGATTATCAATGTTTTCAAAACTCGGCCGATGGTCATAACCATCATATCTCTTTGCTTGTGAAGGTGGATTTGACCTCCTAAACTTTGAAGTGCTTGGCGCTAAATCGGTGGCACCGTTACAATCATCATCACTACTTGCAGACCTCCTTCGAGAATTAGGTGTTTGCTAATCCGTCTGCCACTTGCATTCTAAATTCTAGCAAGCCCCATAGTCTGGTTGCCTGGGATATTAGCTGCTGCACATTCCAATTTGTACAGGCGCCAAGCATTACAAATAGCCAGATCAAAGAAATGGAGTATTACTTTTAATGTCCATTTTCTTGTTTTCATGAAAGTGCGGTTATGCGGTAGTACTCCATTGACTGGTCAAGTATGTCCACTCCGCCCATGTACTTGCTATAGTTTGCGATGGCTTTGGGTGCGATGACATTCAATATAGCTGGAGGTATCCTTATGCCAACGTTTAACGAAAGTAATGTCATCTGCTGCACTGCAATTTGATGCGATTAGCACAGACTTGTTGTCCATCCATTTAACGACAGCGACATCATCACAAACAAACTGTTGTGATTCGTCGCGTTTCATTCGGCGACCATTAAATGTTTTTGCGCTCCGGAATCCAGTTCATCATAACTGTCGCGGTACCATGTATTCCAATGGTATTTATCTTTTCTAGCAATGGTATTGATGAGAAGCAGCGGTCAAAGTAAATGCAACTTCCTCTAGGAATTGACTTTGAGAGATGTAAAATTACCGACGCTCCAACCCCCAAGGTTCTGTCACCAAACAGAGTATTAGCACCTCTGTAGACCTCGAAGTCTATCATCAGATCTTCGTGAAAGGGGCGGCGTTGGGTTTGACGTAGGAGGGTTCGGGTTCAACGTCCTTGCGAGAGGCAGTTCTACGTCACCTTCTAGGCCTTCCACCTCCAAATAGTTGCCAACTCCAAGTAAATGAAGCACCAGATCACTAGTTAGCTCAACGCCTGTCAAAATCAAAAATAATAATAGATAGTTTCAAGAAATAACTCTCACTGCCTAAAAACGTTTTAAGTGAAGTTAGACCCAAACGTCACGATCGTGACTTTATGATTTGAAAGCGTAATTTTTATCAAAAAATCAAACATTTTAAGAGTAAAATCATGTTAAATGAGTAAATAAAGGTTTTATCTATGAAATAACAACATCACTACAATGTTTACATGAAAATAATACACAAAAAATTATTACTTACGGTTGCCATTGCCACCGTCGAAAAAAGCTGCCAACTTTGACACGTCACTATCGCTAACTGACCGGCAACCCGGCGAAAATTATTATTTGTTAGTACGCGTGATTCATGCACTTTCGTATGGCGCGGGTCTCGCTCAGAAAAGTGAATTCGGCATAGCGCGGAAATTTTTAAAAGAATTGTGCACGATCGTGTTTTACGGGCCTGAAAGGGATATAGACGGCTCAAGATCAATTTATGTGGAGAGACTTGGGAGAGGCCTGTGTCCAGTAGAGGACGCGTATCGGCTGACATGATGATGATGAATCTAATAACTTGGTTGTCTAGAAGAAATCGCAATTTTCGATAAAACCTCCCATGTAGATATTACCTACTAGCTTTACTTAGCTTTCTCCTTTGTTAGAGTCCCTGCAATCCTGTATTTTTGCTGGCGTACACAAAAGTATTATCTAAGGTACAAGGAAATCTACTAGATATAGGGTAGAGGGGAGACATGGGGTGGGAAAGGCAGTCAGACGTCCTTAATTTGCGCCCTTGTCCTCACCTTGTGACGTAACGCCAACGCAGATGCGACGGCTATTTATATCCGGACGTACCAGCCTCTGAACAAAAATCCACTGTAATGAGATGGTATTCAGTATGTTTTCTGGTGACATATTTCTTTTGCGGATGCTCTGAATGCCTAAAATGTTCTCTCTGTACATATAGTGGTTACTTATAGCGTGCATTACTTAAATATTTATAGGTATGTCTCCTGCGGATGCCGTAAATTTATTATAGACTCACGCCTGTATTCCCGAAAGGGTAGGGAGAGGTGTAATATTACACCCACATATTTCGACATGAATTTTTAGGTCCCACGTAATAGGGGGCGAGCCTATTGCCGTTACCGGGCACATCACCAAGACTCCGTGCTGCTACTGAGAATTTGGAAAGATCCAGTAACATTTTGCTCGACCCGGGACCTCCGATCAGCAGTCGCATAGCCATACACTATCCACTGGACCACGGAGGCAGTCGGAGCCGTAAATTTATTTTCATATAAGTCCTATTTTAACTTATTCCCGAGTAATTTCCGATGTGTAAGAACCACGATGGTCTAGCCAGCGTGGTCCAAACAGATCGGCTCGACTAATGTACTTAGTACTGTCCTCTCAAAGAGGATCAACACAAGGTAACAGTACGCCTATGATTACCTTTTGTGCAGTGACTATATGGGAAGAGAATGAGAATAAGAAGGGGGAGGGAATTCGGACGAAGAGAGAGAGAATGGTTTCGCCTCTCTTTCCCTAGGATTAGCAAGGCAACGCTAGTATTTTATCTGATGGGATTCCCTTATTCTAAGAAAAAAAAAGTAATATTTTAAGACTGTGATTTTGATTTTCCTTTTTTTAAGTTCTCAAAATTATTTAGATACTTAAGAATGATAATAAGCATCCAAATTCTATAAATATAAAATAATAATAAACTATCTACATTAAACTGGCAGCGCCATCTATAATTCGGCTGTCGTACTAAGCAGTGATCAACTAAATTATGTTTGCTCAATCTAATCAGAAGGTCATGTGACCAGGTCCAATAGACAAAAGGTTATATGGTCAAGCAGTTTATACTACAATGTTGCTATCAGCCAAGGCCAATTCTTTGGCTTGTCTCAAACCATTTGAAATAACCACACAGCTAAGTACAATATTTCATTAGAAAAGAGTTCACTAAAAAAAAATATTTACCTCAACAGCCTGTATAGCTACATTTAAAGTGTTCAGTGTAGGTAGGTATATTTTTCAATAAGTTCATGAAAATGGCCATTCCTCATTTCAAGTAGGTAAGTAGTTTTATAGCGATGTTTGGAACCTACTCTCTGCCTACAAGATTTTTATGGAGTATTCTAACAGGATAACATTAATTGTATCACATATCTGTTGTACCATATATTATACAAAATTACTGCATTCCTGACTGACAGACAATGCATACCCAAAAATAATGAGCACATGAAGATGAAATTTGGCATGTAATTCCACAGGTACCATAGGTTTTAATTAAGGAAGGATTTCCAGAAATTGCTGCTGGATTGGGCAGAATGGTTACTTAAACAAAAATAAAGTGTTTGGGTGTCACTGCGGGCATCCTCTAGTTGTTAAAATATGTTTACTTTTATATAAGTACCTGTTTCCTCTAACAGTACATACAATAAAATATTGTCATATAAAATCAAAAAATTGTTTGAATCTATAAGTATTTAAGCTGGGAAGTCCATAAATATTATATAACTCTTAATCTAAAATTGATAGTTACATGGATCATTTTAGAAATAAGTACTTAAGTATATGAGACAGAGTATAGTAGTATACACACATATTCGTAGACCATGCATCCCGTATAACAAATATATGTTTTAGTTTTATCCGTATCTACTTACATAATAAAACCAGACAGAGGTTTCAGTACTTTAGTTGGAAACATACTTCGGCTTAAAATGACATTGGAATGTCATTTGGCTAAAGAATCATAGAATCATAAAAAGAGTCACTTATTGCTGCCTCAATAAATAACATGTGATACACATATGAAGTATACTTGATAACATAAGACATAATTATTTGCACAACTGCTGCAATGTTTTATGAGAATATGAAAATGCAAGTTTACTGCATAAATATGTTTGTGAAATTGTTTTTATAGGCTCACGCCTATATCCCCGAAGGGATAGGCAGAGGTGTAATAATACACCCACATTTCGCCATGTATTTTTAGGTCCCACGTAATAGGGGGCGAGCCTATTGCCGTTATCGGGCACAACACCAGACTCCATGCTGCTATTGAGAATTCGGCAATACCCAGTGACACTTTTTCCCGACCCGGGAATCGAACCCGGGACCTCCGATCAGCAGTCGCATACGCTATCCACTGGACCACGGAGGCAGTCATTATTATTACAGCAAATCTTTAATTAAGTATTATTGCGGTTGTTATACCAAATCTTTTTAGGTAGGTACCTAGGTATTATTGAACATTCTTAGAAAGTAAAAATTTGGCAACCTAATTATTTCTTGTTTAATCTTTACACCGCAGCATCATCAAAGTATTATGCATAATAACGCTCAACTTGGTTACAGACAAAAATGCATGGAAAAGTGTAAAGGAGTCGTTTTGCCCAGCAGTGGGACAGCATAGCTTAAAAATACTTACTCTAAAGTAGATTTGTATTGTATAGTTATAATAAAAAATTAAAGAGGCCATGCTTTTTAACATAACTTCACACCTTTATCCACGAAGGGTTAGGCAGAGGTGTATTACAAATCCACACTTGGCCAGTTATGTTTCGGTCCCAATATAACAGGAGGCTACTGCCATCTACCAGGCACATTATTGGGCGAGCGATAATTAACATTTTTAATACACACAACTTCGAAAAGTCAAAGGTGCCCCGGGTACCTTTTACTGCAAATTTATGTTACTTAATAGGAGGCCTCATGTAGTGAGAATATATCAAGCATGTTGATGCAGAGATTTGCTTGTTCATAAGAAATACAATGGAGAAAACTGAGCATTCTAAAGGTTTTCTCATTAATAATTTATATACCCTTCAAGTATCTAGTACACAAAGAAGGAAAATATGGACAATTACCTACACAATCTGCCTTAAAACTTTGTATAGTACCTATATCTGAAGGTAGACAATAACAAAGTAGTTCATAAAGAGTTGAATACTATATTAATTACATTTAAATGACATAATAATCATTTTTGTTCACAACATAGAGAAGATATAAATATATTATTAAAAAGTAGGTAAGAAAATAAATAGGGAATGTTAAAAGAGGGTACTCAGACTGCAATTGAGACTACAATATTCAAATTACTGACAATGAAGACGTTATTGTACCTATATAAAAATTCTAGTGAGCTTTTTGTTTCATATTTAAATAGGAGATATCATTAAAGTAGAGAGGTACATTGTTTGATGTAAATAAATATGACTATTTAAAAAGATACCAACTTCTTAATGCCTACCTAGCTTTCTATTACAGATAGACAAACACAGACAGACAGAGATAGCAGGGTTTATTAGTAAAAAATAATATTTTTTGTTGCTTGCTATAGAGATTGTAAACAATAATTAAAATGATTGTGAAACAAATAAAAATGCAATAAAGATGAAACGTAAGATGTTGATTGAATGTATTTAGGATAACTTTGGATGACCTCAACACATTATGATTTACGTGCGGTGGTCTTATTGGAACATTCTAACATATTAATCGCCTGTGTATGATTATCTAGACAACAATAGTAGGATATTAAAACAATTATGGAAACTAAACTTTCATAAATAGGAGTGAAAGTAATCGTTTTCAACATTTCATCGTTAATTAGGGCAATAGACTATGTCGTAAGTGACTGTTTATATTACAGTTGGTTTCACACACTCCTTGAACAAAGAAAATTGTACCAAACTCATATTTTATTGCCTCAAGGTTGTCAAAAACATATTCCAAGTACCTACCAACAGTGTAAAACATGATTGTCACTGCAAGAAAAATTATGCGTAGTTACGTACCTGCTCAGAAAATCTCGTTTTCAGGAACTAAACACCGAAATCCAAGTTTTCAAAATAGTGTCCACGTAAACTGATCACGGGATAAAACTACTGATAAGGATAATCTGCATAACACTGAAAAATACAAGACCATCGGGACGGAATAACAAGCAAAAACATACCGACCGAACGACCAAGAAAGAAAAGGAAAAAGGACAGAAATATTGGCTTGTCAATACAAGAAAGCGGCAGTTTGAGCCTAAATATATACTATTTCTCTTTCTTACCTTGTTTGATAAAAAAAGACAAAAGAGATTTTATTGAACAAAATTAGGCTTATTGTTATCCGCCCTATGTGCGAAAGAGAGGTTAGCTATTATAGTTGATCTGAAGCATAGAGCAAAATCAGCTGTTTCAATATAAAGGCCTTGCCACACGATACAACTTTACCACTGATCTTCACGACACAATCAAATCACTGATTTGCATTGCGTCCACGCACGATTGGTTAAAATCTGGTGGTACCGCCCACCCGATGAACTTGAGTTGGACGACTGGCGTCTACACGTCACGATAATAGTCAAGTTGGACATAAAATCGTATCGTGTGGATAGGCCTTTAATTCGAATATAAAGCCATGTATTCACTAGGGGACAAAGTCGCTCGACTTATCGCGGGTCAGGACATTTACATGCGACTGTCCCGCGACAATGTCGACCGAGATTTCGCTCGTCCACATACCGGCATTGTGATCGTGATGTCGCCTAAGTGTTAACACAGTTTCGTTGGTAGTGTGGACCAACGAAGTGTGTTATAATCGCGGGTAGTCGCGGAACAAATAGCAACACACGTCCTCACAAGTCAAATGCCGTCGGAAACTGTCGTCTGTCGAGGGACACGAAGTCGCGCAAGGTCGACGCTATCGGACCGTCGACAAGCGACTTGTTCCCCGACACGTAGATGTCGCCTGCGATGTCCCCCGCGACGTCGCTCAACACGTAGAATTCGTGTCGGGTCGGGCGACAAGGTCGCGCGACAAATGTCCCCTAATGAATACGAGGCTTAATAATGCTACTGCTCAGATGAAACCGCGTTAGTTAACGCGTTAAAACATCGCGTTGTAAATTAGTATGTTAACGCGTTAAAACGTTAGCCGCATCTACGTAGCGCCTAAATAAACGCGCTAACTGATGCATTAAGACGCAGATGTAGCAGGAGCATAATAAATTTTACATAAAGATTTCGCGAAAATTACTGCAAATATTATTCACAATAGTTTGCATTATTTTACACTCTGATGATAATATAAATAGTGCATGAAACTATTTTATTAACGGCGATGTAAGTGGTTTCATAACGTGTACATAGATGTCTCTGTTTTCTTGGTTGACAAATGGTTGACAGCATAGATTATACACTGTTGACAGTTACTGATTGTCTTTGGATTTTCTTATAAATGTCAAATTGATGAATTTGATTGAGCATAGATTTTCGGAAGTTCGGTTTGAGAATGAACTAGTTTATATTTTCGTGAATAAAACATCCATAATCCATGATAAACTTGGATTTTGATAGTTTATAATATTAAATAATAATATAATCCTTCGTATTAATCTACTGTAGCCACTCCCCGTAACAGTGAAATTAAATTGTGTATATTTCAATCAAATGTAATGTAATGTAGTGTTCTGTCAGTGGCTCAAAACAATAACCTTTCGTCATTGCGAATAGACTAATTACGTATATTTAGTAGGTACACGAAAAATATAATACAGGCAACAGTGAACACGATGGCGAAAGAGGAAGATGACGACAATTTGCCTGATAAGGATGCGGCTAAAGAATTTTATGCCAAATATGAACCCAAAGAAATAATAGGCAGGTGAGTGGTGAGCACAATATTAGACGCGTATCATAAGTGTCTATAGGGACGAGTTGCGTTGGTGCCAATTTTTAAAGAACTAGGGAATTATTTAATTCTGGGCATCAATACAAGTGACATTACTCATAAGAGTTCTGAGTGACCTTGAAGGTGAAACCATCCACTTCTCTTGATAAGTCAATTTACCGCTGGTTTCGAGGTTAAGTCAATTAAAAGCAATTGGAATTTCTAAACCGTTTTGGCATTAGGGAGACTTTTTACATTTTTCATAAAAAAAATGTTCATGACCCCAATTTCAAGCCCACGAAAACCACTGTATTTTGTTAAACAAAATATTATTTACTTAGATGCTTCATGCTGTTTAGTGACCTTATTATACTCAAGTTTGTCCAGTTCAAACAACTTTTTATTTACAAGTTTCATATTCTGAGAATTTGAACATATAAATATTCATTGACAATCACATAAGTGATGATATTAAATTATCTAATGTGTGACTCAGGTTACTCATATTATCAATGTACTCATTTAAGTGTTGTCTATAAGATTAATGTGTATACTTATGGAAATTAATATGTAGATAACATGATAATAATTTTATAATAGAGCCTTGTAGTTACTTACCATAACTACATTTCTAAAATTAATAAACAGGATGTTGTATAGCTACCATACTTTATAAACATAAAAACATTAACTTCAGCAAGCTATAGAGAAAAATTTAATTATTTTACTCCAGTTATATTTAGGCCGGTAGGTGAAGAAAGAAAGACATTGTAATATTATTATAGAAAAGTTTACAATTATTTATATTTAAATTCAACCCTTAAATATAATTAAGTATTTCACTCTGATAAATATATATATTGCCTGTGTCTAAAACAACCCAGTCAATGCATAAAATAAGAGTTTGTAGATTGCTAACAGTATTTAACTTAACTAACGAAACAAAACCACAGCTACTTCAATCTGACCACTTAAACCGCTGAGCCATTTAGGCAGTTAAAGCATGCAATGCAGATAAAATTTATATTGATTTGATGTAGCTTGATTTTTGATTTGATGAAATTATTTTATTTTGGTGTATCCTTTTAACATTTCTTGTCAATGTTCTAAGTGTGTTTAGTCCATCTAATTAGAATTCGAATTAGAATTCGTTTATTTGCCAGAATGTAGTACATACAATAGATGTTAGTAATTAAATTAATGGTTCTGTACATCCTACCATAACAATGATGTGCAAAAGGGTCTTATTATATAATTGCCAATATTGGAGTTGCTAAGATAGAAAACAGAAATTATTGATTAAATTCTGTCAACCATGAACATCATAAACTATAATACATCACAATAATATTATATTATACTGTATATTTGAATGTTATATATTCGTTGAGGTCATAAAAACATTTGTCCAGAAGCCATTTCGTGAGTCTGGTCTTAAATATTGTCAAGGGAAGCTCTTTGAATACATTTGATAATTTTTTATAAATTTTAATAGCATTTACATATGAATTCCTTTTAAAAATTTCTAGATTACAGTAGGGTTGGTACAATTTATGCTTATTTCTAGGGATTACATTTCTTTTTGACACTTGTGATTAAAGTTCATAGTATTCCAGATATTGTTTAACAAATATACAAACTTCTTTAATATACATACAAACTAGCGGTAAAATACGTAATTTTTTAAATATGGGTTTACATCTATCCATAAACCATGCCCTGATTATAGCTCTTACGCATTTTTTTTGTACATGGAATACTTTCTCAAATTCGACTGAATTTCCCCACAACAAGAGACCATACGCAAGAACAGATGAGACATACCCGTGATATGCACTAAGTGCTGCTTCTGTTGGTACTGTAGTCTGAAGTTTTTTATAGCATATACAAATGAATTAAGCTTGTCACAGATGTACTCAATATGTGCCTTCCAACTACAATTTTTATCCAGCATAATACCTAGGAACTTAGCTGTATCAGCTTCTTCTATGTTTGTATTATTATAAACTACATTTAAACTTATTCGACTACATTTGTATGTTTGAAATTGAACGAAACTGGTTCAATTTCAAACTAAACTTTTTCTAAGTTGATCTTTAGATTATTAATATTAAGCCAATCAATAACACATTTGAGTGCATTGTTTATTTTTTTCTCATAAGTATTTATATTTTCACTTTTCACGACTAGTGTTGTATCATCTGCAATTTTAGCACAGTTTTATGATGGGTGACATTAGTCAAATCATTAATGTACATCAGGAACAAAAACGGTCCCAAAACACTTCCTTGCGGAACACCAAACATATTATTCTTAAATTTAGACTTATAGTGCATCTTGTTATTGTTGTGGATTTTTGTTATTTCGACGCACTGAGTTCTGTCTGAAAGGTAAAAAGCATCAGTCATCCTTTTCGGAGTGTGAATGATAACTATATTATTTCTTGGAAAGCTTATTAAGTTATTATGCAAGTCTGTAAATTGTACTGTGTATTGTTTACACTATTGTCTCAAGATTGGAAAACATTCTCATTTTCCATATAATCAACTCTAGTAATATCTAAGCATTTTTATTTGAGATTATTTTCTCCTATGATTCTTTGTTATTGTTATGGCCTTTTTCCTCACATGTACTTTTCTAATCGAAAGTGTTAACAAAATGCACAATGCTTGGCAGGCATACACAAAGACATGGGTCCAACGTGCAGAGCTCCTGTGGGAGTAGATATTTGAGAACTCTTTATATAGTCAGTAATTTTTGTGTAACTGATAAATACCTGCATCATATACATATATATAACTAGCTGTCCCGGCGAACTCCGTATCGCCTTTTTAATGTATTTACATTTCATATTAATTTTTAACTCTTTTCCAACTTATTCAGAACAAAGTTACCAACAACATAAGTGTTTAATCTCTTAATTGCTAGGCAAAGTTGTTTTGCCATATAAATTATTTCTAGGGTAGAAAAACTACTATTGTAAGGAGATGAGAAGGTGGTATATGAGTGATATGGTTAGATCACTGATCTAGTGATATGATAAAATTACTAATACTATTAAATACTATGGCTAGGTATTAAATAATTAAATCAAGTGCAAGTCTGACTCGCCCATGAAGGGTTCCGTAGGAGAGGTATCCACTGGACATAGCCATTATCTGCATCGAACATCAAATACCACTACCACTTTTTCACCACCAATAATAACATTTTTTATATTATTATATTTCCCATCCGCCATCTTTGATCACGAAATAGATGTTGTATTTGGATTCGCCATCCCTTAAAACATCGGAGAAGATACCCATATCGACTTTACAAAAAAATGCCGTCCGCCATCTTTGTTTTTCTATCCACCATCTTTGATCACGAAATGGATGTTGTATTTGGATTCACCAACCCTTAAATCATCAGAGACGATACCGATATTGATTTTTTAAACTTTCCCATCCGCCATCTTGAATCACAAAATTGATGTTGTATTTGGATTCCCCATCCCTTTAAACATCGGAGACTATACCCATATTGATTTTTAAAAATTTTCCCATCCGCCATCTTTGATTTCCCATCCGCCATCTTGAATCATGAAATTGATGTTGTATTTGGATTCCCCATCCCTTTAAACATCGGAGACGATACCCATATTGATTTAAAAAAAAACCCATCCGCCGTCTTTGATCACGAAATAGATGTTGTATTTTGATTCTCCACCCCTTAAAATATCGGAGACGATAGCCATATTGCTTTTTTAATTTTTCCCCATCCGCCATCTTTGATTTCCCATCCACCATCTTGAATCACGAAACAGATGTTGTATTTGCATTCCCCTTCCCTTTTAACATCGCAAACGATACCAATATTGATTTTTTAAAACTTTCCCATCCACCATCTTTGATTTCCCATCCGCCATCTTTGATCATGAAATAGATGTTGTATTTGGATTCTCCACCCCTTAAAATAACGGAGACGATAGCCATATTGATTTTTTTTATTTTTTCCCATCCGCCATCTTTGATTTCCCATCCACCATCTTGAATCACGAAACAGATGTTGTATTTGCATTCCCCTTCCCTTTTAACATCGCAAACGATACCAATATTGATTTTTTAAAAATTTCCCATCCACCATCTTTGATTTCCCATCCGCCATCTTTGATCATAAAATAGATGTTGGATTTGGATCCCCCATACCTTTATATATTGGAGACGATACTCTATATCGACTTTAAAAAAAAATCCCGTCCGCCATCTTTGATCACGAAATAGATGTTGTATTTGGATTCACCATCCCTTAAATCATCAGAGACAATACCCATATTGATTTTTTAAATTTTTCCCATCAGCCATCTTTGATTTCCCACCCGCCATCTTGAATCACGAAATAGATGTTGTATTTGGATTCCCCATCCCTTTAAACATCGGAGACGATACCCATATTGATTTTTTTTTAAAATCCCATCCGCCATCTTTGATCACGAAAAAGATGTTGTATTTGGATTCTCCATCCCTTTTAACATCGCAGACGATACCAATATTGATTTTTTTTTAATTTTCCCATCCGCCATCTTTGATTTCCCATCCGCCATCTTTGATCACGAAATAGATGTTGTATTTCGATTCCCCACCCCTTAAAATATCGAAGGCGATACCCATATTGATTTTTAAAATTTTCCCATCCACCATCTTTGATTTCCCGTCCGCCATCTTGGATCACTAAATAAATTTCATATTATTAATCAGTGTCCCGAAAATGCCGAAAACGATACCCATATAGATTGTATCCTATTCATTTAGCCTTTTTTGCCTTTGACCCAACCCTCCCCCTTCTCGTCTTACCATCTTATTATTTTTGTCTGGCCCCTATAAGTTGTGGCGTAATTTTATATAGCCTATAGCCTTTCGGAATAATTGGGCTATCATAGGCAATAACAATTTTTGAAATCCGACTGCTAGTTTCTGAGATTAGCCGACATTATCTTTTAGCCTTTTTAGCCTTTTGCCCGGCCCCAAAGGGTCGAAGCGTTATGTTATATAGCCTATAGCCTTCCGGAATAACTGGGCTATCGTATACAAAAAGAATTTTTCAGATCCGACCGGTAGTTCCTGAGATTAGCGCGTTCAAACAAACAAACAAACAAACAAACAAACAAACAAACAAACTCTTCCGCTTTATTATATTAGTATAGATAATGCAGTACCAGCTGCATTATTATAAAATGTCACAATCTTGTACGCTGGTATTGCATTACCATCAACATCCTAAAACTATCCCAGTTGCATTCAAGACTGTTCGCCTTATAGCCTAAGGTCCGCTTACTAGTCCAACCAGATTTGACAGAATATTAGCTAATGCTGTGTAATGTGTATTAACCATCTGTTAATATTTCACAGAGGTATCAGTTCCACGGTGAGAAGATGCATAGAAAAAGAAACAGGCAAGGAGTATGCGGCCAAGATCATAGACCTGAGTCAGGAGTCCCAGGATGGAGTGGACACGCATATAATGCGGGATGCCACGAGACAGGAGATCAACATACTGAGGATGGTCTCAGGACACCCTTATATTAGTGAGTGAGTTGTTGGTCCTTTATTGCAAGAAATTGTCCATAAATTGGTATTATTTTGGAAAGATATTTGTTAGGCTCTAATAGTTAAAAAAAATACTGTGTTGTAATATCTGCAAAATAGTTTAGATATATAAATGCACTAGAGGACGCCAGCAGCTACGCCTGCATTTTTTTTTTAATTTACCCGTTTTGGCCGATCCCGTGGGAATTTCGGGAAATCCCTTCTTAGTGCACCCCTACGGTCCCCAAGGAACATACATGCCAAATTTCAGCTTCCTGCGCCCAATAGTTTTGGCTGTAGCGTGTCTGTCAGTCAGTCAGTAACGCAAGGATTTTATATATTAAGATTATGCATTATTACAGATAATGGACCTCAGGTTCCAAGGCAATGAGATAGTGCTAGGATGACGATAATGATACACAAGTATTATAACATGCAAAAAAAGAACTTCAGTTTCTTTATAAATTAAGTACAGTGTCTTTATTAGTACCATATTTTTGTCATTTTTACTTTTACCTATTTTTATTAGATACTAACATCTAATATGTAGTATGCTTCATTATTCAACCATTTTATAACAGTTCTGAACCAGTGTGTACATTTTCTTCTTTGTGTTCTTGGAAAACATTTCCACTATTGTTTCCTTATCTCATATTTATACATAAATACAATAATATATTCACAATATTTAATATACTGCAATACTACATTTCACCTCTAAATCACCTTAGGTGCACTGGAAAGCTAGGTAGTGAAATGTTTATATACAAACCTTGGAAATTTCCAAGGTCGCATATAGTACAATGTTATATACCTATTTACAAAATGTTCATTCCAGGAAATATGTATTTCCTCCTGATTTTTGAGGAAAGACTGAAGAAAGTCAATTTTCAATGTCCTTATAATTTGCTGAAAGAAAATTTATAAATAAATCATATGTATAAATAAAAGATATAAACTCAATAATAAATCTTAAATATGTAGTGAAAGAAGATTAGAAATTGAATTGTCATAGAGATTTAAGTATGTTTGTTTGATTAGATTATCAGTACCGGTAATTTTATGATGAAAATCATGATAGTAAAATATTATGGGATTTACTGTTTATGGCACAGTATGAGATTTCTTCTTTACGATGGGCTGTGAAATGTTAGAACGCAGCATAGGAATCTTGTTTTGGCGATGACTCCTAATTGTCTTAGGTTATGGCTCACTTACATAGGGAATCATCTTGCTGTAGCTCAATTATTGGCTGTAGTCTTACGGAAGTAGTGAACAAGAGGTTTTGAAGAACAAGCACATTAGATTGAACTTATTGCCGAGCTTATAATTATAACCTTTTACCTAGGGATGTAATGTGAAGACCATGCATCCCAGCCGCTGTCTGTTGCGACAAAAATTAGCGACTGCAGGATTAAGAGCAGGCACTCTTATGCTATTTTGTACAATTATTGTGAAACCGTCATAGATAAGCCAATTAAAACTTAAGCGTCAGATTAATTTGTTCTTTGCCTGTCAACTGATAAGACAGATACATGATTGGCTTCCGAGAGTCCGAAATGGTAAATCCATTCATTCCGCAGGACTATTAAGGGAGAGAAAGGGGCGTCTATTATGTCTTATAGTTGCTTACAAGGAGAGGGATCTAAAAGGCAGCGATAGCCGAGTGGACATACGAACAGACTGCCATGCAGGGGGTATTGGGTTCGAATCCACGGCGCGCACCAATGACTTTTCGAGGTTAAGTGCGTAATAAATTGTTAATTATCGCTTGCCCCGTGCCTCGGAGAGCACATTAAACTGCCGGTCGCGGCTGTCATGAACATCTTTGACAGTCGTTACGGGGAGTCAGTACCCTCAAATAAACTGATACTGGTCTAAACCATGGAATATCGCTATCCCTTTGGGTTGCGGAGGTCAGACGACAGTCACTCTGTAGAAAAGATGATATTCCGTCATATCTGGCTAGACCAGTAAGCGGACCTCGGGCACAGAATAGATAGTACTTACGTCCTCGGGCTCCAAGGTGCGTAGGTATTGGATGCAACCGGGATAACGCTAGGGCGATGATGACAAGGTGGGGATCTCCGTTTTGTTAGTTCATATGGGAAGGAGAGCGTCGAACACTATTAAAAATCATCTTACGTAATAAATTTATGGCTTTTATTATAAGCTTTCATCAAACTTTTACAACATAACTACGAAGATAGTTCTTTTTGGTGTCCTAAAAATAAATGTTTTGTTGTACAGTTGAGCTACAAGACGTGTTCGAGTCGGAGACGTTCATATTCCTGGTGTTCGAGCTGTGCAAGAACGGCGAGCTCTTCGACTACCTCACCTCCGTCGTCACGCTCTCCGAGAAGAAGACACGATATATTATGAGGTAGGTCTTATTTTACTTACTTATCTAATCTAACTTTTTGCATTAATTTCTCCAATACAAGAACTTTAGCAAAAGTGTCTTTCTTGTATTGGAATACTTGGGATGCCTTAGGTTAGTGACAAACCTGCTGGAAGTTCGGCACCAATACAAGTGAACTACCGATCCTAGTATTCGGTTGACAGGGTACCAAACGTGCCGAACATTTGGAATGCGGAAACACAACGTTTGTTGAAATAGTCGCTCGATGGTGGGGCAACACCGAAAGTTGACTGGTTTTTTATGTCCTCATTCTGTCAGACCATATTTTTAAATACCAATGCAGGAGGAGTTGAGGCTATCATTTATCGAGAAAATCCCTAGGTACTGGGGTGCTCAGAGCCCATGCCGTCTACACGTATTTCTCGTCCTTTGTACTAAAAATATACTAATAATACTTCTCAAAAATATTTTTTACGATGGGAACATGATCAGCCACAAACAAAGCCAAAATTATGCCAAATATAATTATTAGGAATCCATTCTAAAAGTGTTTATTTTATATAAAAATCTTTTTTTTAATGATCTTGAATAATCAGTGCATAAAAGGAATTACATTTTTGATGTCTATGCACGTGATTGTGTAATGCTTTTAATTTAAATGTGGATCAATGTTATCTGATCAAAGAATATAAAAAATAAAGCAAACTAATTAGTTTAAGGATCCTTAATTACATTTCTTCAAATTATTTAATTAAAAACATCGTTTGTGTTTTTGATCATGCAACTTAAAAATGTCCACAGTTATTAAGAGGTTAATAGTTATTGATCGATTTATTTAACGGCAAATGATATTGTAAGCAATCAATCCAAGGAAAAGATCGATTGACTGTTAGAGGATCGGGAACTGATCTGATGACGGGCGATCGAGGACTATGGAAAACAAGGACATACTGCACCGACCCCAAATAAATTTGGACCAGGCCAAGATAGTGATGATCTGGATTCTTGGTTCATCAATCTTAATTTAATATCTACCTTAGTGTTCTAGACTTCAGAGCAGTTTTTCTGAATAAAGTAAAGTTAAAAATTTAGTCACTTAGTGTACGATCTCACTGCCGTACTTATTATATTGTCACCGCGTCAGCAAATATGTGCTGCGCGTTTACTTCGACCTAATTACTTTAAATTTTAACAATCAGTACACATTTATAGCCAACAAGTGAACGACGCGCCAATAGTCTATTTTTATACCTATACAATATATTTTTACGTACTCTAACAATAAACCATTTTACAACTATTACGGTGCAGTGTTTGTGTGTAGTCCAACAACCAACAACAACAACAACTTCTGCATAATCAGTGTAGGTGCTTAATGAGTCCCTACACTTAGACTATTCGCTCAATCGGGCTTTTTGGTATAGCCTTGTACTAGAAGACCTTACTCTTGTACGAAATGCAAGAATCCCACATAGTGAAATTATTCTATTTTATCCTTTCGGCACGCACTAGCCCGATGGTATAATGTTGTGTCACACACTAACCTAGGGTATTAGCGGTCACATCTATCGCTTGTGCGTAAATACTCCGTCAGCATCTGTACTGTAATGTATTGTACATGCACAAACAAAACAATGTGCATTATTATTGACGCCACTCACGTGTACGCACACTGTTTACGCGAACTATTGTATTGCACTATTAGTTATTGTGTATGATGAGCTATGAGATGAGCTTATCATCTGTTTATATAGAATTCTTCCGTAACTGAGTGACTGACAGGCAGCTGGTCATAAGAAGCTAATGTTTGGCATGTATGCCTCGGGGAGCGTAGGGTTGTTCTAAGAAGGGATTACCCGAAATTCGCACGGGATCTGGTAGAAAAGGTTAAATAACAAAAATTGTGGACTGATTGCGGACATCCTACAGTGATTATAAGGAAATTAATCAAATGTGAAAGTTTTACATTGTCTTTCGCATATCTCAAAGACCTTTGTTACGAGTCTTAGATATTTCGCTACTGTAAGAATCGCCATGCTAATGAATGCTCGTGGTACATATGAAAAATACAATGTAAAACTCGTCCTAATGACCAGGAAGGAAGGCTTCAATTTCTTAAATCTCTTTCGTGCTAGGCAGTAGTAGTAACAGATATTCCAAACTGAGAGGAAGATGAACCAAGCAGGTATAACACGAACGTTGCAACTCTTCCAATAAAATTCTGATTAAATTCGTTGCGGGCTGCGAGACAGTATGTAGCTTTCTCCGGGACTTCACGAGTGTCAAAACTGGGCGTCTTCTATGATCACTGCTGCTTAACCTGGAAATGTAGGTGATACAGTAGTGCGAATCAAAGTGGGGTTAGTCTCAATGAAAATCTACATTTATGAGACATTGAAAGCAAAAATCTGCGATTGAAATTAGAAGTCACCGGTTGGCCTTGCCCCGGGCGCCGATTATTCCTTTAGGCAGCCATTGGCTTGACGGCCACCACATGCTACAAAAATGATTAATTATTTGGCACATTTATAATTTCTTTATTAACTTTCGCTATTTTCGTAGTTGTGTACCTACTAAATTAGCTCGTTGCGTAAGAAACAAAGATTGCTCATGAAGTGCTAGCTCCGCTGAAGTATTTTGTCGACACTGTCGCTCATTCATAAAGAAAAGATCAATGAAATCTAATTTGTTAGCTATGTATTTAAATCTCACCTATAACGGGTTACGCTTCCAAATTATGCCTTACTTCTATAAAGGACAATGGCAGATCTCCATACATCGAAATGTCTGAAATTAAATTGAAGCGCACAATATTAGAAAATATTTCAAAAAATTCGGCGTAAGTAACAGAGTCTATAAATGATTCTATTTTCACTCGGGAAACCCGGAAAAACAAGATATCGGTGTTTTAGTTTTTAGTTAAGAATGAACAATGTAGGTAAGTTTGAATTATCAAATGAAATTATGTCAGATTGACATCAAAACGCAGGAATATTCTGTAGCATCTAACAGTCACAGCCAAAGACAAAAGCAGAGCTGCACATTTTAAATCGATTTTATGTGAAATCGATACAACATTAAAACGATGCTGTGAAGTTTTTATTTGATTTAAAAGTTGTTTTGCTTTAAAATTATTAGCTTATTGATATAATGTTAATTAAAGATTAAATAACTGCATTTTAATAATTATATTTTAGTAATCGATACGGATCAATAGCACTCACGTCTATTCCTGTCACACTATTGTCTATGGCAACAATCAAATAATAAAGTAGGTACCTAGTTCGTAATCAATTGGAATGCTTTTTATCATCATAAAATACTCCAGCTTTAACGAGACAAAGTGAAAATATTAAAAATCGTAGAAAAAAAAACAATTTGTTTTGTTCATATGAAGTTTAAGGTCGCCACAACAAACCCAGACCGAATTCTGCCATTGTTCTTTTCTAGTTATCTAATAGCTAGTTTTAGCGCCAACACTGATGTATGGTAGCGACTCATAGGTATGATAGCAGAAAAAGCATGAAAGTAGAATCAATGCTGTAGAGATGAAAGCTTTGAGGAGTATGTGCGGAGTAAGACTGATAGATAAAGTGAAAAATAGTGTGATACGAGAGAAGTGTCGTCTAATGGAAGACGTAGTGACAAAGATTGAAAAAGGAATCTTGCGATGGTTTGGACATTTGGAACAGATAGATGAAAGAAGAAATACGAAAGAAGTGTATCGTGTAAAAATGAATGGAGTTGTCCGTAGGGGACGCCCAAGACGGACGTATACGTCGACCAAATAGGTGACGTACTAAACAAGGGCCAAATTAAAAGTACCCATAACCGACGAGCATGCATGATGAGGTTAATGAATGTCGAGGAAGCGAAAGAGGTATGTTTGAATCGAAGTATTTGGCGTTCCATAGTCTCTGCCTACCCCAATCGGAGACAGGCATGACGATAGATAGAGATTATAGCTAGTGATCCTGAGGCCACTATACGGATAAAGAGACAGACAAAAAAACACAAATTTATTTATCCAAAGCTTGAAAGTATATTAAAGAAATCTATCTGCTGCTAGTTAGCTGCATTCGATTCCCGCTCAAGTCAAACATTTGTGTGCATGAACATGGATGTTTGTCTTGGTCTGGGTGTTTCTACGTATAATATGTATGTATTTATAAAAAAAGTATATATGTATGTTTATCCATTATCTAGTACCCATAACACAAGCTCTGCTTAGCTTGGGACTAGATGGCGATGGTGTATGTGGTAGAATATTATTATATTATTATTATTCCTCGAGTATTAAGAGATAACATGAACGTACATTACATTTATATAAGGAGCTCTATGTATGACGTTCATTGACGTCCTCACTATTATTGATATTCGTATGTACATTATGAATGTTATTACTTTACTCTCTTATGTACGTAAATCGTAATCTGCCATCTTTACATAATGAAGGAATATATTGGAATGTAACTAATATACCTATTCAAGTTAGAATCAATGATTTTTTTCTCTCCTAAGTAAGTTAACGGTTCCTAAGTGTGCAGCCAGTCAGAATAGGCATGGAATCAATGAAGTCTAAAATGGATAGCAATCGTCCTTTACATGACGAAAATGGCAACATAGTCTTTATTTGGATGGCCTTATTTAAGAAATAATATTTCAAAAGTCTAATTCAAAGACTCACTATTGTGAAAGTACCTAAGATATCTACATTGATAAACAGTTTACTGAAACGTCAATATATAAAAATCACCATCACCAGTCTTTTGTAGTTCACTGCTATAAAGCAAGTGTGAAAGGGACAGGCCGAAAGGGAAGACGTAGGCGGACGTTCTCTGACCAGATAGGAGACATCCTAAAAAAGGGACAGGTGAGAAGTACCCTAAACAGAAGAACATGCATGAGAATCTTGATGGGAGTGAATAAAGCAAGAGAGGTATGTCAGGATCGTTGTAAATGGCGTTCCGTAGTCTCTGCCTACCCCTCCGGGAAACAGGCGTGGGTCTTGTAAGTATGTATGTATGCTAGATATCGGCCTTTTCTAATATGTGTTATAATAGCATTTTGATGCACTGGATTTTGTCTACAATACCTCGCTGGCCAAACGGATTGACATAGGGTCTGTTGTCATTTTTGTCTCTTCCGCATGATATTTTTTGCTTTGTGTATTTTCTTTAGTCGCCTCTTCTTCGACACCCACGGAATTGAATAGAGTGGTAAAACTTGTAAGTGAAATAAAAGTGACTGTCTCCGTGGTCCAGTGGATAGCGTATGCGACTGCTGACCCGGGACGGGTTCGATTCCTGGGTCGAGCAAAAGTGTTACTGGGTTTTTCCGATTTTTAGTAGCAGCACGGAGTCTGGTGATGTGCCCGGTAACGGCAATAAGCTCGCCCACTATTACGTGGGACGTAAAAATTCATAGCGAAATGTGGGTGTAATATTACACCTCTGCCTACCCCTTCGGGGATACAGGCGTGAGTCAATAAATAAAATACCTATATAAAAAAAAGTGTGAAGTCCCTACAGTCGGTCGTTCATATTCGTGATTATGATTACCTATTGTTAATTATTATATCCATCAACATTCGTACCTACGTAATATGCTTGTAGGCATATATGCACAGTTAGTACCACTTAGTACCGTCATACCGTGCTGAAACAAAATGAAAGTGTTGTTATCCGAAAACACGATGAAAGCTCTCTATTTGGCCTATTGCGAAATGACCATACCGGTAGGCTGTACCGGCCACTTCAATATCGCAACTAAATTTGAATTTGCACACTAGCTTTTACACTGGATTGGGCAAAACGACAGTGTTGGGTTCTAAAGAAATTGCCGATTAAGATATACATACTGTCAGAGGGCGGGATATTGGATTCCAAATTAAAGTTTATTTTAGTTTAAAGCTTCTAATATAATTCTTGTTTAGGAACAATATAATAACAACGATTCTGTTAATTTCATCTGAAAAATGTTTCTATAGTTGATGAGGTATATTCAAGGGGTCTAGTTCATAATATCGACAGACACTACATCGATGGTCGCTGTATCGAAAACGTTCCATCGACAGGTCAATGTATCGACAGTACCCGAAATCGATGGTACGCTACATCGACAGTACCCCAAATCGATGGTACGCTACATCGACAGTACCCCAAATCGATGGTACGATACATCGACAGTACCCCAAATCGATGGTACGCTACATCGACAGTACACTAAAACGACGGTACGCTACATCGACTACCCGACCCAAAATTCCGTAGAAGCGTAGCATAGGCGCTGGAACTCGTTGCTGAAAAAATTAAAACTACTAGGTTTATACTCTACTATCAAGGAGCTTAAAAAGGAGCAGATTGCGGTGAATATTCAAATTGAGCTGGCAGAAGCTGGAGCACAAAGTCATTCCCCTAAAAAAATCAAAACAGTCAGAATGCTATCTCGCATTTTATTGAACAAAGAAGCAGTATAACTGTCTTAAAGTTTCTTAAAGGGATTGCTAGTAACACTTATCTTTAATTTTACACAAAGAGTTTATCAGGTTTCCTATAAGGGTATAGATTTTTCTATAAAAGTTTTAATTAAAAACAATAACAATATTACATATAACAAATCAATAGTTTTAAATACCTTTTTTGATTTGAATTGTTATTGTAATTATTAATTTTGAAAGTTTTCTTTTTTTAATTATTAGTACTATCAATTAATGTTACTGAATACGAATTTATGATTTTTCAACCATTTAATGCAGGTTCAATCAAAATTAAGCAATTTATAGATTTAACTAATTGTGATTAAAAACTTTTAAAAACCCTGTGTTTTTTATTTAAATCTGGCTCTGGTCAGTAGTCGATGCAGCGTACTATCGATTTGGTTTACTGTCGATGTAGCATACCTTCGTTTTAGTGTACTGTCGATGTAGCGTACCATCGATTTGGGGTACTGTCGATGTAGCGTACCATCGATTTGGGGTACTGTCGATGTAGCGTACCATCGATTTCGGGTACTGTCGATACATTGACCCGTCGATGGAACGTTTTCGATACAGCGACCATCGATGTAGTGACTGTCGATATTATGAACTAGACCCATATTCAAGGGCAATAAACGTTACTACCCGCTGTAGTCAGGCATACGTACAATAGATCAACACAAATACCACAATAGATCAACGTGAAAGACAAAGAAGACAATAAGCAGATATCCAGATAGGTATTTGCCTATTTTTCTACCAACAAAAGTAACATTTGACTATTAATTGCCTTAAGGTTTCCGCCTTTAGACTGTATTGTTTCTCCTAATTTTCGAGCCTAGGAAAAGGTACAGTGTATTATACCTATTTATGTCTGGTATTGTTGATATTCATATGTAAATATAATTCTGTAGATATATCTTAATATATAAAATCCTTGCGTTACTGACTGACTGACAGACACGCTACAGTCGAAACTATTGGGCGCAGGAAGCTGAAATTTGGCACGTATGTTCCTTGGGGACGACCATAGGGGTGCACTAAGAAAAGATTTCCCGAAATTCCCACGGGATCGGTCAAAGCAGGTAAATTAAAAAAAAATGCAGGCGTAGCTGCTGGCGTCCTCTAGTGTAAATATAATTCTGTAGATATATCTAAGTATTAATAATTCTTTGTATCTCACTCACAATCTACCACCAATATCTCTGTCCTATTGCTCTATGGTTGAGTGATATTTCGCCTATTGATTGTATTGAGTAGTCAGATTTTATTCTTATCTAGCACAAAATGCCTTTTTAGTCTCGATGCGTTATTGCTTGGCTTTGGTTCTCAAATCCTTAAAATGCCATCTGATTCAAATTACCAGACCAGTTATGCAGATGTAATTATGATGAAGGTCGATCATAATTTCTTCCTTCATTCGCTTTGAATAAGGATTTGTTGCTTGTTAGACGATCATGTGATATGAGTTATTTTTGTTGATATATTGTTCTGATGAGTGATGTCGACAAGTTTGTGTACAAGCAATGCCAAGAAATGACAGCTTTGTTACTTTGTATAGTGCCATGTTTTCGTAATACAAATAAGTAAACATGAGATGACTACTCTGTGCTTCAGTTGGAATGCAAAAATGTCTGTCTCTTGAAACTCGAAAACGATAGTGATGGATTTAGCGTGGGTGCCGTAAACATGACTAAGGAAAATACATGAAGCAAATTATATACAGGGTGTCACAAGACCCATCACCAAATCGAAGTCTACTTGTTTTGGACATCATGCCAAGTCATATTAAGCAAAAGTAATAATTGGGAAACGATTTTTTTAAGTTTTCCCTTTTTCTTAACCCGGAATTAAAGTGCGTGCGTGCAATGCTTGAAATACCTACTTATCCATGGGGTCATAGGACCTCTATAGAACATATTATTATTGGCGGGATAGATGCATCGATTTTGTATCTAATTAGAAATATTGTATAGTGACTTTGAGCCTCATTATCTCCTGAACCAGTAATTTTCCAGGTATGGTGCCGAAGTAAAAAATTTTCGTATTGAATCTCAGTATTCGTTAAGGGTCTTGTAACACCCTGTATTTGTAAAGTGTCGTGAAACTCGACATGAAACATACCAACCCGTCTGATCAGCCAGACATATGCAGCCAAATCCTCCCAGTGACTCACAATGTTGTTGTGATTCAAATTAAGAAAGGCCAGCGTCCAGTAGTTGACTTTGAAACACTATAAGATGATAATTGATATAGGGACAACTGACGCATAAAAAAATTCAGGGTAAGCTTTAATTCAAAACCCTATCTATAATATAAAAATAAATCGCTGAATGTGTTGCTAGGCGCAAATCTCGAGAGCAGCTGAACCGATTTCGCTAATTCTTTTTTTATAATATTCCTTGAAGTACGAGCTTGGTTTTGTTGTGATTTTAGAAATCGATTTCTGTAGCGGATGTCGGAGCGACGAGCGTAGTTACTAGTTACGTAGACAAACGCAATCAATCGAATTCTTATTGTATTGTCATGTCATGCGTCCATATTTCGCTTGGTTTGCGTGACATAATTATGTAGGTATTGAAAAAGAAAACCTACTAACTACCTAAAACTAAGTGTTAAAAAACTCAGTCGCCAAACAAACTAAAATTACACAACACGAATTGTTTCTATTTGTTTACACTTTACAATCCTAACCTACTAACTACCTAAAACTAATTGTTAAAAAACTCAGTCGCCAAACAAACTAAAATTACACAACACGAATTGTTTCTATTTGTTTACACTTTACAATCCTAACCTACTAACTACCTAAAACTAATTGTTAAAAAACTCAGTCGCCAAACAAACTAAAATTACACAACACGAATTGTTTCTATTTGTTTACACTTTACAATCCTAACCTACTAACTACCTAAAACTAATTGTTAAAAATCTCAGTCGCCAAACAAACTAAAATTACACAACACGAATTGTTTCTATTTATTTACACTTTACAATCCTAACAACGTAACAATAAAACTTTTTAAATCCTAATATTATAACTTTCACGAAAACCAAATATAGGTACTTAATTATTATTACGCGCGCACCGCACTGCACGTGTCACCTAGGTCAAGTGAACAAATAAACATTGATCAAGTCAAAATTCTCCAAACATAAATCCCTCATAACCATTAAAATGATTTGCAATTTTCAAAAATCTCCGAAATTAAACCAACTTTCAGGGAGCATACCCGACACAGAACCCCGATCTAAGGTGTAAACCGACCCGTGCCGAGAGATTCGTGGCCAGAGGTAAACTGGTCGCAAACGGAGGGTGCCTGTGTTGGTGGTCACAGGGCACACGTGATATTCCGCCTTACCCTCGTAAAGGGCTCTATGGGGATGGACATTTAAAAACCCTAAATCTCGTGGGAACGCAATGGGAACAATTAATAATATTTCCTCACACGGCGGCGACGCGGTTCGCAACCCATCACGTCTCGTTTCCCGCGAGGGCGAAAAGCGGCCTACGGAGAGCAGGTTTGCAACATTGAATGTTGGAGGAGGAATGAACGGCAAATTGGATGAAGTATGTCAGATGATGGATGATAGAAAGATTGATGTTCTTTGTGTGAATGAAACAAAAAGAAAAGGGTGTGAAACCACCAAGCATGGCGCATATACGGCGTATTGGTCTGGGGTAGATAGTACCAACAGAGCCTGTAAGGGAGTTGGTGTAATACTGTCTGCGCGAATGAATGAGTGTGTAAAAGAGTCTGAATGTGTAAATGCTAGGCTACTGTGGATGAGAATGAAAGTAGGACTTACTCGTCTCTTTATTGTGGGGGTGTACGCCCCGGTCAATATAGTTACGGGTATGTCACAACATGAGCAAGACGAAAGGCAGTAGTTTTGGGAGAGTTTAAGAGAGATTTTGAGGAACTGCAAGGATAATGAAAGATTGATCTTGTTAGGGGATTTCAATGGGTGGGTGGGAGTAAAGCGAGATGGATTTGAAAGGGTGTTAGGTGCATTTGGTGATGAGAGTGTGAACGAAAATGGAAAAGTACTGCTTGAGATTTGTTTGGAGTGGAGCCTTTGTGTGACAAACACCATGTTTGATCATAAAAGGATACATATGTATACGCGAGAGGCGAAAAATGTTAGAAGAAGTATGATTGATTTTGTGATAGTAGATGAACGATTGAGAAATAATGTGTTGGATACAAGAGCATATCGAGGGATCGGCATCCACACAGACCACTTCTTGGTGTTCAGCCGGATAAGTGGGCTCTTTAAAGGATGGCGGCACCGAGAGCGTAATGAAAGTACGGTCTTGGAAAGAATTAAGGTAGAAAATCTACAAGAGAAAGATGTGAAAGATGAGTATAAACGAAGATTGATAGCAAAATTTGAGAGGTTCGATTGCATAAATGATATGGAAGATGGCAGGCCTTTAAAGAAGAGGTAGTATGTGTAGCGTCTGAAGTATGTGGTGTGATCAAGAGAAGGAAAATACGAAAGGTTAAGAATACATGGTGGGACAAGGATGTACAATCAGCAGTGTCAGAGAAGAAGAAAGCTTGGTCAGATTGGTTGGCTGCCAGAGCAAATGAAAGAATGGGAAAAGCAACGAGTGTAGACATAGATGAAGCAAGAAAGGAGTTTGTTAGGTCAAAAAGAATAGTGAAAGAAATGGTTAAAAGGAAAAAAAGAGGAAAAGAAAGATGAGTTTGATAGCAGATTATCTGACGATTTCCAGAGGAACATTAAGTTTTTTGCCGTGTGGTTGACGGCATAGAATACAAGTGTCACCACCCCCTATCTTCCCGTGGGTGTCGTAAGAGGCGACTAAGGGATAACACGATGCAAATACCATCTTTGCGTAGAGACGGAAAACTCGACATCAAACCCTATACGACTGCCTCGTTGGTCTCGCGGCATAAATGTGCGCGTGGGATCGAGAGGTCCCGGGTTCGATTCCTGGGTCGGGCAGTGTTATTGGGTTTTTCTGTCACGAAATTCTCAGTAGCAGCACGGAGTCTGGAAATGTGCCCGGTACGGCAATAGGCTCGCCCCTTATTACGTGGGACTAAAGTATATCTGGCGAAAAGTGGGTGTAGAAATACACCTCTGCCTACCCCTTCGGGGATAAAAGGCGTGACGATATGTATGTATGTGTATGCATTAAGTTTTTCTGGAAATCCGTTCGTGCAGTTCGAGGAAGAACTCAATCCTCAGAACACACATCCATCAGAGACGAGAACGGAAAGATAGAATCATCAAAAGATAGAATCTTGCGTGCTGAAGAGATGGAAAGAGTATTTTGAAAGTTTATTTGAAAGGTCGGCGATAGAGACACCGATAGCTGAAATGAATGGTAACGATAGCAATGATGAAAGCGTTATTGGCGTGGATGAGATCGTGAAGGCACTGGGAAGTATGAAAGTAGGTAAGGCTGCAGGATATGATAGGATTACAGTCGAAATGCTGAAGGCTGGACAGGGCATCATAGTTGGTCAGTTGCAGCGGTTATATAACTTGTGCTGGACCACCGGCCGAGTACCTAATGACTGGGCCACAGCTGTAGTTGTGCCTCTTTATAAAGGAAAAGGCTCGCAACAAGATTTCAAAAACTATAGAGGCATTAGCCTTCTCAGCATTGTTGGCAAATTGTATGCAAAGGTACTTATTGAAAGAGTTATGGAAGTAACCGACAAGAAAATATGGGATGTACAAGCGGGATTCCGAAAGGGTATGGGATGCACGGATCAGGCTTTTTCTATGCGAAGCATAGCCGAAAAGTTTTTGGCCAAAGGTCAAAAGATCTATTGCGCATTCGTGGATTTGGAAAAGGCTTACGATAAAGTGGTGAGGAATGAAATGTGGTCGCTGCTGTCAATGAATGGGGTGGACAGCAGCCTCATTCGAGCTCTGAAATCCCTTTATGAGGATTCTAGAGCTTGTGTGAGGATAAACGGGGCATACACTGACTGGTTTACCATCAAGAAAGGAGTTAGATAGGGATGTGTAGCGTCGCCGTGGCTGTTTAACCTCTTCATGGACAGTTGTTTGCAAGATTTAAAACATAGTGACTGCGGATTAAGGATGAATGGGTTACTCGTCAAATGCCTCCTTTATGCTGATGATCAGGAAATACTTGCATCTTCAGCGGAGGAGTTGCAGGAGATGGTAGCAATCATGCATGGTGCGTTAGAGAGGAAAGGAATGAAAGTGAATGTAAGTAAAACGAAAGTTATGGTTTTTGAAAAGGAGGAATGCGTTACGGCTTGTAATGTTTTGATCGATGGACAGCAAGTGGAACAAGTGAATGAGTTTGTTTACTTAGGTACGTTGTTTACAAGAGATGGTAAGAATGAAGAAGATATTGAAAGGAGAGTTAATGCAGGTAATAGTGTGAATGGAGCTCTGAAAGCGTTTATGAACAGTCAAAACGTGTCCAAGAAGGCACGTTTGGCTGTACATAGAGGCGTGTTAGTGCCTACCCTTATGTATGGTAGTGAAAGTTGGGTATGGCAGAAGAGATTTGAAAGTAAAATAAATGCTGTAGAAATGAGAGCACTGAGAAGTATGTGTGGTGTGTCTTTGACCGACAGAGTAAAGAATTGTGTGATACGAGAGTGGTGTGGGGTAAAAGAAGATGTAGTGACAAGCATTGAGAAAGGCATGTTAAGATGGTTTGGGCACATGGAGAGGATGGATGCCGATAGACTGACAAAGAAGATATATAAGGCAAGGAACAGGACAAAGGGGAAGACCTAGGCGGACGTTCTCTGACCAGATTGGAGACATCCTGAAAAAAGGACAAGTCAGAAGTACCCTTAACAGAAGAGCATGCATGAGAAACTTGATGCGAGTGAGTGAAGCAAGTGAGGTATGTCAGGATCGTTGCAAATGGCGTTCCGTAGTCTCTGCCTACCCCTCCGGGAAACAGGCGTGAGTCTATGTATGTATGTACGAGCTTGGTTCTTACGGAGAGCAAAATTAAAAAAAGAAAAGAATCGACTGTTAGGTGGTACGAAATTTCCTGGGGTCAGCTAGTTAACAATATAATCTTTCTGACACAGAACTTAAGATAAGCGTAAAGTATAATGTGGTGGAAAACTGGACGTACTTAATCTTGTTTGTAAAATAGATGACTCGAGAAGCTGGGGACTCCTCTGTATGAGTCCAGTTAGGACACATTACGATCAGAATACCACTCCTTGTAGATACATAAATAACTTCACAATTTTGTATCATCATCACCTTCATCAGCCCTATATACCTACTGTCCCACTACTGGGCACGGGCCTCTTCTCACTATGAGAAGAGTAAGGCCATAGTCCACCACGCTGGCCAAGTGCGGGTTGGCAGACTTCACGTGTCTTTTGAGAACTCTCAGACGTACAAGTTTCGTCACGATGTTTTCCTTCACCGATAAGCAAGCGATAATTATTAACAATTTAATACGCACTTAACTTCGAAAAGTCGTTGGTGCGTGCAGTGGTTCGAAACCGAGACCCTCAGCGTAGCAGTCTTTCAGTCTCTCCACTCAGCTGTAGCTGCATTCAATTTTGTATGTTATACTAAAATTAGCATGTGTCACTTGGATGAGTTTGTTTCAAGGGCAGGGCATTGTGCATTGTTGCGAGAGGCAGGGGTCACTGCGCAACGATAATCTTGTAAGTGCGCTGAAAGAGCGCCAGTATTTTGTGTCTCGTGATAAGAGCGATGAACCGGGAAATGTAAAGGCTAAGTGGAAGTTATATGTTAGTAAATGATCCATATACTGAAACAAATTCTTTGTGGCAATGTCAACCCCTGCGCTGCGAAAAGCTAAGCATCGCCAGGGCCGAACCTTCCCTATGTGCAAAGTGCGCGGCGCACACAGGCGCCAGGGTGACAGGGGCGCCGCGCGCCAAAATATGCGTTAATTATAACACTTATTTTCGAAAAAGAATGCCAAAAAAGGCGCTTCTCAGATTTCGCACACAGGCGCAGTGGCGTAGGAAGGGCAAATATAAAATTAAATTTAGGCCAGAATTGTTAGATAACGACTAAAAAAAAAAAGGTCATCCGCCCTACGCCACTGCATAGGCGCTTCATAGATTTCGCACACAGGCGCAGGCGCAGGCGCTGCATTGGGTCGGAACGGCCCTGAGCATCGCGAATCGATAAAAAAAATATTTAGCGTAAATATTGCTGCTCTTCCTCTTTCATTCCAATGACAAGCTTAGCAAGTAGATGTTGAAGTGTATCGGGGCTAGCACGCTTCCCGGAGGTACGTTGTTTATTTATTTTGTACTCTCAGAAGTCTCGAATATTGCTATGATTAGGCTCGCTTGTTAGCATACTGTGTAGTCTGATCGGTATTGTCAATTCAATAAATGAAAACGATCCTAATATTTTAATATGCCATTGACCGCTATCTACACTTCTAGCCTGTCTAGACTCAACAAGAAACATTTGAGGCGTATCACTAACTAGACGTCGCCCGCGACTTCGTCCGCGTCAATTAGGTATATATATAAACTTTCCTCTTGAATCATTCTATTAAAAACACCGCATTCAAATCCGTTGCGTAGTTTTTAAGATTTAAGCATACGTAGGAACAGACAGACACTATACAGTGAAACATCGCACTCTGAAGTGTTGATTTGAGATCAAGATCTGTAAACAGCGTGTTACTCACTCCTATGTGTGTAACAGAATTGTGTTCCATTTATTATGTACTATGATGTCACTGACATTAAGCATTTGATTTGGCTTATCAATAATTCTGAACAGATTTTATAGTCCACTCAATATTTAGTCATATCATGGGCTTTATCATAAACATAATCTTTATTTGCAAAATACAGGTGTTATATAGGAGTTTTATAATTTATTAACTTGAGGACTGTAACATATACTACCAGTATGGCATCCAAACAGGACAAAAAATAAAAATAGCTCATTGGCTAGGTTTGTCCTGGTAACTGACCAGGACAAAATCATATTCTGATGTATAAGCTATACTGTCGCAAAGTTTCATCAAAATCACTTCATAAGTTTTTGCTTCAAAGAGTCACAAACATCCATAGGTACATCCATCCTCGCAAACTTTTGAATCCCTGAAGTAGTAAGACTTATTGTTATCATTATTTCAGGGTAGGCAGAGCCAACAGAACGCCACTTGCTTCTATCCTTGCAAACCTCACGCGCTTCCTCTACATTCATTACTCTTTTCATACATGCTCGCTGATTGCGGGTGCTTCGGACTTTTCAGTTTTTCAAGACCCCCAATTTGGTCGACGAACGTCTTACGAGGTCTGCCGCCACCGGCTTGCCCACACACATTATTACTCATGTGGTCTATTAATGATAATCTTTCGTAGAGACCAAAACAAACTCGCCACTATATCGCACGTTATGCCCGCCGAGCCATTGACCTAATTACATTTAGATTTTTCGTGAGCCTCGACACCAATACTATTTAGTTTAACGAGAGCGAAACACTTTCACAGAGGCGTTTCGCCAAATTATTATTAAACAACACTAAGAATACGGTGATAGGTGGGTCATAGTGATGTAGCATTGTTTTAATATATGATGATACAAGACTTCGCCGGCAGTTACAAGAACCGCTCTCGTGAACCTTTTTAAACACCTCTAGGAGCGAATTTTAAAAATCTTTTCTTAAAATGCTCCCATAGACCAGCCCAGGAAAATACTTGCCAAATTCAGCTTCATGCGCGCAGTAGTTACGGCTGTGCGTTGTCTATCATTCATTGAGTAACTGAAGAACTGAAGAATTGATTACTTACTGGATCCGAGCAGCTACATCCGTAAATTCTTTTCATTGAACCGTTTTGTCCAATTTCGTGGGAATTTCGGGCAATCCCATCTTGGTGCGCTCCTATGCTCCCGAAGGGACATGCCGAATTTAAACTTCTTGCGCCAATAGTTCTGGCTGTGCGTTGTCTGCCAGACAGACAGTAACGCAAGAATTTTAAATACACCTATTAATAAAAGGACGCGGTACGGGAAGGCAGATAGATATGATGATCTAAATATAGAGAATAATCAAAAGACTATTTCTGCCCGCATAACATTACCCGCATATAGGATATGTTGTGTCTATAGTAGAAAATAGAACAATGTAGATGACCTCGTTGTGTTTACTTTTTCTTCATTCAAGATTAGGTAGTTCGAATTTATATCGAGTAGTACCGATAGCTAATCTGTATAGGAAAACATACTGAGGAAATCTGCATGTCTGAGAGTCCTCTATAGGCTTCATATAATGCCAACACGCACACTTGGTTAGCGTGGACGTAGAAGAGGCCAGTGACCAGCTGTGAGGCAGATTATAATCAGGCTTGATAATGTTGAATAAAATAATTCCGTCGTTGGTCACGTAACATAAGTTATGTGTGATCCTTTATAAGCTTCTGTGTTTTCTTACTGAGGCGCATATGTATGATAAGACGTGTGGTGAAAAATTTTCAGTAGCTGAAGGTGCTTTCAAATATAAGTTGCAACTGTTGACAATCCTCTCCAAATTGCTGGTAAAATGGGGTCGCAATGAGTGCTGCTCATCTGCCTGCCTCTTAGTGCATGTTAATATGGCCTCTTAAACAACGTTTAAACTAATATCTAACCTCACTAAGCGCAAAACGCCGTCTTTGTCTTGCCGGGCATGTATAATACGTCGATACATATATACTAGAAATCGTTGTACTACACCAATCACTGGTACATATGTATAAATGGCAGCATAAATAATAAGTTTAAAAATTGGTAGGCGTAAGTAAATGATCTATAACGACTGTGTTAAAAAGATCAGGTCTTTAAGCCATAGACTTCGACTGGAAGAGAAGATTATGGCAATTTCTCCCCATGGGGGTTAAATGTGGGCCCGAGTGTGATTGTTTTCCGAACATTGAAGTGGGCACAGCAATGTGCTATGAAATTACAAACGGCGCCTTCATACCTAAACAAAACCCAGTATAGGTACCTAAACTATAAAGTATTTTCTTAATTGGGTTAAACATACATACATAGTGAATCATACCTATAATACGTTGAATTCCTATCAGTCTGTTTTTAAGCTTAATTCTATTTATCTTTGTAACCATTGTTGTTTACCAAATAAACAACTTGACGTAATCTGTAGCAAATATTATAATAGTTGTTATCAAAGAGTTGGAGGCGGGGCAGATACGTCGGTGTCCTAGAAAAACGAGTTTGCTTGATAAAAACCGTTCGTCTATCAAAGTCCAGGAGCTTCTTTATACTTACTTTAAGTAAGCGTATATGCATGCGCGTCATACTAATTAATTTTATCTGTGCACCAGCGGCGAGCATAGATAAACACAGCGATTCGCGCAAGTTGTACATTAACTCGGTCGCACTAACCTCCTGCTCACTTATAGTCTCCTAGTACTCCGATGTAGTGCATCGTCTTTGATTTTAATTAATTTTGTGATTTAATTTTTCAAAATGGCTCTCAGTGTGTTTTTCAAGCAAGACTTCGAAGAACAACTCCTGAAACATAATAAGGAAACAATCGCGTGTGTTGAGTTTCTTGTTGTTAATTATTTCAATGTAGTTGTTGTAGAGGCATTTCTTAGAAAGTATTTGAGGTAAAGTTGATTTATTTATGTTATTAAACAATCAAATTATTTTGCGGACTTACGTTTCTTAATAAATAGAAATAGCCTTAGAAGAATTATAGCTATGAAATAATGAATTCCTAAAAATGTTTTCGCTTATAATACCTACAGTGAACTAATACGATAAAATATGTAATATTTAAAGCATAGATAAATCGTGCATATTCGATAGGAAATAGCTCATTCAATATTACCATGACATTTAAAGTTACCCGTTGAGCCTGAATTAATTAGCTTTCAAGATATTTTTTCTTGTACCAAAACCACACATTACCGGTTCGTTATCTGTTAAAACGTGTGTTTTTTTAGCTACATAAAAAGTCTTCCTAGTTACAATAATAGCTAATATTATCGCAGTCAAAGATCATTATTGATATCCACACCAAAACTATGTAACTTCGACATAACATACAACTGAATCGGTATTGTATAAATTATTACTAATATTACCAATTCTGTATGGTATGCATTCACGTTAAAACAGCTTTATAGAATTTGATGAATTTTAGAAACCGGAATAAGTCTACCTTTCGTTGGGTAAATATAACTTGAAGGTATTTTTACCTAACGAGGGGGTTAATAAATTTAAAAGAGGTTTAATAGGTGGACTAATCTTTATGATAGGATATATACATAATATATGTATTTTTCATTGCTTCTTTGATCTACTGTTGTTCCTTTCATAAGCGTTGCAAACCATCATTCTCTTGCCCTGGTCCCAATTTATTTGGGGTCGGCGCAGTATGTCCTTTCTTCGCTTCCACACTTCGCTATCAATATAAGCGTTGGAAACCGCGAGACAAAAAACTAGTGAACCTTAGTACAAAACGCCATTATTTCCTATTCAGAAGTACCAGGGCGTCATAACCATGCGGATGGTTTGTTTCCAGGCAAGTGTTGGAAGGCGTCCGCCACGTGCACAGCAAGTTCATAGTGCACCGGGACCTCAAGCCCGAGAACATCCTGCTGGACGATCAGCTCAACGTCAAGATCACCGACTTCGGCTTCGCGAAGGTGCTCAAGGATGGAGAGAAGCTGTTTGGTAAGTCTTGTACCTTGTTAACGCCAAGAGACATTTGTAGGATTAGGAACAATACAATCCCTTGTGGATATTTGTTTAGCATATTATGGCTAATATACAATAATAATAATAATATAAACCGAGTATAGATATATTATAAAAGCTGCTCCACTGCTAGCCACTACCGTAAAGTGGCCAAAACATTTATTAATTTCTTTGCTTATTTGTAAATATTTACATTATATTTTCTCTTGCTGATTACGTGGCATTTTCGATTCGTCAGCAGACTTTGAACAAAACAATGCATTCTATTCACAATTATGATAAGACAGACATTTCTATCTTACACGATGCATCATACGTCAAACCAGATTGTAAACATCATGTAATAAAATAGATCGTGGTAAATAAAAGACGCGTAGATTCTGCAAATCTAAGAAATTGTCGTTTAACAACCATCCTTGGATGAAAACTATGCAGTTATGAGGAGAAAACTATTTTTTAAATTGACAGGTTTATGCAACTCTAGTACTATAAACAATATAAACCAATATTGTCAAGCTCTGGTCTGAAGTTCGTGTGGTAGGCTCAAACTTTATGACATTGAAACAGTACTGTTTAATCTTGTATCCGACACTGCTAGGAATAATTTTGTAAAACATAAAATTAAATCTACATCAAGTCATAATACATATAAGCAATAGAACCAGAATGACTGTCAGATTCTGCCAGAGACTTAAAGCTCAAAACGTGGGACACGTAAATTTAATAGGATCACCCATAATACCCACTTGTATTAACATCTAATAATACGATCAGCCGTCATTTCCAAGATTTCTTTGCCTAAAAAACTTAAGAAAACTCCACTTAATAAGTACATGTTAGTAATATATCCAGTGTGTGGCCGCACGGTCCGCTGCCCTCGCAATATAACATTACTACAGGTCTGAACAATACACTCTTGTCCGTCAGTTTCTGCTGCATAACGCCATTGTCTGTGTGTGCCGCGCTTTTCCTCCTTAACTAGTAATACGTACTGCATATAGTAGGAGAGCTGGCATCAATTTTGGGTAGGTATTCGAGGCAAGCTGAAAACTTGCCCCGTGCCTCTCCTATAATACCCCAACACGGAACTGCAGACCTGGCTGGCGAGGAGGGGAGATAAGGAAAAAAATTACTTCTAGAAATGTATTTGAGGCAACGTGCAATTTTTAAATATTGTAGTTTAATGTTTAAAGAATAAAAAAGCAATAAGCCAGCTGATTTAGTCGAGGCCTTAACATTGCCAGGCGTATGCAAAAATATTTTGCAAACTAATACAAAAAAACGCCTCAAATACTTACCCAAAATTGATGCCAGCTCTCGGACTAATACTGCATAACCTCGCTTATCGGTACTGCTGGCGCAATAGATGAGATTACCGTGTCCATTCTGCTGGTGAAGATAATGTTATTGTTTTAGAGCATTATCTTGAATAATCTCCTTTGATTTATAGACCGTCATTTTTGTGAGGGAATTTCAGTTTTTTTACATATACACATATGTACATATACATATATGTATATGATACCCGTTATATGTACCACGTACCTTTACGTGGTACATATAACGGGTATCATATATGTATCTGAGACTATCGCAGGCGTCATGACCTCGCTTACAGTGAAGTGTTAGACCGCCCTCACCCGCGTTCTTCAAAAGACGAAAGCGTTCTCAAAGATCGCTTAGCTGACGCGACGTAGACGTGGCGTCGACGCTGAGATGCGAGAGGGCGGCCTTAGAATAGTACATGTCATATCCCGAATGACAACCATTTTTGACGACCATGGAAGTTTTAACTTCATTGTTGAAATACTTAAACTTTGACCATATTTATGTCATAGGAATAATAATATGGTAACAGCAGGACTGTTTATGCCGTTTTGCTGTCGAGGTTGTTTTTTAAGCAAACCACAGACGGGTAATTTTAGAGTTTAGACATTAGTTGACATGATGCATTCGAATCCAGGGTCCTACCAGGCAACCTTAACCTTAGTATGTCAATTTGACCTTGTTAAATTTCATAATACAAGAATTAATACGATAGCTTAAAAAAATACTAGATTTTCTTTAAATGCCCTCTCTAAGCCTCATTTCAATTCCTAATATACTAAAGTATATTTGCTGCTAAAAGTGTTATACCAGGCCTCCTTCACTCGGCCGTACCTACAGCGATAAGTGCCTACACTTTGGCGCGGCTTCCACGCCGCGTCGTCACCGCTCGCGCGCAGGGCTTGCTAATAACGTGAATTTTAATAGTGAACAACAAAAATGTTCACATCACAAGTCTGGTGCGAAGTATTGCTCATTTAACGGATGTGCGTCGGAAGCAACTTGAAATTTTGATTTTATTTATTTTACGAGAGCAACTTGAAAATTGTACTTTTTATTTGTTGAGATATCTGAACGATTATGGTGTCAAATTAAAGGTCTACTTCAAAAACCATTTTATCTGTTTGAGTCATGTAAATCGGTCTTCGCGTTTAGGAAATAACTAAGAATTAGTATAGTGAAGATGTAAACCACCAGAATTTTTGTGGTTTTCGCTCTACGAGCTCTAATAGTGGGATAGGATACTTATAGTATAAATATTTATTATTAGGTACGTGGTCAAGTAGGTAGATAGACGATGAATAAATATTATAGTAGCAGCGGCAAGTCGACAACCCTAGCGCACCGCTCCGCGCCAGACAGCGACAGCGTTATGTGTTAGAAAAGAGCGGGAACAGTTAGGTCAATATCGCGTTAGGTACTGAATGCTCATGCGAGCTGAATTGCACTTTCTTGCTTAGTAGCAAGAGTCGCCATTTCTTTAAATTGCTTTGCGAAGTGGTGCTTCTGTTCGTAAGAACTATCTATTCTGTGGTTATACCATAGTTCCAAGATCTACACATACATACATACCTACATAGTCTCACGCCTATAACCCCGAAGAGGTAGGCAGAGGTATATTTCTACACCCACTTTTCGTCAGATATACTTTAGTCCCACGTAATAAGGGGCGAGCCTAATGCCGTACCGGGCACATTCCAGACTCCGTGCTGCTACTGAGAATTTCGTGACAGAAAAACCCAATAACACTGCCCGACCCAGGAGTCGAACCCGGGACCTCCCGATCCCACGCGCACATTTATGACGCGAGACCAACGTGGCAGTCGTATAGGGTTTGATGTCGAGTTTTCCGTCTCTACGCAAATATGGTATTTGCATCGTGTTATCCCTTAGTCACCTCTTACGACACCCACGGGAAGATAGGGGTTGGTGACACTTGTATTCACCACCCCCTATCTCGATTAATTTACAGTTAGTTCCAAGATCTAACTGTAAATTAATCGAGGTTAATTACGCCATTAAAAGTGTCCATCGTCAATAAATAGTGATTAGCAATCACGTCGTAATAGCCATTCAGACAATACCTTCAGATTGATATCAGACTATGCTCGGTAGACGTGACGATAGTATACACTAACGATGACAAGAAAATCATGACTAGCAGTGTAGAAGCTGATAGCAGTGTGTTACGTGACTTCGAACGTTTAACACCACCGAATAACACGCCCCCGTAAATTTACTATTACGAAACGCTTTATCGAATTTACGTTACATCGAAAAACAAGCTATGCGATCTCGACTAATGCAATCTCGAATTCACCAATTTGAATAATTTAATTAAGGCGTTAAGTTTTTCGTTGGCACACATTTTGGAAGCGTCTATCTTTCAAACGATTGAATTTGAGGAAAAAATAAGATCCTCAATATCATATCATAAAGACCTATAGGTACACATATATATATGACAGAGGATTAGTTTTGTTAAATTCCGTTCCATGTAGGAGTGTACCCTTAATTAACCTTTAATTTTGTATATAGATCGTAAAGCTGTTCATAGAAATAGATCTACCTACCTAGTTTTAAATGTGTAGTCTCAATAACTTCGGAATAAAGTGTTTGTGACATACGGACGGATAGACAGACATGGAGAATCTATAAGGATTCCGTTATTTTTGCCACTTGGCAACGAAATTCTTAAAATGTGTTAAACTTGGTAATATCCAAAGGTTTTCGATTAATAGCAAAAAACAATCTATAAACATACATACATACATAGACTCACGCCTGTTTCCCCGAAGGGGTAGGCAGAGGCATATTAAACGCCCACTTTTCGCCAGTGTTTTGATCCCACGTAATAGGTGGCGAGCCTATTGCCGCTTATTGGGACATTTTGTTTGCCAGAGCCTCGTCCGTTGATCGATATCAATCTATAAACATGTCCTGAAAATAAATATATCGTCATGTTTCAGAGTTATGCGGTACACCGGGGTACTTGGCGCCTGAGACGCTAAAAGCCAACATGTTCGAGGACGCGCCTGGCTATGGACAAGAAGTTGACATGTGAGTTATACCATGTTAAATTACTGACTTCTCGATTCCTCTAAAATATTGACGCTTTAACGAGAATTAAGATGTATTTGACGACCGGTTGGCGCAGCGGGAGTGTAAGCGACTGCTACGCCGATGGTCGCGGGTTCGATTCCCGCTCAAGTCAAACATTTGTGTGCATGAACCTGGATGTTTGTCTTGGTCTGGGTGTTTCTATGTATATTATGTATGTATTTACAAAAAAAAAGTATATATGTATGTTTATCCATTGTCTAGTACCCATAGTACAAGCTCTGCTTAGTTTGGGACTTGTCGGTGTTGTGTGAATGTGGTAGAATATTATTATTTAACATAGCTATCGTTTGTGTGACATAGTAACATTAGCTAGTCGTTTTTCGTTGACCAGTAGCATATGCATCGAAGGCGTATACCAGATCTAAATATTTTTGCACTTAGCGAAAAGCGATATCGCTGATCGAATGCCCTTTGATTCGAAAAGGAAACCTTCGTCGTTCTAAATTACCGTCACTTGTCAAAAGTTTCGGCTTAATATCGGCATATTTGGGATACTTGCCCTCCATTTATTAGAACATACAAGTTGATTGTGATAAATGTATGTTTAGACATTTTCTAGAACCACCCATAGTACAAGATTTGCTTAGTTTGGGACTAGATGTGTGTATGTGGTAGAATATTATTATATTATTAGATGTAAAGGGTGACTTATTGACCTATACAAGCGGACGGATTGGTTATGTAATCGCGTTTTATCTCAATAATAGCTTAAACATATACAGCTGACAAAGAATTAATTATGTAACATACTTGATATAACATAATAATAGCTTATCGATTATTCGTAAAACGCAGTTTAACGGCTCATTAAAATTTACTATCGACGCTACACATGTAGCTTACAAGTTAGATAAGTATTGTGCTTAGAATATAGTTATAACATGCTGAAATTACTTAACATGCATGCAAGTGGCCAACTCAAGACTAGAGGCAAATTTTATTGTTATACACAAAATACACATGTGCATGTGACTTCTACACTCATACATACATACATACACATACATAGACTCACGCCTGTTTCCCGGAGGGGTAGGCAGAGACTATGGAACGCCATTTGCAACGATCCTGACATATCTCTCTTGCTTCATTCACTCCCATTATTATTATTATCTCCTTTATTTATTATTTTTCTAATTAAAATTACATTTTTAAATATATTATTTACCAAAATAAACACATTTAAAAATATAAAAATAACCGTGGGGTCCCACCAGCATCGGGCACAGGGTCCAAGCTGCCGGTGGTTAGGGCTCCAGAGACAGGAACTTCCTCACAATACCTGCCGTGTCCAGAAGTACTGCCTTCTGCATCAGGCCCTTGACCCAAGCACCCAACGCGAGCCTCTTAAGGTGACGGTCGAGGCTCTTGGCCATTAGACCATTAACGGTCACGACTATCGGCACAATAATTGCTGAGTTCACATCCCACATGTCGACAATCTCGTGAGCCAAGTCCAGATATTTAATCTGTTTTTCCTTTTCGGCTTTCACGAGATTCTCGTCATGAGGAATAGTGACATCAACAATTATTGCGAGGCGCTCTGATCGATCTATCAACACGATATCAGGCTTGTTGGCTACAACAGTCCTGTCCGTGATGATAGATCGATCCCAGTACAATGTGACATGGCCATTTTCGAGAACTGGCTCTGCTACATACCTGTAGTACGGTACCTCAATGTCTACAAGTTTGTACTTCAGAGCAAGTTGCTGGTGAATAATTCTGGCTACTTGGTTATGTCTGTGCAAGTACTCGCCGTTAGCAAGACGTGAACAACCGGAAACAATATGCCTGAGGGATTCACCAGGTTGGTGACAGGCACGGCAAATATCAGTAGTGCCATCCCTCAGGATATATTTCCGGTAGTTATTATTATTATTAATTCTACACTCATATGTGTACGTAATCGATTTTAAACTTTCGCGATTTGTATACATCATACAATATTATTTAGCGGGTCTTAGTCGCGATAATTTACTTATTTAAAGGCATAAATACCTCTGTTATTCTCCTACGTTTCTACCGGTTTGCAACGGTCGTGGTCGCGGAGGAACTAATGTCAGCTCAGCGCCGTCCTTGTGAAGCGCGGGTTTTCTCACTTGTTTTATATTTTTGATTTTATCCGCACTGTCGGTACTTCGACAAACTACACTTATGACGTCTACATACACCTGCGGCGTTGTTTGCATTTGTTAAGGACGCGTTTACGCTTGTATCAAAAAACCACATATTTCCGGTACATTTTACGACAATTTTAGATAATAACTAATAAAACTAATGATTACGATAAATTGATTACTTTTTTATCTATAAATCAATTTGAAAATAAATAAAAAATATTTAATTAATATTAATGTAAAATCGATTCGAAACGGCCTCTTAAATCAAAAATAGGCATATACTGCTATTTTTGGGTACAATTTTCTCTCTATTTTTACATTTATTTAGATTTTCAAAGATAGAATAGGGTAGTAAATATAGTCAACTCAAAAACAATTAGATATTTTTTTTCAAAATATTGTAAATTGACTCAAAAAAAGCAAAAAATCATCTTACATTTTTCTTCTATTTTGCTCGCATACGTGTGCCTTAATGTGTGGCAATAAGGTTCGTTTTATTTAGCCACTTTCTTGATTTATATATCCAAATTCTGCAATGAGATCTCAGTCTGCGCTTGAGCGCCGTCGGGAGTGGACTCTATGTCGCTTGTCGCTGCAGCCCGAAGACGAAAAAAGCAATATACGAATACAAAATATTCGCTAATATCAATTTGATACTTCTCGTATTCTGTGCGAATTACGTACAAGTAAATTTCTTTTGTATAAATGGACATTATTACTTTATTTTCTCCGTTATGTTGCGTCAGGATATATTTCGGTATTTAGATATTATTTTGTTTCTTGCGTTGATATCTGGTAAGATTATCTGGACTGATGGTATACCATCCCGTTCAAGTGTTGCGACTGGAATTCATAAAAGAGTAGACCTAGTTATGCCAGGTTGGGGCTCATTTTATTTGTTTTGGTGAGACCCTACCACTGGTACTAGTGAAGTAACCTTCCAAGGTTATTCAATGACTTGCTGGTACTCATGTGTGAGTAGAGCTAGGCATGCCGAGTTTGGGCTCATCTTGTTTGTACATAAGAGACCCTACCACTGCATTTTATGAAGTAACCTTCCAGGTTTATTCAATGACTCTTACTGGTACTCATATGTCAGTAGAGCTAGGCATTCCGAGTTTGGGTTCATTTTGTTTGTACATAAGTGACCCTACCACTGGAACTTATGAAGTAACCTTCCAGGGTTATTCGATGACTTTTGCTGGTACTCATATGTCAGTAGAGCTAGGCATGCCGAGTTTGGGCTCATTTTGTTTGTACATAAGAGACCCAACCACTGCAACTTATGAAGTAACCTTCCAGGGTTATTCGATGACTATTGCTGGTTCTTATATATGAGTAGAGCTAGGCATGCCGAGTTTGGGCTCATTTTGTTTGTACATAAGAGACCCAACCACTGCAACTTATGAAGTAACCTTTCAGGGTTATTCAATGACTCTTGCTGGTTCTCATATGTGAGTAGAGCTAGCCATGCCGAGTTTGGGCTCATTTTGTTTGTACATAAGTGACCCTACCACTGGCACTTATGAAGTAACCTTCCAGGGTTATTCGATGACTATTGCTGGTTCTTATATATGAGTAGAGCTAGGCATGCCGAGTTTGGGCTCATTTTGTTTGTACATAAGAGACCCAACCACTGCAACTTATGAAGTAACCTTTCAGGGTTATTCAATGACTCTTGCTGGTTCTCATATGTGAGTAGAGCTAGCCATGCCGAGTTTGGGCTCATTTTGTTTGTACATAAGTGACCCTACCACTGGCACTTATGAAGTAACCTTCCAGGGTTATTCGATGACTCTTGCTGGTACTCATATGGAAGTAAAGCTAGGCATGCCGAGTTGGGGCTCATTTTGTTTGTACATAAGAGACCCTACCACTGGAACTTATGAAGTAACCTTCCAGGGATTTTCAATGACTCTTGCTGGTACTCATGTGTGAGTAGAGCTAGGCATGCCGAGTTTGGGCTCATTTTGTTTGTACATAAGTGACCCTACCACTGGCACTTATGAAGTAACCTTCCAGGGTTATTCGATGACTCTTGCTGGTACTCATATGGAAGTAAAGCTAGGCATGCCGAGTTGGAGCTCATTTTGTTTGTACATAAGAGACCCTACCACTGGAACTTATGAAGTAACCTTCCAGGGTTATTCAATGACTCTTGCTGGTACTCATGTGTGAGTAGAGCTAGGCATTCCGAGTTTGGGTTCATTTTGTTTGTACATAAGTGTCCCTACCACTGGAACGTATGAAGTAACCTTCCAGGGTTATTCGATGACTTTTGCTGGTACTCATATGTCAGTAGAGCTAGGCATGCCGAGTTTGGGCTCATTTTGTTTGTACATAAGAGACCCAACCACTGCAACTTATGAAGTAACCTTCCAGGGTTATTCGATGACTATTGCTGGTTCTTATATATGAGTAGAGCTAGGCATGCCGAGTTTGGGCTCATTTTGTTTGTACATAAGAGACCCAACCACTGCAACTTATGAAGTAACCTTTCAGGGTTATTCAATGACTCTTGATGGTTCTCATATGTGAGTAGAGCTAGCCATGCCGAGTTTGGGCTCATTTTGTTTGTACATAAGTGACCCTACCACTGGCACTTATGAAGTAACCTTCCAGGGTTATTCGATGACTATTGCTGGTTCTTATATATGAGTAGAGCTAGGCATGCCGAGTTTGGGCTCATTTTGTTTGTACATAAGAGACCCAACCACTGCAACTTATGAAGTAACCTTTCAGGGTTATTCAATGACTCTTGCTGGTTCTCATATGTGAGTAGAGCTAGCCATGCCGAGTTTGGGCTCATTTTATTTGTACATAAGTGACCCTACCACTGGCACTTATGAAGTAACCTTCCAGGGTTATTCGATGACTCTTGCTGGTACTCATATGGAAGTAAAGCTAGGCATGCCGAGTTTGGGCTCATTTTGTTTGTACATAAGAGACCCTACCACTGCATTTTGTGAAGTAACCTTCCAGGGTTATTCAATGACTCTTACTGGTACTCATATGTCAGTAGAGCTAGGCATTTCGAGTTTGGGTTCATTTTGTTTGTACATAAGTGACCCTACCACTGGAACTTATGAAGTAACCTTCCAGGGTTATTCGATGACTATTGCTGGTTCTTATATATGAGTAGAGCTAGCCATGCCGAGTTTGGGCTCATTTTGTTTGTACATAAGTGACCCTACCACTGGCACTTATGAAGTAACCTTCCAGGGTTATTCGATGACTCTTGCTGGTACTCATATGGAAGTAAAGCTGGGCATGCCGAGTTTGGGCTCATTTTATTTGTACATAAGAGACCCTACAGCTGGAACTTATGAAGTAACCTTTCAGGTTTTTCAGGTTTATTCGAAGACTCTTAGTGGTACTCATATGTGAGTAGAGCTAGGTATCTTCCAGTGGAAGGGTCTCTGATGTTTATACAAAATGAGCCCAAACTCGGTATGCCTAGCTCTATTCACATATGAGTACCAGCAAGAGTGATCGAATAACCCTGGAAGGTTAAGTTCCAGTGGTAGGGTCTCTTATGTACAAACAAAATGAGCCCAAACTCGGCATGCCTAGCTTTACTTCCATATGAGTACCAGCAAGAGTCATCGAATAACCCTGGAAGGTTACTTCATAAGTTCCAGTGGTAGGGTCACTTATGTACAAACAAAATGAACCCAAATTCGGCATGCCTAGCTCTACTCACATATGAGAACCAGCAAGAGTCATTGAATAACCCTGGAAGGTTACTTCATAAGTTGCAGTGGTTGGGTCTCTTATGTACAAACAAAATGAGCCCAAACTTGGCATGCCTAGCTCTACTCACATATGAGAACCAGCAAGAGTCATTGAATAACCCTGGAAGGTTACTTCATAAGTTGCAGTGGTTGGGTCTCTTATGTACAAACAAAATGAGCCCAAACTTGGCATGCCTAGCTCTACTCACATATGAGAACCAGCAAGAGTCATTGAATAACCCTGGAAGGTTACTTCATAAGTTCCAGTGGTAGGGTCTCTTATGTACAAACAAAATGAGCCCAAACTCGGCATGCCTAGCTCTACTCACATATGAGAACCAGCAAGAGTCATTGAATAACCCTGGAAGGTTACTTCATAAGTTGCAGTGGTTGGGTCTCTTATGTAAAAACAAAATGAGCCCAAACTCGGCATGCCTAGCTCTACTCACATATAAGAACCAGCAAGAGTCATCGAATAACCCTGGAAGGTTACTTCATAAGTTGCAGTGGTAGGGTCTTTTATGTACAAACAAAATGAGCCCAAACTCGGCATGCCTTGCTTTACGCACATATGAGTACCAGCAAGAGTCATCGAATAACCCTGGAAGGTTACTTCATAAGTCCCAGTGGTAGGGTCTCTTATGTACAAGCAAAATGAGCCCAAACTCGGCATGCCTAGCTCTACTCACACATGAGTACCAGCAAGAGTCATTGAATAACCCTGGAAGGTTACTTCATAAGTTCCAGTGGTAGGGTCTCTTATGTACAAACAAAATGAGCCCAAACTCGGCATGCCTAGCTCTACTCACATAAGAGTACTAGTAAGACTCATCGAATAACCTTGGAACTTTGGAAGGTTACTTCACTAGTACCAGTGGTAGGGTCACACTAAAACAAATAAAATGAGCCCCAACCTGGCATAACTAGGTCTACTCTTTTATGAGTTCCAGTCGCAACACTTGAATGGGATGGTATACCATCAGTCCACATAATCTTACCAGATTTCAACGCAAGAAACAAAATAATATCTAAATACCGGAATATATCCTGAATCAACATAATGGAAAAAATAAAGTAATAATGTCCATTTAGGTATATAAAAATAAGAAACTTATTTGTACATAACTCGCACAGCCAGGCCTATAACACATAGATACATATCACAAAAAACTCTAAGTCTCAAAGTTATTTAGTTGAACTACATTTCCGCAAGTTACCGACGTAGTACGTACTGTTGCCGCCGTGTCGCTGTAGTGACGCGATTTTGTACCTACTAATTTTGTAAACGCGTCCTTAATGACTGGGTTCCAAATGGTCGATAGCCTGTATCCATCCTCCCGGTTGAAATTTCTATGTTTTTTTATTTCAACCGCTTCACGTACTACCCTGGAGTAATAGTGACGATCGGTGGATAAGACTTGTGGTTGATGTAATTCTATCCAGTCGTTTGGTCCAGCTGCCATAGCTGAGCATTTGCTGTAATCTGGACCAAAGCACAACTCAATTATCGCGACAAAGACCCGCTAAATAATATTGTATGATATGTGTACGTGCAAATGTGAACGATTTGATACGAAGTAGTGTAGTCCTAATGATCACTTTAGTTGTAATAAACACCGAAAACTACTAATATTCAAATAGGAGAAGAATAAATAATAAGATAACAATACTTCAAAAAATAATAAATTTAAAAATCAAATGACATTGCAAGCTATTTATATTTCTGTTCTATTTATGTAATCTATCTATTATTTATTTATTCATCTATTCTTTGTGTAAATATTCTATTATAATTATACATTATATACTGTTACGTGGGACCTCTATTACGTGGGACCTTCAAAATTCATGGTGAAATGTGGGTGTAATATTACACCTCTGCCTACCCCTTCGGGGATACAGGCGTGAGACTATAAATAAAAAAATATATATATACTGAGAGGTATGTCAAAATCGTTGCGAATGGCGTTCCGTAGTCTCTGCCTACCCCTCCGGGAAACAGGCTTGAGTCTATGTATGTATGTATTGTATACTTGTTTTGTACGAGTGTATGCAACTGATCGCCCACTAAACGACTTATATCTTATGTTTTTCAAACGGTTCCTTGTAGTAATATTGCTACAGCTATACAAAGTACAGTAATATCAGAGATAAGTCTGAATATCAGGGGGCCAATTCTACTATTTTTATATGACATTGATATTATATTTTGAATGGATTTAAAAGCGGTATTCTGATAACCTAATGTCATTATGGTATAATTTAAAATAAACAGTTCGTCGTTGACACAGACGATCTCGTTACAATTTCATTAAAATATCATATAATTTAGAAGAATACGCTTTTTGTGACGTAAGTATGACACTGACATGATATCGAAACTATATTTATTTAGCGGAATTGGGCTCCAGATGCTCTGCAATACCAGAGAGAAGTCTGAATTTTTTATACCTGACCATGAAAGTTAAGTATTGGTTTTCTTTAAAATTTGCGCAAAATTAACGCATTATAAAGTTTATTACTTGCTGCCAATTACAGAGAAATCGCCTTTATCTTTCCTTGTATTGTAACAGTTACTGAGAATCTGTTGTGTGAACCTCATAACTGATAAATGATTCATTATGTTTTACAGATGGGCGTGCGGAGTCATCATGTTTACTTTGTAAGTTTTTCATCATTATTTACCGAATGAGATTTTACATTTAAATTTCATCTTTTCGTAACTTATGACTTGAATATTAATTAAAATACTTAGTTTTAATATCCAAATAAAGATCTATAGCTAACTATACTGCATATACTCCATTCTAGTATAGAGTGCAGTACTAGCGCACACAGTAAATAGATTTTTGACAATTTATTGATAGAAAAAATAACATATATGCATAAGGGCGGGCCAGTTTAGTTTTCTTACTATATGCGATAATGGCGCCACGTATTTGGCAGATTACGTTGTTTTACATGACAGTTTGTTTACGGCAATCGCTTGTAGCGCCATCTACTCAGCAGCGTGATGTTGCCTATAAGCAAAAAATTAAAATATACTTACACCTGTTTTTCTTTACCTTCATTATTGTATGTTGTCTTTCTTTGTTTTACTATATGCACATGTTTTGAGTTGCAATTTAGATTTAAGTTCATTATAAACTATATAAATACAAGGACCGTATACGCAACGAATATTGGACGATTGGCAATCATAAGCAAATTCACAACATAGCTTTTATACATTTGTCAAGCAAGTTCACGCTATAGCTTTTATACATATAATACAATCGAATGTGCTGCCATCTATCGGTTACATGATAGTCGTTACCATTCCGTCTTATAGATTGGTCGGTTGTCCACCATTCTGGCATCGCAAGCAGATGGTGATGCTGCGAAACATCATGGAGGGGAAGTACTCCTTCACCAGCCCCGAGTGGGCCGATATATCTGGTTAGTATATTCATTATTCAGTAATAAGTAATATTCTACCATATATACACTACACCATCGTCATAGTCTCAAACTAAGAAGAGTAAGGCCGCGCGCACTTTGGACACGAATTCGTATCGTACAGTATACGTACGATCGTGGTCGTACGAACTGAGTGCGCACACTGTACCTATAAGTTTTCATTAGTCAAATCAGCAGTGCCATCGGATTTGTGAAGTCTGCTTTGGTTGGAGCGCGATGAATGATCTGTATCTTCACGACAATTCTCTTATAACTCAAAGACTGCGGTGGCGTCGTCGCTATCGCAGAGCCAAATTGGTGCGTGAAATATATTAAAAAAGACACGATTTTGGTGAATTTCATCATATCATGGAAGGCTTATAACATTACTTATACTATAATTTTGGTCCCACAAACATTTATGTTCGTGAATCAGGTTTAATTAACTTTCCTACATCCATTTCTTATGTTAAAACGTACGAATGTGTTTTGAAATCCCAACAAGTTCGGATTGTTTTCGGACGTCTGAACTACACGTACGTATACGCACGACTAACTCGCATCCAGTCTGCGCGCTCCCATAGTACTTGGAATATCGGGATCGTTCGTATGTGTTCGTACGTGTACGCACGAGCAAAATTCGTACGAAAACGTGTCCAAAGTGCGCGCGGCCTTAGAGACCCATGACCAAGCCGAACTCTACTTGTTTTGTACATCATGGCAAATCAAATAAAAAAAAAATCAGGCTTAAAAAAGTAAAAGCAGCTATGTAAAGCGAACGCGGGCCAATGCTCAAGATCATCGCTATGGGTAGTCAGTACCCTAAAAAAATGTGTATACCTACTATGTATCCCTTTGGATTGCGGAAGGCAGATAGGAATAATTCTGTGAAAAAATCGAATGTTCTTTAAATCTGGTTGGACTAGAGCGCAGTTCACCGGCTCCAATGTGGAAAGCATAGGCCTCCCTCACATTGGTCATGACCGTTACTCGAGCGTTCGTTCGGCGTCCGTTGGGCGTGCGTCCGGCGTTCACTTTGTACTACAGAGTGAACGCCGAGCGCACGCTAGGGGTACGCTCGAGGAACGCTGACGCCCAATGTGAGGTTTGCCTTTCAGATCAGTGTCATTAAACCGCTGCACCCACCAACTTGAAAATTGCCACCAAATCTCCGTCACGGTACTACTCAACCGTATTTTAACTTCTATCTATATGTTGATAAAGATGAAATTAGGCTGGGAAGTAGGTTAGGTAGGAATTTTCGAAAAGACTGGATTAGGGCGGTCTAAAGGCAAGTTCGCAAGTTTGTATGAAAGTAACTTTTATCCGCGGGCGAAGCTGCAGGCAACACTTAGTTTATACTATTATACTATAACTGGACAGCTTTACTATTTCAGAGGACCCCAAGGATCTGATCAGACGTCTTCTAGTAGTGGACCCGAACGAAAGGATCGGTATTATCGAATCTCTTAACCATCCCTTCTTCAATACTATGGTGAGTAACTCTTGTCTCGTTATGGTCTCCTGGTAGATTTGACTCTTGTCTCTCTGTTTGTAGTCAATTGAATAGCCCCAGTAAACGGCTTTTTGCACTACATTTATTTTTTGTTTATAGTCGATTTTTCTAATCGACTAATGTGTTTCTGGTAAGCAAATTGTATGTCAAAAATAAATTGCAAGTATATCAGATACCACTGCTAATGAACAATTTCTAGGGAACAACGTGAAATAAATTGGTGCAATCGATTCGCAAATTAAGATCTTTCAATGATGGTACAATACAAACTGTTTGCTTATTAGAAACATATTCACAGGTCTGACGTTTTTTTTTCTTACTTTGCTTTTACGATGTCTTCGGCCTAAATACTTTCACTGAAGCTTATTAACGAACGAACTATAACTATTGCATTTGATATTATTTGCTACCCAAAACAGTGTATGCGGCACTGTGAAGCTTACTTTCATATAATTTGCTTTATTATGTGTTCCTATTTTAATTATTATTGCAATTATTAATAAAAACACACGCGTATCAAAGAGGTTGCACAGTATTTAGTTATTCGTTATGTAGTACCAATAAACACCACTAGTTGGCGCCACTTGTGCCATACCTTAGTTTTATATTTGAAAAAGTTACGGTTGTGTCAATAGAGGGCGGCACTTGCACTTTACAATAAAATAGTGGTATGGTTCTTTGTTGTGGTGCGTAGATTTTTGGGGTAATATGTGTTTTGGTGGTGATGATAGATTATTTATTCCGTGAATACACACAGAAGCTTTATTTGTTATATGGGGTATTTTGTCAAACAATATCCAGATCACTTTTCAAACTTTATTATTTGCAAAAGTTAGCTAAAACGATCATGGCTGGTATCCAGGACAAAGATAGATTAAATTTCTGGTTCCATTACTTGATTATCTGTCATATCTGTCATTAGAGGTAATGTATTCTTACTTCATAATACTACTATTAAGAACGCAATGCGTGACAAAAAGTTTTATTAATTACCAGATTTAATGTCAGTTTTCTTCGCTAATTTGCGGTTCCAAAATTTATTGACAATACACTTGACAACAATGAGACTGTAATTAAAAATAGATAAAAAAACGCCATTAAAGCCTTCAATTCGAGTTCTATCAGACATGTGCTGTTTTCAACAATAACTACAATACTGTGCACTAATGATTTTTCAACTGACTTTCAAAAGGCAGAGGTTCTGACTTGGATTGTATTTTCTATATTTTATGTTATTTATCTCAGAACTTTGCTATTTATTGTCGACTTTCGACTTATTTTGATGGACCAATATGCTTTCCGTATGGTTCCATTTAAGTTTGAGGAATCAAATTGGAAGTCGGTTTTTTTTTTTAATCCAAACACTAAGTAATGCATCACTCGATCAAATTAAAGTGGGAACACATAGCCGTGTAGCGAGTATGTGAACACGATTACACTTGTATTTATGCGCCCCTGGTAGCTCTGGGAGCAGGACATGACGCCGCTCAAGAAGTCTCTGTCGAGCACCGGCCGCCGGATGTCTAGGATCGACCAGCTCGCCATGGTAATGTTTGTTACACGTTTGTTACTGGGTGATTGATGTGGCGGAATTACTCTGTATGTCATTTTGTGGTATCAGCTCTTTGTGAAACGAGAGAGGGATATGCATGCCTATAAATCCTAGCCCAGATGCTTGGGTAAACTGGGCGTGTGCTGGTCACACTTTGTAAGATAGTTCGGTCATAATATATGTATAAAACTAACAGGTATTACTAGGATTTTGTTCTGAGAGCCCCTGACAGTACTTTCGTAATCTATTTTTTGGTGTGCGACAGTCAAATAACAACTGGGTTGTGCGACATAATCGCATTTGAAATTCGCTCTTTTGATATTATACAAATAAGTTTGCTGGACACATTAATATTAACTATGGAATAAAAGTGTTTTACTTTTCTAAATAAAGTTTGTTATATTGGTATTTTAAATTAGTTATTCACTAATAGCGTGGCATAAAAGAAATGAAATTACTATAGGAAGTAAAATCGACAAAATCAAATTAGACGAATGTTTAATCAGTGACATTTAAGTCATTGAGCCCAGTATTCATTAGGAAAGTGAGCCTCTAAGTAATTACGTCATATCTATTAGCTTAACGTTTAGTCACAAGTATGCGTTAATTAGTAGAACCGTAAACGACTAATCAAGTTTCTATATAGGTATTTTATCTGGATTTCCCTTCGCCATAAGAGGAAAAGCGGCTGAAATGACATTCCTACCAACATGATCCACTATTGCCTCTTTCACTGCCTTTTTTTAATATATTAGAGTTCTCCATAATGTTCTCGAAAGACATGTGAAGTCTGCCAACCCGTACTTGGCCAGCGAGGTAGACTATGGCCTTACCCTTCTCATAATGAGAAGAGGCCCGTGCCCAGCTGTGGGACAGTATAAAGGACTGATGATGATGATGATTTCTACTAAATAAATGATAAATAAAATTTCATATATTTTGGGCCTGCTTTGTCCTTCATAATTGTAAAAATAAGACAGCAACTGTAACTGTTGTTCAATCGCCGCTTTTCTTCTTAACAATCATGGCGCTCAGTGCCTAATGTAGAACTAACAACAAGGAAATAAAGGGGTTATATGGGATTTCTGTTGCGGCCCCATTATATAGTGAACATTGGCAAAAACACAACTTTTCTTAGACAATGAGAGACATGTACAAAACTGGAAATGCATGATTTATGAAGTTGGTCAATGCAAAGTTGGGCACATTACTTGGGCAAAGTTATAATTGTTGAACGGTTTTGCATATTTGCATAGTTTTCTTTGAAGAAGGACAGTGTATTTTCTGCCTATCTAAGAGGATAGGTCAATAATATTTCATGGCATGGGTGTCGTTATATAAATAAGTTTTATTTAATAATACAGTCTTGTGTAGCTATGTCTTGCTAGTGATTTAGAAAAATAACAAGGCGGTATAACAATATTAGTGTACATGAATATTAGAATAGTGGTGTTATTAACGTGGTGAAGTTGACAAGTTAACATTACACATTTACACATATACAGACACACTTACACACATGTGTTTGTAGCGCTTTTGCTTTGAGATAGTTTGCATGCTAAGCTTGTTTGACTTCTGGCAGCAGCAGGATTTTAAAGCAGTTTTCTTTTGGCTATATACCTATTGTAAGCTTTATTTATAGTTTATTTAATGGTATACTAGTTTGATATACGATTGATAGACTGGTATACTTGTATTAATAATATAGTAGTATATAACGGTGTTTAATTCCTATAATCCAGCATTGGTTGAAGTTTAAATTTCTAACAAATATTGACCTAATAAAAATATCCCAAGAGAAGCTAATAAAAGGACAAATGTGATAACGACCATAGATCTATGTTATATCTTTTATCTATGGTAATTCTTAGATAATTTTTATTTAACTGAACTTTTGTTCTGCAAATGATATTTCTCAAATACTTCAAATTTCATCAACATGTTTCATAATTTGCCATTTAATTGTGGTATCTTAGAAGGAACCTGATAGCTAGTCTTGTTTGGTCGTATCACCATCCCTGATAACTCTTTTAAGATTAAATAAAATATTGCAATATAATTTCGCACAAGAAAGTAAAATATCTTTGCCTTGAAGTAAGGTTACAAATTAACTTTACAAAACGTAATACTAACAGACTAAAGCGAATCCCGGGCTTCAAGGCAAGTCTTGGAAGCAACTGGCATGACGTTAGGACAAAAATGTATAATATATGCAAAAGTAGTGATTACATGTTTTTAAACTTTCGCGATTGGTATACATTATACAAGGTTATTTAGCGGGTGCTACTATCGAATAAGTAAGATATTTCAAGCATAAATACCATTTGCCAACGTTTCGACTGACTTGCTCCGGTCGTGGCGGACAAATACCGAGGTAATTTATGCTTTAAATATCTTAGTTCATCGCGAGTAAGACCCGCTAACTGCCGTTTACAATATTCGATCTATCCATGGATTTTGAGATTCGAGATTCGTGTTCGACATATTTTGTATGAAGCTTGTGTCAAAAACGAATATAAACGATAAATCGAATATTGAATTCTGCAGTAAATAACCTTGTATAATAATGATATGTTGCGCAAGTACCAGGCGCTCATAACGTTCCGGTGATGTGCAGGCGATCAAGAGCGGCGGGTTCAACGCGCGCGCCAAGCTGCGCGTGGCGCTGGTGTGCGTGCGCGCTGCCGTGCGCCTGCGCCGCCTGCCGCACACCGCGACACGGGCGCTGCCGCTGCATGACGCGCTCAGGGATCCTTACACTATGCGGGTGCTCAGAAAAGTATGTACACTCTGTCTATCCTAATTTCATATTTTTTATTAATAAATAGATATCACGAAGGAACTTGGCGCACCCAACGAGCCCCGGCAGACCTAAAAAATGCTGTCTTGACGTCTAAGAGATCATAGGCATGCCAATGAACTTATCGCTAGAGATGCCGAAGACCGATCAAAATGGAGGCGGTATGGTAGAAAAGCGTGCCGCGGGTGAAATGGATTGAGAATAATGCTTAAAAATGGGACTGTAGACTGTAGATATTATGTCGCAAACAGTGCCGTAGCTAACCTTCTGCACCAGTTGCCTAATTAATAACGATACTCATAGCAGGCGCTACCAATACTAGAATTTGCCTGTTAAATAACTAACCCAAAGATAGTAGGATAAAGGAACTCTGAGTCATTCTAGTCAGCACTCCGCACTTCGTCACACCAGCTGTCATTGATTGTAATTGAAACCTATTACGTATCTTTATTTTCTATAGTGTTTCCAACGGGACATTGTGTGTATTAATGATAACACAGGGCTATCTGATCATACTGACTGAACATATTGTTATTATTAATTTCGCAGGTGATAGACGGTTGCGCGTTCCGCGTGTACGGCCACTGGGTGAAGAAGGGCGAGGGCCAGAACCGCGCGGCGCTGTTCGAGAACACGCCCAAGACGGAGCTGAAGAGCCTCTACGTCAGCAACCTCAGCCGATAGCGCCACACCAGCCCGCCATGGGACACTGCTGCGCCGACTCTGATCTCCTGGTACCGATGTGAGTCCACACAAACATTTACGACTATATTTATCTTATGGTCCTAGCTAAGTGTCCTAGCGCTATCCCAGTTGCAAGACTTAAGGATAGCACCACTCCCGCCCGCCACACGGGACCACTGCTGCGCCGACTCTGATCTCCTGGTACCGATGTGAGACTGTGAGTACACACAACACATTCACGATTTACATACATATACATACTGTAGACTCACGCCTGATTTTGACTCAAGCCTTATTCCGTAGTCTCTGCCTATACTGGATAGGCAGAGACTACGGAACTACAAATACACGAGTATATTCGTACCACATCATCGTCCTAGCGTTGTCCCAATTGCATCCCAAGATTTTGCGTTTCTATTGACCTGGAGCTGGGCAAAGTAAAGAGTAGCGGGCTATGAGTTAGGACCTATGAGTGCTATGGCCCTACTGAGTTGGCCGTCTGGGTTGTACTCCAGAATATAATCGATATCGACATTGAGCCGGTGAAAGGTAAATAACACATAAAAATTGTAGATTTCGAGACATTTTTGGAGATTTATATATTATGTAGCACGCATAGCTGGGCACCGTTAATCAAATAATTAACTTCGTTAATCGCTAAACCGTTACTAAAAAAAGTTAACTTCGTTAAACGTTAAAGCGCTACATTTGGGACGATTTAACGCAAGTTAACGTTAACCGTTAATCCGTTAATACATGGTAAAATAATCTTTAATCTTAATCTGCGTTAAAGATCTATTCATAAGAACTGTTAGTTTGGGTTTTGGGAATTAACAGGTTAGGAACAAAAAAACGACGTGTTAATTTAGAGTAAACATAAAATTTTTTACTTCGGCACCATACCTGGGAAATTACTGGTTCAGGAGATATTGAGGTTCAAAGTTAGAATGGAATTTTTCTAATTAGGTACAAAATCGATGCATTTACCCCGCCAATATGTTCTTTAGATGACCTTATCCATGGGGTTGTGCCCTACAACCCAGTATAAGGTATATAAGGTAGGTATTTCGAGAATTGCACGCGCGCGCTTTTAATTGCGGTTTAAAAAAAGTGAAAACTCTAAAAAAAATATCGTTTCCCGCGTATTATTTTTGGTTAGTATGATTTGGCATGATGTCCACAATAAGTAGACTTCGGCTTGGTGATGGGTCTTGTGACACCCTGTATATGTACAATAGTTCCATAGTTTATTTACTCATTGCACAAAACAAATCGTGAATGACGTCTGGTCAGGTTTATCTATTTTATTTTGACATTTTAGTTGTAACTGCTTTTCAAAACGTCAACAACAATGGCGGACGCACTTTTTGACGTAATGCTTCTGATAGGTGTTCACTGTCACATGATTTAATGTATTTATTTTAGTTTAAAAACCTGAAAATAACATTAATCTTAACTTTTGATGATAAATAATTAACTTTATTGACATCTACAAATAATAATGAATCTTTAGATACTACAATCAAACCGAGTTATTCTTAGTGGACACAAGCCTATTCTCAAAATCTTCACTCCGCGCAAACAGTTGCCACTATTCACTACTTTTCTCCAATCCATTCCGACCAGCCGGCCCCCTTAGCCAAATGGTATTCGATTAACGATATCGCTAATCGCTAAGTGCAAAAATGTATGGAACTGACATAAGCCTTCGATATATCACGTGGTCAACGAGGAAGGATTTTCTTATGTTGCCATGGCAACCAAGCGTTAGCGAAATTAGATATCAGAAGCGAATGCCATTTGACTAGGGCCAGTTCTGCGCCAATGGAAACGAATCCTTCGCCTCGGAGTTGAGTTCCGCTTACTAGTCTAATCAGATATGACAGCAAATCAGTTTTCCTACCAAGCGACTGCTGTCTATATTTGACATAAGCTCCGTAACACAAAGAGATAGCGATATTCCATAGCTTAGCTCTACTCATGACAGCCATATTTTAATATTTGTATAATATTATCTGCTTAGTTCTTAAACAATCCTTATCAGTGGGTGATGAAACAGGGTCATACATAATATAGCCGTTACTGGCAAAAAGGCAGCCATAGCCCAGTCAGCCTAGTGAGTTGTGTTGGTCAGAGAGCAGTCGTTCTCTGGAAATACTAAATATTCTGTCAAATCTGAGGGCTTAGACATAGTCTTAGCTCCTCATTTTTAATATCACTATCGTTTGGTGCCATAGTAACATAAGCTATTTCGTTATTTGTCGACCACGTAACAAATCGAAGGCGTTAGCCAGTTTCATACATATTTACACTATGCGAATAGTGATATTGCTCATCCAATGCTATTTGTCTAGGCCCTCTGGTAGAACTATTAAGCTGACGCCTGGCTCCAAAGCGCAAAGTCTCGGATGCAACCGAGATATCGCTAAAGCGATGATGAAACTTATCATGTCAAAGTAACTATAAAGCATTTCATTTGCGATGTGTTTTATGTGATGTATCGTGAAAAAGGTTCATTCTCTTGTCTCTCAAAAATCACGGCGGAAAGGAGCCGGTATATGTCGAGAATCCTAACTACTATGATTTTCTAACGACCGATTTTAATATTTGATAAATCTATGGATTTGCCTACGAGTGATACATATTTGACATAAGCTTCATACAAAATACATCAAATATGTATCTCTAGTAGCCGAATCCAAGGATAGATCAAATATTGCGTATCTTCTGCATCCTTCATTCAATATTGTGTTCTCAGCTCCTAGAGTCAATACTAACATTCAAGGGCGGATCCAGGGGAAGGGCAGCTAGGAGGATCAAACCCGTCCCAAAAGTATTTGTTTTATTTTAAAGAAAAAATGCTTTTTATTGTTTCCCTGGATAAAATACTTCCTTTTCTAGGTTCCTGGATCTGACATTACTCACATCCCCTCTTATTCACACCATTTTCGCAAACGTGTTGCGGTCCCTCCTATATCATATCTCTGGCGCTTTTGACACCGTTTTACAAAACAGCAGCATTGGCTACAGCCAATGCTCTCATGAAAAGCATAATCTTATGGATGCTACAGTAAAAAATATGTATTCTGACATTAATACTCACTCACCTCACCGAAGAATAAAGCTCACACTTGGGCATTATAGTAAGTTGAGGAAGCTGGCGATAAGTTGCCCCAGGGACCAGTATTAGGGCCGTATTAAGATTCTTTGGCATACCCATACCATCTGCGGGCACGTTGACAGATGATGGTTTTTTGCTTATTCATCCCTACTACAGTAGAGTCTATGGTAAAGCTTGAATACAAGTTTCAGTTAAACAAACATTCGAGTGAAAGTAATTGTTCACAGCAAATCGTAAATTTTGTGACAAGCTTCTGAATTAGCGCTACCACAAACCTTGTCCCATAGTTGGTTTCGGGATCTTACTCCTTCTCCTTTTTCTAACGACTTATGCTTGCGTTGTTCATTAACTTGGCCACCACTGGATACTGTATAAGAATGACGGGGGTAGTCTAACGACGTTACATACTGTTTGGTGTATTGTCTCTTATGCTGTACTGACATAACAAGTGATTTTGCCTAAAATACACTTATGAATGCCACTAAGAGGTACACTTACAATTCTATAGGTATATCCTAAATACATACCAATGATTACGTTCGATTTGGTGAAATTTTCTGAAAGCATAGTCTTGAACGTTATCATAGTTTAGGCAAAATTGGTACAAGGCCATATGTTGTCACCCATCGACTAAATACCTAATTTAGAGCTCAAATGTTATTTGACCTAGCCCTTAGTTAGGCAGCAGGCACAAATACCAGTAAGTGCCTAATTAAGGGCAGTAGCAAGAACCTAAGACTTGTAAGTTCGAATGCCTAATTTTACTAATTAGATTTATTTTATTAACCATGAAAATTGTTCATTGTCAACAGGAGCACTTCACGCACCAGGCTAGCAGAATATATGAAGACGTGTATTATCGTTGTAAAGAAACCACGTCTCAACGAGTGATGTAGGTTAGTCGTAGTTAGACGTACGTAGTACATACTACATAGCTATATTAGTTCAATTCTCCACCTGTATTAATTATTCTATTATTGACTAGTGACAGTTTAAATACGGTGTTGCTGACGTCAAAAAATGGATGTATAGGGTTGCCAACTTTAAGTATGACATTTTAAGACTTGAAGATGGCTGCCATGACTACGCACGGTCCTAAGAATCTGTCCATTTTCTTTTCTAATAACAGTGGTTTAGCATAAAACTGCTGCTTTAATAGAACGACTGCAAATTGAATTCGCATGTTAATCTACAACAAATTGGAGTCGAATTTCGTGTTGTTGACTGCCATTACAAGTGTGGCTCAAAAACACCCATTATAATAATAAAGACAAATTACGAAAAAGACAAAACTCTTGTAAAGTTCGCAGCCCTATTTATATATAACGTTACAAAATTAATGTAGTACAAGCGTGAATGGAATAGCAATATAGCAATGTGATGACTTGTTATAATTATTTCCGTTATTTCTTTTTAGCTGTTAACGTTTTCTCACTATGTTAAGGTCCACAGTAGATGTAATTTAGTATTATTGTCCTGCATACATATTATATTATATTGATCAAAATAGTCTTATAAAATCATTTATATAATATATTTTGTATAATAGCTCATTAATATTTTTGGAAGTTTCCAAAGTGTGATTTTATATATAACAGAAGCAGATTGTACAAATAATAGATTATTTTCAAATAGCAATAATGTAGATTCGTACGATGTATGTCAAATATATCACATTGAGGTGCCTTCTTAGTTTTTGGTGCGAGATTTACATATTTTTAGTACGTATTTATTTAATTTGAAATAATAGTGTTTGAAAATTTTCAACGGATATAATATAAACGTGTGTTGAAGTTGAAATAGCTATTAAAACGTGTCACTGCAAAATAATTATTTTTGACTATAAACACACTTGAAGACACTTATAGACAATCGATTGCAGATTTAGAATTCTCTAATGAATTTATGCTGCGCCGTTATCCGCAGCATATTTAGTTGCTATTTCTTTAAAACTAATGTTAAAATGTACCTATTATAAAAATCACGAATTTATTCCTAACGCTTTCGTCAATGTAAAATAAGACGCCCAAATTGTCATCACGATGTACTCATAAAAAAAATGTTATAAAAACGTAAGTTTTTGGCACATGACATAAAGTAATGTATACTTCAAAACAAAGTATGTATTTTGTATAGAACTTCAGCAGTAGTACCTACTAAAGCAATGTAACAGACATTTTATTATATATTACTTAATTATTTAATACTGTAATATTTATTTATAGTGTATTTTATATGTATATAAATCACATCTGAAGCCCACATTTTTCATTTCAATATATTTTAAATAAAATAATATTAATATGAATCTGTTTTGTCATTTACACCAAAATGAAAACTTATTCAAGTTACTAAGGAGTTCCTATTTGCTTTTCTCATTTTATTTTAATGTGTTTGCGAATTGTGTTTCACTAAAATGATGAATTTTTATTAAAAAATCTAAAGCATAAGTAGCACCTTCCAGTGTCAGCTAGACTGCCCCAAGTAAAAATGAACTAAAACGAAATATAAAAAAATATTAGATAAAGATTGCTGTAACAATTATAACCTACATAAGAAATTGAGGTGAGTTTACCTAAAATCGTCCTATTAGTTTCGTTTTATTTGTACGGAACCCCATTACTGGTATTTATCACATTTGTATCATTTGTTTTAATTGAATTGTATAAAATGTATTGTGATTATGAAATTGTAATAAGTTGTGTTATGTCCAGAATAATAATATATGTACTACAAGCTCCCAGGATCTATGAAATTCAACAGCTTTATAGATGTTTTATCACACTAAATAAAATAAAGTTATTTGAAATCAAGTTGTTGATTTTATTATACCCTGCACTTACCCTGCGTCTCTGGAATAATTTGCGTTACCTTGTATTAAGTCTGAAACCTGAAGCAATATACTCTCTAGTCGTTTCTTCATTGATCTAAAAGCTTGAAATTTACAAATTCATTCGCAAAATTTCAAGCAGGCACAAATACAGTTAGACAATACATTTTGTTGGATTTTACCCAAAATAATGTTGGCTCGTGAAAAAGTTCCCCTCGCTGTTGCAATCATTTCTCCCTTTAATCTCCCAGGGTACTTGTGGAGTGCACATAATTATGTACTTGTTTACAACGCGCGTGTTCTCGCCTCTCCCAACTATGTCACGCGCATACACGCGATTATACACCTAATGGCAGCAGATATAAAGCTCATTTCACCTCCCGGACATAGCTCTTTGTTAACAAGTAGTGAATGAAAAGGTTAGCTTTTGGACCCTTACGGAACACATTGTAAATACCCAGCACTCACCGAGCTCTTTGTAGCGAAATATTACTGAAGTTACAACATTGAGATGACAGAAATAATAGGAGCACTCGTTTGCAAGTATTTTTCGTATAAATGAGAACGTACTAGCTAACAAGTAGTTAGGCGGCGATATCCGAGGAAGTGAAAGTCGGCCGGAGCCACGCACGTGCGCCATCGCGCCGGTCGATGACGCGCCTCCGTGGACACTACTCGGAGGATCGTAATTTCCATAACGATTTTTGTCAGGAACCGGCGAGGATCACACAGGAAAAGCGGGAGATGTAGATGTCGACTTGGGGCGGCAGCGTGCAGCGGTGAGAGTGGCGGCGGTGTGCGCGGCGGAGCATGCATGTTCCGCTGCAGTGGCATCGATCGCGCGGTGCGGCGCGCGTGGCGGGCGGCGCGGCGGGCGGCGGCGTAGTGAGCGCGGCGGCGGTTGGTGTGTGGCGCGCGTCACGTGACCGCGGGGGCCGCCATTGGCGGGGCGCGCGGCGCCACGTGAGCCGGCGGCGCGCGTGGCAGTCGCGGCGTGACAGCGGGCGCGCCAGGACCGCGCGCGGCGCCCGCAGCGCGACATGAGCCTGCTCGACACGCTGCTCGAGGCGGCGCGCTTCATCGAGCTGCAGGAGCGGCGCACCCGGGGTGAGTAGTGCCGCCGCCGCCGACGCTCGCCGCCGCCGCCCGGTGCGGAGCCGACGCCCGCCGCTCTTGACCTTGAGCGGCACGCAGCCGCCCCCGCCCCGCGCGCTCCCGGCCCGCCTCGGCCTCGCCCCACGTAAACAAAGGAAGCCTGAAATTTACTCGTCGCCCGCCACGCACCGCACGTCCACCTCCGTTTGCGCTCACCGTGTCTGTCCGCGCCGCCCGACCAGCGCGTTTATCTGTCGTGCTCGGCTATCTTCGTGCCGGTGTCCGCGATCGAAAACAATTTTATTTGCGCATGCAAACGAGACGACAAAAAACCCGGCACGTACACGTAGAAAATAAACTCCTCGCTAACGTGTTTTCCTAGTCGGTGTGGATGGTGGGTAAGCGGTGTGTGCGATGTGTACGTGGAGCGGGTTAGTCAACATAACGCATGACGCATTGGCCGAGGCGGGCAGGGGGCGCTCGACAGTTTGGTCAGCTGATCGACGCGTGTGCGGGCGAGCGAGGGGCGCGGCGCGGCGAGCGGGGAGAGCAGGGGGGGGAGCGGCCGCCGCGTCCCTGCGTGTGCACACGCATCGTGAGACACGGCCAGTGCGCTTCACTATATGCATTTTAAAGTAATTTTAACATCAACATCCTCTCCAAGTGCTCTCTCATAGGTTTTCGAATGTTTACCTCAAGAAAAACTAGCACAAGGCACGGTTGCGTAACGGTGCGTGCGTTGTACCCAGTCGTAGACACATCTATTGTTCTTACGATACTCGATCAACTCATTGTCTTATTGTGCATTATCGTATCTAGTCGTAGGCAAATAGCCGTACTCACAGACTGACTACAATGTGTCGCTCCCCACGAACCGTCTCGACGTCTCTACTCAATTCGTGTTTATAAAAAATGTAAACATCCTGAGCCGAGTTTACTACTAGAAATGGACGTGTAACACCGTACAGCAAATTAATCTTTTGTTTTCGAATTATATCGAGAAAGTGCGTAATACACGATTACAATTATTAGATTAGATTACTTATGAGAGAAATGCCAATAACGTTTTATTCCCCTGATAACATTATCACCTCTGGAAACTTTGTGATACTTCGATAGCACCCACGTAACAATGCAAAAAAACGTTGCAAGCCGGAGCCCGTCTTTATCCCAACCGTCATAAATTGGGCATCGAAATCTTTAGGGACCGTAAAAAACTTTTATTACGCCAAAAAAACTTGTGGTACAAGAGAAATGTTACAATTCAAACCGGGTCTTAGAGCTTCTGCCTGACTTCAGCTTGAAATATGCGGTGCGTGTTATTAAACATCTTGTTAACCATTTGGTTTGCATTCGTTTTACGTAACATTTACTTAAGGTAATTACATTCTAATTACTTTTCGGCACTACGCAGAAAGAGCAGTAAAAGACTAGGTAAAGTAATTGGTCGCTCCTCCCTACATTGGATAAATACTTGTGTAATCCGTAGATATGCCCCAATCTTTGTTACAATTTTATGACGCCGCTTGTAGCACAGGGACCATTCCTTGTTCCAGTGTACCTTTACATAAAATTCTTTCTACAAAACAACTTTAACGTATACGGGGTAGCTACATCCATTTGGTAATAAAACTACTTTTTCCAATGATGAGAAAAAAGGTTGTTGGAACAAGGCTGGGTCGACGCGTTTCTCCGCAAGGCGCGTTATCATGTTTGTCCGACAGTTATCAGCGAACGACTAGCCAATACTACCTACCTATAGCGTGGCTTTAGTACCGTTCTGTCGACGTGACTCGGTGCTCAATCGTGATACCCTATCTCAAATCAACTTTTTGCGCTCAACGCTACAATAATAAATACTGTTTGGTTTTGCCGAGTGAATGAAATAAAATCGTCGTACACGTAAAACTTTTTGTCCACGACGCTTTGTTCAGAAGCGTTATATATTTAACCTCCTATCTGTTTATTTGCTTGTTGTTATGGCCATTACATATCACATATTAACGCTGTATAAAATGTGAATGCATACTACATTTTACAATTGATTTTCCTCCGTTACTTTGTGGGCGAAAAACGAAACGATGCAGATTGTAGAGCGTTCAATGCGTTCATTGTCTTTTGAGTGCGGTTTTCCTATTAAATATTTTTTCCTGCAATAAGTGTCTATTTATTTTACATTGAATATTGTTCAGTAGTAGTAAATGTGTCCAATTCTAGTATCCCAGCGATGTAATGCCTGTTATCCTATAAGTACGTCACGCACAATTCGGGTGGCCGGAATTTCCGTCCCGTTGGGAATTCCATTTAGCCGTCAAATCGTTTTAGTCGTTACGAGGTACTTGGCTAAGGATCATCAATCTATCTCACCATTTCTGCCTGTTGTTGTTAAAGTACAATTGATTAAATCATTTGGAATGTGAAGTTTGTTATTATGTGCAATCTAAATATAGATGTGGATTTATTGGACAATTATTCTGGGATGCTTCAGTTTTCAAGGATTCTATATGTAGTCTCTATGTTTACTCATAAAGTGTTTTTTCGTTGTAGTAACGTTGTAAGATGCGTAGTGTGTGAATCAACACTGTTGCAACCAGTGTACAATATACGAGGCACATTCATCCGTCCCTCGCTCCTAGCGCGTGTTATGACGAACTTCATTGCATCATTCAAGCTTAAACTGCCGCTTCTAACATTTGTAATCTATTCCGTCAAGCAATACACACTCATCACGTACTAACGTACCTTTGTCTTATGTAATATAGATGTCATATCTAAATTACTATGATTCTACTATTATTTTGAGCCGCAGGCATATTTTCTTCTCCATTAAGATCAAACGTTAAATGTTCTTCAAGCAAACGTACCTACTACCATGCTATGATGCCACGTTTTGTTTTCCGATTTGACCGTGCAAATTATTTGCATATTGATTTACTCACAAGATTTGTTGTTTTCATTCAAATTCATTTATACCACAACACTGATTTTATAAATAATTGTTATCAAATACAGAAATGCTCAAAACCACAGCTTATTAGTTAAATCTGAAGTGACATTAACAGAACGTTCTAAATTGTAGTATTTTGTTTAAATGGTGGCGGACTATAATTTCATCGCCTTGCTAAAGTTTTACATGACTCGAAAATCCAATAACTTGACTAAAGAAGTTAGCGTCAGACGAATTGCGGTTAGGTGACGATATTGTAATAGTGGTTCATAATAATATAGTTAACATTATAGCCGGTTGTAATTAGCGGGCCCCTGTGTAGTCGGGTCGGGCCGTCGGGCGGTTAAGTAGGCGCGGCGAAACAATCGTATCATCAAGGCTCGTGTAAGGTCGGCGGTGGTACGACGGTACACGCCGCGCTGTATGGTGAAAGGGATCGCGTGACCTCGCCATCTGCGACTGGTCTGTGAGGACGCGTACGCTCCTACTCGTAGTATATTGAACTTCGGAGGAAACGAGCGGCACGATGCGACGCACGCCGCTGCAGCCATTAGTCACACAAACGAGTGCTTGTGCTTGTTTCTACTTGCAGAAACCCGATAAGATTATCTGAGCGCCTCCACTCGCAACAAACTCGTCGCATTTGAATACAATGCCGCGTCGCCACCGCCGCCGCTGCGTTCAATATAACCCGCACTAAAACTTTCTTTTCAACTAAACTGTTTACTCAATCTTCTCTATATTTAATACGTCAACCTTCCTTGTTAATATCTATTAGAATTGTTAATGTTGTGCCAGGAAACAGAATAGAGAGAGTGTATAATATTATCCAAATATTGCTTATGTATTAGAGTTTGACAACGGTAACCTCAGACAACAACCGTTAGATCTTAAAATTTCCAATGAGCTGGAATATATAATTAATTGGAAATGTAACAAACTTCAACACGTGTGGCCACTGGATTTGGTATTTTCGCGAGAGGCCACGAGAGCAGAGCATAGCGTGTTACTTGTTGTTGTGGAGACCAGACGCAGTAACGACCCGGCCACGCTCATGTGGATCATTAATCAATTCGAATGTTGTCGGAGTGTATTCTCAAACCCGTTTTTATCTAAACCTATTTATTTTAACGTGTATAAATGATGGTGTGTATACTTTTATCGAGTAAATCAATTGCATAAATCAAAGAGCTTTCGCACGACGCAGACGGGTCATATCTCGACATCCGGTGGGTGGATCCCCCTTGCCCAGTGTTTCCACTTCGACTCTCATATCGTTAATATCTTTAATGTTGTTAGCGATTGTTTAAACGTGATTTATTCACTGCAAACTATTGAGCGTACTAATTGCATGCAGCCAACAAGTTACAGAAACCTGTCGCGCAGTTTCGTAGACAGCTTGTGAACTAACATCGGCACGCATGAGGTCAGTTCCGTCGGTTGACGGAGTGACACGTGACACTTGCTCATTGTTACATTGTGTATAATTTGATTCTTGATGATCAAGTGATTTTTGGTTCCAAAAATAGAATGTAGGCATGGTGCTGGGTCGCATCGCAACAACTTGCTAAACCGGCAGGTGTGGTTGCAAAAGGTACAAGAAGAGGGAGGTATTTGTGTGGCGGTGTTCCCCGATCGAGGTGCGGGGGGTTTGGTGCCGCGGGCGGTAGAGGCGTGAGGAGGTGAGGAGGTGCGGGGTGGTGGCCCGGGCTGCACGCTGCACCGCACCAAGGTCAGCCGCCGCACGCATGCGCGTCCCTCCCCCTACCTGCCACCTTATCGGAACTCGGAACCTGCACCCGCGCCACTTATGCGTTCCTGTGACTTGCACTCCAAATAATGCTCCCTCCTACTGTCGCACTCGAGCTTCAATTCAACCCTTTCTTTACACGAATACCGGCTCGAAATCTGTTTCGGACAACATTTGACTAGCCAGATCTAGCCCAATTTTGAACTTGGTACCTACGATTTTATAGGAACATAACTTTTCTGCAGTTCGAACAATTTTATAAATGGTTAAGAACCTGCTTTGGAATCATTTGAGTTATTTACTTTTAATAGGATGCGTTTTTTTATTGTCTCAGCTGTCAAGAACCATGTATGCTATCGGCAAATCATCTTCTGGGAGAATTCAAAACGATCTGCAGTCAGTTTTAATTGCTCTGCAGCAACAATTATTGTACATCTGCACCTATCCATGTTCAGCAATTCACAACTGCAATAAAAAGCCTTGTCTCGGTTTTTTTTCCGCTTCCGCAAATCGATCAGGGTTCAGGGTTCCGCACTTATAAGTATTTGACTATTCTTGGATTGATCGTTTATACGTAGCCGTCGTATCCGAGAAGCATATATGTGGAGTCGAGATAACACGTGCCACTCAGTGTGCGTCGTACGACGACCAAATGTACGCTATGCCGTAAACTCTCGGAGAAATCCTATTATGATCGCGGAGATTACTGACGTGACATCATGACCAGTTTAAACATTAACGCGCAAAAGCACTCACATTTCGCCCCACCTCTTATACGACATAACTACGCCAGTCCCCGTGTACTTATTCTCAAATAGTATATAATCCATCTGAGAGTTGAGACTAGTTTATTGCAATGCTGTCCCAACAAGCGGACGCCTTTATAGCAGTCTGGAACCACTTTACACGCTCACCGTAACACCGTCTTCATCTAGGTCAAGCTTGTGAGGCTACAGTTTTGTGCTAAAGTATGTTTGTGTGTAAGGGAAGTCTGACAATAGTGGCTGCGTCGACCACGTATCATTAGAAAGCTATTCGCCATTGTGGCTCGTGCATAAGGAGCGGCGCGTCGCAGGCCACCACACGACACTCTACTCCTACGTTTGTTCGCACAGTTGCGCCGCTCGATTCGGTTGCAATGTTCCATTCACCTTATTCGTCGGCGACGAGGTTCAGTGACTCCGACGCCGACCGACTAACTCCTCGGAACACGTCATCTGCGTGCTAATGCCGCTGTTTCATCACCTACGGCCGATCGCCACGGAGTTGTTTAAATTCTGTAGGTGTCCACGGCGCGGCCGTCGGGGCGACCTCTTTTCGCGGGCGGCGGCGAATGCGCCGCGCGCCGCCGTGCAGCGTTATGTAAAGTGAAGCGCGGTGCAGCGGTGAGCGTTGCGCTCGACCGCGTGCGCGCCCCCCGCACGCCGCCCCCTCCTCGCGATTTCGTTCGCCGTCGGTTTCACTCGCGGCGAGCGGCGGCGCGGGGTTCCGGAGGTCGCGTACCTCCCGCCTCCTCCGCCCTCCTCGGAGACGGAGCCGGTCCGCGGTCCGCAGCGGCCACTCAGTCGTCGAGCGGATTGCGTCGACGGCGGTTGGCTCCGCGCCTCGCCCGTCGCTACTTAGTCTGATGACCCGTCGCCGCGACATGCCGACGCTGACAGCGCTCGAGTGAATCGCACCGGCCGCGTCGTCGCGCTCGCACACAGTACGGTCAGTCGCGCTTCCGTTTCGGGAGTCGTTCGTGGTGATTTCGCGGCTGCGTTTGCGACGGTCACGAACACGCTCGTCGAGCTGACGACGTCGTGTTGAAAATAGCGTGCGTTATCATCGCGACCTCGAGCGGCGAGACGAGATAGCGCGAGGTCGGCGGCACCTGCGTCGCGCCGCACCCCACGTGCCCGCACCACGGCCTGCTGCACCCGACACCCACTAGTGCACCATCACCACAGCAGCCAGCCGCCACCCTCGCGCTATCTCATCTCAGCCGCTGCCGACGCTACACACACTCTTGGATTTTCACAATTGACGTTCAATTATAGGTAGACTATTGCCCCACTTGGAACTTGTGACATCTTCAACTCTCCACTGTGATGAATCTGACGTAGACCGGCTGCATGCTGCATTCTTTATGACACATCAGTAAATGAAAAGTGGTTTAGTGAGTAAGCATTGTAACATTATTGTAATAATTCCTTACGTAATATATACCTCAGTAACAAGGACATTACAGATATATTACAATACTAACTTTATCGCTGCATACTCGTATGATTGAGTACCTTTGAATTTCTGCTTAGTTTCGAAATTATATTAGTTGTTTTAAACTTCAGTCGACGCTAACAAAAGTTAAGCTATTTTCATAATTATTGTCTTAATATGTGTCATTGAAGTTTTGTCCATATTTAATTTTACATTGCCTCTTACTCTACCAGGTGACGTCTCCTGTGTCATCATCTTGATGTCTATCTTATGTTTGACTTATATTTCACTCCACCGCAAAACATTATGTTGAATTAAATTACTTTGTTTCTTCATGACTTAATTGGATACACTCTTTAATATTTTGAAACCTTAAGTTGGGTGTCTTGTCATTTTTGTAGTTGTCGGTTCTCCGTATATTGATTCGTATCGTTATTATCCGTCAACTTCAAGGCTGCGATGTTTATTGACTAGCATAATTAAATTTGCTTCCTGAACAACTATGACAACTTACTGAGTAATAAAATGCTATTGTAGTTTCAAGGGATCATCTAACCCTAGATTTGGCAGATAATGAATGCAGACCAATGAGGAATTTTATGAATGTCATAACAGAATCGAAGGCGTTACATGACGTCAAAATTTGTTGTTTTGTCGCAAAGCTTATCGGCTAGATATTTATACAGATATTGCCTACCTATACTTTAAAATAAATTCGGGGATTTTTCCACTGCAGAACATTCTAAAACAATTTAATTAATTACTGCTTTTCATTGTGATTGTTGTATCTTTGAATTTTCTTCTATCTTGGTCGAGTATAGGGAAACTTTTCTAATTATTGTCTGACCAGCATAGTCTCATGTAACACGGAACTTATAATAAAATTATATGACTTATAAAATCCCGGCCTAAAAGGTCTTTCTCTCATAATCTCTTAATTGGATAACAAAAACAAAAGACGCGAATCAGATATCTGCCTTGTTTAATTTACATTTACATGGCTTTGGCAAAGTTTCGTATGGGTGATACCCATTACTGTTCATTAACTTTACATTTAACACAGTAATTATCATTGGAATTAAAGTTGACGTCTCCTAAAAGTTTTGTCGTAACGGAATTATTTCGAAACACGCACAAAAAATGGCAATACAATTTTGCTCTGGCTCATAAGTTGTTCGTAAAAGTGAGCCATCTTTTCAACAATAGTATATAGCTGTTCCGGTTAAGGCTGTTTTGCCAAAATATATGGCAATATTTCGGTTCCAGGTATTTTTGATGCCTCCTGGTGAAAAATGCCCGCAAAAATTGCTTACAACTATATCTGAGATATAGGTACTAAAAATCTCTTCTGAAATCGGTCAACCCGTTTCGGAGGAGTTCGATAAAAACATGGTGATAGGAGATTTTTTTAATTTTTATGAGGCGGCTGTACCTAACGTTGATAAGCTTTGTTGCTTTTATATAAGCGTACGAGTGTCACTATAATGACCTCAACACATGACCATCTGATCCATCGCTGTAGCAAAAAGTGATCAATCAACTTTCAGCCAAATTTGAATAAATTGGATTTAAATTTGAAGGTTGTTACCCTTTACTTTTGCGACTCCGTCAACTGCTTGCCGACTGCTTGTCAGACACTGTGGAGTCGATTAAACAAACACAGATGATATCATAGTCATGCATCTTTGCATTGTAATATGACAGGTGCAAAAACGCAGGAACCTAAAATATAATATGCGATGATCAGGAAATCCTATTAAAAACCTATGAAATCATAAAATATTCCTCATATCTTTTGCTAAAGTTTTAAAGCTTATTGATCAGTTCAATGGATGTATCTAAATCGATATTATATTTGGGAGATAATAGTATTCCTAGAGGGATAGACAACGACAGTAGCTCTGTGGAATAGCTATTATTCTGTCAGATCAGGTTAGACCTCGTACTCCAAAATGAAGTCTTGGATGGAACTGGGACAGCGCTGTATGATGATGGAAGTATTCCTAGATTATTGCAGTACCATCAAAAATTACTGTCATTACAAAATGATGCTATTCTTAATATGCGCACATACATTAGAAGCACGTCATGGTAATTAGAGAGTACTTGTGTTTATTATAATGTGGCGACTGAGCCGCTCAGACGCACATGGCTTGAGATTGTGATCATTTTATACCACACTCGGACGCATTTACGGAGATTACCGATGATTGCCGAGATGTATCTACTCGCGATAACTAGCTTGAACTACGATTTCCAACTTGACATTCATGTTATAAAGAGCATTGCACAACTTATAATTGATTTTATTATAAAATCAATTATTATGTTGCACAATCTATAAAAAAATGCAAGTGCTGACATCGTGTGTCCTACATATAAATACAACGCATCAATGTTAAATGTAAAGCGCATATCAGAAGACTTTAATTAAACTCTGACATCATACTAACATTGAGGTAGGACGGCGAACAATTTTACATTTCCAACAATTTCTTGCATAATGCCATTATTATTCGTGTCATATTTACCGACGTGAGTAGGGCTTAAGCATATAGGTCGGTTTCTAGGAAGAGAACCTTTTTGTGTCGAACCTCATTTGAATAATGCTAAAATATGGGCGCGGATCCCAATGTCTTCTAGAACATTTTATTATGAGCTCTCTATCGTTTCAAATGTCTATGATAACCAGTCCTTGAGCAAAATCTATGCATATCCTTCTATATAAGTTCCTTACACATTCCACAGACCTCGCAAAAAATATGATTTAAAATGTTACGTCTTTATTAAACAGTTATTATTATCTTTGTTAACTTGTTTGTGATGAAACAGTAGGAGACTTCAATGTCGAAATAAAACGGACTATGAAAATATTCACATTATCTTTGAGATAGGTATACCTAAAGATAATAATTATGTTATTGACTACACAAACAAAACAAAACTCAAACGAATGGACAAACAAATAAATGAAATGTAAATGCCATTGACCTTTGTAACGGTTCATTTGTGATTTTCCATAAAAGTATAGGATCTATAGATCATACTACTCTACCCTTTTTTTTGTTACAGAGGCCAGTAATTGCGCCGACTTAAATCTAGAAGGATCTTTGTTCAGTTTGCAATCCAATGATCGCATAGGTCGACTAATAGAAGTTATAGTACACAGCGTAGTAGACTAGCGCTAGTGTATAGCGAGCGGTTGCGCCGGCAGGCAAGTGTAGTTACATAATATAAACACGGACACGTGTCGTCGTTTGTATCGCTTATATAACTTGCGCGTGTGTACGCTCGCTTACGTTGCCGCGTCGCCTCGATATGAGCCCGGCCTTACTGGAAACTGTCTTGTAATCATTATTGACCTACACCATCATATCCTGCTTCACTTCCAATATCATTTAGCATCACTTCATTCTTTCTACCATATGATTTGACTTCCATGTTAGGATTACTCCGTTTATTACTTGTTGTTGCCTTTATCAGATACGTTATATTAGTTTTGATAAAATTTCTGAATACACAAATTTATCTATCTCGCGCCAACTTTTCTCTAGACGTTTCGACGCAAGGTTTGATGTTGTTGTATAAGCTATCGTTTGTTATTGCTTTCAACGATAACAGTAATGCTTTTCAGGCACGTGTACCTACACCTATAGTTGTAACCAAACCGATAACGTTACCTACTTCACTTTGCGAACACTCCAACACCTGTTCGCTTTTCTTTATTTTGCCACGCTTCATTGGATATTCGCTTCTTGGCTTCCATTCAGTCCCAGTGCGTCATTTAGACAAAAACTATACGTACTGTATCAAACGTTACTTCTTTAGTTACCAGACGTTCTCGTCAATTTGTTTCTACACCTAATATTTAGTTTCACTTTCACCGACTAACCAAGTTTAACTTACATCGAAAGAAAATTACTTCCTCCATTAAGTCCGTTAAAGTAATAAATTACATATCCAATCAAGCCCATAAATTATTGCAAAATTTTCTTGATCATATGCAGATATTAATATCCATTTCATCCTGAATATTAAAATATGCTAAGCATATTAATATTTTTTATCGCATTTGTTTGTATCAAGAAACACATTCCGTATGTTCTTTTGTTTGCCGATGGAAAATCCACTATGTCTGCCAATTCAGTCGGTGTGTGTACCAGGGGCGCACGATGTGGTAGGAGGTAGAGCTAGTTGTCAATGTCTGTTGATGGCAGGCGCGGGGCGAGGCGCGAGAGGCGCGGCGTGTGCACGTGCCGGCGGGTCGTGCCATGCGTTCGACGCCCTCCCCGCACTTGTTGAGCGCTGTGTCGCAGCACTCCGTGCCGACACGGCGCGGCGGTGGCTAGGTCGCTCGCACTTACAACACTCATTCTAACTAGCACCTAACTTGCTCATACATGCGCCGTCTCATTCTTGCGAACATCACTAAGCGTTGGAATCGAGACTATTGATTTCACTTAGATTTCCTCAAATGCAAAATTGCTGCAGTACACGACAAAATGTTGCGTTCTCTGACACTACTTGTTGATCGCTGCGTTTTCTGATTCTTCAAATGAATAGTTTAGAGAAATTAATAATTTTATATTTCCAATGAGTTTTGTAGTCAGTTTCCGTTGAGTAGGTCTCAACGGAAACTTTCCAAAAATTTGAAAAGTATTCTGGATCAATCTGTGTTTGTTTCGGTGTTTAGAATTCTATTGTCCTTTGTTAGAAAATTTCCATTTGTTTTTCTTTTTATTTCGCATTTTCAATAAACTCGTTGCGCAAAGTTCAGTCTACGTCAGAACTCGTCAAAGAAGCCCTACGTTCCAAGTCACCCAACTTTCTGAATGGTCTATGAATTTCTTAATCGTTGAACAAACTTTATAACAATACTTTGAACGTCAATTGACTTAGGTAATGTTTCTGTCGTCGCCATGTCTCAAGTTTTCAATGGTTTATACAGAATAATACTCTGAAGAAACAAGTATGGTGAAAAAGTGATTAAAACATAGAAACAAATACAAATATAGATATAACAGACTATTAAAACAGTTAAAAATGAATAGGACTCAAGTGAGACTGTGACGATGAGGACTAGTAGTCATAGTTAGCAAATATAGTGGCCCATTATAGAATGGGTATACTTATGGAAACCACCGAAGCGAAACTGGACACTACCGGTTACCGGAGACGTCGCCTGCAGCCGGAACTGTTTGGCGCGATGGGAGCCCCCGGCGAGTTCTACACGGACTCGCTGCACACCATCGCCATCAACACCAGGGAGACGGAGTTCGGCTGCATCGTCGAGCCCATCCCCGTCACGCTCAAGGCGTACAAACAGTTCCAAACGCAAGGACTTCCCATCAATGGCTACGGCTTCCCACAGCAGCAGATGATCACATCCTTGGTCGCTGAACCACGTATTCAAGAAGTGGAAAGGCCTTCTACATCTAACTTCAAACCGAGCCCGGTGAAAGAGGAGGCCAAGGATGACACTATTGTCAGGCCACCGCCCAAGAAGAAGTGGATAAGAGAATATTTAGGTGAGTCACTTAACACAACAATGACAGAGGTCTTATTACTAAAAGCTAAACTTAGCTCTTCAGTAAAGTTTATTTACCTGTAAGCCACGATAGGCAGTGGTAGTCACAACAATACAGTTGTAGCGCGGTATTTGAAAGTGATTCAATAGGTCAAATTGTCCACACGAGTGCATTATTTGACCTTGTTGTGAACGACCTCGTCTTGTTTTTACTCAACAGAATCCAAGAGCACGGCTAATACGCATAGCCGCCATTTATGAAACTTTATTGCTGTAAACGCTGTAAATAATAATTAAAAATTTTGTGAATCTCTTAATTTATTCTTTTTAGACTAATTATCATATTTTTCTTTTACCCATACTAGGTTCATATCTCTTTATACTACTCGATATTCATATGTCTTTTAAATTCGTTAAAAAGAATACTATTTCCACGACTTTTCTTAAGTTGATTTCTGTCGTTTTTTAATCCCTGCTGCGTGGCGCGTAGACTAGCCATATGTTATTATCGTTTATATCTTTTGTGTCTGGCGTGTGTCGCGACCTAAATGATAATAGAAATTGTATATTTACTAAAATCTCATTTTGTTCTTTTTATATGTGATAAATTTTAATTTCAAGATATGAATCCATTTAGAATTACGGTAGGCAAATCTGCTATAATGATGAACATAAAGTATATTTGGTAAATTAAACAAACCATAGATAACGAGGTAATATTTACTTAACAGGATAATTATGTATGATAAATAAACCATTAATTAGAATGAATAACTGTAATAACCGAAGCGATAGTAATGATAAATAAATTCCTTAACGAGTTACCTAAGGACATAAAGTACCAGGACAACATAACTTACGAGGAAGATAGATAGGAAACCAAAACATGAAGGTATTGCGTGAGTACTGGAAGTCGGCGTGCCTCAAGGCGTTCCTCTTACCAAGGTCGTAAATATACTAGCGTATGTGTTATTCTTATGTACGTCTCGAATAGGCACGCATGTCCCAAGGCGCTTTCCTTCGTGACCTCACATCAATAAAATATTTCTCGCTATGCTTACTATATTTTAGGCCAAGCGAAACAAATTTTCGCAATATTACCATCTACCCTTGCTCTCGTCGTCTTAGTCAACGTCATAAGTTTGTGTGTATATTGTATCATATTTTTCATTCAATCAGGTTTATTAGTCACTCTTTGGTTTTGCCAGCAGCGCCTACATTGTATCAGTTTATAAATAGCCATGTTATCAATTAATTTCTAGAACTTACAGAATTTGTTCCGTTAGCATGAAAAAACTTGTAGGTATAGCAAATTATTGCGGGAGTTTTCTAGCTTGCTGCAAGATACAAATGAGAACTTTGTATGCTAATTAGTTTATACAAAAATAACCAGTTTACTCTCGCAGTTCGTATGATTTTGCATATAATTCCAACTTCTGAAGATCATTATAATTTACGATTCGCCTTATAGATGGATCTGTTAGAGTTTCGTTTAATCCACAGATATACTACAAACAATGTTTCTGATATACTGTTTCTAAAGCGCCACGCATGTTTTTTTTTCTACCTCGAGCAGGTAATGTAGAATGCCAATCAGCTTTGTTTACTGCACCAGTTTATGTGTTTCAGAAACTAGTAGGTTCGTTGATTCTGCCTCTAAAAGCATGTTTTTAACCAAATTGTTTGGATACATTGCATTTGTGAAACTATTGTAACAGTTTTGGCGCACCGGCGCACGCAAATTGTCTTGTAGCAATTGTGAACAAAATGAGTATCTAATAATACTGTTCACATAGCTACGTATTTGAATAATGATTAACAAAATAATACTATTTTGATGCAATAAATAGCGGATGTCGCACACAATGAAACTCGTAATCCAATAAAGATGGACGTCGCGTCGCCGTGACACCGCGCTGACGTAGAACGAGCGTTACGTAACATACCTACATAATTACATAGTTTTATGAGATTAACTACTTAACAGGTACACATTTTCGCGACACGGTATTATTGCCACGCTATGTGTCAAGGCGACGCACTCAAATCCAAAACAAGCTCTGGTCATTTGTATGTTCAAACACTATTCGGTAGTTTTTGTCCGCTCCTCGCGGTTTCGCACTAATGATAATGAAACCTTGTATCTCCGTTGTTGCTCAGGCGGTAACCTCATCGTAACCATATTTGTTTTCATACACATTATCTTATCGAGGTTTCTTTTGTTTCACTCTTTCAAAACGATTAGCTCGCGTCTGCGTCATACGCGCGTGTACAGCAGTATCGCTTTCATTAGATTGTGTACTCTTTGGTTTTGCAATAACGGTCATTTTATCATCATCTCCTGGTTGTACGCGAGCTTATCTTTGTTGAGATACACGCTACGTACCTATAGATCTAGAACTAACTTTTATTATCAGCCGACCTCTATAAGCGTCCTGTAGGTTTTTATATCTTGGCGACTCTAAATACATAAACCTTTTGTCCCTCTTGGAACAAGTAACGATTACTAAATATTTATGTAATTAGTACTTATAATATGGAATAGTCATTTTATTATCGCTTAACCAGTAAGAGGCAGTTGAGATTGCCAAGTCAAATCTAATTGTTATCGAGTGAGCTACGCGTGTCGCGCGTTTGTCGTCTAATGAAGCGACGTAAAAATGTAGAGCGAGCCGTATTGGCGAGGTTATTGACATTTAGATAAAAGTATATATCACACCCCAGAATGTGATATTTCTCTGAATTTATAGCAAACCCATTTGGGCAACGCGTACCTTCGTAAATAGGTCGACCTATATCATAATATACACTCACTGAATTCGTAATAGCTACAGTTCCAACTTTTATATTATTATGGCAGCAATTCAAGTCCTTTACATGAAACCTTACTTTATGTGCGAGCTTTTGTTTAAAATGTTATCTCGGTTTTATTGTATTCCATTTCATTATCAGTGTAACGAGGTAATAATTCGTGTTAAGTGACATTTTGTATGAGTTAATTGTATGGATGCAGTCGGGTGGGCACGTTGGCGCGACTCGCGAGGTGGCCGAGTGGCGAGTGCTCAGTGCGGCAACTAGTCGGCGCTCACTGCTCGGTACAATTGCACATCCCTCTCCCCTCAAGTGAGCGCGTTGCATCGCCGATGCGTTCGGCCGAGTACGCGCCGCGTGACGGCTTGTCAAGTGCCGTTGCTGAGCACTCCCCCTCCCCTACTGCCCCTCTCTCCCACACAGAGCCCCCGCGTAGCTCACACCACCACGCTTATCACTTGCAGACCCGGAGGCTCCCTTGTCCCCCCACTACTCGCCCTCGTCACTGAACTAGTCCTCTCACTACTCTATGTTCAATTTATTACATTTATACGTAACGTAACGCTTTTGTTCGATACCAACCTTATCTCGTTATGTATAAAAATTTGCGATATGTACAGATATATACTACCTACTATGTGTCTCGTTCTTGACTTTCTTCAGATTACCGTTGACGTCTTAAGTCTTATCCAGATAGATGTTTATGTAAATCTGTTTGACAATTAATGTATTGATTTTTTAAATTATTTGCGACAGGATTTTCAGTTGAACGTTTCTGAACACAAACACTTTCCCTGTGGAAACCTTACTTAAATTAGTTTAACCTAATAATAACGCGAACAGACAATTACTGAAATTAATTAATTCTGCTTAGCAGTAAGTAAATTCGGTAATATGATAACAATGTAAAGCAATTGCGTTATAATGAACCCGTAATACGTTTCGTAATTTGTTAATGAAAGTTAATTGTAAAAGTGAGTGCTGACAGTACAAAGGATTTCTATAAAAACATAATTGAAATTGTTTAGTCTAGATGGCGGACAGTTGTAGGTACAAGTCTGCACGCCTGTCTTGAGATGATGGCGTATTTGGTATTAGTATTTAAGGAGCGGTGTGTGTCCGCCGGCGCGCTTGGTCCAGCACCCGATGCGATGCAGAGAACATGGATACCGGTTCGCTAGTGTCTGGAATTACAGTTTTGCTTGCACGTGTGGGTGTTCCACGTCGTGGGAGACGAGTGTTTGCGTGTCTGTTGGCTGTAGGCGCGCGCCCGCCATGCGCAATTCTACCAGGCGAACATAAACGGATAGTAGCTCTGTTGTTTCTTTATACGACATGGCTCTACTATGTTCTACTCGTGTTAACGTTGCGTTAAAAATTGCGCTTTCTAATTTAGTTTGAGTGATAAGGTTAATAAAGCTTTTTATTTGTTTCATGACATAAACAACGTTATCTGCGTGACAAAAACCTCAATTATCGCAGCTATTTATACTGTAGAATAAATTTGTATACTTAAATACAATGTTTTAAAAAATTTTGTTGTTCGATGACATTGCTTTTCATTAATTAACATACGTATACCTATTGATTGTAATCTTATTTGGATATATAATTATAATAGTGTAGTTATAACATCGTAGATCTTTAACATTATAATTGAGTAAGATTTATTTTAAAAATCATTTACTTTCAAATTTGTTCTTACAAATTTTATCGAATAATACGAAAAACACTGCAACAAGTTCTATTTAACATGATTTGATGATAAGATAAATACAATATTACATAATCGTACAGAAATAGTTTTTCGCCGAACAGGTTTCAAGGTTCCCAAGGGCGAATCTCGGTGTCTATAACAACCCCCTGTGAAGTTGCGAGAAGGCCACTGACGCACGTCACGATTGCCCCTCCTCAGGCCACTGCCTACGCGCTCATCATACCCTGGTACTTTCTGCAATTGACAGCCAATAAGCCTACTTTGTTTTTTTAGCTTTGTACGTTCCGTTTTTGAGTAACATTGCTATTGTTTTTTTTTCTAGAACATTTTCATCATGGTATGTTTGATAAATATAATTACTATTAACTATTACAATAACACAGTATTACTGCTGTATTCGCAAATTGTACAGCTGCTGCCAGTTTTAGTATGAATGAATAGCTTAACAAAATTTTGGATTCGTCTATTCTATACAGAAATTCAAAACGACACAATGATCATAAAAAAATTTTTGAGTATTTATAATGCTCAATGGCAGGGTTGTTGTCCATGTATCTCTTTTTGACTTTAAAGGAACTGTTCGCATTCGAATTCAGAATATTTTAAAACTATTTTCTTAAAAAATATTGTAATGTTCAAGTTCAATAGACATTTGAGTGATTCCATTAAATATTTATATATATAATGTCGTATGCATTCGTATTTTATCCGTTCTCTTTAAAATTATTGAATACAGATCTGGAGCTTGTCGGAATTCGATTAACGAGACTGTTGAAAGGTTTTCAGGAATCTTATTTTTAACAATTGAACCTCTCAATAATATATCTCAATAATTTTACATGTAAGCAACAGCTTAGGTACATGTAAAATTATTTCGCGAAAGTTGTCACTTGTGGCCAATTATGTAATACTTTTGATAAATTGCCTGTAATTAAATTGCCTTGAGTCAAAACGAGGCAGATTATCATTCTCATATACATTTTGGCTAATACTTTTCTAGTCATATCGATAAGCTAATGAACACTGTATAAATATATATACTAGAGGACGCCAGCAGCTACGCCTGCATTTTTTTTAAATTTACCCGTTTTGGCCGATCCCGCGGGAATTTCGGGAAATCCCTTCTTAGTGCACCCCTACAGTCCCCAAGGAACATACATGCCAAATTTCAGCTTCCTGCGCCCAATAGTTTTGGCTGTAGCGTGTCTGTCAGTCAGTCAGAAACGCAAGGATTTTATATATTATTAAGATTAAGATTGTGTATGTTCGGTAAATAAAGCAAATTGCCCCAAAACATTTGAATTATTTTCGCATACAGGTTCACATAATATATATATAGTGAATTGAAATCGTCTTTGATAAATCTATAATTCATATCTAAAAGTCAAGGTTTCCAAATATTTTGGAGGGTAGATAGCATGGTAAATTCTGCAGACCTAACCATTGTCTAAAATACAGAAAATCTTAACAGTGTTTTGTGTAGAATCCTTATTATTACGTAGGTCAATAAAATAATTTTTAGGCAAATATTCTTCTTGCCATTTTTCGGAGTGGTAAAAATCGAGATTTAAAAGAAAGGTAATTAAGAAAAATGCAGGATCTTACCTAGTCTTTAGAGGATAACGGAAAGTCTGCCAATTTGTTCAAAGAACTCAGAGGTCACATTTAAAAAACAATTCAATTGCTTGTTATAATTATTATTGTATTTTTAGGATACTTTCTATGGTCATGGGAACTGTGTACATTTGTCTTTGATAAATAGTTGTCACAGTATCAATTAGGTTTGACTAAAACGAAAAAAGTAACTTGGTTTGAATAGAGAGAAATATTGTGTTTAAAAATCAGCAAATGTTTGCGAGAATTGTGCGTTTCTTTTGCCCCTGAACTATTGAGCGACTTAGACTCGTTGAAAAGGCGCCGAATTTCCGATGAACTTGTATCCATTTGACATTCTAATTTATTTAATCTTATTGAGACATTATGCGAAGTTTTCGTCTCGAATAGCAAATTGACATTAGCTCTTGTTATTGAACGAATAATAAAAATGATATAACTGGACTTTGGTTAAGCTTTTGACTGTGTTTGCGTCTAAGGCTGCATATACATATTTCATCAAAAATAGTTTACACCTTTCCAAATCTAATGTACGATAAATATATATTAGTAACGCTATTATTTTATGTAATGAGGGTGTTGCTCTGGTACATCTAATATCAATGATCTGCGTTAATTATCCAGTAGCTGTACAAAGTCGGGATGTTTGTCAAAGTCACGGGGGCAAAATACGCGCCCACCTCTAAGGACAAGCTTAAACAATTCTAATTCAATTGAAGCGATTGTATAAATCGGTCAACAACCACTTGTGTTTTATGTTTTCCTATTATTACGATTGTGACTCGTGTACTTTGAACTTAATTTTAGAATGGTTTATTTAGTACTTTTACTACTACGATTATTTGTGTTAATTGATATCGGCTTGTAATTAATTGATGTTTTGGTCTAGAGTTGAATTAAGTCGTCCATTATCATCGTTCAGTTGATTAAGTGTCTGGGTGTCATTATCAGGAGTAGGTCATTGTTTATGTCACTCTGCGCTGGTAGAACATTGAAAACCCATATTCAATTTATCAAAAGAGAAAATAAACTCTAGCAGTCTCCATAACCACTATTTCATTCATATCTATGCCTTGTCTAAACTCTTGCTAAGAGTAAACCAAATATTTTTTATGTTACCTATCGCAAGCACCGCATTAATATGATAATTGTTATGCTATTCCTCGTTAATATGTATTGGTTATAGATGCTACAGTTGTATAATATCACAATCTTTTTTCATCATATTATTTCGTACTATAACATAGGCTACAATCGTTACTGGTATCATTTCTTCTTTATCTGATATCTATAAAAAGTTGTTGAATTGCATTGATTTGCTGGTTTATCTTGTCTTGGTAACAGTCACATTGGAAATATGTGCGTATACTTCGGTATTACTTTCGACATTGACAATGTAATTCATTATCTAGAGGATTATCGACATTTTATCTTATAAACTTGCCCCTAAAGCCAATAATGCGTCAATACAAGTTGTTCATATTTATTTATATCTTGATAAATTACTTGAATATACTTACTATGATTTGCATAAACATATTTATTTCCATTGTTCTTATCGGATCTAACACATTCGATTTTTTTAAGGACGTCACTGCTTACGGTTCCTGTAAATTAATATTTAATAGTATAATTTGTAAAAACACACTAAAATAATTAGATAACAAAAATGTTTGTTATTCAAATGTCGCGCAGGCTCTAAGTAAATCAAGTAGTTATCTTAGAATCTCTAACATAACTACTAATTATGAATTATTAAAGACTGTAACTAATTCTAATCATAGAAAATAATAGACAACTAAACACAATTACGTCGTCAAGTCTTCGTCGCAAATGGTAATTTTTGTCCGTCTAATGTCGATTGAGTAGATTACGTAATTCGTAGTGCTAAATGAAAACAAAGTTGTTATGAGTATCGTTCGGACGTGATAAATAAATGTAAGTACTTTATAATATGTTGTTGTTGTTGTTAGGTAGGTACGTATAACGTATTCGTGGAAGTTTGTGATAACTTTTTATCTGTAAAATTACTTATATACCCACTTATATTCCGTAAATTTTACTCGTCGTTGAACAAAACAAGCCCAGCCCAATCTACCACTAGCAGACGCCAGTAATTTTACGGCCGGTTACGATACGACGTGTTTTTTCTGGCACCTCACTGAGCAGCTGATTTTCGGCGTGGCAACTGTTAAAGCCAAACAAACCGACGGCACGCGCGTAACCACATGTGCCGTCGTAATTTTATCGTCAGACCACGCCCCTTCTACCGTCTCTTTCTATACACACTACTATATCGTCTTGTCTCACTCGCCATTGCAGCGTGACTGATTTCACTAGAATATGTGCCACTATCAACTTTAATGCGTCTGCAGAAGGCTAATAGTCGCGTATCGTTACTATCAGATGGCAATGTGGTACGTTTACGTCTCTCTCACTCTGATACGGCTGTTTCATTAACATGGCTGTATCGAACGCCTGCTGTGTTATGTTCGCCTGGTAGTTTACCGCCACGGACTGCAGCCGTCGACGAGTGTTTGACACGGGTTTGACAAGTGTTGACCGACCTAGGACGAGCCGCTCGTTTTCTAAACGGATGTTTTGTAGGCTGACGAGTACGTTTTTGTAATCGGTATCGGTGGTAGTTGCGTATTGGGCGTGTTGTGACGTATTGCGTTTGTTTACAGAGGAGGAGCCGAAGTCGCCGGTGTCGGTACGAGTGGTGACAGGGCTGCCGGTGACGACGCGCAGCAACGGCGTGGTGCGGCCGACGTCGCCGGTGCCGGTGGCGCCCCCCTGCGCTCCCGCGCCGTCCGCCGTTACGCTCGAGCCGGTGCCCGCGGCCACCGCGCCTCCCCCCGCGCCCCTCCTCGAGTTCCCCCCACAAGAACATTCCAGGCCGCGGACGACGAGTAACAGTCATGGGTATGTTCATGTTCTCCTAGTAACACCGGTGTCCGAAACAGCTGGAGATTCGCACCGCCAACAACCTTGTTTTGTTGGCGTTAAAACTCAATTTATTTTGTAGGATTTGTCTCTTCTGTGTCTGTAAAATTGGTTTGTTTAATCAAATTTTGGGGTAATTAAAGCATAATTTGGATGACTGCGATTTTTTTCTCTTTAAATTATTCAATATTCAAAAAATAAGAGTTAAAATTTAAATATCTCTACTACTAATAGCTTATTTTAGGAGCGTAATTTCTGAATTATTTTGCCTATTTAGAACTTATATGAGTTCCATACAAGAATCATCCCTTATCGTAAAATAAGATAAAGAAAAAAGTAAAGTAAGTAGCTGTAACTGCTGTACTCGACCTTTACCTTAACTTCTAAGTTATCATCTAGTAAATGCCTAAGGCTTCATAAATTCAAAATAAAAGAATGAAAAATTTATTGAGCCTCTGTATTCAAATCCTTGCAATTTTTTGTACTGTCACCCACGCAAATTATTGTCGGCTTAAAATTAAGCCTTAAATGGATGAGTGTTGGATACTCTCTCACGCAAAAGCGGATTTTGCTACAATTGTAGTAATTAGCTCATTATCAGAACAGCTTATAGTCTACCCTTTTGACCCCTAGAAAAAGGAGTCACAGGCAAAAAGCTAGTTTTATAATAAAGTCATTTGAGTAAATATTAGATGGATTTATGTTTGTCTAGGTGTATTATCTTTATTGTTATTTACTGAAAACGGGGTTTTTAGGGTGAGATCACTCTATTATTCTAAACGCTTTGAAATAAAAGTAACAAACACTAACGGGAAAATTGCGTTATTAATTTAATCCATTTATTTTCGCATTAGAGATGTTGCATCACCGCAGTTGATATATAGTTTTATACAGTACCTGGGGGACTCGTAGATGCGTACATTTGCACAGGCATTGCTATTCATTGAAGAATTAATACAGCAGATCTAGAACATTCACGTAATAAAAATACAATGGAATGTAAACAGGTCTTAATGGAAATTGTAATTTCATCCTTGCCTATCATCCTACAATGTTATGTTGTCCTGGTGCGACCATGCTTTTATTTTTCACTCGATTGCTGTCAAGGTTTGGATATTAACGACCATGAATTGAATACATACATATTAGTTGTAGGTTTGTATTCAACAGCGTGGCGAGGCCTTGTCGCCGTATATGCATCATTCATTTGAAAGATACGCATCACATACGTGGAGAGATTGAAATTAATCCCAGCCTAACGAGCCGTGCAGAAAACATCAAATATTGCAGCCACCTAATATAATTTTAAATTTTTCTGTTACATAATTTTATTGATGCGATAGCGAATGATGACGAAAATATGTCTGACGTGGAACTGTTCAAAATAATAAAATATCATGTATAATCAGAAGGCAATGTAGTAGGAAAGCTGACAAAAACAATTTTATATTCATATGCCGCATATATGATAATGATTTTAATGAACAATTTTATTGTTTGTAAGTTTACCTATGTATCCACATAATATATTATTATCTAAATGGTAGGTAGTTTAACTTCTGTTATGTTAGGTTAATTTAATATCAAAGGTAATAATACCAATGTTATCCCTTCCTTCCCTGCCTATTATTGTAGATGTACTTATTCGACTTTGGGCCATGTTTTTGAAAATAAGAAAGGTAAGTACTGTAAAACAAGGACTTGTTTCAATATCAGTTATAGTTTTATCTGTGTACATTTTATTGCCAATGCCTAATTTTTGGGCAGCATCTATAATAATTTGTTGCATCAATTGTCGAATTAGAATAAATAATCGTTTACTTTAAAAAATCTCTTTAACGCATCTAATGATTTCTGAAGTATCTGTGTCTAAAATAAGCCAATCAAAAATATTTTTTCTTTAGAAGGTTCTAATCTGCGACTAAGTCTTGTGTATATTTTTTTGCAATAAAGCCTTATGAGTCATCAACAATATTACCACAAGGAATAAGGAAATACATTCACTCCGTCTGATCAAGACCGTCGACCATTAAAATGCACAATCATAAATATTAGCACTAAATCGATGATGACAAATGATTACATACGGACCGAAGCGAACACGCCGTCGGGGTAGGGGTGATCCGAATAGCACGGCACAGATTAAAATGTACCCCTGACAATTTGCAACCTGCCACTCGAATCAACAGGTACTAAATGCATAATCAAGCATTCGGAGCTAGAATGACACGGCCAAATAAAGTTGAAGTATTACACCAATATGTAAAGGATAACAGCGATGAGATTAGTACAAGGATAGTAGTTACTGTGTTACAAACGACAATAATAAATATAGAGTATTTGATGAATATCATGATATAATGGAACTATCCAGATGTGTTTATGTGTGAGTGATAATAACATGCAATTATCAACATACATGCGCCGGTTGTGTCGCTTGTTTCCTCGCTACGTAAAGTAATGTGATTACAAAGTGATGCTCGCTCATTATGTTGGCACGAACGTTTTGCGTCACCGTTCTCTTGTACATGTGCTTCACTTGTAAGAATTTATCGTTACTCATGTATTTTATCGGAATGTAAAGTATGCTTGAGGGTTCTCCAACGAATGCCCAAGGCATGCGAATAGTGTTAATTGATCTATACTTGAAAGAAATAAATTCTTGAAATATTTTTCCTAGACCAACTGTTAACTTTTTACATGCTTTAAAGAAAATTATCTGCTATGAGTGTTACAAGATTTGTTATATTGTCTTCAGGCCACCCCAAATCCCTTCCCCACCATCGGTTAGCAGTAACGGCAGTGGCAGCGGTAGCAGTATCAACGGTAGCGGTAGTGGCAGTGGGGGCAGCAGTGGCAGCGCGCCCCGGGCCGGCACCAGGGAGGTCCACAATAAGCTCGAGAAGAACCGAAGGGCCCACTTGAAGGAATGCTTCGAACTTCTCAAGAGACAACTGCCTGCAACGCCCGATGACAAGAAAACCTCTAACCTTTCTATTCTAGGCTCTGCAATTAGGTATATTCAGGTTAGTATCAACTCTCTTCGTATGTCATGCTCTCCTAATCGTCTTATGTAGTGTTCAGATGGCCATTGGATGTTTCTATAATTTAGCAAATTGGCTAATCAATCAAGAGGTTAGGTATTTGTGATTTTTAGCTTGACATGAGTAAAATCCCATCCACAATATCAAATAGATATGATGGTGGAAAAGTCTGTGATGTACCTACCTGATGTGTGTGTAGAAAAAGTTTATATTTATTATACGCGGCAAACACTAAACTGATACTGCAATAGTTCTCAGAAAAACTGAATTAATAGTTTTTATCCACAATCTTCGCAATATGTTACGTCTGCGACCTCAATTCTCGACGCGTGATATTTTTTATCTAAATGTTGTAGATGGCACTAGTTCGAACTAGTTAATAACGTACCTAGGTATGTACGCGCGTATTTATGCATGCGTCTGCATCTACGTAACTTATACATCCCCTTGATTCATAATCGTTGTTCTTACATATGAAAAAGATCGTGCTTAACGACAAACACAAGGACTTATTACCCCATGAGTGCTGTATCAGTTTAATTTAAATCTAACTGTACTTTACATTAGTATTATGATATATTATTATGATAAAAAGTCGCCTAACTCTTTTACATTTCAGCAGCCAAATTAATTGTAAGAAAGTAAAGTTAATAATTGTCGTCAAGTTTCTTTTGTCGTACACGAGTTCTTTTCATTTGAATGAATCAGCTTTTTGTTTTTTCTCAAACACGTCAATGTTCAACGCAAAATACCTAGATTTCGTAATTTAATTATATGGCTTCGTTTCCACGCGCAAATTGTTACAAAGTTTCAATTGCCACAATTTCAGTAAACAAAAGTTTTTCTGTTCATAAAAAACATGAAAATTGAGCAATTTCACATTCAATTGTTCTTCCACCTCTCACCTACCAAGCTTTTCTTTAATGTCATCAAAGTTCAATAACACAAATTAAAAAAGTTGGCCATACTAGTCTATAAGCCTTCTGATATTTTACATAATTAAATATTTGCAATTAGAAGCTAAAGTCAAATTGTAGATTAGCAGTAATGTGGCTGAACAAAATATTATTATATTTTATGCGCGCGCCCGGCGCCAGTACTTTGACGCAACATACTACTGTCGACTTATGTTCTCCTGGTATATTGTCCGCAGGTGCTTCGACGTAAGGAGCGCGACTGCGAGCACGAGATGGAACGGCTGGCCCGCGAGAAGATCGCAGCGCAACAGCAGCTCGCCGCCTTGAAAAGAGAGATCTCCGTCCGAGCAACCCTGCGCCCTCGGAGTATCGGTACGTGCACCTCCTATAGCTTACTGCGTTCCTGGTACATTCGGTCGAGATTATTTAATATTTGGCTGCGGTTATTTATTATTCACATTTTATTAAAATCTGCGTTCATATTAATAATGTTAAATGTAAATAGAAACTTCTGATACTTTATGGTATGTATGAGTTTAATAAAAAAATATGTTATGTATTGAATACATTTTTGTCCACGGTAAGTATTGAAGTTCGATACAAAATTCTCTCGAATATAACAATGTTGATTATGATTTCTTGTAATATTAAAATGATATACCTACCGTCTTTTATTATTAATTTATACTGTTGTCTATTTATCAGATACCGTCTCTGAGGACAAAGACAGAGAAGATCCTGTAAAGGGTCAAGTTTTGGGAATACCTATAAGTGTAAGTTATAATTATTTTTTTAATTTTTGCACTCTGTTTGTAATACACTTTTTGCATAAAACATTTTGAGTTATTTTATTTCTGATAGTTAAATCAAACTTTTCCAGATATCAGCGTCACCACCTCGTTCCGTCGCAAGAATGGAAACTTCACCTCCCCGCACTTTGAACTTAAGCACGAAGTTACGAACGCTGCCCATACAAATCACACCCACCACCTCGCAGGTATGCGCGCTTGGTACTTCGCTACAAATTAGAGCTATCCTAATCCGAGATTAGGATTTGTTCTTAATAATTATTATTGTGGAAAGCACAATAATAATAGCCTACGCCGTAATATAATAACGTAGTAGGTATTATAAGTTAGTTTATTGTGTAATCCGTGAGCGAGCGAGAGATCCGACACACAGAGAAATTAGATAAGGATGGAACATAGGCATATTAGTGAGGTAGAAGAGGACAGAGTATGTTGTGGGAGGATTTGGAGCTGTTTGGACATTAGTTACACGTGTACAATTTAGTGCAGGAGTGATTCATAATGACCGCGTCGCAAATAACGTGCTCGTGGCACGGTCGCGTCTGCGTACGGTACTATATCAGTAAACAAGTATGTATAGTTGCTATGATGTGCCAATCGTTTATTGGTTCGTTTTGAATCACCAAATATTACGTACATTTTCAATTAGCATAAAAATTACTGCCAATTACGTGTGGGGATTATGGAACGCGGTTCGTCAGTTTGACTTTGTCTGATGACTGATATATTGGTTAATTTTGGTCGTGAGACAATGTCAAATGAAAGGAAAAGCGGTCGATTTAAGATTATAATATTATGTAAGGTCGGCCAAATATTTCGTCAAACTAAGTAATTGGTATTTAAATGACTCAATCGTAATACGTCGGTAGTTCTATGACGCGAAGTGTATGTAAGAATTAGAACTCATGACGAAAATTCGTTATTTTTCAAGATGCCTTGTTTTATGTTTGTTTTTGTTGAAGAGTCCCACTGCAGAACAAAGTAATATTTGTTTAGTCTGTATCTGCCTGTTGTTATAAGCGAGTTTTACCCAAATTATATTTTAATACAGTCAATTTGGTCCCGCCATTGTCATTTTGGCTAAGCATCTTTTTTCTCAGCTTTTCTGCCCAGCTTCATATAACAGTGTTTTGGGTTAAACCATTGCTTTACTTGGTTTTGGTTTAGACCATAATATTAGATTTAGAATTAAGTTTATTAGTCGAATCTTAACATACAATACTTGAAGATCTGCCTAGGCCTAGTGACATTCGATTCTCATCTCTACTAATGAATACAGTTTTTCATAGAAGCGCAGTTCTTAAGGATTTCGTGTGCCAATTCCAAGTGGGGACCGTCTCCAGTTTAGTTCGTAGTTGGCGCCGTTAGCGTCGCTAGCGTCGCTCTCCGTCTCTCTTGCTCTCTTGCTCTCGTAATTAAGATACTCAGGAGGAACGTTCGTCTCTCTTGCTCTGGTAGAGACAGCTGTCACAGCGTGACTGCCACACCGCCAAGCGGCAATTTGGGTCACAGAAAGTTTGTCTTCAGAGCGCCCATAGGAAATGCGCCTCTATGTGAATATCTAAGCTCTTTGTCTCTACCTTGTCTACGTTTGGTTGCCATGGCAACATAAGCAATTCGTTAATCGTTGACCACGTGACATATCGAAAACCTACGTCAGTTCCATATAATTTTGCACGTTTGACTTTGACTTTGACTATAGCGCAGGTTTTCAGATCGATCAAATATAATGAATGAACCATGTATACGACCCACAAGGAAAAATAAAAATAGGAGTTAAAAATATTTACTTCATCACATCGTGGCACGAATTTATTGCCCAAGAGCTTATTTACTTCCTCAAGATTTCTGGACCAAATACGTATAATTATAAAGTGCCTTCAACAAGGGAAAACTCCACGTTTAAACAATTGATTTTCCTCTCTTTGCATAGTACATTTTTCCTCTTTTTACGATGTTGTCGTGTATCTAAATATAATCGCGAATTATTGAATTACTACATAGTAGGCAATATGTTGTATACGAAGTGCGTTACCACTTTGCCATAGAGAGTACGGTTTGTCGCGTAATGTAACTAAACACATTGTGACATGCTCTGCCGATGTATTGGGATTGTACATCTATTACTGTATCTAGAGAGTTGGCGCACTGTTCTGTGTGCAAACTACACCACTCGCCACCATCCACAGCATTGAGAGTTAGGATGCGTTCCATCCAAATAAAAAACAGAGCTGCAATTGTCACCAGTTCTGAGTTATGTGGGCTAATTAATTTGGTTGTTTGATATGAAACGTAGCATAGCATGCCATTGTTGGTAAAGCACCCTTAGTACGACAGTGGGAAGGTACACGGCTCACCTACAGTGTCCAGCAGGTGAACCGTAAGCCGTGCGGCTTAGTCTAACGGGACACACGTGTAATCCACAAATTGTTGTTTCGGGTCTTGGTGTGTTCTTTGTATCCTCTGTCAGTCCCTTGCGATACAGCAGGATTTATAACAAGTTCAAGAGGTATCTTCCTAATAGGCTTGTATCCTAAAATGAAATTAGTGATTGATTCTTACCTTTATTAGATGTTAAACCAAAATAACTGAATTGCAATATTCCGAATTGCAAGATATAAATGAACTTAGTGTGGAAAAACACTTCGAAATCTGCGGTGTGGAAATTTCTGAATTAAAGCTAATAATATTATGCATCTACAGAACACCTAACTCAAATGTAAATATATTTTTTAAGAAATTTAATGAGACCTTGACCAAACTCCAATATAAGAAAAGCAAAATAGTAATAAGTGGTGATTTTAATATTGATCTGTTAAGTAAAAATACCATTAGTACTCAATTTATTGAATTAATATCTAACTACGGATTGCAATATCACATAAGAGAACCAACAAGATTAACTAAAAGCATAGATAACATTATTAGCAACATTTCTGGAGTGATAGGTAAAACTTATAATTTGTGTTTGTCAGATCATAATACTGCTCAAGTAATAGAATTTAGTAGTCAAGCTAAACGAGAATTAAATACTTATTATTTTGTAACATCATATGATTACAGTAAAGAAAACATTAATAAATTTGAGGATTGTATTGGCCGTCTATCATTTTCGGAGGTATATGAAAAATCAATCACTAATGATGCCTTCACTACCTTTCATAACGATTTAATATTGTATCATAAACTATGTTTTCCGCTTCTTAAAATTAAAATAAACTATAACTCCAATAGTTTGTCATGGGTAACGAAAGGACTCAAAAAGAGTTGCAAAACGAAACGCAAATTAAGATACAAATATTATCTTAACAAAAATAATAGTACTAAACTTCAATTTAAAAAATATTCAAACATTTTAAAGAAATGTATTATCAATGTGCAGTCTGTATGTAACTTAAGGTATATTTCGCGTTCTAAAAACAAATGTAAGGCGACGTGGGAAATTATAAACCGTAATATAGGAAAAAATAAACAAAGAGAATATATAAACAGTATTAATGATAATGGTAATTCAGTAACAACAGGCATTGACATAGCAAATTTATTCAATAACTTCTTCATTGACATGGTACAAAATTATACAGTAAATGATTCATCAAAATGTGACCTTTATAAATTACAAAATAATGACTTCAGTATATTCTTAGAGCCTACGAACTCACAAGAAATTTATCTAATAATACATTCGTTAAGAAATACAAAGTCCGCTGGCTATGACAATATAAATGCTGATATTCTAAAACGTATTGCGTATTATATAGCGGGGCCTTTAGCACATATTATAAATTTGTCGTTTGAACAAGGTTATTTTCCCGATAATCTAAAACTATCAGTTATAAAACCTCTACATAAGAAAGGTTCAAAATTTGAAAAAGATAATTATAGGCCTATAGCTCTCACGCCAGTAATATCAAAAATTTTTGAAAGGGTTATTTACAAAAGACTCCTTTGTTTCTTAGATAAACACAACATCCTAGCGAAGGAACAGTATGGTTTCAGAAAGGATAGATCTACACAACTAGCCACTTTCACTTTTGTTAAATCTATTATTAAAAATATAAATTGTAAAGTTCCTACTTCTGCACTGTTTTTAGATCTCAGCAAAGCTTTCGATTATGTTGAACACTCTATCCTCATAACAAAATTAGAAAAATATGGGATAAGAGGCCTGGCTTCAGAATGGTTTCAATCATATTTAAAGAATAGAAAACAGTTAACCAGGTTGACCAAATTTAATAAGGATTCTAAAACCATGGAATATGTTGACTCAGAGCAACGTATAAATTGTTCAGGTGTTCCCCAAGGAAGCATCTTGGGACCATTATTGTTTCTCTTATATGTTAACGATCTCCCACGATCAATATCCCATGACTGCATTTTATTCGCGGATGACACCACTGTTATTATAGAATGTAAAAGTCTAAATGATTACGAGACTGAAGTTAACAATACGTTACAAGACATTACTACTTGGTTTGATGCTAATAGATTAAAAATAAATATCGATAAAACAAAATTCATACACTTTAGGACATTTAAAAGCAAAGAAATAGAATTAAATATTAAATATAACAATAATGAAGTTGAACAAATACAAAGTACTAAATTTCTCGGAATAACCTTAGATTCACATTTTACTTGGAAGAAGCATGTTGACATGGTGTGTATGAAAATAAACAAATTTGTTTTCGCACTTAGGAAAGTAAAAGATTTAACTTCTAAACAAGCCGCTTTAATGGTCTATCATGCTCATGTCTGTTCAATCATTCGATATGGATTAGTGGTTTGGGGAAACTCTCCTGAAATAATGAGAGTTTTCATAGCTCAAAAAAGAAGCATTCGTGCAATATTTGGTTTAAAATGGTTTGAATCGTGTAAACCGGTATTTAAGTCTGAAAAAATACTGACCGTTCCCTGCCTTTACATATACGAAGTCGCAAAATTTGTTAAATTTCATCCGTATCTTTTTGAAAAAAATGAAATCCAGAATAAGAGACAGACTTCTCACCTGCCTCTTAAAATGCCAGCGCCACAATTAGAGCTATTTCGACGCAGCTGTGTATATATGGCACCACTCATTTTTAATAGTTTACCGAGGGTGATCACCGAACTCCCACAGAGAAGATTCTGTACTGTGTTACGGGACTGGCTCATAGAGGAAAGTTTTTATTCTATGAAGGACTTTTTTAAGAAGAGCCCTTGTCGCTTTTGCTTTTATGGAAATGTCTTGTAAATTATGTAATAGAATGTAATAGCCATCTCATTTTTTTAAATTTTTTATTCCTTTATTATTTTAATATGTGCCTATTATGTCATAATTGTTCCTACTAATTAAGATAATTTTTATTACTACATTTGCATGCCTGTACAATAGGTGAAATATGTATAGCTCTTATAATCCATTGTAACAACTGTTTATGTACCATATTTCCAGCAAATAAATAAATGATTGATTGATTGATTGATTGATTGAATTTTTCTTCAAAAAACGATCAGCAACCTTACTAATTGCGGCTTTTTAAAAACCTATTTGAATTTGACCCGAAAACGCTGTAAAACATTATGGCGGTTGATTGATGTCACAAAGTGCAAAACAAAACAAACTGTGAATGAAGTCTGGTGTACCCACTTTTATTTTGTTATATTCGATTTGACAGGTGCAAAGTTTTACGTTTTAGTTGTATTTACTACCAAAACGCCAACAACATCAATGGCGGACGCACTGTTTGACGTAATGCTCTCTGATGGGTGTTCACTGTCACAAGAATAAATAAATTATTTTTAGTTTTAGAATCTAAAAAATAACATTAATCTAACCTTTTTTAATAAATAATATACTTTATTGACATCTACAAATAAAAATGAATCTATAGATACGACAATCAAACCGATTTATTGTTAGTGGACACAAGCCTATAATGAATTTAAAAAGAAGGAGGAAATAAATTTGTTTGTATCTTTTTTATGTTTTTTAACCAATTCAATTTTATTTATTCTGATATATAATTTCGTTGCGCCCATTCAAGTTTGAGGAATGATGTTTGAAGTAGGATCGTTTTTGTTAAAATTATATTACCAAAAATACAAAGGTATAGAACAATAGGGTATTTGACTAAAAAAAAATCGAATTAGTCCGTCAGTTAGATTATCGAAAAATATTGGATACGTATTTTTTGTTTTATCGAATCAGTAAAAAATTACGAAGATAAAACGCATCAAAGATCGAGAAACGCATAAGAGAGAGAGGGTTGTAACGCCACTTGCCAGTAAAAAGTGTACTGGCAAGTGACGTCACACTAGTTTTCAGCGAAGTTTGTCGTCTTCATTTTTAGGGTTTCGTACCTAAAAGGTAAAAAACGGAACCCTATTACTAAGCCTCCGCTGTCTGTCTGTCTGTCTGTCTGTCCGTCTGTCTGTCACCAGGCTGTATCTCATAAACCGTGATAGCTAGAAAGCTGAAATTTTCACAAATTATGTATTTCGGTTGCCGCTATAACAAAAAATACTAAAAATTAAAAAAAAAATATATTAAGGTGGGGTCCCATACAAAAAACGTGTTTTATTTCGAATTTTTTGCTCAAAATTACTAACTGTAACAGGTAGACGCTTTAAATTTTCACAGAATATGTAGTTGTATATTACCTTTCAAAATAAATACTTAATGAAATTAAAAAAAAGTAAATAATAAAGGGAGGCTCCCATACAACAAACGTAATTTTTAAGCAATTTGTTACTCGATCTTATTAAACAGGTAGAAACTTAAAAAGTATTTAAGTATACATACAACGAACGTGATTTTGTTTTATAGATGATGGTACGGAACCCTTCGTGCGCGAGTCCGACTCGCACTTGCCCGATTTTTTTGTTTACGCAACTAAAGAAAATATACGTGTCCAATATTTTTTGGAAATCTATCTGACGGACTAATTAGATTTTTTTAGTCAAATACTCTATTATTGTTATATTTCCAGGTGGTCCGGACTTCGTACGGCTCACGGCCCAACACGCTGACGCTTACCACCCTCGCGACGGCAGACCCCTCCGCATCCGCACAAGTGAGTCCTTACTAGTACATCAATTCCGTCACATGATTCTCATGATTACTTTACCTCTCCCCGTCTTTGTGATAGCTGTTCTAATTATTCATACAATATCATTCTTTGTCGAACCTTCTCTATCACCATCACGTAAGCCTGGAGGCATCCACTGCTGGACATAGTTATGGCTCAAGTTCGGTCTGTGTGGAGAACGTTGAGAGAGGCCAATAACCCTCATTATATGTGTGACATAATTTGTGGATGGCCACTCATCATCGTCATCGCGTTGACCGAGTAGCATCCAAGACTGGGACAATAAGTTAATTTCTTATTTTTTATGATTTAATGCAACAAAGCCTTAAAATAAATTTATGCGGCCCAACAACGTTTGCCGGGTCAGATATATTTTTTTAATAATTTATTTTTGTTAGGCTGTATAAATGCCGGCAAACTTCTTGAACACTACCATAGACCAAAAGAGCTGCGCAGTAGCAATTTTACGTACAAAAATGTCTCCTGCGCATGCATTTTGATCTATGGTAGTGTTCAAGAAGTTTGCCGGCATTTATACTAGACAGAAACCGTTAACAAGAAAAAAATGTTTGGTATTATCGAATGAAATAGTTTTCCGGAATTGAAAGGTCAACGTTTTGCCCTCACCTTTCAATCCGGATACTGTTTATGTGATTGTAGGATTGATATAGGTGACCACATTCCTGATAACCGCGTTCTGATTGACACTTTTTTATACTTCCACTATTAAGTGTTTGCGTAGTTATTTTTCGGCATGCTGTTTGAATTAAGTTGTAAAATTCAAGTGCGTTGTGTACAATATTATTTGCTCACAGTTTTTGTGGAGTAATTCTGCGGGTTTATTAGACATTGTCTGATATTTCTGTGAGCAATAAGAATTACGTTTCTACTCTTAGCAAATTCTTTAATGAATTTGTCAGTCGTCTTTGTAAGATGAAATATAACTGGCGTCAAAACAGTTTGATATACAACCATCTAACATATTACAGAGCAGATCTATGCATGTACTTTTTACATATTTTGTATGAATACTATGAGTAAAAGCTCAATTGTTATGCCGCTATTTATTTATTGTTTATATATCTTAAGGTCATAAATATATGTGCTTATTATTAAACAAAAAATTATGAAGACAATCGGTACTCAAACAAAATGCAAATTGTACTTAACTGTTCTCTTCGCCTATACATATATGGTTCGTTCAGTAACACTAGCTGTGGTACAATAATGGTTTGTGATCTGTTTTTATTAATAAACTAGCTGAACCGGCGAATTTCGTACCGCATTTTTTTATACTTATTAAATTTTTTTGTGAATCTAAACCATTCTCAAGTCCCCTTGAACAAACACAAAAAAATAATCAAAATCGGTCCAGACGTTTAGGAGGAGTTCAGTGACATACACACGCACACAATATATATATATAAAGATATACGACCTTGTTAGGCAATAGTTACGTACCGCATTTGAAAGTACTGACCTAAATAAAAATATTAGCCATAAATCCACCTGGCAATAGGCTCGCCACTTAAATTAAACAAATTTTTGGACAGCCTCTTGATTCGTTTTTAGAGGCTTCATGACCTACCTTTTTATTGAAAGCCACCGAAACAAGTAAATGGTCCAATAGAATATGTAATGCTACATACATACATACGAAGTGGAGTCAACTATGACTACGTAATATTTTTGTAACAGTTACTTTATGTGTCAGTAGGTTACTGCTTATTTTTAAATTTATTACACTTGAAATTATATTGTCAATGCAATTGTACCAAATATTCGCCTTCTTTAAAAATGGTCTCTATAACGGTTTTGTTGAAAGTTGTTAGTAGAAACATAAAAGTACTCAAACAAATTAAAATGTATTTATATAACTGAGAACAATGTGCAAAATGCAAATACAAAAATAATTTTGCATGTACTTTTAAAATGTTGACTGTCGTTACTGAGGACCTAACAGATTACCCTGAGGCAGCCTGATAGTAGCCTGCAAAGAACATGTTACATAATCTCAGTAATCCTACACAACATTTGATGTTATTTGTTTTATATGTACCTATTGATTGACTTTCACCTTATGTGTAAAGGAGATACAAGTAATTATATCGTTCCAATAGCTATAGAGAGCAGGTCGAGCGTCTTGCTCAGTTTGATTTTGGTTAGAGTACAATCTTGAGTATGGTTTTCCATCTTGCAATTTATAAAAAAACCATAACAGTCAGTATAAATGTTGTTCTGATCCATAATTATGATTCACTAGACGTCGCCAGCGACTTCGCCCGCGTTAATTATGCATATAAACTTTCCTCTTGAATCATACTATCTATTAAAAAAAAAAACGCATTAAAATCCGTTGCGTAGTTTTTAAGATTTAAGCATACATAGGGACAGACAGACAGAAAACAGACTTTGTTTTATACTATTATTATATTATACTATTGTTATTCATTTCGCACAAGTTACAAAGTGTTTGTATTGAATTTTAATTTAATATGTATGGTGTTGTTTTCAAAACCATACTTACCTTCATTACGCGCTACAACAGCAGAACAGTTCTTCATTATTTTTTTGAATATTATAATATCGTCTGCTATTTATTGAAATTTTATTCATTAGCATAGGAAAATAATTAGTGAAAATATAAACCGAGTACAGTTTCATTAATTTCGTCAATTTCTTATTTTTGTCTATTTACCCTTATTTACTTTATGTTTTCTACACGATTTCGCCTATTTTTATGCATATTTTATATTTATACCTACAACGAATGTGAACTTTGTTCCAGTCAGTGGAGAACGGCGTAACAAACGCGCTGAGCACCACTCTAGTACACCCAGCTCAGATACATCTACCTATATCGCAGGTAAGAACTAGATCAATGGCTACGAGAAACATGTCGACCTACAATTTTATTGATAAATTGTTGCGTCGAACTTTACTCGAAGCACTTCTAACTTAAAGCCATTGTCTCCTCAGAGGTCTTACAAAATAAAAATAGTACACAACACTTCAACAGCAAAAGGCCCTTATTTAAAAAAATATATGCTTTAGGTGAGTTTTAATGCCTAACAGGATGAATTGTTTTAGTTTTGGTATTAAGTTGGGGTTCTTATTTTTTTTCTTCCTTTCCTGTATTATTATATTTTTGTACAAACATTTTATTATACAATTTGACTTTCCTGGAGAGATTTAGAGTAAAATTATAATTGATTCTTTCCAATAAACAAATTTTGTTTTGATGTAAGTTTTATACCATAGATAATTTATTGATGAAACAGTTTCTCAACCCTATCCAAAAACTGGTGGCGAGCCTATTGACCTTGTGCTGTTATTTAGAATTATTTTTTAGACAACATTTTGCTCTGTCTGACATTTAGAACTAAGCGTTACATTTTCAAACATGAAGAGCATGCATAAAAAATATATGAGAGTGAAAGCAGAAAAAAGATATGACAGGATCGTTCTTTCTCTACCTGACCCTTCGGGAAACAGGTGTGACTCTGTGTATGTACCTAAGCACAATCTCATGCCGTGGTAACATCGAAGCAGCCTTGTATACAATCATCACTAAAACTTAATCAAACTGTCATTTGTTTCGTAGGTGGTGGGCGGCAGTGGTCTGGTAGTAGGTCCTGCCGCGCTGCAGCTGCTGTCGACCAGCAGCGGGCTGCGGGTACTGCAGGCGCCCGTACACACCAACGGTGAGCGCTCTCTCTAACAAACTACTCTCTCTGACCAATGATGTCCTGGTACAACTCGCACCAAGTGCACTCGCCGCTGAATTCAATATCCGATCAATTTGGAGATATAAGAGAATGTCAAACGTGTATCTGAAATCTCCAAATCCATTGATCGAATATCGAAACCGGCCGTCGTGTACGAAAGTTACACGCTGTTACTATAAATTGCAGTTCCAAGATGCAACTAAAGGTATCGTACTTTCAGCACGCGGTTTACCTTCCATCGTCACAATATATGGATCTTATAAAACATTTTGATATGTTAAAAAACATATTAACGGATCTAAGACACTCCCTTGCGGTACTTCACTACCAATCGGAACATTAGATCTATGGATATTACAACAATGCGCAGTAATCAAGTTTTTGACAGACTGAATGCAAATTGCTTTGCAGAGATGATAAATGTTTGTTATTTGTCAACAGGTGTGACTAGTTCAGCAGAGAACAATAGGTTACCTAAAGAAAACGGCATTGTGTCACCCACACCAGTCTCCACCACAGGTATGTCTATTTTATGAGTTTTATGAGCTTAGCCTACTGATTTATGTTTCTAGGGACTGTTCTATTCCTTACTGTCCCCTGTGGTTTTCCCACGCAAACATCAATCTTATTTTAACTTAGTAAAAATTTATATATTATCTTCATTAAGGATCACTGGCATAAGCTTCTTAATTTTAATTAAGTCCTATAAGTGCATTATCTGCATTTCGAAATGTCGTTTGATGTCTACTAAATCTGAATATATTATTATAATATTTAATTCAGTTTAAGCCAGTACAAGGGTACTTAAATGTCCTATCAAATATTTATGGCTATTATTTGTCTCCTGCCCACTTTGTATATAGTGCTCTAGACAATTTTTAACCGGTTTTTGCAATAGATATAAACTGAAGTAATTTATATGTCGAACGTGTATAAGGAGTGTTGGTTTACTTAAAATATCCATATTATAATAGCTTTCATTTACTTTAAGTAGGATTCTATAGATTGTAACTTGTTATTTTACTTATTGCTATATGTTGTAAAATATATCTCTGATTAAGCTCTAGTGTATCTTATACCTGCCAACGTTTCTATGATGATCATGGTAACCGAATATCGGCTAGCAATATGCAATTTACAGAATTCTTTAATCCATGTCTGATCAGTCATAATAATGAATATGTTATAATAATGAATATGTTTATTTAACACATCATATTTATAATTATTCGTATATAAAGGCCATTGTGCTCTGAACCAAATATAAGTTTGTTCTTTCACTTGTTATGTGTGCGCTTTATTGCGTCGATCATTTTTTGTGACGATATCGTTTAAATTATGTTTATTTATATAATATACGTCATTTGGCTGGCTGCCGGCTATCGTATTAAATAATAGTCTTAGGCCCACTTGCGTAACGTTTGATTTAAGTCACTCCTTAATTTAAATTTGTGGAACAGAATTAACAGCATAAAATAATTTAAGTTAAAAGTATTTAGCGTCCTCTTGCACAACGACAACAACGCTTAGATTTAGTTAAATATTTTATGAGGTCGGTAAAGTAGTTTCTACGTTTTGTTTCATGGCATGAAGCCTTTTTGTTACGATTTTAACGATGTTATGCGTATGGTTTCGCATAAAACCTTAGACTATATATACTTTGAGCATAAAACAAAACGCATTGTCGTCGCCTAGCAACGAAATGACAATTGACAAATAATAACTAGATTTTTTTTAGGGTGCAGGTGCACCCCACACCGATTTGTTTTCTAAATATCTCAATTTCTTTAATATCCACGAATTCGCGCGTCGGAGTATTTTAGTTTGGTGTCAACCGCTCGCGTTACGTCAATACCGCGACGCGGGACCGCGTTGTGTGGTCGCCTGTATAAGTGCTGTGGGGTACGCCAGTACCCCAGTGTAGTAAAATCGTAAGATTATTTATTTATTACGATTGATGCATTTATATGTAATGAGTTATTAAATTTGATTATTTATTAAAACAATAGTCTTATATGAATTAAATACAGATATTTTTAGATATTATGAAGGTAAAATTCAATGAAGTTTATTTATTTTGTTTCGGATGGCTGTCAGAGGTTTGAATTACGAAGAAATAAGCTCTATTCTAGACCACAAATCTAGCGAGGAAGAAATAGAAGTTGGGACCAGTTGTAATTCCTGGGTTCTTTACAAGTGTTTAAGATCAAATAATAAGCCAAATATAAAGTTTCAGCAGACAGTTTTGAAATTAGGTTTGGAACTGATACATGAACATTTGGAGGACCGTCACCGGATGCCAACTTAGTCCATTGCAGTGATCCTTAAAAAAGGACCAAATCCTACAAGCGCTGTTGCTCAAACTACATTTAACTTTGAGTAATAAGGCTGATTTCTGATCTTAAGTTACCGATTATGTTTAATAAAACGTATTTTCATGAATTGTTTTTATTTTTATTTTAAGGATTACAGTCATTTTAGTATGGGGTGTTCCAGCACCCAGTGTAGGAATAACATGTGCGCCAAATAGTGTAGGATTCTAGGGTTAACAATAACACAAGTAGGTACATTGTTATCAGTTATATCATCATCATCATCATGCCAGCCTAGGGACGTCCACTGCTGGACATAGTCCTCCCTTTGCCTCCCCCTGCTGCGTCGTCCGGTCCAGTTATATAATTATTGATAATTTTCGTCGCTAATGATAAGATGCCAACATCAGTGTGACAGTTCTTAAATGAAATTAGCCACTAAACAGCCGATTTTCGGTAATTAATTTTGACAGTTCTTAAATCATATTACTAGACAAATTTTTCGTTGTGCAAGACGCTAGTGGTGTTTAATATTTTTTTTCTCGTTAAATACATCTTAATTCAATTTAAGAATCGTTGTGCAAGTGGGCCTTAATGTGTAAAAATAATAACGCATTCCATAAGTGTAATCGTTCGTCTGTCAATACGTGACGATTTTTAGATGTATCTAATTCTAAGGCCCACTTGCGTAACGTTTGATTTAAGTCACTCCTTAATTTAAATTCGTTGAACAGAATTAACAGCATAAAATAATTTATTTTAAAAGTATTTAGCGTCCTCTTGCACAACGACAACAACGCTTAGATTTAGCTAAACATTTTATGAGGTCGGTAAAGTAGTTTCTACGTTTTGTTTCGTGGCATGAAGCCTTTTTGTTACGATTTTAACGATGTTATGCGTATGCTTTCGCATAAAACCTTAGACTATATATACTTTGAGTATAAACAAAACGCATTGTCGTCGCCTAGCAACGAAATGACAATTGACAAATAATAACTAGAAACTTTTGAGCATTAACCCTAGAACCCTACATGGGGTACAGGTGCACCCCACACTGATTTGTTTTCTAAATATCTCAATTTATTTAATATCCACGAATTCGCGCGTCGGAGTATTTAAGTTTGGTGTTAACCGTGACGAGGGCCGCGTTGTGTGGTCGCCTGTATAAGTGATGTGGGGTACGCCAGTACCCCAGTGTAGTAAAATCGTAAGATTATTTATTTATTACGATGGATGCATTTATATGCAATAAGTTATTAAATTTGATAATTTATTAAAACAATAGTCTTATATGAATTAAATACAGATATTTTTAGATATTATGAAGGTAAAATTCAATGAAGTTTATTTATTTTGTTTTGGATGGCTGCCAGAGGTTTGAATTACGAAGAAATGAGCTCTATTCTTGACCACAAATCTGGCGAGGAAGAAATAGAAGTTGGGACCAGTTGTAATTCCTGGGTTCTTTACAAGTGTTCAAGATCAAATAATAAGCCAAATATAAAGTTTCAGCAGACAGTTTTGAAATTAGGTTTGGAACTGATACATGAACATTTGGAGGACCGTTACCAGATGCCAACTTAGTCCATTGCTGTGATCCTCAAAAAAGGACCAAATCCTACAAAGCGCTGTTGCTCAAACTACATTTAACTTTGTGTGATAAGGCTGATTTGTGATCTCAAGTTACCGATTATGTTTAATAAAACGTATTTTCATGATTTTTTTATTTTATTTTAAGGATTACAGTCATTTTAGTATGGGGTGTTCCAGCACCCCAGTGTAAGAATAACATGTGCGCCAAATAGTGTAGGATTCTAGGGTTAACAATAACACAAGTAGGTACAGTGTTATCAGTTATATCATCATCATCATGTTAGCCTAGAGACGTCCACTGCTGGACATAGGTCTCCCCCTGCTGCGTCGTCCGGTCCAGTTATATAATTATAGATAATTCTTGTCGCTAATGACAAGATGCCAACATCAGTGTGACAGTTCTTAAATGAAATTAGCCACTAAACAGCCGATTTTTTTGACAGTTCTTAGATCATATTACTCGACAAATGTTTCGTTGTGCAAGACGCTAGTGGTGTTTAATATTTTTTTTCTCGTTAAATACATCTTAATTCAATTTAAGAATCGTTGTGCAAGTGGGCCTTAATAAGGTTGGTCTATTCTTCGAAAAGTATTAGTGAAAAGTATGTTTGCCTTCTCTTGATGGTGACTTTATCACGACTTTTGCTTTTTACTTACACAATTTTAACTTTTGTGCTTGTAATATTTTCTGTCAATATCCATTTATTGACTTACTAAAATAAATATTTTTGTGCGACGTCTGAAAACTATCTAAAATTAGTGCAAATCTGTTTTGTGGCTAAGATCAAGTGCATTAGGATTTAAAACATTAAGATCAGCATTTGTTAAATACAGAATTGATCACATTTTCCACTGAATATCTGATATTCTGAACAAAATGAGATGTATAATTTCAAGGGAATTATATATACTATTTCGTTTTGTTTTCGGGGTGTCTTTGTCCGCAATGATCTTCTTAGCGTACCGCAGCAGTATTTTAGTTGTCATATAGAGTGAGCGCAAGACTGATAAGTAATAAATACTTTTTATGCGTTTCATTTCCCTGGGGCAAGTATTAAATTACTGTCTACTACTGCTAAATCTGGCTATATATAATATAGGTGATACAGTCATAGAATTTTACGTAGTGTTATTTGCAAAAGGTAAACCTGTTATTGTCTTTTAAGTAGAACACTAGCCCCAAATGCAAACCTTGGGGTACTCTGGCTATCTCACAGTAATGTTCAGATCTAAATGCGATTATGACTACCTTTTCAATTCAATTAGACACATTATATAATTCAAATTATTTATATTTACCGTACTCGTATAATATTATATGCTAGCAGACGTTTCCGATTGTATGATAACATTTGATGGTTCAGTCTATCAAAGGAGTTATACAAATCTGTAATATTGTTGAATACTGAGAAGTGGTTTTGAAATCAATACCCATAAACATATCGAAATAGCGATTAAAAATTGTTTGCGGTAGAATATTTTATTCATTAATTCGATTCCCTCTTTTTTATCGATGGAGTTATAGGTGAATATTAAATACATCTGTTATACGGACTCTTCGAGATTTTAGAAATTATTTGAACTTTATTTTTCAGTACTGGAAAGTTTATATAGAAATACACTATGTGAAGTTCTTTAAGTGTATATTGTTTAATAGATTGATATAGAAATATCAACGATTCATGAATAATATGTATTAATAGAATACGTTTTGATTGGTAAATGATCAATGTAATGTGTGATGTTGTTGCAGACGGCAGCGTGGTGGTGAGCGGGCTGTCGCCGCTGGTGGTGTCGCAGCCCGCCGCGCACCTGTTGCACACGCACACGCTCACGCACAAGGTACAACTACAACCACATCGCTCTTACGTACTACACAGTACACACTACACAGTACACACACACTATACGGTTCATTTTCCTCTAACTATAACCAAGTTTATCGGCGATTTGTTTTGTTTTGTATTCATGAAGAAGATTGTGGATGATTCGTATTCGGGTCAGCTCTATTAGTGGAACCTTGATTGGAAGTCTATTATAAAGAGAAAGTAGGTTGTAGTTTTAGTGGATGTTAGTGTATGTATAGGTCTAAAATATGCGTACACGTAGACGCACTCTTTTACGTTCACGGTCTTTTATAATGTTTGTGACATTGTACATGATGAAATAATGTAATAGAATATGTGAGCAATAAAATTTTAATATTGAATTTAGTTAGTCTCCACAGAGCGCTGAATGGTAACATCGGATGCCTGTTCCAGATGGTGGAAACGCAAATGGTGAAGGGCAGCGTGGCGCCGCTGACAGTGAGCGCGCAGTACCTCAGCGCCACCACCATCGTGAAGCCCGTCGTGGTGGTGTCGGCCGCCGGCCACGCGCCCGCCAGGCGCGACACGTGAGCCCGCACGCCACCACGCGCCACCACGCGCCGCACCGACACACATGGACTGTTTGTACCACGAGGAGGCTCTCGCGGGGACTTCCTGATCACGACTGGTGTGTTCGTTCTACCAATATTCGCGGGTGAACATTACTAAATAGGACCGGGGTCCCCCTCGCTAGTCTGCGCTGTAGGTGGCCAGGATTGCCATACACTGCCAAAGTAAACGAGCAATAAATAAATACGTATACCCCTATGCCCCAGAAGGCCCGGCCGGGAGAGACGGGCGCGTGACGTCAACGGTGACGCGTGCGAGCGAGACGGAGCGAGGTCCGCGCCTCTTATGTTAAGACGGCGCGAGTGTATGTGTTTATACGACGCCCCCCTAGTGCTGCGGTGGTTCCGACGATGGTGATAGCGAAGTGACAAATGTTGTGGTGAACGCTCAGTGAATACTTCGAGCCGGCCGATCCGCGAAATATTTTTTTACTACATTGTGATCAAACAATAACTGGATGGATGTATAAAATTATTTATTAAACTTTTATTTATTGTTACAAATCAATATAAGAAGTGTAGAATCGAGATATGAATGGAGCGGACGCCTAGCGTGGCGGCGAGTGTGCACATGTTATATCATTTTAGCTTAGCGAATGCGTCCAAGTGTTGGTCTGTCTTGTGAGGGCTCGGGCCTCACTCCAGGGAAGACTAATGTTGTACAACTAACGACTGAAGCTTGGCGCGTGTTTGTGTGAGTGACATTATCATAAAAACATTCACACACACTTGTGTGACCTAGTCTTTCTTAACATTAACAGTTTTGTTGCATGTGGTATGTGTAAGTTCAACACAGATATCGCCTGCCGGCTTCGACGTTTCGTTCCTGATGAAATTGTCTTCACTTTTGTTCGGCCCGAGCGTTATGTATACAGTTTTAGAATATATTTATTAAGTGTGGAGGCGGATACCATACACAAACAGAGCTAAGCTTATCACGTTAGAAACCCCAGTTTTAAACATTCGTAAGACAGATTCAATGTATAATATGGAGCCCTCATGTGAAATATAAAAATAGTATTAGTCTAAAGTGTACTTGTTATGTATAGAACTAACAAGAATAAAGTTTATTTTTTCTATATCTGTGATGTGTGCATAGGTACCGTAGTTATGGAAACTCTGTACAAAGACCTCTTAGATGTTGTCAATTTCTAACAGTTGTGTATTTAAATGTCAATAATGGATATATTGGAATTAATTAGCTATAATAAATATGTGGCTTATAGATGTCGCGTAATGCAATATGTAACACCTTTTGTGATAAAAGTGGGCATTGCACCAGGAGACCAGTAGTTGTGAGGAGGTTAGCGATGACGGGTATACTGTTGTCCTGCTCAAACATTATGATTTACAGTACTGTGGAGGGAGATAGCTTATGTTGGTTAGTTATTGTTGTTATGCGTTTGAAGGTCTCCTGTGGTCGCACGGGCCTCGGGCCGTCCTCACTGTGTGCCTACTAACTGATGTAAGGGAGTTGTTATAGAGTCGTCGACGCAAAGTGAACTTATGAGTCGGTTCTACTAAATGTTTTGTAATCAATTCAATACTTTCGTTGTCAGTAAGTCGCGATCTTATCTGTGGACATGTTAAGTTAGTTATAAATGTAGCTAATATTTTTTGAGGAGTATCAGTGGCGCTAGTGTCTTCGCCGCAATGTTCGTGTTTTGTGTAGTACCTCTTTTATCCACGCGTAAGACGGTAGCACTACTTTAACTGAAGGAAGGCTTTCATCATTGAGTTGTAAGAAAGTAATGTTGCTACCATTGGGTATATATTTTTACCCATGAATGTTTTTGGAACTGTGAACATTCAGTTCTTAAAAGAGGTCATACTATATTTTATCTATTTTGAATTTGTTCATTCATTGCATATATACACACTTTATATTATGATTTGTTTCAGTAACATCTTGTAAGGCATCATAATAATATTTTTCCAAAGTGCTTTTATTCCCTTGACGATATTTCAACAAAATTGACAGATTAAGATCGCGAATCAGTACCTATAAATAATTGTGTCTCGTTTAAATAAAACATGGCTACGAGTGGAACACGATTATTTGTCACGTAATTGTGCCAACATTTAACTGTTATTGTTAATTCTAGTTGCAGATTTTTTAATATCTATACAACAACATGTTAAACTATCTACGTTGTTTTAGTTTGTAGCGCGACCGACGTATCTGTGTGTGGTGGCGCCACTATCTTCGCCGTGAGTGAATCAATGTTCGTGATTCGTTGTAGTTCCTTTTTTGGCCACTTCACAGATAAGTTGGGCGCGCTATGTGTCCAAGGGTGGTGCTTGTGGACTTTTCTGATAATGAGAATTGTGTGATGTTTTATCATATTTCATAATATTTAGGCATAAACTAACAGCTCTAATGTTAAAGACCCAATCAGCATCACCATGTTCGTAAAGACCATAAGTATCCCCATCAATATAATTGTATTCAATACAGATTCATGAGACCTCTTCGTTTTTATTACCGCCTGGTACTTAGAGAGTTAATGTATTAAGCTGAAACGCTTACTTCAAATCTATCGCCACTGAATTATAATAAAAATAATCAAAAAGACTTCTAAAATACACATTGTCACGAATCGAGCTTTAATATCCAATTACTTATAGTGCAATATCAAAATTTTGCTAATCCATATTTTTGCAAAAATATATTTAATTTTGTAACTGTACCTTAGACGTATCACTGGTTGATGAAATATCATTTAAAACAGGCTTCGTTTTTACAGTGATAGTATGGAGGAGATTTTATGCTTTTTGTGCCCTATGACTTAAATTACACTTAATAATATGTTTTTTTGACTGCCTCGTTGGTCTCGCGGCATAAATATGCGCGTGGGATTGGGAGGTCTCGGGTTCTATTCCCGGGTCGGGCAAAGTGTTACTGGGTTTTTCCGAATACTCAGTAGCAGCCCGGAGTCTGGTGATGTGCCCGGTAACGTCAATAGGCTCGCCCCCTATTACGTGGGACCTAAAAATTCATGGCGAAATGTGGGTGTATTATTACACCTCTGCCTACCCCTTCGGGGATACAGGCGTGGAACTATAAATAAAAAAAAATATGTTTTTTGTTTGGGTTTTGTGACTCTGGATAGGCTTTATCTTCCAGATGACTACTTAATAATGTCTAAACTCTGCCTTGATAAGGTTTCTCCTATACTGTCATTGTTATAAAAAACAAATACTATTGGAGATCTTTGTTATGCAACATAGTAAGCAATGATGTACAATATGTTGGAACGTTACCGATTTAAATGCAGTGTTTGCTGATTAAAGAAATGTCGATGGCTACTACTATACCTAGAACAAAAGTTAACACAATGTAATATTCATCTTTGCTAATACAAAGACGCTTACTGTAATCACTAATATATGGATGCCTATATTTCCAAAAAAGTTTGTCTATGACCACGATCCACGATCTTTATGTATAAAAATACCGTCTCGTTACTGATATACCATCACAGAGTCAAAACTGTTGATTCTGGAATCATGAAATTTGGACAGTAGATTCCCTTTGAGATGTAGGCTTCAAAAATGTTCTACTCCTAAGGGGCTTAAATTTGTTAAACAGCTGCTCTACTAACTCTGAAGAATAACCATTGCGCTATCAATGTCTTTATACTGTTTTATTACTTTTTATTATCTCTGGTGACGTATTCAAACCTGTTGCCTTGTTGCGAAACTATACAGTTAATGTTGCAAAATAATGATTCTTCATAGTACAATAAATTTTATACATTTTAAGTTAGGGGGTATGACTTTAAGCTGTATGTCTACATTAAATTATCAAACTGAACAACTGAATACTGGAGAAAATAATCAGAAAATACGTTATTAGAACATTCTGGCAATTTTCATTTGATTGACTTATATTTTCATTTTGTAAGTGGTCTCTCAGTACAAGTTGTTCATTTTGGCAAAGTAGAGTAAGTTTAAATGAAACACAATAAATTAAAAATCACTCATACAAATACAAAATCTGGGCCAATACTTCTGTATAGTTTAAATTAAAATTCATAAGTTCTTCCTTCGGATTAAAATTGGTATAAGAACATATAAAATTAAAATAGATATATTTTGAAACATTCGGAAAATTGTTATAATTATGATTGGCTGTGAAGTTTTAATTTTGATAAAATTCTTTGACCGTTTATGTTGATATCTTACAATAATTAATACCATTTGTGAATTTGGTCACGCATCATTAGCTGATACTGATTTTTATTTATTTCTGTATACGTATAGCGTACGCCTACACAGCGCCATCTGTCGCTCAAACTAAAACCCAGGGCCCGCTCCTATTTAGATTCTATTTTTAAATAATAAAAAACAGTATTTTTTTCTAATGCTTTTTGATATGCGAGATGTTTTGTCACTTTGCCTAAGAATAGGTGATTAAAAAAATGTATAAATAATATAAATAAAGAGAGAAAATTATTTTAATTGTAATAATATTGTGAAGCGATAATGCTCATGTAAATAATAGTAGTGTATAAAACTAATATGTTAGAAATACACAGGAAATTACATATAAAATGTTTTGTTTTATTGTTTCCTCTGCTTTACGAGCCTTTAATGTTGCAAGCTGATAACCAAGCGAAGAACTGTGCTGTTGTTTACGCCAATTTATAAATTACTTAAGTAATGCAGATAAGATGCTTTATTTATTTTATTCAACACCCACAGTTTGGTGATGTTCATATCTAGGTGTTCCCCTTGGAGACGTTTCCCTGAGGATAATTTTTAAAGCTGGTAAGGTAGGGAGAGGGTTGGGGGTCGCCGCCCGTTTCGATGAATAATTATCTGCTGCCACAGATACTTAGCTGAAAATTAGTTTACTCAATGAAAAACCGTTTTTATATAAATAACTAGCTTTTGCCCGCCGCTTCGCGCGCGTTAAACTCGGGGTAACACAAATCTACTTTCAGTCTCAAGTTGTGTGAAGGCACTCCTGATTATTCTAAAGATTTCAGAAACTCTATAGGGTACAAAGTAACTCGGTCAGTATCCATGACATTATTTACCGAAAGGTACATAATAACATCACCTTGCATACAATCAAATGTCAAAGCCATGTTCTAATACATGTCCAATAGGTATACACACATCAACAAAGTCTAGGGATATCTTAATCCTAAATTATTTACGAGTTTATAGTTTAGAACCTTGTTAGTTTCCACAAAAAGTTTATATACAGATTAAAACCTCTTTTATTCTATTTTCAAAATTTGAACATGGAAAGAAAAAAAACAAAATAATAAACAAAATATGGCGGCAAATTTGCTAGTAATTCGTTACATTAAAGAAAGTTAAAACTGTTTTATTATAATTATTAATGAAAAGGGTTTTTAATTGTTTTTCTTTTTTAATTTAACGTGACGTACGAACTTTAAAAGTCATGTCACGTCGTCATTTGAGTCGAGATGAAATGTTACGAGCCGTGGGCATGTTAGAAAATGGTGCAATTCAACGCGTCGTTGCTGAGGCCCTACATACCAGTCAAAATGTGATATCAAGGTTGTGGTCACGTTATCGCAGTACTGGAGATGTGGCCGAACAGCACACAGGTAGATATCGTGTTACTACGCAGAGACAGGATCAATTTCTCCAAATGACCGCCAGAAGACAACCCAATATCACAGCACTGCAACTAGTGCAAAGGCTCCAGGAGGACCACCAGCTGCTGGTAAGCGACCAAACCGTGCGAAGAAGGTTACATGAAGTTGATCTTCATGCTCGAAGACCATTGCGTGTTCCAGCATTGCGACGTGGCAATCGCGGTCGGCGGCTTTCGTGGGCTCGGGAGCATTTACCATGGAGTGACGAACAATGGTCTTTGGTGCTGTTCACCGATGAGTCCCGGTTTGGGTTTCACCCGGATTCACGAAGAACACGCGTTTGGAGAGCTCCAGGGAGAGTTAGCCGTCTACGGCACCCTCAGGAGGTCCACCCATACCAAGGCGGGACAATCATGGTGTGGGCAGGAATTCGTCTTGGCGGACGAACCCAACTCGTTTGGATCCAAGGCAGCATGACTGCACAAAAATACCACGAGGAGGTAGTAGAGCCCGTTATTGTCCCACACAGAACTCAAATAGGCCATGAATTTCTTCTCATGCACGATAATGCTCCTTGCCATACGGCGCGGCTGGTATCGACCGCTCTCCGAGAGCACGATATTCAAGTTTTGAATTGGCCTGCACAGTCGCCCGACTTAAATCCTATCGAGCATGCCTGGGACATGTTACAACGAAAAGCTTTGAGAGATTTTCCACCAAATTTGACGACTGAACAACAACTTTACGAACACTTGCAAAGGACATGGGACCTCATACCGCAGCAAGACATTGACAATTTAATTTTAAGTATTAACAATCGATCAATGTAAGAGGTGGCAACACTGATTATTAATGATTAGATTTTACAAGATTTTTTCCATTTTTATTAAAATTAATAGTTTTTAAGGAGAAATGTTTGTTGTTATCATACTAATTTTCCATGATGATTAAAAAAAATATTTTTTTTATTTAAAACAAAAAAAAAACACGAAATGTTTTTTATTTTTATTAAAGACCTTAAAATAATCTATGATTCTTCTATTTACTGTATCAGAAAATTCTTCATAGATTTTTAGATATTTGATGAAATATAAAATATCCCTAGACTTTGTTGATGTGTGTAATAATATAATTATGTAGGTAACTACACGTTGATTTTTTCTTCGTTTTGGAGCGAAAGCTATCTGTATAGGTACTTATGGTTAATGGAACCTAACCAGCTAATAAAATTTGAAATCTAAGCTATAAAAGTCGTAACAAAAATAATAAGTTATTGGTTCGAGAGTTCGTAGTTACCACTCTTATGAAAGAAATCGCGCGCGCCGATGTATGTTCAATCTTGCCACACACATACACAGATAGATATTATTTATTAAACATACGATACACACAGATAAACATTGCACTGTAGGTACAGAACCCGCCCGCGGCGTGCGCGCATCGCAACGCGGGGCGTCAGGGGTGGGTGCGCGGGTCGGATACAATTTGTCGCTCGCCACTTCGACAGCCTTTAGTCCATAGACTAATATATAATACTGGAGACTTTAGTCTTGCGAAATTAGGTCAACGGGACGCCCGTACGTCGCGTTCCATCCCGTTACTGTACCCGTGTTACGTCGCGCGCGCTTCAGAATGGTCATAATGGAATTATGAATAGTCCAATGTTGAGTTCGCGTCTGTGGTGCGAGTGTATTACATGTCTGGTGAAAATATGGAAGAGGCGAGGCGCATGGTATTTATTACCAGACCACCTGGAATTCACTCACACCAAGTGCCATCCCAAACACAATCCCAGCTGTAGTAGGTCAGCCCAGCGGTCAGTTTAGATAGGTGATAAGGTGAAAGAAACACAAGAGAAGAATTGATTGTGTTGTTGACAGCAGACAACAAAGGTAAAGGATTTGGTTTATTCATTATTGAATACCTACTGTGATTACATTCTTATAAATACGTTAGAAATACGCAAGTACTAAACTTTCCCATTGTTAAAATCTTTGTCTAGTTATTTAGAAGATAATTTAGGTACCTATGACTAATAATAACGTAACTAATAATTCTTAGTTTATCGTTTTTCTTCTACAAGTTCATTATGATTTCGTGAACCCACAGCTTATTTCGACGATTTTTGATTCTAAGTTCGAGTAATGTACGAAAGAATAATTGAATAGGTATATTTTAGTTACATACGTTTATTGTACATACCTAATTATTTATTACTGCACTTCATGGTTGGCGTAATGGTTTAAGCGATGTTTGACACAACACTTTGTGTGATTCATAAATTGTTGTTTGGATTCCTGTTTCCGTTAGTGGTAGGTTTGTAATACCCCTCTAATCCTGTGTCAGAACCCCTCCCGCAGGAGGGGTGCGGGAGGGGTTCTTACAAAGAAAACAAAAGAAGAAAAATAATGTGTTTAAAATTGTTGGCATCGTAATTAATCATGTTTTCTAAGTAAATTACGTGTGACGTCACATCGCGCCCCTGCGCCGCGAGCCTCGCTACGAGTGACGCACAGCAGTGGGCCGCTCCCTCGCGCCCCTTCGCGCCGGCCCTATAGATACCGGGGACACACGAGGCTTCGGCCCTTTTTGCTCCGGCCAGCACCACCGAGTTGAGTACAAGACCATCTGAAGACCTGTGAAGTGCCAACGTCAACCACGCCCTGGATAATTGTCTCTTCTGTTAACCTTAGCCGTCATTTCTTTTTTTGTAACGAATAACTGGAATTATAACGCGAGTTTAAACTTTCCTGGTGATATTTTTTATTTATTTCCCGTAAGTCAACCTAATTATCTCTCTTTAATTGCTCGGCGAGTGATCGATCCCGGCTACCCCGTGGAAATCAATCACACGTGCGACATTGGCGCCCAATAGAATTTTTAATTATATTATATATATAATTTTTAAAACGTAAGTTGGCACTTTACAGGTGAGTGAAATAATTTCTTTTTCTCTTGTATATTTTTCTCCTGTGTGTGCATATATTCTGGTTTGGTGAATTGCGTACAGGTACAGTTTCTATCTATTTTGGTTGGCCATAAGCAATTTAACTGTGTAAATAACATAACGGTGATTTAATTAACGTCGGTCTAAAATCACGTTCCACCGCGGGCAGCGTGTCAAGTCGCCAACCGGTTCTAACCGCTTAGCCGTTGAACTAACGAGCCACGGGTTCGCGAAAGAATATTGTGATTCAACCTTTGAGTGACCTTTAAGAAATTTTTTCTTCCTTGACCAATCATCACACCATTGTATAATTTAGTGTACTTCAGCTTTTTTTAGCACGGTATTCGATTTTCTGGCGATATTTAATTTCTTTTCTAGTGCCGGCGTAAATACTTAGATTTTCTATTATTGTTTTGTAATAATGGCTTACATTATAAATTTCTCATTATTAACATAAGCGGAATTAGAATATGAGACCACAATACGCGGCGTTTCAAAGCCTGACGATCCCCGCAAACAAATCGCTAAACTTTCAGTTAAAACTCCCTCAGAGGATATATTATCTTCACCCTTCCCACCAGAGGAGGATGTGGCAGAAGTGGAAAAGTCGTTATTAAGATCAAATAAACACTTATCTATGTTGGAAGCAAACTATACTTCCGAGCTTCAACAGAAGGTCGAAACCGTGCTACACCATTGTTTTCATCGACTGAATAGGGTGGATACCGGCAGTCTTGATATTAAAAAAATTGAGTCTGTGTGGAATAAATTTAATGACTTATATGCGAAATTACAATTACTCACGAGCCGTAATTCGCGGTCGGATTGCTCAGTGGCAGGGGGAAACACTTCCTATAATTACAACCGTAAGCTTTTTTCGGAATTAGGTAAATTCAAATTTAACGGTAAATCATGTGTAAGATCCTTTATTGAAAAAATTTATGAATTTATGTCCTGTAGATCTATTCCTCACGACAAGATGTTGTCTTTCGCTTTTGAAATATTTTCGGGTGACGCATTAGTTTGGTATCGTTCTGTTAAAAATAATGTAAAGACTTGGTTAGAACTTTGCGAACTTTTGAAACGAGATTTTAGTCCGCATAACTACGATTATCGGCTTATGACGGAGATTCGTCAGCGCTCACAGGGCGAAAACGAATCAATAACTATTTACGTGGCAAAAATGCACGGTCTGTTTTCGCGACTTAGTTCTCCTATCGCTGATTCGGAGAAGCTAGAAATTTTGCTAAATAATATTAGACCTTGTTACACTAATTGTCTGCTCACTGCAAAGGTTGTTGATGTTGATAGTCTGGTCGAAGTTTGTCGTCTTTTCGAAAATTACCAAAGTCGCAGTAAGCAATTTTCTGAACCCCCTAAAGTTTCAAAGAATACTGTAGCACCTGATCTAGCGTATAATTATCCGTTTTCTAATTTTTCTTCAAACAAAAATGTTTACAATCATAATCACTTCAATAAATATAACTCTGTCGCTGATACATCGAGATACAAGTCTGTACCACAAGTTAACGCCGTACTTCTAATATAAATAAAAATTTTTGCGTGCGTTGTAGATGCAATTCGCACTCATTACGTAATTGCCGTCAACCACACTACCTAATCTGTTTTAAGTGCGGTACAAAGGGTTTCAAGGTGTCAGACTGCCCCAATTGTAAATCTAAGTCGACCCCTACAGTTTCAAAAAACTAGTTAACAAGGATTGTGGCAAATCAAGTTATACAACTAATTGTAATAAAACAGAGTGGAATAATTGGTTGGACTTTTTAAAAAAATTCTTTAGTAGCTATCATATATCCTCAATCCGTAATTCTAAAGTAGAATATTTACCTTACGTTACCCTAAAATTAAACGGAATACCTACCACTGGTCTTTTAGATTCTGGATCTTGCGTTACAATTTTAGGTAATAATTTGCATAACTTATTTTTGAAAGACGATGTTTTGGATAAATCGAAACCTTTAAGGTTAATAACAGCTGGCGGCGAACGATTTGAGTCCTTGGGATCGGTGTTTCTACCCTTTGAGTTTCAGGATAAATTGATTAACTTAGAAGTTCATGTTGTACCTGGGATTAAAAATTCCCTTATCCTTGGCATGGATTTTTGGCGAAGCTTTGGCCTATTTCCTAACAAATTAGAGTCTGTTTTGATTGTGAACAAGTCTGACGCTCAAGTAATGGAGTTGCAGGCAGTTCCCCCTACACATCTTGTTTCTTATGATCATCTTACAGTCGACCAGAGAGCTACCGCTGACAACATTTTTTCTAAATTTACCGATATTTCATACGAGAAGCGGGGTCTCGGTTGCACAAATATTATTTCTCATTCAATTGATACAGGTGATTGCCCCCTATTCGGCAAAGATTTTATCGCATGTCTCCCGATAAACAAAGAATTTTAATAAAGCATCTTGACGACATGCTCTCAGAGGATGTTGTTGAACGATCTGAAAGCCCGTGGTCAAACCCGGTCATTTTGACCCCTAAGAAGAATGGTGAACTGCGTTTCTGTTTGGACAGTGGTAAATTAAATTCCGTTACAAAAAAAAGATGCTTATAGCTTGCCTTATATTTCGGAAATTTTTGATAATCTGAGAGATGCTAAATACTTGTCTAGTTTAGATTTGTCTAAATCTTTTTGGCAAACATTAATTAAAGAAGAGGACCGTTGCAAAACAGCCTTTTATATTCCTACGCATGGCACATTTCAATTTAAAAGAATGCCCTTCGGTCTTACGAATGCGCCAGCTACTCAACAACGATTAGTTGATATTTTATTTTATGGTCCAGAATTTGAAAATAAGGTTTTCTGTTTTATCGATGACATAATCTGTATCACGTCCAGCTTCAACGAGCATATTACTCTTTTATTACGCATTCTTGATAAACTAAAAAGCGCTCATTTAACAATTAATCTCGAAAAATGTCAATTTTTTAGAGATAAACTAAAATATTTAGGCTATGTTGTCGACTCTAGTGGATTGCATCCCGATCCGGATAAAGTAAATTCAATGAAAAATTATCCCACTCCTTCTAATAGAAAATAAGTACGTCGTTTTTTAGGCGCAGCCTCGTGGTACAGGCGTTTTATACCGAATTTTAGCTCTATTGCTGCACCCTTAAATAAGTTAACATCTCAAAGTAAAAACGCACCTGCATTCTGTTGGACGACAGAGGCTAATGAGGCGTTTAATAACCTAAAGAATTGTTTGATTTCCTCCTCGGTGTTGGCTTGTCCTGACTATTCGCAACCTTTTGAAATACACTCAGATGCTAGCGATTTTGGACTTGGCGCGATCCTCTGTCAAAGGTTAAATGGTGAGGAAAGAGTCATAGCGTACTATAGCAAATCACTCACTAAGCAAGAAAAAAATTACAGTGCCACAGAGCGCGAAGCCCTGGCTGTTCTATCTGCTATAGAACACTGGCGTTGTTATGTTGAAAATGTTAAAAAGTTTATTGTTTACACAGATCACGCTGCTTTGAAATGGTTCTTGACCTTAAATAACCCTACTGGCCGGTTAGCCAGATGGGGAGTTCGCTTATCTTCCTATAATTTCGAAATACGTCATCGTCGGGGTTCCGATAACGTTTTACCTGATTTTCTGTCTCGCTCTTTACCCGTTTCTGCTATTGCTAATGATATAAATATAGATATTAATTCTAATCAGAATTTACCAGTTTCTACTAATGATCCTTGGTATTTAAATATCTATAAAGGCTGTTTAAGTTCTCCGACTTCCTTTGTTAACTATCAAGTAATAAACAATAAATTGTATTGTTTTAAAAAACCTTAAACCCTCTCACTAGAGAATTTCAATGGAAAGAGGTTATTCCGTCTGACCAAAGAAATGACATTCTAAGGGAGAATCATTCTTCGCCCACTGCTGGACATCTGGGTATTTTTAAGACATACAAACGTCTCGCACTTAATTACTTTTGGCCTGGTATGTACACTGATGTTGTCAAGTTCGTCAGTTCATGTGAACCTTGTATCACCCATAAACACCAAAATCACCCAAATTTAGGTCTAATGGGAAAACCCAAATCATGTCAAAAGCCCTTTCAGACGATTAGTATTGATTTGATTGGTCCATTGCCTCCCAGCAGGAAACAAAACACTTTTATATTTGTGGTCAGTTGTTGTTTCTCTAAATATTGTTTACTTTTCCCCATTAAACGGGCAACTGCAGAAGTGATAACAAAAATTCTTGAGGAAAATGTATTTTTGGTGCATGGAATTCCATCTACTATTGTTTTGGATAACGGTAAACAATTTATTAGCGCAACCTTTAAAAGTATGTTGTCAAAATATAAAATTCCAAATTTGCATTTTACACCGTTGTATACTCCCCACGTTAACTCAGTTGAACGTTACAACAAAACCATTATGACAGCTATTTCAACGTTCATAGAATCTGATCATCGAATCTGGGACACTCTAATCACTAAAGTTCAATTCGCCCTTAACTGCGCAGTTAGTGAGGTTACTGGTTATTCTCCTAATTTCCTTGTTTTTGGTAGGGAGGTCATAACATGTGGTTCTCAGTATATTGATAAGGAATTTAATTCCGATATGGTGCTTGAACCACGGGACGGCTATGCCGAAACTTTAGGCTATTTATCTTCTATTTTTGAGAAGGTACATTCAGCTCTGTTGTCGGCCCACCAACGAAATTGTTCATCTTATAATCTTCGCCGTAAACAGGCAGAATTCAATGTCGGTGATATAGTTTGGCGCAGAACGTTTCATCTTAGTGATAAGGATAAATACTTTAGCAAGAAATTGGCGCCTAAATTTATTAAATGTAAGATTGCCTCAAAAAAATCACCTCTAGTATACAAACTTAACGACATGGCTGGAAAACCTTTAGGCGATTGGCACATCAAGGATTTAAAGTTGATTAATTACAAAGAATAATAAAAGTATAAAAACAACAATAAGAATACATTCTAGGTAGAATGTATTCTTATTGTTGTTTTTATACTTTCATTGTTTAATTTTTTTCAAACGAACGTTTCTAATTTATATTACCGTTTGTAGTAGTGCCTACTATAAATTGATATTTTCTGTGGTGGGTAGCAAATATTTTTTTCTCTCGTAAACAATACTATTTTTCAAATTGCTGCGCAATTGTCTACTCAAATGTTATGTTGAACATTGTTTTAAAAAAATACTAACCATAAACTAAATATATTGTTTTTTTACCCTGTGATCAGTGGTTAAAAGGTCGCTATTAGCTGAGCATACTAGTTCAATTCTCGCATGTGTATTTTCTTTCCGCAAATCTATTTGTTGAAATGCATCTTGATTGGCGTATTGTTTTTCGCCGTGCCTTGTTCTGAAGTTCTGTTGTTATTCTTAATTCTGTATAAATTCCATAATCAAATTGTTATTATAGGTACTTTATAAACGATCATGGTGATTAACCGTGCGTCGCGAGCTCGGAACAGTCGAATAGTACCTACCATTTAGATCGTACCTAGTTGTCGTTATGACGCACGCGCGTTCACTCAGCGACGCGCCGATAAGTAAATGCCTAACTAATGATTCACCATTGTTTACATTCAAAAGGTGTTTACTGGTCGTGTTGTAGTTATTAATTAGAGCAAAATATTTATTAATTTCTTTCCTTTGACATTGAGCGGTCCGGTCGTGTCTGCGGCTTGTATTATTTTTGTTCATCTTTACGAAAAATCTGTTGTTATACCTAACTATATTCAAAAAGTTTACTTATCTAGTGGCAAAGGCCGAACCCAAGATTTATAAGTCGTAGGGCTAGATCAAGTTTCTTATATCTACAAATCATTATTACCTAATAATTACCCTAAGCGCTTCTCCATAGATTGTTATCTTTAATATTAGGCTATTACACTGGCCTCGGCATTTACATGTAGGTATGTGTGATGAATTATGAATGATAAATGTTTATGTTCAAATTCAGACTGCCGTTGTACGCGTGAAGAATGCAAGCGTGGGTCATTATTATTTAGGTATCCTAATTAGCGTATAGGGTTGTCACTTGTTCAAGGTACTCATGCCCTTGTTTTCTCTAATTTCAGGGAGTATCTTCAGGGCTGCTACGCCCGTTGGGCTAGGGAATTTTCCTTAGGGAAAATCCCGGCCTAACGGGGGGGGGGGGGGTGACGTCACATCGCGCCCCTGCGCCGCGAGCCTCGCTACGAGTGACGCACAGCAGTGGGCCGCTCCCTCGCGCCCCTCCGCGCCGGCCCTATAAATACCGGGGACACACGAGGCTTCGGCCCTTTTTGCTCCGGCCAGCACCACCGAGTTGAGTACAAGACCATCTGAAGACCTGTGAAGTGCCAACGTCGACCACGCCCTGGATAATTGTCTCTTCTGTTAACCTTAGCCGTCATTTCTTTTTTTGTAACGAATAACTGGAATTATAACGCGAGTTTTAACTTTCCTGGTGATATTTTTTATTTATTTCCCGTAAGTCAACCTAATTATCTCTCTTTAATTGCTTGGCGAGTGATCGATCCCGGCTACCCCGTGGAAATCAATCACTCGTGCGACATACGTATCACTATCGGTCCGCTGTAGGTAACAGCTGGCGGCACGCGGCGGCGCGCGCGGCGAGGTCACGCACGACCGCGCGGCGCTCGAGAAAACAACTCGAAATAATCGTGCATTACTACGTATTTCCAACAGTTACTGACTTTTATAACTTTTTTGTTTTAGGTGCTAAGTGAATTTTGATTTTGAATATGAAGAGAGGATTTTATTTCGGACAATGTTTTTTTCCTAAGCCAATAAAAAATCAGCGTGTATAAACATTTTCGCATTTATAATATTAGTAGGGAAAATCGTTTCAGCCGTTTAAGCGTAGTATATGTATAATTTATTAGTTTATATATGCGAACAATTTAATCACCGTGCACAATATGACATTATGTATGATGTGACAGTACAGACAGATATGCGATAGCACATGCGCAGCACTCAATTATTAGCGCATGCGTTCTTATTTCCAAGAGGTAAATTTGTGCCGTATAAACTTCTACCCTCCCTACAATCCCTCCCATTTTAATTTTTGCAACTTATGGTAGCCTATGTCCGTCTCCATAGTCCAAATATATCTCTATATTAAATTTCAACAAAATCGGTTCAGCCGTTTTAGCGTGAAAACGGAACATACGTACATACACACTTTCGAATTTATAATATTAGTAGGGATTGTGTTACTAAACTAATATGAGTTAATGTTACACGCCTTGCTACAACTGGAACAACTTAGCCATTCGTCGATGGGAACAATTTATTGCCACGCATTTTTTTAAATCGCCCAGAAAGCGTAGCATCTCTTCTGGCCGGTTACTATCCGCTCTGTGCTGAAGAGGCCCGTGGTTCTGATGCAAGTTCAAACGAAGTTCAAGGGGCAGCTACAACCCTGGCAGGAACATTTCAAGGCAATCTTCTGCATCCCTGAGGAGCCCGCTATAGCCACACCCTATGATAAAATACCACTGTAAAGTTTGGACTCTGTAAATATGCGCTATATTTACTTATTTAAATGCACTCACGCCCCTAATATATAGTTAGTAGTTTGGCAGAAAGAGGAGCTACCGGCAGACTGGTACACAAAACCGTGCCTAAAAAATTATATCTCAGTCGATGTAGCAACTGAAGAGGAATCACCTTGCTCTCTGTACAGTCTGAAGTGCTATGTAAAATAATGAGATGTCGGTATCCATTGGCTCTTTCATTGGCAATGAGCAAACAGGACTTTTCTTTAATCAATCTTGTAAAGACCAAATAAACACTACGTCGTACTAGAACACATGCACCAGAGTGGCGGAAAGAGAAGTTTACCTACATGAGTGTACCTTACTTCCCCCCGTGGGATCTCCACCTTGTCGTGGTGGGGGGCTCAGTAACCGTGGCTTGCACACCCGCGGTGAAGCTAAGCGAGATCCCGGGAGTGGACGCTCCACGTGGGCTTGAAGGGGCCTGCGCAGGATGCGTCCAAAGGAGCGGGTGCAGGGGGACAGTTCCGTCTGTCCCTCGCAGTCGGGCGCGGTCGCGGGAGGAGAGGCGTGTCGGTGTTGCGTTGCCGCGCACCCTATCTCCCGCGACCAAATGGGAGCGCACCATTGTTGCGTCGCGGTGGTGCCGCAGAGGAAGAGGAGATGCGGTGTTGCCAGGTTGCCGTCCTCCCTATCCTCTACGGCCGCTGGGTGTTTTGGCGGCGGAGCCCAACACCTTCATCCACCGCCAAGGGGGTTTTGTTCGAGGCTCGCCTGACCATCTGGCGGGCCAATACTCGTCGGGGGTTGTGACGAATGCTTCGGCGATACCCGACCCTCCAACACACGGTTACATGAGGATCACGGTTAAAAAAAAAAAGTGTTCCTTACTTTTGTAGACTTCTAAAAAGCCTTTGATACCTTAAAATGGACTAGTACTCGGTCTTGCCTTCGCAAGATTGGTGCCCCGTGAAAATTAAAATATTCTAAAAGCCTTTCAAAGAAATTATTTTTGGCAAGTGACAAATGATGGGCTCGTCTCGGGAGGAATAGCAGTGAACGTAGGCATGCGACAGGGGTGTCTCCTTTCGCCGCTGGTTTTCCTCGTCGTTTTGATGGCATACTGCATGACTTTACAGAGTAGCGCCGCGACGTAGAATGGGGCATAACTAGCACCCTGTAGGATTTGGACTATGCCGACGACATATTATACCCCTTAGGCCACACACGCTCCGTCATGCAGGCAAAACTCAGCAACTTCAAATAACAAAGCAATTTCAAAAACAGCGCTTTGGAAAAATCAAAACCAAAGCGGGTAAAATAAGGGATGAAAATAAGATTCAAAATTCGCAGATAATGGAGCCTGCTGGATAACAGGAAATATTAGGATCTTTGTTTAGAAGTAAAGAAATATCAGTATCAATATTTTTTGGAAACTCTATCCCTAAGGGGATAAAATGGGGAATCAAAATTTATTCGAAAACTCCTTGATTTTGAAACTAGCTCCAAGAAAAATTGTACTTATTAGGATTTCTGGCAAAAAAATATCGAAATCTTGTTAGGTACACCACGTTTTTAAAAAGTTAACCCCAGAAGAGGAAGAAAAAGGAAGAGTTTTGCATTATTGAAGTTATTATTGAATCAACTTCACGTGCTGGTGTAAGTAGCTATTGTTGAGCTTAAGTTATCAGACGGTATAACGATAAATTAATACGGTAGTGTTTCTCTTGTAGGCGATGTGATGTTGCACAAGAGACTCCATTAAGAAAGACGAAGTGCCTGTCCCTTTGAATAATGTTAGCACCCCCAGACCTGTCAAAATTTTGCGCCTCGGCCAACCTTGGACATCTTCGCGAGTACCTACTTGGTGTAGAGGTGGCTTAACACTTAACACTGCGATGTTCGATGACGGGATATCACCTATACCTACTGTAGGTAATCTGGTAATCCACAAATCCTTGTTTCAAGTGTCGATGTTTTTTGAGTACCTACGCATAAGGAAGTAGGTATACCTAACGCAGGCTTGGACTTAAAAATAGATTTTGAATAAATTAATAGAAAATTAACGCGCTATACCTACCACGATAATGTGAAGATTATAGAAACAAGTGCGGAAGTTATTTTCTAAGTTAGATATGGCATCATCTAAATAGTTCAACATATTATGTGGAATTAATAAGATGTAGCCATATGATGATAGGACGACACCTACCTACTGTAGGTAATTCTCAATTTTTTTATTCGAGTCTTCTTGTTCATTGTGTAATAATACGGAAGTAAGTAGGTATACTTACCTAACGCAGGCGTTGCCTTAAAAATAGGTTTTGAATGTTTTAATGCAAAATTAACGCTCTATGTCAAGATAATGGCTATCAAGACGATAGAAACAAGTGCGGAAATTATTTCATAAATAAGATATGGATACATCTAAATAGTTCTACATGTTATTCATTTATTTGTTTGTTTTACATTATTGTTTGGTTTGTTTCACAAAGAACATTTCCGTCTGCATACGGAAACTGAGGAAGTGTCATCAAACTGCTCTAAATTGATGCTGTTATTTATTTTTATTAGCTGTCAAACTATAATCGATAATGCTTTTAAAATGATAATAACGTACATTGTTATTCAAATAGTAATCTTAGAAGCAATTAAAATGAAAATTCAATGAATTGAAGTTATACTGTGATTCTTCGTGATATTAATGATTTGAGTAGACTTATAAGCAACCATAGCACTTTTCTTTTACAGCTAAAGCTCATTTGGTCCTTTGAGTTAGCATTCAAGATACCGAATAATTCTGTGTTCTTCTGCATACCATTGGTTTATAAATGATATTCCCACACCTAGAGGGTCGCCAGAGTCCATTTCCTTAAATGACGTAAGTATTTAATTTATCTATCGTGTTTGTTATCAACCACGTTACTGCGACGTGTCCGAGACTCCAGATTTCAACATCATCAGCCTGCCATAGTTAATTGCTGGATATAGGTCTCTCCAATGGCATGCTACTGAGCCCGATATTCAATATTTCGCGTCCAACATTTCAGGTCCAGTTCACTTTATCCAATAAAAAAACTAAGGACAGTACCTATTAGTTGTTGCAAAATAAAATAAGCTAGCTAATCACACGGAACTAGGAATCTCTTACGTTGTGAAGCATTGAAAACATAAGGATTTACAGATTACAATAAACATTAGGATTTACAGATTACAATAAAATTATTAAAAAATTGCTCTCATATAAGAGATCTCAAAAAAATATCTCTATCTCTATCGTCATCATGTTTATGTAGAACTTCACAATATTTCCTTCAGCGTTTAGTAACCGATAATTAACAATTTAATGCGCACTAACTTCAGAACGTTAGTTGAGGGCGTCGGGGTGAGGCTGGGATCTGAGACCCTCGACATTACCGGTCCAGTTTCTCCAGTAGGCTTTCGCTGCCTCTACATCATTGCACCACCCAAGTTTCTGGGTGATCGGAGGGTCCGAAACAATAGAGAGTACATCATATAAGCTACCTACCTAATAGTATCGTTACCAAACTATACCGTCATGTCAGCCCAATCTAACAAAGTACAATTGATGAGTGATTATGATATCTAAAAGTTTCACATACCCAATACGGGACCCCTATTCTTGGTATTATCTATGCCAGTCTATGGTCTATAAATTGTTCTACTTTATAGCATTTAATCGAATTAAAAGAAGCAATTAATAGTTGCTTGACCTGCCTTTATTTTATATAGGCTGATAAAAATTTTCCTGTTGTTACTTTTGTAGACGATATATTCGACATGTCAGCCAAATGAAAAACCGTAGCGTCATGTATATCTCTGAAACTTATGGGTATTTTATCAATATAAAATGACCTCCCTATTTGTTCTCTCACGTTTAATGAAAACTTAACGAATGGTTTTCTAAATATTATTTTCTTCTTTTTCTTTACAGACTTTTCGCAGTCATATGTCTCTCCTAATTTGTTTTTCAGTATTCAGCACTTTGAGTCAATAGGAGAATTTGGTCTGCTCTACCACGCTGACCAGACTGGTTGGTATATGGTTTCATGTTAAGTTTTCCGTATCTAGGCAAAGATGCAATAATGTTATTTGCTTCATGTATTTTCCCTGTGCCTTTTTCGACACCCAGAATGAAAAGGGGTAGTGAACATTTGCATTTTTAATCCGTTACGACACGGGAAACATAAATAGGTATAATAGAAGTTGCATGCATGCTTAACTTAGTTACCTTTAATTTACGTTATAGTTTAGTTGTAGGAGATTCGAGGCACTGGCACACGTTAGTTACCGTGAAAAAGTAAAATACGAAAAGAGCAGGAATGAGAGCAAGGAATCTCTTCTTTGCTCTTTTTGAAACCTCCTGCGCAGTAAGTAAGGCAGTTGAACCTATAGTTCCCGAAAATTATATTATTAGATAGCAAATAGTAGTACCAACCTACCTAGGCTAGTCCTATTGAAAACAGAATTTCCCAACAGGAAATTTCCACATGAGCCGAAAATTATGCTTCCTTCCTTAATATTAAAATAATCACACGTAAGTGCTAAAATGATGAATTGATGAAATGTCAACTTGATAGCATCATCTAATAGATTTGCACTTGAACCTCAGCTCCGCATTAATTTATGCATAAAATTTAAATAATTTAATTTCTTAAAATGTCCTATTCTATCTCACTATGTAAAACCATAACCAAAACAATACGAGTTACACGTAAACAGATGACGACGTTGCATAATTCATTCACTCTCGATTTTCCTGCTTCCTATAACAGGTAGTGACGATTTTGGCCACAACAGTCACATCTTATTGAGTTTATAAGAAAAATGTACCTATAAATTTAACTTTTATTAGCTAGCTGTCATATAATCGGTCCATCAAGGTCTTTGTAATATTCACTGTCAAGAATACTAGGAGCTTTGTGTTTAAAGTCTGATTCAGCCACGTGATTATCTTAGCCGCTGCCAAGGACGCTGGTCTTATGAATCATACGTGCCTCTATACGGTATCTATGTGTGTACATCAACCTATACATATATCTCCAAGAAATGATGACCTGTTACTGGATATACTTGCCCTACACACATAGATCAGCTTACAATGGAGATTTGTTAGATATGTTGCTATGTGTATTACCTACATTTACATTTGCAAATAAACAAACGATTCTACTTATTACCTTATATGGAAGATAATTCGGTAGGTGGTCCTATTTGTTTCCGGTCTGTGGTTTGTACGGTCATCAATTTGTCTATCGCAATATATTGTTGTTCCGCAATTGGATATTATACCAAATTCGTTAAAGACCGGCGCCAGACGATAATTTGAAATAGAATGATGCGAAACAAAACAATCCATTAGGTGGAAAACAAACAAATGTGCATAATTTAATGTTCTTAGCAGTCATCAATAGATTAGGTAAGGATAGCCATAGGCTCGATTCCGAGACGAATTCTGTCAAAGGGCTTGACTTGCGACCAACTTGACTGAGTTAGAGACCACTACAGCATGGTGGACGGCGGTTGGATAAGTTGGTAGGTTGTGATAGCAGGATACTTTTTATCCAATCAATCATTCGCCGACTTTGAGGAGTACCTCTTCGATCTAGGTGTTGTCGTCACATTGAGAGTCGCTTGTAAGTCCTCAATCGGGGTACTTTACGCTTTGCGTGCGCGCGTCTGGTGGATTAAGCGTAAACGTATCGTTTGCGAGCCTCTTCTGTGGTACGGAACCTAGCTCCTTGAAAGGGTGGGGAATTTGTCTTGTGTATGTAAATTCGGTTCGAGGTCTCCGCCAAGACTGAGGGTAACGATTCTTCACTCCGGCCTGATTTACTCGACCGAGCGGGCTTGTCACCGTAGAACAGAAGCCACAGTGGATCCAGGTTGTCACAAATGTATCACTGCGATGCCTTAACTCAAGGAGACGCTAGGTAGGTAGTAGATACGGGCTAATGGACGCCATAGCGGGTCTACGCTGTCAGGGTGTGGTTGCGTGCCGCCAGTGCATCCGGCTACCAGGTTGGTAGAGCTGTCTGACTTGTACCGATCAGCCAAACGATCACTAAGAGCACCGATTGAGCAGGTGAAATACAGCGTACACCATGAGCTTTACAACTTTGATTACAGTAATCGCAACTTAATAACGTGAAAAAAGACTGACTTAAAAACAGTTGGCCTCGTCTTAGTAAACTAGAAGCTCAAGAGGAAGCTAGAGGCTCAATTTATCCGTAAACTGTAGTTTAATTTCAATGTGTAACATTCACGTAAATCCAAGAAAATACTATCTCAAGAGGAAGGTTAGCAGTTATTCACGGTTCAAAGTAGCCAGTGGCAAAGTCAAGCTTGGCAATACATACTACTACATGCTCCATTTTCATGAAACTTTTAAACCCAAGGACAGACACGTCGAGCATTGCAAAAGCCAAAATATTTTTGGTAGGTTTATGAATGAATGAGTAGTTGATTGAATCAGGCGTTACTTGGCGGCACTCCATTGTAACCTAATGGAAGGAAAGAGGAACCCACCATGCACCCTCGGATTAACCACCCCAACTATTGCAATAGAAACAGGTTGACAATACCGAACTCCTCTAAAAGGATAAGGGATATAGGAATGGTATGGGTTCCAGGAAGATACCTGACTTGCAGTAGAGCCTTGTCTCAGTCGTTGCCCATCGCTCCTGAGGATGCCTCGTGCTGAGACGAAACACGTGTCGAAGAATAGTCGGCGCATACAGCGGGATACTGCAAGTCTTCTGGGATCTTCCTGGAACCCATACCATTCAGGTATCCCTTATCCTTTTAGAGGAGTTCGGTATTGTCAACCTTTTTCTATTGCAATAGTTGGGGTGGTCAATCCGAGGTTCCTCGAGCGTTCCTCTTTCCTTCCATAAGGTTACAATGAATGAGTTATATTTACATAGAATTTGACATATACGATGAAATGTAACTAATTATATTAAGACTAGCCGTTTCCCACGCTTTCACCCGCGTCCTGAGGGAACTACTTCGCGTACCCGAAAAGACCCAAATATCTTACGGACCCCTATTGTTTCTAAAACAAAATATAGCCTATGTTACTCGCAGATAATTTAGCTTTCTACTGGTGAAAGAATTTTAAATCGGTTCAGTAGTTTTTGAATTTATCCATTACAAACAAACAAACAAAAATACATATTTTTCCTCTTTATAATATTAGGTATAGATATAGATTTATACGATCTATAAAATATTTTTTTTTTATAATAGACTCAGGCCTCTGGCCAGTGCCCGAAGGAGTGGTAGGCAGAAGTGTAATATTACACCCACATTTCACCATGAATTTTTAGATTCCATGTAATAGGGGGCGAACCTATTGCCGTTACCGGGCACCTCACCAAACTCCGTGCTGCTACTGTAAATTCGGAAAAACTCAGTGACACTTTTGCCCGACCCGGGAATCCAACAGGGACCTCCTCCTGCAATCGCATACGCTATCCAGTGGACCACGGAGGCAGTCTATCCATAAAATATGAAGCAGATTAGTCATTAATATTCAGTTAGGCATGCCCTAGACACGTAACTAATCCTGTCTAAGTTATTAGATCCGCAGTACCTTATTTACCATAGGTGCCTAAGATAAATTAAGATCAAACTTTTCTCTTGATTCTGATTAATACCACCTTACATGAAAAGCCGCCAAAGGAAGTCACTATCAAACCATGTCGATAAATTATATCGTTAGTACTTAGATATTGGACGCAATGTTGTTGTTTCGTGAGACAAAATGCCTAAAAAACATTGTTTTATTACACGTGTCATGTTTATGGAAACGATAATGTTTCCTGTATACATTATGTCGAGGTGAATGCATCATATCACGAGAAATCCTTCCGTTTAGATAACAGGGCCTCGCCTGTGTCGACGAACTGTATTTGGGAACTTGACAATTTCCTAATGTGACGTAATGTGACAAACTCTAGGTCGATCACTGAAAAGTTATGTCAAGAGCGAGCGTTGTCTCACAGTTCAACGGAATCGGTTAAATTGTCGTTACTAGGAGGTCAGGAGATTGGAATAATACAAATATGTGTGGGAGTTTCACTGCTGGGGTAATGTTTTGACCACAAATTAGTCATCGATAAACGAAAGATTAATCACGTTAGCTTTGCTTATTCGTGTATAGTCCCCCAATAGCTGAGTCAAGTTACGGAAGATTTTAGATCTTTCCTATTGCTAATAAGAGAAAAAGAAGTTCATGGCCTATTCTTTTGAATGTTTGCTCGTATGTTTTGACCGTGAGTATATGGGTTTTTACGATGAAATCCCAAGCATTTTACAACCAAAACGTCAGTTTTCGTTAAACGACTTGGTAGCTTGTCTAGAGGAAAAGTGAAAATATATGCAATGAATGAAATGCAATGAATGAAATGCAATGAACTAGGTACAGGCTGCATGAATAAATAGGTATGCACATCAGAGAAAATTAGTTATTGCTAGAGCTACTGTCAAGATCAACTGAATATCAGTTTTATCAGTTTATTTTCAGGTTTAAAATATATTTACTTCATAACACTATAAACAACCAAAATAAAGCATAATTGGTACATATCTGCATGTTTGCAAACTAAATGTCTGAATCTATCTAAATGTCTAACTGTTCTATCAAATCGGGTTACACTGGACCCTAGGCTCAAAGGCGAAAGCCTTGGATTGAACCGGGTTAACGCTGGGACGATGTTGATGAATAGGTTACTTAATACCGAATCTAGCTAGTAAGAAAATCTAATTTGATTCTATCAAAGCTCGAACTGGGTCGAACTGACAACAAACACCACTATCACTTTCGACTACTAAGATAATCAATTATATAGACACAGATATCGACATATAGACATATCAACAACAAAACAGGATAAGCCAAATAAAAAAAGAACCTGATAAACCATCACGTCCACCTGTAAGACACGCTGAAGGGAACAGATAAAAAAACAGAAAAGGCACATAAACTAATCTAAAAAATAAGGTTTCCGTAGGTATGAGAATGCTCTTGACCTACAGAAAAAAAAAGTGAACTACAAGTGCCACTCAAGGCGAAACAATCTGTTTGATTAAGATAAATTTAAAAACAAACAAACGTAATCACCTGTACATTACTATTTATAGGCAACACTGCTCTGCTTCAATCACATAAGTACTTAATAAGTGGGTTAATGTATGTCTTTCATTACGGTTTTTGTTTTTTATTTTGCTGACAAAAAGGGTTTTTCCATGTTCGTTTCGAAGTTCATTAACGTTCTAAATCGTGGGTATATTCCTTAAATTAAAAGTCATCAGGTTGCTTGGATAGGAGATTGGTAATAAGCCTATTCTTAACACTAGAATACACGCGCGCTCTACTATAGTAGATGGGTTGCCATTACTACCGTGCCATTTCTTTATTTTTTTATCTATCCCTCCGTCCCTTTAGGTAAGCCTCGGTGACTAAATTACGCAACGAATTAGTGTGACTTCTCACCGCGGCGTTTGTGAAGGATCCTGTAAATTCCCGTCAAAAAACATATTCGACTATACTTAGTACAAGTTGTAGTACATGCGACTATTTGCGTAACAATAAAAGGTAAGTGTACATTATCTTTTTGTGTTGATTTTATTATTATAATAGTGACGTTCTTTACTTTTACTCCGTATTTAATATTAAATTATATGCTTTTGTTTGTTTTCTGGTGAAAATAATGGATCCTGATGCCGAAAATCGTGTGATGGCTTTGCTACAGGAGGAGCATGATTTGTAAGGCGGGACTTTCTGTGCGACTTGTCCTTTGACTTGGTCAAACCACTTATAAAAAGAAGATTATCAATTGAGAATCTTCCACGTAAGTTGAAGAATAAAACTAAATGGCTTTTAGGAGTCCAAAAATAAGACGCAACAGTCTAATCCCCAAAGAATGGGCAGAGTCAGCAAAGGTCCTCGAGCTCAAAATCTATCCACAAAAAAGTGGTGTACCTAAGCGCTGTGCGAGGTGGATAATAATTATGCCCTTATCATCAAGTCGTACTATATTTGGAATGTGACGAAAATGATTAATAAATCATTCAAAACATTTTGTACTATCATGCTATGTAATTTGATCTGAAATATGCCAAAGCTGTCAATTTTATTATTGATCTCAATGGAAAGTTCCTCAGCTAAGCTTAGCCTTTAGAAGTATTTATTTTTGTTATTTTTCTATTTTCTAATAAATGTATTTTCGAAATAATTCATTGCATTTATTTTATTACTATTTTTTTACAAAAAAAAAAAAAACATTTTAATCTGTCTACTATATTAGCACACACGAGCAAACTTGCAATAAAATAGGGCGCGTGTACTGTAGTGTTAATTATACTATCACAACGAGTCCTAAATAAGTTCTTAGTGTATGAAAAATAAAAACATTTTTATCAAAACTTTACATTTTCTGGCTCATATTAGACGCAAATATCTCGTTCGCGACAGAAATTCCGCCCGGAGCTATAATAAATAATGTTGTTCATAAATTTTCTTGGCAATTTCATTAATTTCTATTTGGTAAACTTTGTTCTTTTTCTCGGTTGTTAGCAAATTTGAGGCCGGCGCCTGAATTTCAGCAGAAAACAGGGCTCGTAGAGCCCAAGGCAGTTATAGCCTAGTGAAAGTACTACAAACTCCCATGCAAGAGTTAATGGATGCCAACCTACCTTGAGCACCACTGACTTCTCGAACTTATACAAAATCGAAGTTTTATGCATACAAGGTTAAGAGCCTCGGAGAATACAGTAAGAAGTGGTTTTAGACTGCCATGAAAACCTTCGACAATAATTATAAGGAATCAGTACTGTTGAATATACTGACTGGATTATCGATATCGGGTTACAGAAATCAAACGGTATTCGTTGTGGAAAAGTGAAATGTTCTGCCAAGTCTGGTTAGACAAGTGTGCGGATCCTCGAATACAGAGGGAACGCTAGGAAGATGATGACGAAGGGCCTCAGAACTAAACCGTTTTATTTGTTCTGAACGGGAATACATTGTTAAAATTATTAAACATTGTTTAAGGAAGGAGTACTGTTACATAGAATTCGGTAAATATTACTGCGGGCGAAATAATTGCTGAGTACGCACCGTATTAGACATTAGAATTTCCTGGTGGAGAGAGAAATGCCAGAGAATTCTGATTCTATGGAGCGCACTGTTGGGACGAACATGAGGGTGCTAAATAAACAATCATTGGATAAAATAGAATCTACCTAAAGTGTCAAGGCTAGAATAGCGAGCAAGTAAGATTTTTTTTAATTTCCTCACTATGAATAATTCTTTTGTCGCGGAAGACATCATCAACAGGTGCGCCAAAGTTCACCTAAATTTTCAACTCCGATAATTGGAAATCCGAAAATGTTCTTCCTAACATTTTTCATCCTAACAATTACAATTCCTAACTACTCTGTCTCTAATGTTCATAACTCCGAAGCATTCAACTTCATAATGTCAGTAGCAATAAACATCAATTATACTTCTATTTGTTTTCCTACATTTTCTCAACATAACCATCTTTTACACTATTATTCAAAGGCATATCTTTTTAGTTTAGATTTCTTTTTATTCATAATAATCAGTATTATATACATTAATTTTGCGTAACTTTTTTCACATAACATATAACACAATAGTACAATGGTCAAGTTCCAGAAACGAATCGGTCGTATTAATAAATTATTGGTTTAGGTTAGGTTAGAACAGTGGTATAAACTCTCAAGCCATAAACATAACCGTAAATGAGTCGTGTTTTATGAATTTCGGTTGGAGTGTAGCCTCGGGGCGCTACGGCGCGAGGACTTAGAACTTTTTTTGCCAAAAAAGTGTTATATTTGCAAATCGTTTATTTTCTCGATTCTATCGTATAAAACACCTAAATCATCATCATCATCATCCTAGCGCTGTCCCGGTTGCGCTCCAAAACCCACGCTTTGGAGCCCGGGGTCTGCTTTCCGGCTATGTCTCCTCCACTTCGCACGGTCTTCATCATCCCTGGTGGTTAGTTGGTTGGCACGCATACCATCCCTTACGACATCAAGCCAGCATTTCTTTCGCCTTCCCCGTTTACCGGGGCCCGGTGGAGGTATAAAACACCTAAATATAAGGCTAAAAGTGTCTTGTTAAAAGTGTCATATATTTTTTATTACACTTGGTAAATGTTTCTTTCTGAGTATGAGTGAAAATATTATGGCAATTATGTTTAGGGATAAAAGCGTTATGATTAAAAAAAGTAGGAGTATAAATATATTTACATTAATGATATTATTAATTACAATTTTCGGAAACATGAGTGTTATGAACATCGCCGGTTGCACTACAAATAGTATGAATGAAAACTTTAGGATGAAAAATTTTAGGAAGAGTGATCATTCGGATTACAAATCGTTAGGAAGAATAATTTCGGGTAAAGAACTTTAGGTGAGCCAATATGGACCCATCATCAACATAAGAAACAGATTAAATACATCTAAGGACTCAAATTAACTGTTGTTAAAAGTGCCTTGATTATGTTCTGGTCTGAATCCCTTCACATATAATTGAATGTAGCGTCCGGTAAAAGACGAAAAGATCTATAAAAACATGTGAAAAATATTTGTGGCATTTGACGTATTCAATAAAGTCTTTAAAGTTAAAGAACTTCATCTACGCTTGCACTTTTGGCGTATCTAGGATTATTTTCCAGGGTGGGCCCAGGCCCACCCTGGAAAATAATAAAATAATCCTAGATACGATACTTTAAAGACCCAGGTCTTTAAAAACCATGGTGTGAAGTTCATGACGTAGGTATCTAGCCTAGTATATCGCATCAGTATCCAAAATTCTCGGGAGGGCACTAGAACATACTGGTTTGAACTCGACCCACCCGGCCCCCCTGAATTTACGCCTATGGCCCGCACTTTTTTTTTATAGATGTATTATATCCCTAGTACTGTATCCCCGAAGGGGTAGGCAGAGGTGTAACATTAGTAACATTACACCCACATTTCGCCATGAATTTTTAGGTCCCACGTAATAGGGGGCGAGCCTATTGCCGTTACCGGGCACATCACCAGACTCCGTGCTGCTACTCAGAATTCGGAAAAAACCCAGTAACACGACCGACCCGGGAATCCAACATACCTTTTTTAATTTCAACAATATATTAACAATTTGCCCGATTCCTTAGGAAATTCGAAAAATTCCTTCAAAGTGGGCCCCTACGTTCGCCAGAGAATGTAGGTACATGCCAAATTTCTGCATATTGTGCCCAATAGTTTGGGCTGTGCGTTGCCGCCGTATTTGAGTTATAAAACTTTGTTGTTTGTTGTTCTATCTTGTTTGCCGGTTAGTCTTAGCTCTTTATGTGTAATATAAATATACTTATATTTCAAACATTTGTGAAGACCATCATCATCATGAATGAGTGAATGAAGCAAGAGAGGTATGTCAGGATCGTTGCAAATGGCGTTTCGGAGTCTCTGCCTACCCCTCCGGGAAACAGGCGTAAGTCTATGTATGTATGTAGGTATGTATCATCATCATCCTAGCGTTTTCTCGGTCGCGGTCTAAGACCTTCGACCTTGGAGCCTGGGATGCGCTAACTTCTGACGTGTTAAAAATCATCTTGCACAATAAACTGCAAACCCAAAATATGCCAAAATGCAAGAGGTTCTGCCAAAATCCTATTGTTTAAAATCGTAATGTCGTTCTACTATCTGATGTATTGTATAGGTAGATTAATGACTAATTTTGTAGTTATCAATAATCCCAATATCAGAGATAAGACTTTTGTATCTGCCGCTTTTGTGCGAATTTATCTTGTTTTCATCTTTCTCATCATTTGCGTCTCTCAAGTACTTAATATTTAAAGTGGAATTGTTTCTTTGTCTCTAAATAGCGTGCAGTTTATCCCTCTTATCGATACATTTGATAAGATATTTATTGTTAAATGTAGATCATTGTTTACAATAATATTATTATATCGTGTCATGTTTGATGTTCCAATAAAAAATGCCTAACCTTCCTAATCTTATGTAAAAATATAGTCCTTTATTATTATTATTTAAGTTTTTTTCCTGAAACACAGGTGTTACAGCCTAGTTCAGGTAAACATTAAAATAGCTATATATAGCAAATATAATGTATTATCGTAATAAATAAAGTAACTACCCATTAATGTACCACAATTTAACAAAGGCACTTATCGCATACATTATACTTAATTATAAAATATAATTATTTTTACTGTAATACTTTCCTATGTAACATGTGACGTTTATTTTATTGAATAAAGTTTTATTTATTTATTTAAAATCAGTGCACCCTACATATTAAAGGACTTGCCAATTGTTTTGCTCATCTTCATAAAGCACTCTGATTCGAAACCACAATTTATGGATTACACAAAATGGTGTCTCGTATGGGAATCGAACCCACAATACTCAGCACAGTTCTTAGCGGCGAGACAACCGCTGAAAACCGTACGTGCAAATACTGGTAAAATTTAGAGAATCATACAAACTATTTGTATAGCTGGAAATGCGACGACAATTGACAATTACTTAAAAAATACTACAGTTACCTTCATGATAATGCAAGTCTGTAATTTTCCCTCGTTGTACATAGGTTATTACTTTCTTTTAATGTTAGTGAATGGTTCGTAGCAAAGAAATTAACCGATTGTGCAATATATGTAGTTCCTGTAAAATTTACTCTGGGAAAATGAACTAGTATGCTAGTCTAGTCATTAGTATGAGATGACGTTATCCAAGGATGATAAATATTAACAAAAAACGGATCATAACATACCGTAAGAATAATGGAGGAAATAAAACGGCTCCAAGGTTTCCCTTATCGATTAGTTTACATATTTCGGCCGCTACATCCTTTATCAGGAAGTAGGAGTCAGAGCTTGTCGACATTTAGTCTGTTTGTGTTTACCCTATGACGGGTCTTCGCGCCACCTTTATAAATACACGCACCACGCGAATTCACGACACACTTCTTCGAGTTTTCTGTTCGCCTAGTAGCTTTTCCTTAAGTTACGAAAATAAATTAATTAAAAAATAAAATAAATAAAAATAATTTGAGCGAATAAATATACTCAATAATATAAAATAAATATTACTCGAAAGTAATATAATTAAAATATTTTATTTATCAAAGAATTATAAGAATTTCTTATTTCGGGAATCAATAAAATAATTGTAGTCAAAATGAATAATCTATTTATTTCGTTGTTTTGTTTAATATTTATATTCTTTAAATGTAATGCATCACCGGTTAGTCGAGCGCTCAACTTTTTCGATGTTTTGTATACGGATGATATCGACGCAGAGAATAGTATCGAAGGCAGTGACACTATAGATCTTTCAAGTTTGGGACCCGAGGCCTATGGATTTCCAAATAACGAGAGCGGTAAGTAACAAGACAATTAAATTTATTATTTTTATAAGAGGTTGTTAAAATATGAAAGGAGTCGTAACAGTTTACTGCGAAGTTCATTTTTTATATTCAGCTTTTCGTTTATTTGATTATTTTGTTATTTTAGAGATAAACAAAGAAATATTAAAACATTATTTCGTCGTGTTATAAATATTAATTAGGTCTGAAGTTGGATATAAATTAGACATCTGAAATATTGTTTTATAAAGTAAAGCCTGCTGTCTTATAATAGTACACTTTCATACTATTTTCTTTAAGGTGTTGTTCGTAATAGACTTTTGTAAAGTAAAATAAAGTATGCAGAGGTAGGTACTTCCTTAGATAGCTCAAAGGGACTGATGAGGCATTTCCATCGAAGAGTCTCAGAGTTCACGTCAAGAGGCTTCATTTTCGCTTTTGGGCAGCCTATAAACTCTGTTATCAGAGTAAGCTTACTACTCATATGAAATGAATAAAAACAGGAATAGTTAAAATATTTGATAACAAACAACATTTTTGATAATATAATCCCAAAATGTTGCCAACCTATTGCAAAGTTTTACCTGCCATGACACAGCCACTTAATTTTAAGCCCGCAGGTAAACTATCCATATATTTATTTATATATTAAGAGATTAACATGATTGGGTTAAACATTTGGTAATTTGTAACAGTAATATTTCGTAATCAAGATCAATAATAGTATTGTAAACTTGTTCATGTGCATATCATTGAGTCAAGTTGTTGTACAGTGCAATGTTTAACTCGGATTGAAATCACGATCTTTCGCTTTACATTTCATTAGCTTACCATTTCTTGTAATAAACGTTTTTTAATAGTAGTTAGTTAATTCATCATGTCAGCCTAGAGACGTCCACTGCTGGACATAGGCCTCCCCCAAGATTAATTAGTTGTATATGTCCAGCTGTCATTTGAATAAAATAGTAATGAATTATTTTATTCAAATAACAGCTGTGGCATTTTGTCGCTATTTTGGTTGTATATTGTTCACAATTTGTGGAGAAGAAGAGTTTAGGTAGTACTCGTAATTCTCGTAAAACAACTTAACGCTATCCATCATAAATAATTGTTTCTTGAAGCATCACACATACCTACTTTGTATTTAACAATTTTTTTGTATGTTATATGGTTTTGATAAATCTCTTCACGAAAGTAAAGAGATAAATTATTACTTATTATGTTGCTGTAAATAAAAAGGCTTTGAAAGCTATGGCCACTGTTTGCTTGATGGGCACTGATGAGATTATTTTGTGTGATAATATTATGCCCTTAATATTTATTCAATCAATGCATTCAGAGAAATTTGATGGGAGTGAATGAAGCAAGAGAGATATGTCAGGATCGTTGCAAATGGCGTTCCGTAGTCTCTGCCTACCCCTCCGGGAAACAGGCGTGAGTCTATGTATGTATGTATAATATTTAATCATCTCCTCAGAATCTTTGATTTTTTTTACCGGGGCAAAAACTTGATAATGGCGTAACTTTGTGTGCCGGAATGCACATTAAGATCGAACTAATCGTGATGCTGCATTCCGTTCGACACATCCTTCGTGTAAAATATGTCTCCTTTTTCTGTCTCAGAGTGAATTTATCTCTACATATCATGACCGATTGACATTACGCCCGTGTTAGGAAAATGATTTTGGCGCCCCACAGTGTTTTATGAAGACCACTTTTCGGACACCGTGTTTTTATTAAAGAAGCTAATAGATATATTCAATAAAAAGAAATATTTCGTATCCCCATTAAGCTAGCATCTCTAGTTTTTTAGAAAAACTTTTTTGAAAATCTTCATATTTTAAAGCGGATATTTAGAAAAAAAGATATTCCTCTTAAACTAAGCATGATACGCAATAATAATGTTACAAGCACCGATAACGTCTCTTTCATTGCACATTTTACAGTTAAAATGAACCTCATAACTTGACTAGATTCAAATTTAAGCGAGATTTTGGATTTTTAGATTTTCTTACTTTTCCCGAAGATTCTACCAAATGTGGAAAAGTTATATATACAGAAAGGATGCTCTTTACTTTCCTCATCTACTCAATAAATTTCAGACCCCAAATCCATGGAATCTAGAAGTTATTCCATATAACTGTTTTTGCTAGTTTTTTCATATTTATATTCTGGATTTTAATGATTAAATTTTTATTCGATATTGATTTCTTTACAACATATAATTTAGTTATAAAATCTATATCGAATAAAAATTTTATCATTAAAATCCGGAATACAAATGTGAAATCCCTATCAAAAACAGTTAATTTGGAATAACTTCTAGATTCCATGGATTTGGGGTCGGAAACATATTCAGTATATGAGGCAAGTAAAGAGCATCATTTCTGTATATATAACTTTTCCACATTTGGTAGAATCTTCGAGAAAAGTAAGAAAATCTAAAAATCCAAAATCTCGCTTAAATTTGAATCTAGTCAAGTTATGAGGTTCATTTTAACTGTAAAATGTGCAGTGAAAGAGACGCTATCGGTGCTTGTAACATTATTATTGCGTATCATGCTTAGTTTAAGAGGAATATCTTTTTTGCTAAATTTCCGCTTTAAAATAAAAAGATTTTCAAAAAAGTTTTTCTAAAAAACTAGAGATGCTAGCTTAATGGGGATACGAAATATTTTTTTTTATTGAATATATCTATTAGCTTCTTTAAAAAAAACACGGTGTCCGAAAAATGGTCTTCATAAAACACTGTGCGCCCCGGTAACCTTACCACCCGGTGTACTTAAAAGCCCCCGGTTTGTTTCCCTTAGATCCGTCACTTCGTGATGATGAAATTATAATTTATGGGATTTGCCTGGCGAAATTTCACAATTTTTTTTTTAGTTAGCTGTATCTTTCCAGTATAGGAATATAGTGACGTATTTATATTTGCGTGTGAGTGTGCCAAGTCTAGTACCAGGGTCTACTGATTCCTGTTTCTATACCAAAACCGGTACAGACTGCTTTACATGAGCACCGAACCGGTAGCTCCACATATAAATGCCACTCTAGGTTGCTCAAGGCGCTCAAGCCCCTTGCCAAGGCTCCCTATTAGAAACATAAATTACATACTTTTTATATTTCCCTTGATGAAACCTCCAGGTTCACTTGAACCTGGAGGTTTTTTTTTAGGTTGGTTTAGAACCCGGTAGGGACTTCCCTACCGGAGTCAATTCGCCTCTATCTCTTACCCCCAACCAAAACCCAGAATCCTGGATCCGCCATTGACTCCAGGGATTTCATGATACACGATGCGACATACAGTTTCGTAGAAAATACTAATACTTTATACAATGCGAATTTGTACAATGAATAAAAAAAAACCTTTATTCAATAAAAGAAACGTCACATGTTACATAGGAAAGTATTACAGTAAAAATAATTAAATTTTAAAATTAAGTATATGTATTGTATGCACAGACTGCCTCCGTGGTCTAGTGGATAGCGTATGCGACTGCTCATCGGAGGTCCCGGGTTCGATTCCCGGGTCGGGCAAACGTGTTATTGGGTTTTTCCGAATACTCAGTAGCAGCCCGGAGCCTAGCGATGTGCCCGGTAACGGCAATAGGCTCGCCCCCTATTACGTGGGACCTAAAAATTCATGGCGAAATGTGGGTGTAATATTTACACCTCTGCCTACCCCTTCGGGGATACAGGCGTGAGACTATAAATAAATAAATATATTGTATGCGATAAGTGCCTTTGTTAAATTGTGGTACATTAATGTGTAGGTACTTTATTTATTACGGTATTTAATACATTATATTTGGTATATATAGCTATTTTAATGTTTACCTGAACTAGGCTGTAACACCTGTGTTTCAGGAAAAAATCTTAAAAAATAATAAGAAAGGGCTATATTTTTACATAATAATAATTAATAAAATATTCATTGATATCATTATACTACTTGGCCAGAGTGGTAGCCTCACCCTTTTCTTAATGAGAAGAGGCCTGTGCCCAACAGCTATAGTGGGACAGATACACCTAAATAAGGCCGCCATGATTATAATTCAATATCAACCGATGATGATTATAATCATAAGTTCATGACACAAATATTCATGCAGTAGTGTACAGTGATAAAATAGAAAAAAAAACAGCACTAGAGTAGGTGCCTATACATATATTGCCAAAGTGTGTTCTGACATAATAAATAAAAAGAACAAGAAGTTGTTGTGTTTGACAGCCTTATCCAGTATCAAGGATGGCTCTATAACATCACGCATAACACTTCGTCATAACACGTTGGACTCACATTTGGAGCTCAGCTCCAAAGTGTTATGGCGTGATTAATGGAAAGCGAATTGAGAAGGATTGGTGCCGCGGTATTAGAATCGTGTGCCACTGGGCACACCCAGTAATATAGTAAATGCTTTATAGGGGGAGCATATTAGGGCAGATTAAAAAGCGCGTCGTTAAAAAGCAAGTCATGGGATTGTCTGATAGTTGCTCCAGCATTAAATTAGTTAGTCCCGTAGTGCTGAAAGCGTATTGTAACTTGCCGATCGTAAAGAGCAACAAAGTTAAGTACCGCTTGCACTGGTCACCACTTTGGATTGGTGACAGCTATTAATGCCGTTCGCATCAGAACGCTCGGTAGCGAAACTCGGTAGCATCTAAGAGCAAATAAAACTGTCGATCACGGTTCTTGTTACAGGACAAGAGTCGTTAGGCCATACCGGAGTCGGGCGGTGTGGAAAGTTTCATACTGGAGTCGGCCACAATAATAATAATAATAATAATATTCTACCACATTCACACAACACCATCTAGTCCCAAACTAAGCAGAGCTTGTACTATGGGTACTAGACAATGGATAAACATACATATATACTTTTTTTTTTTGTAAATACATACATATTATACATAGAAACACCCAGACCAAGACAATATACTCGTAAAGTCCCTTAAATTTTTATACGCATTAAGAACCTAAGTAAATGACAGACACCAAAGTTAGCCACACACGTTGAAAAAGAGCCTTACATTTTCAGACACTAAGTAAGTACCTAAATAAATGACTTTTTATCGTGCTGTAACCCAATTGTAAAGTGATATCAAACGGTAGGAAACTATTATGTACATTTTAGTATCGATCGTTATTTTATTTTATTGGATAATAAAGCTGTTTTAGATACATGACAAATTGTCGTATTATCTCTTATTTGCATTTTATAGTCGCCATTTGCGATAGCCATATATCCTCCTACGCTAAAAATAGCACGTATATGCTACATTGCTATTTAATATTTATTTTTGTTTTTAAATTAGTCTTATCTTAATAATATACTACAAAATGTTAAATCTACCTGGTTCATTATAATCATAGAAATGATCGGTATCTCTGAAGTTTAATCATTAAAAATCTTAACAATCTTGTATTGTGGTTGGTTTCCTCTAAAACTGTTCAACCGAAAAGTATTTATGATATTTTTGTATCATTGGAAGGTGTTTAGGGTGTCCAGAAAAATCTTTATTATGATTAAAACAGTTTATACATTGTGGTGAATAGAAATCGCCCGAGTTATTTGTAATACATAATTATTTATATTATCTAAAAAAGGCAGCGATTGTTAAACAGACAGTTATGTAGAGACTACCCTCTACATAGCTGTCTGTTTAACAGACGCTGCCTTTTAGGTGAATAACGTAGACTTAAAACTGTTTAGATTTAATTTGACAATAAGTTATTTATAAGTACTGAACTAAAGGACAACGTCGACGCTAGCCTTATTGTACACCGTACTAGAAGAGATACATTGATAGCTTTTTTAAAGATCTCGAGTTCAAACACGCACATCCCTGATTTTTTAAAGTAAACTATTGATTATCGCTTGCTTGAACGGTGAAGATTTCCTTACGATGTGTTGTCGCTAGGAAACCTACACGTCTCTGAGTTTTCCATAATGTTCTCGAAAGACATGCAAAGTCTGCCAAGCCTCACGTGGCCCGCGTGGCTAGGGTTGCCAACTATACTGTTTTGAACAGTATTATACTGTTTTCCACTAAATTATACTTTTCACTGTTGAACAAAAATAAAGTACACAAAATACAGTCTTCAGTAGAATTTAAAATCATAACTAAAATTGTCTCATATCTACTTTCTGTTCCCGCAACCTCAGCAATCAGCATTTACTGAAATATATATTTCAGTAATGAATGCTAAGTGGCGGGAGGATAGAAATACAGCATCTATTAATTTAATAAAAAATAAGCTCCTCATTTATTTTAATTTCAGTTATAATTGTGGTGAACTATTTTAATTTTTTTAATTGTGGTGAGGCGTGTGAAGTTTTATAAAAAGATTGAAAATTAATAAGTTGTGCGAGAAACTCTTAAAAATATGTATTAAAGACATATTTTTAGAACCAACACAACCAATAAATAAATAAAATACTGTAAATTTTTCTAAAATACTATTAATTTTACTAAAATACTGTTTAATATTCTTCATAGACCTGAATATACTGTTTTTCTTGTAAAATCAGTTGGCAACCCTACGCGTGGCGGACTATGGCCAAACACTTCTCACATTGAGAAGATGCCTGTGCCCGGCGGTGAGGCCAGGCATGAGCGAGTAATGGCTGAAAAAATTACTCTCCAAATTCATGCAAACGAATTTGTTGCCTCTATGTATAATTGGAAGAATTCGGCTGCCAGTGTGGGTATCATCTGTACCTTCCTTTCTGAGTATATCCATAAATCTTTTTCTCGTGTGGATGCCAACACTTGTCATACGATTTTAGCCCAGTTATTGGCAACGCGTATCGCATTAGGCCAGGCCATGTTTGCTACAGAATCTGGAATTTGGGAGCGACCATTCGTCTACAATTTTAGGTTTGAGTGATGCGTCGAAAAGGATCTATGTAAGTAGAACTATGTGAGGGACAAAGTAGAAGATATATCATAATTATACAAAGTAGTTACATTGTAAATAATGAATTATTAATAAGCTCGTACATGTTACGATTTGGGTCGATTTTCCAAGATAATGCTGCTGTCATGTTTCCCTGATAACATGGCAAGCATGTGTCACCCTCAACCGATAATATGGCGAGAAGCCACCATTTGTGACAGCAGGCTGCGGAAAGAAAAGTCTAAGTAGTGAATAATACCTATGTGTAAAGGAGTACCTCATATACTTCTTCAGGTAATACTCAGCCTTTTGTTTAGGTTTTTCAAGTTACGCACGCCGAAGTATACCCGGTCAACCGCTTAGGCGTTATTTTGCGGTTGACCGGATAACTACATCGTCCTGGTTCTATTACGGTCCACCGCCATAATATTACACACTAGCAGCATATGTTATTACACCTTCGGGCTCGTCTGCTCTACATTACAGTTATTTTGCTAGCGTATTATGACGTACCGCCTAGCTATGTTCAAATTTAAAAAAAGCTTGTTATCTGGATATATCTTTTTTTTACGTTACTGACTGACTGATAGACAAAGCACAGCCGAAAATACTGGACGCAAGAGAATTTGAAATAGTTTTTTTTAGGAGCGTAGGGCACACAAGAAGGGATCTCCTGAAATTCGAACGTGCAGAAACGGATTTAAAAAAAAATACTGGCGTAGCTGCGAACATCCTTTAGCTTATAATGAATATACCTATCAGCAAATATCTAAAATAATTTTAAATTCTGTACACATCTTCACATCACCTATATAATAATGAAATTAAGTAAGAATATTTTACTTGCTGTTTTCAGGTTATGCTGTAGCATCTTGGTCAGAATCATCCCAGGTGAATCCCGAAGAGGTGGGGGAGTACGCCCAGGGTGATATCCTAATGCCACCGCAGCAGGGCAGGAATGGAGTCAGGGAGGAATCCCTGCGGTGGCCCAAGGGACACATCCCTTATGTAATCGAAGGAGACTTTAGTGAGTTCATGTTTGACAAGGTCGGAATTGCAGTAGGCGCGAGAACCGGCATCAACCGCGTGTCACCAACTCAAACGCAAGGAATGAAATGGAGACGCTGCATGGGCGTCGCCAAGGGGAGGCAGAGGGGGCAGCTGCCCTCCCTAGAGATAAAAAACCCTACAATTTATACTTTCTCAATACATTTCTCATTTCCATAACTTGCCCCCCCCCCCCCTACATAGGCCATCGGTTGGCGTACTTGCCCCCCTCCTAGACAATCGGCTGGCGACGCCCTTGAGAAGCTGTCCTTCTCCACTTCTTGTAACATTCTTCCCCTACTACTTCTCCCTGCGCTCCTTCATAAAGAATAGGAAAGCGGGCTTCAACTGCCAACGTTGCCTGCTTACTGCAACATCGTCTTACGTCGCTTTTCATAACTAGGTACATGGGTCTACATGTTCTGTGATTTTCAGTGAGACAGCTTACGATCACGGTTGAATTTACTCATTCATACTGAAACAAGCGTGGCTCAAGAACTCTTAAAATAATTTGCCAGCGTGTACTAGCATCTTAGTCAAAAATAAGACTTAATTAATTTTTATTTTTATTCGTAGGCATACGTTAACGTCCATTCGTGAGGTCCTGCAATTATTGCTCGTGATATATATTGTTTTAATCTATCGATTTCTAATTTAAATATTGTTTTAAATATTTTGTAATAGTGCTTCCTTAACGACATCGAAATAATTTTAGCAAGTTAAGGCCTTCCTGACATTGGGTGCCCAATGTGAGTTTGGCGTTGACAGCTTAGAATCTTGTTCTCACGACTTAATAGGTATATATTTTTAATACCTAATGTAGAGTCGGAAACCATATCCCTTTAACTCATAATTATGCTACTGGATGAAAACACGTTTCAACAACAAGTTTAAGATAACAAGTACTAAGTCTACATAAATTTACAAGAGGTATTTTCCAGCCCAACAACAGCGCGAGACGATTATGTTGGCTATCGCCGATTACCACAGGCTGACGTGCTTGAGGTTCGTCCCGTACAATGGACAAGCTGACTACATCACCATCCAGAGTAAGAACACTGGCTGCTGGTCCAGTGTCGGCAAAATAGGTAAAGTTTTAGTTTCTTTATCATTTTTCGTTCCGACTGTCCTTATGATCTTCCATCGCGTTATTAGACCCTTAAATCGGATGTCATATAACTTGCCAATTATGCCAATATAAACCAACCAACGCGCAACGGTGAGTTATAAGGGCGTTTACGGGTACCTCATCATCATCAACCCTGTATATATATTGTCCCACTGCTGGGCACGGGCCTCTTCTCACTATGAGAATGGTAATGCCATAGTCCACCACGCTGGCCAAGTGCGGGTTGGCAGACTTCACATGTCTATCAAGAACATTATGGAGAACTCTCAGACATACAGGTTTCCTCACGATGTTTTCCTTCACCGTTTAGCAAGCGATAATTAACAATTTAATGCGCACATAACTTTGAAAAGTCATTGGTGCACGCCGTGGATTCGAACCTGAGACCTTTTGCGTAGCAGTCTGTCGGTCTCTCCACTGGGCTATCGCCGCTACGGCTACCTAACAACTTCAAATAGTTACGTGTGCAGTCCATCATATGACGCTTGTCAATAAGCTGCTGGCCATCGTCAAGCGCCAACGAACTTCCACTTGGGCAGATATTAGCATCCAGCAGTTATCGAGACTGAAAATAAAACTACGAGTAATTGTAATGTAATGTATTTACATCTAAGTGTAATGTATTTTTTAGTTATTTAAGTATAGAAATTATTGTCTTATTTTATATGTAAATAGTCATTTAGCTATGTTAGTTTTAATTTGAATGCAAATAAATATCTACGAGTAATTTGATTCTTTCCAGGCGGTCGCCAAGAAGTGAACCTGCAGTCCCCGGGGTGCGTGACGAAGAAAGGCACGGTGATCCACGAGCTGCTGCACGCCGTCGGGTTCATGCACGAGCAGAGCAGACCCGAGCGCGACGACTTCGTCTACGTACGATACAACAACATCAGACCAGGTACAAACAAGAGTCAAATAGTAGATCTGAATTCCAACTGAAATCATGGAGCTGTTAACACAAGAGCAGCTGGTTATCATAAGCAAATACATCATCAAAAAGCTGCGATGAAATGGGGGCGAAAAGCGAAATATACTTAGTATAATAATATTATTGACTGAAGATAAACTTGCTTGCTACATGATTTGGCTACATGATAAGCAAGAAACAATGTACGTCGCTGTTCTGTTCCCGAGCTTCTGTTAAAAGACTTACAATAAGAAAGTCACCGTCGGATTGCAGATAGCAGTGCGCAAAAAACGCCTCGATGTTGAGCAACGAAGCAAAGTGATAGCTAGTATCTACTGGTATTGATAAGTTAAGCTCAAAGCTGAAAGGCGGAAGGAATTCCTTCTGTAACGCAAACAATCCCTTTTTATTTTTTGTGTCATTAAAATTGCATCGCAATCCTCTTTAAAGATCACTCTCATACCCAATATATTGGGATGGACGTATCATTGTTGCCTCTGTCCACAGGTGCTGAGAACAACTTCCGCAAGGCTGATCGCAAGCACACCAACGACTTCCAGGTGCCGTACGACTACAACAGTGTCATGCACTACTCCGAGTACGCATTCTCCAAGAACCAGCAGAAGACTATTGAACCTAAGGTAAGATGAGATATTTCAAAATATTTACAATACCTCACATTTAGCTGCTTTCATAGAAAATAGTTCGGTTATCTTATCTTCTTAATATATAAAATCCTTGCGTTACTGATTGACTGACAGACACGCTACAGCCAAAACTATTGGGCGCAGGAAGCTGAAATTTGGTATGTATGTTCCTCGGGGACCGTAGAGGTGCACTAAGAAGGGATTTCCCGAAATTCCCACGGGATCGGCCAAAACGGGTAAATTTAAAAAAAATGCAGGCGTAGCTGCTGGCGTCCTCTAGTACTAATATATAAAGCTGAAGAGTTTGTTTGTTTTTTTGTTTGTTTGGTTGAACGCGCTAATCTTAGATAGCCCATTTATCGAGGAAGGCTATAGGCTATAATAACATCACGCTATGAGCGACGGGAGCGGAGCAGTAGCCTTAAAAACGCAGGTGTAACCGCGGGCATCCTCTAGTCTTATCAAATCTTAGCCTTAGTGCCGTGGTCTGTTGTCAGCGTTAGTAAATATGCTAAGTATACTCGTGTACCTGGCAGGCAGTTATCTTGCCACAAACTTTACTAAGCTGGTTGGGGCTGCACGTTGTTGGAATACAAATTTAGAATCTGTATTCCTACAACTTACAGCCCCAACCATATACCGGATCCAACGTACACGTACACGCCACATACACAAAAACAACGATAAGCACAAAATAACAACAAATACAGAATCAGAATCATATCTAACTTATATAAATAAAACAAACATGGTAACAACATAACAAGATTTTTTGATATGGTGAAGAGCTTATGATTATATTAATTTGTTTTCTTATTGTTAGGTTGGAGGTGTAAAGTTGGGACAAAGGGAAGGTTTGAGTCGCGGCGATGTTAAGAAAGTTAACAACATGTACGGTTGCAAAAAAGAGTAAGTATTTTTTGTATAAACTATGTAACACGCGCTCTGGGCATCTCATTCTGGTGCATATTAAAATTCCATGCTTTAATATTTTATATTTCAGTCAGAACTTTCTTTTTTTATATTGATTATATTTTATAACCGTCAATAATATCGTCATCACTTCAGCCTAGAGACGTGCACTGTAGGATATAGGTCACCTGCAAGGCTCTCTGCACAGACCGATCTTGAGCTACCCGCATCCTACCGTGTCCTGCGATCTAAACCAGATCGTCGGTCCACCTTGCGGGAGGCCCACCCCCGATGCGTCACCAATAATACACAAAATCTTTATTTTGAAATAAATACTTAGAAAAGACTTAAAAAATAAGTTTATCTACTTTAAAAGCGCCATGAGAGTGCTCCAAATGCCAGTCAATTGGGAGTGTGCCTAGAAGACCAGCAGGCCCAGCAGCAATGGCATTTTGCGTTGCATAGTTTTAATTAAGTTTTGTGCCATGTACATGTCAAGCCTTGCGAAGCGTCGGCCAATGTTTTTGCGTCATCTCCAAAGAATACTGAAGGACTTTCTCATCAACACCATGTTTGAAAATTATGACCTACATCTTCTAGATTTCGTTCCTTTTTTTTCTTTCTTTTCACCATCGTATCAGCATAATAAACAATCAGCTAATGCAATCCAGTCGTTCTGCTTCTCTTATTAATACGAAGATTTCATCTCAACATACCGAATTCCAGCCAATGCCTATGTCATTACCATAATGTGGAAATATACTATTAAGCGTAACTCTGGTACAGGTACATATTATTCATACTTATCGATTATTTTCAACATACGCTTGTCTATTTTTCAGTGATCTCGGTTTCCCCATTTTGACATACTTTTAACTGAATCACAATAACCCATCGCCATCAACGAATTTTATTCGGCCGCTTTTATAATGATCTAATCAGTACGTCATTACTTAAACTTATTTATTGATTTATTATGCAATATTCGCATAATATTTGAAGAAACCGAATAAATAAGTAATGATCATCGTTTCAGCGGAACGTCGACTGCTGGATATAGGCCTCCCCGAAGGTTTCCCACAAATGCCGGCTTTCAGCGGCCTGCATTCAACCGCCCCGATTTCAACCGTCCCGCATTCAACGGCCTGAATTTCAACCGCCCTGCATTCAGCCGCCCCGAATACAACCGCCCTGCATTCAATCGCCCCAACTACAACGGCCCCGTATTCAACCGCCCCGACTACAACCGCCCCGTATTCAACCGTCCTGAATTCAACCGCCCCACATTCAACCGCTTCCCGCGGCCATTGCCCGTCCGTCGGTCCCCTTCATGGGGAGGCTACTCCTGCTGCGGCTTCCGGTGCGTGGCCGAACCTTTCAGCGCCAACAGTTGTAGGTAATAATTAATCATAATAACCATAATTTAATATTATTTACAGGGAACCCCAATCCGGCTGGTTCGGCAATGTCTTCCAGAATTGGTTTGGCCACAAGAGCAACTAATATAACTTTGTTTAATAACATATTTATTTAACAAATCACAAAGATCTGATAGATGTAAGTCTAAATGCTAGTCCTTACTTGGTACGAAATAAATGGTAATGTAATTTATTTTTGCGTTTTATTTTTCACAACACATATATAGTAGAACACAACACATAGATAGTTGAACCAGGACTCGCATTTATCTCCTGGTTCCACTATTTAATTCTCCCATATTGACGAGTACGAAACAAATGGACTCATTCTACTAATCTCATGCTTTACTAATGGAAAGAAAGAGGAATCCATCACGCTCAGATTGACCACCCTAACTATTACAATAGAAAACGGCTGACAAGGACATCCGCAGGAGCAATAGGAAGCAACTGAACCAGTCATTGCCTGTCGCTCCTGTGGATGCCTCGTGCAGAGGCGAAACAAGTGTCGAAGCATAGTCGGCGTATATAGGGAGATACTGCAAGTCGGGTATCTGGAACCCAAATTATTCCTACAATATCCCTTATCCTTTTTCATTACAGGAGTTCGGTATTGACATTTTGCTTTCGCTATAGTTGGAGTGGTCAATCCGAGGGTGAGAAGTGGATTTCTCTTTCCTCTCATTAGTACACAATGGAGTTCTGCCAAGTACCTAACGCCTGAATCAGTCAACCATTCTGAAGCTACTTATTAATCAGCAAAGAAAGAGAATGCGTTTTGTACCTGTTATGTATATAGGACCGTATGCAGCTGCCCAACTTACAGTTAGGTTAATATTCTTGACTATAGGACGCCAGCAGCTGCGGCTGCAATTTTTTAAATTTACCCGTTTTGGCCGATCCCGTGGGAATTTCGGGAAATCCCTCTACGGTCTCCAAGGAACATACATGACAAATTTCAGCTTCCTGCGCCCAATACTTTCGGCTGTAGCGTGTCTGTCAGTCAGTAAATAACTCAAGGATTTTATATATTAAGATTTAGATAGTAACACTTTGTACTACTATAGTAAAGCTATATGTATATGTAGTAGCAAAGATACCCACAAATCATTTTTTAGAAAAATTCCATTGAAAGGTTTTTTGCGTGCATTTGTCAGAGGACGCAATTTTATTTTATAAATGTTAAGAGTGTACAATTAAATCCAAGTTTGTGGGGTCGCAGCCTTTGTCCTGCGGCCGCCATCTTGAAAAGAGTGTCACAAATGGGTTTTCTAGTTTATCTGGCAAACTACAGGCCGTACAGAAAATTTTCAAAACATGATTCGTTCCGTAGCATTTAGTCATACAATGTAAAATAACAAAGTTAGAAACGAATATTGAATGAAATTTGCAACAAATTTTATTTTCAATGCCTTATAATTTAGTCAGTAATAAAAAATACATATTATATGTCTTTACTTCTTCCAAAACAAGACCCAGTCTTCCAACTTGAGACTCTGCAGTACCATAAGGTCAAATTTTCACTCATTACAACTAACCTAAAAACTGAGGTTGAAAAAAAAAAGACAAATTCTATCCCTGGGCATCTGGAGTTGATAGTCGGCCCAGCCAGAGGATACTACTTTGTTCTACTAATTTGTTCTCCAATGCCTAAAAGTTCAGATTCAGTTCTTTTCGATAGTTAAAATTTTCCTAGAAGAAAATTATTAGAGATATCGAAATTCATTGAGGAAAATGATGAATTACCGACTAAAACTGTCTTTCTTCTAAAGTTCTTCATCAAAAATTTAATACCGGCGCTTGATCAGATCCCGTGCCAAAGCCTGGCTCATCTCAAAGACTGGGATTCACTTATAATGGAAAAACGTTAAAGTTGTCAAAATACATCAATAATAAAGATATAAGTAACTTTTTATTTAGGGCGTTACGAAAAAAGTTTCAGGGTCAAAGTTGTAGAGAATTTAATTTGCAACAAAAACCTCTTTCTAATAATCTTTGTGCGGCAAATATTACCAGATAATCAAGAAAAGCTATCTGTACCTGCTCCCTCTTTTCAAGGTGGCGGCCGAGGGAAATTAGCTCTCCCTACACATCTGTAAAATAAAATTGGGTTCTCTGATAAATGCAACCCAAATGTAACTTTTCAATGGACTAAAATACTGATCCGTCCTAAGAAACGGAATGGTCCGAAGTACCCGAACCGGCGAGCATGTTTGAAAAGAGTAATTAATGTAGAGGAAGAGCGTGAGGTTTGTAATGATGCAAGTGGCGTCATCATCATCAGCCTTTAACAGTCCACTGCTGGACTAGGCCTCTCCTTTGAAAGGAGGAATTGGCCTACTATACCACGCTGGCCAAACGGGTTGGTATAGGGTTTGTATCAAGTTTTCCTTCTCTTACAATGCTGTTCTCTGCATAATATGCTCCCTCTGTCGGCTCTTACGACACCCATGGGATGATATGGGGTGGTGACATTCCGTATTCTTAATCCGTCACCACACAGACGAATGAAGTTTTTTTAGGTTTTGTAAATTACATTAATAAATGGATACTCAATATGGCTATCATGACAAACACATTGAAGCAGCTATTGAGATAGAAATGTGGAAAAATACAAATATTTAAGAGTTTTGGTCGACTGAACAAGATTGTGCTTTCACAGTGGAACTTCACTTTCATACTGAAACAAATGTAACACCTTTAATTTTTACCTATAACAACCCCTTTAAGTTTAACATAAAAATGATTCTGATTCTGACATTACTCAAAGAGGTGTTGGACTTGGTGGTTGAGGAGTGACTCTAAAACGCGTTTTTAGGTTATTTATCTTTGTAACCAACACGTGGATTGTTTTTATTTGTGGCTGATTGTATGTTTTTTACGTTGGCTCGGTGGTAGTTAATTACTAACTGTCGTATTTATAGGTACTTACGTACTGTAAGTTAACTCTCCCTTACCTTCTGGCCATGGATGTGGAGGAACCCCCTGATGGGGGCGGAGGCCAGCCTCCGGAAAAAGGCAAGAAAAGGACCAATGAATCTGTTCCATCTATCACCCCCAATTTGGAGAAATCTCGTACCCCGGCCGAATCGATTCAATCGGTCTATTCGAAACCAGGTTTTGAGACGGATTTATGTGTCTAGAACGGAGCCAGATCCGTTCTCTGGATATTCGTTTAGACTTCAAAAATTCGCCCAATTTCTGCACTCCAATGACATTACAGGTATCAAAAAATGCGGTATCAAATCTTGGCCTTGATATAATTTCCATTGAATTTAATATAGCAGAGAGTGCAAATATATTCTTAGACCTAAGCCTACTGTTGACTAACAAGTACTCAGCGCTTATTCCTAAATTCCAAGTCTGCCATACGGCAGACTTGGAATTTAGGAATGTGCGCTGAGACATAAAATTACACATACATAAAATTACATCACCCATACGGGTGTTGTCCGAGATATCCCGACTGAATGGGCCCTTCAACAGCTAATAGAGAACATTCATACCCCTATTAACTGGGCTCAAGTTATCAGAGCTAGGCGACTAAATGTTAAATCCAAAAAAGAAGACATAATCTCCTGGATTTCCTCAAATTCTGTAGTACTTACTTTCTCAGGGCAAACCCTCCCCGAGAAAGTATTTTGCTACAACGCTTCCCTCCCAATTTCCACATACCAACTCCCCACTATACAGTGTCGGAAATGTTGTCGGTTTGGCCATATTGCCAACCTATGCAGATCACAGCAGCAGAACACAAGCAATACAGTACCCGAAACTGAGGTGTCATGCTTTCTCTGCCATGGAGGCAAGCACACTGCGATAGATAACAGGTGCCCAGAACACTCCCGACAAAAATCAATAAAAACTATTATGTCCGAGGAGAACGTTAGTTACCTGGAAGCTTCGGTAAGGCTCCCTCGTACCAAGCGTTCATATGCTGATGTTGCCGCCTGAGCTCTATCCCCCCCTCTATTTTCTCAGTCTTCCCCGTCGACCTACATCCGAGCTTGGCAAATCCTATGACACCCAGGCTCACCAGGCTATAATTACGACCCCGTCCTCTTTACAACCCAATGGGTGTGCTTTTACTTCCCACATTGATAATTCTTCTCCTACTCCCAATGATAACTTGCTCGAGCTATTGCTATGTTCCTTGATTAATATGCTCTCGAAATTGTCAGACTCTATACCGTACAATGTCTCTGTTCTTATTGAACAACTACTTTCCGTCATACCCCGAAACAATATTCCTAATGGATCTCCAAGTCCTTCAATGGAATTATAGAAGCATTAGGCGTAATAAGCACGATATCTTCTACTTGATTAACCGTTACAAGCCCGCCGGCTTTTCGGTCTCGGAGATTTGGCTTAAGCGTGGCTCCCATTTCAGGGTACCGGGTTTTTCATGCCTCCGTGATGACAGACAGGATGGATGGGCGGGTTGCGCCCTGTTAATCTATACACATGAATAAAATTGGAGTTTCTGTTTGTAATATTAAAATAACCGCTTTTTACTTAATGCATATGGATGTATACACGGTACATACTCGTATACCGAAATGACATTTTTTTCAATTTTTGTCTGTCTGTCGGTCTGTATGACTGTTTGTTCTCGCTAATCTTTGGAACGGCTGGACGGATTTTGACGGGACTTTCACTGGCGGATAGCTGATGAACCAAGAAGTAACTTAAGCTGTAAATTAACCGGGTACGCGAAGTAATTCCCTCAGGACGCGGGTGAAACCGCGGGAAACAGCTAGTCAATAGATATATTGCCTTCTCACAAATTCCCTTACCAATCCATGACCCAGACCTACATGTTGTTGCTGTTAGAGTGGCTAACATTTACTTTGTGTCTGTTTATATCCCTCAACCCAACTCTATCCTTATTTCTAATCACCTCTATTCTCTCCTCCTTGCCTGCTCCCATTGTAGTGTTAGGTGATTTTAATCGCCGACACACACTTTGGGGCTCCCATTGTAACAACCCTTCCTCTTCTTCCTTACTCGATCTCCTTGACAGCATTGACCTTTGTGTGCTAACTAACGGATCCGCTACCCGCAGAGTTTCTCCTACCCAAAAGTTCGTCTCGCGGCATAAATGTGCGCGTGGGATTGCGAGGTCTGGGGTTCGATTCCCGAGTCGGGCAAAGTTTTATTGGGTTTTTCCGTTAGGAAATTATCAGTAGCAGCACGGAGACTGGTAATGTGCCTGGTACGCCAATAGGCTCGCCCCCTATTACGTGGGACCTAAAAATTCATGGCGAAATGTGGGTGTAATGTTACACCTCTGCCTCTACCCCTTCGGGGATATAGGCGTGAGTCTATAAAAAAGAAAAAAAAGTTAGTGTACCTGATCTTTCACTCGCCTCGCCTTCCTGAGTCCCACTTCTCTCCTGGTCAGTATCACCAAACGCTTTTGGTAGTGACCACTTCCCAATCCTAATTTCCTATATTCAATCCGCTTGCCTTACGCCGTTAAATACCGTCTCGACGAAGCTGACTGGGACCATTTTGCTGCATCACTAGATACCGAAATTGGTTCCTTCCCCACTGTTAACCCCTCCAATTTTCTCTCCCTGTATGACCGAGTTACCTCAGCCCTACTATCTTCTCACGAGCCTCATCCCGCCTTAATTTCGCGCTGTATTACCTTAATGATTGGCTCCTCGACCACAACCTCTCCTTCTCGATCCCTAAATGCAGCGCTGTTGCCTTCTCCCGTAAACGTAATATCCTCAATATACATCTTTATGAAGGTGACGAGCCTATCTCTGTTGACGATCATGTCAAATTCCTGGGTGACATCCTAGACTCTAAACTCTCGGGCATTCATTACCTGAAATATATTGAGCGAATAGATGAACAGGGTATTAACGTCATGCAGGCCATATCTGGGGTTCCATGGGGTACCCACCATTTTTGCCAAAAACTTCTATACAACGCCGTTGTTCGCAGTTATTTTGATCATGCGAGTTTTCTTCTTGAACCATGTAGTAAAATTGCATTGTCCAAGCTGGAAAAGATCCAGTCTAAGTGCCTCATAACGGGTGCTATGAGGTGTTCTCCGATCAATGCTCTTCAGGTTGAGTGCTCGGACGCTCTTCTACAACTCCGACGTCAGTACCTATCAGACAGATACCTAATAAATACCCTCCAATTTAGCTCTCACCCTCTTATCCCTATTCTGCATTCGTTGGCCGCTCTGATAACGTCTTCCTCTTAGTGGATACGTATAAACATTCTCCTCGTCGCATTATTTCTTTTAGAAAATTCCAAACCTCATCGGCCCCTATTTACCGGTCACCTCTTAACCCTCTCTTCCTCACAGAATTCCCAGCATTAACTTTCAAACCAAGAATTTACCTGTACTTCGGTATTGGTAAGGATTGTAGTCAGGCTAATTTCAAACTAATAAACATTTTGACCAATGATTGGGTGACCCTATACACTGATGCATTTAAAATATCTAATGATAATTCTGTAGGTTCCTCTGTTTGGCTCCCTAAATTCAAAATCATCCTTAGTTATAAATCCCCCAACAAAATTATATTCTTACAGGCGAGTCTATTGCTCTATTAGAAGCAACCATGTATGTTAAGTCTCACAAACTTAATAAGGCACTAATCGTCTCCGACTCTCACAGTTGTTCGTCTGACCTTTTGAAAAATCCCCTTAAAGCCCACAACTTTGAAAACACTCTTCAAACTCGAGCAGCTTTGTATAGGTGTCACTCAGCTGGCATTGAGGTAGCTCTCGCGTGGATGGCCTGGCCACACAGGTATCACAAGTGACGAAATTGCTGACTCCTGTGCTCATGCTGCAGCCCAAACGCGTTGTCTCAAATACAACTTCTGTTTTCCACGTGATCTACGCTCCCAGGCTCAGCCTTCGTGGGTTCGATCTTGGAATGACTTATGGCCGGCTTCCAAGCTGATCATGGGCAAATTTTATGGTTTCATTCAACCCACTATTCCTTCCGAACCATGGTTTTACAAAAACAAGAATAATAATAAATTGGCAACTTCTACCATCATCCGTTTGCGCTTAGGATTTGTATGCTCCCCAGTATTCTTGGCCAAGATTCGGGTTAGGGATAACTCGTTATGTGAATGCGGCCTGGACGAAGGTACCCTGGAACACATGTTCTTTGCCTGCCCAAAATTATCAGTTCCCCTTTACAATCTTCTCCCTAAATCCTAGACCTGTAAACATAGCTTTTCTTTTATCTCTGGCTCACACTCCCCTTATCAAAGTTCTGTACAAATTTATTACCCTAAATAAAATTAGAATCTAGTATGCGCATCCCTTGCCTTTTACCCAGCTCCTACATAACCACTTCAATTACTTACCTCCAATACCCTCAAATATGTTCAATAATGTTTATGTTGTTTGTTTTCCAAAAAGTCAGCCTCAAAGAGAAACCACTGCTAATCCGACCGATCAATAGGCTGTTCTTACTTAAAATACAATATATCTGTCCGATCTCTTCTTCCACCTTGACATTGGCAAAATCATCGATAAGCGATGGAGCCATAAAAAAAGAGGTGGTGACAACAATTAATTATTATACTTGGATATAACGATGTTCAAGATAAAACAAACGTGATAGCGGATGCTGGTCCAGTTAGACTGGGTGCAATTTTGCTTCAAATCGGCACTAAATTTATGCGTATGGAAACGCGACGTTGACGGACATGTTTATCAAATCGCAGAAATTGCAAGACATGAAGTTTCTATGGCGGAGATTAAGATGCACTCGGCAGGAGACGCGGAAATACGCAAAATGAAAAAGGCGTTTACAATAATGACTGGGATGATTCCATCAAAGAATATAAATAATAATATTTATGTAAGGCATCTATATCGCGTAATTATTTGAAAATAAAAGGTAAACTACCTTATACTTGTCTCGCCGTTTCGGCATGGGTTACACCAGCCGTGGTCACGGGGTGACTGTATGAAGAAGATATTAATTTAAACTTTCGTGGTATTTACCTTTGTTTGTATATCGTCTTTCGGGATATATACCACGTACCTTTGTATCCGATATTTCGGCACTATTGCAAGCGCCACGATCATGGATGTACTGAAGTACTACGGTGAAGATGGATGTTACGAGCAACTTTCTTACTCATTTATTGCGAACAATACCACTACCACTGTTTCCACTGTCACTATGGACTCGTTGCTCGCTGTTGAAACTCGCGGTTTTCGCTCAGTGGTTTGATGTGTTTGGAAGGGATACTTTGAATGAATTATGGTTTCTTGATAAGGTGCTACTAAGGGATAACAAACTGGTCATACTCACTAAGCTTTGAAGAAGTGTTTTAGATGCGGCACACAGGGGCACCTAGGTATCGTGACAATTCAGGGTCGTTTGAGATGAAAAAATGTCATGCATGGTAGCCAAGAATTGATAAAGACGCGAGACCTTAGTAAAAACTTGTAAGTATTGCACATTGGTTGAGTTAACGAATTCACCTATTTTTATGAAGTGTCACGAGCTGCCGGATCGATGTTGACATAACTTAATTGGCCCATACCTAGTGGTAAACATATTTTAATGTAGTGGATTTTAACAATCTTTATAAAATATCCAAAAATTATTACCAGTCTATAATAATCAATCACTGCCAATAACGGACTTCAGCAGGCTTAGCCTAGACGTCTTTCTGCAAACGTTAACGCAAAAAAAACATGTATGGAGTCAACGAAAAGTCACGTGATCTAATCAAACAAATAGAAAAGTCGTAGCCAAATACACAACGCATAAAAGACATTCGCATCGATAGAATAAACTCATCGTTTCTGCGATGTCAACCGCAAAACGGTAGCCAAGTTGCCAATTTCGGCCAAAACGAATGCTATTAGCGTCGATCGCGTACGAATAACAATCGAATGATAGAACCCTGCAGAAAAGGCAAAAAAGAATGCCATAGACGGTCAGCCTGTACTCTGCCTTGAGCTCCTTGTTAGGGTCTCGCTAAATCACCATGCTTAAATCATTGTTTAACTATTTTAGACTCATGAAGGGCCCATTTATACAGCAAGGGCCACTTAAGTGTTCTCCAAGTAAGTTGCTTATCGCGACTCACGTAATTTTTTATGTTTCAAATTGTTTAGAGAGTCAAAGTTTTTAAGTAATAAATATTATTTAAACTTTAAAAAACTCTAAATGTTTGAGATTATATATGTTTTTAAAATTATTTATTAACATTTAAAGATTGTTAGATTATTAATTTTAACTATATACATTGCTATCTTACATAATCATAATATCTAAACATATACATATATAGGTACATAAATCTAAAAATAAAAAGTGAAAATATGTACAGGTGTGTTTAGGCGTCGTAGAATGCCTCCGCATCAATATCATCGGGTAACGTGCCCAGAAGGCTGGCAGCATTGCCACGCTGGATGGCAATGCTGATTCTTTGAGCAAAGAATAAACCAGCCCTCTGGTCACGTGAGACGTCGATTAACCGTTTAGATATATCTCGGGATAAAGAGCGAGCGCTCGGACCCCATGAGCCTAGTGTTTCCACCCCAAACGGCTCAAATGCGTAATTAGCTACTAGATTACTGTATTTGCGCTGTTTGAGGGTTTCCGCAGATGCAGCAGCAGCGCTAGCATGGCCTCCCGTGCCTGGAACATGAGATGGCGCGAGGGTGTCTACGCAGGTTGCGTCCCAAACCAAAGGCCTACCCATTTTCCATGGCAATAATGACATACCGTCAGGTCTCTTCCCATCGTCGCGTACCAAACCATTTGGTTCAAGTATAGCTGGTACGCCAGACGTGACAAGAGCACGACGGATTATGTCCTTTAGGTTAGCATGACGAGAAATTCTACCAGCGCTTCTGTTGCAAGACAGCCCATGGTGTCCGAGGCTATCGACGACTTCTCCACAATGACATCGATGCGGAGAGACACATGGAACCCCTAAACGAAGACAAGAGGCGATGCGGAACGTCTCATCGTCCTACATGCTTCCTGTGTTAGACGATGGTAGTGCCTGAAGCCATAGACCGGATTCCCATTCCCCCACAGCCAGCAAGCGATTTTTTCTCACAATGTTACAAAGCGGCGCGTCCCACTGTCTTTGTGAGAATAGGTTGGTGGGCAAATCAGAGTTTGGACAAGCCATTTTCCAGCCGTTTATAGCTTCGGTTTTGCACAGCACTTCTGAGTTAACTAGTGTAGGTAATAATATTTTCCTAGTTAACTCTTCCTAGGGGGGTGATGTTGCTTGCGTCCGTAGGATATACCACCTTTCCTAGGCACACCCTACACGTACCCCCCGGGTGGTGCTAAACAAGCAACAACGCCGAGCAACAGGCGGCGGTCAACTAACCTGTAACCTGGGAATCCACAGACCATAGGGAACTAAATACCCCTAAAAAAAAATCGTGGCAATAGCGCCTTGGGAAAGTGCTATGTGTAAATCTCCCACACCCATCTTTACTATGAATATGTCGAATAAGAGTGATTGTGATATGTCATGCGATCCGGCTAACCCCCGGCGCCATCCAGTACCCGGGCTGGACGGTGTGAAATTGGCTACCGAAGACTTCACGAGGGCGGGTACCCAGGCCCCCGTGACTGTAAATGCTACTGGTCAGAATAAGAAATATGTGCAGCAAGCCTTCCATCCAGGGCTCTTCACAAGAACAAGAAGTGCCTCCGTTGGAAGTGCCCCCCCTCCAAGCAGCAGAAAAGAGGAATCCTCTCAAGTTACACCACCAGAAAACTTGGGTGATAGCGAATTGCCTGACTGGCAAAGAGTTCCAGACAATAGAAAGCATGATAACAAAAAGAGGAAGTTTGGAACTATACAATCTTCTGAAAAAATACCAACTTCAAACATGTTTGCTGGATTACCCACAATGGAAAGCAATCAGGAATCAAACCAACCTAAAGACAAGAAGCCAAGTAAACCTCCTCCAATTATCCTTTATGGCATCGAAAATGTAAATAAACTAACAGAATTTCTAGAAACAATCGCTGAAAGAACCACATTTAGCTATAAGATAGTTAACAAGAACCAATTGAGAATAATAACTAGAGACGTTAGTGTTTACAAGAATATTATAGCCGCCATTAGAGAAAAAGGACTTATAGGACACACCTTTAATAGAAAAGAGGAAAGAAACTACAGACTCGTAGTGAGAAATCTACATCACACAACCCCATATGATGCTATTAAAGCGGCGTTTGAGGATACTGGGAATATAGTAGTTGGGGAAATTATCAATGCTCGATTCGGTCCTAACAAGAAGCCCACATCAACCTTCTTTGTGAACTTGCAAGCTGGACCCAATAATAAAGCAGCAAAACAAATTCGAACCATCTTTCACCAAATTGTCACGATAGAAGATCCTAGAAAAAGAACTACTATAGTCCAGTGCCAAAGGTGCCAGCAGTATGGCCACACAAAAAATTACTGCATGAGGCCACCTAGATGTCTCAAATGTGCAGATTCACATCTAACCAAAAACTGCCCAAAAGTGGACCGCTCTACTCCAGCTACATGTGCCTTATGCCTTGGCTCTCACCCTTCTAACTACAAGGGATGTGAAGTGTATAAAGAGATTTTAAGCAGAAAACAGCAACGTTCCACCAAAAGTGTGAAAATCCCGGCACCACAAATTCACATAAGTTCGGAGCAACAAACAGATCAGTCTGAGAAAGTTAGTGACAACTATACTAAAGCTAACCGGAAGCAATACAACCAGGTCCTGAAGAACAATAATGCTCCCGATGAAATTTCCTACAAACAAGCAGAAAACTTGTCCTACCAACAGCTATCATACAGTAAATTAGAAGAAATATTTATAAAACAATCTGAAAAAATTGATATCATCCTACAACAAATGAGCACCATGTTGGGGCTCTTGACAACAATAGTAAATAAATTAAAATAATGTTAAATACATTTAAAATAGCCACTTGGAACACAAATGGTTTATCACCCAACAAAAGTGATGTTGACCTTTTACTAAAAACACACAATCTCGATATACTACTCATTTCTGAAACACACTTTACCAATAAAAGCCACGTACACATAAGGAACTACAATATATACACAACAAATCATCCAGATGGGACAGCACATGGAGGCACAGCGGTTTTAATTAAATCCTCCATCGATCATTATGAACTCCCACAGTTCAGAACAGAACACATACAAGCTACATCAGTGAATATACGGGATAAAAACGGGCACTTCAACGTGTCGTCCGTCTATTGTCCTCCCAGGCACCGAATCACCGAGGAGCATTTCACTGCATACTTCAAAACCCTTGGACCGCGCTTCATAGCGGGAGGTGATTGGAACTCTAAACACCTACACTGGGGCTCAAGACTGATAACTACAAGAGGTAGAGAACTCAAAAAGTGTGTAGACAGGAACTACTTGACAACAATAGCCACAACAATAGCCACATCAGAGCCGACCCACTGGCCAACTGACCCAAATAAATTACCCGACGTCATAGACTTCTTTATTATGAAGGGTCTCTCTCGTCTATTCCATCGAATTGACAATTGCCTTGATGGTTCTTCTGATCACACTCCTGTAATACTAACCATCAGCGCGAACATTCTGGACTGCCAAGCAAAAGCAAGATTGTATAACTGCCGAACGGACTGGAAATTGTTTCGCACCTTAGTTGAAGAATCTCTACAGTTGAAGATCTCGCTGAAATCCGAGGATGACATTGATAACGCAGTTTTAGCCTTTACAAGGACGGTTCAAGAAGCTTGCTGGAAGAGTACAGAAGCAGTGACTCATAGCAACACCAGACGTAATTATGTACCACACGAAATAAGAGACATGATTCTTGAGAAAAGACGTCTTCGTAGAGTTTGGCACATCAGCCGACATCCCGACGACAAGAGAGCGCTTAATAACTATATTCAGTCTCTTAGAAAATCTATCAGGGAAATGGAAAATGCTACAGTTGAAGCTAATCTACAGTCGCTAACAGCTACTGCTCATACCAACTACTCACTATGGAAAGCGTGCAAAAATATGAACCAAGCCACCAATCCAAAGCCACCACTTCGTCTGGATGGAAATAAATGGGCTAGATCCAAACAGGAAAAGGCAAATGCTTTTGCTGATTACCTCTCCAAGGTATTTGTTCCCAATGACTCCGTCCCTGGTGCTACGGAAACATACATAGATGACGTTCTCCAGCGAGACTTTCAGCTTGATCTACCTTTAAAAGTAGTAACACCAGGAGAAATAACGAGGACCGTCAACCGATTGGAAAATAAGAAAGCCCCAGGATTTGACCTTATCGATAAAAAGGTACTCTCTGAACTGCCTCGCAAAGCAATTGTTTACCTAACAACATTGTTTAACTGCATCATCAGAGTAGGATACTTTCCTGCTCTATGGAAGGTCTCGCAAATAATTATGATCCATAAAGCTGGGAAACCAGCACATGAAGTGTCATCGTACAGGCCAATCAGCCTTCTCCCAACAGTTTCGAAGGTCTTGGAGAAAATACTATTGCGACGACTCTCATACGCGATGCGCGAAAATTCTATAACGCCAGATCACCAGTTCGGGTTCAGACCAGAGCACGCTACCACGGAACAAATACATAGAGTTTGCAAATGTATCAGCGACAGTCTTGAGCGAAAGGAATACTGCGCCTCGGCTTTTCTAGACGTACAACAAGCCTTCGACAGAGTGTGGCACAAGGGTCTTCTTTGCAAAATCAAATTACTGCTACCCCACACTTTCTATCAAATTCTGGAATCTTACCTGGCTGATAGAATTTTCCAAATAAAGGAGGCAGAATGTACATCGCAATTCTGCGACATACTAGCTGGGGTACCACAAGGGTCAGTCCTTGGCCCAGTTTTGTACACTATCTTCACAGCAGATTTACCACAGACACCTGGTGTTACTATTGCAACCTACGCAGATGATACTGCAGTACTAGCTTCCAGTAGGTATGCGGCAGAAGCCTCTGCGATATTGCAACGGAGTCTCACTCAAATTAATGACTGGTTCAACACATGGAGAATCAAAGCAAGTGCCAATAAATCAGTCCAAGTTACATTTACTTTGAGAAGAGAAACATGTCCACCAGTGAGCCTTGGCGGCAGAGAGCTGCCAAACAGTAACTCCATCAAATATTTGGGGTTGCATTTAGACCGCAGACTGACATGGAACAAACACGTTGAGTGCAAGAGAAATGAAGTCAACCTCAAATACAGAGCACTGTATTGGCTTCTGGGAAGAAACACCAAATTGTCCATTGACAACAAGCTGCTGCTATACGAGTCAGTCATAAAACCAGTCTGGACCTATGGCATCCAACTGTGGGGAGCCACTTGTGATTCCAACATCAACAAAATCCAAAGAGCCCAGAATTATATCCTTAAACAGATAAGCAACTCGCCCTGGTTCATTAAAAACTCAGAAGTGCATAAGCATCTGAACATAAAAACTGTAAAGGAGGAAATACAAGCCTCCCTTAAAAATTACAAACATAGACTGGAAAACCATCCTAATCAACTTGCTGTCCAGCTCACCCTACCCGACTGCATAACCCGTTTGAAGAGGCGTAGGATCCTAGATCTAGGCTAAATAGGCCACTTTGTTGATATGGAGTATGTTCCTAATGAGGCACATCTCTATCCTAAATTCTACCAAACAACATCACATTTGCTCATAGTCAGAATTGACTGATTGCAAGATTTCGATTTAAAAAAAAAAAAAAAAAAAAAAAGTTAACTCTTCCGTGCTGTGAACCGAAGACAGGAACGCCGGTAAACTGACACTGAAAATTTTGCGAACGCCGATCCCACCCAGACGTATGGGTAAAGATGCTTGTAGCCAGGCTCGGTCGTCCAAGTCCACATTTAATATATTTTTTAAAGTTATTTGTATAATTTTATCAATTTGTTCTAATAGTGTTATTTTTTTCCAAAGCTGCGATGATCTTAAGGCATGAGTAAATTTTGGGACGAAAAGGCAATATCGAATAATAGTATAGGCCGAATGTAAATTAATTTTGAATAGGCGATCTGAAATATCACAAAAATTTTGAATTTTTTCCTCTACGAAAGAATCGAAAGATTCTTCAAATACTGGAGAACCTAGGAGGCGAAGAGAACTCTTATCAACAATTTTGATGTCTGAAGCCAAATGATTAAATTTAAATATTATCGAATGTTTTTTTGAGGAGTCTGTTGTATTTATAAACAGCTCACATTTACTATAATTTAGTTCCAAACCAATAGATGCGAATTTATTTTTAAGAAAGGTCAAATCTTGCAATACTATGTCTGTTTCTCCTTCCAGGGTCCCGTCGTCTAAGAACCATACATTAAATTTAGAATTTATTTGCTGAATAATGGGTTGTATAGCTAAGCTAAAAATGACTGGTCCAAGAGGGTCACCTTGTTGACATCCAACTGCAGATTCCAAAAGGTTGCCTGATTTAGTAATTTTGTGCGATACCTGTAACATTGCCAAAGAAAATTGTAAATTTTAGGGATTTCTAATTTTGCCTGTGCCAACAAAGTGTCCCTATTCACTGAATTGAAAGCGTTCTTCAAGTCAACCTTCAGAATGACCTCGCCATCACCACTTCCAAGATACGTCGAAAGAGCATGTATAGCAGCCTCACAACCTCCCTTGGAACCAAAACCTAGTTGGAGAGGTTGGAATTTATCAGATAGCTCCTTGCTGTAAAATTTACAGCATATCTTAGCTGCTATACGCCGATATGTGCAACCCACGGCAATGGGACGAACACCACCATCTCTCGTGTTAAGGGCGCACAGGTTCGCCCCATAAAAGATATCAATGATAGCACCGTCCGTCCACATTACCGGAGAGCATCATATTTACTAGCGCAGTCAACTCCTTCAGAAGTGTATCGCCAGTCACCAGCACTTGCACACACAAGATCTTTTAGATGTTGTGGTGTCAACGCATCGAGGCCGCCTGCCAAGCCACTTCGGAAGGAGCAAACTGCTGCTAACACGTCCTTGGCCGTGGTGATCAGATATTCTGATTCACTGTCGGGAGCTTCAGGAAAGGAGAGATCATTAATTGGCGCTGGATGCTTGCTCTTCAGACCCGCAAGTGTATCCGGAGAGCAAGGCGCCACCACATCACTGCTAAATAAAAGTCTAGACGCGCCCCGTATGTCGCCTTCCCTTAATTGGGATTCTACATATTGATACAGAGAATTACGTTTATTTGAACTGAATTTAGGGTCTAAAGTGTTGGCTGAAATTTGACAATTATATTTAATTTCAGTTGTTAAAGAATTTTTACCTGCCTGAATTTTATCAACATGTAGAATCCTATAAGGGAAAGTCAATAATTGCTCCCAGGCCGCTTTTGAGTTCTCCCTTACGACAAGACCAATGCATTCAGCCAATTTTTTTGACACTGATGGTCTTGCCCCACGGGGAACTCTTTTAACTATCGGAATCGAACGTTTTAATTTAGATAGAGTTTGCCAAAAAGGAATTTGGTTGTAGTCTCCTGATATTGGAGGTGAAGATATTGAAGGGGCAGAAAGTACATTTTGAGATTTATGTACTTTTCCAAAATGTACTTTCAGGCCCCGCTTACCTTTGAAAAAACGGTCCTGAGAATAGTCCGGACAGCGCACCAGACCAGTCAGCGATGTGGTAGGTTGACTGACACTAACAGCCGCATCGCCAGTGTCATTGCAATCTTGCATACACACAATATTTACAAAAATAACACCATAAAAATATACACAAACATTATATCATAAATAATATGTATAAACTGTCAATGTCACTGAAATTTCTTTTAAAAGTCCTATAAACAATAATAATTTGTCCAACAACTTCTTTGTAGTTTTAACCCGGATTGTCTGCTATGTTCTCACTTCGGCCGGTACCGGGGCCAAATCACACTCAACCATCTGCGACAGTGGACCTGACGAAGTATCCATCGTGGATGGTTTGCTGTTTTTATTTGCAGAAACAGTCCTTATTTGTAGGCAACATGCATCGATGCAATATGTGATATAGGTATTTTATAGAGCGATGACAGTGGGTGTTTCGTAGGTCCTTGGGTCTTATAGAATCATGATGGATTTATGTCTACTGCTGGTTAGTCAAACTGTGTTAAATATTTAAAGTAAATTGAAAGCACGAGTAGAATCCTAGTTATCAAATTAATTATTATTATTAATTATTTTTCACTTAGTTTTTTACTTGACATGTTCGCCTTGACGTCAAATAAAAGGTAAGTTACATATATATAATTATATATAACTTAAAACAAATAAACAAATCTACTGGTTCGAACTTTTGTATCTGTGCTCTATGCTTTTGTTTCACTCGCATAAATATTTACATTACTTTGACATTTGACGCGCTTGACGCTTTAAACAACGCAAGGCATTATACTAATAACCATGTTGTATCACAGAATGTGCGTGTGACACACGCGTGGTGTTGGCTACCAATTTCGCGTTTTCTTCGATTGCAAACGCGTTTGCGTTTGAAATCGGAGAAAGGCGATGGAAACGATACGTTTGAGTTTTGGCTAAGCCTGCAGTTCATCAGTAACAAGTTCTAGTCATTTAGTGAGAATTGTAACATGCTGCTATATAATACTTACTGTCCCCTACTGGGTCGGCAGCAAGTGGTTGAATTGGAAAGAAATGAACGTGCGTCGCTACGGGCATCCTCGAGTTAATAATAATGATTTGACAAGAAACGGATGTAGTGTTTGTATGTATTAGTCTGTACTAAACTAGGCTGTCTTATGTCTAGTGCGTGACATGAGTGAGATGAGTGGTGTGGCGGTGTGGCGAGGTGCGTTGCGCAGTTGCACTATTACTCTATGGTCTTAGTGTATTATCTGAGGTTGGAACCGCGTGAGTATTTAAAATGTATACCTACATACATAACAAACACCAAGACAGGATGTTCTTTAAGACCATTATTTTAAGGCTTCGTCAAACAGAAGGCGTTCTTAGCGCGCGTCGAGGCGCTAATCTGAAGCCGCACTCAAAGAGCACAGATATTTACATAGAAGCACATTTCCTATGGCCGTTCTGAAGACAAACTTTCTGTGACCCAAATTGCCGCTTGGCGGCGTGGCAGTCGCGCTGTGACAGCTGTCTCTACGAGAGCAAGAGAGACGAACGTTCCTCCTGTGTATCTTAACTACGAGAGCAAGAGAGACGGAGAACGACGCCAGCGCCGCCAACGGCACTAACTACGAACTAAACTGGAGACAGTCCCCACTTGGAATCGGCACAAGAAATCCTTAAGAACTGCGCTTCTATGTAAATCTGTATTCATTGCCGCAGCATAGCGCCGAAATGTATTGTATTATGACGGTACTATTATACTGTCGCGTACTATTGGCGCCGAGGCTCTGTTTGACAGGATGGTCCTTAATCAAATATTTGTTGCGTGTTTATCAAGTCTATTTGAGTTAAGTTGATGATTAACGACAGAAAGACTTCGATTGTTAGAGGACAAGAATGTTTATTTTACGATGAGTTGAATATGACTATTTATCCATAGGACTAGTTTCAATGATCACAAAACTATCAAACTTGTCATATTTACTTATTAAGAATCGAACCCGTGCGAGAATAGTAGAAATTCAGAAGCCGTCCTGTGACCTGTCCTATACCTTGTAAGTATCTGTAGGTATTGCATATAAAAATGTTAGGCAGCAGGTAGCAATGGCCTAGTGGAGATACAACAGGCTCCAATGCAGAGCTGTCAAAGATTGCGCTTTCACATTACTCAAAGAGGTTGGTTCGGCGATACACCGAAACCGTAGGTAGGTTCTAGGCGATTTGGAAAAAATTGACTGTATTTAAAGGAAGAGGATGTAGGAAGAGGTGATTGTGAGTGGGTATAGGATATTTCAAGGATGGAGGGTACTCACCTTATACGGCAATCTTCTTCGTTTCCGAAGGGCAGTCTCCTGGTGATTTCGTGATGCAGCTGCTTGTTTTCACTTCACTCGCGAGCGGGTTTTCCTTGGTGGAAGCGGTAATAAATCACATACAACGGTGCGGCGCGGTACGATATAGCGGACACGTTCTCAGCGAGCCGAATGTTCTGGACTGTCACTCGCGTCGACGATCGCGGCGACGAAATCAGGCGAAAGGCAGTGCCTCTTCCAGGGAGTGGGATAGAGCGGGACGGAAATATGGTATCGCTCGCACTAGACGTGGAACGATTGATCTTGATGCGATTCGTTATAGATAGGAAGGTAGATGGCGCTACCAGAGGTGTTGACAAAAATTATAATTCTTAGATATAATTATTAATGACAGCAGTCCTGAAGTCGGTTAGTACCCTAGAATATGCTGACAATTAAACAATCGCCTAAATTAAACCATTGAATATCGTTATCCCTTAGGTTTCGGAGGTCAGATAAGAGTTGCTCCACGGAAAAGCTAATATTTCGCACACGCATTCACATAATAATAATAATCATTATTTATTGATTCCAAAAGTTACAGATACATACCTATTATGATTATAGGTAAATGCTAAAAGAGTTAAGAGTTACAATAAAATATTAACATAATACTTTTTGAGACCTATTATTGCAGAAATCTGTATAGGTACAATTGTTTTGAAACCCTCTCTCTCAATCCTCTCTATCTCTTAAACTAGGATAGGAACTGTATTATAAGAGACAGATTACGCATATAAGATCTAAACAATTTATGGACTGTGTCTAGTGTTAATAACAATTTGTATTACAAAGGCGCAACCCAGGATACAATGCGAAATTCTTGGATGCAGCCGGAACAAAAGCATGTGTAAGCTGACATTTCATCTAAGTCATTTTGTAATGCCTATGCATGTGGAAATCTTTTCCCAAACATAAACAAATACAGTAGGTACACACTCAAATACCAATTTGCACATACAGTAAAAACGGTGCGCCAAAGTTCACCTAAATTTTCAACTTCGATAATGGGAAATCCGAAAATGTTCTTCCTAACAATTTTCATCCTAACAATCACAATTCCTAACTACTCTGTTTTTAATGTTCATAATTCCGAAGCGTTCAACTTCATAATGTCAGTAGCAATAAACATCTATTATACTTTTATTTGTTTTCCTATATTTTCTCAACATAACCATCTTTTACAGTATTATTCAAAGTCATATCTTTTTTGTTTAGATTACTTTTTATTTATAATTTTCTAATCGGTATTATATACATAAATTTTTCGTATGTTTATTTTCACATAACATGTAAACATATAAGAATAATAGTACCATGGTACAAATACACAATAGTACAATGCTCAAGTTCCAGAAACGAATCGGTCCTATTAATAATTATTGGTTTAGGTTAGGTTAGAACTGTGACCACAACGCACGAGCCGAACGAGCGAAGCGAGCGTGCCGCGGCAGCGGCCGGCGAAGTGCTAGAACCGAATTGTTCCTATAGTTATTGGTTTAGGTACGGTTAAAACTGCGGTATAAGCGCCCAGGCCATAAACATAACCGTATGTACCGTCGTGTTTTATGAGTTTCGGTTGGAGTGTAGCCTTGGGGGCGCTACGGCGCGAGGACAAATAATGTTATTTTTGCAAATCGTTTATTTTCTCGATTCTATCGTATAAAACACCTAAATATGAGGCTAAAGTGTCTTGGTAAAAGTGTCATATATTTTTTCTTACACTTGGTAAATGTTTCTTTCTGAGTAGTGACAATATTATGGTAATTATGTTTAGGCATAAAAGCGTTATGATAAAAAAGTAGGAGTTTAAATATATTTTCATTAATGATATTATTATTTAAAAAATTCGGAAACATGAGTGTTATGAACATCGCCGGTTGCAAAATAGTATGAATAAAAACTTTAGGATGGAAAATTTTAGGAAGAGTGATCATTCGGATTACAAATCGTTAGGAAGAACAATTTCGGGTAAAGAAATTTAGGTGAGCCAATATGGACCCCGGTAAAAATTATTGGAAGAGTGATCATTCGGATTACAAATCGTTAGGAAGAACAATTTCGGGTAAAGAAATTTAGGTGAGCCAATATGGACCCCGGTAAAAATTATAGGCAAATTCATTCATTTTATAACATCGTAATGCTTAGGCTTACTTTCGATCGAATAGTTCTTCGAATATTAATTGTTGTTCCATGTGGCCATGTTTGCTTCAGATAACGACTGAGATACGGAGAAAATTAATGTTGTTAACGTGTGCTTGCGTGCGTTAATCAATATTATATAATATTATAGTATTGTCAGAGTTAAGCTCATGGCGAAATGATTTTATAGGTGTTACTTTTACAAATCTCGCACACGAAAGTTTATTTTTAAATAATTATTGTATGTTTTTTAGCATCATAATACTTATTATGATGCTAAAAAACATGCAAGATATATTTTTCCAATTTCATTCGTACCTAGGTAGTCATTGAAGACCCTATTTCTGAAAATTTCGCTTAAAGGAAGCTACTGTTTTAATTATCTCGAGCTACGTATATTTATACAAATGCACAGCCCCAGAGCTTCACGTGAACGAAATGGTGTACAAAAGTAAGTACAAAACAAAAAGTTATCTTATAAATTTAGCCCCTGCTGAATTACTTTAGTAAAGTTCTATCAATCAGATGAAAATTTTCTTTCATCTCCAGTCAAGAATCACGTGTATTTTGTTGTAATCGTGGTCCTCAGAGACATTGCTAATCTATTGCAGCACGAAACGCACAAACTATTAAATTCATTGTTTAATATAATAGTTATTTATTTAGGACAACCAGTAGTTGTTACATTGTAATTAATGATAAAAAAAACAGAATTAATAAGATACAAACTAAATGTACAACATTGTAAGGTGTCACAACAAGCACCAAAAGGTAACATTTATGTATAGATACAAAAGAAAACAGACAATTAAATATTAAGTAACTAAAAACTAAATTGGAAAACACAATGAGAAAAGAAATGAAAAAAGACAATTAGACAATTTTAATGATAAACTTTAATTTAATCTTAATAATCTTAGAAGTGTTGTTATAAATGTGGAGAGCTTGTATGCTTTGGATAACCGATTTACGGGCGAAAATTGCTTTAAATTGGTTCTGGCAAATGGCTGGTGTAAAAGTCCTACATTAACTATGTCACGCCTAGGTACACGGCGAGGGACACGTAGTTTAAATGAATCCAAGAGGGATGGACAGTCAATATCACTTCTTAATAGTTTGTAGAGAAAAACCATATCGTTAACTTGTCTACGACATGACAGGCTATCTATTTCAAAGTACCGTAGCTTATCACTATAGGATGGGAGTTGTTTATGCAACTTACAAGAGAAGGCTAGATGCCTAAGAAATCGCTTTTGGACTCTCTCTATTCTTAAGTGATGCACGGTGTATTGAGGTGACCACTGACCAGACAACAGAGAAATATTCCAGATGACTCCGTACATAACTATTGTTTAATACAATTTTAGCGGCTGGTTTGCGAAAAAGTTTACCGTTGCGTATGATGAAGCCGAGCATTTTAGGGGATTTGTTAATAATATTATCAAAGTGCGGTAAAAAAGTTTAATTTGGAGTCGAAAAGGACTCCCAAATCCCTCAACACTGTTTATTCCTCAAGTATATACCATTGATTCGATATTGTGTTTTAATTACATTGTGGTTGCGGGTGAACGTGACGGTAAAGCATTTATTAATATTTAAGGACATTTTGTTCAAAGCACACCACTCACTTATAGAATCAAGGTCCTTTTGTAGAAAATCACAGTCCAGTGAATCTCTTATAGTTTTACATATTTTTAAATCGTCCGCAAATAGATAAACGCTACTAACTAAACTTGATGGAAGAGACTATGTCATTAATAAATAAATTAAAGAGCCAGGGACGCCAAATGGAAACCTTGCGGAACGCCGGAAGTAGATGTATATGTTTTGGAATGAAACCCCTTAACTACAATATATTGCTTTCTGTTGGATAAATATGACTGAAACCGCTTCAAGAAGGTACCGCACACACCATATGAATCCAACTTTTTTACTAGCACTTCGTGGCAAACTCTATCGAATGCCTTAGCAAAATCCATATAAACCGAGCTTACTTGAATACCTGCGTCAACTGCATTCGTAAGCTCATTATGCTAATATTCAGTAATTAACATAACATGATTACATTTTACATTATATTGTTACACACACACAACTTTGAAGCGTAGTAGTTTTTAAAATCTCTACCTACACCAAATTACGAGGAAACAGAACAGGGAAAGTAAATTTACTGATTTTACCTATTTACTGTATTTACTAGAGTCAGAATTGTGATGGAGGATGATAATCAGCATGGGTGTCTGGTGTACGGCACGTTGGGGTTCGTGCTGCGCGTGTCTCAGATCTACGGCGTGGCGTCTCTCAGGTTTGAGAGCGTGCCCGACGGCTGGCGCATACACGTCTCACGAGCCGCTAACATATACTGCAAGATTTTGATTGTTCTCACGTGTAAGTAGAATATAATAGCCGTTCATTGCTTATAATATTTTACAATGAATTGCTAATCATATTTTAAAATAAAAGTTTAAATTGATTGCGGTACGAAATTAGTGAGTTCTGTAAATATTTTCTTAAATTTGGATACTTTTATGGTTTCACTGTCTGTAAAATACATCATGCGTTACTTTATGAGCAGTATTTTTAATAAGTATCAATAAATATTGATAAAGGCTGTTGCAAAACCTAAAATAGCTTTAGTTAACGCTCTGATTCAAGTGTTAATCTCGTTGTTTTACCATTCCTGAATAATAGTCATATCTTAGGTTATTCTTTTCGCATTTTGCGTCTCACTTACTTCTTTAAAATATGTAATAACCAAAGCGTTATTAATTTCAGCGATTACAGCAGTACTTGGCACAGCGTGGGACTTCACATTCGACACAGCGTCATTTCACTCTAAGAACCACGCGGACAGCATTATGACTGTCCTGTCTGTTACCGTGATAATGTCATCCTTACTCACAGAGGCAGGCATCGGCATGAACAGGATAACGAACACTCTCTCCTGTTTGAACCAAATCAAAAAGGTACTTCACATTACAAGAGGGCGATTCATGTGATGTATTATATATTCGTTACCTATATTAGATGACATTAGGCATTATTGAGATTAAATTGATTCACTTCATTTATGGTTTGTCTGCCTTTTTAGGGTTCCGTACCTAAAAGGTAAAAAACGAAACCCTATTACTAAGCCTCTGCTGTCTGTCTGTCTGTCTGTCCGTCTGTCCGTCTGTTTGTCTGTCACCAGGCTGTATCTCATAAACCGTGATAGCTAGAAAGCTGAAATTTTCACAAATTATGTATTTTGGTTGCCGCTATAACAACAAATACTAAAAATAAAATAAAAAATGAAAATATTAAGGGTAACGTTTAAAAAACGTTTCCCATACAAAAAACGTGTTATTTTTCGTATTTTTTGCTCAAAATTACTAACTGTAACAGGTAGACGCTTTAAAATTTTACAGAATATGTAGTTTTATATTACCTTTCAAAATAAATAATTAAATTAAAAAAAAAAGTTAATAATAAAGGGGGGCTCCCATACAACAAACGTAAATTTTTAAGAAATTTGTTACTCAATCTTAATAAACAGGTAGAAACTTCAAAAGTATTTAAATATACATACAACGAACGTGATTTCCTTTTATAGATGATGGTACGGAACCCTTCGTGCGCGAGTCCGACTCGCACTTGCCCAATTTTTTTGTTTTGCCATCTCCATGTTTACACAACATTGTCTGATTACTTTATCACTTGTTAAGTCTATTGAACCGCTTTCAGATTGACAGTGAATTGGCTCAATACGGACCTCGTAAGTCCTTCGAGATGCTACAATATGTTCTGGCAGTGTGGTCACTCCTCGGTGGACATATTATTGTCATAATAGATTTCGCCATATTGCTTTATGAAATTCTACTACGACATGGTGACTGTAAGTATAATATAAAAGTAGACTCCAAAGAACTCACGTTAGTCTTAACTAATGACTGATTAAAAATTTAAATTTAAACAAAAATACCGGCCAAGTGCGTGTCGGGCCACGCGCAATGTAGGGTTCCGTAGGTGCCCATAACGACTTGATGGAAAGAGTATTAATGTGCAACAAATCCGACTGTTTATTTTGCTGAAAAAAATATTTTAATAACACTATTATAAGAACCTAAGTTTTGTTTAGAAAATACTAGGTATGTATCCAGTTATGTATTGTAAACATAAAATGTGGTTTCCAAGATATACTACTACTATACATACGTAGTACCGTAGTACATTACATACCAAAGTAAGTAGGTATATCTTTAAGATTAAGCCAGCGCGCCCAATATAAACTCACAGAAATAGGTATTTATAAGTTAACCGACGATTACTCGTAAATTAGAGATATCTACTTAGCCGTGATAGTTTTCCTTTTAAATTCGTTATATGTACTACATTTGTGATTTTTTTCACCTCTTCCAAATTAATAGTTTAGCCGGCAGAGGGGGGGGGGACACTTGAGTCTAACAATTTTTTTCATTTCAAAGCTTGATATTTGACAAACCAATCACTTGATCGAAAAATGATTTGAGCAAACTAATAATATTTTTTTAAAACCTATCCAATGGTACCCCACATGATGGGGTGCTCAACCAAAAAAAAATTCAACCCCACTATATATGTAGGGGAGATACCGTTAAAATTATTTTTTTCCAAAATTTTATTCTACAGTTTTGTTGCAATATCTTATGTCTATATTCATGTCAAATATCAGCTTTCTAGCACCAGGCGTCTTTGAGCTAGGCTGCGGACGGAGAGACGGACGGACATGACGAAACTATAAGGGTTCCTTGTGGACTACGGAACCCTAAAAACCGTCTTCAAATATCTTTCCTCAATCTTAGATGGGAATCACCTGTTCTAAAAACTTCAAGCATAACATAATTTCCAATTTTCTAAAATCTTTTGCTGAGCCATGAGAATGATATGTTTTACTTGTATAATTTTCACTGGTAGGTATTTCTTTCAGATACAAAGGAGAGCCTATACGCGGCGTACTACGTGGGGTTACTCATGATGAAAGTGTTGATGCTGCAAATATTTACAATCAATATGACAGTGCTGACCTCCTTCAACCAACTCAATGACTGCCTCGACCAATTGTTACGGCAGCTACAAACTGAGAGTAAGTCTAAATATTATTTTTAGGCAAGTACATACGAGTATGTTGGATCAGCCATTATGAAAATTATTCTGGCTACCGGTCGCTGCTATTCATGAGGTTGAACTGCATGCCACCTTTGGAAAATAAATTCCAGATTCCTTTGTCCAGTTCTTCTTAGGATAGTGTTGTATAATACAGCCTTTAGCAGTCCACTGCTGGACATACATACATACATAGTCTCACGCCTATAACCCCGAAGAGGTAGGCAGAGGTGTATTTCTACACCCACTTTTCGCCAGATATACTTTAGTCCCACGTATTAAGAGCAGAGCCTATTGCCGTACCGGGCACATTTCCTCCTTGACTCCGTGCTGCTACTGAGAATTTCGTGACAGAAAAACCCAATAACACTGCCCGACCCAGGAATCGAACCCGGGACCTCCCGATCCCACGCGCACATTTATGCCGCGAGACCAACGAGGCAGTCGTATAGGGTTTGATGTCGAGTTTTCCGTCTCTACGCAAATATGGTATTTGCATCGTGTTATCCCTTAGTCGCCTCTTACGACACCCACGGGAAGATAGAGGGTGGTGACACTTGTATTCTATGCCGTCAAACACGGCTAACATACTGCTGGACATAGGCCTCTTAATTTGCGTCCCAATAGCATTGTTAGTCTAAGGAGGGTTCGGCCTACTATATTATGCTAGCCAGGGGGATTGGTAAAGTATTCGAAGTCCAGTTTTCCGTCTGTTCCTAAAGATACTTTTACATAACATAACTACACGCCTTTTATCCCCGAAGGGGAAGGCAGAGGTGTATTACTATTATTAGATACTTTTAGTTTCGTGTATTTTCTTTAGTCACCACTTGCGACACCCACGGATTGAACTGGGGTTGTATTCACACTAGACAATTCGTATTCTGAACATCACCACACAGTGATGAAACACACCTTTGAAAATTTAAAGATTTCTTTTTGGTAATTCCTTATTAGTATAGTGTTACTTATTGCTTTTTCTTTACGCAGATGTACTAAACGAATCACCAAAGTCAGCTCCGATCACGTTACGTCGTCTCGGCGTGCTGTTCTGCAGTCTCCGCGACGTGGTGCAAGACCTCGACGAGTGCCACGGTATCCTGATGGTGCCGCTCATCTCATCCTTCATAGTTCATCTTGTCGTCACGCCTTACAACTGCTTTAGCAGGATATGTATGTATTTCTTTATTTATTTTGGTGGTTTCACCTACTTATAAACTATAGGAGTTATTCTGCTTATTCTTGGCCACTAAAGGGATTTGCCCGTCTTTCACAGGACGAAAGCTTTTCCTAATTGAATAATTTATGTTACAGTTGGCAACAAGGCAGACTTCTACAAAGCGATAACGCAAGCATGGTGGTTTTTCTACCATCTTATAGATATGGCCATCCTTGTAGAACCCTGTCACCAGAGCCACAATCAGGTATACCAATTTACCAATTAAGGCCCAGTTTCACCACTTATGGATTTATCTGCCAGATAAATTCATATCAATCATCATCATTCATATTCATCAATGATTTATCTGAGAAGTTAATTTAAAGGGAACTTATCAGACATCGGTGATGCTGGGCATGAATATCTCCAACTTGACATGCTTTTTGCAAAATCTTACGTGTGAAAAGCATTTTAACTTTTCTTGTTATGATAATCTAAATTAAATACATAAAACATAACTTACGCAAAAGTGTGTGAGCGTGTGGATGTACGAACATGTAGATGATTGTTATGCTTTCACGCAATAACTGCTGAACGAATTTCGATGAAACTTGGCAGTCATATAGCATTACAATAGCGCATTTGTACTTTTTGTCTCGATAATCGACCCCACGCGGCTTGTCTAAACAGAACAGCAGAAGCCAGTTATTTCTAAAGACAATAATTTACACGCTTTTCGATTTCTTTGATAAAATTTGAATAAAAGCTAAAGTTGCATAAATATTTATAAAAATAGAACTTCATTATTATGTTTATCTGTTTATATTTCTTTGTATGTTACTTAGTATAATATTTTAAGACTAAGCTAGTTTTTGTTTTTTAGTGAATAAATGTCCGAAAGTTGATTATAATATCATCAACATCTTCCTAGGGTTATGCCGGTTGCATCCAAGACTTACACGCCTTGGAGCCCGAGGTTCGCTTACTAGTCTAACCAGATATGACAGAATATTAACTTTTCAACAGAGCGACTGCGGTCTGACCTCCGCAACCCAACGGGATAGCGATATTCCATGGTTTAGACCAGTATCAGTTTATTTGAGGGTACTGACTCTCCGTAACGACTGTCAAAAAACTTCATGACTGCCGGGACCGACGGTTTAATGTGCTTTCCGAGGCACGGGGCAAGCGATAATAAACAATTTAATATGCACATAACTTCAAAAAGTCAGTGGCACCCTCTGTATGGCATTCGCTTCCTTTAAAGTTGATTATAATATATATGCAGGTAAACCGTATGAAGCTGTTGATCAGTCAACTGGTGCGCATCACTCCGCCCAAGCAACATGAGCTTCTCTCAGAGCTAAAGGTGTTCTACAAGCTCCTCACCGTCAAGGATGTCGTCTTCACTCCCATGACCATGTTTACTCTAAACAGGAGCCTTGTCGCCACAGTAAGAAAAATAAAATGTTGTAATAATAGCTCATAGTTTTCTATTTCAAACCAAAGGATGAGCAATCTATTGTTTTATGGTGATTTATAGTGAAGGTCTATCCACGCATATTAGGACCATGTATTGGACATAAAAGGAAGCTGTCCAGTCAGGTTTAAAAAGATATGGTGGAGGATACTCTGTGTGATCCAGAAATGTTTATGTCTAGACGTGTTTTGTTTTTTTGGCGTTGATTGAATGTTTGTCAAGTCCGAAGCGACACAAGATTTATAAATAATGTTGGAAGTGGTCTTCGTAAAGAAAAATACAATATTAATAACCACATATTTATACTTTCAGATCATTGGCAGCGTCACAACTTACTTGGTCGTCGTAGTGCAATTGTAAATAAGTGAAGAGCTTGTTCAATTTCGACGAAAGACAAAGACAAATATGACTTTATAAGCAATGAGAATGTATTGGATATAAGCACGAAATTTAAAAGAGTTCAATATTGCGTAACATTCTGAGCTGCTCTAAAGCTCAGCTAAATTATAAGTAGCTGATAACATTTCTGTAGAGACAGATAGAACAGTTTTAAAGCCAGCAAATAATGAGAAATATTGCTAAGATAAATTATAATATTTAAGGAAGTTGCGCGAGAGCACTTTCTTGTAGGGTTAGGAATAACAAAAAGTTACTAGTTAGTTAATAAAGTGTTAGTTAATAATATGTAGCTTCATTTACGACAATACCCTTAAACCAAATATATATTATCCATATAAGCAATGAAATAGAACAGTAGGTATCTTATCTTATACTAATATATAAAGCTGAAGAGTTTGTTTATTTGTTTGGTTGAACGCGCTAATCTCAGGAACTACTGTACAGATTTCAAAAATTCTTTCAGTGTTAAATAGAACATTTATCGAGGAAGGCTATATGCTATATAATATCACGCTATGAGCCACGGGAGCGGAGCAGTAGCCTACATTAACGCGGGTGTAGCCGCGGGCTCATCTCGTACTTAATATATACTCGTAAAGCTGAAGAGTTTGTTTGTTTGTTTGGTTGATCGCGCTAATCTCAGGAACTATTGGTGCAATTTGAAAAAATCTTTCAACGTTAGATAGCCCATTTATGCAGGAAGGCTATAGACTATATAACATCGCGCTGTGGGCGACGGGAGCGGAGGAGGAGCCTTAAATAACGCGGGTGTAGCCGAGGGCATCCTCTAGTAATATATAAAATGTGGTATGATGGTCCCAAGATGGGCGGCAATATTAGACAGTGATGTCCCCGAGAAACGGGAACAAAAACGTAGGAATTCCGGACTCCACAGTTTTGGCATAAGTAGTAGAGATTTACTAGCCTCGGTGCATTTTCTTCGTTTCTACTGCGAGATGTAGAGGCCCTTCTCTCCTTTTTTTATTCCTTAGTTATAGTCCATAGATTGAATGGGTTTTACTTTGCAATATCGAATAAGTCATTATTACTGCTTATAGTTTGGTGGGCCACATAAACCAAGAGTAACAAAGGAACCACAAAGCTAATCACTGCCGGCTGGAAACATTTTGGAACAACAGAATATATCAATGATAATCCTTGAGCTCTAAAGTGGAACAGGATTTAAAATGTTTGTAAGACATTTTAAAGGCGAAATTCTATCATATGTATTATATACACGAAATAAAAGTGGGACATTCAAGAAATATTCCTTCCTGTAACTTCTAATGGAGGTTTACTTTTTGTCTTCTTGATATTTTATTGTAGACTACTATAAACTGCTCTATGGCATAGTTTTCGTTGCTTTGTCCTAACAAAGCAACGAAAACCATTAATTATACATCAGCACATACTTGGTGGCTATATTTGTTTAAGCACCATTCTTCAATGGCATGGTCATGTCAACAAGCTGTCAGTTATATTTTCAATAGGCCAGTTTAATGATAACAAAAGGTACTCGATCTCGTTCCGATAATAACATAATTAATTTAATATTTTGGCCTCAAAATAGTCCATTTTGAGTTTTAGTGATTATTTAACATGTATACGTACTTCTTAGCTTTGTAAATAGATTTCCAAAAGTTTACAGTCTGTTAGATGCGAAGCCGGCTGGACCTATCTGGTATTTAATTCCTTTTTATTTGATTTGTTGCACTTCCTAGGTGACCCCATGGTCATAGATTCTCATTATAAAGTTAAGAATTGAGCGAGATTAAGGTCCAGTTTCACCACCTACGGATATGCTATATCTTTAAGATAAATTAAAAATTGGAACGAAGTTCGTATAATTTATCTGACAAATTACTTTAACAGAAACTTATCAAAAGTGGTGAAGCCGGCCCTAAGCAAATTCTTTATATTACCTAAAATCAGGAAAAGCGCCATAAGATTTGTCGGACAACATGGGCACGGTAATATAATCTAACAGTATTGTAACTCGGCCGTCTTCGTGAGTTATATACCTACCAGACGCGCCGCATGCGAGCTGCGGCACGATAGCGGCTGCGGGTACTGTAGGCCAGGGTTGTTACGGATGCGAAAATTTAGACATCCACGGATGCAGATGCGGATGCGGATTATTAGAAGTACACATCCGCGGATGCGGATTCGATGCGGATGCGGATGCGATACGGATGCGGATGCGGATTTGGGGCTTTTACAAGGATAATTATTTAAATTTTAAGTACATAAATAACTGAAAATCAATTTAATTTTAACTTTTTATTTATTTAATCATATTCTTAGAAAACAAATTGCACAAGTTTTTAGTTTTACTTATGACACAACAGAATTTTGAGCTTCGAGTTTCATTATAAAATATCTTTGTTTTAATAATGAAACTTAAAAATTGGTGATTTTTTTTATTTTATTATTTATAGCAATATTGCAGGCTTCTCAGCTTCCAGCCTGTTTCTTAATGGATTATACCTATTTACCCAGCTCCACTAAATCAGTGGGAACACTGGCTGGTGGAGGTGATAAATATCTGCATGCTAATTTGGAGGAGTATGTGCGGAGTAAGGCTGATAGATAAAGTGAAAAACAGTGTGATACGAGAAAAGTGTGGTGGAAGTGAAGAAAAGAAGATGTAGTGACAAAGATTGAAAAAAGAATGTTGCGTTGGTTTAAACATTTGGAACGGATGGATGAAAGAAGAAATACGAAAGGAGTGTATCGTGCGAGAATTAATGGAAATGTCGGTAGGGGACGCCCAAGGCGAACGTACGCCGACCAAATACGTGACGTACTGAAAAAGGGCCAAATTAAAAGTACCCATAACCGACGCGCATGCATGATGAGGTTAATGAATGTCGAGGAAGCGAAAGAGGTATGTTTGAACCGAAGCATGTGGCGTTCCATAGTCTCTGCCTACCCCAATGGGAGACAGGCGTGACAATATAGATAGATGCCTCGTTGGTCTCGCGGCATAAATGTGCGCGTCGGATTGGGAGGTCTCGGGTTCGATTCCCGGGTCGGGCAAAGTGTTATTGGGTTTTTCCGTTAGGAAATGCTCAGTAACAGCACGGAGTCTGGTAATGTGCCCGGTACGGCAATAGGCTCGCCCCCTATTACGTGGGACCTAAAAATTCATGGCGAAATGTGGGTGTAATATTACACCTCTGCCTACCCCTTCGGGGATACAGGCGTGAGTCTATAAATAAATAAATAAAATAGATAGATAGCTAATTTGGAGAGATTTTTTTTACAATGGTTAATTTTCCACCAATTAAGTGGATTTTCAGCTAAATCCAGTCTTTTCTGGTTACGATAAATAACTAGCATCGTGGCTACTGTTGTCCGGTTCTCCTTCACCTTAATCTTCGCTCGATGAATCTAAGACCATGGCAAGATCGCTTTTTAAGCAACAACAAGTCTTCTTACCCGTACAGGGCGTTGCTGGTTCAGGATCGAGAGAATCTCCCATTTTCATTCTTTTTGTTTTGTCCGCCGGCGAGTCCGGCGACATAGCAGAATTAGTGACGATGGGGTCATTTACCATCTTTATTATTTAATATTTTATTTTTCTTCGGTGACTGGTTTGAAAAATTATGCTTATAGCGAGGATCTAAATATGTGGAAATTGCATATAAGTTCTTATCTTCCATAGAAGAAAATTTCCAAAACAAACGCGAAGCACGTGCCACTCTGGCTCCGCCCACTTTCTTTACATGTAGTTACTTGTTTATGTGAATCTGCATCCGTAAAAACTCCGCATCGATTGATGCGGATGTGAATGCGGATGCAGATGTCTGAATTAATGCGGATGTTCCGCATTTGCGGATGCGGATGCGAATATTCGTTACACCCCTGCTGTAGGCACAGTCCGCCCAGTCTAATGGGTACTCTGCTCGAGGCGCGTAGGTATAACTCGAGTTTCGTGCGTTTGTATGGAGTTACAATACTGTTAGATATTATTACCGTGACATGGGTGTCAAATGATTTTGTTAGTCACAATGTATACGGATAATGGAGGGGGTAATAAAGGACTTGGAGAACTCCTAAAGAATTAACATCCCTTCGTTAGACACAACAATATATTCGAGAAGTACATTGTACATAGCATATTGTAACTTAGACAATATAATTATATTCTTTAACTCCATGAAGAAGTTTTTAACCAGCAAATCAAGATGATTTTGACAGATATAATTAAAATGAATGTTTGGTAATAAAAACTATGTACTAAAAACATTGAGATAACCTAGGGGTGATTTCGCCGAAATTTTAAGTCAGTTAGTGGAATTTTAATGGTCGATTGGTACAATTCTGGTATAATTACAAAAAAGTTAATAGGTAGGTGGTTTAATAAACAATAGTATTTAACTATTTATGGGACAAGGACAAAACAATTATCCTAATATCACGTTGCATAATTATACACGTAATTTTGTTTTAAATTACCTACATACAACTTTGTAAGCAAGTCAACAATGATGCACAAAGGGATACTCTATGTTGGATATAATATAACGACAGTACTTTAAAGCAAACAGTGTGATAACGAATATAATGCAAGCTTTGAAGCTCATAAACAACGTGCTGGTGTATATAATATTGAAATTTGTAAGTTACCTGTTCAAATTTCATTTTTGATGTTGAGTTTTTCCTCTTCCGTATGACTACATGACATAATCCGTTACCGTTGATCAAAATAAATTAACGTTATGCTGATCCAATATAAATGAACAGGTAGAGCGATATGAGTCCTCAAGGTGTCGAGAGTGAATGCATCGTGTTCGGGGCCTTCTCCTTCGTGCTGCGACTGTCACGGCTGTTCGGTATAGCTCCCCTGTACGTTGACAGAGTGCCGGACGGCTATCGCATTCGAGTATCAAAGGGCTACGGCTGGTATGGCAAGATAGTAACTCTTTTATTCGGTGAGTGAGTGGATACTAAATTCTTATACTTATTATTTTTGGAATTCTGTCACAGACATTGATATGTGGGCTCGTACCTTATCGAGTCAACTCGTCCGTATTCAAAACAGTATTCCAGTAGGTACTCCAAAAAAAATTTTGTATTATTACCGGAAAAATAATTTACTGATAACTTTCATTGAATAGATTATGTTTTATTAATTTAACGGAATAAATATTTTTGGGTAAGTATTCTTTAAAAGCGGTCATTGATATGTTTTAACTTCTTCAGGTTGTAAAATATAATCTAGTAAAGTACGTAGGAAATCTATATGCCAATATAGAAATTTTCTTTCAGTGTTATTATCGTTGGTGCCTGTGATAGACAGCTTCACGATGCACTTAGGGTCACCGATGATGAGTCGTCTCGTCAACACGCGGCTCATGTGGTGCGCAGACCTCGCCAACGCCGCCACAGTGACAGTCGCCGCGACGGGGACTAGCGTCAACAGGATGAGGAATGTTATCGACAGCGTAGCGGTCTTGCAACGGGTAAGTTGGTAGTTCTCTTGGTGGCACACTGGTTGGTGGAACTACCGTTACATGTTAGGTCCATGGGCGTATATAGCAGGCTGGTCGGATGGATCGTGCTCACCCCAGTATAGTCTAGTGCTGACCCCAGAATTTTGGTTACTGATTCAGAATTCTAGGTAGGACACCTAAGAAACATCCCACCATTGTTTTATGAAGACCCAGGCTCACCCTGAAAAATAAATCTAAATACCCCAATGCTTGGTTCTCATCACCAAACTATGTGGTAAAGTTGTAACACGAAGATTAAATTTAGCTGCAATGATAACTAAGTATGAGCTAATAATTTAACCAAATAGTACTCATTCCAGATAACCAAAGAGTTGCAGCGTTACCATAAGCCGTCACACGTGAATGAGCGTCAGAGGTGGTATATAGCGATCCTGCCGCTAGTGCTCGGGTGTTACATCCTCACGATGGACGCTGCTCCGCGTATATACAGGGCGATCGTCGCAGACCAACCCGGTTAGTCCCAAGTCACAAGTGTAGACTAGATGAAGACGTTATGGTCTATTCACATCGAACAACACGCACGGCATCATTCAATTATTTTTAGCTGCAATCTATGTACCTAGTTACTTTGAGTGCTTTGTTATAAAATGTTGTACTTTAACATTTTTAAATATTGCATAACAAAAAGTAAAACTGAATGCATTAAAAGAGCTTATTTTCTGGTAATAAATTAGTTTTCCAAAATTATTAGATATCTGGCGGCACGGCAGTGCCCCCAGATATCTGACGTGGTATTACATGGATCTCACAACTTTTTACGGTAGAAGAACTGAGTGGCGAGACTTGGTTTTTTGACAAGGATTGTTTTTATGGGATAAGTATTTTACAAGACAAGACAACAAATTATCATAAACTACGTATCTCGTCAAAACCTGATGTTGTATAGTGCTATAGTGCTAGATGTATATGCTATATCACTGCATTATTATGTATTTTAACTCAAACTTCCATCACAAAATTGTTCATTATTTAAATAAAAATAACATCGGATCTCTTTTCCAGTACTACTAACGGTTTTTCACTTGTTCTTCGGGTTGTTGCACATGACCTTACTGCTGGTGGTGATCCAGTTGTCTCTGATCACCATGTGGCTACAGCTGACGCTGCAGCTGCTCAACAGCGGCCTTCACAATCTGCTCCATGAGATGTACAAAGACAGTTAGTAAAATTTTTTTGGGTTCATTTGTGCCATTTTGACTCATTTAAATTGATATTGCTACATCCAAAAGTCATAATATTTCACTTTTTGTCTGGTAAACTACTTAATGGAGAAAATCTACTGTCGAAATAAAGAAAAAAGTCATCAATATATTATTAGCAACATAAAGTGTCAAATCTCAATAAAATATGATTACAAAAATGGTGTTGCTTTTCCTTTAACATGAGTGACATCTTCGCAATTAGTATTTAAACAAAATACAAACGTGATGTAAAAGCTACAAATTGCTTTAGTACAGCAAATTCTGACGTCGCGGCGTCGTTGTACGTAAAGGCACAATTATTATATTCTTCTGTTTCCTACAGTTTGATAAAATATTGATTGAAAGTTATACATGTCGCAGAAGCACCATCAACGGCAACACAATTGTACCCTGAGGCAATACTGGTCAGAAGAGACCGGTGGCCGGTCCATAAGTCGGTCGCTGATGACGTTTTTAGTCCAACTGCGACGGGTATAAACAAAGGTAAGCTTAGTTTAATTTAGTTCATATTGGTAGTGAAGCTTGCTTTGGAAACGATAACAAGGATAATAAGAAAATTACAAGCATTAAAAATATAACTTACAATTTTCACAAAATTAAAACTGTCAAGGTTGCCAAAGAAATCTCAAGCAGAGATGGTGGTGGAGATGACCTATAAACTCTTGAAAGCAACAGCATAGATTGTGAACATATGGATATCAAAACAGCAAAGATTTGCATTTTAAGGCTAGAAGCATCCCTAATGTAGGCATTTGTACGGTGTACCCAGGCTTTTGTCATATTTGGTTAAATACTCGAAGATTTCGTGACTTATTTTTATTATTCTATATGTTGATACTAATAGACTAAAAAATACTTAGATTACATCACTAGCTTTGTACATTATAGCAGCTTTTTGATAAACTACCAAGTTCCAAGCATTTCGAAAGTCTGAACATTTCCTTTTTATATGGCAGGTCTGCAGGCTGCTCCAGCGTTACTGAACCGTCTGTCGGAGCTGTACTGCCTGCAGTGCGACATCGTCCGGCGACTGAACGCCAGTGACGGCACCATGCTCGTGTGGCTGTACCTCTCGCTGATGATGCACTTGGTCATCGTGCCTTATCGACTAGTTGTAGTCATATGTATGTTTAATTTGCATATATTTTATTGACTGCCTCGTTGGTCTCGCGGCATAAATGTGCGCGTGGGATTGGGAGGTCTCGGGTTCGATTCCCGGGTCGGGCAAAGTGTTATTGGGTTTTTCCGTAAGGTAATTCTCAGTAGCAGCACGGAGTCTGGTAATGTGCCCGGTACGGCAATAGGCTCGCCCCCTATTACGTGGGACCTAAAAATTCCTGGCGAAATGTGGGTGTAATATTACACCTCTGCCTACCCCTTCGGGGATACAGGCGTGAGTCTATAAATAAAAAAAAATATAAAAAAAAAGATTGAATGTATTTTCAGTCAATTTAGATATGCTCACAGACATAGATATGCTAATTGATGCTACGAATTTTCAGTTTAATTCCTACTAATATTATAAACCTTTGTGTGTGTGTTGTTTTCTCTTGAGAACGGCGAATCCATAGGACTATGGGCAAAATTGTATGGGCTCCGTCCCCATATACCAACACACATGGAACTGATGACAATGTGTACCTTAAGTATCCACTATTTGATTAAAATCATGGAGTACAGATTAAAATCATGTTTGTTACTTAAATCCGTGGCATAATATATCAATAAAAAACAATTTATTATTATTAATTAACCTATATTTTCATTTTACACTTGTTAGTAATTTTAACATTATTGTTATATTATGTACAGTACAAAACATGATTTAGTAACTATACAAATAAAAAATATGTATTTTTAGGCATAAACATTTAAATGATTATGAATGAATAATTAGAAAATAACGAATATAAATGAATGAATCATTTAAATTCATTTTCTTCTAATTTTCATTCTTACAATGCTCATAGTAGGCAAATAATAATAGTGAGTGTTAATATTACTGTTCTATGTTCACTGTGCACTAATGAATAGATAAATGAGTAGGTGTTTTACAATTCTTCTTCCTAGCGTTATCCCAGTTTCAACCTGGGGTCCACTTACTAGTCTAACTGGATTTGGCTGAATATTAGCTTTTCCACAGAGCTACTGTCTGTCTGACCTCCGCAACCCTCCCATCCCATCATTTAAATGGTTGGCAATCCACAACGGTGCGTTTCTCTAGAAACTTTCTGCCTCGCACATCTAAACTGTGGAATGATCTGTCACCTGCGGTTTTTCCGAACCAATACGACCTTCAAACCTTCAAGAAAAGAACGTGTTCCTTTTTAAAAGGGCGGCAACGCACTTGTGGTTCCTCTGGTGTTGCGGGTGTCCATGGGCGGCGGTAATCACTTAACATAAGGCGATCTGTCTGCTCGTTTGCCCCCTATCTCATAAAAAAAAAACCGAAGGGATAGCAATATTCCATGGTTTAGACTAGTGTCAGTTTATTTAGAAGGTATCAAGGTACTGACGCCCTATAAAGACTGTCAAAGATATTCATGACAACCGGGACCGACTGGGCTTAACGTGCTCTCCGAGGCACAGGGCACGCGATAATTCACAATTCAATACACACATAACTCCGAAAAGTTAGTGGTGCACGCCGTGGATTCGATCCCGATACCTTCTGCGTAGCAGTCTGTTGGTTTCTCCACTAGACTATCGCCATATATCGTAGGAGTTTTACAATTAATCGTCAAAAATACGTAAGAGAATTGTTATGGCAGGCTAGACTTAAGCCTACATTTAGTAATACATTAAAATACAGTAGTTATTCGAAGTTATTAAAAAGAATTATAAACTTAACTAAACGATCGCAAAATATTTACAATATTCAAAATTCTAAGAATAAAAATAAAACTACATGGCAAATAATAAATTCTTCTAAAATGCGTGTACCTAGTGATTCTATAAGTAAAATTGTTATTAATGATAAAATTATTTTTGAACCACAAATTATTGCAAATAAAATTAATGATTATTTTGTTGATAAAATTGTACCTTTACCAGAATCAGGACAGAATCCTTCTAAGTACATAAAAAATAATTTAAATTCAATGTTTTTGATACTAAGTTCATCTAACGATGTACTTAATATTATTAAGGATTTGAAAAATAAAAATAGTGTGGGCTATGATAAAATCTCTACCAAAATAGTAAAATCTGTTGGAGACTTAATATCTGAACATCTCAGTTACATTTTAAACCTATGTATTTGCCATGGTGTATTTCCTGACCAACTAAAAGTATCGATTATAAAGCCTTTACACAAAAAATATTCTACTCGAAAAGCTTGACGCTTATGGCTTAAGAGGCAATGTAAATAATTTAATAAAATCTTATTTAACAAACAGAAAACAGGTAATTGCAATAAATAAGTTAAATTTCAAGACAAAAAGACAAGATACCTATATACTTATCTAAGCAACATAAAGTATTATTTGGAGTGCCCCAGGGCAGTGTATTGGGGCCTTTGTTGTTCATCTATACATAAATGATTTACCTCATGCAATTAAACATCCCTTAACACTATTTGCCGATGACAGTACTGTGACTATCGCTTGTGATAAACCCGATTCGTATGAATCGGATATTAATACCATAATCAGCTCAATAATTGTGTATGGTTGAATTGTAATAATTTGAAGATAAACCTAAGCAAGACTCAAATTATGCATTTCTGTCAAAGACAACGCTCTTGTTATCAAATGAATATTAAATATCGGAATAATAATATATGTGAGACAAATAATACAAAATTCCTTGGACTGACGATTGACAATCACCTTAATTGGAAACACCATATAGAGACTCTTTGCAAAAAACTCAGTAGTTCGTCCTATGCTCTTTATAAACTCAGACATACAGTTAACACGGAAGCTCTACTAACTGCTTACCATGGCATTGTTGCATCCGTACTTAGATACGGATTATTTTTTTGGGGCAATTCTGCACATAAGGAGATTGCGTTCAAAGCACAAAAAAGATGTTTAAGGGCTATGTTTGGCCTTCGAGTGACTGACAGCTGTAGATCATACTTTATCAAACACAAAATTCTAACACTTCCGTCTTTGCATATCTTTGAAGTAGCTTTATTTATTAAAGCAAATCCTCATTTGTATCCCAGTTTATGATGATGATATATACGTAATAAGCGCAAAAATAATTTATGTATTCGAAAAGCTAATACTGCCCTCTTATGGAATAGCATGTTTTGTCTAGCTCCAAAGATTTATAATAAGATACCGGAGGCATACAAAGAATTAAATTTAAAAAAATGTAAGAAAAAGCTTAATATTTTTTATGTGAAAGATGCTATTATTCCATTAACGATTTTCTAAATGACACGTCTCAAAATGTTTTTAATTGATTTTATTACTTTTAATTATTTTTTATTTTTACGCCAATAGTATTGGCAAGACACAGCATTGCACTGTACTTTTATTTGTAAGATCTTTTTATTATCTGTGTTTAACAAAATAAATGTAATGATGTGTTTAACAAAATAAATATAATAAATGAATTTGAATTTGAAATATTTGTTTAAACCTTAATTACTATGACAACCCAATGCATTTGGGCAACGTACCCATAGTAAAAAAATATCATCTCGACAAGATGGGTCAATTGAGCTACATTTCATTTTTGTTACCAAGTTTAATTATTCTATTGTCAAATGATCTGCTATGTCTATTGAATATACTTCCCATTAAGTAATACTTTCCAAAGAATCTTCACTTAAAATAGCACTCGCCCCTCCTTCACAATCAGTTCTTAAAAAGTAATCTCTTTATTTTCAGTTCAAAGTCAATTATTCGATCCTCTGAACCTATCGGTACAAGTGATTTGGACACTGTTTCACACCATGAAGCTGATGTTGGTTACAGAAACATGTCACCGAGTTCACGCTGAGGTACGCACTTAAACCTACTTACATATTTTGTTCACATCTCATTTGTAGTCACAGCTACACGACAAGCCAGATACTTTTACTCTGACATTTGTACCGTTCTTATGTCGTAAGTAATAGGTCTTAGAATCGTACTGCAACGGTACTTGACTTGTAAATGTACAAATAAGAAAATAAAAATATTTGAATTCTGATATAAATACTTAGATACCATTTTATAGATGGACCACTAACATACGAATAAAAATCTTGAATCACACCAGTTTTATAGTTGACTAAGAACATTTTCAGTCATATTTCAACGTATACTTTATATCATCCACTTGTACTTTTAAATAATTTTCCATAGATGGTCCAGACTAAGCAATTGATCAACCAAATGTTGCGTTACACTTCTGTGGATGACTTCGCCATAATTTCTGAGCTGAAGTGGTTCTCCCGCCACTTCGTACTGAACGAAGTCTCCTTCTCCGTGAAGCAGTTCTTCACGGTGGACAGGAGTCTTGCGGCTACGGTGAGAAATTCTTCCATAGTATTCATATAAAATATTCTTCTCGGATTCAACTGCCTAAATGTGGGGGGGCATTCCAAAAACTGTATCGCTTGTGTATCCAAGTTTTGCGACAGTGACCATTTAAGACCCTGGGTATTTTGCTAAAGCCAAAGCTGAAGATATTATATAGATAGCTTGTTTATTATGCCATATTTGGGTTATGGATATTGAAGGTTAATAATACTGTGAGCATAGCTGGGCATTAACACGTTAATCCGTTAATCGTTTATTAACGAAGTTAACATTTCCACTAACGGATTAACTTTTAAGTTGGCTTCTGCTGTACTGTTTTGACAAGCCGCGTGGGTTCGATTATCGTGACAAAAGGTACAAACGCGCTTTGTAGTGCTATATGACTGCCAAGCCGTGTGGTTGACGGCATAGAATACAAGTGTCACCACCCCCTATCTTCCCGTGGATGTCGTAAGAGGCGACTAAGGGATAACACGATGCAAATACCATCTTTGCGTAGAGACGGAAAACTCGACATCAAACCCTATACGACTGCCTCGTTGGTCTCGCGGCATAAATGTGCGCGTGGGATCGGGAGGTCCCGGGTCCTGGGTCGGGCAGTGTTATTGAGTTTTTCTGTCACGAAATTCTCAGTAGCAGCACGGAGTCTGGAAATGTGCCCGGTACGGCAATAGGCTCGCCCCTTATTACGTGGGACTAAAGTATATCTGGCGAAAAGTGGGTGTAGAAATACAACTCTGCCTACCCCTTCAGGGATAAAAGGCGTGACGATATGTATGTAAATAAACTGTTATTATGTTTCAGATCATTACCAGCATCACGACGTATTTGGTTATTGCTATCCAATTCCTATAAAAGAGTGATTGAACTGTAAAATATTCCTTATTTCCACCAATATATGACGACCGGTTGGCACAGTAGTAGTGTAAGCGACTGCTACGCCGAAGGTCGCGGGTTCGATTCCCGCTCAAGTCAAACGTTTGTGTGCATTAACATGCATGGATGTTTGTCTTGGTCTGGGTGTTTCTATGTATAATATGTATGTATTTACAAAACAAAGTATATATGTATCTTTATCCATTATCTAGTATCCATAGTACAAGCTCTGCTTAGTTTGGGACTAGATGGTGATGTGTGTATGTGGTAGAATATTATTATTATAATATGATGGATTACTGAAAAACACACAAACTCTTAATCGTTATTACTTATTAGTCAGAATAAATCTGATCAGAAAACTTTTATGTGTGGTAGAAACCTTTTATGTTGGATACGAACAAATGCATATCGTGTCAGTATACCTCCAACAGTTGCTCGTAATGGAGTTTATTTAGTGACTATTTGAAATTAAGATCCATTAAATGTGATGACTAACATCTATAGTCTTTATTTTATTTTATTTTATTTTAAAACTTCTTGCACATAATTATACAAATTATTGTACAAAGGCGGACTTAATGCCATTGGCATTCTCTACCAGTCAACCTTTGGATGGTGCAGAGACAATCATGGTAGGTGCATAAAAAAGCATTTAGTTATTTAATAAATATGAAATAAGTAACGTTATATAGGAAACTAATAAAATAATAAACAAAAAATATAATAAAATCATATAATAAATACATATTATTATAATATATGTATATACGAATATAAAATACACAAATAAATACATAGCTATAAATACTTACGTTACATAATATTATGTACAAATATATATAAAATAACTTATATACAAATATATATTATATAAGTACAAATATGCCTACTGTTGTGATTCTGTCAACTGTTCCATGTATCGCCTACGTACTCTAGCCTTAAAAAGTTCACGAGAGCAAGACATCCTGATTTCTGGAGGGAGTGAATTCCACAAATTAATAGCTTGGATGTTAAAAGACGAATGGACAAGAGTGGAGCTATGGGAAGGACAGAAAAGAAGTAGATTTTTGTGGAACGAAGGTTTTTGTCATGTCCACTGCAGAGATATTGAAAGTGAGGAGTCAGATAAGAAGGAGCGTTAGGTGAGTTTAAAAGAGAGTAAAGTGTCGTTAACGTGCGCAAATTACGCCGTTGGCGGATAGGCAGCCATCGCAATTGGGCACGGTAAGAGGAAATATGGTCGTATTTACGGAGGTTGAAAATGAACCGAATGCAATTGTTGAGAAGTCGGTCAAGTTTATTGAGCAGATCTGCATTCAGATCGAGATAACATACATCACCATAGTCGATAAGAGGGAAAATTAAAGTTTGCACAAGCATTGTCTTCGTCTTAATTGGAAGGAAATTGTTAAGGCGATAGAGAAACCGCAGGGAACCCGTGACTTTCTGACTGACACTCGCAATTTGAGAACGCCAGTCAAGAGTAGTGTCCAGGTGTAAACCGAGATTTTTCACACTAGGGGTGAAGGGAATGATAGATCCGTTGAATGTAATAGGTGGAAGTGAATTTAAATTCACTTTGCACATCATCCTTGAGCTTCCTATCATGATGGCTTGGCATTTTGTCGGATTTACTGATATGCCGAATCTGTCAGACCAAACCTTTAACGTGTTTAAATCTCGGTTGGCCTCATCTATGGCAGTGAAAAGGTTTTCTACTCTTGCCTGGGTGTAGATCTGTAGGTCATCGGCGTACAGATGATACGCACAGCGAAGGTCATACGTAAGAAGATTAATAAATAATGAAAAGAGAAGAGGAGAAATTATACCGCCTTGAGGAACGCCAGAGCCAAGGTCTCGCCAGGTTGATGAAGTTTCATCCACGCGAACTGACTGCTGACGTCCTCGAAGATAGGAAGAGAACCATTCCACGGCGTCGGAGGAAATCATAAAGTGGGAAAGGATGGACAAAAGGATATCGTGGTTGACAGCGCCGAAAGCGTTTGAGAAGTCCACCAAGACCATTACTGTGATCTTGGAGTCCTCCACACCCGACCTGACATCACCAGTTACTTTGAGCAGTGCGGAGACAGTGCTATGTCCGGGCCTGAATCCCGATTGTAGTGGCGAAAGAATATTATTTTCGGCAACAAACCCGGACAGTTGTTTATGGACGCATGCTTCAAGCACCTTCGACAGGAATGGGAGAATGGAAATGGGCCTAAAATGGGAAGGAAGAGAGGGATTGGAAATCTTCGGCAGTGGCCGAACTATAGCTTTACGCCACAATAATGGAAACTGGCCGGACTCCAAGGAAAAATTGAGGATATGGGTGAGTGGAAAAAGGAGAGAGTCAAGGATGACGGCGATCATGTGACGACTGACGTCGTCACAGCCCACCGCCTTGGATTTGATAGAAAGGACCACTTTTTTGATCTCATCCGACGGAATTGGAGAAAACTTGAAGGAATTGATATTGGGGTGTAATAATCCGGACATATAGTCCAAGACTAGACGCTTTGCATTGGTATTCAGAGTGCTAGCAGTAGTAAAATGACGATTGATGTCATCTAGCCCAATAGTTTTCGGGAAGTCCATATGCCGATGCTTCCCAATACCAAGAGTACCCAAAAAGTTCCAAATATTGGCAGGTGAAGACGACTCAATATTTTCTAGAATGTGTCGGCGTTTTGCATTGCGTATCATCTGATTGCACCGATTCCTAGCCGTTTTAAAAGAGGTCCAGTTCAGATCACAACGATCTCTCCGGTATTTCCGAAAAGCACGGTGCCTGCGTCTCATAGCCATTCGAACTCCCTCTGTCATCCATGGCGCTGGCGGACGCTTGAGTTTGATTTTTCGAATCGGAGCGTGAACATCATACAGCTTGATTACTGCGTCGTTAAAAATCTGGATCTTTTCGTCGACTGTGGTCGCTGCTAACATGTTGTTCCAGTCTATCCTCGAAGCATCTTGCCGTAATTTATCAACATCCATCCGAGAAAAGCAACGCTTGTGCAACACTTTAGGTACGGGTTTAGGAGGCTTAAGGATATAGGACAGGAAAATGAGGTCATGATGAGAGAAACCTGGAGCAGGATGTTGGCCATGGGAAGAAACAAGGGACGGTGTAGAGGTAAGGATTAGATCTAACCAGGTGTCTTGCCCATTGGGATTGTGGTGAGTGGCTTGAAGAGGTAAGACATGAAGACTGGTAGACTCAAGGATATGGAGAAGGCGTAGTGAGCGGGAGGAACGATAGGACAGTACCAGTTCTAAGTCGGTGAAGTAATCGATAGAGGGTGGACAATAGACTACTCCAAGAACTATTTTAGTTCCTCTGACCCAAACCTCGAGAAAAAGAAATTCTGCAGAACCGACATGTTGTGAAGGAGAAGAAGAAGCAATAATTTTGAAGGGAAAGTTGCTGCGCAGATATATTGCTACCCCACCTCCTCGCCTGTCAATCCGGTCATTCCTAACAAGTACAAAACCAGACAACGGGTAGGTAGTAGAATGAAGATGAGGCTTGTCTTCTTCTTCTTCTTCGTATCAATGGTTCAAATTAAATTTTCTGTTCCCAAAATTTGGCTACGGTGACGGCATTGTCTGAAGCCACTTTAAGGTCTTGTTTGCTGCAGGTAGACGGGCAAAGAGGGCAAGAAAGCAAATGCGCCAAAGAATGAGATGGAGCTCCACAGTCGCAGTGGACCAGTGAGTGGTCTACAAATCCCCATCTCGCCATGTTTTCCCTACAGCGCCCGACCTTAGTTCTCAAACTATTAAGAGATTTCCAGGTCGACCACTGCAAGTTGTGACCAGGAGGCATCTTTCGCTACAGGGAAGTTTGCTGCGGCCGGGTACTCAGAGCCCCACAGTTGCTCTCTTGCCAATCTTGGAGTGTCGTTTCTGGCAACAGTTATTCTTAAAAAGCTTTTTCGGCTTTTAAGGCGGGCGCGAGGCATCTTATGGTCACACAGTGAGTCTTGCAGATCTGTTTCTTGCCTATGTTTCTCCACTGCGCAGGCTATTTCCCGTCGCACATTCGGTGAAGCGATGCCTTCTAGAGGGTATAGCAAATGGAGCGGGGTTGGTTTCAAACAGCCCGTTATGATTCGGCATGTCTCATTTAGGGCTACATCTACTTCCTTTGCGTGGGCGGATCGGTGCCACTCTAGGCACGTGTATTCGCCCGCGGAATACGAAAGTGAGAGCCCTGTGGTTCGGAGAACATGCGGGGCCGCTCCCCAGGCTGTTGAAGTTAGTCGTCGCAGCAGATTATTCCTCGCACATACTTTTTCTTGGTGTTTAAGCAGTGGATAGTAATATAATAACACATAATAATTCTCTGTATTTAGTTACCTACCATTGGTTACCATCTTGGTTACAATTCCTTATTTTGGATGTCAATTAAATATATTATTTAGTTGCGGGGTTTTTTCTTACTAGAAGATGTCACCCCGATGATTGTATACAAACGTTAAAATTATTAATAATCTAATTTACACGCAACTTCATACCCGTGTCAAAAATGTGATATAGCGCTAGAGCTTCGTCCGACGAAGGCGAAGCCAGAACGCTATTATAAAAACCTATATCATAGCTGGTAGTGAAAGCCTTTGGACTTCATTACGTCTGCACTTAGCGAGGATATGATGTACATCTTCAACTACGCCGCAAACTGTGCAGTTTGGTTTGTGTACCTTGCGCATCATCAAACCAAACTTGTTGAGGGGTACATGGCCGGATCGAAGTCTCAAAGCCGTCACAACTTTTTGCCTGTTCATCCTGCTCACACTGAACCAGGTCATGCAAGGAAGAGAAGGTTGAATCGTCTTGTGCCAAATACCTTTAGTTAAAGACCTCTTGTCAAAATATTCAGACCAAGTATTTAGATATCTATCTCTAACTACGTATAATAACTCAGAATAAGAAGGTAAACTAGTGCAAAATATCCCGTCAGACAGGGTTTCATTTGCCAAATAATCCACCACTTCATTGCCCTCCAGTCCAATGTGAGAAGGAATCCATTGTAGTATAATTGTTCTTTGCATGACAATCAGTTCAAAAATTTATTGTAATATATTGTAGGCCAATGGAAGCCCTGTAAAGGTCGAACTACAATATATATATATAAGATGAAGTAATGCACTCTTTGAGTCGGTGAATATGACAAATTGGTCGCTGTCCAAAGATTTAATGTAGGATAAAGTCTCAGCTTTGGCAATAAGTTCTAAATGCATAATATAAATATTGGTCAAAATTTTGAATTTTAGCGATACTTATAGTTCGTACTAACTTGGGTTGCGTCAATACAAACTACACTTATAATAGTTGAAGCAACAGTTTAATGGTTCTCGTTTCTCATATTACACAAATGTTAGTTAAAAGTTACAATTAACACGATTGATACGAACACGTTTATAACAATACGCGCGGTCGGCGACGCAGCGCCGACGTGCGTGCGGTCTCTCTATTAGGTACGTACGGCTCGACTGACTGGCGACGCGCCCGGGCGAGGGCGCGCGCGCAGGCGTCGGAGGGTGAGCGGCGCGGGACGGGCGGGACATTTTCGCGCCACCCGCGCCGTTACCTACAGCGTGAAGCGCTGTGGAACTCTTCGCGTGCGAGAGGCCCGAATGGGTGGCCCAGTTACGATATTATTACGCGCTATATCCTCCCCCTCCAAGTCAGCGGAAGGCTTTGGAGCTGGCTTGGAAACTGACCGCCGCGGTCTACCTTTCTTCCTAGAATGAGCTACTACATCGGAATCACCCACGTACGGGGACAAGAGACTGGCATTTTCACGACATTGTCTACGACCTCAAAGGTAGTCGCGGAAACGATCTTATTGATGCGATAGGGACCTTCACGTCGCGGGGCGAATTTGTTTGTAAAACCTTTGGCTGCTTGGCTTAAACGATGACTCTCCACGAGCACGAGGTCACCCTCCTGATACTCAGGTCCGGGACGACGGTGTTTATCCGCGGCTTCTTTACGGATATCCTGTTGACGTTCAACTCTCCACTTTACTTCTTGTAAGTTGTGAATCAGGTCACGTAGATAAGGCGTGATCTGTGGTACGTAGTTCTCCTGGTCAACGATGCTTCTTAAATCGTGCTCTACACTTACGGGCGATCGAAACTCACGTGCAAAAGTAAGGTAAGCGGCGGAGTGTCCGGTAGTTTGATTTAATGAAGTATTTAAGGCGAATCGCACAGCGGGCAAAATTTCAGGCCAACGACGATGCTCTGGATCTATCAGAATCGCCAACATCTGTTTCATCTCTCGATTCTTTCGTTCTGCGGGGTTACACTCGGGATGATAAACAGGGGTTAAGTTTTGCTTGACGTTTAGGATATGCATCACCTTTTGCATCACGGCAGATACAAATTGTACCCCGTTGTCTGAAATAACTCGACGGGGAAAACCGTATCTCATAAAAACTTCTTCTATTAGCACCTTGGCGCAACTTTCTGAGTTGGCCTCTACCAAGGGAAACAATTCAACCCATCTACTCGCAGTGTCCTCGATTAAGAAAATCCACCTCTCTCCCTTGCTTCCTTCAGGTAAGGGACCAAATAAATCCATAGCAAGAACTTCGAAGCGTTGTTGAGGAACAGGCGTCTGCAGCAGGCCAGCTGGCTTAAGGTTAGAGGGTTTAAACTTGTGACATAAGTCACAGGACTTGAGGTATTTGGCCACATACTGACGCATATTGGGAAAATAAAATCTCTCCCTGATTCTTTTCAGTGTACGATCTAAGCCCAAATGTCCAGCCCTGGGTGCGTCATGTAATTCCTTCATAATTTCAGCACGCATAGACTCTGGCACAACCAGTTGCGGCTCTTCAGATTCTCCATCCGGATCAAAGCGAAACAGCACTCCTTGAGTTAGATAATAACCTCTGTCTGTCCATCGGGCGGCAGCATCATTAACTTCGAAGTCACTAAGTATATTTTTCAGTTCAGGATCTTCGAGCTGAGGCCCTAGCCAAACGGCATTCGCTCTGATATCTACTTTCGCTAACGCTTGGTTGCCTTGGCAACCTATGGAATACCTTCTTCGTTGACCACGTGATATAACGAAGGCTTATGTCAGTTCCATACATTTGTGCACTTAGCGATTAGCGATATCGTTAATCGAATGCCATTTGGCTAAGCGGGCTGAGCTGCGCGGATCTCCTCAGAGCTTCGGTGAGGTAAGTCGACGGCAACTGGACAGATATCGCAAGTGGGACCCTCGTCCACGAACGTGTGGCATACAGGACGACTCAAAGTGTCAGCCACTACATTTATTTTTCCGGGAGTGTATTCAACATCAAGGTTGAAAGCTTGAATTTTCATAGCCCACCTAGCTAAGCGTCCGCTAGGCGTCTTCAACGATAACAGCCACTTTAAAGGCTGATGGTCGGTAGCGACGCGAATTTGGGCACCTTCCAGGTAACCTCGAAACTTGTCGAGGGCCCACACCACAGCCAGCGCCTCCCTCTCCGTCGTAGAGTAATTCCTCTCTGCCGACGTCAATAACCTGCTTGCGTATTCAATAGGTCTCTCAGACTTCGGATCTGGGCCTTGCATGAGCACAGCGCCGATGGCATATGCACTGGCGTCGGTGCGCAGAATAAAAGGTTCTTCGAAGTCCGGCTGACGCAAGATGGGGCTAGTGGTGAGTCTTCGCTTTAGCTCTTCGAAGGCTTGAGCCTCGTCTTCACCCCATTTCCAGGGTCTATTTTTCTTCGTAAGGTGCGTCAGGTGCCGTGCGACTTCAGAAAACTGAGGAATAAACTTACGGAACCATGCACAGGTTTGTAGGAACGTTCTTAACTCTTTCAGATTAGTAGGCGGCTCCATATCCATCACAGCTTGGACCTTCGTAGGGTCAGGTTCTATACCATGAGAAGAAATTACATGACCCAGGTATGTTACCTTCTCTCGGGCAAAAACACACTTTTCTCTATTAGCCTTCAGATTGAAGTATCGCAGTCGATCAAAGACCTGCTGCAAATCACGCAGGTGATTCATCAGGTTATCTGATATAACCCAAATATCGTCCAAGTACGCCACCACTGTTACATCTTTAAGACCAGATCGAAATCTGTCCATTAAGCGCTGGAAGGTGGACGGAGCATTTTTCAGTCCAAACGGCATGCGACGAAATTGAAATGTACCGAACGGCGAAACAAAAGCAGTCTTGTGTTTATCTTCTGGGGCAACACTACACTGAAAATAGCCAGATTTTAAATCTATTGTTGACATAACACATCCACTTCTAGTCGTGGAGATGATGTCGTCGATCAGAGGCAGCGGATACTTGTCTGTACGCGTCACCGCGTTTAATTTTCTTTAATCGACGCAAAATCGTGTCTCGCCATTTTTCTTAGGTACCAATACGACGGGCGATGTCCATTCCGATTCAGCTTCTTCTATCACCTCTTCTTCTAGCATCTTATCTATCTCAGCTCTCATTATCAATTTCTTCGCGGGTGACACCCGATAAGGTGGCGTAGAAATAGGTGCGGCGTTCCCCGTATCGATCCTGTGAACGGCAAAAGGAGTAAGCCCTCCCCCTGCACTAAAGATATCTTCATTAGCTCTCAGGAGTACAGCTAACTTTTCTTTATCAGCTGTTGATAGAAAGACGCCCTCGCACTCGCGGAGGTCAACCGTAGAATTACTTACGACATGATCAACACTTTCGTATTCTAAATCATAAAAACCTTTACCGCGTAATGTATACTGGTTATTCTGAAAGTCGAGTATCATGCCAGCGTCCTGTATAAAATTCATACCTAACAGTGATTCAGTAGCGCCGGGCAATACCATAAATAATGTCGAAACTGACACACCCTGTATTTTAACATTAACTAGAGCCATTTCTACAGTTTCAACTCGTCTACTACCATCTGCAAATTTTAACTCAGTCTCTACACAAGTAAACAATTGACCATTATCACGTAAGTGTCTAGTTAAACTCTCACTCGCGACAGATTGTTTGGCACCCGTATCGAGCAAGGCGGTACCAACAGCACTATATATTTCGAGTTCGAAAATTGGTCGCACACGCGAATCGAACTTAGGCGCACTACACACTGATTGAAACGCAGACGTCTTAGGTCGCACCGTATTCGGCGACGCCGCCGCCGGGGAGTGGGCAGCGCGTCGTTGTTTGCAGACCTCGCAGTTCGATCGAATCACCCCGGGCGCACCGCATCCGAAGCATGCGATGGTCGGGTGATCTGGTTGAGATTGAAGTGGTTCATTTTTAACGCTGTCTGAGGGTTTCTTCAATAGCTTACGGCAGTCGTTCTTCATGTGGCCGTAAAGTTTGCAGAATGAGCACCGTGGTCTCAGTTTGCTGGCGCGTGGCGTACCGATACAGTTAGACGCCGAAGTTGATCCAGCCGGGTCACCGATAGCGATAGGTAACGGTGCGCTATGAGAGTAGGTATTCTTCTTGTCTTCTTCTAAAACCTCTTCAGCCACTCAAGCATTTTGGAGCAGCTCGGCAAATGATGTGAACGTGGTTCTGCCTACTCTCTCGCGTATACGTCTATATAGCAAGCCGTATACCATATCTAGTTGCACTGGGTTCTCTGGCAGCGTATTGAGTGGGAGTTGTGCGAACAAAGCCCTTATTCTGCACACAAACACATCCGTTTTCTCCTCGGCTTGGGATTTACTGAAGATTTCCCTATAAACACGGTGAGGTGGCATACGTGGCCCAAAGGTTTGGCGCAGTAAGCGTAATGCCTCTTCCCAACTAGAAAGCGAGTTAGAGTAGAGTCCCTGTCACCAGGTAGCGGCGAAGTCGGTAAATAACATTGGTAAGCCTCTCAATGCTATTTCATCCCTTATGTTAAGGCAATCTTTGTAAATTTCTATGGCATTAATGAACGCTATAACGTCGCCAGCACCATCAAATCGTGCCGTACAATTTGAGAAATTTCCATTACTTACGGTTACCGGCGGTGTAGCGGACTGCGGCGCGCCCTGAAGTGGGGGCTGCGGCCGTAACGTTTGTAATAAAAAGGCAAACTGTTGATCCGTCATCACGATATTGGGCTGTGATGAGGTGGCGGGCGGCACATGCTCGTGCGGCATTGGTGAGTAGACAGGCAGCGGCGGAGGTGATGTGGCGAACTCGCCGGCGGACGCTTCTTGTCCAGCCAGCGGCGGCGTTGACGAACGCTCGTCAACGAAAACGCTTCCACGAACAGACGACGGCGTCTCGCTGTCTCCGTGCGCTCCGGTAGCAGAGTACATCTCTGAATTCTGCTGTTGACTCGACCGTGTAAACACCATTTTAACACAACAGATCACAACTCTATCAAAGTTTTATACGACATTGCAAACACGTTGGGACGCCAGGTTATAGTTCGTACTAACTTGGGTTGCGTCAATACAAACTACACTTATAATAGTTGAAGCAACAGTTTAATGGTTCTCGTTTCTCATATTACACAAATGTTAGTTAAAAGTTACAATTAACACGATTGATACGAACACGTTTATAACAATACGCGCGGTCGGCGACGCAGCGCCGACGTGCGTGCGGTCTCTCTATTAGGTACGTACGGCTCGACTGACTGGCGACGCGCCCGGGCGAGGGCGCGCGCGCAGGCGTCGGAGGGTGAGCGGCGCGGGACGGGCGGGACATTTTCGCGCCACCCGCGCCGTTACCTACAGCGTGAAGCGCTGTGGAACTCTTCGCGTGCGAGAGGCCCGAATGGGTGGTCCAGTTACGACATTATTACGCGCTATATACTTCCAATTGCGGTCATAAAAAGCTGCGCCACATTGGTTTGTGTGCCTAGAACCGTCCGTATATAATAAATAAAAGCCAGAGTACTGTGTCTTTAGAAAATTACTACATAATATGGATTTTAAGTTATAAGTGTTGTAACAACGCATCGGTTTATTAACAAATTCTAAACTAGGTTTTATTATCCCTGACCAGTGGCGGCTCGTTGAAAGGAGCGCTGGAGCGGTGAACTCCCAAAATTATAAAATATATGTATACAACTCTTTTCTATAAACATACTCAATATTTTAATACACACCTATTCTCTTTCTACAATGCATATCCACAAATAAGTATTTGACTACTAAGCTGTTTATCATTTTTGTCAACACTCTTGAAACATACATTTGTTGAGTTGAGCGCTCATAACAGCGCTCTCGGTTGGCGAAAGCTTAGTACAACGCTTAATACTGAAATGTAATGAGTGCGAAAAAGAGAGCGTTCTATGCGATGGGCGCGTGAGACAAAAGATTTGTATGAGAAATAAGCCAAATACGGAGCGGCGCTCCTGGCTAGCTTGACGAGGTGCGCATGCGCGAATATATTACCCGACTAAATGATATGACCATTTGTCACCAAGAAAAATTAAAACGTGTGCGCCGTTTTATTATCATTGAATGTTAACAAAAGCAAATATTTCTCTGCAAGTGCGTTGGTAATTAGAAAAGGATTGGTGGTTAAAATTTAGTTAATTGTATGTGTGATTGAGTGTAGGGTAAGGTTGCGATCATCGGACCAGCGCTTTGATTGGACCACTTCAATAACTCACGAACGATTTGGTTTAAAAATCGTTTGTTACATCAAAACGCTAGCTTTATGACCATAGGCACAGCTCGTGTACCGCCTGTGTCGCCGGAGGCTTGGTTGAGAAGAGACGCGTGTCGTTTAATTGCACGCGCTTTTGATATAAAATTTTCGCAATATATGTCTCCATGTAAGTACATTCCTATTAAATACTATAACATATAATATATTTGATAACGTTGTGCATTTATTGGTGTGGCTAATTATCAAAATAAGTTATTGACAACTATTTAATTTATTTTTTTATAAAAATTTTAATGAGGTTGTAGTGTGTTGCCATCAATGAACCAGTGCCTGGCTCTTTGATTGAACCGGTCCAATCATGGCAACTTCTCGAATTGACGATTTCATTATTTTTTCTTTTAGAATTGCGAAAATAGTATTATTCATGGAATGAGACAAGTATGGATTTAGGGTTACAAGCGTAAAGGTAAGGTGGGCTTAAACGAGGCAAGCAGGATTTACGGCGCGCCTAAAGCGATACTGAAAAGACGATACGCTGACAAAAATACGAAGGCCAAAGGTTGCAAGCAAATTGTTGGTTCAACGTGAGAGCTGTATCCAAAATTGGAGAAAAAACTAGTTGAACACATTTTAGAATTGGAACGATGTTTAGGTATATGGTGTAACACCAACTATCATGTAAATGTTGGGTGCACGAGGAGTGTGCTTGTGTAAAAAAGGGCAAAAAGAAATATATGTAGAAATAAGTGATGAATATGAGAGTTGAGGGATATAAGGCAAGATGAAGATCAAAGAAAAGATGGATGGATTGTGTGAAGGCTGACATGAATGAAAAGGGAGTGAATAATCAAATGACGGCTGATAGCAGAGAATGGAAGAGAAAGACATTCTGCGCCAACCACAAGTAATATGGGAACAGGGCAGGAAAAGGAGAAGTAAAAATTTAAGATTTAACTGTACTTGTCTTTCAAATGTTGAATAAAAATGTGATTAATTAAACGTTGTCTATTGGGTTTCCTAAAAATAACACATTTTTCTCAGGCACTTTGAATGGACCAGTAGGCCAATATTATCTAAGTCCAATGATGGCAACTGAGTGGTCCAATCAAAGATACAGTGGTCCAAACAAGGCGACCATATTTTATTTATTTATTGCTCTTTTGGCACTAAACGCTTAATTTAAAAAAGAAAATATTAATACTGCGGATACTTTATTAAAAGTACAATTCATTTAACCAATTTCTATATTGCCTACTGCTATGGTTTTGATTTTATGACCGTCCAAAGTTAAGTGGTCCAATAGTAGCAACCTTACCCTATATGTTTAAGAAAAACAGTTAATTTGTGTAACTAATATATATAAAATCCTTGCGGTACTGACTGACTGACAGACACGCTACAGCCGTAACTATTGGGCGCAGGAAGCTGAAATTTGGCATGTATGTTCCTTGGGGACCGTAGGGGTGCACTAAGAAGGGATTTACCGAAATTCGCAAGGGATCGGCCAAAACGGGTAAATTAAAAAAAAAATGCAGGCGTAGCTGCTGGCGTCCTCTAGTATGGAACATAACAGCGTAAACTTTATAAAAAACTGTGAAAAAACTTTGGAAATAGCATTCACAAAATAAATGGTGGACAGTTTCATTTTTTTTTAGTGAACACCCAATATAATCTTTCACGAGCCGCCTCTGTCCCTGACAGATTGATATTGCTGACCCACGTGTCTAAGAAGAACATGCCACTTTTTGTACCATCACATATTTGTTCATGTTTGAGGGCATTGTGTGACATAGCTAATAAAGGTTTCTTCTTTTTTCTCCAATAAGCGTTGTTGCAAACACCGAATAAAGTATTTAATATGTGTATTAAGGCGAGGTTGCAGTACAGTGCGTAGCTCGACCTCACCCCCCGCAAAAACAAAAACACGGCGGTGGCGTCAGCGAGTGAGTGGGAGGAGGGGAGGGGGGTTTCGTGTGTGCGTGTGCCACAGCGCAGCGTAAAAAAACCGTAGATGAGTTATGCGAACATCAAAAGTGGCACATTAAAAACAGGCTAAATGTCTCATTTGGATTTAGTCGCGTACGCGCTGCGGTCGGAAGCGCTCGCTCTTTTACTCGCGTGTGTGTACGTTACATTTGAAAATGCCGTCGTGTGTAATGAGATTTTGCACAAACTATAGTACGAAAATGACTAAAAGTTATGGAATCACTTCTCATTCATGAGTATTACAATATTACAACGTTTTATTTACAATGTCAAATAAATTCAGCATCACAAATAATAGAGTAAATAAAAAAATTGGCATTTAGGCATCACTTGTTCTTGTTTTTCTCCTTTTAGTATTAAACAACTAAGTAGATTGTACTGCACAGTTTTCGCTGCCGACCCACCGTACCCCTGGCAGTACCCCTGGGGGTATGGTGGGTCTTTCAAAGCTTAACCGTACTCCCAGATAATATTGTTGTGTAATAAGTTTATTAATTTCAGTTCGTTAATTTCAAGTTCTACTATTTTGTGGGATCATTCCCAGTAGCCCTATTGAACAGTTCTATGATAGAACTGCCCTAATTCTATTAGCACAACTTGATTAGGAGAATAGAACTAATGGGATAAGTAATAGGAAATGTCCCAGTCTAGCTCTATGTATGTTTTTACAAGGGTATTCAATAGAACTATTGGGAATGATCCGTAGTGTCACGACATCGCGCTCATATATCCGAATGAAAATGTTTTGTAGACGTTCATTTGTTTAAGGTGTAAAACAAATGAACGTCCCCTCACGTTGGTACAAAAATACGAGCATTTCAGCCAGGAGTACGGTTAAGCTTTAAAAGACCCAACATACCCCCAGGGGTATTGCCAGGGCTACGGTGGGTCCGCAGCGCACAGTTTTTATATTAACGTACTGTTTTAGGTTTCCATTGAATGAAATGAGAAGAATAAAATGTACTTTTTTAATAAATGTTATAAATAAATCACGTCGACTTTTTATTTCCCTACCTTAAATGAATTAATCAAATTTACTTTAAGGCGAATTGAATTTACTCAAGACAGACAAAGTGATCATGTCGCATCTGAGTCAAATTATTGTTTGTGAAACGGTCAGCATGATGTCACAATGCGCGTCGGTACAGAGAGTATATGTTTATCTCTTTTTCGCGCTTGCGATTAGATGTGCTATCTCACTTACACTTCTTATCTAATTCTTAGTGTGTCGTTTTGACATATTTATATTAGTGTGCGTACGCTTTTCGCGATGCGTGCCACTCGTAAGCGCCGGTTACCTTGTCAGTAACCTGTCTGCGGTTTCTTACTAGTATGTCTATGGTTTGAACGATGGAGTTTGGAATACGAATTACTTTGTACTTTTGCGAAAACATTGATAATACTTTCATATAAATTCATTATGGAATCTCTAAGCAGTACACGTTTAAAATTGTGATTTAGTGCCATGATTGACATTTTTTTTATCGAGCCAATCATTCCAAATCGTGTTTCTATCTTTACGATTTACTAGAAGATATGTTCAACTTTTATACTTTAATTTTTATTCATTAAAAATATCATAGTTCATGGGACTTTCAGACGTTAAAAAATCTTAAAAAGTACTGCAACCACGCCTTAGTCATGTCTGAACATTAGTCTCATCGCAATGTCTAAGCACGTATGGTGCGATGAGACTGCGAGTAGGTTTGTACCTATAAGAAGGAAACCTACGTAAGGAAAAACTAAACCTTTGTTCCTAATAATGCAACAACATTTTACTCACTTCGAGGTATTCTTCGCACTGCCAACGAATACCTAGAGCCGCGTTATCGGCAGACGGCGAGACGAGAACCTCGGCCACTTGTGATTAAAAAGATATAATTAATAGGAATTGAAGGATTACATCGGCCAACACGACAAAAGTTATTGGTGAATTAGGTAGTTCACTTTTACACATTTACGCCTATTGTTTAGTTCGTCAGACCGCAGACCGGGATATCAAATAGTGCACTTTTTTGTTGCGTGCTAGTACTTGAATATTGTATCGTCCAAAATGTCAGTATCATGGAGCAATGACGAGACTTTCAAGTCTATTGATTTATATCAATCTGAGCACCTTGTCCTATTACGGTGAATGGTCAGCATCCATCATCACCTTTTGAGCCATTTTTTTAATAACTTTTTGGTACATGTCATCATCAGCCATTAACAGTCCACTGCTGGACCAGGCTTCTCCTTTGAAAGGAGGAATTGGCCTACTATACCACGCTGGCCAAACGGGTTGGTATAGGGTTTGTATCAAGTTTTCCTTCTCTTACAGTGCTGTTCTCTGCATAATATGCTCACTCTATCGGCTCTTACGACACCCATGGGATGATATGGGGTGGTGACATTCCGTATTCTTAATCCGTCACCATACGGACAACAACTTTTTGGTACACACTTCTATAATACGTCTATGCAGTATATAAATACATATCAATCAAGCAATCAGCCTATCGCAGTCCACGACTGGACATAGACCTCTCCCAACACGCGCCACAGTACACGGTACTCAGCTTTCCGCATCCAGTCTGTCCCTTTTCAGGTCGTCGGTCCACCTAGCCGGGGGCCGCCCTACCTTTCGCTTGCCGAGGCGTGGTCTCCACTCTTGGACTCGCTTGCTCCATCGGCCATCAGTCCTTCTACAGATATGGCCAGCCCACTGCCACTTGAGCTTATTGATTCTGTGAGCTATGTCGGTAATTTTGGTTCTTTGTCGGATAACTTCGTTTCGGATTTTATCCTTCAAAGAGACGCCAAGCATAGCCCGTTCCAAAGCTCGCTGCGTGACTTTTAGTTTGTGGACTAGTCCCACTGTGAGTGTCGGCACCGTACGTCATAACGGGTAGGACGCATTGGTTGAAGACTTTGGTCTTCAGGCATTGCGGTAGGGGCGAAGTGAAAACTCGACGTAGCTTGCCAAACGCTGCCCAACCCAACTGGATCCTGCAGTCGATTTCTTTCCCGAAGTTGTTTCTACCAAGCTGGACTACTAGGTAGACATACTCTTGAACAACTTCGAGCATCGATCCGTCGACATAAACCGGTCCCGGCACAATGTGTTCGTTGAACATAAACTTGGTTTTATCCAAGTTCATGCCGAGACCGTCCCGTCGAGGGGCTCCATTTAGGCTGTGCAGCATCTCGCTCAGCTCTTCCAGGCTCTCTGCCATGATGACGATATCGTCGGCAAACCGAAGGTTGCCCAGCCCAGTCCAGAGTCTTAAAGACGTCTTCGAGTGCGTTGGTGAAGAGCTTAGCTCTTCGCAATTCGATGGGGCTGGTTTTACTGTCCTGGAGCTGGACGGTCATAGTGGCCGTGTCATACAAGCATCTCCACACCTCGATGTAGCGCCAATCGATGCGACACCGCTGCAGAGCATCCAGAACCACCCAGGTTTCGATGGAGTCGAAGGCTTTCTCGCAGTCCAAGAAAGCCATACACAGCGGCTGATCGTTGGTCTTCTCTACAATCTGCCGAACAGTATGGATGTGGTCTACGGTTCTGTAGCCTTTTCGAAACCCGGCTTGTTCCGGTGGCTGGAAATGGTCGAGTTTTCTGGCGAGGCAGTTTGTTAGGACTCTCGAAAACAACTTGTAGACATAGCTCAGGAGTGAAATGGGTCTATAGTTTTTCAGCATGGTTTTGTCACCTTTTTTGAAAAACAGAACCACCGCACTCCCACTCCACGCCGGAGGTGTTAGGCCTTGGTGGATAACGGGATTAAACAGGCTCGCCAGCTCTTTCACAACTGCTGTCCCACCTGCTTTTAAGAGCTCTGTGGTGATTCCGTCATCCTCTGGAGACTTGTTGTTCTTAAGCTGCTCGAGAGCTACTCTTACGTCACCCTAGTTGACATCAGGGATGTCCTACGTGTAATGGCGCGTGAGTTGGGCTCTGTGGTCGTCATCGCTGGGTCTTGTGGGTTTAGACATTCGTGATGCGTACAAGTTCTTGTAGAAACTCTCAATTTCAGCGAGAATCTCGAACTTGGAGGTTACGGTTCTGCCATCCGCCGTATTGAGTTTCGACAGATGAATTCTACCAAGCTGGCGAGCGAAGACTTTGGTGCCTCGATTCTATTCAATCGCAGCCGCATAATGGCGCGGGTATTGAAACATCGGAGGTAACGTCGCACCAGCTTCCGGATCTTCCGGTTTAGGTTTCTTCCATCCGTCGAAGACGACTGCGCATATGGCATTCCCCTTCTTTGCCTCATAAGTTCGAGAGTCTCGAGCGAGAGTTTACTTTGCTTGTTAACGCTTTTTTCCGGGAAACACCCTTCAAGACACTTCCTGTAGCGTTTTGAACACAGCGTCGGTTTTCTCGTCAACAGTGCCATGGGTTTCCAGCAGTCCGAAACGCTTTTGAAGTTCCAGTTGAAATTTTTCGGATCCTACTGCTAGCTGAGGCGCAGTGGGTCTAAGAGTAGACTTCATCATGCGAAGCCTCTCAGCTCTGAAGTCTATATTTAGAGCCTCGGACAAGTCGGTGATCGCTACCGGTATTAAACCTGTTGATCACTGAGACGTCTCTAAATATATACTTCCGATCAGATATAATCAGATATAAATACATATACGCGGCCGTAATTACTTTTACGTCCATCGCAAGTGGTTCGCCAGGAAGCAATGAGCCATGCGCCATTGTGTGAGCACCAAGTGATCGTGGCTTACCGTTTATCTACTCATGTGCTACTGTGGTGCATTGCAAAGCATGGCCCATCATAGGCCATTGTGTACTGGGGTCTTAAAGATGCCTCGTGCAGAGGCAAAACACGTGTCGAAGCATATTCGGCGCATACAGCAGTATACTGCAAGTTAGGTCATGTGCATGCCTGGAACCCATAGCATATTTGCCTCATCCTTTTTCATCAGAGGAATTAGGTATTGACAACCTTTTTCTATTAACAACATTATCAACTTTGTTTTTTAAGAGTCTATTATACTGTTTCCCCTACTCAGTATGTTATGTTTGCTCTGTTGTTGCCTGTGTACTGTGTAAGTGGGTAAGTACTAAAATATCTGAGTAGTTACAAACTGTAAGCTATAATAATAATAATTAATTCATTATTGTACTTACTTTATTGTACCAGGCAATAACATGAGTGCATTACAGAGAGTTACCACACCATGGGTTACACCTTCATTAAATTGGAAATTGTGGTTCAATGTAATGGAAAAAGCAAAAAAGTTGCAAAGAGTGCTTACTCTTTTTTCAGGTCGTCCCAAAATATTTGTCGTGATATATACCAATTTACCACCAGAAAATCAAGCACCAAATTGCTAAAGATAAGACAAGCCGAGTATTTTACTAAGTTTGATATTAAGAACGCATGCATGATGTGTGTATGTGGTAGAATATTATTATTATTATTCACTTTATTCATCACATTTCTCGTAGTTAATTTTATATTAATAAACTACAATTAAAAAAATGTTTAAAAATATAAAAGGGACCACGGAGACCCACCGGTGTCGGGTACAGGGACCAAGCCACGGGTGGTTAGGGTCTCAGAAACAGGAACTTCCTCACGATGCGTGCCGTGTCGAGAAGAACTGCCTTCTGTATCAAGGACTTGATCCAGCTGCCTAGTGCGAGCCTCTTTAGATGTTGATCGAGGCTCTTGGCGATTAGCCCATTTACCGACACGACTATCGGCACAATAATCGCCGAATCCACATCCCACATGTCAACAATCTCGTGAGCTAGTTCCAAATATTTAATCTCCTTCTCTTTTTCTGCCTTCACGAGATTGCCGTCATGCGGTATGGTGATATCGATTATCATTGCGAGTCGCTCGGTCTATCACTACAATATCAGGCTTATTGGCTGCAATAGTCCTGTCTGTAATGATAGACCGATCCCAGTACAACAATGCACGACCATTCTTGAGAACTGGGTCGGTCACATATCTGTAGTACGGTACCTCTGAACCAACGAGATTATATTTAAGGGCTAGTTGCTGATGGATTATCCAGGCCACTTGGTTGTGTCTGTGCAAATACTGACCGTTGGCAAGACTCGAACAACCGGACACTATATGCCTGAGCGATTCCCCGGGTTGGTGATACGCCCAACATATGTCAACCTTATTATTATTATTATTATGTCATCAGATTTCAGACACGACACAGTTTTATTTAGTTCGAAAAGTCTTTACCGATACAAGCAAGCGTCTCAAGTTCGGTATAACCTGTGCTACCGGAGCTATTAAAATATACTTCTGATCATGATGGAGTTAAAGACGGCTAATAAAGAACAAGAATACGATTAAGCCTTCAAATTGTGTTACAAGTACTCAAATAAAATAATAGATAGTTAAACAGAAAGTGCCAGTGCAGAGATTTCGGATGCCGAAAAGCATAGAAAAATTACAAAGCTTATTTAGGTTTTGTAAAATACATCAATAAATGGACACTCAATATGGCTATCATGACAGAGCCATTAGAATATATATGGGTCATACACAAAAAGTGAACATTGCAAAATATTTAAAATAAAACTTCACGATTTTTTATGAAACATTATATTTATTTAAAGTTAGCTTATGTTATGCTAACAATAATATCACTAGAGATCAGTCTTGGATATTTTAGGAATTAATCACGTTTTTAGTTTTTTCACGTCAACAGAAGAGATTGAGTTGTCTACAGAAGGGAACAAAAATTTACCTTACATAATCATATCAATAAGATCAAGAATAGAAACAATAAAAAAATACTTAAAATGGAGTTCTCCTCAACCTCCAAACAAAACATAATCAAAATTCTATACCAATTCAGTGCAAAAAAATAAAAAGAAATTGTCCACAGAACAGACATTATGCTTCTGTAGGCAAATAAAGGAACAGAATATTAAAATATATTATCCTCGTCAGAATCATCTCACATGGAATTCGTCGGTCATTTTTTTATGTGGTGAATCTTCAGTAGCTTCAAAGTCGTCTAAATAGATTCTTTCTCTTCTGGGGTTTATGCCTTTGGTTAAATATTTCGATAGAAAGATCTGGATACAGTCTATCTGAGAGGCTTGGTAAATTTGGCTCAGTTGGAGCCTCAGGAGTAACTGGAGCCGTAGGAGAATCACGGATAGACACATTCTCAGATAAAGAGTCTGGTGATCTTGATCCCTCAGGGCAAACAGGTGACATATTGTACAAGGATGAATTGCTTGTGGCATAGTAACTGAAACAAAAGATCGCTGCAAGCAACATTATAAAATACTAAACAAAATAGATATATAATGGAATAATTAAACAGTGAATAACGCTATTGTTTTTTTAGGGTTCCGTACGTAAAAGGTAAAAGACGGGACCCTATTACTAAGCCTCCGCTGTCTGTCTGTCTGTCTGTCACCAGGCTGTATCTCATAAGCCGTGGTAGCTAGAAATCTGAAATTTTCACAAACTATGTATTTCGGTTGCCGCTATAACAACAAATACTAAAAATAAAAAAATAAAAAAATATTAAGGGGGGTCCCATATAAAAAACGTGTTTTTTTCGTATTTTTTGCTCAAAATTACTAACTGTTACAGGTAGACGCTTTAAATTTTCACAGAATATGTAGTTGTATATTACCTTCCAAAATAAATTTAAAAAAGTAAATAAAAAAGGGGGCTCCCATACAAAAAACGTATTTTTAAGCAATTTATTACTCGATCTTAATAAACAGGTAGAAGCTTAAAAAATATTTAAGTATACATACAACAAACATGATTTTATTTTATAGATAATGGTACGGAACCCTTCGTGCGCGAGTCCGACTCGCACTTGCCAATTTCTTTTTCAAACACAGCGAATTTCTTTTGCCTATTCACTTCTGTTGACATACGTCTCTTCTGTAGATACAATGTCTACAGTAAAGATGTCTACACGAGAGACATATTTTCATAAATCAAAGATGCAGAAGCAATGCGATATTTGCATACTGCGCCCATAAGCTTAAACTACTTGATGTTTTTATTTATTTGTAAAAGCTACTTACTCCGATATCCCTTGCACAGGAAAGACACACTGATCTTTACCGAAAACCTGCGTAATTAAATAAAATTGGCATTTTTAATGTCACACGTCTTACGTAGTATTTGTATACTCTTTGGTCACACGCACTTTACGTAAAATTCTACGTAAAATCCCAACCAAGCAAATGTCAGAGAATACAGTGCTACAAACATATAAAATAAAATAAAAACGATACGTTTATCTTCGGCATATTTTGGCTTATTTTATAAGTCTACAGAAGTAGACTAAAAATTTTATAACAACATGTGTATACGTTTTATTACAAAATTTTGAATTATATATTTTTTAATACGTTATGTTATGAATATTTGACAATATAACTCATGTAATGAAACGATATTAAATCATCGAAAGTATGTGTATATATTTTTAACCATCACTTAAACTCAATTACTTGGTATCCGAACAGTCCACTGAAGGAGATTTTTTCAGATTCAAAAGCAAAAATTATAAATTAAATTTCAATACAACGCGATTTTTTTATGAAATGTAACTAGTTTTCAACATGAAATATTTATTAAATGTATTTAATGTTGATATAATATTTTAATAACGGCTTTACGTTGCATGAACACTTTTTTTTCGTTTTTTGTGTTTGACCCATAGTTAGCAGCTATTGAGATAGAAATGTGGAAAATACAAATATTCAAGAGTTTTGGTCGACTGAACAAGATTGCGCTTTCACATTACTCAAAGAGGTGTTGACAAAAAAATATTGAACTTGGATATAACCATAGATATAACGATGTTCAAGATAAAACACACGTCGTAGTTGATGCTAGTCCAGTTAGATTGGGTGCGGTTTTGTTTCAAATCGACACTAAAACTCCTAGAACAATTGCGTATGGAAACTCGACATTGACGGACTCGCTTATCAAATCGCAGAAAACAAAACGAACGACCTGAAGTTTCTATAGCTGAGATTAAGTGCACTCGGAAGACTTGGTTGCACGGGCTGTTCCCGCAACTCTACGTCTCCGCTCAATGTTATCGCTCAATAGATTGATAAGTTTGGCAGAGACTCTTTGAATTAATCATGGTTTCTTGATAAGGTACTCTTACAAGACTGCTCATACTCTCTAAGATTTGAAGAAGTGTTTTGGATGCGGCACACAGGGGCACCCAGGTATCGTGACAATTAAGGGTCGTCTGGGATGTAAAAATGCTATGTATGGTAGCCAAAAAATGATAAAGACGCTAGACCTTAGTAAAAAGTTATAAGGGTTGAACATTGGTTGAGTTAACGAATTCACCTATTTATATGAAGCGTCATGAACTGCATGTATTTACTCATGTGTCCATGTTGCCATGGACTTACGTGGCCCATACCGGCAATCTTGGTAATCATATTTTAATGGTAGAGGTCTTTATCAATCGTTATAAAATAAACGAAAAATATTACCAGTACTGTAATAATTCGGCTACCCCTCATCAATCACAGATGATAACGGACGTCAGTTCATCAGTAACAATTTCAAGTCATTTAGTGAGGATTGTAACATGCTGCTATATAATACTGTCCCCTGTTGGGTCGGCAGCAAGTGGTTGAATTGGAAAGAAATGAACGTGCATCGCTGCGGGCATCCTCGAGTTAATAATAACGATTTGACAAGAAAGGGATGTAGTGTTTGTACATACAAATACTCTGTAATAAATATTTCTCTGTAATACATATACTCTTTTTTTTAGGATGTCTCCAGATTGGAGACATCCTAAAAAAAAGACAGGTCAGGAGTACCCTAAACAGAAGAGCATGCATGAGAATCTTGATGGGAGTGAATGAAGCAAGAGAGGTATGTCAGGATCGTTGCAAATGGCGTTCCGTAGTCTCTGCCTACCCCTCCGGGAAACAGGCGTGAGTCTATGTATGTATGTATGTAAACTCTCTCATGGCTGTCTCATGTTCACGGCGAGTGCGTGGCGTGAGTGAGATGAGTGGTGTGGCGGTGTGGCGAGGTGCGTTGCGCACTCGCACTATTACTCTATGGTCTTAGTGGAACCACGCCAGTATTTAAAATATATACCTCCATACATAACAAACACCAAGATAGGATGTTCTTTAAGACCAGTGTTTGTTAAGGCTTCATCAAACAGAAGGCGTTCTTAAGGCGCTAACCTGAAGCCGCAGTATAGCGCCGAAATGTATTGTATTATGACGGTACTATACCTACTGTCAAACAGAAACGCTGGCATCGCGTACTATTGGCGCCGGGGCTCTCTTTGACAGGATGGTCCTTAATCAAATACTTGTTGCGTGTTTATCTAGTCTATGTGAGTTAAGTTGATGATTAACGACAGAAAGACTTGTTAAAGGACACGAATGTATTTTTGTTTATTTAATGTTGAGTTAAATATTACTTTTTATCAATAGGACTATGTAGTTTCAATGATAACAAATATACCATTAGGTTTATGAAAAGTCAAACTTGTCTAATTTATGAAGAATCGAACCTGAGCGAGAAGAGTAGAAATACCGAAATCGACTCTACTGTCCTATACCTTCATACCTTGTAAGTTGTAAGTATCTATAGGTATATTGCATATAAAAAGGTTAGGCAGCAGGTAGCAACAGCCCAACAAAAGAGATACCAACAGGCTACAACGCAGAGCTGTCAAACTTGTCAAAGATCAGTCCTGACTGTATTTGAAGGTGGTCATTACCCTAGAATATGTTGACAATGGTCTAAACTAAACCGTGGAATATCGTTATCCCAAGTAGTGGTGCTAGGCGTCGGCGACGTCGGCCACCGCCGACGGCCTCGTGCCTGAGGGGGGCTCCCAAAAAAGTTTTACAAGTTACCTATTTTTGTTTCGGAAAAATGCTAAGCAGATGATAATGACTTTTATTATTTTAGAACACGTGCGTGAGAGAAATGAGTAGTACTTTACGAGTACCTATTCAGAATAGTCCGTCTTACAACACTATGAAATGAAAGTTTTGCCCGAATAGGCGTTTTCACACACTCTGTAGGCACGAGATCTGTACTGTGTGAACATTGTTTTACAATTTAGCTCTCAATTTAACAGTATTTTTACTGCGATGTAAAAGAGGCCTCGCCATCGATATAAATGAACTAAAAAAATATATGTCAATAGGCCTCGCGAACTTTACGTCGCCGACGTCCATAATATATACAATTATGCATGTAGTCTAGCGCCGCCACTGGTTGTTCCTTTAGGTTGCGGAGGCCAGATAAAAGTTGCTCTGTGGAAAAGTTATTATTCTGACAAATGCGAAAGTCTTAGATGCAGCCGGAACAAAAGCATGTGTGAGCAGAAATTTCATTAAAGTCATTTAGCAATGCCGATGCATGTGTAATTTTTTACCAAACATAAACAAATACACAAACTTACATACCAATTCACACATAGCCTAAAACTAATAGGCAAATTCATTCGTTTTATAACATTATGCTGACTTTCGATCTAATTCAGTCAGTTCGAATATTAATTGTTGTTCCATGCGGTCATGTTTGCTTCAGATAACAACTGAGATACGGAGAAAATTTATGTTATTAATGTGTACTTGCGTGTGTAACCATGTGATTGTCAGAGTTAAGCTCATGGCGAAATGATTTTATAGGTATTACTTTTAAAAATCTTTCACTGGGAGGTTTATTTTTAAATAATTATTGTATCTTTTTGTTTTCTTTAGCATTATAATAAGTTGATATTTTCTTCCAATTTCACTCGTAGGTAGTTATTGAAGAATTTATTTCTGAAAAATTCGCTTAAAGGAAGCTACTGTACTAGTTATCTCGGACTCCGTTTATTTGCACAAATGCACAACTCTCGAGCTTCGCGTAAACGACATGGTAAACTAAAGTACAAAACAAAAAATTAAAAAAAATACATATATACAATCAAATTTATAACTTTTTAGAAAAAATCAACATTCTTACAGAATACCAGAAAGGTTTCCGCAAGAATAAAACGATAAATATGGCAATTTTCGATTTTATAAATAACGTCATGGGTAATGTAGATAAAAGGACTCCGGTATGTTCCATTTTCTGTGACATGACCCAGGCCTTCGATTATGTTAATCATAATATTCTCCTGCGTAAATTAGAAGCGTATAGCATTAGAGGCAATATACTCAATCTCATAGAATCTTATCTTAAAAACCGTAAACAATGTACAGAAATTTCCAAAACAAATATTAACACTAAAAGAGAAGAAATTTATTCATCAAAAAAACGTATAGTTAAATATGGAGTCCCACAAGGTAGCGTATTGGCACCATTGTTATTCATAATCTACATAAATGACTTGCCATTAGTAACTAATTATCCAGTATCGCTGTTTGCCGATGACAGTACTGTCACTATTAATTCCATAAATAAAGATAGATATGAACAAGAAATTAATAATACCATCAATTCAATAGTAAACTGGTTAGATAACAATAAAAATCAATCTTGAAAAAACGAAAATTATGTTCTTTAGTCAAGGTTTAGAAGCACCAAATAGGCAAATATTAATAACTGTTATAAAAAAGGTAGACACAGCAAAATTTTTAGGTGTAACCATAGATAAACGTCTGAACTGGAAAGCACACACGGCAGAATTAAATAAAAAAGTATGCATGTTCTTGTGCTTATGCCCTTCGCCCTTCTATAAACTTAAACCTATTCTGAATACAAATGCGATCATAACTACCTCCCGTAGAATTGTCGGCTCCTTATTGAGGTTTGGAGTTATATTTTGGGGAAAAGCCACCAATAAGGAAATTATTTTTAAGTCACAAAAAAGGTGCATTAGGGCAATGTCTGGTCTGAAAAGAACTGATAGTTGCAAACAGTATATTTTATTAAATATAACATCTTAAGTCTGCCTTCATTATTTATTTACGAAATAGCTAATTTTGTAAGGACCAATCCACACTAAAGAAACTATCAGACGTCTCCATTCGCAATAGACGAGATAATAATACACTCGCGTGCAAGAAAATCGACTCAAGCCTCAAGTGCGCATAAAAAGTGATATAAAAATGCCTTATTTTACCTCTATATAATGTTTTACATAATTAAAGCCTAGTAATTGATTTTTAAAATGATGTAAGTTGCATGAAAATCGATTCAGTAGGTTAGTAAAAAAAGTGAATGTCAAAGGTATTGTAAAAAAATTTGAAAATTCATACAATTTCACAGTATTGGGTATAAATGAAACAAAATGTGCATAAGATAAAAAAATCATTCGTGTCAATATTTGGTGTTCCCTCCTCTAGCCCTGATCACTGCTCTCAAGCGATTCTTCATCGACCTTATCAACTTTTTAATTAATGATTGTGGTATTCGGCCCCACTCTTCTACCAACGCAGTCTTGAGCTTATTGATGGCCAGAGTAACGCGCAGAATACGAGCACTGATACAAGACCACCAGGACCTGTTCACGGAAGATGAGTATAGCAAGTTATACGGTCCAAAGCCATACCAACAACCTAGGCTATATGGTCTGCCTAAGGTACATAAGCCCAACGTGCCACTGCGGCCTATCGTAAGTCAGATTTCCTCGCCTACTTACGACCTTGCGAAGCACGTTGCAACAGTATTGCAGCCATTAGTCGGTATGACACCGTCTTTCGTGAAGAACTCGCGTCATTTCATCCAGATCGTACAAAGCATTCGATTGGAACCGGAAGATGTAATGGTAAGCTTTGATGTTGAGTCGCTCTTTACCAATGTTCCAATAAGGGAATGTCTGGACGTAGTGAGGGACAAACTGAGTGACATTGATATGCCTCACAACTATATTGATCTATTAAAACACTGCTTAGATGGCAACTACTTCCTCTGCCAAGGCCAATATTACCTCCAGATCGATGGTGTCGCAATAGGGAGTCCAGTAGCCCCAGTACTGGCTAATATCTGGATGGAACATTTTGAGGAAAAGGCGCTTAGCATCGGACCTAAGACCATCAGGCTTTGGAAAAGATACGTGGACGACATCTTTAGTATCGTAAAAGGAGGTAAGCAGAAAGTAGATCAATATGTGCAACACCTTAACTCCATTCATCCGAAAATGAGGTTCACCTACGAAATGGAAACTGACAGATCGTTGTAATTCTTGGATGTCAAAGTGACTGTGAGACCAGATGGGTCCTTAACACACTGCGTATACCGGAAGCCTACACACACAGATAGATACCTGCACGCCACGTCGCACCACCACCCTCGACACCTGCAATCCGTCGTGACGTCACTAAAAAACAGAGCACATGACCTCTGTGACCCTGAGCATTTGAAGCTAGAGCTAGACCATGTTCAGGAGGTACTCAGGAAAAACGGATACCAGGTACAACGACGAACGACGCGGCCTACCAAGCGAGAAAAACATCCGGCGGTAAATAGACAACCGACCTACATGCCCTACATTAGAGGTGTTACGGATAAAATAGGAGCCAAGTTAAAAAACTACTCCATTCCGACCGTATTCACACCAGGAGCCAAAGTATACAACATGGTGGGCACAACAAAGGATGTTCTACCGCTACAAACCCCAGATGTCTATAAAATCAACTGCAGCTGCGGTAGCTCGTATATAGGGCAAACGAAGCGGACTATCGCTGAACGTATAAAGGAGCACATCGCAGCTGTAAAGAACCATCAAACGAACAAATCGGCGATTACGGAACATTTACTTCAATCGGACACCAATCACTGGATTGAATTTCATCGTCCCCAAGTCCTCTCCACGGAACGCCACTTTTACCCAAGAGTTGTGCGTGAAGCGATCGAAATCAGAAAACATAAAAATTTCAATCGGGAAGAGGGCTTCAAATTGTCATCGGCGTGGAATCCAGTGATTCGACTAACAACACCCCACCTTAATGCGCAGTCGGCGAATGTTCAATATACAGATACGGTTAGTGTGTTTTGCGCCGGTACTTCGAAAATAAACGACCCGGGGGTAGAAATGGAACCTTCTACCTCGCACTTGGAGACGTGACACCGCTACACCAGTCAGCTTGCGACCACGGGGCGTGCAACCGTCTCGAAACGTCAAGCAAAATAAGGTATGTAAATACCTAATGCACGTTCGTCGGAGCTGGATTCCTCGCCCTAACTTTACTTTTGAGCTTGTCCCATATGTGCTCAATGGGGTTTAAATCGGGGCTGAGCGCTGGCCAATCCATAGTGTGAATTCCAACTTCACTCAGGAACTCACGTGTGGCCCGAGCAGTGTGACATCGGGCATTGTCATGCATCAAGATGAAATTATCCCCAATAAAGCCTTGATAAGGGACAACTTGATCCAGTAGAACATTTTCAATGTAACGATCACTGGTCAGACCTCCTCCCCGGCCTCCCCCAGGAACGAAAACAAGGTCCGTTTTTGCTTCTAAGGAAATTGCAGCCCACATCATGCAAGAACCGCCACCATATGCAACGGTTTCAACAAAGCAGCACTGTGAAAACCGTTCACCAGGACGCCGACCTCTCATGTCGCTGCCATGGAGACACATCCTCGTCTCATCTGTGAACAGGACCGACTGCCATTGCTCTATGCTCCAATCCAAGTGCTCTCGAGCAAAGTGAAGGCGTGCTTGACGGTGGGCTGTGGTCAACTTCGGGCCTGTAGCGGGTCTTTTCGGAGTAAGGTTAGCTTCCTTCAACCTTCTTCTAACTGTCCACTGACTGACAGTTACTCCGCGAACTTGACGTAGCTCCTGCTACACATCCACGCCGGTAAGATGTCGATTTCGGAGAGAGGTCGAGACCAAAAACCGGTCGTCACGCTCCGAGGTGCACCGGCGTCGGCTGGTATTAGGCCGCCGAGTGAAGGCACCACTCTCTTGAAACCTCCTGTACACTCTCGAGACAGCAGACTGACTCATATTCAACCGACGAGCGACTTCTCGCTGGTTCAACCCTTCTTGCAACAGGGCAACGACTTGAGCGACTTCTTCAGGTGTTGTATCCATAATTTTCTTCAAATGATGGCTTCAATTTGCAGATATGTGTTCAGGTCAACGTCTATTGAGCGACTGATAAGAAAAAACGATTACAGGGGGTTTTTATAGCGGGTTGTGTCGCGCAAGTTATGTATAGAGCGCAGAGCAGTTTATGGGAGGTTGCTTTCAGTTGCATTCTAAGGACATGTGTTTATTTAAATTACTGAAATTTTGCTACCATTTTAAAGCCTAATTACTAGGCTTTAATTATGTAAAACATTATATAGAGGTAAAATAAGGCATTTTTAAATTATATCACTTTTTATGCGCACTTGAGCCTTGAGTCGTTTTACTTGCACGCGAGTGTAGATTATGCGTACCGAGATCAACCACGGCTTTGATGCAAAAATATACTTTTTGGTTAGCACTGGCATTTATAATAAAATCCCAAAGCCTATCAAACAAATGCCTACTGCTCTGTTTAAAATACATTTAAAAAAACATCTCATTGCTAAATGCTATTACAGCATAACGGAATTTTTAAATGAGCATAATTAATTAAACGAATTTCTTAATTTCTAGAGAGAACTCTCAGTTTTCACAATTGCGACATTTTTTCGCGGTTATGTACGATATTTTCTAATCTATATATTTTTTAGGATTAAGCTAATGTTTAGTTTTTTTTTTGTGGTGTAGAGTCAAATACAATTTTTTTGTTTTTATTCTTCTGGACCAAAGACATTGTTATTGTACGCCATTAATGGCAAAACATACAGAGCTACCTGTTATTTTTAAGACCTTGCACATATTGTTTGATGTATATACTCATGTTTTACAATAAATATATTCTATTGTATTCTAAAAGTAATCTTTTGAATTCCTCAGCTCCTGCTGAGTTACTTTAGTAAAGTACCCATCAAGCAGATGAAAGTGACCTTGCATCCGCACTCAAGGAACGCGTGTATTTTGTTGTAATCATGTTCTTGAAAGTCATTGCATGGTTTGCAACTAGAAAAGAAAACACTCTAATTCTTATATTTTTTTATCAATATTTTGGTCTTAATATTACTAAGTATGTTATGTAGTAGTTACATTATATAACTACATCCTGTAGGCAAATTTCAAAGCGGAGTTCATAGTGAGGTATGTACCTATTGGAAAAACACTGCAGAAAATCGGGCGAAGACAGCAGGAAAAGTTTGTAAATTGATTTATAATATTTATTAGAGTCAGAAGTGTGATGGAGGATGATGATCAGCATGGGTGTCTGGTGTACGGCACGTTGGGGTTCGTGCTCCGCGTGTCGCAGATCTACGGCGTGGCGTCTCTCAGGTTTGAGAGCGTGCCCGACGGCTGGCGCATACACGTCTCACGGGCCGCTAACGTATACTGCAAGATTTTGATTGTTCTCACGTGTAAGTAGAATAGAATAGACGTTCATTGCTTATAATATTTTACAATGAATCGCTTATCATATTTTAAAATAAAAGTTTAAATTGATTGCTGTACGAAATTAGTGAGTTCTGTAAATATTTTCTTAAAACTTTGGATACTTTTATGGTTTCACTGTCTGTAAAATACATCATGCGTTACTTTATGAGCAGTAATTTTAATAAGTATCAATAAATATTGATAAAGGCTGTTGCAAAACCTAAAATAGCTTTAGTTAACGCTCTGATTCAAGTCTTAATCTCGTTGTGTTACCATTCTTGAATAATAGTCATATCTTAGGTATTCTTTTCGCATTTTGCGTCTTACTTACTTACTTCTTTAAAATATGTAATAACCAAAGCGTTATTAATTTCAGCGATTACAGCAGTACTTGGCACAGCGTGGGACTTCACATTCGACACAGCGTCATTTCACTCTAAGAACCACGCGGACAGCATTATGACTGTCCTGTCTGTTACCGTGATAATGTCATCCTTACTCACAGAGGCAGCCATCGGCATGAACAGGATAACGCACATTCTCTCCTGTTTGAACCAAATCCAAAAGGTACTTCACATTACAAGAGGGCGATTCATGTGATGTATTATTTATCCATTACCTATATTTGATGACATTATTGCATTAGGCATTATTGAGATTAAATTGATTTACTTCATTTTTGGTTTGTCTGTCTTTTTTTGTTTTACCATCTCCATGTTTACACAACTTTGTCTGATTACTTTATCACTTGTCAAATCTATTGAACCGTTTTCAGATTGACAGTGAATTGGCTCAATACGGACCTCGTAAGTCCTTCGAGATGCTACAATATGTTCTGGCAGTGTGGTCACTCCTCGGTGGACATATTATTGTCATAACAGATTTCGCCATATTGCTTTATGAAATTCTACTACGGCATGGTGACTGTAAGTATAATATAAAAGTAGACTCCAAAGAATTCACGTTAGTCTTAACTAATGAATGATTAATAATTTAAATAATAAAACAAATAAATTCAAAATGTAACGTTTGGTATTAGGACGACGGGACCCTGGAAGGTGGTGGTGGTTAACTCAGTTTTACAAGATTTAGAGCTAATAAAAAAGAAATTGAAAGCAATTGGTTTGGAACTAAATTCAGACAAACGTGATTTTATTATTAATGACAATTTGGATAACCCTTTGATTTATCAAAATTCTTTCGTGCCATATATAAAAAATCATCAATAAATGTTCTTTCCGCCTCCTTGGGTCTCCTATTTTTGACGACGCTTTTGGAACTTTTATAAATGAAAAACTACAACATTTCTGTTAAACCTCGGATCGGCTTTATAAAATTAATATTTGCTTTGGCTTTCACGATTATTCGGCACTGTCTTTTTGTTCCAAAATTTACATATTACTTGCGGTCCTCTCCTTTTTGGAAACATTAAGCCCTTTTGGAAAACATTGATAATATAATTCGGCACACCTTGACCAAAATTCTAAATCTTGACATGAACGACCCAGTGTGGCTTCAAGCGACCAGTTCGTTTGGGCGGCCTCGGCGTTCGCAAAATTACCGATGTAAGTCTACCAGCTTTTTGGCCTCGGTCCACGGCAATAAGGAATTGACCAGGAAAATTCTAGAACCCACACTGGTTAATTCTGAAGTGCCATGCAAGACTGATGCCATTAACTCTTGGAAAATGGCTTGCCCGAGCTCTGACTTACCCCGATATGGGCCGCTCTGTAGCAAGATGAGAGAATATCTTTTAAGTACTGCAACCAGTGTTGCAGAGCGCGCCCGTGGCTGTGGGAGAGTGGGAATCGGGGCTATGGCTTCGAGCACTTCCATCAACATAGTTCCTATGTTGGACGATACAACTTTCCGCATCGCTTCTTGCCTACGCTTGGGAGCGGTTTGCAATTCTCCGCATCGCTGTCACTGCGGTGAAGCCGTCGACAGTCTTGGCCACCATGACCTATCGTGCAGCAGGAGTGCTGGGCGTATTTCCCGACATGCCCACATTAACGACATACTCCGTCGAGCTCTTGTCACCGCCGAAGTACCAGCTCAGCTTGAACCGAATGGTTTGGTACGCGACGATGGGAAGAGACTAGACGGTATGTCCTTATTACCTTGGAAGAAGGGCAGGCCTCTGGTATGGGACGCGACTTGCGTCGATACCCTTGTGCCATCACATCTTCCAAGCACAGCTGGATCGGCTACCGCTGCTGCTGCATCAGCGGAGACCCTGAAACGGCGCAAATACGGGAACCTATCTGGTAAATATGCATTTGAGCCGTTTGGGATCGAAACGAGCTGGGGCCATGGGGGCCTAGTGCACGCGCTCTGTACAAAGAAATCGCCAAAAGGCTGATCGACGCTTCCCGTGACCAGAGGGCTGGTTTATATTTCGCAGAAAGATTAAGCATTGCTATTCAACGTGGCAATGCTGCCAGCCTTCTGGGCACGCTACCAGCCGACAGCGTTGCGGAGGAATTTTTTAACGCGGCTTAGTGGGTTATTTGCTTTTCTTCTTCTGTTTTGTTATTATTATTTATTTAGTTTTACTGGTTTAGGTTAGGATAGTTACATAAGTAGTTTTATTCTGTTGTACTATTACAATATGTTATTTGTTACACTATTATGTATGTTTAATTAAGTTATTACTTTAATAAATCACAAAATGGAGATAAAAAATATTTAAATTGAAACAAAAAAAACGATTTCAAATATATTTCCTCAATCTCAGATGGGAATCTCCTGTTTTAAAACTTCAAGTTAACATCATTCCCAATTTCCTAAAATCCTGAGCCGTGAGTATGATATGTTTTACTTGTATAATTTTCACTGGTAGGTATTTCTTTCAGATACAAAGGAGAGCTTATACGCGGCGTACTACGTGGGGTTACTCATGATGAAAGTGTTGATGCTGCAAATATTTACAATCAATATGACAGTGCTGACCTCCTTCAACCAAGTCAATGACTGCCTCGACCAATTATTACGGCAGCTACAAACTGAGAGTAAGTCTAAATATTATTTTTAGGCAAGTATGTTGGATCACGGCCATTATGAAAATTATTCTGGCTACCGGTCGCTGCTATTCATGGGGTTGAACTGCATGCCACCTTTGGAAAATAAATTCCAGATTCCTTTGTCCAGTTCTTCTTAGGATAGTGTTTTATAATACAGCCTTTAGCAGTCCACTGCTGGACATGGGCCTCTTAATTTGCGTCCCAATAGCATGGTTAGTCTAAGGAGGGTTTGGCCATTATACCATGCTAGCCAGGTGGATTGGTAAAGAATTCGAAGTCAAGTTTTCCGTCTGTTCCTAAAGATACTTTTACATAACATAACTTCACGCCTTTTATCCCCGAAGGGGAAGGCAGAGGTGTATTACTATTATTAGATACTTTTAGTTTCGTGTAGTATCTTTAGTTACCACTTGCGACGCCCACGGTCGGAAATGGGGTTGTATTCACACTAGACACGTCGTATTCTGAACATCACCACATAGTGATGAAACACACCTTTCAAAATTTAAAGATTTATGTTTTGGTAATTCCTCCTTAGGATAGTGTTACTTATTGCTTTTTCTTTACGCAGATGTACTAAACGAATCACCAAAGTCAGCGCCGATTACGTTACGTCGTCTCGGCTTGCTATTCTGCAGTCTCCGCGACGTGGTGCAAGATCTCGACGAGTGCCACGGTATCCTGATGGTGCCGCTCATCTCATCCTTCGTAGTTCATCTTGTCGTCACGCCTTACAATTGCATTAGCAGGATATGTATGTATTTCTTTATTTATTTTGGTGGTTTCACCTACTTATAAACTATAGAAGTTATTCTGCTTATTCTTGGCCACTAAAGGGATTTGCCCGTCTTTCACAGGACGAAAGCTTTTCGTAATTGAATATTTTATGTTACAGTTGGCAACAAGGCAGACTTCTACAAAGCGATATCGCAATCATGGTGGTTTTTCTACCATCTTATAGATATGGCCATCCTTGTAGAACCGTGTCACCAGAGCCACAATCAGGTATACCAATTTACCAATTAAGGCCCAGTTTCCCAACTTATGGATTTATCTGCCAGATAACTTCATATCAGTCATCATCATTCATATTCATCAATGATTTATCTGAGAAATTAATTTAACGGGAACTTATCATGAATATCTCCAACTTGACATGCTTTTTGCAAAATCTTACGTGTGAAAAGCATTTTGACTTTTCTTGTAATGATAATTTAAATTAAATACATAAAACATAACTTACTAATATAAACGCAAAAGTGTGTGAGCGTGTGGATGTACGAACAAGTAGATGATTGTTATTCTTTCACACAATAACTGCTGAACGAATTTCGATGAAACTTGGCAGTCATATAGCATTACAATAGCGCATTTGTACCTTTTGTCACGATAATCGACCCCACGCGGGCAAAACCAGAACAACAGAAGCCAGTTATTTCTTAAGACAATAATTTACACGCTTTTCGATTTCTTTGATAAAATTTGAATAAACGCTAAAGTTGCTTAAATAGTTACAAAAAGAGCAGAGAGAAACTTCATTATTATGTTTATCTGTTTATATTTCTTTGTATGTTCTGTATTTATTACTTAGTATAATATTTTAAGACTAAGCTAGTTTTTGTTTTTTTGTAAATAAATGTCCGAAAGTTGATTATAATATTTATATCATCATCATCTTCCTAACGTTATCCCGGTTGCATCCGAGATTTACACCAGGGATGTTGCGGATGCAGATTTTTTCACATCCGCGGATGCGGATGCGGATTTTTGCTGACCCACATCCGCGGATGCGAATGTGGATGCGGATGTGAACAAAATACGGACGCAAAGTAACAATCTGTTTTTATTTAATAATTAAAGTACAAATACTAAGTATTTTAATAATCAAATTTTAACACAGGAGATTTTATGAACAGAAGGATAGCTCCGCAACGGTTCGTATATTTGTTATTTAATAGCGCAGGATTACCTGAGCTACGAAATAACTGTTCACTTGGAACACTAGCTGGTGGGGCTGACAAGAATTTGCGTGCTATTTTAGATAAAAGTAATCCCTTAATCCCTTTCAATCCGGTTTCCGTTCGGGTCATAGCACAGTCACATCCTTAGTCAATGTTACGGACGACATCAGGGCTGGTATGGAAGGCGGACAGTTCACAATTTTATGTCTACTTGATTTTAGTAACGCCTTTAATACGGTAGATTTTGATATTCTTCTTGGACGCCTCTGTTCTCTTAACATATCTCCTACGGTGATTGATTGGTTTCATAGTTACCTGTGTGGCCGCCGACAACGTATACATATCGAGAATTCACTTTCTTCTTGGTGTAATACAAATGCCGGTGTGCCCCAGGGCGGCGTATTGTCTCCTTTACTCTTCTCAATATTCATAAATTCTATCTGTAATAACCTTCGCTGTTCCTATCACCTTTATGCAGATGATCTCCAGATATACACACAGTCAACACTGTCGCAGATGTCATATTCGTTAGATATCATTAACAGTGACTTGGCACAAATCAGCAAGTGGAGCAAATCTTTTGGGCTTAAACTTAACCCTACCAAAACTCAAGTCATTGTTATTGGTAGCTCTAGAATGAAAAGTAAAATTGACTGGTCTTTACTCCCTCATATAATCTTTGATGGCACTATTATTAATATACAAGACAAAGTAAAAAATCTGGGTCTCACTATCGACTCTACTCTTACTTGGGGACCGCAGATACAAGAAGTGAGTCGTAAGGTGTTCGCTTCAGTTGGTTCACTGAGGCGATTGAGAAACTTCCTGCCCACTGCTACTAAAATTGCCCTCGCTCAGTCTCTTCTGTTACCCATTATTGATTATGCAGATGTCAGCTATCTAGACCTCGCCGAAAACCAGCTAGATAAACTTGAGCGAATTCAAAATGTCTGTATAAGATTCGTATTTGGCTTGCGCAAATACGACCATGTTTCACAATTTCGAACACAGCTCAAGTGGTTACCAATTCGACATCGCCGGAATGCTCACATTCTCACTTTACTGTACAATATATTGTTTAACCCTTCAACTCCCTCCTATCTTAAAGGAAGATTTGAGTTCCTTCATGATACACATAATAGATATTTAAGGTCATCAGAAAATTTGAGGCTTAAAATGCCAGTACATTCCACGGCATTTTATGACAATTCCTTCACCGTAACTGCTGTTCGCTTGTGGAATAAATTACCACTGCACATTAGGCAAGCTAAGACGGTAGCAAAATTTAAATCTTTAGTGAAGGAATATTACCTTTCATTATAATTTATTATAATATATAGTTATAATTTCTAAAATATTCTATAATTAAAACATGGCTATAGTTTATGTGTGTATAATTATGTGTTTTGTATGTTTATTTATATATGTATTTGTATGTATGTATGTATATGTATATTTGTATGTAGGTACATAGAGTAGAGATTATGAATAGGTATATATGTATGTGTTTAGAAATATATATGTATTATAACTGTTACACCTACAACTACCACTATTTTCTGACCAATAATATTTCCATCCAAAGGTTGCCTGGTAGAGATCGCTATAAGCGATAAGGCCGCCCATTGTACTTCGCTTTTTTTGTATGATATCCTATGTAATATTTCTGGTGTACAATAAAGCATAAAATAAATAAATAAATAAATAAATAAATAAAAGCTTGAACTCGCTTCGATTAACACTCCACCACTTAAGTAAGGTTTCTCATTTAAACCGATACGCTTTTTATTGCGGAAATCAGGTAACTCCTTTTTAAGAATTGCGCCAGAGCTGACAATTTCTGATGTTTCTTGTGTCTCATCTTCACTTGATGAATCGAGCATCATGGCAAGATCACTCTATAGGCAGGACTGATGACCTGAAACGTGACTGGCATCCGCATTCCCTGATGCTCCGCATCGATTTATGCGGATGCGAATGCGAATGCAGATGTCTGAATTGAAGCGGATGTTCCGTAATTGCGGATGCGGATGCGAATATTCGCAACAACCCTGATTTACACTACACGCCTTGGAGCCCGACGTCCGATCACTGGTCTAACCAGATATGACAGAATATTAACTTTTCCACAGAGCGGTTGCGATCTGGCCTCCGCAACCCAAAGGGATAGCGATATTCCATGGTTTAGACACTTTAGACCAGTATCAGTTTATTTGAGAGTACTGACTCCCCGTACCGACTGTCAAAGATCTTCATGTCAGCCGGGACCGACGGTTTAACGTGCTCTCCGAGGCACGGTGCAAGCGATAATTAAATTAAATTTAATTTAATACGCACATAACTTCAAAAAGTCGGTGGTGCACGCCGTGGATTCGAACCCGATACTCTCTGCATGGCATTCCGTTGGTATCTTCACTAGGTTGTCGCTGCCTTTAAAATTGATTATAATATATATGCAGGTAAACCGTATGAAGCTGTTGATCAGTCAACTGGTGCGCACCACTCCGCCCACGCAACATGAGCTCCTCTCAGAGCTGAACGTGTTCTACAAGCTCCTCACCGTCAAGGATGTCGTCTTCACCCCCATGACCATGTTTACGCTGAACAGGAGCCTTGTCGCCACAGTAAGAAGAATAAAATGTTGTAATAATAGCTCATGGTTTTCTGTTTCAAACCAAAGGATGAGCAATCTATTGTTTTTATGGTGATTTATGGTGAAGGTTTATCCATGCATATTAGGACCATGTATTGGACATAAAAGGAAGCTGTCCAGTCAGGCTTAAAAAGATATGGTGGAGGACACTCTGTGTGATCCAGAAATGTTTGTTTCTAGGCGTGCTTTGTTTTTTTGGCGTTGACTGAATGTTTGTCAAGTCCTCTGCGGCACAAGACTTATAAATAATGCAGGAAGTGGTCTTCATAAAGAAAAATACAATATTAATAACCACATATTTATACTTTCAGATCATTGGCAGCGTCACAACTTACTTGGTCGTCGTAGTGCAATTGTAAATAAGTGAAGAGCTTGTTCAATTTCGACGAAAGACAAAGACAAATATGACTTTATAAGCAATGAGAATGTGTTGAATATATAAGCATGAAATTTAAACGAGTTCAATATTGCGTAAAATTCTGAGCGGCTCTAAAGCTCCGCTAAATTATAAGTAGCTGATAACATTGCTGTAGCTCAGAGACACTTTGCTGGCTTTAAAACTCTGTTCTATCGAACAGAGTTTTAAAGCCAGCAAAAAATGAGAAATATTGCTAAGATAAATAATATTTAAGCAAGTGGCACGAGACCACTTCCTTGTATTGTTAGGAAAAACAAAAAGTTACAAGATAGTAAATAAAGTGTTAGTAAATAATATGTAGCTTCATTTACGACAATCTGCCTCGTTGGTCTCGCGGCATAGACTGCCTCGTTGGTCTCGCGGCATAAATGTGCGCGTGGGATTGGGTCTCGGGTTCGGTTCCCGGGTCGGGCAAAGTGTTTTTGGGTTTTTCCGTTAGGAAATTCTCAGTAGCAGCACGGAGTCTGATAATGTGCCCGGTGCGGCAATAGGCTCGCCCCCTATTACGTGGGACCTAAAAATTCATGGCGAAATGTGGGTGTAATATTACACCTCTGCCTACCCCTTCGGGGATACAGGCGTGAGTCTATAAATAATTTACGACAATACCTTTAAACCAAATATATATAGTATCCATATATAATAGAACAGTAGGTAATAGGTATAATTTATAAAATGTGGTATGATGGTCCCACGATGGGCGCCAATATTAGACAGACGTCCCCGAGAAACGGGAACAAAAAGGTAGGCATTCCAGAGTCCACAGTTTTGGCATAGTAGAAATTTACTAGCCTAAGTGCATTTTTTTTTGTTTCTACTGTGAGATGTAGAGGCCCTTCTCTACTTTTTTTTACTCCTAAGAAATAGTCCATAGATTGAATGGGTTCTACATTGCATTGTCGAATAAGTCATTATTACCGCTTATAGTTTGGTAGGCCACATAAACCAAGAGTAACAAAGGGACCACACAACTAATCACTGCTGGCTGCAACGTTTCAAAACAACAGAATATATTGTTGAATATATTGTTACGAGCTGGGGTTCGGTGATAAATTATATACACTATGGCAGAAAAACTGCACTTTATTTACTAACACAAACACTATACACACTTATTTCTCAACACTAATAAAAACACACTTATTTAAACACTAAATTCTCAACACTAATAAAAACACACTTATTTACACCACTAGAAACACCACTAAACACTTCCGACTTACTTCCTTCGCTTGATGATTATCGCTCCGATATTCAATTGTAACTATATCTGTGTCGTGCGTTTACGCGGTATTTATACCGGCCGGAACACATAACTAGCCTTTTCGAGACGACTCACGAAATTTCTGGTAACGTGTAACGTGTTTCTAGATGTGTGTTATTGTTCTATTTACACCAACGCCATCTATTAGAGGATAGATGAAACAGCTTTAAACAACCGATACCTCTAATCTCATCTAGTTCACCCATTCACTGATATATCATATTTTCAATTCGTAGCAATATCAATGATAATCATTGAGCTCTAAACTGGAACAGGATTTTAAATGTTTGTAAGACATTTTAAAGGCGAAATTCTATCAAATGTATTATATAGACGAAATAAAAGTAGGTCATTCAAGAAATATTCCTTCCTGTAACTTCTAATCGATGTTTACTTTTTTGTCTTCTTCTTGTTATTTTATTGTAGACCACTATAAACTGCTCTATGGCTAGGACAAAGCAACGAAAACTATTAATTATCCATCAGCACATACTTTGTGGCTATATTTGTTTAACCACCATTCTTCAATGGCATGGTCATGTCAACAAGCTGTCAGTTATTTTTCAATAGGCCAGTTTAATGATAACAAAAGGTACTCGATCTCGCTCCGATAATAACATAATTAATTTTGTATTTTGGCCTCAAAAATCAATTTGGGTTTTAGTGATTATTTAACATACGTACTTATTAGCATTGTAAATAGATTTCCAAAAGTTTACAGTCTGTTAGATGCGAAGACGGCTGGACCTATCTGGTATTTAATTCCTTTTTATTTGATATGTTGCACTTCCTAGGTGACCCCATTGTCATAGACTCAGAATATTAAGATAAGAATTGAGCGAGATTAAGGCCCAATTTCACCATCTCTGGATGTCATATCTTTAAGATAAATTAAAAATTGGAACGAAGTTCGTATGACTTATCTGACAAATTACTTTAACAGAAACTTATCAAAAGTGGTGAAGCCGGCCCTAAGAAAATTCTTTATATTACCTAAAATCAGGGAAAGCGCCATAATATTTGTCGGATAACATGGATGCTAAAAGGTTTTGTTAGTCACAATGTATACGGATAATAGAGGGGGACGCGGATTATTAGAAGTACACATCCGCAATAAAGTACTTGGAGAACTCCTAAAGAATTAACATCCCTTCGCTAGACACAAAATATTTTCGAGAAGTACATAAGGCTATATTGTAACTTAGACAAATATAATCAATTATATTCTTTAACTCCATGAAGAAGTTTTTAACCAGCAAATCAAGATGATTTTGACAGATATAATTAAAATGAATTTTTGGTAATAAAAGCTATGTACTAAAAACATTGGGATAACTTAGGGGTGATTCCGCCGAAATTTTAAGTCAGTTAGTGGAATTTTAATGCTCGATTGGTACAATTCTGGTATAATTACAAAAAAGTAAATAGGTAGGTGGTTTAATAAACAATAGTGTTTATGGGACAAGGACAAAACAATTATCCTAATATCACGTTGCATAATTATACACGTACATAATTTGGTTTCAAATTACCTACATAGAACTTTGTAAGCAAGTCAACAATGATGCACAAAGGGATACACTATGTTGGATATAATATAACGACAGTACTTTAAAGCAAACAGTGTGATAACGAATATAATGCAAGCTTTGAAGCTCATAAACAACGTGCTGGTGTAAAATAAATAATATTGAAAGTTATCTGTTCAAATTTCATTTTCATGAAATGCTGAATTTAATACTTTTTGACTGAACTATTCTTCTTACGGGCAATTTTAGGTGCGTTATTTTCATAAAATTTTACTACATTATGAAATAAACTAATAGGAGTAGGTATCCATATTTTTATAAAGACCCTAATACAGACAATGTAACAATATGGTAGTGTCTCTCTTCTGCTGACCACAATATGCTCGATCATTTCATGAAATGGGCAATCTTGCGTGATGGCCACGACATATTTATCAATCAAAATCATCCTGCATTATTTTTAGTTCACTGTTGTACTATATGCCTGACCCAATTGCGTCAAAATAGCAATGTGAGATATAATGGCCTACGTATACCACGTGGACCAGACTGGATGGCAGACTGCTTGATGTTGAGTTTTTCCTCTTTCGTATATGGGAGACCGGGTATGGTTGTCACACGGGTTGGTTGTCACAGAGGTCATAATAGAATATCGAGCGGTCGAATAATTCCATTAAACGGCATGTCGGAGAACGCTGACATGAGGTACAAATGGATGTGCTACTCCCTCGCTCCTACCACGCCGTTTTATTGTCTGTTATGGTCTCTGTGACAACCAACCAGTGTGACAACCATACCCGGTCTCCCCTACTATATGACATAATCCGTTACCGTTGATCAAAATAAATTAACGTAATCCTAAGCAGAGCAATATGAGTCCTCAAGGCGCCGACAGTGAATGCATCGTCTTCGGGGCCTTCTCCTTCGTGCTGAGACTGTCACGGGTGTTCGCCATAGCTCCCCTGCGTTTTGACAGAGTGCCGGACGGCTGGCGCATTCGAGTCTCAAAGGGCTACAGCTGGTATGGCAAGATAGCAACTCTTGTGTTCGGTGAGTGGATGAATACTAAATTCTTATCATTATTTTGGAATTCTGACGCAATCATAATTTTTTTAATAACTTTAACTTGGCATGAGTAAATTAAAGTATATTTTCATTGCATTTATTGGTCGCTAAATGACCAGAGCGCAAGGTACCCGACAGTGAAAGGTGTTTAGTACATTGTACATAGTAATAGTATATTGCAGAGATCAGGTCGAACGGCAAAATATTACATATAAGAATTGTTGCCTTATGTCGATTATATTCTCTGATAGACCTCGTACCCTCTCGAACCAACGCATCCGTAATGGGACAAAGAAAATTTTACTACTTTAAAAATCTTGTTTTATTACCGGTAGAATAATTTATTGATCATTTTCACTGAATAGCTCAATATTTTTCTAAAACTTTTAGATAAATAGATAGATAGATATACGCTTTATTGTACACCAACATAGCATTAAACAGTACATATTTTATAAAGAGACTTAAAACTACGATAATGTACAATCGGCGGCCTTATCGCCTGCGATCTCTTCCAGGCAACCCTGAGGTGGACAGGAATGATATGAGCATAAATGTGGAGCGGTGGTGTAGTTGCTAAAAATAATACGAAAATCTTAGATACTATATACATACATACATATATATACATTATAGTTCGGATAAATATACGTACATAAATAAAATACAACTAAGTATTAACACTTTCACGGACACTGACGTTAACTAGATTCTATGAAAATAACACTAAAATTTTGCATACAAAATTATATCACGCCTATAGCCGAATTGTCGTAAAAAGTGAATCTATATACTCTGATTATGACGGTCCGCCTAGTGCCGATACCGTCTAGAGGCGGACTGCCCTATTAAATAATTTAGTTTACCTGCGCAATGACACACCGCCTATAGACGGTGGCCTCTACAAGTACTCACGGCGTCTATGATCTTCCTCAAACAAGTTTATGTAATTTTTAGGTGATAATCTAAGCCGTTTACATCTGGTCGAACATGGTACAGGACTTAAAGAATCGGTATCACCATCAGATATTTTAGATATCTTTCCTAGCCGATTTTTTTCTTACGGGAGCCATCTCCGAACAAAAATATCAATCAGAATTAATTATCATATAAATATAATGCGTATATCTTGTTTAATGCATAAATATATATGTACAGTATATAGAAAAGATACTTTTTTACATAAAACGCAATATACTTACCTCCTAACTACAGCCGATCACGACGAACACTCCGGTCAAACGACGAAAAACACGGGCTCTGCTCGCTGTGACACTGCGCAACTGGCGGGTGCGGGTAGTATAACAAGCGTACGGCTGCAGGCGGTATGTCACACACGCAAGCACGTTGATGTGTGAGTGGGGCTTGGCGACACGATCTCGAAATATTGTTTTATTTTTTTTGCTTCGACGCTAGGTAAATTGTAAGTGAGCGCAATATGACACTGAATCACGTGACTCCTAACTAATCTACGCAAATCAAGGCGGTTGTAGACGGTTCGTCAATTATAACTGGATAAAATTTACCGGCTATGGACGTTACGTCGTATTAGGCTGCCTGAAAACTACGCCTCTGGGCGTGGCGTCCGTGAAAGTGTTAAATATTACATAAAATAAAATGCAAATATACAATTTACCTACTTACATACATTATAGAAATATAAGAGACAGTCAAGACAGACAATACAAATGGAGTAAATAAGGCTTATATAACAAGAAAATCATCAAATTAAATCAGATAGTGATTTTTGATCAAGGTTTTGAAGATATTTAACGATTTTGCTTTTCGAATCTCCAGGGGTAAAGCATTCCACAGACGCACAGCTTGAGCAGTGAAAGATTTCGAAAAGTAATTCGTGGAATGCTTAGGCATCCTCAGTGTTAGATCCTCAGACGACCTCAAGGATTTCACATGTGTGTCATGAACGAACACAAAAAGTTCTTTAAGATAGGAGGGAGTACTAGGATTAAATAGAACATTGTACAATAATGTTAGAATGTGAGTATTCCTGGGAAGACGAATTGGAAGCCACTTGACTTTACTGCAAAAATCTGAAACGTGATCATATTTGCGCAGTCCAAATATAAATCGTATGCAAAAGTTTTGGAGACGCTCAAGTTTATCTAGCTGCTCTTCAGTGAGATCAGGATAGCTGACGTCAGCATAGTCAATAATGGGGAGAAGTAAAGATTGGGCAAGTGCAACTTTAGTGGCAGTAGGAAGAAAGTTGCGTAGCCTACGCAACGAGCCAGCCGATGCGAATAATTTACGACTCATTTCTTTTAATTGTGGTCTCCAGGACATGGTTTCGTCAATGTAAATGCCCAGATTCTTTACAATTTTGCGAAAAGGAAGATCTTTTCCATCAAATCTGATTTGCGGAAGATCAACCCAGTTAATTTTAGAAACCATTTTAGGGCTGCCGATAATAATTATTTGAGTTTTATCAGGGTTGACTATCAGTCCATATCTCTTGGTCCATTCACAGATACGTTCTAAGTCTGTGTTAATAGTAACACAGGCTTCTGCCAACTTAGTTATAGGGGCTTGCGTGTAAATCTGTAAATCATCTGCATAAATGTGGTAGGATGAAAGTAGTTGATTTGAGATGGAGTTTATAAATATGGCGAAAAGTAAAGGAGATAGCACGACACCCTGGGGCACACCGGCAGTAGTGTAAGACCAAGTGGAATAAGAGTCTTCTATGTATATACGTTGCCGGTGACCAAACAGGTAACTACGAAACCAGCCAATTGCCGATGGAGATACGTTAAGAGAGCGTAAAATGCCCAGTATGATGTGAAAATCCACGGTGTTAAACGCGTTGCTGAAGTCAAGTAATGTCAAAATCGTAAGATTTCCACAATCCATATATAGCCTTATATGGCGTCAGTTACGCGGGCCAGAGCAGTGACAGTACTGTGACCAGGGCGGAAACCAGATTGATAAGGATTTAGGAGCGCATTTTCACATAGAAAGGAAGTGAGCTGTGAGTGGACTAGACGTTCAAGGACTTTCGACAGGAAGGGTAGTAAGGATATGGGACGATAATCTGTGAAGGTACTGGGCTTGAGGTTCTTTGGTAGAGGAATTATATGGGCATCTTTCCAGTCCGATGGAAAGATGCCACGAGCAATGGAAAAATTTAGAATGTGACAAAGGACTGGAAGAATTTCGTCTAGGACGGGAAGGATCATTTTGCGACTGATACTGTCACTACCGACTGCGTTGGATGTAACTGCCAATATACTCTTCTTAACGTCACAAGCGATAAATGGCGAGAAGTTAAAAGGAGAATACTCAGGAGTTGGCAAAGATGAAAGATGTTGTAAAGTGGCTCTTTTCATATTACCATCAAAATTGGAAGAAGTAGAGAAGTAAGTGTTGAGAGAATCTAGGTTAACATTGTTTGGAGTGGATTGATGCCGTGTCTTACCAACTCCCAGAGTTTTAAGAAATTTCCAGTCCTTAGCTGGATCACCGTTTTCAACGGATTTATGAATGTGTTGGCGTTGCGCATTCCTACACACCTTGTTACAGAGATTTCTAATGGCAACGTATTTTTCTTGGTTCAGAAGAGTAGGCTTGTTCTTCAGGCTTTGGCAGCAGATTTTTTGGCCATAATCTTTTTGATGTCTTCAGTTAGCCAAGGTACCGGTAAATGTTTTAGTTTGATGGAGCGGATTGGCGCATGGACGTCGTAAAGCTTGATGAGATTATTTGTAAAGATTTGGACTTTAGAATCAATGCACTCTGAAGAATACAAAGGCTCCCAGTCTAGGCTAACGCTATCCGCACGCAATTTGTCATGATCCATGTCACTAAAGTTGCGCTGCAACACAATCTTGGGCTTCGTTTTGGGAGTGCATATTTTATATGATATATAAATAAGGTCATGATAGGAGAATGCATCCGCTGTACATTGACCATGCTTGTGAATTAGATTAGGGGAAGATACTAGAATGAGGTCGAGCAGAGAAGGAGTACAATTAGGAAAGTGATGAGTTGCGTTAAGATTTAAAATTGACATATTGCAAGACTCCGCGACATGACGAAACGATGTAGCATGGGAATCCTGTTTAAGGAGGCAGGTGTTAAAGTCGCCCATCACTATAGTGTGACCATATAAAGGAGTTAAGTTTTAAAGTATTTGTTCAAATGTAGAAAAAAAATTTACACGGTTAGAGGGCGAATAGTAAACACCTAACAGGACTTTTGTGCGGCGTTCTTTTAATTTCCAAATGAAATATTTTTTGGGTATTCTTTTAAAAGCGTTAATGGATATTTCTATCTACTTCAGAATATACGAAGAACTTCTAGTAAAATACATTAGAAATCTATCTACCAATATAGACATTTTCTTTCAGTGATGTTGTCGTTGGTGTCAGTGATAGACAGCTTCACAACGCACATAGGGTCACCGATGATGAGTAGTCTGGTGAACAGGCGGCTCATGTGGTGCGCAGACCTCGCCAACGCGGCCACAGTGACTGTCGCCGCGGCGGGGACCAGCGTCAACAGGATGAGAAATCTGATCGACAGCATAGTTGTCATACAACAGGTAAGTCGGTAGTTCTCTTGGTGGCACACGTTGGTGGAACTGCCATCGAAACATCTTAGGTCCATGGGCGTATATAGCAGGCTGATCGGATGGGTCGTGCTCACCCCAGTATAGTCTTGTGCCGACCCCAGACTTTTGGTTACTGATTCAGAATTCTAGGTGGGACACCTAAGAAACTTCCCAACATTGTTTTATAAAGACCCAGGCTCACCCTGAAAAATAAATCGAAATACGCCAATGCTTAGTTTCCATCACCAAACTATGTGGTAAAGCTGTAACACGAAGATTAAATTTAGCTGCAATGATAACTAAGAGCTAATAATTGAACCAAACAGTACTCATTCCAGATAACCAAAGAGCTGCAGCGTTACCATAAGCCGTCACTTGTGAATGAGCGTCAGAAGTGGTATGTAGTGATCCTGCCGCTTGTGCTCGGGTGTTACATCCTCACGATGGACGCTGCTCCGCGTATATACAGGGCGATCGTCGCAGACCAACCCGGTTAGTCACAAGTCACAAGTGTAGACTAGATGAAGACGTTTGGTCCATTCACATCAAACAACACGCACGGCATCATTCAATTATTTTTAGCTGCAATCTATGTAGTTACTTTGAGTGCTTTGTTATAGAATGTTGTACTTTAACATTTTGAAATATTGCATAGCAAAAAGGAAAACTGAAAGCATTAAAAGAGCTTATTTTCTGGTAATAAATAAGTTTTCCAAAATTATTTAGCTATGGTACTTATCTGGGGGCACAGCAGTGTCCCCAGATATCTGACGTGGTATTACATGGATCTCACAACCTTTTACGGTAGAAGAACTGAGTGGCGAGACTTGGTTTTTTGACAAGGATTGTTTTTATGGGATAAGTATTTTACAAGACAAGACAACAAATTATCATAAACTACGGATCTCGCCAAAACCTGATGTAGGTATATACCTACATCAGGTTAATAATTTTGTGATGGATGTTTGAGTTAAAATACATAATAATGCAGTGATATAGCATATGCTATATCACTGCATTATTATGTATTATTTAAATAAAAATAACGTCGGATCTCTTTCCCAGCACCACTAACGGTTTTTCACTTGTTCTACGGGTTGTTGCACATGACGTTACTGCTGGTGGTGATCCAGTTGTCTCTGATCACCATGTGGCTACAGCTGACGCTGCAGCTGCTCAACAGCGGCCTTCACAATCTGCTCCAGAATATGTACAAAGACAGTAAGTTAATTTTTTTTGGGTTCATTTGTGCCATTTTGACTTATTTAAATTGTTATTGCTACATCCAAAAGTCATATTTCACTTTTTGTTTGGTAAACTACTTAATGGAGAGCATCTACCGTCGAAATAAAGATAAAAATCATCAATATATTATTAGCAACATAAAGTGTCAAATCTCGATAAAATATGATTACAAAAATGGTGTTGCTTTTCCTTTAACATGAATGATATCTTCGCAATTAGTAGGTTAAACAAAATACAACAGTGATGTAAAAGCTACAAATTGCTTTAGTACTGCAAATTCTGACGGCGCGGCTTCGTCGTACGTAAAGGCACAATTATTATATTCTTCTGTTTCCTACAGTTTGATAAAATATTGATTTAAAGTTATACATGTCACAGAAGCACCATCAACGGTAACACAATTGTACCCTGAGGCAGTACTAGCCAGAAGAGACCGGCGACCGGTCCATAAGTCGGTCGTTGATGTTTTTAGTCCAACTGCGACGGGTATGAACAAAGGTAAGCTTAGTTTAATTTAGTTCATATTGGTAGTGAAGCTTGCTTTGGAAACGATGACAAGGATAATAAGAAAATTACAAGCATTAAAAATATAACATACAATTTCTACAAAATTAAAACTGTCAAGGTCGCCAAAGAAATCTCAAGCAGAGATGGTGGTGGAGATGACCTATAAACTCTTGAAAGCAACAGCATAGATTGTGAAGATATGGATATCAAAACAGCAAAGATTTGCATTTTAGGGCTAGAAGCATCCCTAATCTGTGTGTGTGCTCAGGCCTTTGTCATCTTTGGTTCAATACTCGAAGATTTCGAGACTTATTTTTATTATTATATACAGGGTGTCACAAGACCCATCACCAAGCCAAAGTCTACTCGTTGTGGACATCATGTCAAGTCATACCTACTAACCAAAAATAATACCTGGGAAACGAATTACAATGCTCGAAATACCTACTTATCCATGAGGTCATAGGGCATCTAAAGAACATATTGGCGGGGTAAATGCATCGATTTTGTACCTAATTAGAAAAATTCCATACTAACTTTGAGCCTCAATATCTCCTGAACCAGTAATTTCCCAGGTATGGCACCGAAGTAAAAAATGTTCATAGTGATTGGTACAACATGGGATTTAAGTTTTCGTTTCTTTTTACATCCTGTATGTATGTTGATACTAATAGTCTCAAAAAAACTTAGATTACATCACTAGCTTTGTACATTCCATAGCAGCTTTTTTTATATACTACTAAGTTCCAAGCATTTCGAAAGTCTGAACTTTTCCTTTTTATATGGCAGGTCTACAGGCTGCTCCAGCGTTACTGAACCGTCTGTCGGAGCTGTACTGCCTGCAGTGCGACATCGTCCGGCGACTGAACGCCAGTGACGGCAACATGCTCATGTGGCTATACCTCTCACTGATGATGCACTTGGTCATCGTGCCTTATCGACTAGTTGTAGTCATATGTATGTTTAATTTGCATATATTTTATTGAATGTATTTTCAGTCAATTTAGATATGCTATTTGATGCTATGAATTTTCAGTTTAATTCCTACTAATATTATAAACCTTTATGTGTGTTGGTTTCCCTTGTGAACGGCGAGTCCAAGTCTAATCAATTATAGGGAAGAAAATGGTTAAACCTTGAACAAAAGGGGCCTATATACGGACATTAGCTCCCTTTGATTGCAAATAATCAACTGTATAGGTTGTACGCCAAGTATTATTTTTGTTTAAAATATATAATATTAAAACAACATATAAAGGTTCTTTTATAAATAATAATAATAATAGGCAAAAGCTAGTAAATTAGAAGTACAATGCGGCTTCACTAGTTGACTACTCAACCAAGCTTAAGCATAATATTCTATTGTCAAATGATCTGCTATGAAAACTATTGCATATATTTCGCATCAAGAGTGATGCTTTCCAAAGAATCTTCACTTAAAATAGCACTCGCACTCGCTTCCTTCACAACCAGTTCTTAAAAAGTAATTTCTTTATTTTCAGTTCAAAGTCAATTGTTCGATCCTCTGAACCTATCGGTGCAAGTGATTTGGACACTGTTTCACACCACCAAGCTGATGTTGGTTACAGAAACATGTCACCGAGTTCACGCTGAGGTACGCACTTAAACCTACTTACATATTTTGTTCACATCTCATTTGTAGTCACGGCTACACGACAAGCCATATAGTTTTTTTCTTTAAAGACTACGCCCGCATTAGGACTAAGTGTCGCTTACTACGACATTGTAGCGTTCTTACGTCGTAAGTCTTAGAATCATACTGCAACGGTACTTGACTTGTAAATGTGTGTACAAATAAGAAAATAAAAATATTTGAATTCTGATATAAATACTTTGATACCATTTTCTAGATGGACCACTAACATATGACTAAAAATCTTGAATCACACCAGTTTTATATTTGACTAATAACATTTTCAGTCATATTTCAACGTATACTTTATATCATCCACTTGTACTTTTAAATAATTTTCCATAGATGGCCCAGACTAAGCACTTGATCAACCAAATGTTGCGTTATACTTCTGTGGATGACTTCGCCATAATTTCTGAGCTGAAGTGGTTCTCCCGCCACTTCGTGCTGAACGAAGTCTCCTTTTCCGTGAAGCAGTTCTTCACGGTGGACAGGAGTCTTGCGGCTACGGTGAGAAATGCCTCAATAGTATTCATATTAAATATTCTTCTCAGATTCAACTGCCTAAATGCGGAGGGCATTCCAAAAACTGTATAGTCTGTGTATCCAAGTTTTACAGCAGTGACCACTTAAGACACTAGCTTTCTTGCTAAAGTCGGAGCTGAAGATATTATGTAGCTAGCTTGTTTTTTATGCCATATTTGGGTTATGGATATTGAAGCTTAATTGATAATACTGTGAGCCATGCGGGCAGAAGGTAAGGAGTTCAAATAACAATAATACAGTTAATATATATTTTTTTGTAAATCAGTAACAAACTGCAACACATTCATTAAGTAGATCGAACGATGATCGCTTCCTATCGTCCGCGGCGGGTATCAGATAGACTAAGATACAAATACAATATTTATGAAAATAAAATTAACGGTTATTATGTTTCAGATCATTACCAGCATCACGACGTATTTGGTTATTGCTATCCAATTCCTATAAAAGAGTGATTGAACTGTAAAATATTTTTTATTTTCACCAATATGATGGATTACTGAAAAACACACAAACTCTTAATCGTTATTACTTATTAGTCTGAATAAATCTGATCAGAAAACTTTTATGTTAGATACGAGCAAATCCATATCGTGTCAGTATACCTCCAACAGATGTTCGTAAACGTAATGGAGTTTATTTAGAACATCTATAGTAATATAATAACACATCATAATTCTCTGTAATTTTATAGTTAGCATTGGTTACCATCTTGGTTACAATTCTTTATTTTGGATGTCAATTAAATAGATTTGTAAATTAAAAGTATATTAAAAATATATATTTATTAAAATACTGATATTGAAACCCACAAAACATTGGCATATAAATTGTGACGTTTTACTTTTCAGTTAAGCTAAATACAAAATCATTTTCTAGTAATTTAAATTATTATTATTATTTTTTTAGCCTTAATTTCTAAAATTATTTTGTTATCCGTCCTTGATAATTGTCATATTAAACCAAACTAATAAAAACGTGTTAGAATATTGCTCTAATGTTTTTACTGTAAAAGTAGGTGCCTATTTCTTTTAATATTTAATTATATAATTTTATATTCTTATGACGGTTACTCAGTTCCTTCTTTTGTAATTATATTCTTCTAATAGTTTCTCTGCCGTGAGAGTACCGTCTTTGATTTCTTCTGGTTTTACGTCCAAACTAAAATCACTCTGAATACCGGGATACCCATCTTCAATGTGCCACACCTCATTTTCATAATTTTTGACGCCTTTGTCATTATTTTCATGATTATCTTTGTGTATCTTATTCTTAAGTATATTTTTCTGTGGTTTTATATTCATTTTGGCTACCTCTCTCTTGTCGTTTGATTTACAATCATCTCTTTTTAAAAAGCCATTACCATACTCATACGCTATTATTTTTGGAGTTTCATCACCTTCTATTTCTTCCTCACAGTTTTCTTCGCCATCGCTGTTATAGCTAGCTAATGAAGCAGTTCGTTTGAACTTAGTAATGTCATTTTTCTCCAACATTTCTGGAGTTTCTAGGACTGCGTTTATCAAGTACTCAAAAAGTGCCGGCACGCCCCTAAATATTTGCGCAAATTCATAGCTGGGATACTCTTCGCCGTATGTTTCTGTAAAAGTTTGTATGTTATTGCTCTTCAAATACTACCTAGGTACTCATTAGGTCACATTTCACAAGTAAATAATATGTTTGTCACCGTACGTTGTGTTTCACATTTGAAGTATTACTATGGGCAATGCATACTACTATGTACTGACGTATTGTAGCATAATGTTATTGTGCTTCTAGTAATGTTACATTTGTTAGCAAACCAAGATAAATATTAAATGTATATATTCTGTAATGCAATAAAAATGTCCTCATTACGGGATAAGAAAATACACGGTAAGGACTGATTTGTTTGAGAGTTCAAAGATCTACAGTTAATTTTCCCTAAGTGACCCTTATTATGTAATAAAGCTCAATAGTTTTCCGTCTCAAATTCCTTGCCACAAAAGGTGAAATAATTTTAACGATGAACATTTTTAAAAAGTGATTATAAACATAGTCCTTATTTTTTTACAAGTCCTATTTTGTATTCAAAACTAATTGAATTATACATTTACAAGCCCTTTATATATTATTGTGCTCATTTTAATTTTAAGACTTAATATAATTACTTATATTGTTGATTATGTTATTTAATAATTTTAAAATAAAGATGATTTCAAAACTGAAATTAAACAATGTTTTATTATTTACCTTCATTATATACACCATGAATATGTAACTTCAAAACAGCTACTACAAATAAAAATCGATTCACTTTCAACATTTTCAGCACTTGCAGTAGCGAGACACAGGCACGGGCCAACTAAGTTCATTTCATATTTCAACATGGCGTTCTAACATGTTCCTCGTCCGCAGATAAGATAAAGGACTAGTTATTATTCACTAACATTAATTTAAAAGTCGGAAGATAATGAAGTAGACACATTACTTACTTACTCTTTACTTGTTTGATTGATACTATCTTTTCCGTCATTGAAAACACGGAACTCTCAAGTGACACTGTCGCGGCCTCGAGGAAAACACTATCATTGGAGAACTTATTTTGAGGTTCTTTGTAGACAGAAAGAACACCCAGGCCACAATTATTATGGATTACGAACCACCGCCCTTTTAAGTCGATTCGAAATTAGCTCTATCTCAAATTAGGCTCACAATTATTATAATTACTTACCTACCTATTCCGTATCATCAAATAATCTTTGGCCGAAATTGTTAATCCGATTTTTGTCATAGATTCTTTTCGGTCATGCAAAGTAAACATAAGCCACGAGACGAACATGCCGATGAAAATGCAGGAAATATTAGCATTATTAATGTAAATTTTCAAACTAAAAACTAAAAGACACTGGCGAAAAGTGGGCGTTTAATATGCCTCTGCCTACCCCTTCGGGGAAATAGGCGTGAGTCTATGTATGTATGTATAATGATTACAAATTGCCGCCATTACACGAAAGACCTATTACAGTTCTGATAATTTCATCATTATACATTTTCTAAATCGCAGTAGCACTAAAAATAAACATCTCTGGAACTAAAACGAAATTATATGATCTATGCTGTATTGTGAAGCACGCAATTTGAATTTTTAAAATGCTATTATGAAAATTGCTCGTACATACCTAACAGCTCCTCTGACCTACGTATGAATGATATGTACTAATATAGAAATGACGATTATGATTGAGAACTAGCTTGAAACCATGGCTATGCTTGCATTTCAGTTTTAAATAAATATATTTTTATAGACGTGGACATAGGACATGTAGTAGGTAGGTGAAGTTTGATGATGATGCGTTTGCTATAAGTCACTGCAAGCATACTCTTAACATTGCCGATCTATTACGAACGTCAAGTACTTAAAGACAAGCTATGAATACTATAATATAAGATATTCTAAAATTTTCCATGATGCTATGGTATAGGTGCAAGAAGATGTAGGTACAAATATTATCTAGAACTGTTTTCCCTGTCGGTCCCTGTTTTTGTCTCAGGACAATAAAAGTTAGGCCACGGCGAAAGCCTTTGGGCTAAGAAAACTACGACATCACCATTGGTGGCACACCCTCATAAAAAATAAAGAAAGAAGGAGCTCGAAACAGTAGCAATCTAATAGACTTTTAAAAGCAGATTTCTTACTGATATTAGAATGTCGTCATAGATGCTGCCAATTACACGCCAACCGATAGCAACAGTAAAACTACGATACAGTGGCAGGGATGTAGCTGGAGTCGAATTTGAGGTAGGGCAACATTGGTTACAGGTAGAGCGGAAGTAAAAAAAAATATCAAAATTGATCATCTCCGAAGCACGGGCTTCTAAATCAATCACCATGACATATTAAGGATAAAATAGTTTATCTTAGTTTTTTGGTATTTTTAAGGTAGGGCACTGTGGTTTCAAAGTAGGGCATTGCCCCACAATGCCCCCCCTGGCTACGGCCATGTACAGTGGTAAGCAGAAGTGTACTTCGCAATTAATTTCATAACGTAAAAGTCTGAAATTTGTGTAATCGTAGAAAATTGGCCTAGAGAAAAAGATAACTTAATTCTACCAGAGATCCATATTGAACTCAGGTTCTCACAATTGGAGCTATGATAATTACCTACAGAGTACCTAACTTTATTCCACCATCATATCCAGCGGTGCAAGTTCAAAGTCACCCTCAAATTATTGACATTATCGTCGAATAAACAGCAATCATAGGTAATCACGCTATTACAGGGATCGTAAACTGTTTGTAGTTGTTATTTTCAAATTTCTTTGTTTTGGAAATTAATTGGAATGTGTGTTATTCAGATGTCCCGGACATAACCTTGTTAGGACCATAATAAAAGGTTTATAGATTGATGAACTTAGAATTATAATAAAGGATATTTACTCAGTATTAAATCGTTCAATTAGATAATTATGCCTAATTTTTATTTCCAAATAACCTATCATCCCTCTTTATCGGCAGTCAATAAAAGACAATGTCATGAACCTACAAGCACAATAAAATTAATCATAATACTATACTAGTAGGTACTACAAGCTATACTAAAGTTGTCATCATATCAATATCCTAGCTCCAATTATAATACCTAAATGCACCAGGTATGTACCTTATGTGTGGATACCGGTGGTACCGTATGTTCATTGTTACTTATGTGTGAATCAAATCTCATTTGACTAACTTTATCCCAAAAACACTATTTGTCGAAACCATGTAAGTTTAGATTTTACCTATAAATACCTACTAAACAATCATACATTAAAAATGTTGAGATAGTGTGACCCATGTCGACGCCTGCAAGCAATTACTATATAGAATTCTATATATACTGACCGGTTGCCCAATGCCATAACACTTTTGTGACGGCTGTGGTACAACATGACAAAAGTAATTTTCGCATTAATATGCACTGTTATGTTCGCACTGACTCTGTCAGTCAACACGCAAGTGACTGCTGCTGTGGGGAAGGACGGGGCTAGTCCAGCCAACCAAGACAGCAGTAGCAAGGAGACCAACAATTTGGATCTGGAGGCGGTTATGAACGAATGCAATGAAACCTTCCGGATTGAGATGTGTAAGTATGAGACCCTGGTAGATTTATGCTAAGAGTTTCTAAACTCTATCTGGTAGATCAAGCGTAATGGGTTTACCACTGAATTTTGGTCGATTTCCAGATTTACCTACTGAGTTTTAATTGGACACCAATTACATTTTTAATGAGATTAATCACAACATCATAAAATCGAGCACAAAAGGCATACAATTTTTGCTATGCGTTTTGACCTTTCTTTTATTTACTGAATAATGAGTGCTGAACAAATTTTAATATAATGTCATCTTACAGCCTATTTGGACTCCCTCAATCAAAGCGGCAGCTTCACCGATGAGACGGACAGAACACCGAAGGTATTTACTACAAATTACCCACATTTCTAATAGTTTTCCATCCAATATAGGACCTTATAACAAGAGGTCTGCCTCCGTGGTCCAGTGGATAGCGTATGCGACTGCTGATTGAAGGCCCCGGGTTCGATTCCCGGGTCGGGCAAAGTGTTACTGGGTTCTTCCCAATTCTCAGTAGCAACACGGAGTCTGGTGATGTGTCCGGTAACGACAATAGGCTCGTCCCCTATTACGAGGGACCTAAAAATTCATGGCGAAATGTGTGTGTAACATTACACCTCTGCCTACCCCTTCGGGGATACAGGCGTGAGTCTATAAAAAAATATAAAACAAGAGGCTCCCTAAGAAAGGCTATCGTTGCCTGTGAGAACAAGCAACAGAGGCTAACAGACTGCTATGGGTACTAGGTACTGCAGGGGGTATTGGGTTCAAATCCACAAGTGAGTAGTATCAAATTGCTTTTGCAACCTGTACTTGATAAGCGTAGTAACTGTAGACTATGGCTTAACCCTTGTCATTCTGAGACGAGGCCCGTGTCCATTATTGGTGGACAGTATATAGGGCTGATGACGATGATGAAAACATTTTTCTCCGTTGTCTTCCAGTGTTACGTAAGGTGTGTGATGGAGCGCATGGGTATCATGTCTCCTGATGACGGCACGTTCAACGCCGCCAGGGCAGCGGTGGTGTTCGCTGGGGAAAGGAATGGGAAACCCATGGAGGATATCGGGGACATGGCCGCTTTCTGTGCCACTGATAGAAGTAAGTATATGTTGAAGTAGTAACAGACAAAGAGCATATTATTATATGGTTTACCATGAAGAAAGAGTACTTTAGTGCACATTTTTGCTTGGGCTCGTGAAACTTTATCAAAATATTTTTACAATAATTCCCTACTAACACGTAGAATCTGACCACGACAATTTTCCAAAATTTTATTGAATTTATTTATCACCAGCGTCCTAATGTTACCCCAGTTGCATCCTACTTTTTTGTCCTGGAGCCCAGGGGCCGCTTACTGGTCTTACCAGATTCGAAACATTATTAGCTTGGACACTTGAAAAACACATTCTGTAAATGTCAGCATAATATGCTTTTTTGGAACTCAACATTCATCCTATGTTGCTTGTTTGAACATTTTCAGACGAATCATGCCGATGTGAACGAGCCTACAAGTTCATGAGATGCTTGATGTCGATGGAAATTGAAAAATATGAAACCAGCCAGTAACGATATATGACTATCATGTAACTTGACTCCAAAGACAACCTGATCATAACCGTTTGATTCATTCGGTTACGTTATGCAACAATATGAACTCAACCGGGGTATCATCTTTCGTCATTTTCTATTATTGTATTCAAAGTTTCCACAGGAAATCTGAATGTTTGGTGGTACTCACTTATACTTTCTGTTCAAATAGAAAATTTTGCTTTCTCGACCGCCGTTGCCCCTGTCTATATACGTATCTTAGTTTGTAGCCAAGAGAAATAAATGCATTCTTACCTGTATTTGTATATTTAATTATATATTTTTTTTTGTTGTGACGGATTAAGAATACGGAACGTCACCACCCCATATCATCCCATGGGGGTCGTAAGAGCCGACAGAGGGAGCATATTATGCAGAGAACAGCACTGTAAGAGAAGGAAAACTTGATACAAACCCTATACCAACCCGTTTGGCCAGCGTGGTATGGTAGGCCAATTCCTCCTTTCAAAGGAGAGGCCTAGTCCAGCAGTGGACTGTTAAAGGTTGATGATGATGATGATGATATTTTTTTTATAATCTCACGCCTCTTATCCTCGAAGGGGTAGGCAGAGGTGTAATATTACACCCACATTTCGCCATGAATGTTGGTACTACGTAATGTCGTCGTGCTGCTACTGAGAATTCGGATAAACCCAGTAACACTTTTGCACGACCCGGGAATCGAAGCCGGGACCTCCGATCAGCAGTCGCATACGCTGTCACTGGACCACGGAGGCAGTCTTAATTAATTAATTATTATAAAACCCGTCCGTTCAGTTCAAGTAACATAGCGATAAGCATCGAGCGAAGGATTTGAAGATTAAATGAGTTGGAACTGTGTTTCCTAGTGTGGAAATAAGTTTTATTTAGTGTTTAAAATTAAGTTTGTATGTAAAAAAAAAAATTGTGGCATAGGTAGTAATTAAAATTTTTTCTTTTATTTTTTTTAAAGACCACTCCCGCACTAGGACTAAATCCTGTGTCGCGGGGGACTTTACAAACGTACAACTAACGGACACAATGAACACCCAGACTCGAGACAACAATTTATGAATCACACAAAGTGTTGTCTCGTGTGGGGATCGAACCCACAACATTCGGCGCAGTGTCAAGCGGTGAGGTGGCCGCTTAAACCACTACGCCAACCATGCAGTCAAATTTATCGCCGAACCCCAGCTCGTAACACTATTTTGTACAAATATTATAACAGTCGTTTACTAGTAAAGTGAAACTTTATCATACGATTATTACGGCAAACGAGCAAGCGGATCACCTGATGGTAAGCGATTACTGCTGCCCATGGACATCCGCAACACCAGAGGAGTCACATGTGCGTTGCCGCCCTTTGGGATGGCAAAAGGAATAGGAGGAAGAGTGGGACGAAGCAGAAGGTAATGGGAATGGGGTCTCCGACACTTTCACTCACCGAACGAAACGCAACAATACATTAGTTTCTATTCTATTAAAGTTGTAGTTTAAATACTTCTTTTGTTTAATATTCTCTACCACAAAATATTGTTATGCATGGCGATATTTCAAAACAACGCCATGTATCGGTGAATGAGAGAACTAGAAAATAATGGATATATCAGAGTTTCATCTACTCTCTAATAGATGGCGCTGCTGTTGATACTAGAACGATGCCACTACTCTAGAACGCTCGCACGTTACGAGAACATTCCTGAAGCAGCTCGAATGAACTAGTTTGTTATCCGGCCGGTATAAATAGCGCGTGGACGAGCGGACCGGACACATCACCTCCGCGCGCAGCAGTCACTGTCGCTGCGCGCCGCCGTACAAGCTCCTCGCTACGTGAGAAACGATGTTATCCAGCGGGACACCCGCATCGAGAGCCTGGACGCCTACATCCGCCGTCTGTCCGTGGGGATGTTCCAGCGAGCCGACGCCTCAGCCTGGGACCACGTCCGGGACCTGGCCCCCTGGCACGCTCGCTCCCCGGACAAGAAGAAACTGCCTCGCGACCTCATCGCCAACCCCGACGACGCTACGGACGAGGCGGTTGCCCCGGGTAACCGCCGTCCCCCCCTAACTTGACAACTTTTTAGCCCTCTCTTACAGGTGGCCGCCCCTTTCCGCGCGACATCTGCGCGTATCGTCGCAGGATACGCGCATCATGTGCGCGCGCGGACGACCACCGCAACAGCGCACGCCAAGGACGGACACTCCAGACCACGACGTCTAGCCGGATGTCGACACACACCTCCATCCACACCATCCAGACCATCGCAGGCCGCCCGTAAGTCGCCGTCTGTGTCGCTGGCTTCACGGAGCTGGACCTTCCTCGGTTCGCCGGGGGTCTCACCTGGCTCGTGTTGACCGCCCGGACGAAGATTTGGCGGCCTGCGGAAACACGCCTTAATCGGTCGAACCGCCTTAGGGCAACTACTGCCCGACCCAAGGACCTGCCTTTATTAAAGGGCAGGATATCCAGAACCCGCTAGCAGGGGGCAAAATCTGTCCCGAACTAGCCGCTGCACGCCCTGTACAGGGCGTCGCGATGATCTACGACCCGACACAGTTCAATTGACTTAAGCGAAGCGATCAAGATCAGCGCGAAGGATCTGAAGAGTCGGAAGTGTTTAGTGGTGTGAAATAGTGTGTTAATAAGTGTGTAATTAAGTTTGCGTAAAATTGTGTTGTAATAAATAAAGTACAGTTTAGTGGCATGGTGCATTTAATTTATCACCGAACCCCAGCTCGTAACAATATAGTCCCAAACTAAAGGGACCTTGTACTATGGCTCCTAGATACCTAATGGATAAAAATACATAATAACACATAGGTACTTTTTTGTAAATATACAAAAAAGTAACAAGCATTTCTATGTATAATATATATGTATATATTATACATAGAAATGCTTGTTTAACGGTGAGTAAAGATTTTGATACGTTTCCGGATACTTTGTGTGTTTTGGCTGAATGTTTATGAAATCCTCTGAGATACAGGATTTATTCCTAGTGCGAACGTTGTGGTTCTTAGAGGAGAACTTGCATAAAATTAAAAGATTTTCTTGCTATGTATTTTCTTTATTAATGTTTATATTAGACTGTTTAAGTCAAAGTCGCCATTAAATAAAACATTTAGGTATACATTAATATTTACATTTATACATAATATTGATCTTCGCGATGTCACCTTGGCTAAGACCGTTTCTTTGTCCCAAAATCACTCCATTTACGTTTTTCTGCAAAATAATTAAAATAAAATTAAGGTATCTGTACCAGTGATGGACGGTTTAAGGTCGATGAAGTACGTATAAAATTTCCAAAAAAAAAATTTGCGTGCCGATTCTTGCAATGGCTGTAGATAAAGTTGGTTATGGTTTTTTAGCATCTAATAAGAGAATACTACATTCATTCTAGTAATTTCCATAAAAATAAAATTACGTATAAAATTGGCTTAAAATTATCCAGTAATGGACAAGTCTTACACCAATGATTGACACCTAGTTATGGACAGTGTTCCGATATTGGACACCTAGTAATAGACACTTGATAGATACAAATAAATAAAAATATTGTTTGTTTAGAAACAAATTTTATTTGCTATTACGTATTCTAAAATAAAAGTTTTTATTAATCATAAAATAAAGTACTGTAAGAAAAATCTTGTTTGTAGTACCATCAGTAATGGAATGAACCAGTGATGGACACCCCAGTAATGAACACGTCTGTCCATTACTGGTAAAAAGCTTTATAAAGTCATGGAAAACAGATATTTCATTGACTTCGAGAAATAAATCTAGAATCGATTAAAATCTTAAAAAAAATGCCCTGCACTAGTAATCGACACAATGTCCATAACTAGGACATGTCATAATAACAGGTACTAGTCATGGACATAGCAAAAAAAACAAACCACGTTGTTGTTTGCAATATATTTAATTAAGATTGTTTGGAAAAGAGGTTAATTCAGCCACAAACTTATTTTTTATTCATTATTACCTTAATTGAATTGACAAAAAAAACTCATCAGCAACTTACCTCGCTATCAAACTCACTTAAAAAACGATATCACTGGTGACACGCGCTGTTTATCTTTCCACCAGTTTGAAACTGAACCACAGACATACATCAGCTGTCAATATTTTGACACTTTAATCCCTTTTCTCTGTGGTAAAGTATTGCCAGGTAACAAAAGCGTTGTAGAATCCTTATTTTTTAGGACTCAATCAATAATGTTCATAACTGGTACGCTGTCCATTACCGGTGCACTTACCTTATACAAGTACAGATGGTTTTTATTTGATATTCGGGTTATTAGTTGGTTTTTTATTCCTTGTCCGCAAACGTCACAAATTTTTGTACCTATCTGTATCTACCACAGGATATCTACAAATTTTCAGGTCGCAAAATGATAATACCTCAGGAGGAAGAGCGTGGTTACAAGCATATTCTTATAGCAGTTCAGAAACATCAGAGAATATCCGTTGTAGAAAGAAATGATCTTGTCACCCACGACAGTTAATAAATAAAATAACTTTCGACGCTCTCTTTACATTTTGGACGACAGGCTGTATTCGCTCTATTGAAAATGCTAATAGGTACGCTGTCATATTTGGTTAGATTAGAAAGGCTCCAAGAAGAAAGACTGAAATGCAACGGATATCCCTAAGACGATGACTATAGCAAAATGATACCTTAAACCTATTGTCAACCAGTTTGGGGTAGACGTTAGGTTTAAGTTATTTTATAGAGCGGCCTTTTAGCAGATTGCTCAGAAAAAAGCAATCATAAAGTCAGTAAATCGTGTAATGTAGGATAGTTTCGTACCTTAGCCTCAATGGTTTTCTTGTTTGGACTTTTAGAAAACGCGTATTCTGAGTGATGCTAAATGCTACCATAATCGTAAGGTACGCCAAAAGTGTTGCTTTGGTACGCCTTGAAGTCTTCCAGCCTTCCTATGAAATTAAAAAAATAGTATAAGATAGTTATATAGGATACCTATTGCATCTTCTACACCAAACCAAAAGCATGTTAAATTATTCGACTAATTTGCCTTTGAGCTTTTTAACTATTACTAATCATTCGTCATCATCGAATGATTAACTAGTTAATCAATCAATGAGTATCATGGATCAGTTATTGCTTATGGCATCGTTCGACTTTGCCAGTGCGTAGGGTGTTAAATCATCAAGGGATGGCACGTCTCGAAAGAGGCATCATGCTCAGACCACAGATGGATCAGCTTCTCCATGAAAGTCGATATACAGCCCACACAGCCCCGCAGGAAACCACACAACACTGACAAAGCAAAGTATGTCTTACTACTTAATGAGAAACTTACCCTTACGGCCACGCCGCCGGTACTGGGTGACACTGAACAGATCGACGATCAGGTATGTATACTGACGCAGTCGATGCTAGACAGCTATTATGCAGCTTGCCCAGAAACCACTCCACCTTCAACCCCGGGGAAACAACCCTGGTGGGGCGCTGAACTTGAACGTAAGCGCAAGAAGGTAAGAAAGTCTCTAAATAGGGCAATGAACACAAGCGCGGACACAGATTGGGACGCTTATAAAGCGGCCAAATCAGACTACAGAAAATGCCTCAGATTCAGACGCACCATGGGATGGAGAAAATTCTGTGGGAGCATTGAATCCTGCCAACAAGCAAACCGGGTAAGGAAACTACTGGCCCAGCAACCGACGGTTGCACCAGGTACTCTCCGTAAACCGGATAACACATACACTACATCGGAGGAGGAGACAAGACGCGTCCTACTCGAAACACACTTCCCAGGCTGCGTCCTCACCCCGGTAGTAACGTGGCACGATACACCAACAGTGGCGACCGAACACGAATGGAGACAAGCAAACAACGTGGTCACAGAAGAAAAACTCCGATGGGCCATCGATAGCTTCCACCCCTTCAAAGCAGCCGGACTGGATGGCATCTTCCCAGGGTTACTACAATGGGGAGGGGAACCTGTCCTTAAAAGACTCCTGGCAATCATGAGGTCTAGCCTGGCCCTCAGATATGTACCGAAGAGGTGGAGGGAAGTCAAACTAATCTTCATACCAAAACCAGGCAAAACAGACTATACCCATGCAAAGTCCTTTAGACCAATAAGCCTTACCTCCTTCATGCTTAAAGCCTTGGAAAGGCTTTGCGAGAGGGAACTAAGAAGTGGGGCTCTTAAGCACCTACCCTTACATGCCAACCAACATGCATACAGCTCAGGGAAATCGACGGAATCGGCCTTACATCAGGTCGTGGCCCAGATAGAAGCTGCTATACAACAAAAAAGCATCTGCTTGGGCACCTTCATCGACATAGAAGGAGCCTTCGACAAGACAAACTTTTCCAGCATAAGCAACGCCCTAGCCAGGCATGGTGTGGATCAGATGCTCATACAGTGGATCCAAAACATGCTCAGCAAAAGGGTAGTGCGCCTGCAAGGCGACAATCAGACAGCCTTGATAACTAAAGGGTGCCCGCAGGGAGGTGTACTCTCCCCGCTATTGTGGAACTTAGTCATCAATGAACTCATAGACAAACTCAACGCGAGATACTTCTATACAATAGGTTATGCAGATGATCTAACCATACTCACATCAGGTAAGGTAACCAGTACAGTGTACGACCTAACCCAACAAGCCCTACGCATAGTAGAGTGGTGGTGTAATGAGTACGAATTATCTGTAAACCCGACCAAGACCGAACTAGTTATGTTCACACACAAACGCGCGCTGGGTACTTACCGATTGCCCAGGTTATTCGATACAGAGCTTAAGCTGTCTACCGAGGTCAAGTACCTAGGTGTCACTCTCGACAGCAAATTGACATGGAACAGCCACATGGAAAATAAGCTCAATAAAGCCAGCATCATTTTCTGGCAGTGCAAGAAGATGATAGGAAAACGCTGGGGCCTATCCCCCAAAATTGTCTTATGGCTCTATAAGACAATAATACGTCCGATGGTAAGCTACGGCGCAGTAGTGTGGTGGCCTAGGACCAACCTAATAACGGCCGCCAACAAGCTTCAGAAGCTTCAAAGACTTGCATGCCTAGCGGCCACGGGCTGTATGAAAACAACGCCAACAGCGGCACTTGAAGTGTTGCTGGATCTGCCTCCATTGCACCTGTTCATACAACAGGAAGCAACGATGTCGGCAGTCCGGCTGAGAGCCCTGAAGCTCTGGAAAGACACGAATATACCGCACACTAACAATTTAAATACACTCTTTAAAGAAGTTCCTATCACACAAGCAATAAGCGACCGCATACCGAAACAATTTGTTTTCGACAAGAAATACAAAATCCAACTGTACGAGGATCTACACGGAGGAGCAGTTAATCACAACGAGCTCACGATCTTCACAGATGGGTCCAAAACGGATACAGGTACGGGTTCAGGAGTATTCTCCGAGGACCTAAACATCAACATCGCAGCACCGCTGGGAGCCTACAACACGGTCTACCAGGCCGAATGTTTTGGCATAATCCTAGCTGCCACAGCAATCATGGCACGTGAGGTAAGGGAACGATCCATTAGGATCCTCTCAGATAGTAAGGCTGTCCTCTCAGCCCTCAAAAGCCATACTATCACCTCGGCACTCACGCTTGAATGCCACCAGAAACTAACAGAGGTAGGTAAACTAAACAAATTAACACTGCAATGGATCAAGGGCCACAGTGGCTCAAGAGGGAATGACGCAGCCGACGTACTCGCCAGAAGAGGGGCCACTTTAGAGGTGGTGGGACCCGAGCCCATAATTCCCCTCCCTTCTGGTTTTTATCGCAACCTGGTAAGAAATAGGACCAGGACCAAACACAACCAGTCCTGGATTGGTATTGAAACATGTAGGCAGGCCAAGGAGGCTCTTCCCGCAGTAGACGGTAAGATAGCCAAACAAATCCTCCGGCTGTCCAAACAACAACTACGGACAGTCACGGCCGCCTACACAGGACACGGATTCTTTAATAAACACCTATTTACTATAGGTATCACCGACAGCCCGCTGTGCAGGGCCTGTATGGCAGCAGACGAGACGGCAGCCCACCTGCTCCTCGACTGCCCTGTGGTCGCACAGTACAGGCAGCAGTACCTGACCAGATACAGCACCCTGAGGGAGGCCGTGGGCCACATCAAGAGTCTGCTGGCCTTCCTCGAAGAGCTGGGGTGGCTCGAATGAAGACACCATTCCCACCCGCACGCAAAATACACGCCAAGACGTGGAGTTGCGGAAACAGCCCGTGCCATCAAGTATCAAGTAAGTAGGGTGTTTAGATATAGTATTTATTCTTGACATGACTATCTCACTATTATTCGTGGTGCAAAATCTATTTTTCCAAACAAAAAAGTGGCAAATGATTTTATTGGTTGCTAGTATTTCTTCGGCTTACCATCTGCAACATTTTCTTCCAAAACGGTAATGTATTCATCCCTGTCCTCCCTGGAGACTTCATGCAGGAACCCGATGGTGTGCATGAGCTCATGAATGATCGTGCCAGTCTTGAGACACGCTTGAGAAAGGTTAATGGTTTGACATCCACCTAAAAATATACATTTTTTAGATGCAACATCTCGTCGCATCTAAGACTTTTGTCCTTGAGCCTTGGACCTGCTTACTGGTCTAACCAGATATGACAGAATATTAGCTTTCCATAGATCGATTGCAGTCTGCCCCCACAACCCTTAGGGATAGCGATATTCCATGGTTTAGACCAGTGTCAGAATATTCAAGGGTACTATCTCCCAGTGACAATTGTCAAAGATCTTCGTGAACATTATAATTATATGTTGAAAAAGTTTATTTATTATTGTACTTTTACATCCAGCTCTGAAAAATATAAATAGTATATTTACCTAATCTGCCGATGGCAGAACTGCATCCAACACCATCGTTGGTCAAAGCGAGGTAGTCTTCTTGTCCCTGGTACGGGACGAACCGGATGCAGGTTAAGTTGTGATAATGGTACATTGCTTGTATTATCATATCCTTTTCTTCTTTAGCTGAAATATAAATTAATAATTTTTGTCTTATATCTTTCAAGTAGTTATGTAGATTGTTGGCAATATTATCGTACTTAAGACGTAATAGCTTGTGCAAAATGCTGATATAAGGTAGATTTTGAAATACTTTCTTTAATTTTGTCAGAAAATTTCCCTGTAAGAATCCATCACTTGGCCAACACCCCGTGATGTAACATTTGACGACAATTGTTTAGGCTTACTTTAATTCATCATCTTAAAGACGTCCACCGCAGGACATAGGGCTCCTCCAAGGTTCTCCACTTACTTTAATTACCAATACATAAATTTTATACTTACAGTGACTGGATACTTTTATGAAAATTCCTCTAACAAATACTTTACCTCATGAATGTATCTTATTTAAAAGGATACTACCAGAAAATGTACCGTAATTTCTATCTTGCTCGCAATATTAACTTACAAAAGCTCCCTTCAAAATCATAAGGTATAACGGCATTTGGCCAGCGAGATGATAGATTTATTAATCCATTCCTCAAGAGGACAGCTGGCATCAAGATGTCTCCTTCGAAGTAGTCTCCCATCTCTTCAGGGTTTACGAGGGAATATTCCGTCCAGCTTGCCAGCGCTTCACCTGCAAATAATAAATCGATTACAACCCATTGGTCAAAGAAAAATCAGTTTGGCATTTAATTTTTATGAGAGCTAGGCGTAAAATATTTACCACGTTATATTTAATAACTAGACGATGCCTGCAGCGACGCCCGCAGATTTTATTTTAATTTATCCCTTGCTACCCGCTCCCGTGGGAATTTCAGGAAATCCCTTCATAGTGCACCCCTACGGTCCCCAAGGAACATACATGCCAAATTTCAGCTTCCTGCGCCCAATAGCTTTCGCTGTAGCTTGTCTGTCAGTCAGTCAGTAACGCAAGGATTTTATTTATACAGATGTTTTATATTTTTGGCTGATGGGGATAATTATAGTCGTCATCATCAGCCAAATCATCCTCATTTGGCACACCTAGACAAAGGATAAATTGTTATTCGTCCTGTGTCTGGGTGTACTGCGTCTATAACATGGACCTTTTGGACGATAAACGTGTGTGAGTTTTGCCTAAAGGTAATATACACTATCCAATCGTTTAGGAGGAGAGGCGGCCCATAGCTTATCCATAGATCGCCCGACGTTGGGTCCTGCTGGAAGCGGTCCTGGTAGGACGTTCGAATATCGTGCCGGAAGACGGCCGCGAGTCCTGCCAGCAGTACGCATTTTGTATGATAAAATGACCTGGTCCTTCTGCAGTACGATGAACTTAGACTTTGAACCCGAACCCTTTTTACAGAAGTTCTAAACTTTTGGTAGCTTTCGCGTTTATATTGCAAGATAGGTATCTATTATTTTGTCTATAAGAAGAAATAAAGCCTTATAGCAATTTCTCGAATGGCCACATTGCTTAGATCCATTTGCAGATGCTGTATGTACCTACATAGGTAATATTTTTTAAATTATCGATCGTTACATTATTTTCATACCTCAATTAACATTTAAACCGACATAATTATGATACTATTAAGTACTACTTTTTAGGGTTCCGTAGTCCACCAGGAACCCTTATAGTTTCGTCATGTCCGTCCGTCTGTCCGTCCGCAGCCTAGCTCAAAGACGCCTGGTGCTAGAAAGCTGATATTTGACATGAATATAGACATACGATATTGCAACAAAACTGTAGAATAAAATTTAGGAAAATATTTTTTTTAGGGGTATCTCCCCTACATATATAGTGGAGTTGATTTTTTTTTTGTTTGAGTACCCCATTGTGTGGGGTATCATTGGATAGGTTTTAAAAAAATATTATTAGTTTGCACAAATCATTTTTCGATCAAGTGATTGGTTTGTCAAATATCAAGGTTTGAAGTGAAAAAAATTGTTAGACTCAAGTGTCCCCCCCCTCTGCCGGCTAAACTATTAATTTGGAAGAGGTGAAAAAAATCACAAATTTAGTACATATAACGAATTTAAAAGGAAAACTATCACGGCTAAGTAGACATCACTAGTTTACGAGTAATCGTCGGTTAACTAATAAATACCTATTTCTGTGAGTTTACATTGGGAGCGCTGGCTTAATCTTACGGATGTCCGTTTTTAGTCCCATGTGAAACAGAAGTTATTATCAATAATGGCCATTATGGGCAAACTACGGAACCCTACATTGCGCGTGGCCCGACACGCACTTGGCCGGTTTTTCCCTTTATACTGAATGCTCAGAATTAGGAATATTCGCAACTGTTTATTATTTGCCAAGATTGTAACCAAAAAACCGTAATATTTCACTTATATAAATTTCACTAAATTGTCCTTGACCCCGTGCGCTTCCTTGGCGCATTTCTGGAACGTGCTTCCCACATCTATGGTCATGCGCCATCGCTTGTCAATTGAAGGCCAGTTACGTTGAAAAATTAATTCTACTACCCCGCGAAAGAGAAAGAATTGTTCTATTTTTTCATATAAATTTCAACTATGGATTATATTTTTATAGAACACTGTGAGCGACAAAAGTTGCGACCTTCTGGAAGTACTTTAAGTCCTGCTAGTAGGACGCCGGGCGATCTATCATTATCCCATACACACATAAACATAATTATACGTATACATTGTCTACAGGAGGATGCTATGCGAACACATAAAAAATATATCAACTAGTTCTAAAACTTGCAATAAAAATACGCTAGCTAATTATCATCACTTCCAGTTGCAATAAACATAAAATAGTAATAAAAGGCAAACTGTTGATGACTACAAAGTATTATCATAACACAATTAAATGCTACTTAACCTAAATAAAGGCTGAAGATAAATAAAGTCAATTGGAATACTGTAATATACCTTTTCTGCTTAAAAGTTTATTATCTTTATAATTATAATATTGGTTTACAATTAACAATATAATTAAATTAAATCTTAAAATAATAAAAAAACGAATTAATATATACAAGGGAAAATTCAAAAAATTAAAAATTAAAATTTAGAAGGCGTCATGAAACTCATCCGCATCGCAGTCAATTGGAAGCGTGCCCAGAAGACTGGCAGCATTGCCTCGTTGGATGGCTATACTTATTTTTTGAGCCAAATACGTGCCAGCCCTCTGGTCATAATCCATAGTCCTTAATTTTCCAAATCCAAATAACTTAAGTTCAATGTATCAATAAATATTTCGAAATGAACATTGTTAACGGCGGTATTTATTTGAAATATTTATTTTTTTACTATTTTCTCTATCCAAAACATATCAAAAGATGATCTCAACAAATCATCATCATCGTCCTAGCGTTATCCCGGTTGCTTCCGAGACTTACGCCTTGGAGCCCGTGGTCCACCTTTCAAGTCCAACCGGATATGACAGAATCTCAGCTTTCCTCAGAGCGACTACCATCTGACCTCCGTAACCCAAAGGGATTGCGATATTCCATGGCTTAGACCAGTATCAGTTTATTTGGGGGAACTGACTCCCGGAACGACTTTCAAAGATCTTTTTTTTCTTTATTTATTAAGAGGCTTTTTAACCAATAGGATATGTAAGCCTAAGGTTACAAACTTCATAATATATTGATACAAAGTTTTGACATTAACAAGCTTGCAAGCAATATTTAATATACTAAGTGAGCCATCAAGTGAAGCAGCCAAGCAAAGCCAAGCCAGCAAGTTTGGCTGATATGATCTTACAGCAATGAGACTTTCTTCTTTTTATCTTTCAAAGATCTTCATGTAAGCCGGGACCGACGGTTTAACGTGCCCTCGGAGGCACGGAGCAAGCGATAATTAACAATTTAATACGCACATAACTCCGAAAAGTCAGTGGTGCGCGCCGTGGATTCTAACTCAATAACCTCTGCATGGCAGTCTGTTGGTATCTCCACTAAGCTATCTCATCCCAGCATACATATTTTCATGTAAAATTTTCCAAGACGAGAATGTAGACTCAAGTTTCTAAATCTACACGCCCTAACTCTACCAACTCTAACTTCAGGAACTAAACATCTGCATAACACAAAAGGCGTTCGTTTCACTTTCGTGACTATAGTTCAATAACCATTTTTCATTCTTAAATACCTACATAAATATTATACCTAGATAAATTATACCCAGACACAGTACAAATAAATCGTACTCATCACACAAAGATTTGAGAGTCTTAGGGCCCCTGCTTACCTAGACTTAAAAGCCCTCAGTAATGATCATTACTTCGCCTCGATAATAGATACCGTATGATTCACTAACCAGGATAGTTTTGCAATGGTTGTCCTTTACTTATCTTTTGGATTTGTGTTCTACTGACATTATAAACACCTTTCCATCTCTAGAGTCTAAGAATACAGGTGATCTCTGGGGAATATCTGTTAAGATATTGAAAAGTATAATAGATATAGTAGCTCCTTATCTAAGCAACGTATTTAATAAGTGTATAGAATCAGGCGATTTTCCAGATATAAAAAAACAAACATAGTAAGATTATTATCTTATATCCTCCTATCCTCTGTTTAAATCCGGCAGTAAGACTGATCCTGGTAATTATAGGCCAATTTCAATACTACCTACTTTTAGTAAAATCTTTGAAAAGATCATACTCAAGCAACTTCTGAAACACTTTAATTTAAACAGCCTCCTTCATACTGAGCAATATGGTTTTACTAAGGGTCACTCGACGACGGATGCAGGAGTAGCGTTACTCAAACACATCTACAATGCATGGGAGAGCTCTCAGAATGCTATTGGTGTGTTTTGCGACCTTTCGAAAGCATTCGATTGTGTCTGCCATGATACGCTCTTGTGCAAACTTAAACATTACGGCGTCCAGACTAAAGCATTGGATGTTATTAAGGCATATTTAAATAACAGAATCCAATGTGTCGAAATAAACGGCTCAAAATCCAGTGGCTTACCAGTACAAATGGGAGTGCCGAAGGGTAGTAACCTAGGGCCTTTCTTGTTTCTTGTTTACATTAAAGATTTGCCATTTTACTTCAGAAACATTTGTGACGTGGTATTGTTTGCTAACGATACTTCATTGATATTTAAAGAAGATAGAAATAAGGAAACCTTTACCGAAATAAACAGTGCTCTTATTCAGGTGACTATATGGTTTACTGTAAAAACTTAGTACTGAACGCCAAAAAAATCAGGCTTTGCTTTGCCAAACGTCAGAAACCTTGGTACTAACATCGTTTTAAATGATGATGTACAGGAAACAACTGAATCTACGTTGTTTCTAGGAATAACACTTGATTCGAAGTTGCAATGCACATTACATATCTGTCAGCGAAACTTAGTTCGGCTGCTTATGCCATTAAGAAGATGCGTAGTTTAACAGATGTCGATACGGCTAGACTGGTATATTTTGGCTCTTTTCATAGTGTTATGTCATATAGCATATTACTATGGGGTAGAGCTGCTGATATCGAAAGTATTTTTATATTGCAAAAAAGAGCAGTTCGGGCCATTTACCAATTACGAACAAGAGTTTCGCTCAAAGAAAGATTTAAGGAAATCGGTATTTTAACTGTAGCGTCTCAGTATATTTATGCCAGTGTTTTGCATGTGCGTAAAAATATAAATTCCTATTCAAAGAATAGTGATATTCACTCTATTAATACAAGAAATAGACATAAATTATGTGTTCCGTATTTCCGTTTGTGTAAAACTCATAATTCTTTTATAGGACTTAGTTTACGTATCTACAACAAGATACCGATATGTATTTTGGACTTGTCGTTTAGCGCATTTAAGACAAAGATTAAAAATAGCCTAATGCAAAAGGCTTATTTTATTACCTTAATGACAAATGCGCTTGGAAATAATCTGTTTCAGTATTCACATAATTATTAGGTAAATAGGTAGATAATATTAAAATTTTCATGACATGTAATTAATTAAATAAAAGTATGATTCTATTCGAAATAAAATAATATAAATGATGTTTTTTGGAATCGCCACCACTTCATTAAAAGTATTTCATGTCGTTAGATACTATTTATTTATTATGTTTAATTTTACTATCTTGTACTCAATCAGTTGGATCGGTGGTTGTATTTCAAAAGGTATCATGTCAATTAAATATGGGTACTACATTTGCATTTCTTCACGCGTTTCACAAATTTATCCTAATATTAATGATCTGGAAAATGGAGGTAATTCGCGTTCTTGGTCAGTCTACCAACAGCTTGTTAATTTTATTACTGCCGGTTCGTATACCGTTGTCGTCATGCTCACTAAAATGTCATTTCTTGTGGTGGCGTCGTGTGTTGGGTCATCCCTGCCCCTCTGATATGGCGAGAGGGATGATGGCTGGCACATGCGTCATACTCGTGAACGGGTGCTACTTGCGATGACTGGTCGATGGCGGCCTTATGGGCTGGTATAATTTTGTTTTTTGTTTTTGATATTTAACTTCATAATTTCCATCATGGTTTTGAAAATTTGCGCGGATTGCCTGCATTATTAGGTGCATAATGTAAGTGGATGCTCCTGTTTCACCATGTCTATGTTCAGGAGGCCAACTAAATGAACATCAAAATTTAACTTTATTATGATTGAGTATTATGTAGGTACAGTAAATATATACAAGTAAAATAGAAGGTATAACAATTGCAGCACCTTACAAAAGTTTAATTGTTATGTATTATTAAAAACCTGGCGATGAAAAAGAGTGACCGTGAGTTTTATTGCCCGTTCTTTCTCATGGTTCTACGCCCTTGCTTTGCGAACGTGGCAGTAAATGTAAATGTAGAAGCATACAGTAATAATTTTTTAAATTTGACGTTCATAAGTGTCACTTTGTGATCTAAATGAATAAAGAATTTTGACTTTGACTTTGAGTAGTCCTCACAGCAGTCAAGCATGCTTGCTACGTTACCGCATTGTCTTAAAACTTTGTTATTTTTGTGGCCTAATGGCTTTTCTGATGGTAAATCTGCTGCGGTGTCGTATGGTACGAAGAAAGTATAGTGCCCCTGGTAACCGAAACAGTTTCTCGTAGCACTCCCCATAAAAGAGGTGATTCATTACTTCATTACTACAACTTATTCTTAATACTACTACTAATATTACTGGCGTTTCATTAAGACTACTAAGAGACTATCATTATTGATTTCGTACTTACCACTTTCTTTGCTGGGTAGTCCATAGGCTTTTGAACTTAGTCCTGATACGTCTATAATATCATCTATACCAATACCATAGATGCCACTATTATTTATATTAATATCTTTCACATTGATATTATTATTTCTTAAAGTTTTATCTAATGGTACAGCATCGTTTTCATCAATTATAAAACCAACACAAATTAAGTTTAATAATAAAATAATATTTATCATTTTGAAAGTTTCCTTTCAGTTAACCTCAAAGAGTACTTAGCGATTACAAACAACTGAAAGTAGTGTGAGTTGAATTCTTTCTTTTGCACGTTTATGTTATTTTGGTTGCTATCTAATTTTATTAGCTAAGTTCTAATTTACTAATTTAATTGATTTTCAAAGTTTATTAGTTCACTTCGTTTTAGGTAAATAACAAATTCTGTAATTAATGTAAAAGTGAACTACCTAATTTACCAATAACTTTTGTCGTGTTGTCCGATGTAATCCTTCAATTCCTATTTAGTATATCTGTTTAATCACAAGTGGCCAAGGTTCTCGTCTCGCCGTCTGCCGATAACGCAGCTGTAGGTATACTTAGGTAGGTATTCGTTGGCAGTGCGAAGAAGACGAGACAAGAAGTGAGTAAAATGTTGTTGCTTATTATTAGGAACAAAAGTTTAGTTTTTCCTTATGTAGGTTTCCTACTTAGGGGTACCTACTCGCAGTCTCATCGCACCATACGTGCATAGACATTGCGCTGACTGACGCTGACTGAAAGTCATGTCTGAACATTTCAGACATGACTTAAGATAGGGGTGGAGAGATAAGGGCAAAAATAGGAGAATTTGGAATATGCACTGTAGATCTCACTCGAATAAACACAGTCGTTGAGAAATCAACTTTACGTCAATTTTCTTTAAGTTTAAATCGAGTCTGAAATATCACGCTCAAATAAAATACAGTTAATCAGTTTGATCATTGACGCAGGCAGCAAATAAGTAAAGGTTATAACCGAAATGAATAATAAACAATTCAAATAATTTTATTAATTCATATCTCAGACTGAACTAATTTTGAGCCTCATAATCGGCATCGATTGCTTCATCGTTGTAGTCCTTTAGACCTGGATGATCACCGGCTCGGTTCCAGTCGAAGTTGATCCCAGTGACAGACCTCATCCAGGCGTGGTAGTGTCCCGGACGAGTGAAAGCTATGCAAACAAAAATATTAATACTTAGGTACTACTAAGGCGAACCACATACTCAATAATAATGACCGTAATGTATAAAAAGCAAGGACACCGTGTTGGTTTCAGTGAATAGACACCGAATGACTGTAGGCGAGAATCTTACACCTTCGTCGACCCAGTAATGAAGGGGACGGTTAGCTTTGAACTTTTCACCGCAATAACAAAAATTATATCATCTATAATTAAATGGTTCATATCAAGTTCTCGAAGCATATACATCACATATTTTCTATAAGTATCGTGAACTATATTATTTGACAACAATTGCGATTTGGTGTACTCTATGCTGTGAGCTCATATTTTATAAATAAATTCATGTGAATGTTTCCAGTTGAAACTTTCAACGACGACTTCAACTTTCAACTTTGATCATCACCATCATCATCATTATCATCAGCCCTTTATACTGTCCCACTGCTGGGCACGGTCCTCTTCTCACTATGAGAAGGGTAAAGCCATAGTCCACCATGCTGGCCAACTGCGGGTTGGCAGACTTCACATGTCCTCTAGAACATTATGGAGAACTCTCAGACATGCAGGTTTCCTCACGATGTTTTCCTTTACCGATAAGTAAGCGATAATTAACAATTTAATGCGCACTTAACTTCAAAACGTCATTGGTGCGTGCCGTGGATTCGAACCCGAGACGTCGGTCTCTTCACTCGGCTAACGCTGCCGTAATATGATTTCGAGCAAATATGCCACATCTTCCTAATACTATATAGAACTAATAATATATAGAACCAAATAAAATATTATGGTTACCTCCCGGGAAGCCAATATGACAGCCAAAGTTACTGACAAAGGAGGCGATGCCGATTTGAGTGGGCACTCTGTCAGACTCCACCGTCGTCAGAGGCACACCGCCATCACCCTGCAGTGAAATAATACACAAATGTATCTAACAATATAAGGTAAAATATTTTGTCTTCATGAAATCAAAATGTATTTATACCAATTTGACTTGTGTAACTGTTTTTATAAGGATGTTAATACGAGTATGTAATGTATACAAGCTCTCAAGCTCCGCTTAGGTTGGGGATCAGATGACCATATTATCTAATGTCTAATCTACATACATACACATACATATCGTCACGCCTTTTATCCCCGAAGGGGTAGGCAGAGGTGTATTTCTACACTCACTTTTCGCCAGATATACTTTAGTCCCACGTAATAAGGGGCGAGCCTATTGCCGTACCGGGCACATTTGCTGCTACTGAGAATTTTGTGACAGAAAAACCCAATAACATCGCCCGACCCAGGAATCGAACCCGGGACCTCCCGATCCCACGCGCACATTTATGCCGCGAGACCAACGAGGCAGTCGTATAGGGTTTACTGTCGAGTTTTCCGTCTCTACGCAAAGATGGTATTTGCATCGTATTATCCCTTAGTCGCCTCTTACGACACCCACGAGAAGATAGGGGGTGGTGACTTGTATTTTATGCCGTCAACCACACGGCAAATCTATACTAATATATAAAGCTGAAGAGTTTGTTTGTTTGTTTGGTTGCTTGATCGCGCTAATCTCAGGAACTACTGATCCGATTTGAAAATTTCTTTCAGTTAAATAGCCCATTTATCGAGGACAGCATCATGCTATGAGTCACGGGAGCTGAGTAGTAGCGTTAAATAACGTAAATTAAAAGTAAATTTGTTTACCGTGCAGATAGACTGGGCTGTGACGTTGTATGGCCCGGCGCAGATGGTGGTGGGTCTCACCAGGTAGTTCGAGTTGTACATCAGCAGACACACGAGGTTGGACACGCCCCGCAAGTGTGTCCAGTTCAGGATCACTGGCACCGGACCTGAGCACCATTACAAATGAATACAGATTTACATATAGAAGCGCATTTCTTAAAGATTTCCTGTGCCGATTCCAAATGGCGAGTTGGCGACTGTCGTCAGTGTAGTACGTAGTTGACGCCGTTGGCGGCGCTGGCGTCGTTCTCCGTCTCTCTTGCTCTCGTAGTTAAGATACACAGGAGGAACGTTCGTCTCTCTTGCACTCATAGAGACAGCTGTCACAGCGCAACTGCCACGCCGCCAAGCGGCAATTTGGGTCACAGAAAGTTTGTCTACAGAGCGCCCATAAGAAATGCGCCTCTATGTAAATATCTATGCTCTATGCCAGTACACATGCACAATCATTCTAAAATACCAGATAAAAAGCATGACAAACTGAGTAAATCGTGATGATGTGGAAAGGTCTGCCGATTCCAGCACCAAACTTCCTTCTTCCGTGCCACCTTTCTGTTTCGTGACCCTCCTTCCATTGTCCAGTAAAACAAAGACCTAGATGCTGCTTTTGTGCATTGTTTTGTGCTTTGTCTAGAAGAAGAGAGAAGGTCTAGAAGGTCGCTAGAGAGGTCTTACAGAGATCACTCAGTAGCAAATATTGTAACAATAAACCCATTTACAACTGATGAAAACCCTCCACGAAATCAGAAATCTCTCGACATGAGTCGTCTATCATTAGATCAAGTCCTACTCGTAAAGACACATTCAATGTAACCACAAAATTGTTCACTGGGCTACTTAAGTTTGACTATCACGTCGGACCATAGACGTATATTCGCGAATGCTTCAGCTTGCGTCGGATGCCCAGCAACTATAGATAGATAGGTATTTACATCCAAGTTCCTGGCAGTTGATGGTAGTGCCCCAGCCGCTGGTGGACATCACAACATCGGTGTAGTCCCGGTTCATGTCCGCCGACCGCTGCAGGCGGATCGGCTGGATGAAGTCTGCAAATAGATTTCTTTATTTTTTCTTTTTTCTTATAGACAACTCTCGCACTAGGAATAAATCCTGTGTCGCGGGGGACATTACAAACATACAACCAACGGACACAATGAACAACAATTATTATTTATGGTTCACACAAAATGTTGTCTCGTGTGGGAATCGAACCCACAACACTCGAAGCAGTGTCAAGCGGCGAGGCGGCCGCTTAAACCACTACACCAACTGTGCAGTCAAAAATTGATACTACAGATTGTGAAGATAAATGAAATTGTACATGGGTGGAGGTGAAGGTGTTACTGCTAATTCAAAATCATGATAATCTTCCGATCATGGTTCGGGATGTGAGTGAATGGGTTTATAAGAGTTTATATTTTTATTTGTTTGAAATTCTTTTGCTATCCTAGTTTGAATTCAATTTTAGTGAATCTTACAATCGTGAAAGGGGTCTTTCACTGGCAGATAACTAATGTTGTTTATGAAGAGTTTTTTTAGAACATCATCAGGCTTTGGTACTAAAAGAAAAGTTATTTTTTTAGTAGATTCTTATTATTAGATTATATATATTATTAGTATCTAAGGGTTATGTGGTACAATGCAACTGGGTGTGAAATTCGTGGGTTCACTGCAGGGTTCAGTTGAAAACCAGCGTCGGGCTTCAAGTCCGACATATGCTGAACTGAACACCTGATTGCTGCTGCTCATTTTTAAATATTGTAATGTTTATTATCTGTGCTTTGCTTATGTGTATTGTTATTCCTGTTATTATCACTTGTGTTACTTATTATATTTTTTTTATCTGGCTTATATACCTGCTTATACACATGCTTTTAATCTGTTTTTTTGTTTGTTTTGTTACGTGAGTGTTGTGATGATTGCAGCAATAAAATTTTCTTTCTTTCTTTCTTTCTTTCTTTCTTTCTTTCTTTCTTTCTTCCTTTCTAGTAATTTAAATAAAATAAAACTGAATTAGTAGATGGATTAACAATGCACCAACTGATTACGAAGAAGCGAGTATAAGTACATACTGGTTACCCCCGCTGCTTAGAAGCTCGCTCGCTCCACTTATTAGAAGACTTACTATCAAAGTTGAGTTGTCTATTAAAGTAGATGAGACTGATGTCATCTGGCTGCGTGATGACCATGGCATCGTCGTTGTAGTTGGTGTGAGTGAAGTACGTGCTCGTCTCGAACGACACGCGCGGGGCCAGACGGCTCACGCTGCCTGCGTTTATTATCAGCACTGTGCGCCTGAAAAACATCACTAGATATAGACGCTTTCAAAGTCAGTCATCATCATCATCAGCCCTATATATAAACTGTCCCACTGCTAGGCACGGGCCTCTTCTCACTACGAGACGGGTAAGGCCATAGTTCACCACGCTGGCCAATTGCGGGTTTACAGACTTTACATGTCTTTCGAGAACATTATGGAGAACTCTCAGACATGTAGGCTTCTTCAAATGACTCCTTCAAAAAGAATTGGTTCCAGGAGGGAAAAGATAGGGACTTATGGAATAAGAGTGAGGAGGCCTTTGCCCTGCAGGGAGACGTCACACCATGGAGCATATAATATAGAGAATATAGAGCATTAATATATTTGTTAACGATCCATGCGTCACACACAGGCTCTTAAAAAAAGGGCCCTTAAATAAACTGACACTGGTAAACCAGCCATGAGATCGAATCAGAAATGAGGAGACCTGCAGGAGACAGGAGCATCTGCTGGATATAGGTCTCCTCAAGGCTCTTCTCCACACAAATCGATCCTGAGCCGCGCCGCGATATTCATCCAATTAATTTGTTAAACTTATCCACGGCTCGAACCATCGACCGTCTTTTCCATAACACTTACTGGGCGGTACATCTAGCGGAAGTAAGTCCCCAGCTGCGATGTATGACGGAAGCGCCGCACGAGTGGATGTCACCGGTCCACCTGATCCCGCGAAGGTACAGCATGTGCGGGAACTGGCCCTCGCGAGCCTCCCATCCTCCCAGGACGCGAGATTCTAGAGAAAAGTTTTGTCTACTGAGATATCACACTTATGTTAAACTAGAGGTTATAGCATTATCACAGCTACAATCAGATTAGTTTTTTAACAAACTTTCAATCGACACTTTTACGTGTCGAATATTAAAATATTCTGTTGGTATATCTATCTTATAAAGGGAAATTTAGGCGTTTTAGTGCTAGCTACTGCTCTGCAGCCTTCTTTGAATCAATAGTTCCTGAGCTTACTGCGTTCAACCAACCAAACAAACAAACTTCTTCGGCTTTAGGTATAATTTTATATAATATATATTTTATATAATAGATAATTACATAGATATGATAATGATGATGGAGACGATAAGATTTGAACAATCTGTTCGAGCAATTCAATACTTAATTTGATATCTAGTACGTTATCTTAATCTACTTATAAAATCAAACGTCACTGTTCGGACATGCTAATCCCCGAAACGAAATCACATGTTTCTGTGTGCGTTAATCTCCGAAACTACTCAACCAATTTCAATGACATTTGTGAATTATTGTGATTTTTTCCAGCTTGAAAATATCTTGGATGCAAATAGTGGCTCTATTGTTAAGATATAAGTTAAGCTAAGTTTCGTGGGAAAATCGTACAGAACAACATATTCAGCGTGCATAGGGTTCCCACCAAGAACTTAGGGTCCCAAGCCAACCTCACCTGCAAGTGGTGCACCTGCCGATCAACGGACGAGGCTCTGGCAAACAAAATATCCCTATAAGCGGCAATAGGCTCGCCACCTATTACGTGGGATCAAAACACTGGCGAAAAGTGGGCGTTTAATATGCCTCTGCCGTGAGTCTATGATGAGTGATGATGATGAACATATTTAAAATTATAGTAAATTTTACCTACCGGGATTTTCTGCGGCAACTGCCTGTGGGACATGGGCTGATGCCTGAAAAAATCATATTGTGAAGAATCTACCTGAGAAGATTTGATTATTATTGGTGTTATTATAACACCAATAATAATTAAATATTAAATTATGTTTGGTGTTATTACAGCAAATCATCAATTATTATTGGTTATACCAAATCTTTTCAGGTAGGTATTATCAAAAGTTCTTAGAAAGTTAAAATTTGGCAACCTAATTATTTCTTGTTTAATCTTTACACCGCAACATCATCAAAGTATTATGCATAATATAATAAAAATAACTTCCACAGTACTGGCCCAACTTGGCATAAGACAGAGATGCTTGGAAAAGTGTAAAGGAGTCCTTCTGCCCAGCCGTGGACAGCATAGCTTAAAAATACTATAAAGTACCTAGATTTGTATGATCTCAACTTAAAATCGAAATAACTATGTTAAGCTAATTATCCAGGTTGCAATTTTTATCCTGAGGTGGTAAGACTAGCCAGCCAAGTGTACCTACCTAATTATAATCAGAAACCATTTATAATATCTATTGTAAAGTAAGATTAAATAAGTATGTATACGAATAAAGTAAAAAAATATAATTACCGAAATCCCAGCGACGGCAGCTAAAAACACAACCGCACCCCACATGATTACCTACTATAATCACTGCTAAATTACGTATCTTAATTGATTAATTGTATTATCATAATTTACTATCTGGTTAATCATAAGTAATTAATATTTTCATAAATAATTTCCCTCAGACAAAGTAAGGCACAAAGTCCATCCACAGATCGACGTCTCCGTGAAATAAAATCAAATAGATAGGCTCGCCACCATGTAGGGGTTAAGTCGTGTTGACTGGCCACGGTTGTTTTGGCCGGTTTTTGCACAGGACTGACTGGACAAGTTGTAGAAGACACGGTGCACATCGTGGCGGAGTAGCCTGCTTGCATAGAGCAGCGCGCGATTTAATCACGGCAGTCAGCTTAGATAGTACTGATAGTAGATAGTCATAGCCGCAGGCCGCAGACGATGAGCTAATATAGTTGCTCATCGTCCGTCATTAGACTGAGGAGACAGCGTAGTGACCACATGCGCCTCCAACGGAACGGAATATGATCGATACGTAGGCAAAGAGTTATAACTCTTTGCCTACGTATCGATCCTATTCCCTTAGGTCATAATGTACACATTATCAACGGCATAGCATTAAAATGTGAGCATTGCTTATGCTTAGACAACAGAGGTCGTTAACGAAGATAACAATGCGACAAAGACCAAGCAAACTTCCCTGAGGAACGCCATATGACACAGAAATGTCCCGAAAGTCCATAAATGAATCTTCCATTGGCTTGCCACGTCTAAAGCCACATTGTCAAGTACTCAACTAAAAAGTATTTGATAAGAAATGAAATTATGAAATGAAATGAAATTATTTATTTATTTATTTCGACAGTAGGTACTGGTCAGTAAGAGTAAGATACCAACTACTTTCTAATTTACAATATAGTACTAGGTAATTTACTTGTGTACATTTCTAGAAACTAAGAGTTTCCTTTAGGTACATTTTCCACTCCCCGTGGGATCTCCACCTTGTCGTGGGGGAGGGTCTCAGTAACCATGGTTAGGTCACCCAGACACTGCGTGAAGCTAAGCGAGATCCCGGGAGTGACGCTCCACATGGGCTTGACGGAGGCCTGCGCAGGATGCGTCCAAAGGTGCGGCTGCGACTGCGAGGGACAGTTCTTCTGTCCCTCGCAGTCAGGTGCGGTCGCAAGAGGAGAGGCGTGTCGGTGTTGTGTTGCCGCACGCCCTATCTCCCGCGACCAAATGGGGGCGCACCATTGTTGCGTCGCGTTGCGGTGGGCCGCAGAGGAAGAGGAGATGCGGTGTTGCGACTTGCGTTGCCGTCCTCCCTATATCCTCTGCGGCCGCTAAGTGTTTTGGCGGCGGAGCCCAACACCTTCATCCGCCGCCAAGGGTGTTTTGTTAGACCCGACCCTCCGACACACGGGTACATGAGGAACGCGGGTTGGTTTTTATTCAGTAAGAGTTTGACAGTCCCCTTCGCCCTTGGGACTCCATGAGGATTTTCCAACCAGACAAAAAAAAGGTATAGGTATCGCCAAATTTCTAGTTCCCTCTGAAGTTGACACCTAATTTTCGATTACTGCGCAGCTATACGCATAGCTGCGCAGTAATCGAAAATTAGGTGTCAGCGGGACGGGGGCGGGTAGCGGGAGGGGACTTCACGATTCGTAGCGTGACGCATTCGGCTATAATGATTGGTTGCATTCGGATAATATCGACAGCCCCCGCGAATAATCCGGTAATCGTAAAAGTGTAAAAGTTCAGGAAAAATAAAAAATCATTTTTCCTTAATAACTCCATTATTAAACTCACGTGTACCTACTATTCTATAAATATATTGTCTTTACATGTTTAAATTAAGATAGAAAAAATTGTACAAAATGTAATTGGATGAAATAAATTATTATTTTTATTATTATTAAACAACAAGTATCAGAGACTTTTTATATTGCATATGGAAGCTATTTTTTTCAGCTATCTGGTTATTTCAACAAAATTTAAGTAGTCCCAAGAGATTCGTTATAATTTTAACTGGATGCATTTTACTATATGACGGGGAACCCATAAAGTTGCAGACATCTGGTACACGGTTATTCTCCTCTTGCATCTTGTGGGGATACAAAATAACACCACAGATGGATAGTAAATGTCTTCTTTAATGATTTAAGAATATCACCAATCACAATTATTCACAAACTAATCGGATGGAAACGGATGCCTTTCGTGAGCTCACTCTCGTTTGCACGTCTCGACTCAACTGACCGACTTAATCGACATCGCCTCTGCACTTTGACAAATGACAGGCCGAATGTGCTCACGAATGACATTGACATTGACGTTTCGCGAACTTGACAAGTGACAGGCTGATTATGTCACACGCACTCTCACGAGCGACATCTAGTGCTCAGTTTAGGTAACATCTTGGGAAGTATGTACGTTACGCGTTGCGACACGGCCGTCCTGCGCCTTACACGTCCTCGTGTAAGTGTTCATCTAGCATCCCTTAACACTTTGAAGGACAGTAAACGCCTATAGACGTGATAACAATAAAACTTCAATTGTGTCTCGTTTACTGTCCGTGAAAATGTTAACCAGGGGCATCACTTAGCCAGCGGCATCCCTTAACCAGGGGCATCCCTTAACCAGAGGCATCACTTAACCAGCGGCATCCCTTAACCAGGGGCATCCCTTAACCAGGGGCTTCCCTTAACCAGGGGCATCACTTAACCAGCGGCATCCCTTAACCAGGGGCATCCCTTAACCAGGGGCTTCCCTTAACCAGGGGCATCCCTTAACCAGGGGCTTCCCTTAACCAGGGGCATCACTTAACCAGTGGCATCCCTTAACCAGGGGCATATAAGAGTGACAAGAACTACGAATACAAACCTACTCTATCAACATCGAGTTTAATCAGTCAGGTAATCAGGAACTCAAAGTAAAACTGACATTTCACTATCGCTGTATCTCTCAAGATATTTTGTTTTTCAAACCAAGTAAACCATTACATTTAAGCTCTACATGTGATCATGGCTATGCATAGCCCAGTTACCTTCAGTTACTCTGCTTTTTGCGAAACCCGCATGGGAACGCGACTGAAACCCGACCTCAGCCAGGGCCGACTGCAATACCGCCTACTCACGGACTACTTAGTAGACGCCGATTTCTACCGAGCTACGGCTACACGTCAGCCTCTGGCAAGATCCGATCAGATCATCATGTAAACTTAAACACTTTCTTCAATATTAGAACTATTTTGTTCTACCTCAATTTCGTCAGTTGTACTTTGAACTTCAGGCATTTTTCTCTACCTGCAGAGTGCGTACTTACAGTTACGCTTAGAATTAAGGGCTTTGCGATTATAATGATCATCGTAAAGAACTTCTGTGACCTCAAATGGGCCTTTAAGATATTTCAAACCAAGTTAACCAAAACATTAAAGCTAAGGTCTTTGGATTCTAAACCTTCTAAGCAAACTCCTTTAATAAACTACCTTCACTTTCATTGGCAGTTTCGGCCAGGTAGGCTTTAGTTATACCAGTTACCAAGCTTCTCAGAGCCACATACAGGCCCCGCGCCACACAAGGGCCGCGCGCCACACACGGGCCGCGCGCCACACACGGGCCGCGCGACACACACGGGCCGCGCGACACACACGGGCCGCGCGACACACACGGGCTATGCTGGCCACCAAGGCACACTCGCAACCAGGCCGCGCCGGCTGCCAGGCTGCGCCGGCCGCCAAACCGTGCCGGTCGCCAGACTGCGCCAGCCACCATGCCGCGCCGGCCACCATGCCGCGCCGGCCACTATGCCGCGCCAGCTACCAGGCCGCGCCGGCCATCATGGCGCGCTAGCCACCAGGATTACCCAAAAAGGAAATAAATCTACCATTAGTATTTCAAAGATTCGTCTCATTGTATACCCACTAAATAGAGTATCCGTTGTTTCAGACTAATTCAACGTCCGCACTTCGTAAATTTTAGGCGATTATCAAATTCATTTACTACTTCACAACCGCGGAACGTAACTCCCGTCCATACTCTCAATGAGCTATGTCAAAACTGGATTTGACCACTGACAAAAACTAAAACCAAATGCGAACATGGCGAGAACCGATAAGCTACTTTCGGACAAACTGATTTCCTTTGGCTACATAGAGGCAAAGACTACAGTTCCGAAATAAGCAATCGTCAGTCCATGAGCACATTCAGATTCTCGCAACATGCTCTTGTCATACGACACAGAAACCAGAGGTAGATAATTTTAGAGATCAAAAATCAAATAAGAGCTACTTGAGTAGCAGGGTATCCGTGATTGCGATCAACGACCACACTTTAATGTACTTCGCTCTAGGAATAAAAGAAAATTATCGCACAACACTCATTCTAGTCGTTCGGCTATTCCTGACCCAAGTCGGTGGGGAATAAAGCTACTTTAAACAAAATCATGACAGGTTTTAATGAAAACCACAACTAATTATTTCTCTCGAAGCTGATATGTTGAACAACACGCATACTCGTTAAAATAATAGGAAACTCATTACAACCACCATCCGGTTACACAACACCACCCGTATAATCATTTCGAGCGTTTAACAAAGTCATCTTAAAGTAGGTTTGTTGATCATGTTACTTTGGTTTTCCTTATCACATAGCAGACTATAAGAAAATCTTACTAGGCTGCATGATAGTTTAGATGTTAAGTTTACTACCAAGGTATCCAATCAGTCTTTTCAGCGTTATAATTTTGTCATGGTCTAAATACGAAGCATAACCTAACCTAATCATTAGCAATACAGCAACGGACCTTACGCGTTCAAGACGATGGACAACGTTTGTGATACTATGATAATGCACTAACGGCTGTCACAAAAGCTCAAGGGTAAACTTGACTAACCAAAAAGACACTTTACCGGTCCAACCAATGGCAACGCATGGCTAAACATGCAGCCGCACAAACGGCTTATCCAATTTATGCAAATCTACATTGACGGTAACGTGGGTACCACAAAATTATCACAAAGACTAACAAAGTACCTATTTAATGAGAATAAGGTTAAGCATACAATCATCACTAACGATCACTAACCTAGTCCTACCTACAATGACAATTAAAATCTCTGAAACTGATTATCGTAAAGCACTACGATGATAACTCAATAATTTTCTTCTACGTCTGGTAATCGAGTTAAACAACTTCTACTAGAAACACTATCACTCTTAAACGTCCTAAGCATAACCTGGAATTGGCCAGTGAACTCGGGGCACTTGATAAAAATTCCCAGCGTATCACATTAATTTTAAAAATACACAGTAGGTCATTTTCACGCGTAAAATCTTAAAATTTAATTAAATTTTACTAGTGGTGCCATCTTATAATCAGAGTAAGAAACATTTTAATGTGCCATGTTAAAAATTTATGCACACAAAGAAGCAGGTGTAATTGCAACATCGAGATCGTCTGTACAACTCAGAATTACAACGAGTAACAGTGTCACTTTTTACTTAGATCAAGTTTAAACGAAAACCTTTACATATTATCAACACCACGAGTCGATAAAATAATGGCGCTAGTAATATCTTTCGATTATGGTCAGGTTACACTAACCAACCAACCGCACTTGTTTGGAATAATGCAAGTCGGCCTGTACGCTCACTCTCGTTACTGATACAGTCCATAAAGTAAGACCGAGACAAGATAATTTATTTGCAAGCAAGCATAATATGATCACAAGGTTCGTGAGTGCGAGCCACCCTCGCATGTAGAAGTAAAAATAATCGCTTTCTTTTTAACCGGCGTATCAAAGTCAAAACCTCCATTCGATATCTACGCTATAGCTAGGTCACTGTGGTAGTCAGACAACCATACGCTAGCATAAAATACGGCACAGGTCAAGTGGTTCCACATTTCAGTGTCTCGTGTAGGAATCGAACCTACAACACTCGGTACGATGTGATCGCGACATCACCACAACGATTACGACATTTCCAAGGTTAAACGCGTAATGTTTTACAAGTACCGTCACTTAATAAAATTGGCAGTAGGTACCAATAAAGAAATCAGACAAAATACCCTCACCAAGGTTGCAATTGAATGCTCAGCTGATTCACCAGCATAGCAGCGTTAGCAGTCTCTATCGCTCGCGCCTTTGTGCACACTGCATTGCACAATATCATCCCAGGATACGCATTAGTGCGACCACAAGCGGGGCGCAATGCGAGTCTTGATCTTCAATCACATGTCTGCAGTCGTCGCCCAAGCACGTGCATCCATATCTTGTTGCTCAGGATCGAATTCCGGTAAACAAAGGCCATGCGACGATGTAATCGGTATTTTCATGGCTTGCATCAGCGTCAGAAAATTACGATTTTGTAGTTCCAACAGGCCCAGCAATTTTTCGTTACTAGCGTCTTCATTTTGAACACATGGGTCGTTGTGGTCCCATCCCAATTCTGATGACGGGGAACCCATAAAGTTGCAGACATCTGGTACACGGTTATTCTCCTCTTGCATCTTGTGGGGATACAAAATAACACCACAGATGGATAGTAAATGTCTTCTTTAATGATTTAAGAATATCACCAATCACAATTATTCACAAACTAATCGGATGGAAACGGATGCCTTTCGTGAGCTCACTCTCGTTTGCACGTCTCGACTCAACTGACCGACTTAATCGACATCGCCTCTGCACTTTGACAAATGACAGGCCGAATGTGCTCACGAATGACATTGACATTGACGTTTCGCGAACTTGACAAGTGACAGGCTGATTATGTCACACGCACTCTCACGAGCGACATCTAGTGCTCAGTTTAGGTAACATCTTGGGAAGTATGTACGTTACGCGTTGCGACATATATTAGTGTAGGTCAAGCTTTGATCAGTAAGGTCACTTAGAATATTGTTCGAGTAAATTTATATTTTCGATGACAACAGTAAAATCTTGTTGCGATATTATTCGTGTAAATTTATATTTTCAACGGCAACGGTAAAATCGTGTTGCGCTATTATTCATGTAATTTGGTTAATATACTGAACATTTGTAAAAAGCATTTATCAGGTTATTCTATGTTTAACAGTAACGTACATTTTACTGTTATGACTATTACTGTTTATTCGAATAGTTTACTTAAGTATTATTTGATGATTATTATAATATATTTTATGAAATGTTTTATCAAAAGCAATAGACTTATACCTTTAAATTCCTATCCCAATGAAGTAAATCCCAAAAGTCATCCCAAAGAAAAAATGTAATTGTAATTATTATTTCAATAAAATTGTTAACTATGCTTAAAATATCAAAATAGTAAAAGTGGCATAATGACATCAATATAAATCTACATATATATTTACTGTATAAAGTATTCTGTTGCCAATTCCGAAAAAAACAAATATTCCTGATCTCCCTCCTCTCCCAAAACTTTTCTCTCGATATCCTTTTTATCAGTCACTAATTGGATGAGGCCTATGTCCAGTAGCGAATTGTAAAACGTCGAATGATGACTCTCTCAGATTGATTAATGTCAAATTGTTAACGCTTCTACGAAAATTCATAAAAAATATCTTTTTAAAATGTATATTGGGATTCAGTCGGACAACGAATAATAATTGATTTTAAACTTTCGCGATTTGTACACATCATATAATTTTATTGAACTTATACAGTTTGTAAGAAATATAATATGATTATAGAGGGTTGGCTAGACTTTTAGGTGTTACTTTTACATGTATAAAAAGATAATCGGAATATCTGAGTGTATTAGTACATTGCCGTTATGTTTAAGGGTTCATACGTGTTTCATTTCATTTACAATATTTTTGTAATGCTCTTTGGACGTTGCATGTTGCCAATTACGATCCTTGTTCATTTCCAACCTGTGTCAGTGAAAGAGGAAGAAACTTTTGTTCATGAAGATCCTTTTTTCTTTTATTTGAGTACAGTCAGTCTGTCTTTATATCACAAATAAATAGGGGTTGTTTTACCAGGCGCTTCCTATCATCTTAGCGTTACACATCACTTACATAATGGTGATTTTCCCTAGAAATCGTAAATTTATATTATGTAAAAGTAAACACATAATAATTTGTAAGAATACTTGAATTTTACATAGTACTCTAAGAGTAATAATTTAACTAAACATTTTTGAAGAAGTTTCAAGTACTTACTTACAAAAAGTTTATTTTAGTACCTAGATACTCGTACATTTTAGTACTATTCGCTGTTGGTACGATACAACAAATTATAATTACGCTGTTGACTTTATTGCAACTGAAGCAGAGTAGCTGAATCTCATGCATGACGTAAAATTATTAACCGGTAGGGTTGTAGTGACATACATAGACTCACTCCTGTTTCCCTGAGGGGTAGGCAGAGACTACGGAACGCCATTTGCAACGATCCTGACATATCTCTCTTGCTTCATTCACTCCCAGCAGACTCCTCATTCATACGTCTGCCATGTTGTTTACGTACAATTATTACTACTTTATTCTGTGATTTGGCCAGACATGAGATATTGTAAAAAGTTAGTAGATTAGTAGGAACGTGCACATTATTTTAAGTGGTTATATGTACATACATTTCAAAATAATATAAATAATTATACTTAATGAAATTTTCTTTTTTGGTATAAGTAAATTGATGAAATCGCAGATTTTTTGAATCCTTATTTATTTATATCTTTAAACATCATAAAGAATGTCAATGTCTCACAGCACAAGTCGTATGCACCATCTTAATTAATATTCATAAGCAAACAAATAAGTAACGACAAAAACAAGCACGTGCCAGCCCCCAAAAACATGTACCTAGTTACGAACTAAGGCGATATACGTAACTAGGTACCGCTCTTCCCGCGTCTCACCTCTTGCCCCCCGCAAGATTGACCCGTCGAGACGCATTCGTCGAACGACTGTATGGATTATAAGACTGTGGCAATATCTACATATTAAATTAATCGTGGTATGATCAAAGACAATTATGTACAGTAAAGATTTACCTACCTATTAGGTATTAGCTAATGTTAATTAATTCCACGTTTCATTAGAGTCTTAAAGATAATTGCTGGCACCATTTTATTTATAACTGCTAGCTTTACGAGCTCCTCTTTATTATTACCTATTTGTATCCATTTGTGTACGGTCTTGACAAATTGAAACAAGCAACTCCTTATTTCGATGCACCCTTTTTTACGATTTGGGCTTGCCAAATGTAACAGAACCCTAGTTTTTTTAGAGCGTCAAAAACTGTAAAATTATAAATCGGGTATTTACGTTTGTAGTGGAAAATTGACACTTCAGACTGTGGTACATTCAAAACTTTTTCTAAATAAAAAATGGCCACAACGGTGTCATCTTTATTTGGTGTTTCTTTTCCTTCTTTTCTAATTTCACGAACTCTTTATTTCACACTCTGTAATTTTCACTTTCTGTAATTTCTTCTAAAGACGCCTTTTCAACGAAGTCAGCTTGATGATATTGTTAACATAAAGTACACTGCCCGATAATGTGGCGTACTACGTGCACATACCTACTTGCACAGTACGCACAACCCTACGCAGCGTAATCAACAGATAAGTGTGATAGCTGATAACTGATAAGAGCTGATAACGCTTCGTCGCGTCGCATACGCGAGCGCGCCGTCCACCTGCCTCGCCAACGCATTACATCTGACTGGTGACGAACATCGCGGCCACCGAGTTTTGTTCAGTGTGCCACTTTATTATAAAGTGTGCGTGAAGGACAGAGCGCTAGTTAGAGTGTGTTGACCGATGTAAATCAAATTGTGTTTATAGCTAGTTATAATATGTAGTCCTGTAAGAACCGTTAGTTGTAAGTCTCCTTTTATTGGTCAATATCGATATTGTGCTCATCGCCACCAGTAACCTCTCTGAACGTAAATTTTTGTATATAGCTTGCCACTATTTATAAATAAATTATTACCACTTACCGATACCGAACTTCAAGAATAGTTTTATTATACTCGTCACGTCGTCAGTCTGAACAAGTACCTCGTCACTCTGCCAGTACCCAGTAACCCAGTAAAACCAAGTATCCTTATATCCTACCATTCAGGAAAAGGCTTAAAAAAGGAATAGTTGTAGTTAGTATTAAACACTCTTTCATACTGCGTTTTGAAGCCATCTCAACAATATTTGGATAGTTCTGATTTGCAAACCATGACTTGTAAAGTCGGTACATTTTTGAAATATTAAGAGATTCAGACAATAATTCAATGATTCAGACAAATACTCTCGTTTAGACTCTTTTCTCGTGTAATGCGATTCTACTTTGGGAAATAAATCAATATGATTTCTGATACTGTCTTCTGTATCTAGCTTCATTTGATGTGGTCTATTCTGATGCCTGCCTCGTTTATCGATCAAACTTTCATCTCTTTTATTTTTCTAAGGCCGTGTAAATAATTTGCTCAGTAATAGAAGGAGTGTTTAAAAAAATTCCTACTTACTTGAGGGGAAAATAATATTTAAATTAAGATCTTGAAAATAATATTTAAATTCTCGATTGGCTAATTTATAAAAATTAGTATGTAGGGGGTAACCTGTCTTCTGTATTGAATTTTAACCTGCAACCTTTTTTACAGGCACAATTACTTAAATAAGGTAGAAAACTATTTACACGAATAATATCGTAACAATGTTTACTGTCAAATCATATTGATATTTTCTTTCGTAAAGATCTAAAACCATATTATTCGTTTAACCCCTCGTAAGCTGGGATACCAGACATAATTTAAATCTATTGTGTCTCGTGCAGATCTGCTCTTAAGCATACGAAAGGTTAAAATACATTTTAATGAATTTTTATGGAATATACGCGTAGTTTTTCATATCTTCGTAAATAAAGATAGAAAAATTCTGAAAAAAAATTACATGGTGTATTTTAACTTCTACATGCCGAAAAACGAACAACATGAAAAACCCCGTAATAGGTCATTACCGGATTATTCGCGGGGGACGTCGATATGTTCTATCTATATATTAAAAGAATTTGTGTTTTATAATACGAGTCGGCCGGCCCGTTCTACCCAACCGATTTGCATGATTGTTTATTTAAATGAAAGCTCTCGCTGCATAGATTTGTCATCAAGCATTAGAAATTACCTAACTTGCACATTCATCAAGTTATATGCAAAAACAGTTTTCTCCCATACATTTTTTACGTTTTCGAAGCCGTAGTCAATAAATTTCTGCTTCTATATATCTGGTTCTCATTTCGGTAGGCGTTTCGTTATAGGCCTATAACACGCGCTGAAAAGAGCTCTTTCATTTGATGGTATGCTCATTTAAATTGGGTAAGTTTGAAGGAAGATAGGTGTGGACAATGAACATATTTTTCAATATTTTCCTATAAATTTCTTAAGATTCCATTGCTTTCTCTCTACATGGACGGTTCTAAATTCAAAAATATTTTTATGGCATCTAATAAGCTCCTTGCGGTAACTGCCAGGAAAAACCGTTAGGCCTCCTTGCCTTACTTTCATACGGGTGTGAGTGTGCTGGCGTGTAAAATTATATCCAATGTTGGTACAATTATCACTATAGTGAATTATCGCTGATGGCAGGTAATATTCCCCGAATGTTACCAGTTAACCCTTAATGTTGGGTGAACTGATCTCTGATGTTGAGGCATTTTCCCCCTTTTTTTTGTATCGCGATGAAATCCAGTTACGGACTGTCCCTCAGAGGGAGCCCTCCGCCAACTCTGTACCGAGTTTGGGGCAGGTGGAGGGGAGGTGTGTGGCTCGGCTCTCCCCCTAGATGTTCGGGGCCATATCGTGGATACCCACTAAAACATCGCGGTGTTCCTCTATCGAATCTCATGACGGGGTCGCGGTAACGACGTCAGTCGACGGAATTTCCGCCTAATGTTGGGAAAATCAACCCTACAGACGGGTAAATTATGTTATATGTTAGGAAAAATTTTGTGTTTTTAAATTACGGACTTTCTTCGGGCATCTTAATTTTTTTATGTGGAACATATTACAGTGGTACATAGTACTATTGTCATATAATTATATTACAAGTGGTAGTTATGATAGAAATTGAAGCTTTGGTAAGAATAGTAGTTTTGAGAGAAAAGGTACTTTTGACAGCACCGGCGGTTTTTGTAGAAATGGTACTATTGAGAATATGGTAGATATGATAGTGTTAGTACGAATAGTAGTTCTGGTACAAATTGTAGTTTTGATAGGAATAGTATTTTCGGTAGGAATAGTAGTTTTGGTAGAAATTGTATTTTTGGCATTAGAAGTCCTAACAGATTATCATTATACCAAGGTACTCTGTAATTATCATTATATTATGACAATTACGCAATTCCAATAATATTACATACATACATATCGAATTGATATCCTCATTTTTTCCTTTTGTCGTTAATAAGAGCTTTATTTCAGATAATACATACATAGACTCACGCCTGTTTCCCTGAAGGGGAGGCAGAGGCATATTAAACGCCCACTTTTCGCCAGTGTTTTGATCCCACGTAATAGGTGGCGAGCCTATTGCCGCTAATGGGTATATATGTTTGCCAGATCCTCGTCCGTTGATCGGCAGGTGCACCACTTGCAGGTGAGGTTGGCTTGGGACCCTAATTTCTTGGTGGAAACCCTATGCACCTATTTCAGATAAACATAATATTATATATATCCCTATTGCGCGGCAAACCATTCAGTAACGCCAAGGTGGAAATTTCACGATACCTAAAGCTGGGTACTCACTTAGCAGTGTAGCACGTAACGTATCAGATACGGTATCAACCTGCAAGTGGGAACGGCTCGTCCACGGTCCTCCGCGTATATAGCTACGAGCTGCCGGATCCGCAGTGCTCGCAACGACGTCACGCCGACAACATGTCTCAAATGGTGGCTAATGTTGCGTTCATATTCATGTATAATATTTTACATAATATAAAACCCCACGTCATTTTTCGTTCTTTTTTTTCTTCAGTCCACTCCATAATGAATAATTGAATACGTAAGTTCGTTTGAAGCTCGCGCGTACGTACTCACTACACAAGCGGTCGTGACGCCGTCGGCCGTCCACGAGCACACTGCGAGCCGCCTTTGTGTTCGCAGTGAAACCGCCACTCGGCGGGTCACTCACTGCGAGCTTACAGCGCTCCACGTGCGAGCGGCTCGCAGCGGGCTCGTGCCTACGTACTCATTTGATACCGTATCTGATACGTTACGTGCTACACTGCTAAGTGAGTACCCAGCTTAAGGTGCAACGCAAATCCAATGTTGTGAGAAAAGAAGTTTTGTGATATACCTACCTATATATTTTTAGTAAGAATATCATTTTTTTACTTATTAGATAAGGCTACAATGTACCCATCATACCTAAATGTAAGAGCTTTTTTATAATATTAAAATATGGTGGTCTCGTGGTCATGAACTGCTAACTAATAGATTGTAAATTGCTGCAGGTTCATATACGATTACTTTTCGGAACATACTGTTCCACCATAGATCAGAACAGTCATGTTCGCGATTTGCTTACATCAAAAGACGTAAGTGGATGCTCCTGTTTCACCATATTCACTTTGGGAGGCTTACTAAATGAACATAATTTATTGCTTGAGTATGATATCAATAACTATTAACTTTTGCAATAGTAGATAACTCGCTATGTGAAACAGTTGCAGCTCCTTACAAATATAACATGTAAAAGAATTATACTGGCAGTTAAAAAGAGTGGCCACGAGTTTTATTGCCCGTTCTTTCTCGTGGTTCTACCTATTGCATTGCGAACGTGGCAGTAAATGTAAATGTAGAATCATCTAGTAATTAACTTTAATCTTTGACGTTCATAAGCGTCACTTTGTGACCTAAATGAATAAATGATTTTGAGTTTGAGTTTTTTTGAGTTTATGCTGTGGAGCAGCACGGGTCCTCTAGTTGCATTTGAAATTTGAATTTGTGTTCGAATCTTCCGTACACTACAGTCACTAAGAAACGCGCCACGCAACTTTAAATTATCTTATGTTGTTTTTATTGGCTTGTTGTTGTTTTAGTTACATTTGTTGTTTTTTTATTATTTTATACTAACCTATATACTCTTATAGGTACAGTCAGCATCAAAAGTCGATGACCACATTCAGATTTTCAAAATCAATGAACATTATATCACCCATAAATCGCTCAACATGAAGGGCGCCAGTATTGAATGAACATCATTAAAGTTCAAAACTAACTGAACACTACTCGTCAAAGGTCACTGAACACCATTTTGTCAAAAATTGCTGATCGTTATAATATCCGAAAACATTTAGAATCATCAGTTTGAATTTATACCATCGTCGTAAATATAGACTTTTTAGTTCGATTGAATTGTAACCTTATTCGTAAAGTAATAAGACTTTATTTTCAAAAATCACGCAGATTATGGTATGGGATGTGCGGATCAGGTTTTTTTCTTGTAAAGCATAGTCGAAAAGTTTTTGGCCAAAGCTCAAAAGGACCCATTCGTGGATTTGGAAAAGGCTTACGATAAAGTGGTGAGGAATGAAATGTGGTCTGTGCTGTCAATGAATGGGGTGGACAGAAGCCTCATTCGAGCTCTGAAATCCCTTTATGAGGATTCTAGAGCTGTGTGTGCTAAACGGGGAATACACTGACTGGTTTACCATCGAGAAAGGTGTTAGACAGGGTTGTGTAGCGTCGCCGTGGCTGTTTAACCTCTTCATGGACAGTTGTTTGCAAGATTTAAAACATAGTGACTGCGGATTAAGGATGAATGGGTTACTCGTCAATTTTTTTTTCCTTTTTTTTTCTGCCGAACAAATTGACTCCATGCTGGCTGATGTTAAGCAGTCAGTGAAGTCCCATAGTGATGCCTCCTTTATGCTGATGATCAGGTAATACTTGCGTCTTCAGCGGAGGAGTTGCAGGAGATGGTAACAATCATGCATGGTGCGTTAGAGAGGAAAGGAATGAAAGTGAATGTAAGTAAAATGAAAGTTATGGTTTTTGAAAAGGAGGAATGCGTTACGGCTTGTAATTTTTTGATCGATGGACAGCGAGTGGAACAAGTAAATGAGTTTGTTTACTTAGGTACGTTGTTTACAAGAGATGGTAAGAATTAAGAAGATATTTAAAGAAGAGTTAATGCAGGTAATAGTGTGAATGGAGCTCTGAAGGCGTTTATAAATAGCTAAAACGTGTCCAAAAAGGCACGTGTGGCTGTGCATTAAGGGGTATAAGTGCCTACACTTATGTACGGTAGTGAAAGTTGGGTATGGCAGAAGAGATATGAAAGTAGAATAAATGCTGTAGAAATGAGAGCACTGAGAAGTATGTGTGGTGTATATTTGACCGACAGAGTAAAGAATTGTGTGATAAGAGAGTGTTGTGGGGTAAAAGAAGATGTAGTGACAAGCATTGAGAGAAAGGCATGTTAAGATGGTTTGGGCACATGGAGAGGATGGATGACGATAGACTGACAAAGAAGATATATAAGGCAAGTGTGAATAGGACAGGACAAAGGGGAAGACCTAGGCGGACGTTCTCTGACCAGATTGGAAACATCCTGAAAAAAGGACAAGTCAGAAGTACCCTTAACAGAAGAGCATGCATGAGAAACTAGATGGGAGTGAAGCAAGAGAGGTATGTCAGGATCGTTGTAAATGGCGTTCCGTAGTCTCCGCCTACCCCTCCGGGAAACAGGCGTGAGTCTATGTGTGTATAAAATTATTTACTTCATAATACTTTAATAATAATATAATTAATCACATTAGTTTATCAAATGTAACGACCTGCTTTATTTAGTTCTCGGACGTCACTGGCCATACTGGCCGAATGACTGGTGACGTGGTGTTATGCTTTTTTACCATAACTTTGTTTAGCGACTTTTGAAAAGTCATGGTTACCTACTTATGCCCTTTTATGATAATCATTTATTTCTGGCGCTTTTCATGTTGAGCAATTTAGGTATATTATGGTGTATAGCGATATTGAAAATCTAAATGTGGTCATCAACTTTTGATGCTGACTGTACGTCTGTGATATTCACTTACTATTTTGTTTAATTGTTTGTCATCCACCAAGAATATTCCTCACCTCTACCGTGCATCGATAAGGAAAATGGGGATGAATGTACGTAGATATGTTAACATAATTTATTTGTCATGGTAACGAAAATATGTATCTAGTAATTTTTTCCTAAAGATTTTCTGTCTGACTGTACCTGCGCAAACACCTGCATGGTTGAACTGCAGAGAGCACTAGAAGTTTGGCGAAAACTATACATTTTCCAAAATCTGGAAGAACAGATATTGGTCTAGGTATAGTGGTCGCGTAGTTACTGATTACCTACCTACTTATTTGTTTTTTTGCCACTCTTGTAAACAAAGACAAAAGAAAACTTTTTCAATGGAGCTTTGAAATTTTGAATGAGGAATAGTTAGGCTTAAGTACCTATACTCGTAAGTGTGCATATTATTATGAGACGTTCTACTTCATTGTTAACAAACAAATAAAAAATAATATAGTTAGGTAGGTATTTGTTTTAAGTTTTCTCACAAATTGCCGCAACCTATTGGCGATGCTAAGATTCTAACTAACGACTCTATCAGCGAAATTTAGAAGTCGTCCATGTATGACTCTTTCACACATCACTACGACTTTTGACAGCTCACAATACAATTACCACCATAAATTCGAAGCAAAGTTGTATTGTAAGCTGTCAAAAGTGTCGTACCTCGACAGCTTCCAAATTTTGCCGCTAGAGGCGCGCGGATAATCTTTGCATCGCCAATCTACTTTAACTTTTATTTAAGCTTCTTGTTGCAGAATTTTATACGTAGGTGCTGTAGGTTTTTCTTAATATTACATTTGTTGAGTCGTTACATAGCTTGATTTTAAATTGTTTTTATTTCTAATGCAACAATAATAAATAAATAAACATAAAATGGCAGAGGTTTCAAGTCTATCCGTAACTAACTAGGAATAAATTATCTCAGTGTAATATTGCTACAACTAAGTATTTTTACTTGATCTGAGACAACTAATAAAAGTAACTTGATAGTAAAGTTCTAAGGTAGTCCGTCCTCCTGAGATTTGATTTATAAAAATCAGCAATACATATCACGCTAATCATGAAAACATAACTTACTTTTTAAACGGACATCAACAATGTTATTGTCAACTGTCAATTTTATGTCAATGACATATTTGACGGCTCAATTTTTCTCATGTTTCCTGTTAGCAACCGTACGTAGTGCGTGTTTTTCGTGTAAAATTCTTATTGGGTTTCATCCAAAGTTTGACGATATTACGTTCAATTTTTATTCCTTGAAGTCATCATGTCGTGGCCAGAAGTAATAACTGCAAAATCTGAAAATCGTCATGAAATCAAATTGGCGGGTGCAGCAATTTCCAAGCGTATTTCGGAAAATGGTTTAGACAACGGAATATTCCAATTAACTAATATAAATCTACTAAATATTAGCGACACGTGTCTAACAGCTATACCAGACAGTATCAGTCGGCTTGTAAACCTCCAATCTCTTCTTTTATTTGGTAATAAGTTAACAGATTTCAATAAAAACATAACCTCTTTGAAAAAGTTAAAAGTGCTTGATCTGTCAAGAAACCAGTTAAAAAGTATTCCGGACAGCATAAATGAAATGAAAGAATTGACGAGCATCAATTTCAGTTCGAACGAAATCGAAGAAATGCCTAAAATCACAGACTTTCCTAATTTGATCATCATCGATGTTTCCAATAACAAACTAACGAACTTCTTAGATGTGGAGAATGCTAACTTGCCCCATTTAACTGATTTGAAGCTCAAAGGCAATGCAATTGAGTCATTGCCCAACTACATAGCAAGTAAACTTCCTTCTCTTAAAAACTTTGACATGGGTGACAATCAATTGAAGACAGTTCCTGGTGAGGTGGCTAATATGTCCAAACTGAAGGGTGAGTATTGATTTCAGTAAATTAACTATTACAGGTGCTTATAATAATATAGCTAATATTAATATGGTTTTATGTGATGCAATAAGTAGGTAACATCTGCTGTCTGAAATTTAAATTACACAACATGAAATAATTATACCAATGATTGTGTTATGTTATATGTTTTAAATAGGGTCCAGACTTGACTAGTTTCAATTTTATAAAATTTTCATTATTATTGTGATGTAAAACAATAATGTTTTATTTTACAGAAATTAACCTCAAAGGCAACAAATTCACTGACAAACGATTCATGAAGCTGGTTGACCAGTGCCGCACAAAGCAAATTCTCGACTACATTCGGGACCACTGCCCCAAGGGTGGTGACTCAGCGCAACCAAGTGGTAAAAGCAAAGGCAAGAAGGGCAAGAAAGAGGAACCTCCTCCGGAAGATACTGAAACTGACCTTTGCCATTCAATGAAGATATTACATGTAGAAGATGATGTGTTGAAAGTAAAGATTATGGAAGCACAAGTAGCGGCTGTGCGTCCACACATTTTGTGTTGCATAGTCAATGACTTGTGCTTCAATGAAACAACCTTTAAGAAATTTATTCAGATGCAGACGAAACTGCATGACACGGTGTGTGATAAGAGGAATGTTGCGACAATTGCTACACATGATCTGAGCAAGATCGCCCCAGGTGAGTTATATTTAATGAAAGGAATTTATCCTAGTTAATATTATTTGTAATATTTGTTTTATCTTTATTGTAAATGAGGGCATTTGAACAAAAATATAAAAATGTCAATCCCATGATAGCTTAGTTTAGTCTTCGATCTAAGGAGGTTATTCCATTATTCGTCAATAATTATTCCTATAAAGCATAACTTTATAGTTATATTTGAAAGAATATTTCATATTTAAATTCATTCAATAACTGCTATTTTAAAATGTAATTCTCTACTTTATTTGTCGATTTATTACTTATTATTATTACCAATACTAATACCAAAGAACAGTCCTAAGTAGAAATTAGACGCCAGAAGGACTGTTAGCATCTCCATTCTAATATTACCTTTACATTGAAACTTAATATTGTTTGAGTAATGATATAGGTAGAACCATATTTGAAGTCATGTGTTAGTCCATTTTGATAGTATTATCTTATCTGTAATAGTTCCAGTAGTTGCAAATTTAAATACATCGTAGTGCACTGTTAAAGCCTCCCTGCATTGTTTTTGTACTTAAAACAAATATGATGATCGAACAACGATGTACATAACTGCATACAGACATAGTACTGTAGCTCTTTCATGATATAACAAGTATGCCTTGTGTGTGACATTTTTGTGTCAATAGCATGAATTTCCAGTGAAAATCATGAAAAATAACACTTTTTAAAAGTAAATTTGGCTCTAACTGCTCCTTTCCTATAAAACATCATTGTTACGTGTAGCCACAAGCATAGCCAGGATTATGTTCTCAGCATGTGAAGTCAGGATTCTGTTTAGATGATGGGAGAAGCCATATTATACTACTGGTCTATGGTCACACTATTATATTTTTTACTTTTTTTTATTTAAGCCTTTTATTCAGACAACATTAAACTATTATATTATTGAAAACTAAATAACATATTTCACGATCCAGTGTTGTTCAATTTATGCTAATGACATCAAATAAATTAGCCAAATACTGTATTGTTTGTCTATAGGTGACCTAGTGTACACAGCTAAAACCCCAGGCGCCCTGAAGTTGACTCCGCTATCGAGGCTGAAGCCCTGCACCGGCGAGCAACTGTTCCAACAACTCACGGCCGAGGCAGAGGCGCTGCGCAAGGAAAAGAAGAGAAACGTCTACTCGGGGATACACAAGTATGTTATATTTATTAGGAACGGTTTACACCCGTTTTATTATACTGCGCTGCACCCGTGGCACAAAAACATTTTCTCAGTTTGAACCAGTAGTTCCTGTAATTTGCGCATTCAACCAAACAAACGAATTGTTTTTAAGTTAATTTATTTTAATTTTATTTATAGTCTCACGCCTGTATCCCCGAAGTGGTAGGCAGAGGTGTAAATATTACACCTACATTTCGCCATGAAATTTTAGGTCCCACGTAATAGGGGGCGAGCCTATTGCCGTTACCAAGCACATCAGCAGACTCTGGGCTGCTACTGAGTATTCGGAAAAACCCAGTAACACTTTTACCTGACCCGGGAATCGAACCCAGGACCTCCGACCCCGAGTTGCATACGCTATCCACTGGACCACGGAGGCAGTCAGTTTTTAAGTTGCCTTTCGGTATATATACTACGTACCTTTGTTTCCAGTAACCGAAACCGAAATATTTCGGCGAACTTCGTATCACTATATTTTTTCATACATGCATTCTCCTTGTAATAAATAACACATACAATTTGGTCCAGTACTTTGGAAGTTATGCATGTACAAACATTTTGGTGATTCATTTTTATTTATATGTATAGATTTGAAATTTTGCAGATACCTTTACTTGCTGGAGGGCAAGCCTCTGTACCCGTGTTTGCAGGACGCTTCTGGAAAAGTGATCAGTTTCCCACCTATCACCAACTCTGAGGACACTAAAGTAAGTTGCACTTAATTACACATTGATTGCTCACAGTTATTAGTTGTTGCGTTTATATACGGGATCTTCCACAAATTACGTCTCACGTTTAGAGGGAGCTAGGCGGTCGATGAACTGTTAAAAGAGAGAGGCATTGAGTGAGAAAAGGTGAGACTGTGAGAGGGAGTCCTACATTTTGTGACATCATATTTCAAATGCTAATCTTTATTGTGTGCGTGTGTATGTCACTGAACTCCTAAACGACTGGACCGATTTTGATGAATTGTTTTGTGTGTGTTCAAGGGAACTTGAGAATGGTTGAGATTCATTATCCGCCAGATAACGTCACGTTAAAATCAGTCTAGCCGTTCCAGAGATTAGCGAGAACAAACAGACAGACAAAAATTGAAAAAAATATATTTCGGTATATGTACCGTGTATAAATCCATATGCATTTAGTAAAAAGCGGTTACTTTAATATTACAAACAGACACTCCAATTTTTTTTATATGTATAGATTGTACTGTTAAACCCAGAAGATCTGAGTGCAACCAGTACTAAACAATAATTTCCCTACAGATGTCGCAAGACAGCAAGTCGATGTTCGTGGAGGTGACGTCCCACGTGTCGCTAGGCGCGTGCAAGACTGTGATGAACAAGATGCTACAAGAGTGCCTCATGCTGGGCATTGGTCCCGACGAGCCGGACGCGGCATATCACACGCTCACTGTACAACAGGTAACTTAATATTATTATTTATATTGGTCCTACGAGCCGGACGCGGTATATCACTCGCTCACTGTACAACAGGTAACTTATTATTATTTATATTGGTCCTACGAGCCGGACGCGGCATATCACACGCTCTCATTACAACAGGTAACTTATTATTATTTATATTGGTCCTACGAGCTGGACGCGGCATATCACACGCTCTCATTACAACAGGTAACTTATTATTATTTATATTGGTCCTACGAGCCGGACGCGGCATATCACACGCTCTCATTACAACAGGTAACTTATTATTATTTATATTGGTCCTACGAGCCGGACGCGGCATATCACACGCTCACTGTACAACAGGTAACTTATTATTATTTATATTGGTCCTACGAGCTGGACACGCCATATCACACGCTCTCTGTACAACAGATAACTTATTATTATTTATATTGGTCCTACGAGCCGGCCGCGGCATATCACTCGCTCACTGTACAACAGGTAACTTATTATTATTTATATTGGTCCTACGAGCCGGACGCGGCATATCACTCGCTCACTGTACAACAGGTAACTTATTATTATTTATATTGGTCTTACGAGCCGGACGCGGCATATCACTCGCTCACTGTACAACAGGTAACTTATTATTATTTATATTGGTCCTACGAGCCGGACGCGGCATATCACTCGCTCACTGTACAACAGGTAACTTATTATTATTTATATTGGTCCTACGAGCCGGACGCGGCATATCACTCGCTCACTGTACAACAGGTAACTTATTATTATTTATATTGGTCCTACGAGCCGGACGCGGCATATCACTCGCTCACTGTACAACAGGTAACTTATTATTATTTATATTGGTCCTACGAGCCGGACGCGGCATATCACTCGCTCACTGTACAACAGGTAACTTATTATAATTTATATTGGTCCTACGAGTCGGACGCGGTATATCACACGCTCACTGTACAACAGGTAAGTTGAACTTTATACCTATATACCTAACGAGTCAAATCGCAAGTGATGTGATATTGAAATGATGATCTTTATTATTTGACTGCGTGATTGCTTAAGATCTGAATTGGGGTCAATTTGATAGACAATAATAACAAAAAGGAATCCACGCGCATTGCTGCGGTTATCGCAATAAAATATATCTCATGTGTTATCCTGATGTATAAGCTATATGACTGCAAAATTTCATGAAAATCGAATCTGTAGTTTGTGCTTGAAAGCGTAACAAATCCATCTTACAAACTTTCGCGTTTATCATAGTGAGGCTAGCTGTTTGATCGCGGCTTCACCCGCGGACAGAAGGTCTTAAAGAACCAAATATAAACAAACCTGATTTTGTATGTTCATCGATTGCCTTTAAAAGTAATGTTTTCCCCATGATATCTTTCACCCCTATTTCAAGGACATTAAGATCTATTTTCGCGAAAAAAACCTAAATTTCAAATTGACATCAAATGTTTACATAAATAATTTAAACTTTTAAATTTCCAGGTGAAAGTAGTAGATCTAGAAGGTAACCTAAAGAACGTGTACCCGTCCCGAACTGACTGCGTATACGAAGAAGGTAATATCAGAGTACTGCGGAACACTACTAAAAAGTAAAACTACCTCCTACTTACTAATAGTAGTCTTTACTTATGCCCATTGTAACGAATCTTTTCAATTTATATGACGAATCTATGTATAATGGATGTTGATGTTCATGTTCCTGTTTTTCTTTTTATGTTTAATGTTAGAAAGGGATGGGAGATGTTAGATCCTAAAGGCTTATTTTCACTGGCTGATAACTCGGTCGTTATAACGTTTGAGAGAAACCTGTGGAGCACCTGCATACGGGATATCGATTAATGAAAACGTTTATCGCCAAAGGACGCTATGGCGTGCGTAAAAAAGTCTCTCGCACCGAATGCGAGGCCTAACGACCAATGAAATTGAGCCCTAAAAAGCTTTCTGTCTTGAAATTATTCGAGCGTAACTAAATCGGAAAATGCTTTGATTGCTTTAAACAACGTATTGAATTATCTCCAATCCTTTTCTCACGATCTTAGGCCGCGCGCACTTTGGACACGTTTTCGTAGGTACGAATTTTACTCGTGCGTACACGTACGAACACATACGAAGGATGCCGATATTCGAAGTACTATGGGAGCGCGCAGACTGGATGCGAGTTAGTCGTGCATATACGTACGTGAAGTTCAGACGTCCGAAAACAATCCTAACTTGTTGGGATTTTAAAACACATTCGTACGTTATAAGTTATAACATAAGAAATGGATGTACAAAAGTTAATTAATCTGATTCACGAACATAAATGTTTGTGCGACCAAAGTGATTGAATAAGTGATGATATAAGAAAATCGAAATTCACCAAAATCGTCTTTTTAAATATATTTCACACACCCATTCGGTTCTACGATAGCGACGACGGCGACGTCACCGCAGTCTTCGAGTGATAAGAGAATTGTCGTGAAGATACAGATTATTCATCGCGCTCCAACCAAAGCAGAATTCACAAATCCGATATCACTAGAACACTGTTCATTTGACTAATAAAAACGTATACAGTGTGCGCACTCCATTTGTACGACCACGATCGTATGTACTGTACGATACGAATTCGTGTCCAAAGTGCGCGCGGCCTTACAGTTGGAGCAACACCGTCCCCTTAATATATTTCATATTCTGAGACATACTACATATAAAGCTATATAATACAAATATAACCTGGTCTGCCTTGTATAGAAATTGAGTTTTGCATTCTAGCGGCCAGCGCGGCTAACGCATAACCAGACATCACTCGACAGATCTTTACAGTAACAGATCGACAGGTATTGGAATTGTGTAGCTTCGTATATCGTATGCGCTTCTATCTAATACAGGATATAAAGCCAAATTATTATTATTATTGATCGCCAAATAATTTCTTTGTATGAGTCTTCTCGAAACATACGCAACTTTAATTTTCAATGAACACTTATGAGTAAATGAAGAACTTTAAAGACTGTCAATCTTATTATAATTTTACCTTTTTTGTGAATTCGAAGTGATTATAATAATTCAAATCCAATATCCAATTCAAATAATTCAATATACAATTTTGGCCAAGCGCGGATTCAACGTAAATCAATAGAGTCAACCTCCATTTGCGATGGGAAATTGGCCTTTCTTTTCTTTGGCCTGTATTGTATTTTAAATCTTCGAGATATGGAATACAAAAATCGTACTCTTGATCATTTGAATATTATGACAAGAGATGATGACTATTATGATTTTCGACTAGTAATATGTCTGATGCCATCTTTGGTCGTTTTTAATGATTGAGGGACAAATTAAACTTCTCATTAACTCCCTAGAAAATATTATTTAGAGACATTTTTCCTATGACTTTTTGTTTAAATTAAGTAAGTGATTGTTATGTGTGTTCTAATTTAGGTTATATATATTTAATATATTGAATCCATGGCGTGTTTAACAGAGATTCGGCCAAGCGCTCTGCTAAAAATCAAGAATCAATATCATTAACTCTCATTTAGTACATACATATATAATCCTGTTACTTTCAATATGAAAAAGTTTTCAATAAAAGCAAAATATCTAATCGAATTACGCTAAAACGTATATCTTTACTTTTGTAAGTCAGACAGCCAATTCTTGTTATCTTAGTGCCATTGAAACCGTCCATGCTTTGTTCTGTAACGACTACTTCCGACAGAAGAGTCAAACTAAATAATCTATCTTGGTGAATCAATTACTATGCGTTCTAAATAAGAATAGGACTGTCAACAACGCCAATTTTTTTCGCAATTCACAACTTCTTTAAAGAATAATTTGTGTGACTAAAAAATTGTACCAAGACTTATCCAATAGAAAAAATATTTTCTGAAAGATTATGAATGCCACGGCGTTTGAAAATATTCATTTGAAATCATCCTTTTCCATCACGTGTTTAAATTAATAATTATTAAAACCTCGAAACCGCATTCTGAAAATATTTATACTGTATTATATTTTTTTAAACAATTAGGTACTATGTTATAAATTCGACGGCTTTTTTTGCTCACTGTACAAATGTGACGTTTATCATAAAACGTTTGTAGCAAATCCAGTCCTTTTCGTAGTTGTATCGCATAGTACAAATTACATTGAACTGCGCGATACATACTGCCGATAACATCAGTAGGAATAAAAAAGTTTTAGACGTGACAACGTCTTATAAATTGGTTTGCCGGGTGTCACTTCAAGAAACTGCGTTTTTTAAGGTGCTCATGTTTTCTCCAAATCCTTGCCTTATATTGTTTGCATGTAACTATTTCGTATACCAACGCCATTACATTTATCTTCCAATTCCAACTAAAACGGTTATTTAATTTAAGGTCATAATGTATATTTGGTGGTTCAGGGCTTCAGGCGCTTGCAAGCAAGAGCTGTGCTAGTATATGACAAATTCATCCCAGTCTATAATTAAATACTACCGTTATAATGCTTTCAAGTGCAGTCAGCTACACCCAATAAATACATAAAATTGTAAATGCCTTTAATGTTAGTAGAAATGTAAAAAAAAAATCCTAACTTTATAAATAACAAAAATACTAAATACACTCTAAAACTACTCGAGTTGCTAAGTGTATTAGACTTATTTTACTGACTGTACCTGTATCTTACATGTATATTATGTGTTAGCCTAATAATAATTATTGTAATTGCTACAGGTTCTACATTATGTTTTATACCCAAAATTTCGCTAAAGGATGCTTTAATAATTAAGTTTTACATAAAATTGTCTGTGATGATCATATGCTAGTATTAAATACCTAATGTGACACATCGATGTAACGATTGTAACTTAAAAGTAAGAGAAAGTTTTTGTTAACTGTTTTCTTTTTGATTAAATAAGTATTTTTGTAACCTTGAAATATGTTTTATTTCAAATAAACTACCTCAATCATGGACACTGACGATACAACATAACGCCACTTGCTATTATCCTTACAAACCTCACGCGGTTCTAATACATTAACTACTTCCTTCATTGATGCTCGCTGGTTTGGGATGCTTCGGACGTTTTATTTTCAAAACATCCCTAATTTGGTCGACGAATGTCTGCAGCACTACAGCAGTTCCAACAAAGCCTAGATTCCTCCGTAGAGGATCGGAGGTTAGCGTTCATAGCTGCATTGATTGTCTGCTAACAACGGGTACCTACCTACCTATGTACCTAGCTACCGATTGGTAAAATAAAATAGTAGCTATACGGGTCAGTGGCGGCGAAAAGCAGTTTATACTAGTGATGTTCCGGATATCTTTCTCGCGGATCTTTTATGGATCTTTCACATAATTAATTTTCAATTGATAGGATGGAATGCTATAGGTGGTTAGGTAAAATTAAAAACTATTAAATTCCATTAAGAGTATTTTTTATATAATTTCAATATAAGTCGAAACATGATCTATCTATTGGTTCAACGGGCGTGCGTGACGTCAACTAGGTAGGTATCTATTCAAGGTCGCGCGCACCGACATCAATTCAGTAAGAAAATAAAGATCCGTATCCGCAGCTCCTGACACCAAATATCCGTATTTCGATCCGTATCCGCGGATATACATTTTTAACGACCCGGCACATCATGACATCACTAGTTTATACGTCGCGAAATCCAATGAGCGGCGCGCGCTCGTCCGTCGCTGCGAACGCCGAGCGTCACCGCGCGACTATACGGACGTGGGTCTTGAGAACAAAAAAGAAAAGAGTATGAACAACAAATTAAAATAAGAACACATCGGGTGAACGGAGTATGGTTTAAGGGCTCAGTTCACACCGAAATGGCAGCGGCTGGAAGCGACGCGCAGCGGCCGGCATCGAAGAGAAGGCTTGCGGCTGCCCGCGACTACTCGCGGCCGCGCGCGACTGCTCGCGACCGCGCGCAACTCACGTCACGGCTCAGGCTCACGCTATTCCTATGCGCAGTTTATATTCTACATATAACGAGAAAACACGTGTTTAATTAGCTGTGAAAATGAGTACTTTGGATTTCATCGTTATTGCACGTATAATAGAAGAAGAGGAAACGCGGATAAGATTAAGAAGGAAAATAAATTCTTGGGTACACGGCCGCCCGCGCCCTCCCGCGCTTGCTCGCGGCTGCCCGGGCCTTCCCGCGCATGCTCGCGGCCGCTCGCGCCTTCCCGCGCATGCTCGCGGCCGCCCGCGCCCGCCAGAGCGGTCGTGCGCCGACGCGGCGCGGACGCCGCTGGAATGCTCGCGGAGCCGCGGGCATTCGCACGGCGTTTTCAAGTTTGTCAAGTGATTCTATGTATTATAGTCACGGTGATAAAGACTAAAATTATATGACACTGAAACTGCTCTCCGCTTCGCTTCCGGCCGCTGCCATTTCGGTGTGAACTGAGCCTAAGATAAAGTTTAGTAGTCTCGAGCGCACAGCGCACGTGGTCGCGAACCTGCTCGCGATTACGCGCGCGCGCTCTCGCCGGTTCTTGTCGCCGATTCGCCGCACGACTATCTACCACGCTTTGTGTCGCTCGCCGTCGTTATATTCCTTTGTACCAAAAAAATAGGTCGTTATCGAATTTAAATTATTTCTGAATAAGTCTCTTAGCTGCTACTCCGTCCGTCGGCGGTGGGTGACCCTAATTAGGTAGGTACCTAATTAGATTTTAGGGATACCTAGGTTGGTACAGAAATACCTCTGAACTCCGACGGTTCCAAAGGAGTGAATGCGAAAGTGCGTGTTAATTGATTGAATACGTAATAAAGGCAAGAAAGTAACACACAATCGTATATTAAAGCTGCGCGTCCACCGGATCGGAATCGGAGCGTACGGAGCGGACGGAGCGTCGTCATTTACAAAATACCGATGGGGTGCGTCCACTGCATTCGGATTCAGCATCGGCAATTTAGGTATTTTTAAAGCAGGAGGATAGTGACGAGGATATTGTCGTAGATTAATTTTCGGAGAATATTATACATTTGATGAATATCATAAATAATGAATATCATAGATTTTTGGGTACATTCATATGACTCTACTAAAGTAATTAAAACATCGTCGTTCATCGTGAATAAGTATTTTTGCCTACAGTTTAATGCCGCAAACACGTCAGAACTTGAAACGCTCGGAATCCGAATGATGCGTTCACTGCGGATGACGTCATCAGCACAAATACCGGTCTCTGGCGCAGAAATGCCGATCCAGTGCACGCAGTTTCATAGAAATTAATACAAAGCAACAAATCCTTCCGCTCCGTATGCTCCGATTCCGATCCGGTGGACGCACAGCTTAAGCCAACAGTGCCAATGATTGTACTCATTGGCACTGTTGGCCTAAGGCCGTGATACCCAAACAGTCTTTAGACTTGATATCCGGATCCTTAAACATAATTATATTCTACGTATTTTTATGAATGTTTATGTAATCTTCTAATATTTCTAACATCTTAATATATAAAAACCTTGCGTTACTGCCTGACTGACAGACACGCTACAGCCGAAACTATTGGGCGCAGGAAGCTGAAATTTGGCAATGTATGTTCCTTGGGGACCGTAGGGGTGCACTAAGAAGGGATTTCCCGAAATTCCCACGGGATCGGCCAAAACGAGTAAATTAAAAAAAAATGCAGGCGTAGCTGCTGGCGTCCTCTAGTAAGTCTATATTTGAGAGAAGTTTACCTAGTTCAGTTACCACGTTTTATATCTTTCTTTCGGCATATTTTTCTTATGTAGCTCATTTTGTCTCTTAGATAGGTACATTGTAGCAAATGAGACCTGTTTGAGTTTCTCACAAGCATTTTGTTCGTAATATTTTTGTCTATACTAAGTTCTTTGTTTTAAGCGATATCTGTCCTGATTTCTGGGTACTTGGTAGAGAAAGTTTGCTATCTCTGTACGACCGTAGGTAGCAAGTTGGGTGTAAATGCGAAGAAATATACAATCTAAAGTTGATTGTATGCGAATTTGACGGAAAACAAACAAAAATCTGAAAAAAATATGATTCTAAAATGTGCCAATGACTATGTTGTTGAAATTTTTTTAAGTATAGTCATTGGCACTATCGAAAAAGACGATCCATCTATTTAATAGCGCAAAACTAACGTTTAATAAACGTTAGTTTTGCACTTTAATGAAGATTGTTATCTTCCGATACAAATCTATCCGATACAAATAAATAGGTGCTTTTGTGTAAAATTAATTAAAAATATATTTTTTCGCTTCGGAAAGTAACTACCTAACCCACAGATGAAACAAGAACCAGATGTAGCGTATTCGTCCAACTAAGTGAGGCACGTTGACAGCTATGTGTGCGTGACATTTGGCGACTGGCACTGTACGGACACGCGCGTCTATGTGTGTGTAAAGTTGCCAGATTATGAATAATTTCCCACTATTTTGCATATAGTTTTTGCAAACGAATATAAAAATATTACATAGGTAATATTTTATATTCGTTTGTGGTTTTGAAGAATTTACCATAGATGTAATTAATGCTTTTAATATGTAATGCTGTTGTGAAAATTATTCAAATAAAAGATACCATTAAAGTATGCTTTTATAAATACATTTCTTAAAAAATGTAGGCTCCGAGTTAAGTTTTAACTAATTTTATTCGTAAATTGAGACTTGCTTAGGCTTGCGTCATAAATATTAATTAGCTAAAAACATTTTGTCATGCATACAATAAATTATGAATATCATAATCATAAATCGTAACCAAAAAAAATTGCAATTAAAAATAAATAATGGCTACAATCAATAATTTCTGTTTCTGTACTTAATGTACACACGGCGCCAAGTCAAGCTAAATAGTCGAAGTACGATTTTGATACTTATTCCCTTCGCCATAAGAACGGTACAAAGGTCTAACAACGGTACAAAGGTCAAAGTGTATAGCTTGACAAGTAGCCGCGTGTACACGAATATTTGGATCGTTTGGGGATCGAACTCAAAACAATGTATATACTAATGGAAATCCTATTAGTATATTTATAAGAAAAAATATAATCTACAATATACTTTTACAATACGTTAATGTATTTTTCATTAACATGACAATCATTATTACCTACATAATCAATTGACAAGTGCATTTTCCCTAATTCAGGGAAAACGGTGTCGACGTAAACTGGCAACACTTACATATTTTCTGCAGAAATACGAATTTTATCGAAATAATATTATAAAACGGTCAAATAATCCATAGTTATCTGTAAGAATATATTCCATCTTCCCGTATTTGCTTTTAGAAACAACTTTTACAATGTTTAAAAACGCAGGACGGCATTTTATGAATTTAAAAGCTGGATCGATCGTGGCGTGTGAACTGTGCGATGCTTCGCAACGCACTGAGTCGAGTTTGTATTCGCTTTTCAATTTTGTATTTGCTTTAGTGGCCTCACCCAAGTATTCCGCGCGCTCTGTCTGCCTTTTATTCTATAGTCTTAGACCTAACCTAAACATTTCATTAATTTTTCAGGCAATTTTCCTAACATTTTTTTAAAATAGTTGTTAAAGAAAAATGGTTCATAGTTAAGATTTAAATATTTGTTCTGTGTATAAAAATAGGTTAATCCTGCTTATTAATGTATTTCCGTGACATAATAATATAAGATTTTCCTAATATTCAGGATAATTCAACAGAGTGCCAATCATTGGGGGGGTGCCAACATTACTATAGTTTACCCTATTTAACAGAATTTAACTGTCACTGTCAAGTTCTTGTCATCTGTCAAGTGTCAAGTGTCAAATCAAAAATTCAAAACAAGTTAAAAGTTTCATGTTTCTTCCTGTTCTTTTGTTTAATATTAATTTATTTTGTGAATAGTGTTTAAATGGTGTGAATACGAAGCAAACATGAGGCGCAGCTTAGCGCCGAGCCAGGTTGGCTCAAGTGAGAACGTATTCAAAAGTCCGCTGCTCAACTCAAAGAGAAAAAAGCGGGAATGTGCGAGAATACCATTAGCGCAGAAATCAGCTTCCCAAGCGATGTCTGCTTCTGAACACGAGAATTTAATCAAACAAATATTGAATAAGCCTTTCAAAGTACCTATCCCGAACTATGTATCGTCTTTTTGTGGCAAGAGTTTGGGTTTGAAGAGAACGCAGGTTAGGCGGGCTCTTCACGACCCTGATGAACCGAATGCCTTAGTTTTATACCGACCACCTTATATCCCCGAACATGAGAAGATGAAAATGAGTCCGAACGACATTAAAGTAGCAGTTGTCGTCGACCCAGTGTTAGGCAATATCTTGCGACCACATCAAAGGGACGGAGTGAAATTTATGTACGATTGTGTTACAGGACAACAAATTGAAAACGCTTACGGATGTATCATGGCTGATGAAATGGGTTTAGGAAAAACCCTACAATGTATTACTCTGCTGTGGACCTTGTTGAGACAAGGGCCAGATTGCAAACCAACCATATGTAAAGCTATCATAGTGTGCCCAAGTAGCTTAGTCAAGAATTGGTATAATGAGATCCACAAGTGGCTGGGACAGAGAATTAATGCTTTAGCCATGGATGGAGGCTCTAAAGCTGATATAACCTTGAAGTTACAACAGTATATGAACACATTCACAACTACCCGTGTTGCCACCCCAGTGCTTATTATCTCATATGAAACATTCAGGATTTATTCCAACATACTGCACTCATCAGAAGTAGGGTTAGTTTTGTGTGATGAAGGACATAGATTGAAGAACAGTGAGAACCAAACTTATCAGGCTTTAATGGGCCTGAAAGCTAAGAGAAGAATCTTGATATCAGGAACACCAATACAAAATGATCTCACAGAGTACTTTAGTCTTGTTCACTTTGTCAATGAAGGCATACTTGGCACTGGTCAAGAATTCAAGAAAAGATATGAAAATCCAATTATTAGAGGTCAAGATGCATTAGCAACACCCCAAGAGAGAGAGAAAGCACAGGAATGTCTTCAGACCTTAACATCAATAGTAAATAAATGTATGATCCGCAGAACCAGTAGTCTGTTGACAAAATACTTGCCAGTGAAGTTTGAACAAGTCATATGTGTGAAGATGACTCCCCTTCAAACACAGTTGTACAAGAACTTTATCAATTCTGATGCCATTAGAAATAAATTCTCTGGGAATGGTGATAAAAACACCCTAAGTGCTCTATCTAGTATTACTACCCTAAAGAAATTATGTAATCACCCAGACCTAGTGTATGACAAGATTGTTGAAAGATCTGAAGGATTTGAAAAGGCTTTAAGTTTGCTACCTAGTAATTATGATATAAAAGATGTCAAGCCAGAATTGTCAGGCAAACTGATGATTTTAGACTGTATTTTGGCTAATTTGAAAACCAATACTGATGATAAAATCGTCCTTGTATCAAATTATACACAAACCTTGGATTTGTTTGAGAAATTATGTAGAAAGAGAAGTTACCAATATGTAAGGCTAGATGGTTCTATGACAATAAAGAAAAGGGCCAAAGTTGTGGAAAGTTTCAATGACAAGGATTCAAAAGAATGGATATTTATGTTAAGTTCTAAAGCTGGTGGTTGTGGATTGAATCTGATTGGAGCAAATAGATTAATCATGTTTGACCCTGATTGGAACCCCGCTAATGATGATCAAGCCATGGCAAGAGTATGGCGTGATGGGCAGAAGAAACCTTGTTATATTTATAGGCTGCTTGCAACTGGTACTATTGAGGAAAAGATTTTCCAGAGGCAAGCACACAAAAAGGCTCTTAGTGATACTGTTGTAGATCAAAATGAAGAATCTCTAAGGCACTTTACCTCTGATGACTTGAAAGATCTGTTCAGATTGGAGGAGAATACTTTGTCAGACACCCACAGTAAGTTCAAGTGTAGAAGGTGTATCAATAACCTTCAGATTACTTTACCACCAGAAAACTCTGATTGTACATCTGATTTGTCAAACTGGTACCACTGTGCTGATAAAAAGAATTTGGCTGACTTGGTACTGAAGCAATGCTGGGATTTAGCAAAGACAATTTCTTTCGTTTTCCATCACCGGTCTGCTCAGACAGAAGCGCAGAAAAATGGAGAGGAAGAAAAGGAGAATCAACCAGAATCAAAACCAAAAAGAAGGAAGATTGAAATTGATGAGGATTATTCAGAACCTGACAACAGTGCTGATGAAGATTATGAGTAAATTATTTTTAATTATGCTGGTCATTATTTTGCCAGAATGGAAATTAAGTTTAATGTAAATAATTTGTTTGTTATACTCAGCTAAGATTATGAAAGTATATTACAGTTTATTTTCTAAACATTTGCTTTTTATTCATCTCAAATCACACAAATAAAACACAGAAGAAAATAACAAAAATATATTAACAATAAAATATTTAAAAATGATTTTTATCTTGCCCTATAAAATAATATCAGCAAATAACAAAATTTTATGCAAATTGACATGTCTATTATATCACCATTTTGTTAACTACCCTCAAATGCCTACACTAAGTTACAAAGATAGCAATAAGATTGCACAGAACTTCATGATAATTTTAAAAGCACTAAATGCATATATGATTGATTTAACTGGAGCAGCTAAGTTTCAAGCCATAAGACCAGCTTGGTGGTTGCGATGAGTAGCCTCTCTTTTCTGCCTCTTTGTTGACTTCGTAGGGATTTTTGAACAACTCTAGTAAGAATCTCACCTGAAAATAAAATGAAAAATAAACTGGTGTCATGGTTATGCAAAACTTAAAAAAGACGCCATCCTCTAGATACTTTTAGTAAATAGGTCTTGACGGTGATGCTAAGTTCCCCTGGAATTTATCACTAGTGCACTAATGAATTTTGGCGGTCATGTTCTGGCAAGAATTATGCATGTAGAGAACTAATTAGTGACCAGGCACTATTTCGCGATATGTGGCTTCTAATAAACTGAATATTTTGAATATTGGACATTCTGCGAATTGGTAATTTTGAGAACATTTTGAGACTAAACGGGCTTTTTATACCGTAGCGAGTGTAATATTAGTGTATTTAATTTAAGTAGGTCTTAAGATGAACATTGACAAAACAAAGATGTCTAACGTCCATGTTGTACCTGCTCCTATGCAGGTTGGGAACTCTACACTCGAAGTTGTCGACAAGTACGTTAACCTGGGACAAATGATCCAATTGGGTAGGTCCAACTTCGAGAAAGAGGTCATTCGTCGAATCCAACTCGGTTGGGCGGCGTTCGGGAAGTTACGGCATATCTTCACGTCCGATATCCAGGACCGAACTGTCCCTATGTGCAATGTGTGCGGCGCACACAGGCGCCAGGGTGACAGGGGCGCCCGCGCGCCGAGATTTGCGTTAATTATAACAGTTATTTTCTAAAAAGGATGCCAAAAAAGGCGCTTCACAGATTTCGCACACAGGCGTAGGAAGGGCCCTGCCGATATCCCGCAGTGTCTCAAGACAAAAGTGTTTGACCAGTGTGTGTTTCTAGGATGATCTACGGAGCCGAAACGTGGTCGCTAACTATGGGCCTTATCCGGAAGCCCAGGGTCACTCAGAGGGCGATGGAGAGAGCTATGCTCGGAAATTTCCTGCAAGATCGTATCAGAAATGAGGAGGTCCGCAGGCGAACCAAAGTCACCGACATAGCTCTCCGAATAGTTAGGCTGAAGTGGCAGTGGGAAAGGCACATAGCCAGAATAACCGATGCACAGTGTATTATTTTGCTTAGTTGCGGACATGCTCGTTTTATTTGTTTTTTGGAAAGCTTACTATCAAACTAAGACACCATTAAAACACCGCCGGCTCCAACTTCTATAGTTTAAGAGAAATTAAATAAATCGAGAAAAATCCTTAAAAACCATAGAAACGCAATATCTCGTTTTTGGATTTGAATTTTACACGAAATGTTTTATGGTGTGATAGGTATTCACTATAGGAACCATTTTTTTTCTTGTAAACTTTAAAAATCTTGATCACACAGACGAGAATATATATTTTTCTATGATTTTGAAAATATTTTTTTTCTGGCGATTCTCTACATGGTCGCGTTTTTTTTAATGCCTAAATATTGATCCCTATAATAACTATTGCCACAAAAAAAATCAAACCCGACAAGCCCAGGATTACGGAAATATTGAATTTTAAAAGTGTGAGCTAGGGTTGTCAATCAAAACTGTGAGCAACATACAATATAATATAATATAATATAATATTCTACCACATTCACACAACACCATCTAGTCCCAAACTAAGCAGAGCTTGTACTATGGTTACTAGATAATGGATAAACATACATATATACTTTTTTTTGTAAATACATACATATTATACATAGAAACACCCAGACCAAGACAAACATCCATGTTCATGCACACAAATTTTTGACTTGAGCGGGAATCGAACCCGCGACCATCGACGTAGCAGTCGCTTACACTCCCGCTACGCCAACCGGCCGTCAAACTAACAATACTTACTTCATGCAAACATTACTCATTATGATTCATTATTTTTGACTTAGGTTTAGCAATTGCGGGTTTAAATAGTGATGTGTATAGTTTACTTAGTTTAAGTGTATATAGAAAATAGTGCAGAAAGTTAGAGTCAATATAAAAAAATATTTGCGGTGGAATTCGATCACTTTTGTTTTGTGATCTATCTTCGATGAAGGATATTATGTGGAATTGGGAAGGGGTCCACCCTCGTTAGCAAGCTAAAACCCAATTCCTATACATAATATCTGGAGAAGCGGGGGTGAGGTGTCATGGAGCCGTCAAAGACCCATGGCACTGTTTTGCCTCAGCGGGGACTGACCCGTCCTGCTGGGGGATGTCCGTCTGGGCCCCGACCAGAGGACTTAATGCAAGGGGGGCATGAGGGCGCCAACCTTCATGCTGCTCAGCGAGTGGCAACTATTACCGACGACCTTGGCTGGAATACGGATCCGAAATCACTTACGAAACTGGAGGTTTATAATATTTTGGTGGTTAAGGCCCGACAATATGGGTCTAAACAAAGACCGGGTGACCTCGTAATTAACGAACGGACTATGATTATTTTAAATGCATTATATCCATCAGGTATTCCTAACCATCTTGATGTACAAAATAAAAGTCTGAAAGGTTATATTTCCAAATTTATTTGTAAGTGCGAAAAACTTTATAATGACAGTAAAAAAAAATATAATCGCTTTTGCCAAAAGAACGAGAAATGGCTTGCTACAAATTTCAATATTAAAATACCTATAAGAAAAGAAAACAGTCCAATAGAATTAAATAAAAATGTTGACAGTTTAACAAATAACAGTTTAACAGAACCAGAACCATCAGGTATGGGTTCTGTTAGCGATATGCTGCTTACAGAACAGATACCTGACACTTCATATGAGGCTCCGTCTACTTCAAACACATTTAGTCACCGCTTAGAGGAAGCAGTAGAAGGAACATCTAATGACAGTCCATCTGCTTCGAATGAAAAGAGCTCCCGTCAAATGCGTCGTATTCGAAAGAGTTTCGAAGAGTCGCTTCAAGATCAGCCGCAGTCAAAAATAATTAAAATGATGTCAAAAATTGTAACTGACGAAATCGGCGGCGAAAAACTTAACAAGAGCTCTGCTCAAGAATTAGAGTTTGTAATCAATGAGTGTCTGAAAAGTCCAACTCGTCCTAAAAAAATTGCAACAGCTTTAAAAGAGAAAGCCAAACCCAAACCCTATACCCCTGATGAAGCACTTTCTTTAGTAATAGATAGAAAACTAACTGTGGAAGATTACACTATCATACAGAAAGATTTAAAAGACAGAGGCTTCTTAGCTTATCCTCCAAATTATAAATTACAGATAGCAAAAAAAATTGTTATCCTGAAGAAGAAATAGTTACTACCGAAAGGGAAGCAACTGTCTCACTTCATAGTTTACTACTACACACATTCCGAAGGATCATACTAGTATGTACTGAAACAGTTTCACAATATTGCAAACTAAAGCAGCAAAATGTATTATATTGTACATTTGAGGGTTCTTGGGGGTTCGATGGCAGTACAGGACAGTCATTTTATAAGCAAAAGTTTTTAGATGGTGATAATGAAAACGAAAATTGTTTATTTACTACAACGTATATCCCTTTACGGTTAAAAACTAATGACGGGTTTGTGTTGTGGTCTAACCCAAGTCCACAATCCTACAGGTTTTGTCGTCCGTTGAGGATCCAGTATCGAAATGAGACAAAAGAAATTATTCTAGAAGAAAAAAATCGGGTAGAGTCTGAAATAAATCAATTAACAACTCTTTATGCTGAAACAGATGAAGGTCTGAGTATAATATCAGATCCCAAATTATATTTAACCGTTATAGATGGTAAAGTATTTAATGTTTTAACGGATACAGCTTCGCAATTACGTTGTGCTTGTTGTGGAGCTACAGCAACAGAGTTTAATAAGTTAGATGTTATAATGAACAAACCCGTAAATCCAGAGGCCCTACGTCATGGACTAAGTCCCTTACATGCCTGGATAAGAATTTTTGAGTTCTTACTGCACTTAGGATACAAAAATGACCCAGCAGTAATGAAGTGGAGGGTTACTAAAAAATCACCGCAAGCCGCAATTGTAGAAGAGCGGAAAACAAAAATACAGACCGAAATAAGAGACAAAATGTCACTTTTGGTTGATGTTGTTCGTCCGAATTCGGGGACAACCAACGATGGAAACACAGCACGAACAGCACTATCAGACCAACATCGGAAAACTTTTGCAGATATCTTAGGTATAGAGACATGGCTGGTGGATGACCTGCATACTATCTTAGTGGTGCTGTCGTGTGGCTTAATAATAGATTCTGCAAAATTTGACGACTTTTGTAAATCTGTGGCTGCGAAGTATGTGGAAAATACAATTGGTTTTATATGTCCGTCACTATGCACAAAATATTAATGCATGGGCGGCAAATCATAGACGCCAGCCCATTACCCATAGGTATGTTATCCGAGCAAGCAGGTGAGTCAAGAAATAAATACTGGCGCTATGATCGACAACACCATACCCGGAAATTGGACAGAAAAACCACCATTTTAGACTTGTTTCACCGTGCATTAGAATCATCCGATCCTTATATATCCTCATTAACATTTAGAACACGTCATAAACATTCAAAATCTTTGCCCTTGCCGAAGTCAGTGCTTCAACTCTTAAGCGTAACAACAGACAATGTTCACTACAACCAATTAGAATCCGTAGGGATTAAAGCAAATGATATCATGCTGACGACGGATGAAATAGTAATTCAATCCGATGGCGAGGATATATCATAACCGTTTTGCATTAATAGTAATTAATAATATATAGTTAATAATAAGATAGGTAACATTCTACCACATACACGTAACACCATCTATCCATCACCATGAGTCAGCAATAGCCTGAAGAGACCAAGTCTCGAGTTCGAATCCACGCCGCGCACCAATGACTTTTCAAAGTTATGTGCGTATTAAACTCTTAATTGTCGTTTGCCCCGTGCGTGGCAGTCGGTTACACTCCTGCTACGCCACCGGCTTGTCAATTCAGTCGCATTGGCGAGCATAATGGATTTAACCGATTGAACTAATCAACTTAAATATAAACTACTTTAAGACAACCCTATTTCCATAGAAATTTAAAAAAAACTTAGAAACGCAATATCTCCGAGATCCCGCTAGATACATTTCTAGAATTTTCTCAAGTTAAAGGTACTATACCAATGTATATTATGTAAACAAAAAAAACACGACCCGCAAATAGTAAATTTTTTATAATTTTTTTTCGTTTATTAACAAAATAATTATTTATAATTGTTCCTGTGATGTTAGAAACTTGAAAATTTTACACTGTATATATTTCAAACCAACAATTAATATATATTTTAATAAAGACGGACATTAGCTTTATTCAAGAAATACAGACAAAAAACTTTTTCAGAAAGGTCAGTGACCTTTCTCTAAAATATTTATAACTCCTAGGTGAAGTGAAATATCAAAATGGGTATTTTTTTGAATGCTTTAGAATGGATTAATCTATAAGGGGAAAAAATAAAACTGGCATGTCCGCAACTAAGGCAAAATAATACACTGTGCGATGGCCCTTGGAGCAGAAAGGTTCTGGAGTTGCGGCCACGCACAGGACGTCGTAGCAGAGGTAGGCCTACCCAGTGGCGTAGCGTGAGAGGGGCCATGGCCCCGGGCGGCACATTTAAGAGGGCGGCAAAAGACGCCGCGAAAATTAAAATGAGAAAAAGAGAATTATTAAAATACTTGGTACGCGCACTGAAACAAGTTGCCGCAGTAGGAAGAACAACAATGGACAACAAAATCATCCTTATTTTCATTATATGAAGACGTGCTTGTATCCGTAGTCTTGGTTTATTAATTCTTTAATAGGTTGCAATATTCTGATGATTTGCGAGCCTGTTATGAGCAATTTATTAATCCATGTATCAGAGCCAAGCCGCCCCTGTGTGCGATGTGTGCCGCTCCTATTGCCTTTGCGCAACTAGAGCACACAGGCGCCAGAGCAATCGGGGCGCCACGCGCCAGATAAAATGCCAGCGTTAATAATACATTGAAATTATTTATGATTTGCTTCAAAATACATTATCTTTATAGTTGAATAATCTAAGCGGATTATTTTATATATTACAAACACCTCCTACGATTTTTTGGAGCACCCCTGTGGGACGTGACGCGGGCTTTGTCCATAACTTTCAGATTTCGCCTCTCAACTCCTTATTTTTGCGAAAATAAGCAGGTGACGGGCAACCATGACACCGGTGCGAAAAGCTACACTCTGCGCCCTTCATGATGCACCAGTTCTCGGTCGACCCGCTATTCGGAAGAGGATACCATTACCCTAGATTTAGACCATCTTATGTACTTAGAGAGAACAGCCATTCCAAGGCGTCATAATTTTATTCCGACTTTGAAAGATCCAACCAAGTGGAGCATAGAGTGATTGATATTCAAATCATCTTATTTATAAATAGTTAGGTTTTTATCTCTGACTACGGACTGCTACAAACTATCCTTCCAACAATCAATGCCATAAAATAAGGGCTCCAGTTTCTGGCAGCTCCGTTATTGCCGGCCAAGGAACGCGGTAGCGGTAACGGCGATGCATGGGGTCTGTAAGATCACCGGGCTACACCTGGCGTTCTACAACGAACGCAGTCTACGATTAAATGAACAGAAACCTCGCCGGACCCGAGGTAGAAGAATGAATTCACATAAAATGGCACATAAGTACCTACTGGTGTTATCAGAAGTCCGAGACAGGCAGCGAACATGGTAACTCTAGAGTCAGATGACTTGTTCTACCATCGGAAAGGCGACCTACTCTCGTGGGGTGGTCGGTTTCCTGTTCAGGTGGAAACTTTTCAACAATTTTGTGGAAGGCGCTAGTGTGTCGATTCAGGTAGCGTACCTCGTATTTAAACTCAACAATAGGCGTTGCCTAAAGGTGATACAGGTACCTATATGCGTCCACCTCAAATCACCCGGACGAGATAGTCGAGGCTATGTACGAGGGTATTGCTGAGGCAATACTAAATACGACCAAAGCTCAGTACAACTTTTTCATGAGGGACTTCAATGCCAAATTGGAAGGAGAAGGACACAGTGAAACGAAAATCTCTCCACAATAGCGTTTCCCGAGCATGGATGTTCGATAAACATACAACAATCGCGACGTTTCCTTTGTAGTTAACGCTATGATACCTAACGCGGCGTGGCGTCATACAAATCGCAGCGTATACAATTGCCCCAGCAAGAGACGAATAAAAAAAAATCGAACGCCTACGCGCGACAGACGCTAATGTGAAGAATCTAATAAGAAACATAACCACACCTTTTCAAAGTCGTTTTTCTCAGCATCGATGATAGCTTGTTGCAATATCCAGTTCCTTGGAACATATACAGGGTTCACTTTCACCATGCGGGCGCGTCTTTCCTCTTCACTCACTAAAAATAAGAGATAGTAAAATTTTATAAACAAACTACAGGCACTTCAGTCTATGCGCACTTAGGTTTAGGTACTTCTCAATATATTTTTTTCTAAATGTCATCCAACAGTATTTATTGATAGCTAAGCTCGCGGTTACGCCCGCTTTATTTAGGGCCACTGCTCAGCGCCCGTGGTTCACAGCTTGAATTTATATAGCCGTTATTGATAAATGGGCTATCCAATACTAAAATATTTATTCAGATCTGACCAGTAAAGCCTGAAATCCAAAATTAATATGCAGAAATAAAAATTATCTCACCATTTTCTTTTTTCAGTCGCTCTTGATATTTCTTCACCCATTTGTCCCAATTGGGCGTATCTATAAACTTACTTAACGACCATTTGGTTGCTAAAACGTCTTTCTTCAGCAAATCTTTTGGATCTACCTGCAAAATGAACACAAGCAACTGACTTATTCGAAATTCGAGTGAAAAATTACTCTCGTAATCCATCGTACTAAGACTTTCTTAATCTCATCATCATCAGCCTCCCATGCTTTCTTAGTCTCATCATCATCAGCCTCCCATACTTTCTTAGTCTCATCATCATCAGCCTCCCATAATTTCTTAGTCTCATCATCATCAGCCTCCCACTGCTGGATAAAGGCATCTCCAATGTCCCGCCACTGAGCCCGATTTTCGGCTGTCTGTGTCCACTATGCGTATATCGTCATTCCACCTAGCCGGAGGGCTCTTTATCTTATTCTTAACGCTAAAATGTCTATTGCTAAATAAAAGCAATTAATTTATTTTTTGTTTTCGATATACCTAGCTACTTTTTACCAGTCCCGAAAAAGTGAGTCCCGTACGGTATATCGAATTCGATATACCGTACGGGACTCACTTTTTACAATATGTATTTTATTTTTATTTATAATCTCACGCCTGTATCCCCGAGGGGGTAGGCAGAGGTGTAATATTACACCCACATTTCGCCATGAATATTTAGGTCCCACGTAATAGGGGGCGAGCCTATTGCCGTACCGGGCACAGTACCAGACTCCGTGCTGCTACTGAGAATTTCTTAACGGAAAAACCCAATAACACTTTGCCCGACCCGGGAATCGAACCCGGGACCGCCCAATCCCACGCGCACATTTATGCCGCGAGACAATATGTATATGTTGTCATAAAAAATAGTCAACTACCCTACCCTGTCAGTAGCATGAGATATGATTGCTAATCTACTAGAAACAATATCTTACCTCTGCCAGTTGTCTGAACGTAGCCGTGAAGTCCGCCATCTTGAGTTGCATCACCGCAAACAGTTCATCCACTAGCCTTTCATCACCATCTTGCATTTCTTTTAGTCCAAGCTTCAGCAGATGGGTTTGTCTAAAATAAATTATTAGATTGGTTGTTAGACCCTCACCACAATGATACTAAATAGAAGAAATATTTTCTGGTGTTTTCACCCTTAAACCAAGAAACCCTTCTCCCCCGCCAAACAAAATTCTTTACACTGGTAATTTAGCGTGATGCCCTGTCCTATACTTTCATTACTATGGACTCAGTGAGAGCCTATAGTAATGAGGTATAGGATATGGCATGACTGTTCAAGTGCAAAATTGTGCGTACAGTCAGCCAAGAAAATGGTTTACCAGTTTTGACAAAACTGTCAGTGTCCTAGAACTGTCAGAATATTGTTTCAAAGGAAAATCTACCTTGTGTAAATGATGTACAAATAAATTTAGACTAAGGTGGTAGAACATATTTTTAGCTGGCTGTACAAGCACCGTCTAGTATTAATATGTAAAAATGTATAGATTTTTAGGGACTATATTTTAGCTGGCTTTAGGTACAAGAATTATCCGGTATTTTTAATAAAATGTGTACATAAGTGTATACTTACAACACTTTTCTCTTAACATATTCTTTGAGAGTGGCTTTAACGTCTTTTATCTTTTCCTTTTGCTCCTTAGACAGTATCGGCTCTAAAGCTTCCGCGAATTTCTCTAAGTTCCATACAAGTATCTGTTATATTGAGAACAATGTTAGTTATTTTTACTGTTTTGTGTCGTTTTGTTAACTTTAATTCAAATATTTGAAGCACTGTGTGCTTTTCAAACCACAAAGTTCAAGAAATTACTTAAAAAACATGAAAAAAAGAACATTTAAATCATTAAACATAATCAAACTCACCTTTGGTTGTTTTTCAAACGCGTACCGGCCCATATCATCAGAAGTGTTAGGCACATAATGTTTGTAGAAGTGGTCTATGAACCCATACGGACCGTAGTCTATGGTCACCCCTAGAAGACTCACGTTGTCTGTGTTTAACACGCCGTGCGTGAAGCCTAACCCTGTTCAGAAAAGATCATAAATTATAATTTAAGAAGTAAAATACGTTTCTCTTTGCCTATATCTCATAGGGCAATAAAAAAGATTAGGTACCTTGCCAAGTTGCCACCATGTTCAAATTCCTGTGTGCCACTTCCAAGTACCAGTCTACATATTTGTCACTTGAATTCTCTAGCTCAGGGAAATGATGCTGGAAAAACAAAAAGCTTTGATTATTCGGTTGATTAAGCGTGTATTTTCTGAATGTTTCCCTCGCGAGTGTTGTGGGTATGATGCTCACATAGAACATCACCTTGTGAACTGGTAAGTATCATAAATAAAATTGTTGTCGAGACTGGATGCATGTTACTTGAATGTTTGTTAAAGTCCGCGCGGTAACATATGCAATAGAATTTATCTCTAATACAGGGGATGCCATTATTATAATAAAAATATTGAAAAAGGTAATAAAAATAAAAGTACACACAGCGCCAATTCAAGATAAACAGATGCAACCATAACGGCGCGGTGGTACAAAGGCCAAAGTGTCTAGCTTAGCCATGTGTAAGTAGGCACCTAAAGGGAAAAATCAACCTTATTACCTTAATAATAAAGTCGACCAGCAGCTTCATGGTGTGCGGCTCTTTCCTCTTGAGCAGTATCTCTATAGATCCGATGCGGTACCACGCGTTAGCTAACCTCATGACCACGGCCGCGCGCTCTTGTCGGGCGTTACCTGTGTAGTTCTTGTCGCGAAACACTTTGTGATCGTCGCTCACTGCAAAGTGAAATGCACCTTATAGCTATGATTTTATAATATACATTTGTGTGTAGCGGTGTTTTCTACAACTTGAGTCCCACCGATTAATTTCCTTTTGCTTACTAACTTAAACTTCACGTTGACGCAGACCAAGAATTTTGTTGGAACTACGGAGATGAGGATATATTCGTATAATTATAAGTTCTTGGCAACCTACTGGCGAGGCTAGTCTACTAAGCACGATGACCTAGCACGTTCAGAGGATTCTCCCGCTAGTAGGAAGAACGTTGTTCCTCCAAGAAGCATCTCTTCCACCAAGAATCCTCTGTATTTGCCTCTGCCTAAATGTCTGGTATTTCTGGTAAACCAGCCATTTAGGCAACCACAGGCTTAAAAAAGTCAGCGACCTTTTTTTTATGGCAATCCCAAGCTTAAATAAAATCTGGAACCCAGAGATGTTAGTTTGTGTTAAAAAAGTCAGCGATGATAAAATTTGAGGAGGAATTGAACCGTTTGAAGGAAGGTAATCCAAAGAAACACTAAACGTCATTTGACTATGAAAGAGAACAGATGATTTTTACGGACCTAGTCTTTGCCTCCTTAGCAGGAAGCTTCCTGCTAATAAATAGCTCAATGCTCTTACCCACCAATGCGGCGGCCCTGGTGGTCGGTATACCGAGGTGGTAGCAGGCTTCAGACGCGACCATTTCTCTGATGGACGACCGTAGTACGGCGCGACCGTCACCGAAGCGGGAGTATGGCGTCTCGCCCGAACCTTTCAGCTGGGGCTGCCAGGATTCGCCTTTTCTGAAGGACAATGGTGGAGAATTAAACCTGGTCCTGGTCGCAACTGTGTTGAACTCTGCTAGGGCCAAAAGCCCAGAGCTTGCTGAGATTTGCTAGCTATAGTATTATAATAATATTCTAACCACATACACAAATCACCATCTAGTCTCAAACATCGCAGAGCTTGTACTACAATGGATAAAAATACATAAAACTTGTTTTGTAAATAAATTCATATTATACATAATAACACCCAGATCAAGACAAATATCAATGTTCACATACATAAATGTCCGACTTGAGCTAGAATCGAACCCGCAACTTTAGCCTTGGCTGTCGTATACACTCCCGGTACGCCACTGGCTTGTCTATGATCCTCCTATGCAGGTATTCTTAAACCTGGAGTTCATGGACGCTAGAGAGTTAAATGGGAGAGGTAGGTACCTCCAGTATGATTGACTTTAAAATACGAAATTGTTTGAGACCAGTTATATAAAATATTAGTAAATAACATGTTATTACAAGTTGCGAAAGTTTAGAATCCCATTGATATTATGGTTATAACCATGAAGTTAGCTTCATGGTTATAACTCTCATGACCCTATATTAAAAAAAGCTCTTCCACAGATGACTTACACCCAGACATTACTGATATTAATTTATGAAATACCTACATGGCGAAATGAGGGTGTAATATTACATCTCTGCCTACCCCTTCGGAGATACAGGCGTGAGTCCATAAAAAATATATAAATAAAATACCTGTTAACATATTCGCCAAGAATATGTGCTCTGCCATCGCCAAGCTGATCGGCCCAGAAGCCAAACTGGTAACCACCATACCTGTGAGAATTGAGAACTTCACATCAAACTTTATCTTACAGAGCAAAACTACATTAATTTGTATTAATGTTATTGTAGTATTCTTTTATATTATTATCTTGATATTTCATAAGGTAATCAACTGATAAGATACATAACATGATTTGCAAACATAGAAAACCAATGACTGCACTTTGACACAGGAGTCAAGAAATAATTAACAACATATATAATATTATTATGCACTATTCAAAACATCTTTGGTGCACAGTTGATTGAACTTAATACTCACTACATATTATGAGTCTGTTGATATAACTACTAGGCAATCACTGCATCCAAGAATGCTACTTTTCTTTCTCATGTGAGTGTGTGGCCGACTCTGGTGTCAGAGATTTCCGGCTGCCTAAGGGCCTCCAACATGGGCTAATGATTCTTGCCCTAGCAAGAACCGGGACCAACAGCTTTCCGTGCCCTCTGAAGCACGGTAGGGCTCTGATGTAAATGCCACACGCGATCACCCATCCAAGTGGCGACCTGGTGTTGCTTAACTTCGCCAACCTGATATGATCGGCCTGTCTAAGTCAAGTCTCGCTATGAGCCCTACACGAATAGCTACTAAACTATATTGTAAAATTACCTGTGTGAGACAGTGAGACCTCCCTCAGGCAGATAAGCCCCAGCTATAAAGTTGATGAACTCTTCAGTGTCAGCTACTGATGGGTCCAAGTCCAGTATATCTATCAATGCGTCATCTGAAGCACACACTAGGTGAAGCTTGCCAACTAAAGGTTCAGTGGGCACCTGAAATTATGTTTTAGTTGGTTATTAGTAGACAAAGGAGTTTGTTTACATAATATAACTAGGATAAGTACATAAGTTAAGGACTTATTTTGTGAAACTCAGATCCAATTTTCAATATTATTTAATTGATGTTTATTCTCTATAAAAATTACCTGTTTCTTATTAACATTTTAACCAGTCAAAATCCTGCAGTTCTAAAACATTTTAGTTAAAGTGAATAACACCAGTTTAACTGTTAAACTTTAAGAACAAAGGTATCATAGGTAGAAAGTTTATAATTGTTTGCCACATCAAATTATTAGAGCCTATAGATTCTGTGGCATGTCTTGAAGAATTGCAAAGTGATACATTGGAATGGCTCTGAAATTATCTATGTATGGATTGCTGTACTAGGCTATACCAATGCAATGTGATGCAATAACATTCTTTTTTATGAAATATTGTTTCAAATGTTACCTTAGAAAACACAGCATCCTTTACAGCCATTGGCACATTATACTCAGGGTTTTCATCTATAGGCAGAGCCGCGTAGTTCGGAGGCTCACGAAACTTCCACTCTTTGAAATTAGTGATAGGTTTCATTTTACCAACTAAGTTGTGTTGTTGTTCGTTCATCAGAGCTGCCAGCACGCAGAATGCTCGCCTCATCAGTGATTATACAAGTAACTCCACCGCTAAGATAATACGAATCCAAAATGGTGTAGTATTTATTGCAAAATCATGCTTATTTGCGCTTACTGTACACTTATTTGTTATTAAATTTGAAGATTATAAACTTCATCTAAATCTTAATACGTGCGATATAATATAGTCTTTATTTTGAACGAAACAAGACTGTAATTGCTAATTTGCTATTCTTGTACAGCTGATGATGTCAAAACTGTCAAATAGTTGACTTATGCCATAGTGACATCTGCTTGGACTTTTTTAAGTTTGCTCTGTGAATTGTGAGCACAGACTACTTACTGTGTGCCTATGATTAAACAAATTGATTTGGTCCGATCTCAGAAGACGATGATTATTTTACTTTGCTTTATCTAAGGAACTTATTTCTATTGTTTGCTGGATTTACGGCATTTTGATAAAACTTTGCTGCAATATAGCTCACATCTTCATGAGAAAAACACGGGTTACCTATTGTTGCGATAGTCGACACTCACGTAGCTGGATAAAACCTTCGAAGGCCGCTTATAATCTATTAATTAGCTAATTACGTGTTTGAGCCATTTGGGGTGGAAACGCTGTTAACTGATGGAGTACAAGTGCTCGTTCTTTATTCCGAGATAATTATAATCTTAGCCGGTCTCGAGTGAGCAGAACGCTAGATCATATAATTATTATATGTGGTGTGAATTGGTTCTTCATTTTAATCCAAATAGTCCAAAATCCCAGTGCCACCAGACCTTACATAATTTCACAGAAACGAAATGTATAGAATAAAGTAGTGTTAAGTATGGGTCATAAGTCACATGACACTCATATGAGTGTACACATACTTTTAAGGCGCTGTACTAAGCGACTGTTTTGGAAAATGAGGGGGTGAAGCAGGGGAGGTGAAGGGCGCTTAGCTCCGTCTACTGCGGGGCGCCCCCCTTCATTCTCGTCGTGTGCGGCTGTATTCTGGCGACATCCGTATTCCAATATTTCAAAATCGCAAGCAAAACGTTTTAGCATATTGAATTGAGATACTGATATTAAAATTAATATTACATAAATCAATCTGTTTGTACAATATAGGCATAGCGCAATTTTTGTTCTTAGTGGAGCCATGAGCAAAACTGGTTTACATTAGACGTTATAGGTATTAATTTTTTTTTGACGAAATTATTGTTGACGAAAGTAGATAAATACGTGCCGTAAGATGATAAAAATAATTAAGTCAGTTCCATATATGGAGGCCCTAATTATTTTTGTTTTGTTTTTGTATAAAATTGGTAAAGCAGTTCATAGAATACCTACATCTAATTCCATTCCTGCCAGTTTTCAAATCTGTTTTGCAATAAATTGGCTGTTACATACGGGCGGACAGACAGACAGACATGGCGAATCTATAAGGGTTCCTACAATATATAAAAAACAACCTATATAATACTATCCTACAAAATATAAAGGGCTTTTACAATTTTTGGCTACGGTACCCTAAAAACCACAATACTGCCCTACTAAGCGCAAAAGCTGTATCTCAACTAAAGCGAGTTACGAAATAATTGAAGTTTAGTAAAAGTTGGTTTATTTTATTTATTTATGGATGTTTTATTGTTATTATAGGCATAATTATTATGGTAAAGGTTTCGAAATACGTCGCCGTTTTTAGGGGTTGTGAGTGGTTGAGGGGGTCTCGGAATCCGCCCTCACCATTTTCACTTGCCGGAAATACTTGGTTTCCTCTGAAAAAAAAAAAATCTCCAAACATTAGTGTGTATGGCACTGCCAACTTCCACATTCTTCACACTAGTTTAATAAACTAAGGTTGACGGAGCCCTGCTTCGCAGGGTTCCTATTTTCGGATTAAGAGTCATTAAGAGAGATTAAGAGAGAACCTAACATAAATTTGACATTAGCTGTCAATATGATCATTCCAAGATGGCGGGTTTGCGTTTCGTTTCACGTTTTTCAAGGTATAAAAACTACTACTAAGAATTTTTGGAAATTGTTTAAAAATATTTAGACGCAACTCCGGCAGCCAAAATTACTTTTAGGGGATTAAAACTAACTCCCTTAAGCCCCCTACACCACCAATACCCTCAAATTCAGGCGACTTGTTTCGAAACCCAACCCAAATTATAGAATTAAAATTTGAGTTACTGCTTTTTCGTTGGCTCTCCTCATTGTATGGAAAAATATAAAAAAATTCTTTCGCTTAAAATATGTGTTGTTTCAAAGAAAATAAATATTAAAATATATTTATTTATCATTTACTTACAAAATACATTGTCCGTGTGGTGACGGATTAAGAATACCGAATGTCACCACCCCATATCATCCCATGGGTGTCGTAAGAGCCGACAGAGGGAGCATATTATGCAGAGAACAGCACTGTAAGAGAAGGAAAACTTGATACAAACCCTATGCTAACCCGTTTGGCCAGCGTGGTATAGTAGGCCAATTCCTCTTTTCAAAGGAGAGGCCTAGTCCAGCAGTGGACTGTTAAAGGCTGATGATGAATGAATGAATGAATGAACGAAATACAGAGTTTACAGCTCATCAAAAGTTAGCTGTCTGCTGCAACCCGGCAGGTTTTCTTTATTCTCATCGAAAGTTACAGGCAGTGTGTGAGGTGATGAGGCTTCAATACTTATTATTTGCTGTTGTTCAAGAGGCACATTTGCATTTACTTTCCTTTTAAGGCTTGGTATTGTAGAAACTTCAAGCACTGATGAAACATTTTCCTCTCCGTGATTTTGTTTTATATTTTTGTTCAATGCCATCCCTTGAGCTCGACGAGAATCAACAATTTCAGGCAACTGCCAATTCATATAAAACGCCACAAGCTTTTCTTTCATTTTCGTCTCCCAGAAAACATCACCTCTTTCTATCATTTCTATTTTTAGTGGTTTACTTTCGCCACTCCACACAGCAAATAAACATTTTTGTTTGCGTGTAACGTGGCGTTGCCCCTGAATTTGGTAATAAAAATTACAATATTTGTTTAGACTAGTCAGTTAACTTTTTTATCATGTTTTCATATTTGTATTTTATTTGCTCTTATACTATTCTCCAGGCCATTCTTATAGGCAACTATAGAAGATTAAATTTCTACAATCGTGTTTGGACCTATTAATCCATCTGGCGTGGCACCATAAAACGGTTAATCCACAAGGCTCGATTGTTACATTTTCTTACTTCGCCAGTTGTTGCAAAGCCAGTGGTTCATTTTAGACTCCTTGCGCAACTGCTTTTTTTCATTGCAAATATTTTATTTGTACAAAATATTTTTTACTAAGTTGGCTTTACTGCTGTTATCTCTTCTTTTTACCACTATACCAAAATTTGAATCTGTCAACATATTCTTACGCAATTCGAACCAGTCACTGCTATCCCTCGTGTATTTTTTGCTTATAACTCTTGAACAAATCGTGTTAGGAATTATTGCAGTCAAATGTTGTTGCTAAACTGTAACTTTAACTTCACTGTAATTACAATAAATATAATTAGTTAGATACTTTATTATTTAAAAAAATACTATAACTTGTGTTATAGCAAACAGAGAAGTCACCTACTTACTTATAAATGATTGATTTTAGAAATTAAAAAGATATTAGATGTACTGAAACTTACCTAATAGTTAATGAATAATCAAAGTTTTACCCGATGTACCTAAATAGGTTTATGTTCACAACACAATAGTACAACAGTCGTTACCGCTTATGTGCGGACTGCGGAGCGCCATATTAGCACTGTTTATTGTTCGCCGTGGCGGCATCTTAGCGCTCCAGGCGCTCTGACAAGCTATAATGAATTTGCAATATAGGTATAGGTCGGTTCACGAAAGTTGACCAGAAATGGCGGCCGTCGCGCATATGTACATTCATGCACCAATGGCGTGGCTCCATTCTTGACGCATTTAGGGAATGCGTCAGGAACGGAGCCACGCCATTGGAATTCCACCCGCGCCTCACCCCGCACCTCCACGGAGACCTAAAAAATGATTGCTGCGCAGTGGTCATCTTTCGTAAACCGACCTATACATAAAATGATTCGATTTTATGTTATTACTCTTTCAAACATTGAAAACTGTGGCAGCTATGTATTGTGAGAATAATTTATATAACTATATTATGCATAATCGCTAATGTATAACATAGTCAGTCATAAAAGACTCTTATGAAAATAATTTGTGTAAATTTTTTTCATATTTCATAATCACTTGGCCATGGATGAATTTATATTTTATTACGATGCTTTCTTGTACAAATTCTTCGTAGAACTTTATTTCTCTAATTGTCCATATTTTATTCTTCTAATTATATATTTATAAGCACAGAAACAATAACACATTTAAACGCAACAAGAATATAAACTTAGGTCCTAATTATATGTGCCCACAGTCACAAGAAAAGCCTATTTGATTCAAAGTATTCAGTCTATAACATAAAACATGAAATTACGAACTCAAATCGGCGTATTATTAACAAACATGTTTACGTAAAATTTCGTGCAGCGGAGACGCAAGCGACATGACCTATCTCTCACAGGGCTCATAGCCGAATGTTGAGGTCTGGGCGGGGCATAAACTAGCAACTGACACTCAGTACACCGCTTATGCTAATAAGGTTTAAATTGCCGAAGCGTTTGATATTGATGGAATCAACCGAGCGTCAAAATCATAGACGTTTGGCAGATTTTATTTAATTTTACAAAATATACACGTATAATATGAAAATAAATAGGGTAATTCTTTAGTTCATTAGATTTCCTACAATATTATCAAATAAAATATGACAGTTCACGATCAAAATATTACAAACAGTGAGACGAAAGATTATTTTCTGCCTTGTTTTTGTGATTTTTTTACCGTGATTCTATTTTACATACATGAAAAATTCTTTCAAAAGTCTTTTGTTCAGACTTTTGACTATAAGCTCTATTTTTTGCAAGTTTGTAGTATGTACCGTTATGGCTAGGTGCGCGACGAAAAATTAGGTGTTTCACGGCTTCTGAGGTATAACAGCGCCTTAAGCTTGGATAAGTAGTGGCCCAATTTTTAGGCACGAGCTCAGATCAAGTAAAAATGACGGTACGAGGTGCTAAATTTAGGTAAAAATAGTACTAACTTATCTTAAATTCTCAGTGCTGGTTTTTATGTATGTTTTAGAAAATATTATATAAAATTATAAATAATTCTGTCGCACTCATTTCGGTGCCGGTAATTTTTACCAGACGCTTTACAGTTTCCAAAATATCTAGCTATGGGTAGAGACCACTAGAAGGCGCATTAAGAAAATGTATGTAAATTGTTCCCGTGGGTAGACCTTTAGCACCTATCATAACTAAAAATTGGCTCACGATCCAAGCTAGCAAGTATGCGTACACTCATAGCAGATATTAACACTAGATTATTCTATACATTTCGATTCTGAGAAAATAAGTATTTAATATATTATATTCAGGTCTGGCGACCCTGGGCTCTTACTCTAAAACTTAAAGAAGGCATCTCCAATGAGACGCAGCAGAAAATGTAAGATGCGGGGACTGCCTATAGTGATTGGACATGTGGAGACATAATTAATGAAAATTAAAACTAAATGTCAAAAAATATCCATAACCCACCCGGCTCCCTGCTTTACACGCCTATGCAGTCGTCTTGTCATTTTTGTGTAAGAATTTTTCGAAGAGACAATATTTTTATCGTGACTGCGATGGGTTGTTGGAACAATGACTCAGGATAAGTCATGACTTTTTTATCGCTAGGCGTTCCCACTGTCCAAACAATCTGTCTTCACTGCAAAAGAAAGTCATGTGAAAACATCACTTTTAAATCTTTTAATAGGAAAAGATAACGACGACGGCAACGATATATCACTCATCACAGCATAGTAGGGACCTTAGAATAAGGAAAATAGTGAAATGATTACAAAGAAGGTAGGTAATCAAATAAATTGTAATTTAATTTAAAATAAAATATTGAATCAAGTAGAACAACTAATCTTCAGTGCATAGGCCCACTGCGGCGGTTGAGCTGAAAACCCACGCTTTTCAGCCTCCGCCTGCACTTCATATGGTTTCCTAAGTACATCCAGCAGAAAGCGTACCTATGAACACAAGATAAAATATTTACATAGTTGCCAACATCTTCTGTATACATATCTATATAAAATTCGTGCGTTACTGACAGAAAACGCAGAGGTGAAGGCAAGTATGTTTTTTGGGTAGTGTTGGGGTGCACTAAGGGATTTCTCGAAAATCCCATGGGATCGGGCAGCAACTGGTAAATTACAAATAATGTACGGACGTAGTTGCAGGCATTCTTTAGTAAAATATAAATATGTACCTACATAAATTAGGTACGAATCAGCTAAAACTAATACAATTATTAAGAATGATAAGTGTATCTATTTATATCGGTCGACGTATGTATTGAATCAATGACCGTGCTGATTTGAGCGTAATAATATTAATAATCATGTAACCTTTCTATAATCATCTTGCTCAGCATCTACGATCGCTTCATGAAGTATCCAGTTTCTCGGTACGTAGACAGGATTGACGCTGAGCATGCGTCTCCGGCGTTCGTCTTCGAAGAGCCCCGAGGAGCTTGCGTCCACTGCCACCACGCCGCAGTCACGGCTATTTACTGGCTGTACACCTAATTAGAAGTAATATTGATATGGCTTAAAGCCTTGCTTGCTTGATTGGTAAAATTAGTACCTGTTGCTGTAGGGTACAGAAACATGTAGTTAGCAAAGCTAGCAATAAGACACATGTTTTAACCCATTCGCTGTCCGGCGCGAGACACAATAGAAAAACAATTGTTATGAATCACATATGATACATGGGACAGCGAAACTGTTAAGCATGGTCTCAAAGACATGCATTGTTTAATAATTTGCGTTTCCTTTATGAATATAAGGAAAAGGTGTATATTGTTTCTCACCAGCTTCTTTGTCAAGTCTCTCACGATACTGGTCCAGCCAACAACCCCATGATGAGTGAGACGACAGACGTTTCAGGGACCATTTTTCTTCTAATTTTATCTCGCTCACCATTTCGCAAGGCTCCAACTACAAAATACATTAAAACCGAGAAGACATCTTTGATTTTTTATAATTTTTTATAAGCCATTGCCTACACGTCGGAGGAGTTCATAGGAGCAAAACTTTTTCCACAAATGCAGTCATAATGCAGTCATGCGTTTAGTAGAATGTACTATTTTGAATAACTAGTAGGTATTATAGCACGTACTTCGGCAAGTTGTCTAAAAGTCGCAGTGAAGTCAGCGCCCGTCTGCTGCATCATGTCCAAGAGCTTTTCAACCAGTTGCTCATCACCCCAACGCTCTTCTTTTAAGCCTATCTTCAGCATGAAAGTTTCTCTGAAGCAAATCGTGAGTAGTTCAGTGGTTTGGACACGATATAAATTGAAGTTAAGACAACTCCCGCATTAGGACTAAATCCTGTGTCGCGGGGCACTTTACAAACATACAACTACTAGTCGACCAAGCCAACTAGACGAATGTCAACGTGACAAAATTCAACATAATTCAATAATTATAATCCAGAAATTCCTAGTACCGATTGCAGGCGCATTGTACGTTCACACGCCGCGTTCGCACGTTACGATAAATAATTTCTGGATTATAATTGTTGAATTATGTTGAATTTTGTCACGTTGACATTCGTCTAGTTGGCTTGGTCGACTAGTAACGGACACAATTAACACATTTATGAATCACACAAAGTGTTGTCTCGTGTGGGGATCGAACTCACAACACTTCGGCGTGGTGTCAAGCAGTGAGGCGGCCGCTTAATCCACTACGCCAAACGTGCAGTTATATTGGTAGCAATGAAACAAAATTTAAGTAGGTAACTAGGTAGGTAGGTAGGTACTTCAGTATTTACGGTTGAATCTTAAAAAGTTACTAATTATTCTCGAATTAACGAGTTTCGTTGATGGACAGACATAAAAAATCTATGGTCTCAGGCTTTTAGTAGAATTGCTGTTTACCTACCTACTACAAAAAAAAAAAAAATCGATTTTCATACAGCATCACGATCGATATAGCAGTAATCAATCGATTTCACAAAAGAAGAACAGTAGATTTCCAATAAGTCGTACATTTCAATAGCTGTTATAAACAACATACTTAATCATCCGATTTAAATTGTACTAACAATATTTTATTCTTGCAGTAGGTATCCAACGTCTTCATAATGTGCGACATATGTATTTGTTGAGAAGAAGTCAGGAGTGGCTTCAGAGCATTCGCGAGCTGTCCAATATTCCATACCATAACCTAGAGTACAATTACGATCGGGTATATAAATTGAACTTCAAATGCTTTCATCGTTTTAATTTTTTGTGGTTACTTACTTCGGGTTGTTTTGCGAGTGCATATCGCCCTTCCCCATCAGAGCAGTTAGCAACGAATCCACCATCATAGGAATCCACGAAGCCAAAAGGGCCATAGTCCATTGTAAGACCCAGGAGACTCATGTTGTCCGTATTTAACAGGCCATGAGTAAACCCGAGACCTATACAATAGAAAAATATGATTACCTGAATATTTAGAAACTATATTTACTGCGATTGCACATAAAAACGTAATTACTTCCAACAAATTGAAGATAATTATATAAAATTAAAGTGCTAACATAGGTACTTATCTAAATTATAGTTCTGCGTAGGTCAAAAACACTTACCTTGCCATTTAGCAACTAGATCCAAAGTCTTGTGCGCAATTTCTGAGAACATTCTGATGAAACGGTTCTCATCGGTCAACTGAATGTCAGGGAAGTATTCCTGAAATAGTAGTTAGCGGTGGTTAGCTCCCTGTCCTTACTTTCATACCTAATACTTACCTACCCACGGTTTAACATACATAATTATTTTAGGTCACGTACATTTTATATATGATATAAATTAAAATCTTATAATGGCTATTGGACTCTGATTCCCATTACGTTAAACTCAATGGCCAAAACAATAGTATCTACACAGATAAGTTCATACCAACCTTTATGATAAAATCCGATAGCTGCCTCAAGACTACGATCTCTCCTGTTCTTGAAAGGATCTCCAGCGATCCAAATCGGAACCAGTTGGGAGCCAGTCGGAGAATGACTGCAGCACGCTCTCTGCGAGGACACCCATTGTAGTAGATATCTCGCATTATCGCTTCATCGCTCACTAAATATAAATGTACTAGTTTAGTCTCCGGCCTTATTAAACTGATGATATTCCTAAAGCTATTAAGTAACTTGATTATTCAGTTTATCCAAGGTCTATGAGAATGAATGAAATAGAATTTGGTATTCATCATCATCAGCCCTATATACTGTCCCACTGCTGGGCACGGGCGTCTTCTCACTATGAGAAGGGTAAGGTCATAGTCCACCACAAATGAAGGTTGGCAGACTTCACATGTCTTTCTAGAACGTTATGGAGAACTCTCAGGCATGCAGGTTTCCTCACGATGTTTTCCTTCATTGATAAGCAAGCGATAATTAACAATTTAATACGCACTTAACTTCGAAAAGTCATTGGTGCGTGCCTAGGATTCGAACCCGAGATCCTCTGCGTAGCAATCCGTCGGTCTCTCCACTCGGCTATCGCTGCTATCACTATGTATTTTGTATGCTAAAATATATTTTGTCGACTATGTTGCTTTAATTGCATTTACCATAGTCAAAGCCTTTACCTACCCATTCAGCAGAATCGAAGATATAGTGAAAAGATGATTTCGTGTTGGTGACAGACGAATCCGTATCGATGATAACAAATCATGCAACGCAAAAAGTATAAATGAATGCTTTACTATTTTGGTTTGGTTTAGCTTCTTACCTACTAATCCAGCAGCTCGTGTAGTAGGTATTCCCAGGAAGTGGCAAGCTTCAGAGGCAATCATCTCTCTAATGGCGCTACGGAGAGCTGAACGGCCGTCATGAATGCGAGCGTACGGAGTTTGCCCCGACCCCTTTAATTGGACTTGCCATCTCTCTCCACGTCTGTGTTGAGTGACAAGATTTGTTTAATTTTATTTGTAAAATTCTGCTCCGAAGATCCGTTAAAAAAAGAAAACCCTCCAAATAATAGAAGAAAGAAACATAGACACATGACTGTTATGTGTTCTTACTGTGCTGTATCTACAATTAATTCGTAATAAATATAAGGCAATGAGACTATTAGTTACTTGTTCACGTATTCGCCAAGGATATGAGCTCTACCATCACCAAGTTGGCCCACCCACAGTCCATACTGATGTCCTCCATATCTGTAACGGAAGGTTTACAAGCTTCAGTGAGCAATTTGGATTAACCGCCGAATTCAGTATTCGATCTATCCACTGAGTTGGAGATTTTTAAGATACATATTTGACAAACAAGTATGTCTAATGACCAAATCCATGGAACGTTCGAATATTGAAACCGGCCGTAAGTAAACTGGATATTTATTACCGACCTATGCGCCACGGGCAGTGCTCCATACGGTAGCTTTTGTCCAGCAACAAACTCGACAAACTCTTGTCGGGTAGCCATGTCGGGGTCCATGTCCAGGATATTAATTAAGGCATCTTTTGAAGCGCATACTAGCCTGATATTACGTTCCAGTGGTCGAGGAGTTACCTGGCGATTGTAACATATTATAATAATTATGTTATCTTTACTAAAGCCAGCGATAGCCTAGTGGAGATACCAATGGACTGCCATGCGTAGGGTATCGGGTTCGAATCCACGGTGCACATCAATGACTTTTCGAAGTTAAGTGTGTATTAAATTGTTAATTATAGCTTGCCCCGTGCTTCGAAGAGCACGTTAAACCGTCGGTCACGGCTGTCATGGAGATCTTTGACAGTCGTTACGTGGAGTCAGTACCCTTAAATAAACTGGTACTGGTCTAAACCATGGAATATCGCTATCCCTTTGGGTTTTGGCGGTCAGACGGCCGTCGCTCTGTGGAAAAGTTGATATTCTGTCATATCTGGTTAGACCAGTAAGCGGACCTCTGGCTCCAGGGTGTGCCAGTCTTGGATGCAACCGGGATAAAGCTAGGTCGATGATGATGATGATCTTTACTAATAATATATAACTGAAGAGTTTATGTTTAGTTGAACACGAAAATCTCAGTAAGTAATGGTTCGATTTGAACAATTCTCTTTGTGTTGGAACGCTTATTTATCGAGGAAGGCTATAGATTGTTTATCATCATGAGGTGAGCTACGAGTGCAGAGCAGTAACCTTAAATAACGCGGGGTTTACCAACGGGCTTAACACTAGCTGTTTGGCTATATCTAACATAATGTGATACATTTGCTTACAATTATCTATGTTTTTAGTTTTCGCCAAACAAACAGGAAAGGACAGAACATGTAACTATAGTACTCTAGTACAGTAGGTAAAGAATATTATTTACCTCGGAAAATACTACATTTTTTATATTCGACCGTATCTGATCACGATTTTCATCAATGGGCAACAAAATATATTTCGGATATTGACTGAATTTCCATTCTGTAAGATTTCTTTTCAGTGAAGCCGTTTCGCCGTCCATTTTCATTACGTAGAAAATTCCTTATAATTCAAAATCAAAACTTAGTTAATAAGTAATAAAGAAGTACGTGGCACCTATTAGTTTCATGGATTATTAATTAGAGCTATTTGAAAAGTGAAACAGGAATGATAGAACATCTCACCGCCGTAGGTTTTTAATTTACTTACAGATGTGCTTACAGACAAAAACAATATGTATTTTTTATATAGATTAAAAATATATATAAATTAATATACAAAAAAAGTTAAAAAGTATTTATTGACATTAAATTAAGACATTTTACAAAAATAAATAAATTAATTCTGCCAAACTGCAAAGCCAGAGAGATTGGACTAGGTTTAGACTAATAAGGTTATATTTCTTTGTGCAAAGCAGTTTGTTGGGAGACGCATGTACGGCATGTACCTATTAGTATTGGCGATGCAAAAATTATCCACGCGCCTCTAGCGGCGAGCTTGGAAGCTGTCCGGGTACGACATTTTTGACAGCTTTCGATACAACTTTGCTTCAAGGATATAGTGGTAATTGTATTGAGCTGTTAAAAGTGTCGTACCCGGACAACTTCCAAATTCGCCGCTAGAGTCGCTAGTTAGAATCTTAGCATCGCCAATACGTACTTTATACTTAGTAGGTACAATTCACAGATCTTTAAATAACATGGATTGGACGTACCTACGAAATTAGCGTGCATACCTACGAAATGATGTGGCGAATAAAATGGCTGCCGTTGGGTTGGACTCCAGAATATAATCGATATCGACATTGAGCCGGTTAGAGGTAAATAATACATTACTGTAGATTTAGAAAAATTAAGTAAGTAAATTGATATTAATTGTAGTAAGTTACTTTAAATCTTTTGCCAGATTAGTTTATTCCATAATGCAATACGAGCGAACATGGTAAAGCGAAAAACGTCCCTTGTATCAAACGTGTAACAAAATATTCTCTGGTAGTCAATATCGATACTGTGTCGCTTTGAAAGTACCGGGCATGAATGGCACCATACATACCGTTATGAAACACACAGCCACACTGAAATACCATGGGGGCGTAAGAAAAATCAAAATTGATTAATCAATTTTATTTACTGATGATTATGTAACGGGTCTGAATCGTGTTAATTAAACGAAAAGAAAGATGAAATACCTTTCTATTTGTCCCGACGTTTCGGCATGGGTTACACCAGCCGTGTTCACGGGATGACTGATGTCCGTCAGCGCTGCCTCCGAGAAGTGCGGGTTTCGGAACCTACCCTCACTTGGTATTCACAATTATTGATATTTATAAGTTCGGAACTGTCGGTACTACGACACACAACACTAATGGGTCGGTGTCTACATTTGCTGAAATAGAAAGGTATTTCATTTTTCTTTTCGTTTAATTAACACGATTCAGACCCGTTACATAATCACAGTATGTGTACAAATCGTGGTAGTTTAAAAGTAGTCAATTTTATTTGTTTTTATCTGTATATATAAAATCCTTGCGTTACTGACTGCCTGACAGATAAGCTACAGCCAAAACTATAAGGTGCAGGAAGCTGAAATTTGGCACGTATGTTCTTTGGGGATAGCAGGAGTGCACTAAGAAGGAGTTTCTTGAAATTCCCACGGGATAGGACAGAAATAGTTAAAAAAAAATGTGCGTTTGTAGCTGAGGGCGTCCTCTTGTTTATAAATAAAATTATTTTCTTCAACGTTTCATTGCTATTCTCGCATTCAGTTGCTGTTCATGTTATCTGTTGGCAAAAAACATAATATAATTATTTTAACTCCTCATTTTCCTCAACATAGGGCAGGATGCAGCGGTTTTGGGTTTTATGTAATCAGGGCTAAGTAAAGTAAGTTTGTCAAATATCGCTTTTCCTTTACTAGGTACAGACAAAATTGGTTCAATGTTTAATTTATTTCCGTTTACAGACACGAGATAGCTTTAACAATGTTATCGTTTGTGGAAGTCTCTATATATTATCTATATATCGATAACCCATATCGACATTAGCTGTAACATCACTACTAACCTCTAATACGTAAATATGGAAAATTCCAAACTACGAAAAAAACAACATTTAGGCCATAACGAAGCTAAAAATTGCTAAATTAATTATAAAAAGAACCTCTTGTAACAATATTTTGTACAAATACTAATCCAATTCAACAATATAAGTCATAACTTGTTACTTACTTGTGAAGAGTACATTTGTGTTGATTATAGCTTTTTCTTGCACTGCACAGTTCAATTCAACACTTAGGCATGATTTCACGATCCCTAGCAAAGCCTGAAGCACTGATTCATCTGCTTTTTAGAGATATTTATGAACAAAAACAAAATTATTATGTTCGATACCACATAAGAATAACTGAAGCATGGAAGGAACGATATTTTTAAGAACAAATTGAATATAGCTACACTCTTCACTCATATGATAAATTAGAGTTGCCAGAAGAAGATGGCACTATGTTTGTCAGTTAGGGCTAAAGACAATTTGAACACAAATATCGTAACTTTTTAATTTAATAGTGACTGAGCAAATCCGCTATCGATATCGATTAAAGTTTCAATATAGGTTCAAAATCAAATGGACTTGTAAAGTATATTATTTATATGTTATACATTTTAAATTCCGTAACTTTGTGTCCACAGCAGTCAGAACGCTAGTTGATGGACTTTTGGTTGGTCTTTAAAAAATTATTACATAAACTTGCATTTTTAAACTGAACTTATATATTTTTGTTTCAAATGGGTACTCAGTAGCACATAATCTTTCGAGGCGTTATTTTCTAATTTTCATGGTATTTTTCTTTACGCATCAACAGCCTTTTCCAGTCCACTGCTGGTCTTAAACCTACCGTGGTGGAGGTTTGGCCTACTATTATACCACACTAGCCAGACGTATTCGTATAGGGTTTTATTTCGAGATTTCCTTCTCTTAGTCGCCTCATACAACACCCGAGGCGTAAATGTTTATTTATACTTATTTATAGTTAGTTTTTCAGCTGTAATAATAGCTGTAAGTGGGATTAATAAATATTAAATAAATAAATCATCACCCCCAAATAACATATTTTTATTAGAGAAAGCAAATAATTAAGAAAAAAGGAAAACTCATAGCTTAAGCATTATGATAACTGAGAATGGCATATCCAAATTAATTCTTTACAAGGATAGGACATAGTCGACATGAATTTTATCAAGCAAAAAACATAAAAATTAACTTAAAATAGATAAATCAGACAAAACCTTGAATAGTGCCCAAGGTTTGTTATTAACAATAATCACTTTATTGAAATTTTCTCATTACATACTGTAGGTAATACAAATCTATGTGTAAAAATGTATGTGCGGAATCGGACACTTTTCGATCATACATGTGACACACAGAATATTTAGAAAATGTGTAATTTGGCCAAATTACACATTTTTGCTAGAGAAAGTAAACAATTAAGAATAAGGCAAAACGCATGCTCAGCCCCCTTATTGCGTATCTCAGTTGACCGTTCAAAGTGAAGATCACTTGTCAAAATGTTTAATGATTAACTGTTTTGCCGGCTCTGTCGGCCGGATTTTGGTCAGTGTTCGGCACATGTTCGTCGTGTTTGCTGTTTACCGTTCTTTGCCGTTGTTTGCCAAGCATGTAGAGCCAGCAAAACAGTTAATCATTGAACATTTTGACAAGTGATCTTCACTATGAACTGTCAACTGAGATACGCAATAGAGGGGCTGGCATTATGATAACAGCTGTAAATGTCATATATTATCCAAATCGACCCATTATAAGAAAAGCTATGGTCGACATGGATTATTGTATCAAAACACATAAAATTAAAGTTAAAATAAATAATTTAGTGAAAATCTTCATTAGTCCCCAAAAGTTTGTTATGAACAATAATCACTTTATAATGACATTTTCTCGTTACATAGTGTAGGTAATACAAATCTATGTGTAAAAAATGTATGTGCGGGATCGGACACTTTTCGATCATACATGTGACACACAGCATATTTAGAGAGAAAATAATTGTGGCTAGACTAGCCCTTCGATTTTATCTTGGGATCGGCACATTATTAGTCCACTAGTCGAACAAGAACAACCAAGTTTTGGTCTCTGGATAGATGACATTTAACAAAATTTCTTTCAAATGAAGATTCCCTTATTTTGATGCATATCCAATCAGTAGTCGTGACTATGAAAGCAGACAGTTCTTATCAAACCTTCAAATTACTGTCCTTTAAATATTACTGTCTTTGTAAAGAAAGATCAGATTTTTTCTATAGGTGCATTATTTATTTTTGTAATAATATGATGGATTCTAACAAGCTTCGGAATTCATTACTGTTGCTGATAGTTTAATTATTAGCAAGTAATTATTTAAACACTCACACTGATATGTTTAGAAGGGAGGAGCCATCTGTCATTACTATAAAAACATTCCGCAGTAAAATGCTTGGAACAAATTCTATGGTGCTTTCTAGGTACCCAATTTTCTCCACGACATACTGCAGTAATCCACTTATTTTATAAATCTTTATCACGTGCACATAGAATCTAAAAAATAACGAGGTAAAAATATACGGTGGATAGACATATCGATAAGATTTTTTACAACACTTGAAAAGTCGATATAAATATTATACGGCTAAATTCAAAATCATGATAGAACTGTTATAAAAGAAAAAATCACTAAGGTAATTTGATGGCATAATATGGTCTAAATTGTATCTTACACATGAATATCTTACACGTCAGTTGACTGTGTTCAATTTGTAAGTACTAGGACTACCTCTATGTATATATCCAATCTCTTTGTTCGATACACAACCATTTGACACCAGATGTACCACAAAACTTGGCGAACAATATGGCGACACTGGCACTATTGACGTTTCTAATAAAATAAAGTATTGCCATGATGAATGTATTCAGTAAACTATGGCTATCTCTTTTTTCTGACAGAGATATCCCTAAGCCAAAACGAGACAACATTATGTTTCGTGGCTTTATGTCGATATTTTCATATATATCTGTATAATGTAATGTATCCATAATTATGTACTATTTGTCGTCTTCATATATATTCTTTACTCAAAGGTACAATTTCATACACATAGCATATAAGAATAAATAAAAATAGGTACGTTTGTAAGATAATCTAAGCTATTAACTAAAGCACAATCATTTTTGTCGCTGAATAAAATTTAAAAAAAGTTGGTGGCGCTGGCGTCGATCTCCGTCTCTCTTGCTCTCGTTGTTAAGATACACTGGGGGAACGTCCGTATCCGTATATCTTGCTCTCTTATTTAAGACACAATGGAGGAACAACTGCCACGCCGCCGCCAAGCGGCAATTTGGATCGCAGAAAGTTTTCTTCAGAGCGCCCTTATGAAATATGCTTCTATTATTTTTTTAATTAGTTCTCCGTACCTTAGAAATACTCGATACCAAACGCTAACGCTCCCCATTCGCAATTTTGATAAATTTAATAAATTCCGATAAAAGTGACCAGTCATTTTTTTTCTCAGTAAACGCACATGGAATAGATACAAACAATATTTTTCTAATAAATCTTAAATTTTAAGCTCCGTCTTCGACACCTCGGTATTGTCCAACTGATTGTAAAACCATTTACAATGTGTTGGACAGGCGACGTGAGCGCACACGAGTGAATATGAGTGGACCCTCCATTAGAGAATCTACTCGTCTACTACACTGCAGGTATACATGGAGGCGACAGCCGATACTGGCCGATACCGACTCTGAAGCACGGTAGCTACTATAAGTATCAAGGACTGTATTTATTTCTGTGACGGTAGCCCTCTGATCTTCTCATGTAAAACATTCAGTTACTGATATATACGAGAATATCATCGCGCATTTACAGATAGTCTTCCTTTTTGTAGATTCACTCGTCAATCGTAATGGATATAGAGCTTGCAATGAATATCTTTTTTTACTAGATCGGACTACATAGATTTCGAAAGACTGGAACCGGTATTAGCAAAGTGCCTTTGATTTTTTATTACACTCGTGCCGTCGTGCGTGATACAATTTTGGTTTCACGTAATCTAGTTTTTACACTTAGTCAATTTCAGCATTTGCTTCTCGGTTTAGGATTCCAGTATTATAATATAATAGCATAGTAATAGGGTATTTGACTAAAAAAATCGAATTAGTCCGTCAGTTAGATTATCGAAAAATATTGGATACGTATTTTTTGTTTTATCGAATCGGTAAAAAATTACGAAGATAAAATGCATCAAAGATGGAGAAACGTGTAAGAGTGGGGGCTTGTAACGTCACTTGCCAGTAAAAAGTGTACTTGCAAGTGACGTCACACGAGTTTTCAGCCAAGTTTGTTGTCTTAATTTTTTGTTTACGCGACTAAAGAAAATATACGTGTCCAATATTTTTTGGAAATCTATCTGACGGACTAATTCGATTTTTAGGGTTCCGTACGTCGAAAGGAAAAAACGGAACCCTTATAGGATCACTTTGTTGTCCGTCCGTCTGTCAAGACCCTTTTTTTTAGTCAAATACCCTATTGCGCATGGGATTGCTGTGTGCGAAAAGGAGATTCGTTCTAAATGTTAATAGGTGTTTGTAAGGGATATTTTTGCACTTCACAGATTCCGTGCTTAGGGTTAAGTAGCCGAATAGCAAAAACTGGAATCCATAAAGGTTCGACATGTCGGTCTGTCCGTTCGTATGTCTTAGCCTAAAGTAAAATCTAGTTAAATAATTTATATGAATTTGACTGGTCTGTTGATCTCGTAATTACTTTTTAGATAATGTATTCAGATCACACCAAGGGGTCTATCAACACGACTTTAGAGTCTTTAAGTATAGGTAGGTACTTCACGCATTTTTTTACACCACCTTCCTATTTGCCAAAATGGGAGTCTACCTGGATTAATACTCGAGTCAAGCTCTAGCTAAAAAGTTTGTTTATTCCAAAAGTAAATAAGTAGGTACCTAAGTAATTATCTAAAACTCGACTATAGGTATACTACTCGACACTACAGTTAGGTTAAGATAGCTAGGTACCTATTTGAGACAAAGGAGCAAGGAACTCTCATGTTGTACTTCTCACTCCTAATAAAAAACTGATAGGCAAATGCTGAGATATGTGATGACATCCGGATCAATAATTAAAATTAGATTGACTATAATTTTCATCAAGTTTCGTAGGTACCTAGGTACTTACAGGACTCTTGCCCTATTAGTCCTATTACCCTATTAGGCACTGTGCCTGGTGTATTTAATCTAATCAATTATAAAATAATTAAAATTACATATCTACTTGTATGTTTTCAAGGTACCTTGAAACTAGGCGTTATGGATTAGAAAAGAAAAGAACTACCTACATAATTAGTAATTACAAAATCAGTACCCCAAAATCGTATATTGGTGCTGATCTGTGGTGGCAGTGGTGGTCAAGGTCACGACTAAGCTACTAAATTGTGATAGCCATACATTTAGTGAACTTTGACCAGTAAATAGAATTGATCTAATTTTGTAGGTTAATACACATTAGACCTGTCTGGTGTGAAATTCGTCAGTTCGGCGACCGCAATTTCACTTTCGTGAGCCGCTTTCTCGTTTCGTTTTGTCACTTTCGAAAAAAATCATTACTTGTGTGAATCAAACCCGTTTCCGTTTGTAGTAAACTCCGTTGTTAAGTGTAATATAATTATCGTGTACCGTGCATGGTATTTGTTTAACACTAAATGGATTTTTATCATAAAATATGGTGTATACAGAGGGATATTTGAAGGAGAAGCTGACCCAGGAATTGGACGCCGTTCACGTCGTAAGTAATCTGTCAAAATTGTATTGAACCCAAAATCGGTGTCGTGTTGTACAATATTTATTTTATGAATGGAATTTAGTGTGTGACCCGCGTTTTTACCTTTATAAACTGACGCAATGACGAAAAAGTCGGATCCTGATAGATTTAACGTGACGAAAGAGGCTTTACTTCCCGGCTTATTGTTGGCATTGCTAGTGAGATGGTGCGTGGCGGCTTATCCATATTCAGGATACAAGAAACCACCGATGTATGGCGATTATGAAGCACAAAGACATTGGCAAGAAATAACTGTCCACACGCCTATTGTAAAATGGTATCATAATACTACGCAAAACGATCTCCAGTATTGGGGGTTAGATTATCCGCCGCTTACAGCATATCATAGTTTCCTCATGGGTTTGGTCGCAGACTGGCTCGACCCAGAATCAGTGCGTCTATTTGCGTCAAGAGGCTATGAAAATGATTCCCATAAAACCTTCATGAGATGGACTGTGTTTATAAGTGATATATACTTTTATGTGACTGCAGTGCTGTGTTTATGTATAGATGCAGAAAGAATATTAGGAAAAGAACTGAAGGAACCAAAGAGTGTGTTTAAAAGGACAGATATTTCTACCATATTGTTCCTGTTATATCCCGGCCTAATTTTAATAGATCACGGTCACTTTCAGTACAACTGTGTATCACTTGGTTTGTTTTTGTGGGCTACTTTCTTCATAGTGGCCATTGAGAATGATATATTAGCTACAATATTTTTTGTGTTAGCTCTAAATTATAAGCAGATGGAACTGTATCATTCTTTGCCATTCTTTTTCTATTTGTTGAGAAAGTGTTTTATAGGTATTCCACTTGGAAGAGGTAAATTCTCACATATTGTTAATAGATTCAACAAACTTGCTGTAGCTGTCATTTCTTGTTTTGTCATTCTCTGGTATCCATTTATGACTTCATGGGAGGATGTATTTCAAGTTGTTCATAGACTATTTCCAGTGAGTAGAGGCATCTTCGAAGACAAAGTATCTAATGTATGGTGTGTAGTGAATGTGTTTATAAAATTGAAAACCGTTTACAGTAACCAAGAAATGGCAAAGACTTGTCTTTTAATAACTGCAGTGGCTGCTGTGCCAGCCTGCTTAGATTTATTCTTTAGAATTAATAAGAAAAAGTTTGTCCTATGCTTAATCAATGTATCGCTAGCATTCTTTTTATTTTCATTCCAAGTGCATGAGAAAACAATTCTTCTAGTAGCTATACCGGTTTGTCTACATTTCCCCGAAGATCCATTTATGTGTTTCTGGTTTTTACTAGTTTCTAACTTCAGTATGCTGCCGTTGCTGTTGAAAGATGGGCTTTTAATTCCATTTATAGGTACTAATCTGGTTTACATATCATTCTATAGCATTTGTTTGAAGTTGTCACAGCCAAATGCTGGATTATTTTCATTTTTCAATGCAAACCGTATTTACAAAATTATTTATCCATCTAAGAAGGACAGTTCCTTTTTGCTGAGTCTTCTAAGCATAAACTTTTTCTTCTCTGTGGTTGGCATGATCTGGTTGACAGTAATGAGTGTGTTTATGGTGCCACCGCAGCAATTTCCTGATCTGTTCCCATTGTTAATATCAGTGTTCTCATGCTCCCATTTCTTATTATTTTTCTTTTATTTCTATTACCAACAATTCAATTTGCCTGTTTGCTTGCCAGCTGTACAAAAATTAAAAAGAAAATAATGTGATTTAGCAGAAGGAATAATCTTAGCTGTTGTATAAAATTTTTCCCTTACTCTAGCTGTCTAAGATAAAATAAATTCTTTTTTTAGTTTTTTGTTGTCAAGTCTCATTTTTTATTATCAGTGGATGTTTGAGTCATTAAGTAGTGGATCAAACTTCATATTTTTACTACCAATTTATTGTAAAGTTGACACTGATAACTGTTACTAGTACAAATTAAAATTAATCTGAGCATTTTGTAACTACAGTAAGGCATTTTATTCTATAGCTAACTGAACTGTAGAAGGTACTTCTGCTCATTATTGTATCTTATTGTAAAATGTGGAGTGAATATAGAGTTCAATTTAAGATTTCTGTCTGATTTGCTTTAGCACACTGACTATTTAATATCAGGCATTTAGAAACTTGAGAGGTCTGTTTGCCGTGGATTGTATAAGTTTTGGAAACAGACATTGAGAAACTTGGCTTTAGTGTGACTAACGGCTGGTCCCAAATTGGCAAATTGGCTACTAGAGTTCTATATAATTGATATAAGCTCCACATCAAATATGTCAAAGGATAGATCGAAGTAGTATTTAAATCAAGGAATAGATCAATGGGACAAAGCATTAGTGACTGGTACATAACAGAGACAACTATGAGAATATATTTTAGTCTGTATTTAAGTAACTTATCTTGGAAGTCTTATGCTTTACTAAACAACAAAAGTGTTGGTTTTATGTGACCATATTTTATAATCAGAAAGCATTTACTTTATATCTGTAAAAAAAGGAAACTTAATTTTGTTATTATTGTTGTAAAAAGTAAATTTATTTTAACTGTCATTCCAAATAAAGATTTTTATGAATTTGTAGATTTTACAATCTGGTTTTTGTTTGTTACCTACCCACTAAATTACACCAAATCTACCAAAGACATGTAAGGTATGCGTGCATATTTTTAAAACGTGCAAATGTTTTTGGCGTACTTTTACTACAGGCTACTTATGAACACATAAGTAGTTTAGTGTAACATTTCATAGTGCATTGCTTTTCAATCTAATTGTTTACCAAAGGTTGGCATTAGTTAGGTAGCATATTATGGTCTGTCCTTGCAGTGATTTCAAGGAGCAAAATAACAAATGTGGCTATTTTGGCCATCTAGTTCATTATTTTTATAATCTTTGTGACGATCTGAGCACTTTAAAAGTTAGAACATGACATGTAGTTTTTTTGCCTAATAAAAGTTATAATTAATGAGAGGTTTCAACATTTTTTTTTTGTGTCGGGTTGGAATTGGAACATCCTCTTGGAGTCCCTCCGCCCTGTGGGAAGGGCGAAGGGGACTGTCACACTCTTACTGACTAAAAACCAACCCGTGTTCCTCATGTACCCGTGTGTCGGAGGGTCGGGTATCGCCGATTCATTCGTCGCTACCCCCTGACGGTCATTGGCCCGCTAGATGGTCAGGCGGGCCCCTAACAAAACCCCCTTGGCGGCGGATGAAGGTGTTGGGCTCCGCCGCCAAAACACCCAGCGGCCGCAGAGGATAGGGAGGACGGCAACCTGGCAACACTGCATCTCCTCTTCCTCTGCGGCCCCACCACGACGCAACAAGGCTGCGCCCCCATTTGGTCGCGGGAGATAGAGCGCGCGGCAACGCAACACCGACACGCCTCTCCTCCCGCGACCGTGCCCGACTGCGAGGGACAGAAGAACTGTCACTCGCACCCGCACCATTGGACGCATCCTGCGCAGGCCTCCGTCAAGCCCACGCGGAGCGTCCACTCGCGGGATCTCGCTTAGCTTCACTGTGGGTGACCTAACCACGGTTACTTAGCCCCCCCACCACGACAAGGTGGAGATCCCACGGACGGAGGGGGAGAGGTTACAACTGCTCTAAGCTGCTGTAATTATTTTGGTAACCAACAGTCCGTTAATTACTTTTTTGTATTAATTATAAAATTAATATGCAAATTTTTTTTACAATATCTGGTATAAATTTATTGATTCTTTTATCTTTGGAATGTCCATGATAATATGACGACACCCAAGTTCAGATGACAGCTGTCACTTTGCTTAGTTCAAGGGAATAAAGACTAGAATCGCATAAAATCGTGCTAATCGTTTAAAAGGAAAGGTACGTAGGTACTCTATTATCGACCTCTGCTGATGACCTAACCTACATAACCTGTGATGTCACATTGCCTCGTTACATCACGGTGTTATGCTGTACAGAGACCACTAATTGCTGTGTGACGAAATGACAGACCATAAAATAAAGAGTTATTTTGCCGCCTAAAGTTGTTACAAAATGGCGTTATTACGATAAAAAGAAATATTTAAAAAACCTATTCTCGACTACTAAATTCACGATGGTAACAATTTCTTGGCCTTATTTAGCTTGGCTGTCTATTATCTAATATCGAATAAGTATTTACAAGTAGGTAGATGAACAGGTTATTTCGTAGCCTTGTAAAGCCAACTGTAGCTGCAGTTTGATAACGTGCGAAGGTACGATTCGATTTCGATTACATAACCGTGCCAATCAATTAAATAATAGATTAGGATGATGAGTTGATGACTGACAATTTGCTGAGCGAATGGTCTCAACTCTGAGATTTTCTTAAACCCACCGATACAGGTAGGTCGATTTAGAGGCGGCTTTGAGTTAGTTAACGCATTATGCACAAGATCATAGCTGATGCGCAGTGCATGCCTACCTAGCTTACCTCCTCATCGGGGTGCGTGGAGGTCGGAGCATATACCTGTATGAAGTATGAACCCTACGGAACCCGTATTTACCGTAAAATAGAGACATCAAATTCAATGAATATTAATTAATATTGTTAGGGTTCCACCAGTCTATGTTTAATGTCAAATGTGTTCAGTATACTAAGTACATACCAAAATAATCAAATGTATGTACGTGTAGGTACTTAAATATTCGGTGATTAATTTGTTCTTTTGACATGCAGATATCGCGAAAGTTCACAATCGAGGTCACCGCAGAAAATTACTTATTTTTATATATTGACTAGCTGTTTCCTGCGGTTTCACCCGCGTCCTGAGGGAACTACTTCGTGTTACTATTACTACTATCCGGTAGTTAGTAAGTTACTCCTTGGTACATCAGCTACCCCCAGTGAAGGTCCCGTCAAAATCGGTCCAGCCGTTCCAGAAATTAGCGAGAACAAACAGACAGACAAAAATTGCAAAAAATGACATTTCAGTATATGTGTACCTATACATCCATATGCATTTAGTAAAAATCGATTATTTTAATATTACAAACAGACATTCCAATTTGATATGTCAATCGCTGAAATGACCGCCATTTCAGCGATTAGCAAGTAAATACGGCAACATTATAAATGTAGGTACGTTATAGACATTATTGAGATGATTTTCACGGGCAGAGGGCTGATGATTTAAGGACTACCTATCTTGGGTGTTTTTTGATCAGAAATCCTTGTGCAAAGGAATTGGTTGGAATGCACAGTGGTTCCGTAGTAGGTCATACGGTACCAATCACGATGTTTGAATTACAAGACGATATCTCACTTAATTACTCACTATTTATCACACTATATCAGGGTACACAAATAATTTCATTTTGTTTTTTCCTACTTATAGTTTTGTGCATCTAAAGTGAACGCATTACAAGTCCGTTTGTTAGCGTAATTAGCGCGTGATATTTAGTCTTTTTAGTGACACTTGTTTTTAAAGAATAAATTGTTTGTGACCGGATGTTTTACAATGGATATTCAAGTTGAAGGTATGTAAAGTGTAGGTATTTCAAGCATTTTCTTTCATTTTAATTCATGTGTTATTTTTTTTAATCGGTGCTACGCCAATTAAATTAAAAGATTATTTTTTTGTTTTACTTTATCTATGTCGAAGCTTTTAACTACTTTCTGACCATAACCTACAAAAGCAGTTTTATATAAAGACATTAAAAAACACTATATTTTACATTTAAAAGAAAATTGACTGCGATGTGCTGCGATAGTAGGTGTCACCTAGGATCTACGCCAGGTGTTAAAGGTGTCTACGAGATATCATTATTCTAAAATCCACACTATACCATTTGTATTTTGTTTTAGGTACAACATTTAAGTGTTATTTTACAAGAATGCTTGTACTTGACACTTGGCTGTCTATTAAGAAGACTACTTCTGAAGCAGACAGATGTCGTCAAGTTTTGAATAGTCTGGCGCAGTTGCTGCCAGATATCGAAAATATTGACACAAAAAACTTAGAAATTAGAATAACTCTGCTTTGTTATCTATCGGTGAGCTCTCGGAAAAGGCCGCTGAATCGTGTAATAAATTAATTAAACGATTTAGGCGTGATTATACAAGAAAAATGTCTCGACTTGTCACGAACACCGATCTGATGCACAGACTTCTTTTTAATTTGGATCCATACCTTTCTAGTTTAAGAAAATTACCACGAAAGAAGAAGTCTGCTCTATCAGCTGACCTGTTAAATTTATTGTCCTTTTAAATCTGTGCCATTTTATAAGAAGTTTAGAAAATTTAAGATTGTAATTATTTGATTTGCTTAGATTTGTTCAATGTGCCTATAAAACTATTTAATTGTAATTATTTGATGAATATTTGTGTTTGTCATTAGTAAGATTCTAGTTAAGTGGTATTATTGTAATAGTAATTTATGCCAATTAAGTTTCAGAGTAGCTGTAATTCACCTTTCTCAATTATTTTACTATGTACAAGAAATAGCTGAGTTTTATATTGAATGAATTATTATTATTCTGATATAATCTATTTTATTTCTACTAATATTTACCTCAGTTAATAAAAAAATACTATAATACCATGCATTACTATGCATTTCAATAGCCACTCGTTGCGCGAAACCTCTATGACCGCCCTTCTTAGAGCGCGGAACCACTGTGGAATGGTCTGAATTAAAATTATACTTAGATACCACAGCAATGAACTTGCGAGTAGGTACTAACTATTTAAATATTTAATTTAATACGCACTTGACTCCGAAAAGTTTTGGCTAGCGTGGTATAGTAGGCCAATTCCTCCTTTTAAAGGAGAGGCCTAGTCCAGCAGTGGACTGTTACAGGCTGATGATGATGAGATAATACACGATAGCAAATCATACTTAACGTTTTAAAATTGTTGTCTCACTGTCTTTTGTCCTGTTTGTCCGGAGTAATCTTTAGAACGGTTGAACCGATTTTAATGAGACTTTCACTGGACGAAAGACTTGGAGGATTTTGTAAGACTACATATAGGCGATAATTTAAGCCGGTAGGTAGTGTTGTTGTCACGATACCGAAAATAATACGGGTCAAACCGCGGCAACAGCTAGTTTTGTTTTGTGTAATGTCCAAAATCAGTTAACACAGTAAAAATCTAAACAATAAACCTAACCACGATTGTTGTGTTTACTGTTTGGATTATACTATAAAGGATAATTTCAATAATAGCTTGACAGTGAAAAATGCACCGCGCTGCGCTCCGCTACATGTGCACCGGTCCTAACTGCTCATAAAGACTTTGCCATAACCTGTTTACAAGGCGCTTATCTAATGAGCCGGAATAAAATTTAAAAGTGATTTTTAAATGGTGTAGACTAAATTAAATACCAAAGCGACTTTAGTGTATTTGACATTTAATATACAATTTTGTTGTGTAATAAACTTGATAAAAAAGCCTCCAGTAACGGTATTACCCTTTTTTTTTGTGTCGGGTTGGAAAATCCTCATGGAGTCCCTTCGCCCTGGGGGGGGGAAGGACGAAGGGGACTATCAGACTCTTACTGACTAAAAACCAACCCGTGCTCCTCATGTACCCATGTGTCGGAGGGTAGGGTTTCACCAAAGCATTCCTCGCTACGCCCCGACGGGTATTGGCCCGCCAGATGGTCAGGCGGGCCCCGAACGAAACCCCCTTGGCGGCGGATTAAGGTGTTGGGCTCCGCCGCCAAAACAGCCAGCGGCCGCAGAGGATAGGGAGGACGGCAACGCAACACCGCATCTCCTCTTCCTCTGCGACCCCACCGCGACGCAACGATGGTGCGCCCCCATTTGGTCGCGGGAGATAGGGCGCGCGGCAACGCAACACCGACACGCCTCTCCTCCCGCGACCGCACCCGACTGCGAGGGACAGATAGAACTGTCCCCCGCACCCGCACCTATGGACGCATCCTACGCAGGCCTCACGCAAGCCCACGTGGAGCGTCCCCTCCCGGGATCCCGCTTAGCTTCACCGTGGGAGAAAATCAAACCCACGGTTACTAAGCCCCCCCACCACGACAAGGTGGAGATCCCACGGGGGGGGACGGTATTACCCTGGTGGTCCCGCTGGAAAGTATGCTCTCTAGCGGGACCACTCTGATTTCACTTTTACAACGAAACTATGGATATACATTTTTTTTTATTGATACTTCAATTATATACAATTTTTGTACATTTTTTTAATGCTTATCATATTTAATTTTTAAAAAGCTCAAGGTGGTCCCAACACGGAGCATTACATGTCTGTCGGTCTCTCCACTCAGCTATCGCTGCTTTAAACATTTTGGTACTGAGTATGAAATTTAACTTCAAAATAAGTAAAATTTCATTTCACTATCTTTATTACTTACGAATGTTATGAATGCAGAAGTAAGACTGGCTTTTTGTTACGTGTTTGTGTCTGTTTACCGGTTTCATGCATATTTTATGAAGATATCCGAATTCAATAGTAATATTAATGAAATATGGCAAAAGATATACTCTGTAATTCAAAGAAATAAATTGTGCCGTGTATGCCATATAAATATTAAACTTGTTAATATATCTATGGTGTATCATACCCAAACCCATGTGATCTTATTCGCTGTGGCCAAATCTAGCTCACCATTTTCAGAAGAAGGGGACTTCTTGATTCCCCCGCAGGATCCCCGTTTACAACGTGGTTACCGTAGTTCTCACCGATTTTGAGCCTAAAAGTTTGAAACTTAAAGTGCCTACCATAGGGGCGTAAACAAGGGAGTCTGAGTTTGTTTGTTGTCTACATCCATGTGGGCGCAATAACGGCCAAATGCTAGTTACTTACCTATTTGATATCTCTGATGTTATAGCATACTATATGATTGGCAACCCTGATCTCCCACGCGCAGTAAAGCGCAGGCCACACCGCCAACTGACGGACGGAGTGGGCGAAGCGGACGACATCGTTTCACCTCTTTTCATACTTGGGTGTTAGTTGGCGGTGTGAACCTAAGTATGAAAAAGGTGAAACGATGTCGTCCGCTTCGCCCGCTACGTCCGTCAGTTGGCGGTGTGGCCTGCGCTTTAGTGGACTATCCTTGTAGTAATCGATAGAATGAATAATGTTACGTTTTGCGCACAAGTTTATCAACAAATGTTGACGTCACGATTGTAACGAACAACATAATAATGCATTGATATTGATTTATTTTACAAAGTGTGGAACACGAGTCAGCTATTGAAACTGCAATTAGATCGTCTATGAAAGCAGTAAATATCTACTGGGCTCAGTTTTACGGGCGACTTAACGAAAATTCAATAAACAGACGCACAAAACACGGTTCCCAAGGAATCGTGCACCCTGGAGTATTGGCTGTGCGTTGTCTATCTGTTAGTTTAGTTAGTCAATAACGTAGTATTTTATGTATAATAGAAGATTATCATCGCGTTTAATTTATTTATAATGTCCCTTCGCATTACAAAAATGCAGTGGCGTAGCTAGCATGGGTGGCACCCAGGGCGGTAGTTGGCGGATGACCTTTTTTTTGGGTGTCACCCGTTTTTTTGGATGGGTGGACCCCAAAAAGGGTGGCACCCGGGGCGGACCTCCCCCCCCCCTCATACGCCACTGCAAAAATGGCGTTTTAAGTATAATAAGGAATTTGTAAGCATAGTAAATGCATATAATGATCAATTGTGATACTTTGTTAAAACAACCAACCATTTAAAAATTATGTTGGGTTTCTCCAAGATGCTTCCTAGTAAAAGTTTTTATTAAACATTTTACTGATATTTCCTCGTCAACTTATATGGAGTGATGACGAACTTTGCATACAATACTGTCATCAAGATAATTTTTATTAAGTACCAAACAAACAAATTATGCTGGTATTTTTTTAAATATTTTTTAGAGAAAATATATTTGACAGTGTACATCCTTAACAGCTATAGGTAGTAGGTCGGTGTACACTGGACAGGATTACCCGAAATTCCCACGAGAACGGGCAGAAAAGGTTGAATTAAAATAAGATTGGTGCATACTCCAATATGCTCTACATTTGAAAGGATAACGGTGTACCTAACTACCTACTGTTTTACATTGTTGTATGATACACAATCACTTCGTATTACAGTGCAATTTAAAAATATTGTGTCAAGTTCGTGCTGTTGGAAGGAAGTTATGCAAACACATGAGCGGAAAGTGTGACGCGTTAGATGTTAGATCGCTTGTTTTAACATAAATGTACGTTACTAGATATGTGCAGTTTAAGCGTAAAATTGTAAGCATGCGAAGAAGCAACTGACCAACAGACACTATTTACGACGTCATTTTTTTTTACATTTCGTTTATAAACAATTTTATACTTGCCTTATTCGTATGTCGTAATTTGTTGTTTTATAGCTAGTATAGATTCACACTTAAAAGTCTTACGGCCAGGCATAACTAAAGTGACCAGGATCCCAATGCAATTTTGGATTCTTCATGAGGTACTTCGAATTTTTGGATTTATCTTAAATTCGAGACTGGTTAAAGATAACTAATATCTTACTATCACTCTTATACCTAGCCAATAATATATATATCTGGTCAAATATCTTCATAGTCTTCAGACTCAGATAAATTATTTATTTGCCAAATACTACCTGTAGATTAGATTCAATCTGGGCACCTGTACGATTCCATTTAGTTTTTTTTTCACGCTAAGTGATAAACGATTTTGGTACTTAATGGACCATCAATGTTAAGTAATATATCTTCGTTTTCCTTATATCGATGAGACTAATGAAGAATAAATTTCGAGAAAGACAGTCTGACAGTCTGACCCAAATACTGAATCTAATGAAGCGAAACGATTTTTATTACCAGTTGACATATTTAAAGATAACTATGATTTATGTACAAAGCAATTTAACTTCCTTGACTGTCTGTCCCGTCGTTCCAGTGATTTAAGCATACGCAGATTGGGAGCTCGGGTAACAATACCTGAATTGTAAAGTGTGCTTCTTTTTCGGAAAATTTATCCTTTGCGTGGCTCTGAATCAAACCTAGCAAATTGTGTGGGATTATAATTTGAGAGGCGTGACTCAACCGAAGGTAGGTTTAGTAATAAGATTCAATTCGCTAGCAATGTTTTAGATTATATTTTATTCTTACTTACACCATTTAATTAGCCTATTGCTGTCTGCGGCATATAAAGATCAGTCAAAGTATCTTTAAAACTACGCACCATTTAAAAATCTCAAAGAAAGTAACACTCACCTAAATAGCGGACCAACCCATCAATTAATGGTGTATTAACTTCCTTCCCCAACCAGTTTTGGTTGTTTGACCAAAATGTTACTCAATATATCAAAACGTTTGCATGTGCCCCACCTACGTAGCAAGTTTTGGCCAGTGTGCTACGGGAGCATTGTCGCAAATGTAACCCACAGGCGCTCGGTATTCAGCTTGCGTGTCGTTTTCACTGTGCATTGCATAATTTGACGCATGATTTCACTGGGCATGCACGTGCCCGAACAGTGATGTGAATCAATTTACTTGACCATTTGTCAATAGTTAGATAAGACGAAAAATTTCTGTACGTGTAGGATGATGTTATCATTAGTAGACTAAGAATAATTTGGGGCTTGCGTCATACTGTTGAAGAGGGTAGAACGAAAATACAATTATAAATACACACAAACAGTTTTAGAATTGGGAGGAGATCTATCGGTTGTTCTGATTTTAATGGATGCTGCTTCAATATTGTTATGTAGGAATATTTGCGTATCCCTAACGTATTGTTCGATTAAACTTAATTTTGCTTGCTTGATTTGAAATAAACCACTATTATGGTGCTATTCAATTAGAAAATTTTCATATTACGAATGTGATTGTATGGACCGTATGTAAATAATTACGAATGTCAATACAGAGGTCCGCAGTTAATTGTAAACATAACTTATAATTATATACCCCAGAATAAGTCTAAGTCTGTACGCAGAAAACAATTTTATATCTTATAGGACAAATAAAAAATAAATACAATTTTCATCTATCATCTTGCTGAATCCAAGACTGATTGCGGTATAATACAAGTAGGTAGTAGTATAAATCAATGCGAGTCGTATAATTGCACCGTTGATGCGTACGCGTACACGAAGACCACGGATGCGCTTGCGTCGCGCCACGTTACATACACTAATGAAGATTGACACATGCGATTAGTCGATTTATCCGATTTATATTATTTTTTAAATAACTAGTATATTAAACATTTGCAAGAGACAAAATAGTCTTAAAATAGACTTAAATAAAGGAAATTGACCCGCTTACATATTTCAATTATTTTACTTTGATGACATGTTAGGCAAATGTACTGCCGATTTCGTCAGTTTTACAATGTGTTTGACAGTCTTTGATATTTCATAATTATTTTTTTATGTTAAGTTCAAATTATTATGAGGACAAAACGTGTGCCATTATCTGGCACGTGTGTGGTTGTTATTTTATGAACATTGCAGAGTCCTAAATTATACAGGGCTAAAATAATTCTCAACATCGGTATAGATTGTATCTATTCTATCGTGAGTTTCTTCTAGCTCAGAGTATAATATTTTTGCAAAAGCATGGAATGGAATTTTCTAAACAAGCAAGTCAACGATTTAGTTTAGTTTACTTTTCGTATATTGATGACTAACCAGTCCATACGAAGCTTAAGACAACGGATGAATGATTTTTGTTGGACAATTGTGATGCGTCTTCGGTAAATCTAGTAGATTCGAAACCAAAAACGTTTCCATTGTTTTGTCTGACAAAAGTGTTGATGTCTTCGAAAATGTATACAAGTGCTATTATTTTCTGGCTGAAGTTTCTCGTAATCGCTACGTAATAAGCCTAATGACTGACGTAGGGCGGCCATGATGGGTAAATTGGAGATATTAGGCATACGGTTGCTTAGCCTTCGCTTCTTCAATATGAGAAAATAAATATCGGGTCAATGTACTACGCGTGAATAATTATTGCCAGCCTTTGTGCACAATTGTTTATTAATTGTGGAGATTATTAGGTCTTAGCTCAACTTGATAACCTCGGGGTGAATTTGAGTAAGCCGAGGTTGGTTTGGTTGGGCTTACCATTATAATGATCAAGATTAGTTGACATTGATGTTTAATCTGTTGCTTATCATCTTTTTATAAACCCTATCTTGTTATTTAGTGTTATTTTAAGGTTTTTGGATGTCATCCTAAGCCTAGTAAGGCTAACACGCAGAATCGTTACAGCTTTAGCCTTATAGGTTGCCACCTTATTGCTAGCTATGGTTCCAATTTTAGTACAAACACTTGTGTCTTTATTAGAACAGCGAGCCGACCGAGAGTGACATATTATGTTCATGTTTACACTCCGTGTGCACGTTCTTGCTGAACGCAGCGTGTTAGTACTTATAGGACCGTTTCTGGACCTTGCATGGTGAAGCTCAAGAAGTGTGGATGCACTATGAAGCGCGCCAGCCGTAAAAATACATGACACCATTAAATTTTAAAGGATATTAACGTTCTCATAAATATTAAACAATTTTAGCAGTAAGATATTAGTTCGAAGGCATAAATATGAGATAAATTGGTTTACCTGACAATTCATTCGAATAGTACTTCAACTTCATTAGTGTTTGTTGTAATTTTAACGGAAATCGATAAAATACTGTTTTGCATGTCATCTTTTTAAATAAGTCTAATAACTATGCTGAAGGACACGTAAGGGAAACTAGCAATGGATATTAAAATAGAACATGTTAAATATTTGTATTCCATTTCCGTAAAACGCGCTTTAACGCTGTGGACAAAAATGTGGTACGTTTCCAATTTTGGAATATAGTTCTACCGGACAATAGTAGAAGGCACTGCTTCTTGGTTATTAATATTGTAAGTCCAGAAAATTTACAGTCAGGACACAGTCCTAAGATATACACTTTGAACTAGCACTTTTGATAATCTGCGAAAGAAAAAAGGTTTTAGTCTAGGAATTTGCCTTCTCAAAGCTGATGTTTCAATTTGCAATTTACTCATAGATAACTACCGTAAGGTACTAATTATATATTCTGTGAGATAACTGTGATTTAGTTAATAGGCATACATTATTTATGATATCCTTTAAAAGACCTCATAATAGCCATCGTTGGAATTTACTGTTTTTAACGTATTTGAATAGCAAAACCCCAGTAAAGACCTGTAGGAATCTACAGCGATTTTACCGGGCTATCATTGTAAAGAAATTCTTATCAAAATGATTCATAAACTCGGTAGCAAATTAAGTACATACTCGTTACCTGTTTACGACGTAGATAGTTGATGTGACGACAGTCTCTCACTATAATTATTGCGATAACGGAAGAAACGTATACCAGAAATGAAAAGATAAAGTACACTCAACTATCTCTGCTTGCCTTGTAGTAACACTTATCGCGCTAATTGATAAATGTTATAACCACATGCTCGAAAACATAATGTATATCGCGCTCGGTGTTTGCTAAATCCGAACATGGTCAGGGTATAAAAATTTTCAGATTTAATTATGTGAAGGGTCTTGTACCCCTGTGTCTGGCAGTTTTTCGGCTGATATGGTGATGTTGACACATTCCTAAATTCACTTCCCGTCTTGCCCATCTTGCCATTGTGGGTTACTCCTGAGTCCGTCGCGTTCTCAAACTAGTGTGAGGAGACGGCATCTACATTGCTACACTAATATTATAAAGAGGAAAAATTTGTATTTTTGTTTGTTTGTGTGTAAAAGATAAACTCAAAAACTACTGGACCGATTTTAAAAAATCTTTCACCATTAAAAAGCTACATTATCTGCGAGTAACATAGGCTGTATTTTATTTTAGAAAAATAGGGGTCCGTAAGATATTTGGGTTTTCCGGGTACGCGAAGTAGTTCCCTCAGGACGCGGGTGAAACCGCGGGAAACAGCTAGTCTTCCAATATTATTTCGATTTGGACACGTAAGCATTCAAAATAATTAACTTAAATATCAGGTTGCACATACACCGGTACCGTATCCCACTTTGGTTTGGACAAAAGAGAGAAAGATTTTTGCTAATGAACAGTATCTTATTACTTAAATGCACATCTGAATTCAATGCTTTCTCAGTATTCGTTTCCCCTGTACGGAAGACTTTTTATCCATCGGTAACTGTATCCGGTACCATGTTTAAAACGTTTTTGAAGATTTTCTTACTATTCATTCCCCTTATTCTACATTAACAATAGTATTGTTTCCATTAAACAAATCTAAACATGTGCATTTCGCTTGAGAGGCATCGCTCAAACTTATAATGAATCATATATTATACAAGACACAAGTAATTATTATAATATACATATCCGGCAAATGCTGATGCAATCGTTTTGTAATATCCTGACGTTGTTGCTACGTTTCGCTAGACATTTATCCTAATACAATCCATTTGTTGCGTTGAACGCGTCACCATCGCCTCATATGTGGTTTCATGACTCATTGTTCGCCAAAATTCTCTTACGTGATCTTAAGACAGATCGGAAAAAACGATTAGTCGCACAAGTCATTTCTGACCAATTGTCGTGTGACAAAATAGTTTTCGCAACTGCTTCTAAAAATCCCCATGTGCATGCATTCTTTGAACATATGGTCCGTGTGCCAACTTTGCGTCACTAGTACGCAGAAACCGTATCGTATGGTGATCAAGTGGTCACAATGGGAATGATTTCGGGCAGTCCCAGGAATGCCTGATTCATGAGAGACGAATCGGCAACCAGAACAATGGGACTGATTTGTGTGTACGTGACCAGGGTTAAGAATACACATACTGTCGTCCTTTTCTGCTTCTACTATGTAAGAAAGAGATGGGCAACAATGAACGATGGCGATACATTTATATTTAAACGATAAGTTATATTTATTCCATGTTCCGATACTGGATTTTTTTGTAATTTTGTTTTAAAGCTGTCTTGGTTTTGAATTCAACAGAAGCACATTATAAAGCCATTTTTATTGGTGTCCCTGAAACTGCAATTTATATTAATATATTTTCAAAGACCCAGTTTTATTGACCTAGTGTTTGTTATTAAACCATCGATATCAATAAATAAATTAGGTTTCTCGTAAACAGGTCTGATATGTCTGTTCCAATCCAAAAGGCATACTCATTCACCGTCACGTAGGTATATTTCTGAGAGGAACATATGCTTAATATGTTTATTTGGTAAAAAATACATTTATTTTGTTTCACATGAGCAAAAGTCTTGGTCCCGCTTTGTGGTCGAGTTCGATTTCAGGATTCTTTTAAGGAATTTGGAATACATAACCCCATTAGAATGCGATGTTTGTACTGACTGTTGGTCCCTGGTAAAAATAGCCTGCGATTTTCTTTAAACGTAAAAATCGGTCATTTCTTTTGTCTCACATAATATCAAGCGCAATAACGTAACCTGACAGCACCAATAACTAATAATCAATTGAATTCAAGTGAATTGTAGCTCCATTAAATAATTCTTGTATTATGCTTTATTTTTTCACCGGCATTTTTTCAACATTTCTCGTGAACCTGTCAAACTAGCTTCGTTACATTTACCGCAATTTTTCACTGAAGTTCTGCATTTGACCTTAACCATATCCCTTTCCTCTAAATTCCTTTGAGTCTACGTGACTGGTGGGTTTTTAATGTCTCCTTGGATTCACGAATAAATTTACTTTCATGTTTGTAGATTACTTCTTAAGAGCCTGTTTCGGATTCGCGCGCAGTAATGCGTGGTTCGATCGAGCATCTTTCAATTAGATGACTCATGAAATCAGTTGCGATTAAGAAATATTGCTATTCACATTATTTATCTTGCTTTATTATTGTTACAACTGTAGTAGCTACGTGGAAAGATACTGCATTATCTGTACATAAAAATTTGATATATCATTGGCCTCAATCAATTGAATCATGCGTTGCGAAGTCGAAATCGGCTGCAGGTAATAAATCATGCATAGCTTTTGTCTGAGAAATCCATCATTTCATTATCACATTGACCATAGAAAACTTAAACAAATGTTAGGGCCCGATTCTCCTAAATAAATTTGTTCAAAATACAGTTTCGATATAATGTCAGTGTCACAAATGGTATTCTCCTAAATTAACAGATATTTGAATGAAATTGTAATGAGATCGTAAATTGAAACAAGTGTCAAATATGTGTCAACAACGAACTGTTTATTTCTAATTATACCATAATGACATTTGGTTAGCAGAATACCAATTTTGAGGCAATTCAAAATATAATCTCATTCCATTCAAAATATAATTTCAATGTCATATAAAATAGGAGAATTGGCCCCCTGTTCTAAAACTAATTATTGTAATTGTAACTGACGTATGTACCTAATGTTCGTCAAGTCATCGACGTGTTACAATAAAATAGCTACATCCGTAAGATGCTGTTGGCTGCTTATTATATTGTGCTGTCAATAATAAAAATCTCAATTATGATAGAAATGTGTTAATTGATAGTTTATACGGCGGCGGTCTTAATATTTAAACACATAAGTAGAATATGGGGTACCTACCAGATTCTGTTGAACATGGTTTTATGGTTTTATTAGTATTCGTTACGGTATTAGCTTTTTATGCGAGAATAACGAATGGTGTATTGAGTTATATTAATAAAGTATTTATGTAAGAATATTCCTGCTGTGCAGTAAAACATGGACAGGAAAGACTAGCATGAATCTTGGTTTCATAGCCAATCGTTATTTTTTTAATGAGCAGAGCAAATGTACATCACATGGCACCCCACATTAGGTGTACAATATGGGATGCCATGTGATGTACATTTTTGTACAGATTCTATATAACAGGTGCGACCACGGCTCTGAGCTATTTTCTTGTTTCGTTCTTTTTAGACCCCCTTTTTACGTAGTCGTGTTATAGTTTTAAAACATTTTTTTTATTAATAATAACGTCTGAAATGACACCGCATTATAAAAATATGTAACTGAGTCACATTTATTAAATAACACAATTTTAACAAAGTCCATTGTACACCGCAATACATTACCCATACCTATAATTTAAATCCTATAATAAACAACTAGGTTAAATTTCAATAGGTATTGCCTACTATGACTTGGTTTTCTATTTCGAGTCGTGAAGTGTCAGAAGATTTACTAAGTTCCGAAGTCAAAATCCAATTATTTCTACGATGACAATAGTTTTACAAAAATATCTCTAGCGTAAAAAGTTAGTAGATACCTATACTGCACAAATATTGACATGTAAGTAGGTATATTGATTAAACGGGCATCATCATCATCAGCCCTTATACTGTCCCACTGCTGGGCACGGGCCTCTTCTCACTATGAGAAGGGTAAGGCTAAAGTCCACCACGCTGGCCAAGTGCGGGTTGGCAGACTTCACAAGTCTTCCGAGAACATTATGGAGAACTCTCAGACATGCAGATTTTCTCACGATGTTTTCTTTCACCGATTAACAAGCGATAATTAAAATTTTAATACGCACTTAACTTCGAAAAGTCATTGCTGCGTGCCGTGGATTCGAACCCGAGACCCTCTGCGTAGCAGTCTGTCGTTCTCTCCACTCAGCTATCGCTGGTCACTCGGCTATCGCTTTCGGGCATCTAGATACGAAAGGATTATTTGTAGATCTTCCATATTTTTCCAAATTCGTGATGTCGTGTCTTTGATGCGTCATTTGTCCATTCAAGTGTCATTGAGAACTATGTAAAAGCGTAGTGTGCAGTGTTCTTTTTTATGTATGTCACATGATTCTAGAATAATCAGTCTATAAGTGTCTTATGGAACATAAATAGCTGACGTGGATGCTCTATCCCGATCGCGCGAGGAATAAAGAATCTTCGCCTATTTCTTGGACCTTAGTAAACATGTATGAATGAAATTTAATGGAGTAAATTTAGGTGTTTAAAAAATTATCGCGGCTCTCAGATAACGCTTTTTGTATAGAACAGACGAGGAAACCTCGTTCTTTCTGATAAAGACTGTTACTTTAGCTTACATATTAGTATAGCGCACATCTTTTATGGCGGGACCCTACTCGTTGTTATCAATACGTTGATCTAGAGAAATTAATCAAATTGCGGAAAGTGTGGCACAGCTGATTTGCTGTTCCATACTAAAATTACCTCTTATCTGTTGTCAGGGAAATCCATTGTTTTATACATAAATAAGTAATAGTAAATGGTAGTTTTCAAAAATGGCCGGGGATAATATTATATTTCGCCAAATGTCCGGGATTCTGGCATTGTTTATCCGGTGTTGGCAATTTAAGTAATGGCAGCCCTACCCAAGAGCTTTGGACTTTACTAAAAACAACGTTGTAGATCATCAGATTTTCAGTCCAATGGAACCATGTTTTGAATAACCGACTAAAATGAGACACACCATTTTTGTCTCCTTGCCGTCATCACCGGATCTCGGTGGTTTACTTTACCTTTTTAAAACATTGTCCACACATCTACCTCACTATCTATTTACTTTTGCAATAGCAAATTTGTTTAGCATGAGTTGAGACGAAAAACCCAGCGTGCTAGTCAATTCGCAGTAGCCCTCATTAAATCACAGACAATCGGTAGGTTATGCATTATTAATAAACTTGACGTCAGCTCATTGCTTCAAATTATCCACATCAGTGCCCTGAGCACAATGTTTATTAATGTTCATGAGGAAAACCAAGCCCATAATTATGCGGCACGCGTACATGTTAGGCATATTGGTTTTGTGAGACAATACCTACATAGCTTCGAGTACCTAGTCTTCGAAATGATAGAATGACGCTTCTGAGAATGTTGCTAATTCCAATTCATGAATCGGAGTCTTGAAATCACCTTTATTGTGCTAATTGTTCACTCCTCATTATCGCATGTAATCGCCTGGTATGCGTTGTTTGTTGACTTTACCAACTTAGCTCATTAGCATTACCTATCATACCTAGAAAACTGCGATAAAAGATGCTTTTAGTTAAAATTTATATATACTCCTTGTTGTGCTTACGAGTACCTACTTATTAGCACATTGCTCTATGTCTATGTTCCAGTAGTAAAGGTGATGACTACATAGTTCCCAACTGAATCTTATTCTATTTCATTGCTTTGGATTTTCTTAATCTCGTTCATAGAGCATGTATTTGTTCTTATCTGTTGTATCGCTGGGGTGTATACGTTTGTCCCGGTCTTTTCCTTAGAACTTCGAATGTCCCTCAAATTATTATTTTTCGCGTCTTTATATATCTAAAATCTTTACAAAGAAATAACTAATTTTCATAATATTGTAACAAGTGAATGCAGTCGCCGCTGCTTTGTAATTATTGAATGTTGTAGAAAAGGAACACATTTCGTTGAAAAAGAAAAATGATCTGATAAACTAAGTATATTTATATGCGTTAATCTGTTGTACAAATCAAACACATGTGTTGTTTAGTATCTCCTTGACATAAAGGGTTCTTATAATGAATAATCGTGTCGCAATGAGATCAGAATGTCAAATAGACTATAATTTATGCAAACTGGAGTACTTCTCCCATCATCACCAGAAATATATAAAGCTCCTGTTTGTTTAGTCAACAGCCTTATGGCTTTTGTGGAATATGTATATCAGGAACGGAGTTGTCGAATTGAAGCAAGTTGTATGCAATTTGTATTCACTGTTATACCATTATCATCTCAGCCGAAAGACATCCACTGCTCGACATATGCCTTCTCATCGGTCCATCTTAGGCCTACCTCTGTTGCGATGTACGGAATGTGGCCGGTAATCCACAAATGTTTCATAAATATAATATCCTTTTAGTAAACTATTAAATGAGCCCGTTTCGTCTTAAATGTAGGTATGACAATATTGTCCCTACCTGTATGACAGTAACCTACCATAAGTATGTTTCCACGATTTTTACGAAACGCCACAATAAAATTCTAAAGCGAAAATGATTGTAAAATATTTCAGTTGACATTTTTGTATGCTGATCGACTGGTTCCGAAGGTGATCAGGTCTATACGGAACAGGTCCGGTGCAGGGTGGACGGGTCATCGGTCATTCCCTTCGTGATGCAATCTTGTAAATATTAATATTGATATTTCACCACGGTCGTTCGTGGACGTTGACTGGGCAAATCAAGTTTAAGAAGTACGTAAACCTGGTCATAGTAAGCCGTAGTTAAGCTTACTGCTGATGTAAACCTTTGAATTTTAATTCTGATGGAGTCCTTAATGACTTAGACAAAGAACGCTATGAAGAGACCAGGCGGGTGCTCGGAATTTCAGATATGAAAATTGTAGTAAACTTTGCGTGTATTTTGGGCTCGTTTCTTCATTTTTATGAAAGAGCAGGAGTAAGAAACAAAGACAAATATGTGCATAAAAAAAGACAAATAGGTTTTTAATTGCTCGTGCCTCTGAAACTGGCCAAGTCACCGGTTTTAGTGCCTTGAAAATGGCAAGTATATGGCCATTGTCTTCATAAACCACCTTTTAAAAAAAGGACAGTGAGAATTAAATAAAAAAAAAAACTAATAAATTCATCGCCTGCTATTTACGAAAAGAAAATTCCATTTCATTATTGACTGTATGTGAAAAATTTATTGTTTTAGAGATATAGGAACTCTGTTTCGTGGGGTTTCATTAATTATATCCTCCTTTTACAAGAATATGCTAGAGGTAGTTTTACAGAATTGTAATAACTTTCTTTGGTAATTAAGAAGCGGACAAGGCTTGCGTACCTACGAGATAAATTAATTTGAGTCTTTTGTATCTTATATGTGTACGTAGCTGTCGACTTGTGAGAATGACGTGTTTAATAATTATGATAAAGAACTCCTTTTAAATTACCTTGTTCTTTGTGGTGTTTTTCACATTTTACATCTTGACGTCACATAATGTTATTGTACTGAAACAACCCGGAAGACTGAATTTCCAAAAACATTATTTATGAAATTTTGTACTTATAGTAATTATTCTCATTTATCAGCATTTAAAATTCTAAATAATTTTCATTTTACGACTATTTTATTATAGCACATTAATTTTAAAGATATTTTTATGCCCCTTTATGGTTGTGCGATTTGATCGCACATTAGTTTTTATACCTGTAAGCATTTTACTTCATTCATTGTATCTAATATACATTAATCAGTTTATGTTCTTGTCAGCCTTATCATTGTAAACGCGTACATTACATTAGCTAGAAATCAGGTATCTTTTCCCCTCAACATTTCTAGTGTATGATGTAACCTGCTCACACACAATTGTACCCTGCTACATGCTCTATGAAGGTAGAAAGGTCCAAAATACTATTGAATGAAACAGATAAAATCAAAATAATGTTAAAACGTTATTACGTTTTAGAAATGTTTAATCTCATATTGGAATTGAAATTGATAATTGACTTAACAGATTACCACTAAGTTAATTAAACATTTATAATGTCAAATAAGTTATTTATATCCTCTGTGTTTAAATTATCTTGTCGATTGCGATATACCAATTAAGCTTCTGTTGTTGCTTATTGGATAGTAAGTTTAACATTTTGTGGTTTAAAGCAAAAACATAATCGATTGATGCTAAGACCTACCGCGCGATATTGTGTTTGACGAATTGTGGAAACGGATATTCTGATATTTCTGATGATTCATCGAATAGAATATCTGTTTCCACAACTAGCGTAGAGTTATTTTCAATCTCTGCTCTCGAGTCGTATAGCTTGTATTGTTTTGAAGCAATTTATTTCAATTATAAGCTCTCTGTATTTACTACTGGTATGACGATTTTATTGGCACGTAAATACTGGCTTTTAATAAAGATATCGAACAGGGGCCAAATCAACCATAGATATATATAATGTCTTTATTTTACAACTAAAAGGTTAATAGCCACTCTTGATATCTATGGACATTCTTCAAAAGCACCCATTTTTAAACTACTCAAGTGGTTTTCAATTCGATAACGTGCAAATGAAAGAACACCTTTTTTATCGCGGGAAAAAGGCTTATGCATACCCTATCTGTTCGGGGGACAAATGAAGGTTATGTGAAATTGCACCCACTAAACAACCCGCGGTGAGCCTTGCACGTCGGGAAGTCCCGGAACTTGTTGCGACTTCGGCGACCTCCCAGCGAGACACCCGCACTGAAGCGGCCCACCTCTCTTGAGAATGAAATGAAAGAACACCTAGATTATGTCGACGTGCATAAAAAACAGAATTGAGCATAAAATCTATTAATCTACCTTCATAACCTTCATATAATCTTAGAAGTTAATTTAGTATTTTTTCAACTAAGCATAATAAGACGCTGCTCCACTTAGCGCGACCTTCATACAAAAATGCAATGTGCCACATGCCCACGATGCTTGCAGTTATCCTAATGTGCACACATACACAGCCATTAAACTTGTCGTACAAAACAATACATCTTGTATTGCAATCGCTTGTGCAACTGCATTTTGCGGTCTACCCGACCATTTAGGAGAAAATGGCTGCTACAGATTTTGTACAGTGTAATGTCAAGATGGAGTCAAACGTGTTATTGTGTAATAATCGAGTTTTGATGGTTATTCCACTCGGTTTTAAGAGTTTGTTGCTTTGGTAAGTTTTTATAAGCGGCTAATGTCAAAAGGTTGAATGTGGGTAGAATGTAAATCTCAGGTCCTTGATACACGATGTGTTACTTTTTGAAGAGGTTTTTGCAGCTACTTAGAAATAATGGACGTAATTGCAAGTGCAAAATTAATTATTAAGGCCCATTGTTGGTTAACCGATTCGTGAGTATGTACCTACGTCAAACGGAAGATAATGCGTGGACGTCAAACTTTTTAATTAAGGTCTGAACTTGTAAACTTGCAAGATAAATCATACTATCAAAACCTTTCAAATGATAAAAATACAGCTTTTTTAAACGATATACAATTATTATGATTAAAATATTTTAATTATGGCTTCTGCCAGGTAATTTATACATACATACATAGACTCACGCCTGTTTCCCCGAAGGGGTAGACAGAGGCATATGAAACGCCCACTTTTCGCCAGTGTTTTGACCCCACGTAATAGGTGGCGAGCCTAGTGCCGCTTATCGGGATATTTTGTTTGCCCATGCGCGTTTGCCTATGCACCCTATGCACCCTAGGGTGCATAGGGTTCCCACCAAGAACTTAGGGTCCCAAGCCAACCTCACCTGCAAGTGGTGCACCTGCCGTTCAACGGACGAGTCTCTGGTAATTTATCATGATTTAAATACCTATATCGTGACAAAATGCAATGCATCTCATTGATAAATTATCTGGTGACTATTAATGGCAAAAAACAAAACAAATAAATAATGATGCTGATATTTTTCTTTCAAACTTCTGTTCAAGTGTTATATATTTTTACCACGATGAGTCAAATAAATTAGAGGTTTTTATTGCCGATAACATTGATATGGCTTAAGCAAAGAAGTACTGGGTATAAAAATCGACACCATACCTATACGCAATTTATTAATATTCCGTTTTATAATCTCCGTGAAATGAACTCCTCATTGCTCACTCTGAAAAAAAAAAATGCAAAAAATACCGGTATACAACCTATTTTGGCTTGACCTCAAAACTGATTAAATCTTGGCGCGGTTTTCGCAAGCGTGTAATCATATTGCACGAAGAAAGTTCAACCGTATCTTTTGAAAATGAAATACCTACACTGCAACAGTTTGGTAATCAGACATTTAATTTAATAGTTTTTTGTACTTGAGTATGTTGATGAAAGAACCTTATCTAATATTTTGCGTAATGATGGTCGCCGATGTTTGTAGGTTTATTACCTGCACGTGATTAGAATGTGCCTGTCACATTATATCTTTGCCGAATAACCGTGACGAATTATCATGACAATAACTCGAGGAATTTACTAACCTACATACGTAAATTTGATAACTACATACGTAAGGCTGATATTGTGATATTATAACATTGTATTTATTTCATTGTCATCATCACGGTCTTGGGGCCCGGTATTCCCTAACTGCCCTAACCAGATTTAACAAAATTATTAGCTTCTCCCTAGAGCAACTGTCGTCTGACCTAAGCATAGCAATACCTATTCCATAGTTTAGACAAGAGTTAGCATATCCAAGCGTAATTAATTCTCATAATGACTATCAAAGCTCTTCATGACTTCTGGGATCTACTGCGTAACGTGCTCTTCGAGGCATTTTTATTGTATATTATATTAACTAATTACAATTCTATGGCATTTGTGCCAAAATAAGGAATAGTTGCATTCAAATCATATTCCACCTAACAAGAAGCATGGAACTCCTTCAAGATGATTTCGATTAAAATTGAGAGTTTCAATGACTGTGTTCACTGTTAAAACGACCTATAATTGTATTAGTCTTTAATATGCTCATACATACCTACCTGACTCTTATGCGAGACCTCTAACTTTTCACAAGGCCGTAGCTTTTCCACCAAACAACAAATAACCTTTGGTATAAAAGCCATTAACATTATAAATTACAACAAATTATGTTAATGAACCAATATTGACAGTATAATAGACTACCTTCATAATGACCAAATAAAAAAACGAAGGTACCAAAAGAAACGGAAAGGAAAGCCATAATACTTTCGTTTTTATCATTCGGATATTCTTTTACTAGAACTGTGTCAAAGTAATCTCGATTCAAGTTCAATGGCTTGATATCTCTCACTAGGCCAAACATTATCTAGGTCGTAAGAGATATCTTCAAGGTTGTTAACTTGCGATATGTTTCCAGTACTAAGTAACTTTCTTGTCGTGTTTTCCATTACAACTTGGCGTTTGTTAAAATGATCACGTTGGACTAGTCCGACTAGCTATGCACATAGTTGACCAGACCTTAGAATGTATTCAATATTGTATTAGCCATTTGCAGACGACACGACGATCAGATTGTAATTCATTCATCGTCTGAATATTGAGCGTTTGATTGAATTTGAACGGGCTTGTTAATCTTAATGTGTTTGAATTATGGTAATTTTGCATTTCCTAGTATTTGTGCAGTTTGATTGATTTATGAATGGGGTTCGAATAGGGTATAAGCGGGCACGATTGCGTGTAAGTACTCCTGATAACCGGCTGTGTGCGAAAATGATTCTTATAGACATGTTTTTTAGAATGCAGCTTTTCAGGCACCTTTGTCAAACATTTTTTATAGATTACCTTTTCGGTAATGCCGTATTTTTACCGATTTTTAATTACGTGACATTCTTTGTCAGAAGTTATTTTTACAAGTTTTACATATTTCTATTCTACTTCCAGTAGTTTATTTATAAATTATTTTTACTTGTCTTAATCCCACTGATTTAAATTTAAAGATGCGTTCTTTACAAAACCATCATCATCATGTCTGCCTAGAGACGTCCGCTGCTGGACATAGGCCTTCCCCAAGGTTCTCCACACAGACCGATTTTGAGCCGCCCGCATCCAACCGCTTCCCGCGATCTTAACCAGATCGTCGGTGCACCTTGCGGGAGGCCTACCCCTGCAGCGTCGTCTGGTACGTGGTCTCCACTCCAGAACCATACAGGACATTACTAAATATACGTATGAGCGTCATTGGTTATTTTGTTTTAGTGCTTGATATGTACATCCTACGTAATGAATACTATATTAGTAGCTATGTCTATGCGACCATCGTGTTCCACATATATTCTCATAACACCTGCGCAGTATATTATGGCTTCGACAATTGTTTAGCGGGCGCCAGCTATGAATTGTCTCGCATTTCTATTACGTTCGAGTTTCATTGAGTCACCGCATTCGCGACGAATACCAGTCTTAATACGATTATTGTTATGTATTCCTATATTATGTTGTACTTGCAGTGGCCTGGGTTTACATTGCTAGCTTCAACGGATTTTCAAACAAACTTTCAACTCTTGTTTTGACGTTGGAAAGGCGCTACCTCGAAAATGTATGCCCTTTTTGATTACCGATTTTGAAGCAGTGAGACACACCAGCAAAGTGAATTTTGTATATTATTTATCTACGGTCTGCTCGGACAGATACACGATTGGAAGATTTTCGCTCGATAGAATTTCAATTAGAAAAACATGCTTTCTCTAAATATTTTTATGGATATTTAAAAAAATACTTAACTTTTCGTCTTGAAATTGCTACTCACCGAAAGAAGAACTTTTATTAGGGACTGGTTGAACGAATTTTCTCTAAAACTATTATTACTCAATGAACGAAATAAGTTATCAGACAGTTTCGTGATGGCATGCCATGTCAAAAACCGTGCGACATTCAATTTTATAGCTAGCACTTAGCAATGACCTCTGCACGATTTTTTGACCTTCGAGGGTATTGAGTGCTGCCGGCATAAAAAGTATCCACTCACCAAATTTCATGTTAGTAAAGTAGTTTGTGCTCTGTGATGATACGTCAGTCAGGACATTTCATATACGTACCTTCATATATAATGATGACCACATTTTTTTTTCTTTTTTTTTTACAGTAATAGGCAAACGAGCAGACGGATTGCCTGATGGTAAGCAATTACCGCCACCCATGGACACAAGCAACACCGCAAGAGTCACAAGTGCGTTGCCGCCCCTTGGGGTTGGGAAAAGGGATAGGATGAGGAGTGGGATGAGGGAGAAGGAATAGGGGATAGGGCCTCCGGTACTCTCACTCACCGAACGAAACGCAACAGTTTAGGTACTGTTACTTTACGCCGATTTTCTGTGAGAGGGTAGTACTTCCCCGGTCGAGCCATGCTAGTCGATTCATGCTGAAATCAGCAAGGCTCTACTACCGCGAATACAATTACCGCTTTTTAACAAATCAATAATTCACTAAACATCTTTGACATTTCCGAACGGGATTGATAGCTATTGCTAGACTATCGATCGTCGTGATCATGATCTGACCTGTAAGCTGGCTGAGCGTCGAAAAAAAAAAGATAGGTTTAATCGACGATCTGTTAAATAAATTTGTACATAATTTATACTAATTTTAGCGAATTTTGTAAGTGTAATTATAGTTGCTAATTAAACAGTTATTGCGATAATAGAATTGTATGCGTAGCTAGATTGCTTTGTATCTAGGAATTATGTCGTCATACTTAAGTAAGAAGTGTTTTAACATTACCGTAATTGATTTGTTCAGATTTTAAGAACGCTTAAAAATTGCATTTCGTGAATCAAGGACTTTCCTGCCATGGAGTTCTATGGAATGTAGGAAAACGTGCTTTCGATGTTTCTAGAAAGCAGTTTTATACTCGTTTAGGTCTCACATGCACACAGATACATGCATATCGTACAAATATTATAAAATGGCAATAAATTCGATGAGTAGCAAAATGATTAGCGTCATTATTTTGCTATATAGGCATTATTGCATACCATAACAGTAAACATTTGATATTACCAATTTACCACACTGTATGTTACAAGTCGATATTTTGAATCAAAATGATTATCGCATTAGGTATGATTCTAGTTGTGTATAACGATCTGGTAAGCGTGGTATGGTAGGCCAAATCCAAATGACATACAATGCTGTGGCACAAATTAGGAGAGGCTTATGGCCAGCAGTGGACTGCGTAAGGCTGTAGGATGATAGTAGCCAGTAGGTACAAGCATACATGAAAAGAAGAAATACGTGAAATTAGCACATGAGTAAATTTTTTTATAGACTCTCGCCTGTATCCCCGAAGGTGTAGGCAGAGGTGTAATATTACACCCACATTTCGCCATGAATTTTTAGGTCCCTCGTAATAGGGGGCGAGCCTATTGGCGTACCGGGCACATTACCAGACTTCGCGCTGCTACTGAGAATTTCCTAACGGAAAACCCAATAACACTTTGCCCGACCCGGGAATCGAACCCGAGACCTAACAATCCCACGCGCACATTTATGCCGCGAATAAATAAACCGAAAAATTAGGCCATAGATGAGCATCAGGATCATATTATGCAAAACTCGTAATTGGTGATGAGTGTTAAAGTCTTTTACTCTTCTCACATGATTCAGAAGCAGGAGTGCCAAGCAGGCATAAAATATAGATTCAGATTCATCTTTACAATTCAAAAATTTAAGAAAATTGTAATTACGCTTCTTAAGGTCGGTTAAATTTGAAGAATTCATTTATAATTGTGAAATTAGAACAAAAGTAATTGCATACCTACTCAAGTTGCAGAATAATTGGCTCACAGCTTAGCATCGCTAAAATATTATCAAGGATATATAATTTTCTAGTATCCTGCTTATTATTATTGATTATATAGTTCAATAAAATCTCTGATACTACTGGGGTGATAGCGTTGCTAATTTTATATCTATTGATTACAGATATTAAGAAGATCGGTAATTACTACAGATGGATAATTGCAGTAATTATTATCGTTCTTCTATGGATTTATTATATACTTTTAAAAAGTATTGTCCGTATTTTCTTATATATACATCCATAGTTATGCCTGTGTTTTATTTTCGAAAGGAGAAGCAATTCATGCCCTTCTTTAGAAATCAAGCTAGGTTTATCAAAATTATGGTAAATATCACAGATTTAACAAACAAAAACCAGATAGAGCGCATTCGTCCAACTAAGTGAGGCACGTTGACAGCTATGTGTGCGTGACATTTGGCGACTGGCACTGTACGGACACGCGCGTCTATGTGTGTGTAAAGTTGTCAGATTATGAATAATCTCCCACTATTTTACATATAGTTTTTGCAAACGAATATAAAAATATTACATAGGTAATATTTTATATTCGTTTGCGGTTTTGAAGAATTTACCATGGATTTAATTAATGCTTTTAATATGTAATGCTGTTGTGAAAATTATTCAAATAAAAGATAGCATTAAAGTATGCTTTTATAAATACATTTCTTAAATGTAGGTACCGAGTTAAGTTTTAACTAATTTTATTCGTAAATTGAGAAATAAATAGATTATGTTTTGTGATTCATAGCCTCGATCCAGAAGAAATACTTATATAATACCAACTACATATATTTACGAATACCAATCATGAGGTTCAGATCTTATATCGGCGAATATGTTGTTTATTTTTTGTTTAGAAATTCTCAGTATAGTATCTGGAAATGTTTGGTTAATTGCAATAGGCTTGCGTCCTAAATATTAATTAGCTAAAAACATTTTGTCATGCACACAACAAATTATGAATATTATGATTCATAAATCATAACCAAAATAAAAAATGCAACTAAAAATAAATAATGGCTGCAATCAATAATTTCTGTTTCTGTACGTAATGTTCATACGGCGCCAAGTCAAGCTAACAGTTGCAGTACGATTTTGATACTTATTCCCTACGCCATAAGAACGGTTCAAAGATTTATTCTGTGACAAAGGTCAAAGTGTATAGTATATTGGGATCGAACTCAAAACAATGTATATACTAATGGAAATTCTATTAATATATTTATAAGAAAAAAGATAATCTACAATCTTTTACAATACGTTAATGTATTTTTCATTAACATGACAATAATAAAATTATTACCTACATAATCAATTGACAAGTGCATTTTCCCTAATTCAGGGAAAACGGTGTCGACGTAAACTGGCAACACTAACATATTTTCTGCAGAAATACGAGTTTTATCGAAATAATATTATAAAACAGTCAAATAATCCATAGTTATCTGTAAAAATATATTTCATCTTCCCGTTTTTGCTTTTGGAAACAACTTTTACAATGTTTAAAACGCAAGACGGCATTTTATGAATTTAAAAGCTGGATTGATCGTGGCGTGTGAACTGTGCGATGCTTCGCAGCGCACTGAGCCGAGTTTGTATTCGCTTTTCAATTTTGTATTTGCTTTAGTGGCCTCACGCAAGTGTTCCGCGCGCTCCGTCTGCCTTTTGTTCTGTAGTCTTAGGTACATATATGAAAAATGGAAATAATGAAAAATACAAAAAGGCAGACAGATTCGCGTTCGAAAATCATAACGGACTTTAGACTTATTGTTATCTTTACACATACGTATACAATTTCATGTGTTTATAAAAATGATCTGGATTAGTAAGAGATAAATCAGACGAAGCGTAAACAAATGTGCGGGTATTCCACACTGTTTTGTGAGTACAGACACACGATATACGCACGATATACTAATGTTATTGGTTTTTTCATGCATTTACGTAAACGTTTTCAAAATAAATCTAAACAAATCCTACTTTGTTTATATGATTTTATCTAGCCGCGTACTTAGTACCTACGATGCGGGTAGCTCAACATTTATTAGTTTAGATTCTAGTGGCATGTCCATATTAATGTATACCAGAGATCATTGTCCTCTATAGCAAAAATCTCTAGTAATTACGCGTAGAGATTGGCCCAATTTCCCTTTCTCTAACTACACTGATAATTTGGAGCGTAGTGATGTCTTACTTTCACTTAGGTATTCTTAATATAAACTGAGTCAAAAATAATGACCACTAAATTCATAAATAGTAATATCGAAGGTACCGATCCATACTAAGGTATCCCGTTTTCTTTTGATATTAAAATATAATAATATGATGGCATGGCATTATATTGTAATGCCTTTGTACCGTGATTGTGTCAGTTAGATGACGTTTAAGAATGATTTTATAACATTTTGTATGCAACAACTAATTACATAATTGTTTTTTAGTGTCCTTAAAATTATAATTAATCGTTTTGGGTTGCGGTGTTCAGATCCTTGTAGCTACATTGTAAAGTGATGTCAAACAAAACTTCAACTCGGATGTTAAACAATATTTCACGACTGATTTTAACATTGGTAGGCCAGTAAGAGCAAACTATTAGTCGAACAATCAAGTTCATGCAACTACGATGAAGTAGCAGTGTCGTTCACTCTTCCAATTAAATTGTACCACGACCCATCCAATTTAGTTGCAATAACAAACTAACAACAAGAATTAAGGAATGATGTAAATGGAAAGAAACTATGGCTTGATTGTCTACCTCAAAACATTTTGGACTGCCGCCAATTTTTTATGTACGCATGGAATTATCTAGAGGACAAAAATGGTTGAAAATATTATAGCTAGTTCCATACTCTTATTGTTTTTTTTTTAGCTTTTGACCGAATATCCTACCTATTCATTTAAAAAAACCTTTGTCCACTGTGCATAATTATTTATGTTATACCTATGCAAATTAGATTGTACTACAATAAAGATTATCGTATCTTACTGTAGCAAAAAATACGAGCTACTGTTGTTTTATCTGTAGTCAAGATCAATGTTGCCAAATTGTTGATAGAAATTTAACCTTCAGATAAGTTGTGCTGAAGTTGCGTTTTACGTCCTTCAGTGCTCTAGTAGTAGGTTCTAGCAAAAAACAGGCGACAGTTGGTAGAGGGGTTAAGTATGACGGAAGGGCCTGAATATAGGTGCAAGTCATTGCAAAAATTATTGCAACAAAATACTTTATTTTAGAAACATGCGTTAGAATGTTAGAACGTCCGTGTGGTGGGTGACGGATTAAGAATACGGAATGTCACCACCCCATATCATCTCATGGATGTCGTAAGAGGCGACAGAAGGAGCATATTAAGCAGAGAACAGCACTGTAAGAGAAGGAAAACTTGATACAAACCCTATACCAACCCGTCCAGCGTGGTAGATATAGTAGGCCAGTTCTTCCTTTCAAAGGAGAGGCCTAGTCCAGCAGTGGACTGTTAATGATGAAAATCATCTTGTACCTAATCATCTATCTAAGTCTTAAGTAATTGCTACTACTGACAAGTATTACTGTGAGTACGGTGTCATGTTTGTTTTTCCAATGGATGGAAACGCCATTGCTCGTCATAAGAACTGTCTTGTACGTCATAGTTAGTTGGACATGTGCTGTCCACACTTAGCCTATTTATACAGCTCAACAACTTAGCAACAATATAGTTTATCATCGTCATCTTCTTGCCATCCAAGACCCTCGACCTGGAGCCTGGGGTCCGCAGTTAGCAACATGATTCACGTCTATTATTCATATCCGTGAGATGATCTCTTGGCGTTAAGCTGTCTCGGTCTTAGTTTTTGTTTGTTTGGTTGAACGCGTTAAGCTCAGGAACTGCGAATTGAATAATTAAATTAAAAAATTGAATAATTATTTTTGTGTTGGATATTGACTTGAATTTAGAATAAATGCTGTAGAAATGAGAGCACTGAGAAGTATGTGTGGTGTATCTTTGACCGACAGAGTAAAGCATCGTGTGATAAGAGAGTTGTGTGCAAGAAGATGTAGTCACAAACATCGAGAAAGGCATGTTAAGATGGTTTGGGCACATGAAGAGGATGGATGACGAAAAACTGCCAAAGAAGATATTTAAGGCAAGTGTGAATGGGACAGGACGAAGGTGAAGACCTAGGCAGACGTTCTCTGACCAGATTAGAGACATCCTAAAAAAAGGACAGGTCAGAAGTACCCTAAACAGAAGAGCATGCATGAGAAACTTGATGGGAATGAATGAAGCAAGAGAGGGATGTCAGGATCGTTGCAGGTGGCGTTCCGTAGTCTCTGCCTACCCCTCCGGATAACAGGCGTGAGTCTATGTATGTATGTATGTATGTGTTGGATAGCCCATTTTTCGAGGAAGGTTATGGACTACACAATATCACGCTACGAGCGACAGGAGCGAAGCAGCAGCCTCAAATAACGCCGTCGTAACCGCGGCCTCAGCTAGTTATCTTAAAAGTGTCTTTAAAAAGCTGGAGTTAAACTTGACCCTGCTCATCGCAACAGCTTCACGTACCAAGATAAAAATACTCACTAATTAATACGGTCAAGTCTATCATAATTAACACGATCTTATTGAATTATCTTTGAAGGTGCTATTTATTTTAAATAAAAAATTGTAATCTACTATTGACTCAATGTCGTTTAAAGTTGAATACACGTCACATAACTTAGTAAATATGTGTCCACATGGCATGCGTACGTGTGTGACCTCGTGAACAATAGTTAATGGATCCTTTATTGTTTGTAGATCAATCGGTAGTTCATTCTAGAGGACAATGGACGAGTATTTCTGTTGGTAGATGTCAGTGGGATTTGCCTACACAGGTATCAGTGTATTTGGCTGTTGCTAAGCAGTTCACTACACATGAATGAGTGAATGTTTCTTTACCATCCACGACGGCAAGGTGTATCACAGTGATATCTATACTTACTTATATAATAAAGAGGAAAGATTTGTATTATTGTATGTTTGTAACGAACAAACTAAAAAAGTACTAGACCGATTTTAAAATCCTTGCACTATTATAATGCGACATTATCCCTGAGTGACATAGGCTATATTTATTTCTAGAAAATGTTAGGGATCACCCGTGCGAAGCCTGGACTTAACGCTAGTACTTGATATTTTGAATAAACCGGTCATTAAGTCCTCATGTTACTCCTTTTTACTTAAATGACTGTAAATTCAATAAAGCATCTAGCGAAATATACACATTAAAACTATTCTTTTTTAATCTATTTGTGCCTAAATTTTTGGCTTTAATAAAGGTTTAAAAATGCAAAATACACGCCATTTACGGTTTTTACGAAAATGATGCAAGACGTTTTATCATTGTATCATTTATTCCATTTAACTACAGGGCATAATTATCCAATAATATTTATGATGATTAATTTTGATAATCTAAATTTATCGCACCGCAACACATGCGATGCGTATTGATTAGGGCAAACGTAGGTGATGGTAACGTATGGTCATATAAAAACGTAGCCATGCACTCAGTAAAACAATAATCAGCGAATTTGACAGCTGATAACTGCTTTTCATCATCATCATCATGTCAGCCTAGAGACGTCCACTGCTGGACTTAGGCCTCCTCAAGGTTCTCCACACAGACCGATTTTGAGCCGCCCGCATCCAACCGCTTCCCGCGATCTTAACCAGATCGTCAATCCACCTTGTGGGAGGCCTAATAACTGCTTTTACAATGCTGAAAATATGTATAGGTAACTGGCTGAGCCCGTCATAACACTCGGGTTATTCAGGGAATGGGCTATCCAACACAAAAATAATTATTCAAATCGGCCCAGTAGTTCTTGAGATAAGCCCGTTCTACCAAACAAACGAATCGCAGTTTTGTAATATTAGTGTTTGTTTCTGAAAGTTTTGAAGGCTTTTCTCATTTATTAAAATCATTACCGCAATCAGGTTTCGTAGCCGTTGTCTGATGACGTTAAAACGTTAAAAAAATTACAATTTGTTACATTGTAAAGCGCTATCGGTCAAAAAGATCTTGGTGGCTACGTAAACGCGCGTCGGCTTATCAACGCGTCACGTTACCTTGAAAGTAGAGTGAAAGAATTTTCCATTTTATGTCATGAGCGGCAAACGAGCTGACGGATTGCCTGATGACCGTCGCCTATGGACACAAGCAACCGCCCTTGGGTTAGGGAAGTGGATAGGAGGAGGAGTGTAATGAGGGAGAAGGTATCGGGGTTAGGGCCTCTGGCACTCTCACTCACCGAAGACACGCAACAACATAGATACTGTTACTTTACGTCGATTTTCTGAGAGAGGGTAGTACTTCCTCGGTCGAACCGGCCCATTCATGCTGATAATAGCCAGCTACCTATAAAATAAGAAATCAATTTATGTAATAGCCGATACATTTTGTTTTAAGACATTCACTTAACTGGTGACTTTATACTCAGATAAAGTCACACCTGTTCACATATGAGGTAATAGAAAATATAAACTATACAGGTGTAAATAAAACGCGTGAATTTTATGCGCCATCTGGAAATTATCAGAGTATTACTTGCACGTGTTTTGTGAAGTATCGAATGGGCTGTAAAAAATTGTCGCACGAGAATTTTTAGGTAATACACTAACTATATTCGCGGCAGCGTGCAGCGATAGCCTAGTCGCGATACCAACAGACTGCCATGCTGAGGTAATCGGGTTGGAATCCACTGTCATTTCGAAGTTATGTGTGTATTAATTTGTAAATAGGCTCGCCCCTTATTACGTGGGACTAAAGTATATCTGGCGAAAAGTGGGTGTAGAAATACACCTCTGCCTACCCCTTCGGGGATAAAAGGCGTGACGATATGTATGTATGTAATTTGTAAATTATCGCTTGCCTCGTGCCTCTGATAGCACTTTAAAAGTAGTCGGTATCTGCTGCCATGAAGATCTTTGAGAGTCGTTATAGGGAGTAAGTACCTACCCCTGAGTAAACAGACGATGGTCTAAACCATGGAATATCGCTATAGCTTCGGGTTGCGGCGATCATACAGGCAGTCCCTCTGTAAAAGTTAATATTCAGTCAAATCCTGTTAGACTAGTAAGCGGATCCCAGGTTGGAACTGGGATAACGCTAGGAGGATGATGACATTTATGTAACTATATATTCACGAAATCCTACTCTAACCAAACCAAATATTGCGTCGTGCCAAATGTTTTTTTCTACTGTTTCCTTCCGAACAAGATATCTGTCCGCCTTTGGCATAAATCCAAACGTTAAACAGACCCGGTCTCCGTCCGATAGAAAGCTCTATACTTTCTAAGTACAACACGTATCCATGCATTCATACAACAAGTGTGTAAACTATAAAGTTAGTCACTGACGATCTTGAGATCAATACTCTGGCAGTAAACTTGTTAACCCATTCGACTCCGGCAACGCACACCTCGCGTTTTGCATGTTTTTTACCGCGTGCCACCAACGCACCTTATGCGTTGGGGCCATAGTTTCACAAACTCAATTTTTTTGTAGTTGCGTTCATATTTAAACGATTAAATTAGTCGATAAACCATAGACAAACGTCACTGCCATTTGTCAATTCAGACGGTTTTTCAATTTCAAACCAGAAAGTCATATTTTCAATTCGTCTTTGTTGTACTGGTAAACGTGTTCAGAATTTCGTCAAAAAATATTGATTTATTCATGTGAAAATAGTTATTGGATGTGTGATAACGAAAGGAAAGTGCCAATTACTATTTATCATTTATGTGGATTACTCATTTTTAATTAGATTCCGGTGAAAACGATACTAGTTAAATTTTCAACGCAAATGGTGCGTTGAATGGCACACACGAACAAGAATTGGTGGGATGGTATTATACAAACATCTCCACTAGTTCGTTATTGTACGTACATATTACATCTGATCATTATTTTTGTGTCAGCTTATGAGATATTGGTGGTAATTGGTGATTAGTAGACAGTTTTACAACGGCAAAGTTAACTTAACAACCTAAACAAACTTATTTTAAATAGTGTGTTTTCATTTGTTATTATTATTTTTAATTTCCCAAACCAATAAAGAATTAAAATACTTATAGGTATAATTTGTATATATTCCGTTTGGTTTGATATAATTGCATAATGCCGACCATTCTAGCAACGCGAGGTTTGCGTTGCCGGACTTGCCCATAATATTTTATAGCTGTGTGCCACCAACGCAACTTATGAGTTTGCGCTATTTTCTGTATTTTCAGCTTGTTTTTCGAATAATTTATTATTTATTTGTGTAATAATATTAATTTAAAATTAAGTAAAGAAAAAATAATAAGTGGATCAAATTAAAAAGAAAAAAAAATCTTGTGGAGTCGAATGGGTTAAATTGTTTATCAAAAAAAAGTGTATTTAGGAACTTAACGCTCTCTATTTTAGAAGACGAATAAAATCTTGGGTGCCACCTAAAATGTGTCTTCGTCGGATTCTATCCGTAAATTTTTGCACAAAAATAACTAGCCAGATTTGGATTAAAAAAATCTTGACAATAGCTTGACTGGTACTTAAAAAAGATATGAACGCCATGTAAGGCGCTATTAACCAATTTATTGATCAACCATAATCATGGGTTTCCCTTTGGTAGGTGTAAATAAATTTTATCCAATACGCTGTCGTCAACTCTATCAAGTAATTTTGTCGATTGCTATGACGTAAGTCTTGTAACAGGTTACATTATTTCCTATTCAGCAGAAAATACTATCGATTACAGCGTATAAAAACTTTGTGTGTCAATTATGTAATTAAATGTACCTCGGTCGACTACCTCTCTTATTGTTCTTTATTTAGTTGAGTTGTTAACACGTTAACGGGTTGTCTTGTAGCAAGTAGAAAATGCAACAACCTATTCTCGAGGAATGTCATTATCACGGCTTAGTATTCAGGTATTCGTAAGCTTGTTTTATAGTAGACAGTTATCCCCTATTGGGCTTTAAATTGCTATGGGGATTTCATAGAACTTATATCACTGTCTGAACTTGTACCTTATTGGGATATCAGACAGTAGATGGATGCGGGCGGAATATTTGATTTCAAGATTGGTCTTTATGGAGAGCTTTGGGGAGGCCTATGTCTAGCAGTGGAAGTCTATCGGCTGGTTTGATGATGAACTCAGGTAGAGTTCGAACATTTTATCTGTTTTTTAAGGACTCATTGTAACGCTCTTGCCATCAAAATGTTTTCTTTAATTGGCGATGTAAAGATTATCCGCACGCCTCTGGCGGCGAAATTGGAACTTGTCTGGGACCGACACTTTGGACAGCTTTCAATGCAACTTTGCTTTGAGGATATGGTCGAGAATCACGGTAACTGTATTGAGAGCTGTCAAAAGTGTTGAAAGTAGTAGTGATCTGTGTAAGTGACGATCTGAGACAACTTCTAAGTTTCGCCGCTTGAGTCGCTAGTTAGAATCTTAGCATCGCCAATAGGCTAGCTTTTGATCTTATTTCATAATATCGCGTAATCTTTTATCACCGTTGATATGTTTCTATCCGTATCCGATACTCAGTGATTTATCAGTCGATACAGATAACTAGCCAAACTAAGTGTGGAGTTTAGTTTGAATCTAAATTAGGAAATAGTAATCGATAAAAATCTTGATGTTACATACATACACATACTCATGCCTTTTTCCCGTCGTGGTAGGCGGGACAACGGAATGCCACTTGCTTCTATCCTTACAAACCTCACGCGCTTCCTCCACATTCCTTACTGTTTTCATACATGCTCGTCGGTTACGGATGCTTCGAATCTTTCCGTTTTTCAGAACGTCACCAATTTGGTCGACATCTTGATGTTATTGATGGAAATATAAAGTCCTATGCTACCGTATAGATAGACGACACCATAATATGCTGTCATTAGGTAAAACCGGATAACTCGGCTATCCGGCAGGCATTTCTCATTTATGCAACTGAATAATTGATAGACCTCTTTTTATGAGTGTGTCAGATGTATTCTATATCAAGTAAACCTTACCACAAAGGATGTTCACAGTATGCCAAATAAAATATAGTACATAATTTAAAAAAGGTGCATAGGGTTCCCACCAAGAACTTACGGTCCCAAGCCAACCTCACCTGCAAGTGGTGCACCTGCCGATCAACGGACGAGGCTCTGGCAAACAAAATATCCCGATAAGCGGCAATAGGCTCGCCACCTATTACGTGGGATCAAAACACTGGCGAAAAGTGGGCGTTTAATATGCCTCTGCCTACCCCTTCGGGGAAACAGGCGTGAGTCTATGTATGTATGTATGTAGGTATGTACATAATTTAAAATTATGTATTCCCTGGTTGATTAGAAACGCAACAATGTTAGTTGTACTAGTTGTGTTTAAAGTACACCTGTCTGGTAAATGTCAACGAAAAATTAATGCCCGCCCCTATCACGAAATCTATTTTATTTGTGATTATCAAACCGATTGAAACCAATCAGACCGGAGCGGCACGCAAGCCGAAAAGATATGTACCATTGTTTCCTATCGTATGTAAATACAGGCGTTCGGTAACTAGGACATCTACATACGCATTAACTTTTTTTGCCCTAATATTATAAAAAGATTCTATAATGCTTACCGCATATTGGGAGAGAAGCAAAAAAAAAAAAATGACATCAAGTAAAATATGGAAGATCATCATCATCGCCCTAGCGTGATTCGTTGCAAGACTTACGCCTTAAAGCTCGGAATCCGCTTTCCAGTCTTACCAGATTTGACAGAACATTAGCGTCTAACGGCCAGTTTCAATATTCGATCCATCCATGGATTTTGAGATTCGAGATTCAAATTTGACATATTTTGTATGCAGCTTATGTCAAAAACGAACCTAAAATCTCAAAAATTGGATAGATCGAATATTGAACTCAGCGGCAAGTAAAATAAGTTAGATCGCTCACTGTAAACAAAAAGCTAAGCAATTTTATATACAAGCTATGTGTAGGCGAGTAAAAAGTTGCTGTATTGACGCATGTATTTACTTCATGCTGTCCATATTTTCGGGTTCACTTTGTGATAAAGGTATCCACGTTCTTTTTTTCATGTGAGTTGTCGACAGGTAAACGTCACAAATGCCAATGCCACGTTTATACGACGCCACAGAGTAAACAAAAGATCTAAGTTGTAGTGTAAATATCGAGTGTATGCTAAAATACGCGCGTTCTTGCGCAACATCAAACATCGGCGTTGCGCGACAAGGTCCCAGCGAATTATAGTGTGTTATGAAACATCGCGACATCGACGAACTTAATGTATTTGTTTTACAAGTCATTAGGCTTAATTTGTGGTTTATGAATTGAGCGAGGGCGATTGCTTAACGGATAACCTTCGTTATCTTTTCATCGACATCGGAGCCTAAAATTTTGGCCTAATTTTGAGCGAACGTTAACCGATCAAAGCGTCCATAAACCTGTAACTAATTACCATTATCGAAATTCGATCGGACTGAAGCTGAAGGTGTTAGTGATAGACAAATCAGACGCTCTGGTAACAATGCAATATAAACCCATGTAAAGGTTCACCTTCAACTCAGAACTGAAACGATGATTAACACGATAATATTAGATTTATCTCACTGGCACCAGGTTGAAGTTCAAGTCAAAAGTGTCAATCGATTCGCGGCTAGTCAACTGACACTAAACAAAAATGATCACGCAAAGGTAACTGCTCAAACAGCCAACTATTATCAATTTGTACTATTGACCATAACCTTTGTCTTATAGCTGCATCAGCTAAAACAGTTCTGTTACTACTAGATGTGTTCTCCATCGGGCTGTGCTTCTTTTTCGTGTTTCTATTTATTGTTTGGAAGCAGTTAACTACATATCTGCCTCTTATCACATTTTGTCTAGATCTTACTGAAGAAATAGTACTTCTTCGAAGTAATTTACATTTATCGGTCAGTCAGTAATGTTTAGCAGCTGAAGTATCGAATAATATACAAACAACACGTGTCTAGTAGACACGACCGTGATTAGAGAATCAGGCGGGCTATTTATTATCTACGTTTAATTATTACGTTAGAGACAGGTCATCTTGCTTTGTTTCATGTATCGGAGAAATGTTACGGATCGATTCGACTTCGTCTACTATGGTAGCCATTTTGTTATGTCTGGCTGTTTGGTGTCTCAAGTGCTCTGTTACTTGCAGTCTGCTTTTTTAATAAGTATATGTTTCCGCTACTGGTTTACATTAGCCCATAACTCACGACTACGAATTCCTATAGCCGTAATTTACTTCAATCGAGAATTGCAAGAGAAACGTTTCCATCTAGTCTATAGCAGTACTCTTACCGGTATTAACGGATGTATTGATAAATTATTACTACGGATCGGCGATTTGTTTCAAGGGGAAACACATCGAGTTGAAATCTGTTTGCTTACAGCGTAACACAAAACTTTGAACCGAGTGGGAGTATATTATTACTTGCAGCTACTTTGTAGAGTGCAGTTTGCGTTACTATATCTAATTAAATTATGTTAGCTCTTCTACATAATATAATGTAATCTAATCGGTTTTCCTCCAACCCGCTAATAAAAACAAGGATGTTTGATTGTTTTCCGTGCGTGCGTGCACACTTTCCTGTCAATTTGTATATGTTCTGCTTGATACGTAATGCAGCGCTTTTCGATACAACGCTGTATAATACTGCAGATTATGCCTTTATGCAAATGCTACGATTTTTTCCGGTACCAATCTTCATCAAGAATTTGTCCAAGATTAGGATACTTTTTATCATCTTTTACAACCTTGACAGTGGACATTCGCAAGATTGCGACACGTCATTCAGTAGAATGGATTTTCTGCGGAAGCTTATGAATGAGCATGAGTAAGATTTCGTGGAGATACTCCTCCGAAAATACGATTTATTTCTAATTTCACGTTAAGACAACGAACTGCACGTTGAGTCTTGGTTGATATTTCTGACGACACGACATTACGGGCTTGCTATTAATAGCAATCTGTCTAATGAGACAATTGCGGGATTCCTCCCTGCGAAATCTATTTTGATGGAAGGCCTTTAACTGACTTGAAAAGTACCTACACTTTCTATCATAAACTGTATTTTTTTATATAAATGTTTGTTCACAAATATTTTATCTATTTTATTTTAAACCGATTTTGGCCTTTTCTTTTGAATTGGAACCCTTTAACTACAAGTCTTGTCCCATCCCATAGAACTGTTCCACGATCTTGGCAACTGACTTCTTCTCAAATTCGGCTTTTTAAATATATTAATATTATTTCATAGTTATTTGTTACGAAAGGTTTTTCAATCAAAAGTCCACGCCTCCGCAAAAGCGTCAAAAGCAATCATGTAACAGTTTGCATGCGTCACAAGTATTACTGGTTCCAAGTATAATTGAGAGGTTTAGCGTAACGTAACAAACCAGAATGGCCGTCTACTCAAATACTAGACCGCTTGTCTTAGTCCACTCGTGGTATGATTTATGTGTGATCCAACAAGACTGCCACGACGCACGGCATGCGGCGTGCCGGTCATTCGGCTGCGTCCGTGTGTAACCGATTACCGAGAGAACTTGTAGCTTCAGTCGGCCGACTTGGCGAGCCGCGGCCGGTCCGTGCCACTGCGAGCTATTACCGAACGCGGAATTTAAAATTTAAAAAAATAAAAACACGTAGTGAACCGTGCTAAGTGCGTGAACATTCCTTTTTTAAAGTGATAAGAATTAGGTATGTGTATTTTTAAACTATGCTTGATAAAAGTGCCATTGTTCTGGTGTTGTTTATGGTTTTTGTTACTTTTTTGTTTGTTTATCAATAGTCTATGTGCAAGGTAATAACATAAGGTAGTGTTGGCTATTTTGTTTAATAGTTTATTAATACATTTAGAGTTTAAGACCTTGTGTAATCGATTGTCTATTGCGAAACGTGCTAGATTTAACGCGGGTCTGATTTTCATTAACAATCTTTAAAGTTGTTTGTGGTTGTCTAGTCACCATTCTGACAGACATCTTACACTTTCTTATTATTTATAAAAACATAATAATAGCCAGTAAAAGTTGGGCTATTTCTCTTGTATGTAAACATACGGAGATAAATGAATTATAAATATACATAAAACTGGTGTTTGGTGATTTCTAAAAATGCTTTCACTATGGTTTCGTGATGACTGTGATTACGTGCGATTTACGGACTTGATTTATGGTAGGATTCTATGTTTTTTTAAGAACTGGCTTTATTGTCTAGGAGAGAGAGGTTAGAGATTTTTAGAAAGAGGCTTAGAATAGCTTTCTCAAAAAAATAAATTGTAAAATCATTGACTTTTGGTGATCTTTTCAACCGGTCCTTACGTGAATTTGTATACACTTTAGCAGTATATTTGGTCTTCACATTTTTAATTTCTGACGAAGATAGCATTCAATTATTTTCGAATGTCAGCGTGCACGCGATATCTGATTGACCTATTGCATACGCTAACTATGATAACACAAGCATACTTTTTACAACTTCAGTAGGAATGCATTCTTATCTGTTACTCTCAGATTTTATCATATCATTCAATATTACATGATTTTTTTACATATTAAAATTTATCGCCACTTTACCAAAAGGACAGTAGTTTTTATACGGCTCTTGTTTTAAATTCATTTGAGTTTTAACTGAACCATGTAAGAGTGGTACATACTCCTTTTACTACAGTTCGGGTTACACCTGTTTATATTATGATTCAAAGAAAGTATTGTTTGAGTTTCTAAGTAGATAGCAAACAGTCGTTAAACGCCATTGCTACGTTACGCGTTTACTAACAGCCGCGAGAATATGAGAATAAAGTGATCATTAGTTTTGGTCTGGATAATCACTGGAGCGATTGTGACTGTAAAATGTATGCACGTATGCGTTTTATCTTAATTATTAGAGAATACCCGCCCGCAACAATATCCGCACATTTTATATTTAATTTAACTGTTTCGTCACGATTTTATTTTTTGGGTAAATCCTTCTTAGTGCACCCATATCCCAAAGAACAATGGCCACTTCTCATACATTGAATGACCTGATAATGAATTATTGCGTATATAGATAAAATGTACGAAAACAAGTAGCTCTATGATCAAGAAATTATACTGTAAGAACAGTTTTTCTTATAAAGGCCTAGGGATTACATAGTACACCGAAATTAGTTCGTATTAATTTGACAGATTCTCCAATGTTTTCAACAGCAGAAATACATTTATATTTATCTTTTTATATACTTAAACATAAAAATATACATTCATTTATGATCTGAGCTTTTAACAACTTGATTCAATTTATATATAAAATAAAGTTTTTTCGAGGTTTTGACAAAACCAGTCGATGTAGATGTGGTATAAGTGAAATGGAACGTAGCTAAACAAGGAAATATTATCGTGCACAGATAATATAACAATGCAGCGAATAAAAAATATTTTGATAAGGATGCGTTCACGAGTTCTAGAACATCTTTACAACCCAAAACTTTTCTTTTTACCTAGGCTTCTATAAAATATAATTGTTAGTGAAATAATTACACTATAAAATAACCTTAATTTTAAAATAAGTTTTATCTCTATACATGTTTAGGTCAAAATGGCCATTTTTCCTTCAATTTCTTGCGTGTAATAGTTTTGACTGTGCATTGTCATATACAAATACATATTTATTGTACGTTTATAGCGTTATTGCCGGCTTAAAATCATATGTTTACTTACCTATATTTTGACTCGTTAGTAGAAATTATAGTCGTCGAAATCGAGTCGATCATAATGTCTAATTCATCATCAGCCTTTAACAGTCCACTGCTGGACTAGGCCTTTCCTTTAAAAGGAGGAATTGGCCTACTATACCACGCTGGCCAAACGTGTTGGTATAGGGTTTGTATCAAGTTTTCCTTCTCTTGCAGTGCTGTTCTCTGCATAATATGGAGCATATTCTGGATTATGGAGCTCTGTCGACTCTTACGACACCCATGGGATGATATAGGGTGGTGACAATCCGTATTCTTAATCAGTCACCACACGGACATGTCTAATTAATTGAATGAAAATAATAATTCCTAAAAAGGTTGACTAATCGTACAGGTAGTCTCATTTTGAATTTGTTAATTTTACGGTTATTGCTATGTACTGGCGAAAACATGAAGAACTCAAAGTTAAACATGCAACTTGACAGTGGTTTCCTTTAAGACAGTGATAGGTATGTTGATGATCTGTTTATTTATACTCCTCACAGTCATCTACCCACAGACCTAAACCGCACATGCCAGTTAAAATTAGTCGTGAGTAACCACCGAATACAATGATTAAGACTGAATACTGATGCTGTTAGTGTCTAATCGAGTGCTCATGTTTCAGTCTTGTAAATGTATAAGTACTCAGCCGATAGAGGTCTTCTGCTGGACTAAGGCGTCCCTCAGGGTCTGCACATAGACCAATCTTGAACCGCTCATCCGCTCATAATGCCCCGCAATCTCGTAATGCTAACTTAGGCCTAAAGAACTGGCCGAAAGTCATACCTCAAACGAGTCATACAAATGGAATAAAAAAAATATAACGTTTGTTGTTGATTCCAACTATCTGTGAACCTAAGAATAACTGGGCATTCCAGAGGAATTCTACAACACAAAGCGACTCTTTGCAATAAGTATACCAAAACGAGCATATCTAAAATCTTTCTTTCTTTTTCGTGTCTCCTGCTGTGGTGTCGAAGTTTTACATACATACATACATAGACTCACGCCTGTTTCCCGGAGGGGTAGGCAGAGACTACGGAACGCCATTTGCAACGATCCTGACATATCTCTCTTGCTTCATTCACTCCCATCATAGTTTTTAGAACGCCCAAATTCCTCCGCCATGGCCTAATGATTCTTGTACATATGTGAGACAATAATTGTTGTCTGCGGGTCAAAAATTACATACAATTTTAAGTGTATTGTACACAATGTCATAACCATATCTGTTTCATCCCACGGTCCTCAGTGAGTTCAATGATCTTTAAAAAAGGCATTGTATGATAAAATTGATTGCCATAGTACATAGGTACTCTGCCTAGTTTGGGATGTGTGGATCGTCCCAAAACATTTAAAAATCGCCTTAATCTTCTGCACTGTTGGGATTGTATCAAGAACGGTATTGGTCAAGATGGATCCTGAAATATAATATATCTATTGAATGTAAAGATTTGTGACTTTTTGTACTTTTACTGCTAAAGAATAAAGTTATGCCTATTTAGGGCCGATGATTTTGGCCTCGAATTTACGTTTGGGATTGTACTAGTAACATTGATATCATCTACCTTAGTTTAAAAGGAATATAATTTGTAATCGCAAAATTATTTTCGTGACAACGAAAACAAAAGAATAGTGTCATTTGTGTCTATTTCCCGTCGTTGCCTATTGTTATTGTAAGAAATACATGCAGTGGGCAATTACATTATATTTCGGCAGTTACACGAAGCGGCGCAAATTGAAGGGCGATCGTGTAATGGGAATGGCTTTGAACTTGCATTTATGGATCCAATTTAGTTCTCATAGTGTATTTCATATTTACAAGGTCATTTTCATGTTGCCAAGGCGGAAAAAAGTTTAGATCAATAAGGTTTTATCGATCTATGTATTTATCTAATAGGTATATTTTGTCCTGGATTGAAGTGTTTTAAGCAGTTGATTTGCCGTTTTCCATTGTGCTTTGTGTTCTACATCTGCGGTAATTGATATTAATAATCTATGCGTCAAGTCGTTATGTACGCACTGTACTGCACTTAAAAAAATAAAAACATAATTGTTTAAGGAAGCACTGTACAATATGATAAATGCCATAAGTCTTGTTCTGAAAGCCGCTGCAATCTCTCCTACGTCCATAATTTACAGTAAAGATCGTCATCAGACAGACCGTAGACTTCATGGCCACTGACGACATAATTGTGGCCGTTTTCCTTAAAGAAAACTGCACCGCAAAAAAATAATGAGCCCATTATTTGAACTCGAAACTATTGCGTTCGTCATAATCGATTTTGCAATCAATGGGTAAGCCCTGAAGCATAAATTTCGCTCCTTGTATAGAAAGATTACATCATCGATTAAGCAAGGAGATGAACTGTGTATAGACGCCGGCAAACTTCTTGAACACTACCATAGATCAAAAGAGCTGTGCAGTAGCAATTTTACGTACAAAATTGTCTCCTTACGTACAAGTTTGCCGGCATTTATAGATGAGTATGACTTAGGTTTAGAGTTCCGCTTCCTTTTAGTAGGTACTTTAATAAAGAGGGAATTCCCAAAATCTTCAGTTCTCCACTAAACTCCTCAAGCAACATACATACATGCAAGCCAAATTTTATCGCCCGGTAATTCTGGCTGTGCATTGTCTGTCAGTCAGTAATGCAAGAGTTTTATATATATTGATTGATTAGTTTCTACCAAAATGACATATGCTCTTAAGCTTAACTCATGACCTATACCAATGTAATCTATGATGGTAAATAATTGTCAGTCTCACGGACAAGCGTCGTAAAGATCTCGACGTTGGTGGGCATTTATTTCGAATTCTCTTGCAAGTATTGCTTGCGGTCGTAAAATACCGTAGGGATTAGGTTTATCGTCGTATTAAGTACTGTGTATGGACACCTTACATGGACAAGATCGCTAGCTACTGAATCTCAATGCCTTTACTGGCGAATATTTAGATTTGTAAACGTTTAGTGTGTGGTCACTTTGCGGATCATCTGACTGTAATGTCTTACCAATGAAATTTTAGGTGTGTACCTAAAATAGCTCATTGTGTTTTAGAATTTATGGGGGATATCGAACCGTGAAGAAAGGCATTATGATCTCTTCGAGGAAACCCATAGTTAATCTGAACTGATTTGCTACTAAAATATTTATTTTTGGGAGCATTATTTTTGATTAAATCTTTTTAGAGTTTACGAATGTACCGGATAGCAAATTGCGGTTAACGGATTTGAAGCTATCTATATTGCACATCTCTCGATTAATTATATATTTATTGATATACATGAGAATGATTCGAGAGGTTCAGTAGCAAGTGAGATACACAGATGTTAAGCTGCGATCAATCTTGTCTGCCCCGATCATTATGCACTGAGATATGAGGGGATCTATCTGTACGTGTCTATGAAAACGAAGATACACGATGATTCATATTTATTACAGAGTAACGTGACCGAAGTTCATCGATGGGACATAACGTTATGCTGCTCGTATATTGCGTCATTTATTACTTACCTACTAGCTGTACCTGCGGTTACATCCGCGTTATTTAAGGCTACTGATCAGCACCCGTGGCGCATAGCGTGATGTTGTATAGCCTAGAGCCTTCCTCGGTAAATGGGCTATCCAACACAAAAAATATTATTCAAATCGGCCCATTAGTTCTTAAGATTAGCGCGTTCAAGCAAACAAACTCTTCAGCTTTATAATATTAGTAGAAATTAATATGTCACATTGTCGAGAGAGGCGGAAAGACGTCTCATTTTGAAGGTTAATATTTCAATACATTGATTATTATGTAATTAAAATTTATAAAGGTTAACATAATAACTAACCTTACCCTCAAAAGCAAATATTTACCGTTTGATTTCGAAGGTCATGCATGTAAATAGATACGGATACACGTACATTGATCTCCGATTGTATAACAAGTTATTTTTAGACATCCATGACAAACAAGCCAATGGCCCCATGATGATCGAACACTAAAGCCATATTTAAAAAATATAGAGGAGAAGTCATGCCATGAAAACACGTGGAAGCTGTTGTCTACCGTAAGGAAGAGAAGAAGCCCATTATTATATAAACACAGAATTTTTACAAATTCGTAATTTGTATAATGCACAATGACTGAAAAAGTCCGCACAGCCAAAACTATTGGGCGAAAGGAACTGAAAATTGTATGTTCCTTGGAGACCGAAAGGCTGCACTAACGCATGCCACACCGCCAACTGACGGACGGAGCGGGCGAAGCGGACGACATCGTTTCACCTCTCTTCATACTTGGGTGTTAGTTGGCGGTGTGAACCCAAGTATGAAAAGAGGTGAAACGATGTCGTCCGCTTCGCCCGCTCCGTCCGTCAGTTGGCGGTGTGGCCTGCGCTTTAAGTTAAAACTATTCCGCATCAAACAAAAAAAGAATCATGTAAATCGGTTCAGAAACCTCGGCGAAATCGGTGTACACACTCGTACATCGAAAAAAAAATATACCAGCCGAATTGAGAACCTCCTTCTTTTTTTGTTAAGTCGGTTAAAAATAAATTGTGCGGCCGTATCTGCGGGCATCCTTTAGGTGATACATTTATTTAACGGGTATCAAAACTAATCAATATTATTCGATCCTTAATTACGCGTGCGTACTTTACAGGTCCTGCTAGTCCATTTGTTGAAACCTATAAGTTAACCTATATCATCATCATCATCATCATCATCCTAGCGCTATCCCGGTTGTGATTTAAAACCTACGCCTTGTAGCCCGGGGTCCGCTACTATAAGCTAGTTATACAGGTTGTCACAAGACCCATCACCAAGCCGAAGTCTACTCGTGGACATCATGCCAAGTCATTCTAACCAAAAATAATACCTGGGAAACGACGAAAGTGCGCGCGTGCAATGCTCGAAATACCTACTTATCCATGGGGTTATAGGGCTATATCTAAACATATTGGCGGGGTAAATGCATCGATTATATACCTAATTAGAAAAATTCCATACAAACTTTGAGCCTCAATATCTCCTGAACCAGTAATAGCCCAGGTATGGTGCCGAAGTAAAAAATGTTCGTAGTGATTGGTACAACATGGGATTTCAGTTTTCGTTTTGAGTCTTTTACACCCTGTATAATGAGGGTGATACAGCAACATCTATCCGTGTGTATCTCTGATGTGTAGCACTAGCAGTATACAAAATTGCGTGGCTATGATCATTGCGGTCAAGATCACATCCACAATTCAAATGTAATGATATACCACTTTAATCTTAATTCAACTAATATTATTCAAGGTTGATTGGAAAGAACGATTGACCTTATAATGCGATTTGTGGTCAAATAACTTACGATATTGGCGCCTTTACGGTTAAAAACCGTTTCAGACCAGCGTCTCTTACCCGCGCATAATTTTTTTGGATTGAGCGGATTACGCGCAGAAAAATATGCTAGTTTGGAATCGCCCCTAAATAATCATCTTATTTCTCGTCCTGACTGACATAACGCAAAGCCTAAAATACATACACACACACTCACGCCTATATCCCGTCGGGGTAGGCAGGGACAGCAAAGCGCCACTTTCTTCTATCTTTACAAACGTCACGCGCTTCCTCTACACTCATTACTCTTTTCAATTTACATGCAAACTAAACTACTTATGGTAGAAAGTTGGAAAGTTTATTGTAATGCATTTAAAGTTTATTTTTAAGTGCGTTTATAAAATCCTCTTCGCTGCGTTCCTCTCTGTCTGCGCTGACCCTAAGGGTGTAAAATAGACGTTCAAAGTGTGAGAATAAAGGGGTTACAGTATAGTGCACTTTAAATTTGTTGATTGGTGTTGGTGTAATCAGAAAAGATTTAAGTTTTTTTAGCATGCTTAAAGTCGTCAAAGCTGGTTTGGTCCCGTCTTTAGTGATATGTAACAGTTTTTTTTTACTGTTTTATATACATCACGTGTGTTGAGGTGTGCTCATTGACGTACAAAAAGTTATATTGCATGCTTGAAAGGTATTGTTGTTTATTTCTCACATTAATTATCTTTGAAATTTATTAAAATTACTTTTTTTTTTTTTTTTTTTTTTTTTTTTTTTTTTTTAAATATACTATATTTAAAAAAAATAACCCTACAGTATTTTATTGTGTGAATTTACTTTGTATCCTTTTAAACTACTTTTATAATTATATGCGTTCTAATAATGTTTAGGATATTACTTTGCGAATAAGATACTTGCGAGTTTTTGTTATTTTTTGTTGCTTTAAATGTTGCACGCGGAATCGAACTGACGTAACACGTTGCGTGAATAGTTTCTTTAGGAAGACGATTAAAAACAATCTTTATCGAAAATAATCAGGATGTGACATAAAAAGTTTAAGTGTATTCTAAACTTACTGTTCAGCTAGAGCTAGATTAAACTTTATTTCAAACACATAGTACTCTATTTCCTTTAATGACATGAAGAAGACGTCGTGCCGTGGTTGCCGTAAGCGCTACGACGACGCGACGGCTACGACCTGCTAGTCTTCCATCATCCCATTTCGAGATTTTATCTCCTCTTTTCCAGATTGTTTTTACAATGCTGAGCTAGGGTTACCCTACCATTAGATGAGCTACTAACTCGCTTATCATCTATCTATAACAGGAAAAATAATAGGTACATACCTACTTCTACCAAACAAATTCAAAATATTCATAAAATTCAGAGAAATTGATATCATGAAAGATACCAATATTTACGGTCATGCATAAGTATAAAGCGAGAAATAAAAAAGCACGTTGTTTTCCAATATCAGACTACTCAAATATAGAGCAGGGACAGCAAGTAAACAATTAAAATATCAATTAAATTAAGAGCTGTAATATTTTTATTTACTTACATGGCAATGCACCGCACTGTTATGTTCCGCTTCCGACAATATACCGGTTCAATTAAGTAGATATTCGTACCGTATTGGCACGTTTGTAAACATAATTATCTTAAAATAAGTTGCTCGCAAAATGCTATTAAAATACCATTTTCGTAATATTACGTAATTGATGCAAATTTAATGTATAATTATTTTTTATCAAAATAGGATGTCAAAATATTCACCTGTTTTTAAATTGGCTAAAAATTACAATGTTAATTGACGTGAAAAGTAAAAAAAAATCAAACACGTTCCTAGCCATGACTGTAACATGTGCTTAAATCTCTTGAATGCGCACAGATTGTTTGCATAAGTAATTGTTAGTGCGAGAGTAATTTGACTCTACATATTCTGATACATTTTATTGCGTTAGGTAGCCTGCTATTTGAAATATATTATTACTAGCTTTTATCCGCGGCTTCGCCTACATGTATCAAATTATCGAGTCAAAATATAGCCCATGTACTATTCTGGTGCATAAACTGTATTACTTACTGCAGTTTTATCAAAATGCGTTTAGTAGTTTTAGTATGAAAGAGTTACAAAATTCATACCCATATCTATTCCCACAACCTTTCTAATTTTTAATATTGATGCATGCACCTATTTCTATTATACACCTAATATTTTACTAGACATACAGGTACATTATATCTTGCTGCGGCAGAAAAGAGTACAGCAATCCCTTTATCCAAGTTATATTAATATTTGAACGCAACAATACCCTCGTTTCGTAAGAAAGAAAGAATATCTTTATAATTTAAATTCTGTAAACATTTCACACCTGCTATTTGTTTATGTAAGTACAAATATAATATTGACTCAGGCGCAGTAATATTAGTCCAGTGGACCAATCGTGTAAGCACATACGCAACTGTCTATGCCAGAGTTCTGGCAACGTGGTAAAATGTTTGTCAAGTAATTCTCATGCAAGCTGTTAGTGTCGAATAGACACTAGATAGTAACATATAATTATAATGACATAGTTTTCACCCCATAATTAACAAACGCTTAAACATTTATATTCTCTCGTTGTAAGTTTTACAGTAAATGAAATGGAGCTATCTTGATCTTGCTATGCTACAGGCTCTCCAATTCACTCTTGAATGTTGTAGATAATCGCTAAAAGATCGCAGGTCATGCTTGGTAATATCCCATGCTCAGAATAAAACAAGAGCCAGACAATTTAAAACAGCGATAGCTGTTATCAATCGACTTAACATACGGTTAACATACGGTGCTATAATGAACATCCTAGACTTTTCAAACACAACCGTAAAAAATCACAGATCTGAGCAGCAACTGTAATAGCGTCCCATAATTTTATTGAACTCGATTATTTATTGGACACCGTTGCAGTCGCATTGGTATTTCCAAGATGACTGGGTGACTGGGATCAGGGCCTTGACATGGCGTCTAAACAATTAGTTTAATCAACACCAAGTATTGTCTCTTCATCTACGTGTGCACAATCACTGCTATCCTTGGTCAGAAGAGTTCAGGGCAATTGTGGTCAATTCGCATCAATTTCTCTCGTCTCGACGCCAATCAATGTCATGGTCTCGGATAGTGCATTATATATTCTAGTTATAGATACATAGGATGTGCTGTAGGTCGTCTCATGAAGGTAGGGTTATTATTGTAAAGGACAGATTAATTTTGCTATGTTTTATAGTCCCTCATCCGTATGTCATCGTTAGGGAAGCACAACTTAGCTGATTTGAACATAGATTTACTGTGAAAATTATATAAACGACATATTCATATATGATAATAGTATCTTTTCTTCAGTATGTGAATAGCGTAACTTATATTTTACTGATTTTTGTATGCCTACTATTTTGCGGTTTATGTGCTACCTTAATTTAGTTAGATAGTAAGTTGCTTGCCACTATTAGTAGGTACAATGTATGGTACAACGTACCTCCTTTGTCGCACGTGATATCCGTTGATTGCCGTCAGCTGAGTTAGCGGTCAAACGCCGACCCGATTCCTATACAAAGAATATGTAGAGAGTCCTATACTATCATCTAACAAGCACAATTTTAATCCAGGCACCGAATTACTCGATAAGGTCAAAAGCACTACGAACGGGCATCCTAAGTAAACTGGAACGTACTTGTTGTGGAAACCTGCACAGTTAGGGAATATACGGTCCTCTATGCCTGTATCTACAGCTGGCTACACGATGGCCAGTTATGTTTGACTACATGTTTCGTAATATTTTTCCTTACTGAATCCGACTCGTTTCTCGTAGCTCCAAACGCAGCTAGTCCATGTAAGCTAGTAAACCTGCCATGTATTTTTATCTGAAATGAATCTACTAAATGTAAAATACAACTTCTAGCAAGAGTTATGGTGGCAGCAATTAATAGGTATTTACTCCTAGACTATATATGTATATCTGGCGAAAAGTGGGTGTAGAAATACACCTCTGCCTACCTCTTCGGGGTTATAAGCGTGAGACTATGTATGTATGTTACTCCTAGACTGTCAACAAAGTTTCTTGTCAGCCGATATTGCACCTAAATTGTAAATGTCCGCTGACTAAACCGTGAATATTGCGGCTAATCGAATAATGTTTATTGTCTCCATTATAATTGTTAATCTCCGGCACATAGGGACGGCATCAGTCAGGTTAATGATCGACGGAATAGCGCTCGTCTGTCGCGGATACGTCGTTTACGTCCTTTCCACGTCGGTATAGTTCCTCACGTGACTAAGGTTAACGGACGTGTCTTCCTTCCACCGCTGACCTTCGACTAATGAACTGGTGGAAAATTGCCAGCCTTGTAATGTTTCACATCTTTTGAAGATGCACCTACGGAATAGATTTCGTCTTTGGTGAAGTGGTTGTTGGCATGCGAAATATTGTGAAATCTAAACCATGTAGTAGATAGAAAACTTATGTCTGATTTTACGCTGAACAGTTGTAATATACCACTTTTCATTGGATGAGAATCACTAGAGATATAAATTTATTTTTTGTATATGTTACTGCCAATCAAAGTTGCAATTTGTATAAGTCCAAAAGGTTTCAGTCTTTAGATGAGCCATTATTAATGCAAAATAATTTGCATGTCCACTTGCAATATTGCAATTACGACTTAAAATATTTATTTAATAACAATACGCTCATTCCTGTTATAAAGTATAATTAGCAATCAAGTAAACGCTGCTACGATACGATATTTCATAAGGCGTAGGACGAGTCCAGCGGGTTTGGCCCATTGACTGGTTCTCGCAGTTGGATCGCTTCGTAGGAAGTTACGCAGTACGTATCTTGCGTGTTCTCTTTAGGTCAATACACGTACATAATTATGTGTTATGTAGTATTCTGAATCACGTGTGTATACGCGTGCTAGTTGAAGTGCTTCAAACTGTAGGATGAACCTAGCGTTTGAAGCATTTCTTGAGTTGGGTTAGAAGCAGTCTTGAGGTGGGTGAGATGATATGATTTTTTTTATGTTTGGCTTATAAAGTGTCTTGTCATTTTTACGGGTGGATTACTATAAAATATTTCCTGAAATGCAACCAACAAGGCTGGTAATGTAATCTGGAGTTGGTGCCAAATAAAAAGCGCACCCAGCTTATTTTATGCAGACGAGATAATTGCAATTGTTATGCTTGCTTTTGACCTATTTTTAGGGTTCCGTACCTCGAAATGCAAAAAACGGAACCCTTATAAGATCACTTTGTTGTCCGTCCGTCTGTCAAGACCCTTTTTCTCAGGAATGCGTGGAGGTATCAAACTGAAATGTATACTAAATACTTAAATCTACGGTTCCACAAAGCTATAAAAAAATCAAACTTCTAATCCAACGCAATCAAAAGATACAGCCGTTTATGCTGCAAATTGCAGCATATTTTCAAACTCGCATTGGAATCAAAACCTACAGGGTACTTCCCGTGTACTCAGAATCTTGAAATTTGGTACGAAGTAACGTCTTATATCACATTTAAAGGAAAAATTGCGAAAACATTAAATTTTTGGTTACAGCATATAAAAAAATATTTTTAATAAATTTAAAGTTACTACCCCTTTCTCTTGAACGCGTGGAGGTATTAAATTGAAATTCATATCAAATACTCAGATATATAACACCATTAGGCTGCAACAAAATCAAGCTTCTATGTCAACGCAATCAAAAGAAAGAGCAATATAAGCATGTTTTCAAACTCGCGCCTACTCGCAAGTGAATCAAAACCTACAGGGTACTTCCCGTGAACTCAGAATCTTTAAATTGGGTACGAAGCAACGCTTTATAGCACATATAAAGGCAAAATTGCGAAAACTGTAAATTTTTAGTTACATCATATATGAAAAATATTTTTTATAAATTTAAAGTTACCACCCATTTCCCTTGAACGTGTGGAGGTATTAAATTGAAAGTCATGTCAAATACTCAAGTATATAACACCGTTAGGCTGCAACAAAATCAAACTTCTATGTCAACGCAATCAAAAGAAAGAGCAATATAAGCACATTTTCAAACTCGCGACCAACTCGCAAGGGAATCAAAACCTACAGGGTACTTTCCGTGAACTCAAAATCTTGAAATTTGGTACGAAGCAACGCCTTATATCGCTTATAAAGGAAAAATTGCGAAAACTGTATTTTTTTAGTTACAGCATATAAAAAATATTTTTAATAAATTTAAAGTTATTAACCCCTTTCTCTTGAACGGGTGGAGGTATTAAATTGAAATTCATAACAAATACTCACGTATATAACACCATTAGGCTGTTACAAAATCAAACTTCTATGTATACGCAATCAAAAGAAAGAGCAATATAATCATATTTTCAAACTGGCGTCTACTCGCAAGGGAATCAAAAAAGAAGTCTTGTAGCCCAGATAAAGGATGCGGAAGGCTGAGGACCATGTACTGTGGTGCGTGTTGGGAGAGGCCTATGTCCAGCAGTGGACTGCGATAGGCTGATTGAGATTTTAAATAACCCAGACGCTGCAAACGGCCATTGTGAATGCTTGCATTTCGAAATGTTTAATGTCAGAGTGATAACTGTATATAGGTCACCACAATGTCCAATTATTGTTGCAAAAAATGCATACATACAACAATATACGGCAGCAACCTCAATAGGTATAATTCATGTTCTCGTCTGATTGTCGTGGGAGACTTCAATATTGATTTTAGAATGAATCCCCAAAATGGATGTTTTACATATTTTTCATCTATAAACATGTTTCCGTTAATTAACACAAGCACAACATGAAGTAGTACATTTATAGATAACGTTTTTTCGAACTTCAATGTTCAATGTGGTACTTTCATACCTTTTTCCGTCTCCATTTACAGATTTGGTTCAAATTTGATACTTAATTCTATACTTTAAAATTTTCATTTCCTTTATATGTTTTCTTTTAAATTTACACAACGTAACATAACTTCACGCCTTTTTATCCCTGAAGGGGTAGACAGAGGTGTATTACACACCCACACTTCGCCAGTTATGTTTCGGTCCCAGTGGGCGAGCCTATTGCCATCTACCGAGCACATTACTAAGCGAGCGATAATTAACATTTTAAATACACACATATGTAACTCCGAAAAGTCAGCGATTTGTGCCTGGGGTAACTGGGGATCGAACCTGAGATCATCGTCTCGGCAGTCCGTTACCTACACCACTGGGCTATCGCCCCTTACTTATTTTTGTTATTTATTTAAGAATATTGATTATTGTTTTATTTTATGTGTAAATAGTCACCCTAGTTTAATTTCCATCGCAAATAAATACTATTATTATTAAAAATACTTTATTAATTAGTTAGATTAGTTAGATTACTTAATTAGATTTCTAATAGTCACTAAAGCTTTGTAAATCAATAACTTTGATAAAAAATCTTACCATCATTCATCAGCAGACTTTAGCAAGGGTGCTGCAAGGCTGGTATAGGTATTTAAGTTATATTATAAAATAAGCGATAATGATAATATAGATAGATTGCCGTGTGGTTGACGGCATAGAATACAAGTGTCACCACCCCCTATCTTCCCGTGGGTGTCGTAAGAGGTGACTAAGGGATAACACGATGCAAATACCATCTTTGCGTAGAGACGGAAAACTCGACATCAAACCCTATACGACTGCCTCGTTGGTCTCGCTGCATAAATGTGCGCGTGGGATCGGGAGGTCCCGGGTTCGATTCCTGGGTCGGGCAGTGTTATTGGGTTTTCCTGTCACGAAATTCTCAGTAGCAGCACGGAGTCTGGAAATGTGCCCGGTACGGCAATAGGCTCGCCCCTTATTACGTGGGACTAAAGTAAGTTCTGGCGAAAAGTGGGTGTAGAAATACACCTCTGCCTACCCCTTCGGGGATAAAAGGCGTGACGATATGTATGTATGTATGATAATATAAAATAAAGGATGACTGATTACAAACGACAAAGATACCTTTTTCTTTAATTTATGCTCCTCCAGCTTTCCATACTGTAATGTTATGGATTATTTGCAATAAAAATACCATAACTATGATTGGTGAACTTTTACTTATATACCTACAGGTTTGTACGGAACCCTCGGTGCGCGAGTCCGACTCGCACTTGACCGGTTTTTTATTTCTTCGCACGTTTTATGTTACAAAATCCGCGTTATACATGTTTAATGTTATTTATGCTCTCATTAACGCAATGTTTAAATTCGCATCTGTCTGTCCGCACACTATTTAAGCAACTCGATTAATCTGGTGATCTCTCGACACCAAATCATACAAAACTCTCCATACAAGTCCGGCTGAAACATTAGAAAGGCTTGTTTATATTTACAACCCTTTTTTAAGATGAGGTGAATTATTTTGTAGAAGTATTTAGTGTATACCTTTTATCCAATTCTGACGAAACTCTTGGATATTATGCCCAATACTCTTTTTACACTATGCGCCTTATTTATACTACATACTCTATCTACCTATAGAATACATAGCCGGGATCAGAAAAGTCGAAACAATCGAATGAGACCGCTTATTCTTCAGAATAAACAAACTTTGTTTTGTGTTTCACAGATGGACATAAATCCTTAGAGAGGGTCCTTGGGTCTTTAAGTCATTTAGAAATTTTGACAATAGGTGATGTCTCTTGAAAAGTTTGGGTGTTTGTATGTGTGATACATTATGTGTATGTTCTATTGGATGGAGTGTTAATGTTGGTGTTCTGTTTGTCCGCAGGAGGTGACCGATGATAGTGACGGTTGTGGCGCCAAGTTTTCTGTGGTGATCGTGTCGGACAAGTTCAAAGGGAAGCCGTTACTTGCCAGGCATAGGTGAGCTAACACATTATTATTTTTACTGCAGTAATGACCGTATCCGTGTGGTGACGGATTAAGAATACGGAATGTCACCACCCCATATCATCCCATGGGTGTCGTAAGAGCCGACAGAGGGAGCATATTATGCAGAGAACAGCACTGCAAGAGAAGGAAAACTTGATACAAACCCTATACCAACCCGTTTGGCCAGCGTGGTATAGTAGGCCAATTCCTCCTTTTTAAGGAGAGGCCTAGTCCAGCAGTGGACTGTTAAAGGCTGATGATGATGAATGACCGTACGGAGCTGGTTTAACGAATTGTTTCGGCTATTGCTCAGTGTAGAGCGTTGGAAGTGACGACGGTTTTGGTGACCAGTTGAATCCAAGTTAGTGGGGTTGCAGCGCTTGTCCTGCGGCCGCCATCTTGAAAAGAGTGGTACAAATGTGTTTTCTAGTATATCTGGCAAACTATTGGCCGCAGGGAAATAAATCAAAACATGATGAGACAAATAGTATACTTGATGAAGATCTTTGTGTGATCAATAGTTTACCAGATAAATAAGAAAAACCATGTGGCGCCCGCACTCTTTCCAAGATGACGTCCGAGGGACAAGAGGTACGACCCCACAAATTTGGATCAAGCTTCACACTAGCCCTCCCTACACATCTGTAAAATAAAATTGCGTCCTCTGATAAATGCAACCCCAAATGTAACTTTTCAATAGACTAATTGTTTAGCGACCATCACAAAAAATATCAAGCATTGTTCTACCGATGTAAACCCATTATTCTCATAACAAATAAATAGACAAGAAAGTGCAACATTCGTGTAATTGTCAAACAGCAGACATCTGGATAAGAATCTTGTTTTAATACTTATCTATTTTATTATTAGCTGAGCCCGCAGTCACACCGTTGTTATTTAAGGCTACTGCTTCGCGTCAATGTCTCATAGTGTGATGTTATAATAGCCTCTAGCCTACCTCGATGACTGGGTTATCCAGCACAAAAATAATTATCCAAATCGGTCCAGTAGTTCCTGAGATTAGCGCGTCCAACCAAACAAGCTCTTCAGCTTTGAAATATTATGTAATGATTTGTCTGTAATTTATTTTGTTACATAAGTTACATTTTAAAATGGCAATAAAACTAAATGTTCGGTAATTTTACGACACATTACGAAGTGTTATTCATAGCTGTGGCTCATTAAAGGTTTACAGACCATGACCATAAATTGGCATAGAGTGCTCTATGATTGAACACTTCATTGCGTATATCGGCGTCTTCACTCAATAAAGCTCTTTGTCCTCAACAGTCTCGCGCAGGCAAAACACGTGAATGCATATAATTCTTTTGAACTTTGTAAATTAATTGTATGTTTGCATTATATAAGAAGTCTTTATACCAGATTTTGTCTGGAATTACTCACAATGGTCAAAGATCTATCACGTGTAACATTTTTTGTATGGCGGGTCAGTAGCAAGCAATAGCTTAATATGTATACGTAGCAACGATGTTACAAGTAAAAAGAAGTAGATACGTTATAGGCGTACCAAAAGCAGGACGCTAAACATAAGCCAGTTGACAAGTCTGACAAATGCGTGTGTGACGTCGCGAGCCGGCGTCATAGTGAAACTGACACATCTTGTCAACCGAAATTAAAATAAAATATGGAGTTATCGATGTGTGCGTTAGTGTACCGTTTCTACGGATTGATTACTACGTAGGTAACGTATCTACGACTTTTCTAATATCATTGATACGTAGTGTAAAGCTGACGAGAAAAAGCTGACGTTATAACTTCCACATAATAAAGCGATCTAATTACCGTCAACTGAGCATCTGCAAACATCGTGTCGCTACTGCGATGTTGTCAACAGCAAAAACCGACACATTTCTTTCAACTTCGCCAATAGACCCCTTATTACTAAAGGAAATAATGACTTAATTTAACACCACACTTAGTCAATTTATCAAAAGTGATTATTAACTAATTCTCATTTTGGTTACTATATATAAATATATATATATATATATATACATATATGTGTATGCATAAACATTTTGCGTAAGTCTACATAAAATACTTTTAAACATATATTGCTAGGACTGAACCTTGAGCTATATCTAATCCATATATTATTATTATATTAGGCTAGGGGTCCCAAGACTCACTTATAAATAAAAAGTTATCTCGTGCGACCAACAACTCACATTACCGCCCGATTCGATGTTCCCTTCTCGTAACACTTGTAGCACTTTCAAAGTAACCTTTGTAGCTTTGTACCATATGGGTTTAATATATTATCTGGTTCAAAGCTATCAGATGGTTCATATTTAGGTCGCTCACACGAGCCACATATCCACTGCTCCATTAACACGCGTTGAGTTGGGTCAGTTCTTATAACGGTGGGAAAATCTGCTTTACATTATTATTAATTTGTTGTTTTATAAAATTTCTCAAGAATATATCTATTTTGTACTAAAGGATGCCCACAGCCTGTCTAGTCGCAAAATGTTCAATTAGTAAAATGTCCAGCGGTCGCAAAACGCCGAATTCGCGAAATGTCCAATTCGCAAATACTATTCAACATACACGCCAACTTTCAGCTTTGTGCGCCCAATAGTTATGTCAGTCAGTCAGTAACGCAAAAATTTTATATATACAGATGTGATACAGATATTTGAATTACTAGTGTCTATTGTCAAAACATGCTGGGCTTCTTGAATTATTTCAAGATTTGATCTTGCGAGTAGGTATACGTGAATAATTGCGGGTATGACTTCAGCATTTAACGAAAACCGCAATATATTACAAATTGTTGTACTTAGTCTATTATTCTTTATCATATTAATAATATCCAAGGGCACATCACACACGGTAGTCGGATCCGAAACTAAGCATTGCTTGTAGTATGTAAAGCATGATCCTTCTTACTATGTCTTGTTATATGGCTATGTCGTTGTGGTTGTTTTTTAAGATCCTGACTGTTATTTATCAATTATCATCAGCCTGCCATAGTCCACTCATATATCCTCTTCAATGGCAAGCCCCAGAGCCCGATTTCTGGCCACTACAGTAACTGCTATTACAAATCCAAAAATTATAATACATAATTTTTATTTTTATTTTATTTATATACTCACGCCTGTATCCCCGAAGGGATGGGCAGAGGTGTAATATTACACCCACATTTCGCCATGAATTTTTAGGTCCCACGTAATAGGGGCCGAGCCTATTGCCGTTACCGGGCACATCACCAGACTCCGTGCTGCTACTAAGAATTCGGAAAACCAAGTAACACTTTTGATTTTATTTTTTAAAATACAAATAAGACATCTTGCCTACCTATATTTACTTAACTTTCGTCTCTAGCGTGGTGATAGTATACTTTACGTCCATGAGTAGCGGTTTCCAATTATCATAAGGTGCGACGCTAGACAAAAAAAAAAGCATTACGCAATACCGCATCATTTACAATCGTATTAGAATATTACGCACATTTTTGTGCATATCAAAGGAGTCTTTAATTCTATTGTTAGACAAGTCTACGTGTCTTGAGTCATTTATACGTTCAAACAATCGTAGCTTTGTTTCTAATATTATTGACTTGTATAATACGGCCATGAGAAGGTCATTATGTAAACTGCGTGCACAATTCGCAATAAGAAGTTTGGCTATGTGCCAGCGTTGACGAAACACGAGACTCAAAAGTGGGTGTGTAACAGCTCTAATTAAAAAAAAACGCAATTTTGCGAGCGAGTGCGAATGTATTGCGTTTTGAAGGTCTTGTTGCGTAATATACCTATGCAAGCCCTGGTTGTCAGGGAGGTAGCCAGAACGGTATTGCCCAGAAATTTGCCTGATCGTAAGTCCCGACTCCTGGGCATATTTCTAGACTTCGTACTGCTATTGAAAAGGTGATGGCAATAATGTGTGGGTCTTTGCCCCCGGGCCCCGAATGTATAGAAATCAAATACTTGTTATTCGGCAGTTTGTTTCTTCCTGCATAAAGAAATAAAAACAATTTAACATTGTTTTCAAAACAAATGTAGAACTAAAAACAATTGAAAGCAATGTTAACGGAGCATGCATTGTAGCTGTAGTTCCTCAATACTACACGCTACCCGGGATATAAGTGGTATGATCTATAGATACATAGTTTTTCCGGGTTTGACTGCCGTCGTAGCAGTGTTCAAAGTTCACCCATTGACTCAGGGACTGCTCCTATAGATATGTTGCTTAAGAAAAAAGAAAGCTGTTTGAGATCCAAGGTCAACAGGAAGTAATTAACTGTAAAAAGGGTTTTGCCTGACAGCCGAACAGTCGGGCAATATTTATTAATGGTTTTTGTCTTAACAAAGAGTAGGACCTCTTTTTTGTTTGCAATCCTTTAATTTCCGTAAAAATGTTTTTTAAAGCCATTGTAGGTAGAACTTCGATGACTTTATATTATTGTAAGTAGATAATATTAATACGACTCCTATGCTAAGGCTACTATCATCCTTATCCCGTGGGCAGCTTTAAAAATTTTATACTTAGCAGTAATTTTTATTTGCTCATGAAATGAATACTAAGCACAAACTACATCTGCCCACTTAACAATCATAATGCATTGTTCTTTTTATAAAGAAAGTAAAAATATATCTTTCGTTAAATATAGAAAGCTCGTCTTTACTATTTAATCATCAATGACTTGACGTCTTTTCCTAGTAGAATAAACATGCAGTGATTGTGGTAAACACTGCATTTGGCGCCAATAAACACTGCAACGCATCAAAACTTAACAAGTAATACCGGTTATAGACATTCGCTCACTGTTTTGTTGTTTTACTAATACGTGCCAGAAGCTGAACATTCTACGTTCTAATTAATCTTCTAAAATCCGCGTTGTTGAAATATCGTACACTAAACGATCTGGATAGATTGGTTTTAATCGCTGAGGTATGATCGCGCGTGCCAACATTCGTAAGAACCACGCCTCCTTAGTACTTTAGCTTTATCTGTGGTTACTGTGACAACACCGCCAATTTATGTTGTATGTTTCGTCACGCCAGCGTGAGATCATTTTGACTACTAGCATTTCAACTGCGGGTGAATAGTATAAAGCACTCACTGTTGCAAACATGCAACCGCGATTAAATTGTTTTACAGATGTCTACGCTTCGAAAACATTAGTTTTTAATTCTCGATACAGGATACTTTCATCATCAGCCTTTAACAGTCCACTGCTGGACTAGACCTCTCCTTTCAAAGGAGGAATTGGCCCATTATACCACGCTGGCCAAACGGGTTGGTATGGGGTGTGTCTCAAGTTTTCCTTCTCTTACAGTGCTGTTCTCTGCATAATATATTATGCTCCTTCTGTCGGCTCTTACGACACCCACGGGATGATATGGGGTGGTGATCGTCACCACACGGGCAGGATACTTATCTTTTTGATAACTACACAAAAGAAAAATATGCTATTTGGAAATAAGCACAAGTTGTTAGAGCGTAAAAATTGGTTCATGATTTTGACAGTAAGAGCAATTTTTTGTCAGGTTTGACAGACACTGCAATAACACCTACGTTGGTTATCTCCCAAAATGTTGTTAGGTCAAGCATTATTTTACTACCCGTCCCACGCATTCAGATAACCACGCCCTCGATTCTATTTTGTGCCAACATCGTTACTTTGATATAACACATTCGGATCACGACATTAAAACGGGATAAATCTCATTTAATTACTGTTTTCATAGCCGTCGGCACGTTTAACTATTTTGACAAACGGATCATTTCATATTAGGTAGGTACAAACTTGATTTCCTCATTAGGGATAAAAATTGAACAAGATATTATCAAAAAGCTTATTATTTTCCGAGTGACTGATAACTTAAAAGATGACTAAATGTTTGCAACTAATAAAATAAATTGCTAGCGATTAAATAGTTTCGCGACTATTATATTAAATAAGATTCAAAACTAAGGGTGTTATAAAAACTTAAAACTAGCAGCTGCGTTTAGGTAGCAAATAAACTATACAAATCAATTGAAATAATAGCCGAGGAGCTATAAATAATGACTTGGCGACTAATAATGTTAGTAGGTAGGTTATGTTAGGTTTTCTTGTGAACCTGTACCCAAAAATAGGAGCCCTGCGAAGCAGGGCTCTGTCAACTTGGCTTAAAAAACTGAAGCGTCTTATTTACTTATACGAAACACTTCATTTAAGACAAAATCATTTGCCAAATATTGAAATTTGTATTATTTATGAATGTCCATTTTCTATTTTTTATTCATCATCAAGTTTTCGCTTAGATACTAATTCAGTTCCCAAAAAAATTAAATGCTGCTAGTTTAAATTTAAACGAAGCTTATTACTGACATATTAATATGCTACATTTTACTTATTACGATACTCCTTATTAGCTGCCAACCCATTATATATGGTACCCACTCTAATTATTTTTAAAACTTGTATTCGCTTTACTTAGTCGCCGCATTAAATACCTACATGCCTTATCAAAATTTGACAAAAGGGGCGGTTGCCTAATGATTCATAATTTGGTGTTTATGTTTTTTAGCTTTCGACTGATTTACATTTTCATCAATGGTGTAAACTCTGATCAGAAGCTTAAAATTAGTAAGAAAACTAGCGATTTGTACGCACCGTAAATTGCTATATAAAATAAGTACCTTTTGAATACTTCTCTGCGCGTTCGTTAAAGTAGCTGAAAAGTGTTTTTATTTTAACAAACTTATCTCAGAAATTACCACGGGATGAGAAAATATGTTTGCATTTGACAGCCATATTGTTCAGATGCATTATAGGCCGCGCAAGTTGCAATTGCAACCTAATTGATCTAAAGCTGTAGCCCTAAAGATAAGTAATATGAGGAAAAACGTTTATCGTAATGGAAAGCCGGATGAAACCGCAGGGCATAGTTAGTGTATATTTAAAAAAAAAACAATAAATATGTCATAAAATAAATTAACAGTCACAACAAATACGCGTACTTAAACTACTTCACTGTTCCTTATTCCTTTACGTCTTCTTAGAATATGTAACATAGCCGCACCAACACTTGCATGCATATAAACTGGCACAGGAAAAAAGATAACGATATTTTTTCATCTATATATAACTTGAATACGTATGCTAATATGGCGGTATCGTTCAAGTCATCAGGTCCGCAGTTTTAATAGACAAAGACATGATAAAAATTCTGAACACAGTTGCAACGACACAAATTGATTCTCTTAAGAGTTACACAATGCGTAACCTTTTGGCTTGCGATGGAAATAAAGAAAAGAAATAAAGGTTTCAACAAACAGAGATTACCTACTTAAAACACGAATATAGGGTATGCTTTTTTTGTACTAAATTTGGATGGGTGTAAGATAAGGTACCTAAAGCTTCACAAACAAGATTTTATTTTGAAGGGTCTTATTTTAAACAACAATTTTAGATCAAACAAGGTCGAATGAACTGATAATTTGAATTATTTATAAATTATAAATATAGCAACTAATCCCTATACAAAATTCTTCTGATTGACTGACAGAGTCACAGCCAAAACTATAGGAGCAAGACGCATACATTTGGCATGTATTTACCTTAGAAATCGTAGCAGAGCACTTTTAGTGAGTGCCACGAGACCCGGAAGAAACGGTTAAATAAGAAAAGAATCTGCAGGCGTAGCTGCAGGCATTCTCTAGTATTCATATAAAAACTCGATCTAAAACTCGCAATTATTTTAAAATAAAGCGAGCTACTTATCCCGGCGTTTCGACATGGTTGCACTGCCTATGGTCACTACATGACACGGTACATAAACATTAGTATGCGTAAATCGCAAAGTTTTTATATTGTTTAACTACAGGTATTCCCATCAGATTCACTTGTAGTCACTGTGTCATACGTGAGTGCATTGCAGAACAGTCTAAAGTTCCGGGTTTCGTTGCACTAACATTTATTTTTGAGATGTCATTTAAGTAATCATTGTAGTCTGGAATAGTAAATCTTTTGGTATAATAAGTATGTACAACGTTTATTCTGAAAATAACCAAATTGAGATTAACACACTTCATATTTTTACCGTTTTAGTAATAAACAATATTCGTCATAGACATCTACTTTGTTTGAGCGATGTTAACAATGTTGGTGTGTTGGCCAAAAACATTTTTTTGAAGTATTTGAGCGCGGAGTACGCTAAACAATACTTGAACAATGTTAACATTAAGTATGCATACCTACCTGTACCACAAAGTGGGAATGTTGGTCGAAAACCAATTTGCGACGAGGTGCGATGACAATGTGATGTGACGATACGACGATACTCACGTAACATACTGGACTCAAATTTATGGGTTATTTTTTCGTTAAGCAGGATCACATGTTTATTCACATTCAACATCAGTTATTTCTGTACATTCTGGCAGCTTACCATATTTTTTAAGCCATATTATGAAACCTACTGAATTATTTTGGTCTAACAGAGACCAAAATCACATGGTCATGTCATCTGGAACAGATCTGATACTTTCGATTTTTTGGTAGAAACTTTCCTATACGCAAGTTTTCCCAAGATTTTTTGGTAGGTATCATGGCTAAAAGGGAAATGATTTTTATTCCATATCAGAGTCTAATATCTACATATTATTCTCCCATTGAACTGTAAAAACAATAACGTATTTGTAACTGCGTCTCTCTAAATAATGTACGATTACACTAAGTATATATAATGTGCGGAACCTCCGAAAACACAGAGCAATACAAAACACGCGAAAATCTATAAAAAAGAAAATCCAAGAATAAGACGACACCCAGTCGAGATAAAACAACAATACAGTTATTGTACCAACAGATTCATATCTGAATAACACGTTCAAACGTCCTCATTTACATAACAATTACCTATTATACTTATATTAATATATAATCTTTTTGTCCACAGATTGGTGAACACAGTACTACAGGAGGAACTGAAGAGTATACACGCATTCACTCAAAAGACCCTTACTGTAGACCAATGGAACGCCCAGAAGTCTTGAAATGTAACTTGGAAATAATAATGAAGTAGAACAAATTTATGTTGTTTTTCTTGGTTCCTTGCGTGTTATAGACTGAAATATACTAAAGATGTTGAACGGAATAGATAACTTGTACACTGTAAGTGTTTCGGCGCCGGGCAAAGTGATCCTACATGGGGAACATTCGGTGGTGTATGGGAAGACCGCGGTGGCCGTCAGTCTTGGACTAAGGAGCTCTATTGTGATAAAGGTAACAATGTGAAACTTTTTCTTTTGTTTATGGTAGTCCACTTTCTTTATCACTGTCTGATTTTCTAAAATAACTTTGATTGGTTGGTCGTTAATTCAAGCTAGATTTTACTCTGTTACTTACCTTTACGACAAAATAAAATAAAATATAAATTATTTTTCGACATATTGGATGATGAAATTTTAGAATCTGTATAATTTCTGGAACCTTAAAATTATACCTACAGATTTGAAGGTATTCAGCGAAGTAGTTACAAAATTGACTAATTATATCCGTAGTTTAATTTATTGTCAATGATTCTGCTCTCATATCTCGTATACAAACGATTATTTATTTGATAATAGTTGTAAATAATTAAGTTTTAGATTAGAGCTAATAATTACAATACTGGGTACTTGACATTGTTGTCTTCAGATCAGTAAAGTACTTGTTAAAAAAAAATACCGGCCGAATTGAGAATCTCCTCCCTTTTTTTTTGTTTGGAGTCGTTTAAAAAAAGAAGTTAAAGTTGAATATTTCGCACCAGTTACAGAAATAGGATATAGATCAATGGAAATAGGTCATTAAAACACGCTTATTCACCTACATTATTTATATCATACAGACTTTAATAGAAAGAATACACCATTTATATTGATAAGCCATCCAGAAAAACGTACCAAACAACGAAAAATTGGATACCAGTTATAGACTAACAACTAAATGATTAATTTATTTTTAATATTTGCTTTAGGTTATTCTTTTTTTAGGAAGGTATATTTCGATGATCCTCTGCAATATAGGCGCCTCCTAATATAATTATGTACTAGGTACGCAATTATTAATTCTAAGTAGCGTATTCCTCGACATTTACCTACAAATTGCAATGATTTATTTCCTACAACACCTTTAAATTAATAATATTAATATGGAGTTGAAACTGTCTTTCAAATTATTATTACAAGTTCGTTTTTTTATAGGTATAGGAAAGATGCACCCAGCAACAGAGATTTGGTAAAAGATTACAATTTTGGTAAAAAATTACATTTGGAAAACTTGAGCACATAATTTCACGCTAAAAGATATAGGTTCTGTAGGTTTATTACTTCGTTTTTTGAGAGGCATCTCTATGGGTGTCTGTATATTTCCGAATTAAAGTAATGCTAGCAGCACACCTCCAGGAATCTTTCAACTTATTTCTATCCTAACTTTCCACTTCGTTTTCCCTTTTTCCTTACAGATCTATCCTAGCTAAGAAAATATTCAGGGCTTGGGTCAGTATTTCTTGGTATAATAATTAATATAATAAGTTAGCATAAGTAAGTATCGTGCGGGTTCGAATCCCGATATTTATAAAGCTAAATTGGTTAATAGCTAAATCGGCATAACAGTTCATTTTCAAAGATAGAAATTACTTCCAGATTGAGTGTAAATTGTCATGAAATGGGAACTTTATCATGAAATATGAGCGATCATACTTTGCTTACATTTCATCAAATAACAGGGTTCGAAGCCCAGTTCCGATTAATGTGTTTACAATTTTATTTCTGAAACAGATCAGCGGGCGTTAATATTCTGCCTTACGCATAAACATAATTTGCGAAATGCTAGTGTAATACACCTTCTAGTACCCCTCAGTGTATAGACATTAATTGGTAGTGAGACTTTCTGTGATAATACCTACTTTGAAATATTACTAAAGTTGATCCACCAAATATAAGGTTATGTAAGTACCTGTTAAAATCTGACAGGGTTAAATAACTATAAATAATGTCATTTTATTTTCTGTGTATAGTAAAAAAATACTAAAAGCCATGATAAACTAACAGGAAAATCGATAATAGTTATTATTGATTGCATTAAAATGGTGAATGTATTTTTACATCACCAATGTTAGCAAAATCACATGTTATCACAATTATTTGTGGTCTCTCGACAGCTTCAAGAGCAGAGCATTCAATAAACTATAATGTCTCTCACTTGTTTCGTACTGTCAAACGAGTCCTGGGCTTAGAAAGCTCGTTGGCCACCCTACTTGCATAGCAGAGCGCTCAATAACAAAATTTAACTTACCATGTTTAGTAAATTGGCTTGGTCAGGCACTACATGGCGGGGTGACCGCATAGGGACAGTCCCTGTCAATACTTAGACATACACACTATCGTGTCTACTCGAACCAAAAGATTTTTTGGCAGTCGAACGGCCAACACGTTAGGGTATGGCTACACTAATATGGAATATTATTGATACCAATATTTTGCATACAGCATTGTTTCATTCGACCAATTGACGTCAGAATCGCATGTGTCATACATCGCACACCCAATTAAAGAATTAATTTATTTTAGTTAATTGCTGATTCTACTTGCAATAATGAGAAGGTAGAAAACTGGCATGACGTCTTTTAAAAACATTTTATGTATTTTTTAACGCTTTGTTAGCTTGGAACAGATGCGATAAAATCTTGTTCGTCGTCATCGCTGACGTTTAAAAGTAAAAAATATAGGATATGTCAAACTGTGATCTCGATTAGCATATTTTAAGGCAAGAGCGTGAGAGCTGAATAAAAAAAAATGAATAAAATGGTTTTGTTAATGCTTACTGAAGCATCTACATTCAGATCGGTGTACCCTTCGTTCAATGAGACCTGACTCTACATAATTATATATTTTGCGTAGTTGCTTCAGCAGCATAGAAGTTCATAAGCTGACGGGGTTCTCCATATTTTGATGCTGATCTTGATATTTTAGTTCTCGAAAATCAGTTACATTTAGGGCCCGGTCACGGCCTACAGAGGCGGGCGGCAGCGGCGAGCGTTTTCGATGTACATGGTGCGTTTACTGTGACGCGGCGCGTGGCCGCCTCAGAGTAAACGCGCCATGTACATCGCCCTCCGCTCGCCGCTTAGACCGATCTCGTGACCAGGCCGTTAGTCTATAAATAGGTGCTAAGCTAGAATAATCTAGCCTAACCCAATGAACTCGTTCGCAGGAAGTAAACTACCACCCGATACCAACAATCAGGATCCACCTGCCATGCGTCGGCCTAGAGGAAACATTACCCCTGGAACCCACAGTCAAGAGCCTCTTCCACCCAAAACTGGCACCAGGCATCACAGGCAAATTCTCCTGGAGACTACCAGACAAGCTAGACCATGACAACCACTTAAAGCGAGTTGACGAGTTCCTGCACGTTATCAAGCCGAACTTCGACTCATTACAAAACAACCAGAAGAATTCCTTACGAAGCTTCTTATATGTGTTCTCTGGAATATTCGGCAGTACAAGTCTACCAGTCAGATCGATGGATATTTCCTTAGGGTCTGAGTTGACGATAGGGGCAGGGACCGGTAGCTCGGCATCGTTCGCGGTCTGTTTGGCTGGTGCTCTCATACAGTTGTTGAAGCTGAAGATGTCTTCGGGGTACGACGCGTTCTATGAGCAGAGCAGTGAGCAGTTCAATCCGACTGAGAGAGAGATCATCTCGGAGTGGGCGTACAACTGCGAGAGGATAATGCACGGATCTCCATCTGGTGAGTCACTTTTTATTATTTAACATGATACTGTGCGTTTAAAAAAATTGAACTATTCTATTTCGAAATTATTGCTTTTTCGTGGAGAGATTGTTTATATGATTCTAAATCTGAATACCTAGTGCGATGTCCTACCGTTACCAGATGGCTTGGTATAAAGCTGTATTATGTTGTATCATGTATCACCGTATTGAGCTATACCTCTAGTCCTCTAACAATCAAGGCTAGTATAATGTTATCGAAAGATCCTGGTAGACCCTGAGATTAGGGCGCTTTTTAAATAAACTTATAAACATTATTCTATTAAAACTCTGCAAACGATTTGTCTTCAAAACTCAGACGTGTACCTATCATCACCAGATACGCGTCGTAAGATAACGACACTACTTAATAATAATTTATTTCGGATTTTCGGGGAAATCTTGTAACCCTGTAAGATCATACATTAATCCATTAGAGCCAAAGCCTTCAACTCTAAACATTGTCCAAAAACGCATCATAGACGAAACCCATTCGACATCTTAAAACCGTCTGTGAATCGATAAAGCACACACATATGTACAAACATACATATGTACGTCGGTGTAGTCTGTTCGATGTGTATCGTTCGTGTTTCATCGACGGTGTTTAACTTTCACCGGCCGGCGATACGTGGCAATAGTCGGTACACAACGAACGAGGCAAATGACGTCATGTGTAAACCTTCAGATGCCCGCCAGATATCGTTTAGATATATTGGTTTATTTAAGCTGAAACGACTGCTCGTCCGTGTGGTGACGGATTAAGAATACGGAATGTCACCACCCCATATCATCCCATGGGTGTCGTAAGAGCCGACAGAGGGAGCATATTATGCAGAGAACAACACAGTAAGAGAAGGAAAACTTGAAACAAACTCTATACCAACCCGTTTGGCCAGCGTGGTATAGTAGGCCAATTCCTCCTGAAAGGAGAGGCCTAGTTCAGCAGTGGACTGTTAAAGGCTGATGATGCTGATGATGATGATGATGACTGCTTGTGTGGCGTAGTGGTTTTAGCGACTGACTTCAAGTTTAAACGGCGATGAGTGTGGGTTCGATGGATAAATGGTAATTTTGTGTGATCCACAATTTGTTTTTTGGAGTCAGGGTGTTCTTCTGGCGGTTTGCTTAACTATTTATAAAGTTCCTTGCGATACAGTACCTGCTTCTGGATTTGTTTTAAAATTGTCTGTAGGCACTCGTTATGTGGATGCAAAAAAATCAATGCTGGTGGTAGAAGTAAATATTTTTTTTAAAGCGGTGATCTCTCACCTTTTTACCTTTAACTCTCCCTACTATTGTGAATCAGGGGAGGTCTATCTCTAGCAGTGGACTAGGAAAGACTGCATGATGAGCGACTTTTGCAACCATTAAAAAAACGATCAGAAATCAGTGTAGTCAACCTTATAATTATTAGATAGCGGTAGCGCTCATAGCGAGACTTGGCTTTCCGTTCGTAACAGATCGGCAAAGTTAAGCAACGCTTGCACAGGTCGCCACTTGGATGGGTGACCAAGTGTGGCATTTACATCTGAGCGCTACCGTGCTTCGGAGGGCACGTAAAGCTGTCGGTCCCGGTTCTTGTCTCAGGATAAGAATCGTTAGGCCACGTCGGAGGCCTTCGGGCGGTCTGAAAACTCCGACACTAGAGTTGGCCACACACTCACACGAAAAACAAACAAACAATTATTAGATATTTTATTCGTAAAAGAGTTGTACTAGCTTTACATACACCTTTTTGTCATTATGCTTTGTACCTATGCTTTGTGATGTTTGGGTGGAATGGGTGACTTACAAACGTCCGGCCAAAATTCTAGCTGTGTTCACGTATAAAATTGACTCGTTATATTTTCGTACTACGTACGAGTCACTTTTGATCTATCATATTAAAATAGTAAGTCTATTGCACAATTATAAATAAATTTACAATTACAACTTAACAGGTGTCCTTTTCTTATATGTAACAGGTGGCCATTTCATAGATTTGTTGTGGTCGTCCATGACACTTGTCTTGAATCTAACTAAACTAGTATCCATTTGTCCGAATCTAGAACAAGCTAAGACATACCTACTGGTTTATACGTGTAAAGCTTTATCTAAATATAGAACCTTTTCATATGTAGGCCATAATAATTTGAGCACTGCATTAAGATGGTGGTAGTAAAGTTTATCATGAGAAGGATATGGGTTCAATTCTCACATAATTATGGCAGTGTAGAGGTGAAGTAACGCCTAGTTCTTATTTGGATTTATATTTTGTTTGTTATAAGTTAATAATACATACCTGTATATATGTACATATACTGTCTCACTGCTTGACACAGACCTCTTCCCACTTAGAGAAGGGAAAGGCCATAGTAATATATTTTATACGCATTTATTCGTTTTTCTCTACCCCACTCTCAGGTAGACTGCGAGATAACGCCCATGAGTCGGCCTATGAATATGAACATTTTATAAATAAACATTTTATGAAAATATATACGGCGTTGATGTACTGTCGTCATGACATAGAAATTCTTATTTTTCAATGACATAATCTCAAATAATCTATTTTGACCTCAAGGTGCCTTGACCGCTCCGATCTACGTCGCACTTGTAAATCACATTCTTACTCCATCCGCACTGACCTTAACTATGGACTCTCTCAAACAGATAGTTCCTTGAATCAAATGCCAAGTTCGTTAGAATTAATTATTAATGTAATATTCAAAGACATTTTATTCTAAGACGCTAATAGCAATGTCAAACCTTAACATTTTAAATGGATTTTTTGAAAGTAAGTTAGGTTTTTCTTTGGTTTTGTTTAATGTAAAAATTTGTGTTATTTAATAATAATGTTCTGAATTACAAGGAAAATTTAATAGTGATACACACTGTTTTTATCTATTATACCGCTGACAGAAAAGTGTAGCAACAATGTAGGCTTTGGCAGTCTCGCTGACACCTTTCGGGCATAAGAAAAAGTAACATAATATTATTAGGTATGTTTATTTTATTTATAGTCTCACGCCTGTATCCCCGAAGGGATAGGCAGAGGTGTAATATTACACCCACATTTCGCCATGAACTTTTATGTCCCACGTAATAGGGGGCAAGCCTATTGCCGTACCGGGCACATTACAAGACTCCGTGCTGCTACTGAGAATTTCCTAACGGAAAAACCCAATAACACTTTGCCCGACCCGGGAATCGAACCCGAGACCTCCCAATCCCACGCGCACATTTATGCCGCGAGACCAACGAGGCAAAAAATATATCAGGTATGTATTTTTTGCCTACACATCTCTAGTAGCTTTTTTATTACACTCTCTTTAGTCGATAAGTAGAGCTATTCATGGCCACTATCATCTAATAAAATCTGTCTCGCGACTTGACCCATCGATCAATCAAGGGAACTTACACTACTCTGTCTCCATTGCTTTTTACTCAGGGCCTTGTTACAATGGTAATCCAATATAATTCATAAAAAAATACCATAATAATATAATGTTCATATAATAAAATATTCCCGAAAAAATAATAGGTTCTTAGGGTGCATAGGGTTCCCAGTTCCCACCAAGAACTTAGGGTCCCAAGCCAACCTCACCTGCAAGTGGTGCACCTGCCGACCAACGGACGAGGCTCTGGCAAACAAAATATCCCGATAAGCGGCAATAGGCTCGCCACCTATTACGTGGGATCAAATCACTGGCGAAAAGTAGGCGTTTAATATGCCTCTGCCTACCCCTTCGGGGAAACAGGCGTGAGTCTATGTATGTATGTATGTAATAGGTTCTTATAAGGTACCTAATAGACATACATTGCCTACATACTGAAATTCAGCGTTGCCTGCGTTGATATTTGGTATTGATTTGCTATTACAAGAGTTTACTAGGAGTATTTAGGTATTTAATAGCTAGCAACTAAAGGGATCTTATGATATCTATCTGATAGGGGAGACCGGGTATGGTTGTCACAGAGGCCATAACAGACAATTAAACGGCGTGGTAGAAGCGAGGGAGTAGCACATCCATTTGTACCTCATGTCAGCGTACTCCGACATGCCGTTTAATGGACTTATTCGACCACTCGATATTCTATTATGATCTCTGTGACAATCAACCCGTGTGACAACATACCCGGTCTCCCATACAGGTGTCGTTGCGTAAATCCTATTTAACTATAAGGAACTATACGATGAAATAGATGATATATAATGATAATATTGTTCTTTCTTTTGAAAAGAAAGCATTTTGTTTCTTATTGTTGCTGACTATGCATTCAAGGCCACTTCTAGCGATAAAACGTGTTGTTAAGATAAATATTGACGATGTTACATAGTTTAGCTCAGAATATACACCAGCGCAATCATGATGAATCGATACGTGTTTTTAAAAAGTAGACTTCAGCTGATATATTTCAATGTCAAGAATATTTTCAAATAAGTTTCACGCGGTTTCATCGCGCTTAATCTGATTTGTTACAATTCGTCATATGCTCGGTGTAAGTACTGATCGTACTACTGCCGAACTCCTCAAATATACTTCTGATTAAATTCATATACCGGGTTCTTAAACGCCGCGATTGTCAGAACTCGATGTCTATTCACTGATATGTTGCTGAAACTGACTACAAAAGTGGGAATGCATGTGGGACTAGTTCATATAATCTTATCTTAATATATAAAATCCTTGCGTTACTGACTGACTGACAGACACGCTACAGCCGAAACCATTGGGCGCAGGAAGCTGAAATTTGGCATGTATGTTCCTTGGGGACCGTAGAAGTGCACTAAGAAGGGATTTTCCGAAATTCCTACGGGATCGGCCAAAACGGGTAAATTAAAAAAAAAGCTGGCGTAGCTGCTGGCGTCCTCTAGTGTAGTCATATGGGCGCTATCTTCTTTCTTAATCTTAATATATAAAATCCTTGCGTTACTGACTGACTGACAGACACGCTACAGCCGAAACTATTGGGCGCAGGAAGCTGAAATTTGGCATGTATGTTCCTTGGAGACCGTAGGGGTGCACTAAGAAGGGATTGCCCGAAATTCCCACGGGATCGGCCAAAACGGGTAAATTTAAAAAAAATGCAGGCGTAGCTGCTGGCGTCCTCTAGTATAATACAATGTTTATGGTACAAATTGCCAATACTGTGGTCATTAAAATTTGTTGCGGAAAATACTTTACAATTAAGTAAAGTATCGTTTTACTAGATTTCAAACACGAATGTTTCAGCTAGTATCTGGAACATGTTATTTAGTTTTCAAATATAATTAAAGATGTTTTGTTTTGCTATATGGCTACAAATGGTACGTGGCAGCCCTACGTCATGTGTAATAAAGTAGGCCAAGTTCACGAATCACGGGTCTCTTCATCGCCCTAGCACCGCTCATAGAAAGCAACACTGACCTTGACACACATGTTTAATGATCATCAAGGTATAATAATATGTAGATACAAGCTCTATATTACCGGTTTGAGATGAACTGTCGATAGAAGCTTATATGATTATGGGATTGAGACGTAAAGATAAGCTAATCACATTAGTGTGTACCTCTAAAGATCAATTACAAAACTACGCCTGTGACTAGTGTGCGATTGAACATGAGTTCGATTTTGTGTTACGTGCTATTGCTTTAGGAATCTGTTACGTCGATGATTCTTGGGACTAAAAGATAATTTTATGGACCATCTTTTTTAATATAAGCCTTTTCTCTATCTTATTATGTGGTCTGTCGCATCCTATCATGTTTTGCAAGGGTGCAGTGGTGACAGAACACGTGGGAAAGGTGTTTCCACTCGGTTTTTCCAAGAAGTCAATATATTCATTGGCGTCTCCTTATTCTAGATCTATAGAGCCATGTAGTGAATTCACCAAAAAATGATGCGTCCACATCACTGATGTCCATCCTCTGTGACTTACTGCACGGTTGGCGTAGTGGTTTAAGCGGTCGCCTCGCCGCTTGACACTGCGCCGAGTGTTGTGGGTTCGATCCCCACACGAGACAACACTTTGTGTGATCCATAGATTGTTGTTTCGAGTCTGGGTGTTCATTGTGTCCGTTGGTTGTATGTTTGTAAAGTCCCCCGCGACACAGGATTTAGTCCTAGTGCGGGAGTTGTCTTTTATAAAGAACAAGAAGAACTTCGTATGTCATCAACATTGTGATTGTAGGATTAGTAGGCTTCTGCCACCAGTGCTGACCCTGGATATGCATTAAAGAACTTGTCGGTGTTCAACCTGACTCCATCCAAAGTACTCAGTCCATATTCAAGTCTATAACATTCCTTCATAAAACAAGCTATTTTGCCTAGAATATTTCGGAAATTGGCCAGGAATACCTATCAGTTTATAAATTATTAATAAGCTTATGCATATCGGTTCTATTTGCTCCTGTTTTAGGTACGTGTTTAAAGTAATTAAAAGTAGATTTATAATGGACATATTATGTTAATTTTGTTTGATTTTAACCACACGTGGTGTATGCTTAAAGCCATGTATTCACTAGGGGACAAAGTCGCTCGACTTATCGCGAACAGTCGCAGGACATTTACGTGCGACTGTCCCGCGACAATGTTGACCGACATTTAGCTCGTCCACATACCGGCATTGTGATCAAGATGTCGCCTAAGAGTTAACACAGTTTCGTTGGTAGTGTGGACCAACGAAGTGTGCTTTAATCGCGGGTAGTCGCGGCACAAATAGCAACACACGTTCTCACAAGTCAAATGCCGTCGGAAACTGTCGAGGGACACGAAGTCGCGCAAGGTCGACGCTATCGGAGCGTCGACAAGCGACTTGTTCCTCGACACGTAGATGTCGCCTGCGATGTCGGGCGATGTCCCCCGCGACGTCGCTCAACACGTAGAATTCGTGTCGTGCGACAAGGTCGCGGGAGAAATGTCCCCTAATGAATACGAGGCTTAAGTTTTATATTCATACCCACAAGTGCAAGACGTAATTTCGTATACACATATTAGTTTAGAAAATATTGGAATATCCTGAATGGAATATAAAGTTAATCTTTGCTTAAATTAAAATTTAACACCTGTATGTTAATTATTTGGATCTGTTGGTAGTTAGATTACTTGCGGATGTATGGTATTACCTTGTTTTACATAAACCAATACTTATGAATATTGTAATAAGCTGTTGCTTGTGGCTTTGTATGCGCTTGAAGGTAACCTACAAACAAAAAACCTCATATTTGTTTACCTAACTTTAAAAATTTGAACGAAGAAACTTTAATTTTTAGCCCCTTCTAGTTCTTTTCCCGCCTAAAAAGGTATACTTATCAGACTGCAGAGTCTGATCTGATATTCTAATGCTTAATTAATTTAATTAGGTTCAGTTCTGACATGAAGGCGGAAAATAAGTACAATTTACACTTTGGCTTTACATTCAGGTCTTCAGTTTATAGTGTTACACCTGCGCAATTAGGGCTATTGCTCCGCATCCAAGGCTCATAGAGTGATGTTATACTTATAGCCTACAGCCTTCCTCGCTAAATGGGCTAACCAACACAATAATTATTCAAATCAGACCAGTAGTCCCAGAGATTAGCGCATTCAAACAACCAACGAAACAAACTATTCAGGTGGATGGTTCTCAATTGATCGGTTCATGCTTTCATCTACATCTACACTAATATTATAAAGAGGAAAAAATTGTATTTTTGTTTATTTGTTTGTAATGGATAAACTCAAAAACTACTGGACCGATTTTAACAATTCTTTCACCATTAGAAAGCTACATTATCTGCGAGTAACATTTTAGAAAATATAGGGGTCCGTAAGATATTTAGGTTTTTCGGGTACGCGAAGTAGTTCCCTCAGGACGCGCGGGTGAAACCGCGGGAAATGGCTAGTACATAGATACTTTATCTATAATGCGTGCTTCACGCATACTCGCCTGCACATACTTTATGTGTACGTCTGCTGTGTATACTAGCGCGGCACGCGTTTCAGTTTAGCCTGTGTAGCAGTCAAATACTACTTTATATGAAATAATGATTTTGTTAACACTTATACATGAAATTAATAAATTACCGAGTGAAGTCATAAGTTAATACGTAAGTCTTTAACGTCTGATTATGCCGGTAGTTATTTTACTGATTACTTGTAGACACAAACAGGGAATGTGACTGTCGCGGCGTTATAAGTTGGTATATCTAAATAAAAAGTACTGCATTCAAATGTAAACGGTACCCAATAGCGCCATAAGACACTATCATAATGTGACGCGTATTGCCCTTTCCGTGTTCAACTGGCGACACCGGTCTCGCGAAATCCACACGCTTTTGTTTTACTACGGAATCCTACGTTCCCGTGTTCAATTCGCGTCAACTGAGCACGCCTTTGTGATCAAGTGGCGCTGGGTAAGGTTTAACAAAATCGTGTGCAGTTGAACTGAACACTTCTTTGACTGTCCGAATTTTTAAATAAAAAACACGAAGTTGACGGAGCCCTGCTTCGCAGGGCTCCTATTTTTGCATTAAGGGTCACAAGAGAACCTAACACAACCTACTTACTTGAATTAGTCTCACCTAAACAAATTGCAATGAGAAGCGCGCGAATCCAACTTCGGGCGTCACTTACACACTATTTTGTACAACCTTCTTTTAACGTTGCTTGATCGCAAAAACGTGCTCAGTTGACGCGAGTTAAGCACGGGTTGGTTGAATTCCGAAGTAATACAAAAGCGTGTGGATTTGGCGAGACCGATTTCGCCAGTTGAACACGGAAAGGGAAATACGCTAATGTGACATATCTACTTAATATTTGGTTTCTCAAGATTAATTATAAATTATAGCACAAAAGCTTTATACATAGAAGTAGGTACGTTCTACTTTATCTAAACATTACTTAACAAGTTATAAATCCCGAACTTTACGACTTATTTTGTGTCCTGAATTCTCGTCGCACATGTCATTGCTATGGTAGAGTTCATAGCGTGGCTTGACTTTTTTATGTAAATAGGCGGCACACAAGCAGACGGATTGCCTGGTGGTAAGCAATTACCGCCGCCCATGGACACAAGCAACACCACAGGAGTCACAAGTGCGTTGCCGCCCCTTGGGGTTGGGAATGGGGATAGGATGAGGAGTGGGCTGAGGGAGAAGGAATAGGGGATAGGGCCTCCGGCACTCTCAGTCACCTAAAGAAACGCAACAGTTTAGGTACCGTTACTTGACGTCGATTTTCTGTGAGCTAGGGTAGTACTTCCCCGGTCGAGCCGGCCCGTTAATGCTGAAATCAGCAAGGCTCTACTACCTATAGAACTTGCCGTTCATAATAGATTCGGAAAGTTTAGCAACATTTGCACAAGCTACCACTTGGCTGGATGGCTTCTTGTGGCATTTACATCGGTGGATTCCGGTTCTTATCTCAGGACAACAATCATTAAGCCATTTAGCAGGTCTTCGATCAGTCTAAAAACTCCGTCACCCCTCGACCACACACGTAAAATAGGTAATTTTTAAGGCATCCACTTTCGAGACTGCTATAAATTAAAGCTCTTAAAATTTCAAGACCTAATATTTTTTTATTTATAGTCTCACGCCTGTATCCTCGAAGGGGTAGGCAGAGGTGTAATATTACACCCACATTTCGCCGTGAATTTTTAGGTCCCACGTAATACTGCGAGCTTATTGCCGTACCGGGCACATTACTCCATGCTGCTACTGAGAATTTCCTAACGGAAAAACCCAATAACACTTAGCCCGACCTGGGAATCGAACCCGAGACCTCCCAATCCCACGCGCACATTTATGCCGCGAGACCAACGAGGTATTAATAGTCTTTAAAATGCAGTCTTAAATGATGTACTTACCAACTGAATTAAGACTGGATGTACGTACATTTTCGAAGTCTAAATGTGCAAAGGAATCAATCATTTCAATGTTTATAAAGCCTTCATAGTTCCATCGGCGCCGGGGAGTCACAGTTTGTTGACCTCAAGTATTACAAACACGTATCCGTGGTATCCGATTTGCATTGCTTCGCTTCTGAAAACAAACGTACCAAGTCTGTTTCGTCTCTCATATACAGGATTATCTGATCATCTAACAGCTGTGCATACATAAAGTCACTGTCGAACTGCCCATCTGGAACGCAGCGCGCAGGGCTGGCTAAAACCTAACATCAAATTATTTTATTACTTCTAAATAGGTACTTCGCAAGAATTTATTTTAAGGCTTCTTGTAAACTGATTTAAGGCTTTTTCTTTTCATCGATGAGTCCTGTACTACTATAAGGCAAACTATTCACGAGGCATATGCCTACGGGTGCCGTATTAAAAATGGGCGTAATAGGGCCGGGACGTGAATAAATTTTGGGTAGGGCACCATCCAACCTTTAATCCGCAACTGCCCTAAACTAATGTGTAATCACTTAGTTACTAGGGTCTAATAGTCACAAGTAAAACAGGTTCAATCCTTAATAGGTTCTCCAGAAACCATAATCTGAATCCTCCACTAATGAGCTCGCATGACACCAGATATCATTCAAGGCATCATTATAAAAGACATTATCTTCAGTTTTGGTATTAACCATAAAACCTCCTTTATTCCCCAGGTATAGACAACGCAACCTGCACCTACGGCTCTTTGGTCTCGTTCAAGAAGGGCAGCAAGCCCAGGCACCTGGACATCGAGATGGACCTGCGGGTGTTACTGGTGGACTCACGAGTGTCCAGAGAGACCAGGGCGCTGGTGGTGAAGGTGGCGGCGCTGCGGCAGAGGAACACCGCCGCGGTCGACCATATAATGGACGCGTGTGACCACGTGGCGCACACAGCCACACAGGTACGTTGATAACAGAGGGCGTAACCATATGGCATTCGCTTCTGATTTCTATTTTCATTAACGCTTGGTTGCCATGGCAACCTAGGAATTCCTTCTTCGTCGACCACGTGACATATACAAAACCCTATGTCAATGAGGGTCTTCTGAAATGACGCTCACTATGCGGCATCACTGAGGCATCAGGTCCAGAAACCTGTCAAAACTGTCAAAGCCCCTACATTTTCATACGTCTGTGTTTGTTTGTATTACGTGTGTGTACGCGTCTGTACATATCTGACGTCAGTTTGGACCTGACGCATACTAAGCACCGTCTGGTGGCAGAAAAAATATCAAACACCCTCATTCCATACATTTTTGGAGTGATCAGCGATATCGCTAATCGAATACCATTTGGCTACAGGCTCTGGAGCGAGATCTTAGTCTATATTATGTTCTTTGTGCACTTGGCATTTTTATTCTGCTATTTTGATTACAAATTGCAGCCAAAGGATTATGATTTAGAGATCTTTAGCGCATCGGTATGCTGAAGCGCAGCGCAGAGCATTTTTGTTAGTCAAATTACTATCGACATTAACATAACATAACTTCACGCCTTTTATCCCCGAAGAGGTAGGCAGAGGTGTATTACACATCCACACTTCGCAAGTTATGTTTCAGTCCCAATGTAATAGGGGACTAATTTTAAATAATTTCCGAAATCAATTAACACAACAATTGTTGTTTATGTGCGTGCATGCGTTGTACACAGCAAGGCCGTAATAGGAATGAGTTTGTCAGCAATGGACGTCGCTTCCACTTCGCTCCTTCGAATCATTCTGATGTGAGGTGAAAAAGTAGAGGATGGGAAAATTCTGTACCCTTTATATATGAATTTGACAGGCATTTCGTCTGTACAAAATCATCATCATCATCTTCTTCGCGTTATCCCAGTTTCAATCTGGGGTCCGCTTACTAGTCTAACCGGATTTGGCTGAATTTAGCTTTTCCACGGAGCGACTGCCTGTCTGACCTCCGCAACACGAAGGGATAGCGATATTCCATGGTTTAGACTAGTGCCAGTTTATTTTAGAAGGTACTGACGCCCTGTAACGATTGTCAAAGATCTTCATGACAACCGTTGAATAATTTCGTCTATACAAAATGCTCGCATAAAATACCTTTATAAAATATGACAAGGGTATAATCAGATTTCGTATATTATTATTACCAGGCTTAAAAATGTATAAATATTATGGAAATCTCTCAGGACGTTTGTTATACTAGTCTTTGGATCTTAGCGAAACGGTTCTGTAGGCTAATGACCTGTAATAACATTAGGTATATAGTACGCTTGACTGATTCCGGCAATAACCTGAGCTGAATGGAGTACCGTTGAGTTTCAACTTGCACTATGTAACGGGATGAAATAGATAGTTATCTTAAATTGCATTCAATACAGTTCGCTAACACAAAAGAGGATTTTTTAGGGTTCCGTACCTAAAAGGTAAAAATCGGAACCCTATTACTAAGCCTCCGCTGTCTGTCTGTCTGTCTGTCTGTCTGTCTGTCTGTCTGTCTGTCTGTCTGTCTGTCTGTCACCAGGCTGTATCTCATAAACCGTGATAGCTAGAAAGCTGAAATTTTCACAAATTATGTATTTCGGTTGCCGCTATAACAACAAATACTAAAAATAAAAAAAAATAAAATATTAAGGGGGGGTCCCATACAATAAACGTGTTATTTTTTCGTATTTTTGCTCAAAATTACTAACGGTAACAGGTAGACGCTTAAAATTTTCACGGAATATGTAGTTCTATATTACCTTTAATAAATAAATAATTAAATTTAAAAAAGTAAATAATAAAGGGGGGCTCCCATACAACAAACGTAATTTTTAAGCAATTTGTTACTCGATCTTAATAAACAAGTAGAAACTTAAAAAATATTTAAGTAAATATACAACAAACGTGATTTTCTTTTATAGATGATGGTACGGAACCCTTCGTGCGCGAGTCCGACTCGCACTTGCCCATTTTTTTCTGTCTTGGGGCCTTGGTGATGAAGCCTTCAAATCTGAGAGTTCTCAATAATGTTCTCGTAAGACATGTGAAGTCTGCCAACCCGCACTTGGCCAACGTGGTGGACTATTGTCTTATCCTCCTCTTAGTGAGAAGAGGCCCGTGCCCAGCAGTGGAACAGTTTATAGAGCTGATGATGAGGGGCCTTAAAATGTCATACATCTCGACCCGCGCTTTTATATTTGTAAAGTAGCCTTTTTCTCCTTTCAGGTTTTGGAAAAACTATCCAGTGGCAAGTGTGAAATAGATACCGAGGCGGAATACCAACATTTAGCAGTAAGTACATACATAAATATATATCCGACATTTTCAAAAGATGATATACTGGGCTGGCATTTAGAAATTAGGGTGGAATTAAAAAATTCATTCATGAACCCTAAAAATGAAAATATTTTATAGGAATTTAAACTTTCGTTGTCATTAAACTTATTTTAAATTGTCTTTCGGGATATATACCACGTACCTTTGTTTGGAGTAACCGATATTTCGGCACTGTTGCAAGCGCCATGTTCACGGATGTACTGAATTAAAATGAAAATATTTTTATAGCAATCACATGATCAGGCCTGTGATTCCCGGCGCTAAAGCGTATTATAATATTGACAGCAAAAAATGTTCTTGAGAGAGATTTTTTTGTAGTTTTAATGGGAAATCTATGGCTATTAATGTTGAATTACGCAATATTCACGGCTATTGAAACTGTACAGCCTATTTAGTTTCACGGTTTATTAGTTCCACCATGTTTTATGTGGTTAAAACACAAGGTCACTGCTTCCACTTTTAATTGAGATTTTTTTACTTAATTGCTTTGTCTTTTAATTAAAATCACAATTCTACGTTCAGAATTAAACGATTACCAAAATATAATTTATATTTGAAGACAGTTTTGCAATAGTCCTCCTAGCGTAATCACAGTTATAACCTCTTGCATGTTCTGGTGGTATCTCCATTGGGCTATCGGTGCCTTATCGTGGGAATCTCCCCGATCGGAAAACAGAAATCGTGGATATGATTGCCTAATATGTTGACACTAGATGAGCCCGCGGTTACACCTGCGTTATTTAAGGCTATTGCTCTGCTCCCATGGCTCATAGTGTGATATTATATAGCCCATAACCTTCCTCGATAAATGGCTATGTAACACTGAAAGAATTTTCAAATCGGTCCTGAACCTAAGATTAGCGCGTTCCATCAAACAAACAAACTCTTCAGCTTTATATATTAGTATTAGATAATCTTTTCTAATATTACTATGTTGTTTCCCAGGAGCTGTGGGACATGAACCACTGCCTGTTGTCGGCGCTGGGCGTGTCGCACCCCGCGCTCGAGGCCATCAGAGCGCACGCGCGCGCTAAGGGACTCGCGTGCAAGCTCACAGGCGCTGGCGGCGGAGGGTTAGTGTCTCACTACTTACTAGCACATTATAACTTACAAGCACATTATTGAACCTTACAAACACACTGTACCGTACAAAAACATTTTATTAAACCTTACAAACGCACTACAACTTACCAACTTACTTATCGCTCAAAATGGACTTTATTCACTTGAGGCGACTACGAATACACGGAGCAGAAAGCAAGTCTTTTTTTTCTTTTTTTTTTATGTCATAAGCGGCAAACGAGCAGACGGATCGCCTGATGGTAAGCAATTACCGTCGCCCATGGACACAAGCAACATCCGAGGAGTCACAAGTGCGTTGCCGCCCTTTGGGTTAGGAGAAGGGATGGGAGGAGGAGTGGGATGAGGGAGAAGGAATAGGGGATAGGGCCTCCGGCACTCTCACTCACCGAGCGAAACGCAACAGTTTATACTGTTGCTTTACGTCTATTTTCTGTGAGAGGGTAGGTAGTACTTCCCCGGTCGAGCCGACCCATTCACGCTGAAATCAGCAAGGCTCTACTACCTAGAAAAAATGTTTAAGGGGAGACGGTAAACTTGAAATCGACCCAAGCAAACTTGTCTGGCTTGAGTAGTGTACTAAGTCAAGTACTCCTATTGGCTCAAAATGCTTTAATAACTCAAAATTAAAGAGGCCTTTATCCAACTGTGGAATGCGAAAAGCTCTATGATGATGCCTAAGTATACACGGAGATGTGGGCCTTTGAGGCCCACAAACCAACGACTTAACGGGTCTAGGTCCTACGTATGCGTTTTCGTTACCTAACATCCGCCTACGAGTACTTACATAATAAAAACTTATGATCATGTATTATTGTTCCAGCTACGCGATGGTGCTAATCCCACCTTCGACGCCTCGCTCTATCGTGGACTCTCTAACGGGGCAGCTGCTCGAGAACGGGTTCCGAGTGAAAGAGACGCGGCTCGGCGGCCCCGGCGTCTCCATCGAGATGTGACGTCGGCTCCCAGGCAAGCGGCCACGGATCGCATAGCGCTCCCCTTTCCTATGCCAACTTGTATAAATTGTCCATTCCTCGGTGTTAGGCGACAGTCGCGAAACACTTGCGGCACAACAACTAATTGTTGCGCATCAATCGGCCGATAGTTGAACAACTGTTGCGCGATAGCTGAGCAACGGTTGTGCGAAGTACCGTCATAGTCAACAGTTCTCCGATAATTGCTTTATATCGCTAATTATATTGGACGATAGTTGTGAGACGGATTGCCGTAGAAATTATTTTGATATTGCACGGTGTGTGGCGGCAAATGCTATAATAGACACTTAAATGGTATATAGTTTTATATTACAATTGTGTAGTTAAAATTAAAGGACCTATGGACTTAAAAGATGAATTATGAAAGGTACGGAATTGGTTATGAGGGATAATACATAATAATTATGTAGTTGGGAGTGTATGGGTGTATGTGCAACTACATAAATAAATAAGAGTAAACGGAAGCGGGTTCGATTCACAATATCATCATTACATTTTTATGTTCATTCATTTAAACATGTGTGACTTGTAAACCCTCATGAACACGGGAAAAGAGATAATAACGCTTTGAAACATTCAAAATGGCTATAGACTTATAGCCTTTAAATGTAATTTATAAATAATTGTACAGTTTTACGAATTGTATGGAGCAATGTGTACACGAGAATATTTTTAGGTATGTGTAAATTATCATGCATGATATTTTCTACCTCAGCAACTCTTCAGGTTGATTATACGAATATTTTTACGCCAATAAAGTTGCGCGACAGTGAAGCGACTAATTGTTGAAAGTCTGACAGACCTTTCTATGTGTTAAGTTATTTCAAGTAGGGGATCTTTCAGCGCGCCATCTGGTTGTATAATGGAAGTGTAATAATTGCTTGACATATCAATGAATGGGTTTGTTTCCAACTAGTCAAATCAAGCACTTTTAATGAAATGTCAAAAACGACATTTCCTACGGCGTTTGTATGAAATAAGACCTAGTGACGTCATAGATTTTTGCTGTCAAATAGAATACTTATTATCAAGAAATTGTCGATAAAATTTTTTAAATAAAGTCTTAACATTAATTGATGAATGAAACTACCATTATTTTGACATATTTCACTAGATAAAAATACTTCACTTGCAGGAAACTTCTCTATTGATTGAGGATTTAATTAGAAAGGGATGTAGTCATTACAAGCTGAAAACCAGTGTTACGTCATCTGTGTTATGTTTTATATTCACTGCAGCGTTTCTATAACAGCTTTACCCAAATTGTTTACATGAGCAATGTATAACAAGCAAGCTACATTGTCATATAGAAGATTGTTGAACATAGTATGAAGGCGTAGCTCAAAAGGCCTATGTCTAAAGATTGCATAAAAAAAAATACTGAATAATTCTCAGATTATTATATCATCTTGGCCGTATTTGATTCGAGTGATTTACGTGAAAAATATTCGTATAAAACCGACTCTTGCATTTCAGCTGAAGCAAGTCTCAATAAATGAATATGTGTCTTATTGACTCTAAAACATATATTTAATGTATTTCCACTACAATAGTGGCTGCAGGTTGTATTTATATTATCTTAGGCAAACAGTACAATACTTTGATTTTTAAAGTCAAAATTGTCACTGATATTGAAGAACTAAAATACTGCTTGCTTATAACTTTTAAGCGAAGCAAGACTTTCTTCTAAATCGAAACAAATTGTCGAGTTTCATAAGTAGTCATCTCACTTTTTGTTTGCTTGACAGAAAGTTGCTTATTTGGAAGTAGAGTTACCATGTAATTGCTAACGGTGCAATTTATAAGTACCACTGTAAGATTATTAGGGTTCAAAAACATTTTATTCTGTTGAAAAGCTGATCAAGGTTTCTATACCGTCAGTACTAAAGCTTGGTGTAATATTCGTTTACTAAAAAAATTTGAATTGTGTCAAGAGAGTTTCGATTTGCATTCGTTTTCTAATCAGTGACAATTTTGACAATCATTTACTGAGATCATTTACCTAAAATGTTCGGTTCTAATTATGATGTATTGTTTAAAATGATATTATTATATTTATTATAGAATTGTAATTTATTTTAATTCTCTATGTAATACCCACCTCTTATTCTTTTTAATTACGGGTGTATATATATTTGTGGTTTCAAACTAATACTTTTTAATGAATACTTACTAAATACATTTTGTAAGTTTTGTTATAAGTCTGCCTAGAGATATATAAATGCAGACCTAATATAAAAATAAATGGATTTTTTTTAAAGAAATCGCTTCAAGAAAAAGTATATAGTGATTAAATTATAGGTCGTAAAAATTATAAACCGACGCTGCGTCAAAAGCATACTGCCGCGTTGGCTCACAAAATTGGGCGCTAAACTGTTATTTAATTAATCAATGGCAGCTCTGCTAATATTTTAGCAAAACACGTATAACGTGTACATTTATTTATTATTATTGTTCTAGATTAGTTGTAGCTCATTAATTTACTTTCTTTTAAAGTTTGTATTAAAGCAATATTTCCTGACCAGGACAACGAGTCCTTCGAGGCGTAGAAAAATGTACAATTTAAAACTTCACATGACCAGGGCCGGATTTAAGGGGGGGCAGGCGGGGCAATGGCCCCAGGGCCCCCACAAGAGAGGGGCCCCCACACAAGAGATAAATGATATCCAAACTCGAGGGTAAAAGCTATTTTTTTTTTCAAACATACTTTACCACATTATTTACCAAAACTACTGGCACAAACATGAGAATATTGTTCTTTACTACACAGTATAAAACAAAGTCTGCCTTCTCTTTGTCCCTATGTATGCTTAAATCTTTAAAACTACGCAAAGGATTTTAATGCGGTTTTTTTTTAATAGATAGAATGATTCAAGAGGAAGGTTTATATGTATAATATATACAGGATGATTTGTAATTGCTCGTATTCCCTTCGGGAGGTGATTCTAGGGCCAAAATGGAGTATTTTTACCCCCTACATATGGGGGTCCAAAATGCACCATTTTGGAATAAAACAGTTTTTAAGATTTTTTGAGAAAATTCCAAATTTTTGTTATAAACATCTTGTAAAAAAATATTTTGACTATTCTTGGTGGCAAATTGGGTCTTATTTAATGGACTATTAAATGGCCCATCTTTTAAATTAAAATAAACCTACTAGCTCAACGTGGAATTTGAAAATAGAGCCAATAAACACGCAAAAAATGTTCGAATAAAATAAAATTACGCCACAAAAAAGCAATTATTTGAAAAAAAAAATATGTGGCATATTATGTAAAGTGATGGAATAACTTCCTGGTATTACCTGCTATCCAAAAAGGTATAATAGTCTTAGACAATTGGTGCAAATTTCGAGTAATAGCCGCTTTTGTTCAAAAAAAGTGCTTCTGGATGACTCACTCGCCAGAACATTTTTTCCTGTATGTATTCTTAAGCTCTGCAATCAGCAGTGATTTACTAGTAGGGAGACCAACCTAGCAAAACTTAGGGTCTTGGCTTCGAATCATCAGCGTAAATGACTGTCTTTTGTTAGTTAAATGCATATAAAGTTTTTTATTCTCACTTGTCCCGTGACTCGAAGAGCATGTTCAGCCAGTTGGTACCGGACATTATGTTTATCTTGGAAACTCTTTTAGGGGAGTCAAAACCAAGTCAATCAGTCAAATAAATAAATAATTGAAAAACAAAGGCGTGACACTGAATTAAACCATAAAATATCCGGATTTCAGATGGGATCTCACTGTGACAAAACATGAATTACACGAAATCTTGTCGAATCAGCGTTGATACTCTAAAATATGTTACTTTTTGGAAAAAAGATACTTTTACGTAGGCTTTTACTTACATACATACATATCGTCACGACTTTTATCCCCGAAGGGGTAGGCAGAGGTGTATTTCCACACCCACTTTTCGCCAGATATACTTTAGTCCCACGTAATAAGGGGCGATCCTATTGCCGTACCGGGCACATTTCCAGACTCCGTGCTGCTACTGAGAATTTCGTGACAGAAAAACCCAATAACACTGCCCGACCCAGGAATTGAACCCGGGACCTCCCGATCCCACGCGCACATTTATGCCGCGAGACCAACGAGGCAGTCGTATAGGGTTTGATGTCGAGTTTTCCGTCTCTACGCAAAGATGGTATTTGCATCGTGTTATCCCTTAGTCGCCTCTTACGACACGCAAGGGAAGATAGGGGGTGGTGACATTTGTATTCTATGCCGTCAACCACAAGGCTTTTACTTATTCATAATAAGAGTTTCCGGCTCTGTTGGAAGAAGTTCCGCTGGATGTGCGATTGTGTATGATATTTTGCCCAGCACAAAAACCGCCGGTGCTGGGCAAAAATTCAAATCGCCAACCTGTGGCAAAAAACTGGACAAAAAACCTAATCGACAGGTGGGCCAACAACATTCGCAATACTAGTTCGGTAGGAGTGGCGTTCTTTGGCCTGCATCATGCGCCTTTTCACGAATCTTAAGTTTTGCAACAGATTGTCCCCATCTATCATCCGCTATATGAATGCAATGGAATATTTTATGGTTTAATTCAGTGTCACGCCTTTGTTTTTAATTATTTATTTATTTGACTGATTGACTTGGTTTTGACTCCCCTAAAAGAGTTTCCAAGATAAACATAACGTCCGGTACCAACTGGCTGAACATGCTCTTCGAGTCACGGGACAATTGTCCCGTGACTCGAAGAGCATGTTCAGCATGTTCACTTAAGTGAAAATAAAAAACTTAATATGCATTTAACTAACAAAAGACAGTCATTTACGCTGAGGATTCGAACCCAATACCCTAAATTTTGCTAAGTTGGTCTCCCTACTAGTAAATCACTGCTGATTGCAGAGCTTAAGAATACATACAGGAAAAAATGTTCTGGCGAGTCAGTCATCCAGAAGCACTTTTTTTGAACAAAAGTGGCTATTACTCAAAATTTGCACCAATTGTCTAAGACTATTATACCTTTTTGGATAGCAGGTAATACCAGGAAGTTATTCCATCACTTTACATAATATGCCACATATTTTTTTTTTTCAAATAATTGCTTTTTTGTGGCGTAATTTTATTTTATTCGAACATTTTTTGCGTGTTTATTGGCTTTATTTTCAAATTCCACGTTGAGCTAGTAGGTTTATTTTAATTTAAAAGATGGGCCATTTAATAGTCCATTAAATAAGACCCAATTTGCCACCAAGAATAGTCAAAATATTTTTTTACAAGATGTTTATAACAAAAATTTGGAATTTTCTCAAAAAATCTTAAAAACTGTTTTATTCCAAAATGGTGCATTTTGGACCCCCATATGTAGGGGGTAAAGATACTCCATTTTGGCCCTAGAATCACACCCTAGAAGGGAATACGAGCAATTACAAATCACCCTGTATATGGTACGAAGTTCGCCGAGTCAGCTAGTGAATAATAAAATTAAAATTACCACTACCTTAAAACTGCAATATGGTGATAAATCTCACTGCAGAATGCAGTCTTCCGAAATCAGTTGCGAGAAAATACAAATTTAGTTCCGCAATGGTCGAAGAATATGTTTATACGTCGCAATCAAATAAAGAGACCATAATTATTTTGGCTTTGTTTTTTGACTCTTACTATTTTGGCCTCTGACTATGGGTGCACGCATACATTAATTTCCATTAAAAAAACGAAGCTAAGCGGAGAAGGCTTCAGTTTCTAGAAGCATTCAACGGAGCGCCTATACGACCATGAAACAACTCCCTGTTGCAATCACTCTCCAAACTCATCCAAAGTCATAGGTTAGATCGATCAAGTGCTGGCGACATAAGAGGCGTAACAAATTTAGTATTGGCGAAAGGAATATAATCTTTCTGAGGAGACGAGAAAATCATTGGATCACCGTGAATCGCCAAATTTCTGGGTATTTTAAAAATTCTAGTTGACTACGGTGCAATCTTGGCAACTCATTTAAACGGGCGTGCAAAGAAAAGAAGCCTTCACATCGATTTCTCTTCCTCCATAGTTTGCGAAGAACTGTAAATTCCATGGGTTATCAAGAGATCACGTATGGAACGTTTACTGAAATCCTATCATGAGCATTTTTGTATGAGAGCTGGGCGTAAAACCAACAGAAATAAAATGTGTTGTAATTTACTTTATTGTACTTCTAAATACCCCCTATATACTTGTTAACCCCAATATCGACCAGGTATCACTGCAAAAAAATCCCAAAGATTGGTTAAATAAAACACACATATTTGTTAAAAACTATATATTGATACCTTTTATTTAAATATCAATGGTTATCATCAACTTCTTCTTCTTTCTCTTAGCGTTATCCCAGTTTCAATCTGGGGTCCGCTTACTAGTCTAACCGGATTTGGCTGAATATTAGCTTTTCCACAGAGCGACTGCCTGTCTGACCTCCGCAACCCGAAGGGATAGCGATATTCCATGGTTTAGACCAGTGTCAGTTTATTTAGAAGGTACTGACGCCCTGTAACGACTGTCAAAGATCTTCATGACAACCGGGACCGACGGCTTAACGTGCTCTCCGAGGCACGGGACAAGCGATAATTAACAATTCAATACGCACATAACTCCGAAAAGTCATTGGGGTTATCATCAACTATAACATCTAATAAATGTTCTGCGGGTGCAATGAAAGGCTCGTGCCGTCCTAACCCTAAAAACCACAAAACTGAAACTATGTGGGCATAACTTCCTACTGTTCTTCTGCCTGTTAAGCAAGTACAGTAATGCTCAACTATCGCATTTCTACCGATTTGGTCCCTATCGATCAAAATGTAAGTATTATACGTGCGCGATCTGACATGCCGCGACTGTTGACTTTTAATTCGAAGAAACCACACATTAGTTTGCAGAATATTACATCTGTTTAAGAGGTGGATATACGCCGTTGACCTTGCTCGTACTACTGGTTAGTTGTCCACGCGCGATTTGCGAGTATCGGTGACGTAAAAAATCCTTAGAAAATAATAAGTAAAGTTATTTGCAAAAATAAGCTGAAGGTTCCCTTGGTGTTCTAATATAAGAGGCTGATTCAATTTAAACAATCTTATGATTGATAGATTAGGAGAAAAAAGGTAATAACTACAAAAATAGAGGTTACTTTGCATATTTTACTCAGATATTTAAAATACTTTTTTTAGGATTTGGTACCGAGAAAATGCTTTATATGATGTAGATTAAGACATATTTTTTTCTATAACAATTACGGAGAAAAACGGTTTTAATTTACCCCTGATGACGCCCAATTCACATATGTCCTCGCCTTAAATCATCTAATGACTCCTCTCTATATAATTCAATTAAATATGAATAACGACTGACGCGCATTGCCCGGCCTGTCCGCCACGCCTGTTTTTTGGTCGGCGCCTGAGTAAGAGAGAAGTCAGAAAGGGATGGAATGTAGTAATTCCGTTAGGTTACCAACCAATAGATTGGTTTCATTGGCCTAGCTCTGCACAACATCGTGTCGTGTTATCTCCGTTGTATTAGCGATTATTTTGGATTCTATAAAAAATACGTTTGAACATCACTGAATATCTCTGCTCACCGGTTGTTTGGGTGATTGCCGTCATAGTATAAAATTAAGTAATGGTCATTAGCTTTCACATAAAATATATTTTAAATCTGTTGGTTTTACGCCCATTTTGACCGGGACCCTTTGAAGTCATATTGGGGAAGCCACAGTAAAAACATTATTAAAATTTTTAGGCGACCATCCTTGATTGTCGCCGTCAATCGGACCATTATGCCGCAAATATAAGTGGAAATACAAAGGGATGTTTCGGTTTCACACTCAACTTAGTTCGAAAATCTGCTAACTCTTGTGTTTCCGCAGCACAATTTTTTCTTTGAACATAGATACTCGCTGGACATGTAAAGCTGCAGCTACCAAGTTCAATGTTGTTAAAGTCGAACAACCATTTTCCAACATTTTTACTCATAAGGAGCAGAAGGATACCGTAAGAAATTTCTAAAGAAAAGATGAGTGGTCTCGGAACGGCTCTTTCCATCTGTTGGACGACATCTTAGAGAGATTCTCGCTACAATACTAAACAAAACTGTATTTGCTGGCTCCTAAAATGCTTCTTGAACCTACTGTGCGTGCATTAGAGTCGTTAAAATAATTCGTCAAGTCTAAAAAAGATGATTTTGTTAAATACGAAGAAGCAGCTAAACAAATACCAATAACTGAAGAACTAATTCAATGACGCACAGAAAAACAAGTGTTAAGTTAAATCCCCTCGATGACACGTAAGCTCAACGCAAGACGTAAAGCTGTCACCAAGTGAGAAACTTAAAGAGTCCGGTTTTGTCCCAAGTATTGATCAACTTTGAGTTTCTCCCACTGAAAGATTGCAAGCTTAAGAAGCAGTTCGATAGAGATCCGGATTTCTCAATGATTTAGAAGAGATGGGCGCTGTAAATTTATATGCTGCTGCAAAAGAATTCGTAAATTCCATGACAATGAGATGGTTCAATTTATACCCCTGATAGTCTTGTATTAAAAAACCTTGAAAAAGACCAATCTAAGAACCCAACTTTGCATCATCTGTGTCTGGACATGTCAGAAAGCTTTCGACGTGTACCACGACTGAAGATCTGGTGAACTCTAAACTCTTAGGTCCAAAAGAGTATCAGAAGGGTATATACGAGACAGACATTAACAAGACGTGTAATCCAATGGTGATTCCGTCGTTCGGACCGCTTTTAACGCAAAATAATGTTCAGCGGGGTTGAACGTTACGTCAAAAAAAGTTCGTAAGGTACCGATTATTACCGCCTTAACTTAGTTTTAAATAAAAATATAAAAACATTAATCAATTTAAATAAATTTCACTTCTTAGATAATACTCACGTTCTTAAATAAATAGTTCCTTTTTTTATAAATATTTGGGGCCCCCACACCTACGTTGCCCCGGGGCCTCCAGGCCTCTAAATCCGGCCCTGCACATGACAATTAGAAATTGGTAACTGTTGAAATCATATTCCTTTTGGCAAAATAAATTGTGGGACGGGCAGGGGAGGGATTATAGAAAGTTCAAGAGGGGCATAACAAAAAAGGTTGGGAAACCCTGTTTTAAAAGTTCCTTAAAATGTTTGTTTGAAATCACAAAGTACATATTTTACTTGCGTATGTTTTCTTGGTTATGTTATGAATATGATAATTGAATAAAAAATGTAAATAAGTATTTAATGTTAACTTAAAATCATGTTGTTGTATATTTATAATATTTTGTTATAAAACGACAATGAATTATAATATTACAACTGCTTGCAAACAGAGTAAATTTTCGAAAATATTTTCTAGAAATTAATTTATTCGTACGGTATAAAATGCAGACATCGAAATATTATTTTAATTTAATTTATTGTGCAATTCTGATGAAACATTGTAATTGAAAATCTCGAATGTGTGGATGTGTGCTGTCGTATAAATTATTGATAATGTGTATCATATGCCTGTGTCTTCCACGAGACTGCTTATTCGATATTTCGTAATTATTCCAGTGTTATTGTGATAAAGCTAATGTAAAATGATTATTTTGTCATTACTTGACGCTTAAACAAACCTACTTATTTAACGGGGCCAGTGTTAACTACAGTGTTCGATATTTTTATTGAAATGTTGATTCGAAATCTATTCATAAAAATATCGCGGGTTATTTTGTCGCTTTTGTTTCTGGCCACCACAGATAACATATAAAGTAGATACCACTAGCTGTCAAATTAAAAGCTTAACATGTCACATTTGGCGCGCGAAATTCGTAAACATAATATTTTGAGAAGAGAAAATATCGTTTTCTAGTTCACACTCTTTTGCTTATTTTGCTCACCACTGCTAGAAATGGCGGAACTTGTTACGGCGCGCATAGCATTTTGTTTAGCGTTATCTACTTATAGAAAATATCTGTTATGGTGGCAACACTTGTAGACATTGAGCCTTCCCTGTCTCAAAAAAGGACATTCCTAGAATATCGAAAGATTTCATCCTTGGGTATTAGTGTTTCATTATAGTTATTTAATAATTGAATGTAAGTAGTATGTGTTTATATGTCGCGCTCAATAATTTAGTGTTAATTGGTGCTGAATAAAAATATGAAAAATGTATTTTAGAAACCGTTGAGTAAATACAAAGTTTAGTAATTTTGGAAACAGAATAAAATGTTTGAATATTATTTTGTCTTTTATTTAAGTTTATTTTGACCCATTATTGGAAAAAGAGACTAGACGAGACCGTTGATATCTCGTGACGCTGTATATCTATTATTATCTATACTCACAATGGAATCTGTACTTCTGTCTGAATCTGGAATCTATACTACAGTGTCATCGATCGATCATGTCATCGATCCAAATATTCGTGTAAACGCGGCTACTTGTCAAGCTATACACTTTGACCTTTGTACCATTCTTAGACCTTTGTACCGTTCTTATGGCGTAGGGAATAAGTATCAAAATCGTACTTCGACTATTTAGCTTGACTTGGCGCCGTGTGTACATTAAGTACAGAAACAGAAATTATTGTTTGTAGCCATTATTTATTTTTAATTGCAATTTTTTTTGGTTACGATTTATGATTATGATATTCATAATTTATTGTATGCATGACAAAATGTTTTTAGCTAATCAATATTTATGACGCAAGCCTATCTATTTATTTCTCAATTTACGAATAAAATTAGTTAAAACTTAACTCGGAGCCTACATTTTTTAAGAAATGTATTTATAAAAGCATACTTTAATGGTATATTTTATATGAATAATTTTCACAAAAGCATTACATATTAAAAGCATTAATTAAATCTATGGTAAATTCTTCAAAACCACAAACGAATATAAAATATTACCTATGTAATATTTTTATATTCGTTTGCAAAGACTATATGCAAAATAGTGGGAGATTATTCATAATCTGGCAACTTTACACACACATAGACGCGCGTGTCCGTACAGTGCCAGTCGCCAAATGTCACGCACACATAGCTGTCAACGTGCCTCACTTAGTTGGACGAATACGCTACATCTGATTCTTATTTAGTAAATCTGTGTATTTCCCTATATTTTTTTAAAATACAACCTAGTTGCCCCTATTGACCGCTACTATCCATTTGTTTGCGCTCTGTTGAATATTACGTACCTACATTCTTATCAAAGTATATTGGTGGGTTGTTCTGGTTAGCTTTCTTTTTGTCATCTACTTGTTTTATTTCTCTACTTTGTGCGATGTAAGTACGACACACTTTAAGGTTATTATTTACAGCCTAACCTGTCCCACTGCAGGGCAAAGGCCTCCCTACCCTCTTTCCACCTCTCTCTATCGAGAGCTGTTGTTGTCCACTCTGCATTATACAGTTTTAAATCGTTTTGCCACCTAATCTTAGGTCTGCCGCGTGGCCTCTTTCGTTCTGGGACCCACAAGGTGGTAGTTTTAGCCCAAAGATTGTCAGACATACGACAGATATGATCGGCCCAGTCATAATTTAACTTGGCTGCTTTTTGGGACACATGTGCGATTTGTGTTTTAGAGCGCAGTATGGTATTTTTGACTCGGTCTGCAAGTTTTACGTCGAGAATACTGCGCTCCATAGCTCGCTGACAAACCCCGAGGCTGGACTTCGGATCTGCGGTCAAAGACCAGGTTTGGGCACCATATGTGAGGATGGGGAGGATGCACATGTCCATGAGTCGGCGTTTCAGAGATATAGGCAGGTTGCCTTTCAAAAGATCTTTCATAGACCAAAAGCTTCTTCAAGCGTTTTCCGTTCTACGCGCGAGTTCGGCTTCTTGTATCGCCTGAAAAGAAACTAATTGGCCCAATTATATATACTCATTGACATATTCAACCTCCACATCCTCAACATATATCTTCTTCTTTGTGCTATTAGTCATTAATTTGGTCTTTGACATATTCATCTTCAGTCCAACCTCAAGGCTAGCCTTGTACAGATTTTGAATCATGTCACATGTGTCCCAATTCCGAGGCAGAGGAAGAAAAAAGCACTATGTCATCTGCAAATCGGAGGTTTGTTAGTCTTTTTTCTCCGATGAGAGTGCCTTTTCCCTCCCAACCAGGAAGTATTAGCCGAAAAACTTCTTCTAATGTAGCGGTGAAAAGTTTAGGTGACAGTGGATCACCTTGTTTGACTCCTTTTTAGGGTTCCGTAGTCCACAAGGAACCCTTATAGTTTCGCCATGTCCGTCCGTCTGTCCGTCCGCAGCCTAGCTCAAAGATGCCTGGTGCTAGAAAGCTGATATTTGACATGAATATAGACATAAGATATTGCAACAAAACTGTAGAATAAAATTTAGGAAAATATTTTTTTAAGCGTATCTCCCCTACATGTATAGTGGGGTTTCATTTTTTTTTGGTTGAGTACCCCATCATGTCGGGTATCATTGGATAGGTTTTAAAAAAATATTATTAGTTTGCTCAAATCATTTTCCGATCAAGTGATTGGTTTGTCAAATATCAAGCTTTGAAGTGAAAAAAATTGTTAGACTCAAGTGTCCCCCCCCCCTCTGCCGGCTAAACTATTAATTTGGAAGAGGTGAAAAAAATCACAAATGTAGGTAGTACATATAACGAATTTAAAAGGAAAACTATCACGGGTAAGTAGATATCACTAGTTTACGAGTAATCGTCGGTTAACTTATAAATACCTATTTCTGTGAGTTTACATTGGGCGCGCTGGCTTAATCTTAAAGATATACGTACTTTGGTATGTAATGTACTACGGTACTACGTATGTATAGTAGTAGTATATCTTGGGAACCACATTTTATGTTTACAATACATAACTGGATACATACCTAGTATTTTCTAAACAAAACTTAGTAGGTTCTTATAATAGTGTTATTAAAATTATTTTTTCAGCAAAATAAACAATCGGATTTGTTGTACACTAATACCCTTTGCAGCAAGTCATTATGGGCAACTATGGAATCCTACATTGCGCGTGGCCCGACACGCACTTGGCCGGTTTTTCTATTTTGAAAGATGGTCCTGTTTTGTAAGCTTTATTGATGCTGAACTATTGAGATACACTATTTTCGATAAGTTTATGTATGTGGGATTAATATTTTGGTTTTGTAACGCTTGAAAGATGGAAGAATGTTTTATGCTATCGAAAGCTTTGAATAATCTATAAATGCCAAATATAAGGGGATGTTAAATAGGGTATTTGACAAAAAAATCGTATTGGTCCGTCAGATAGATTTTCAGAAAATATTGGACACGTATATTTGCTTAAGTCACGTAAACAAAAAATGAAGACGACAAACTCCGCTGAAAACTCGTGTGACGTCACTTGCCAGTACACTTTTTACTGGCGAGTGACGTTACAAGCCCCCACTCTTAGGCGTTTCTCCATCTTTGATGCGTTTTATCTTCGTAATTATTTACTGATTTGATAAAACAAAAAATACGTATCCAAAATTGTTCGATAATCTAACTGACGGACTAATTCGATTTTTTTGCTCAAATACCCCATGTGTTTTTCTAAAACCTGGTTGATAGCTTGCAGATGATCGGTGGTAGAGAGCCCTTTGCGGAAGCCTGATTGTTCTGGGGGTTGATGGCAATCGAGTTCGGCTGCTATTCTGCCTTCTATTATTTTTATAAACGCTTATTAAAATAAAATAACCATAATAATGTACTCAAATGTGCATTTATTCATAATAAATTATTCACATCATTACTTTACAGATGCATGTCAACAAAGTGATGCTAATAGGTACATACTGCTTTTAAAATTAGGTACCTACCTACTTAGGTAGTTATGGTTGCAGCATAGATTCAGTTTTAAGTATATAAATAAATACAAATGACTTTAAAATGGTTCCTCATAATTCCATTAGCAAAGACCAGGAACCATATACCCACGCCATGATAAGAGTGGTGTTGCAAGAGAAGAGCGATCTGCACAGCTAGGGTATCATCATTTTTAGGGCCACACTCGATGAATTAAATACAAGAATAAAATAGATTTAGAAGAAAACATTTTCATAACGTTTTTACAGTTGACTACGTCATGACTCAAGTTCAGAAACAAAATTAAAATGTCTTTTTCTGAACGGTGCCATTGGGTCACTCCAAAAAATCTTGACAAACGGTGGCTGAGTGGTGTGACATCACCAACTTTTGTACCGGCTGTCATTCAAATATCCAAAGACTAGGCATACAACATCGTACCTCTCTTTATGGTGAATTAAAGACAGGGCAAATTACTTTGCGTAGTATTATCATATCATATCATAAGCAGTAGCTAATGTAGGTAATGTAGGTATTCGTAAAAGTATACCTAAAACTGTCCAAATACGATACTGGCATCGCCAAATTAATTTAGTACCTAGGTAGGTACTATGATACACAAAACAATACTATCAATCTCTTAAAAAGCATAGGTACAATGCTAAATAAAGGGATTTCTAAAAAACAAATACCACACTACAATTGGAAGACCTTATAATAAAATATTTTGCTGTTAACTAGTTAAGAAAATGGTTAGATAATAATCAAACTATGTAGGTACCTATCGAGTGTAATGTACGAAATGGAATAAGTAGTCTAATTTGGTCATTTGATCAGCATTCTAAAGGTATCTTCTCATTTATTTTATCTTATCCCCGAAATCGTTTTTCGAACGCATCTTGAAGGTGGTAAGGTAGGTTAGGAAGTCCAAGGCCAAGATATAGGTAACCCTTCTGTTATGTGTCTAGACTTAGCAGTCGTTCGGCATATATCTTACTTTTTAGGTATCTCTAATCCATACTCTGCACCTTCGTAGACCCTGCATTTAATTTTATTTTCACTTTGAAGCTCCGGTAGGTACCTACTAATTCACTGTAGACTGATGGTAGACTGTCTGACATGGAATGATAGATTTCGAAATCCTATCTAGTCCAGAAAGGGGGTAGGTAACAGGAATTAGGAAGTTTTCTGTAGTAAGGTTGTCAAAATTGCAGTCTATTAAAAAGAAATAATTATCGTATTTAGATATCAATGAAACAAAAATAAATAAAAAGATGCATGTGAAGAAACATATTCTACACAAAGTTTTATTAATTCTCTATCAATTGTCTACTTAACGCCAAATCGAACATACAAGCGAAAGCACCATTTAATATCATACCTCCATTTTAACGTAGACGGAGGTACACGATCATAACAGTATCTAAGAAGAAACAATTACAACACTAACACACTAAAACACGAATTATCTATGTATCTAGTTACTATGATTCCATTCATTAGATTGAGAAGTCTTCAAAACAGAAAGGTACACAGCCAGCCTTTGGTCTTGCTGACACTTTCTTATATCAGCTATAAAATAGGTTACATGTACCAAATCATATTATAATAACTACACACTAGCAATTATCCTTCAGCTTGTTCTATAACCAGCCTTTTATTCGTCATTGAAAATGTTCAGTGTGCCGATTGGGCCACTTTTGCGGCCCTTGCCCTCAAGATTAAGGGTCGGCGGCGTCCAAAGCAAAATCCAACCATATCCGCAGACAACGGAGATTTTTATCGCAGCTGGGTTTATCCCATAGTACGGGCCTTTGCACCGACAGCACAACCCTAGTTGTGGCACAGCTTTTCAGCTCCTCCCTCTAATGAACAGAAACTTAACAAGGTATCTAGGTAAAGAAGATACCTAATAGGTATGACAGATCAACAGATATTCGACGGCTGCATTTAATGAGTAGGGTTCTCTAAACTGGAATACGTAGACAGACACATTTATTTCTTATACTATCTCTTATAAAGGTAGGTAAGTAAAAATCTGTAACAAAAATGAACCGGTCATGGCAATATCTTCAAACGTCAATCGCTGCTGAAGGGATATTGAAAAAGAAATAACTGTTCGGAATTTTCAGTCGTCTTTATTGGATGCTTGTCTCTTGTTACATTATGATAAAATAGAAATTAAAAGAACATATAGGTAATTTTTTTGTAATATCCTTTCAATCAATCAGCAAGCACATCAAATTGCAATCACACGAATTTAAAGAGTAAATTGCACATTTGCATATTACCATATTTACATATTACCACATTTTTTACATATTGTTTTAGTATCGCCGTGTGGTTGACGGCATAGAATACAAGTGTCACCACCCCCTATCTTCCCGTGGGTGTCGTAAGAGGCGACTAAGGGATAACACGAAGCAAATACCATCTTTGCGTAAAGACGGAAAACTCGACATCAAACCCTATACGACTGCCTCGTTGGTCTCGCGGCATAAATGTGCACGTGGGAACGGGTTCGATTCCTGGGTCGGGCAGTGTTATTGGGTTTTTCTGTCACGAAATTCTCAGTAGCAGCACGGAGTCTGGAAATGTGCCCGGTACGACAATAGGCTCGCCCCTTATTATGTGGGACTATAGTATATCTGGCGAAAAGTGGGTGTCTACATACACCTCTGCCTACCCCTTCGGGGATAAAAGGCGTGACGATATGTATGTATGTTTTAGTATCCAATTATCCATATTAATATTTAAGTAACGGGTCTCAACCGCTTCATTAGTTAAATAAAGGTGTCCAAAATTCGCCTCGACCTTTCGGCGTGACTGCGTGAGGTAGGTACACCCGCCGTGGTCACGGGATTAGTTTTGAGACCCGTCACCATTGATATACTAAAAACACATGATGCGAACTAAAGTGACGTTCGTATAGTTGTGATATTATTGTGTAGGTATACTCAACCATAATGTGCTTGTCTTAATGTTGTATTTGCAACTTATCATCGCACATCTTGACATTTTTACACTTGGGCTGTGCAACGAACAATACAGTAAGAACTTTAAAAAAAAAATGCATGTGCATGTATTTCGTTCGGACGTTATTGGGACGCTGACTGTGTACAATGTACATACCTACTTATTAGTAGAAGTATAGGTACAAATCCTGAAAGCTTGAAAGTATTTCTTTTTGAAGTCAAAAGTTCTGTAACGCGTTTCCGGTTCACTTTTGCTACACAATTGAATGTTGTGACAATACATATTTACATGAATAAAAACTGTTTCAAATTTCTAATGGACATTTATTGTTACATCATAATTTGACTATTGTATGTAAATACATTTAGTTTATTTATATTTTATAGTTATTCTGTTTTATATCTACAAATTCGTTTTAGCTGCATTAGGTATTCCGAAACAATATCATTAGGGTATTATAATAATAAATCTGATTGCTGTCTATGCATTTATGTACTTTTAATTATAAATACTCGCATTAGACTGAAACTAAAATAAAAACTAGGTATAACGATTTTATACTTAATCTAAATAAAATTGAATTAAAATACATCTAAAATAATACTAACTGCCAAAATACAAAAAAAATCACCAAGACAATATTTGGTTAAAATTAAACAAAATAAATCTTGTAAATAAAATTCGTTTTATGGTCCATACATTTAATTATCACATTAAATGACTATTATCTCTACAATCAATTCAAAAATACAAACATTCAAAGAATTTATGTTAGTTGCCTTGTCATTTACATGTTTATTGTTTTTTTTTTCTATTCTCCACATGTTGTATGAAATTGAGTTAATGGCCATAATAATTATATTATCGTTGGGTAGGTATATGTATAGTGTATAAAGAAATTGTTTTTGTTGAATAGCTACCTATCGTATGTCGAAACATTCATTATTTATATGCCTTAATAATAATACCATATTATTAATGCGTGCATTCAACATTAACTTTTATTTCAGGATTTGGCCAATATAATACATTTCTATCTAAACCTACGAAGGCGATTCATTTATTTTCATAATTAATATAATAATGTCAATTCTACATACATAGTTTAATATTAACAGTCAGTGTTTATGAAAAAAAAATTAGAGCTTAATTTAAAGATTTCAACATCGACCACTAAAATACTTGTAATCTTAAAATGTATGTACTTTTTAAATTATAATTATGCACAGTTCACAAATACAACCATCTCCTACAACCAAAGATAAAAATATATAAAAATAAAATACTGGTATTTGTTCAGAACGACGTAGTAAGTCTATAAAATACAAACTTAGTATCTAATCTTTGAAAATCCAAGGCATTCAGCCTAGTCTAGTCCAATAAATATTACAAGCTACTGGGAATATCAAGACTTATTTCCATCAGTAAGTCCCAAATTTAAAATATTTATTTATATTTAAATATGTAACTGCCTGTACATTCGAATTTAATACTCCACATTTCAATAATTCATTCTATCACAGATGTTACTAACTTTCAATACTATTAGTATACACTCTCGCTACTCAATACATTAAATCTTACTAACTGGCAGAGTATTAGTAGCTGACGGGTTAAATTGTTACTAAACGATGTTATGACCTCTAAGAGGTTTCTACGGGGAAGATCAATCTATTGATTTAATTGGGGAGGATTACTTACACACATTTATTTACCTACTGGGTTTTTATACAATACGTTCAAACACGCGATGCTTAGAGTCAAAGCAAAACCAATATTGTTTGTTCTTTTACAAAAAAATACCTTTCTATACATGAAGTATGAAACATTTTAATTAAACCCAGTATGAAACTATTATCTATTATTAACCGAACCAGTTTCTCAGTTGTAATTATTATGCATGTCTGTACAACACACCATTTAAACATTAAAAACAACGTCATTGTCCATGGAAAGATTACGTCATGTCCGGTAAAGCGGGCTGTTCATTACGATAATGGAATTATTTTGTAAAGCCAGTAGTTTTTTTGAGTCCCATAAATTGGAAGCGTTTGGCTTAAGTTAGCCAGCTTAAGGCCCATCCTCAGATAGCCCATCATAAGCTCTTGAGGGCGTCCCAGATGAACATTAGCCTCTGGTACAGGGCTAACTGGATTATGTTCTACAATTGGTAGCCCGTTCTCATCTGGTGGTTGGTTTCGGCATCGGGCTGGTGGATCAGAGGAGGCGCCAGTGGGTCCTCGCTTGAGGTTATTGTCGTCGATGGTGGTAAACCTGTTGAGAAATCAGTTTTACTACTACTGCAATTAAATAAACGACAGAGTGTGGACCTTCGTTTTGAACAAGTAAAGTGGCAAATCTGAGAAAACTCGTATGATCTATCTAAGCTACGTGCCATCGCTGAATAGTCCCGACAGAAATCCCAGCAGCGTGTTTGATAGTTTCGATACATTGTGTTGGTCCAGTAAGTTTGTATTGCTAACCATTTTTCTTATCATCCAAAATGTGTGTGCCCATATAGTTATTTGTGTAGTGAAAGCAAAAGGATATAAACAGCTGGTTCACTTCTGAGGAAAGTCTATAGAAGTTTATTAAAGTTATATATAAAACCTTTACGCTACATACCTTCATTTTCATCCTCCTCGGCGAGCCACTTCTGTATCTCAGTCTGGTACATACGTCGTTGCAGGACTTCCTTCGTACGCGGCCGAGATCCGATGAACGTTACCTCCACCTGAAATATCCAATATGTTTCATCAATAAATTTTTTTGCTCAGCCATCAAGGTGATCATTTGAGTTGAAAGATTCGATGCCTGAAGCATAGTAGCCTGAAGATTTTCAGCTTCACATCCAGAAATGTTTCTTCTTTCGATAACAGAGGTCAGCATATAGGATAAATTAAAGAAAACTACTCTGTGTGGGCTACAAGTTGTTGATTCGAGTCTGTGTTTCTGTAGATTGAATGTCTGTTAAATCCCTTGAGGCCTTGAGGCACAGCGTCTTATATCAAAAGTGGTTCTTCTTTACTTTTGCGTGAGTGTGCCCCGACTCTGGTGTCGGAGTTTTCCAGACCCCCTAAAGACTTCCAACATGGTCAAACAATCTTGGCCTGAGTTAAGTAAGTACTTGTACTGAAAGCTTTACGTGCCCTGTGGTAAAATTTTATAAGAATGTTGTGATGAATTATTAATATTATTAATTAATATTGACTGCCTCCGGGGTCCAGTGGGTAGCATATGCATCTGCTGATTGCGATACCCGGGACGGGCAAAAGTGTTACCGAGTTTCTCCGAACCCTCAGTAGCAGCACGGAGTCTGGCAATATGCCCTGGTAATATAGGCTCGCCCTCTATAACGTGGGACCTAAAAATTTATAAGGCGAAATGTCAGTGTAATATTCCACCTCTGCCTACCTCTTCGGGGATAGAGGTGTGAAGCTATAAAAACGAAAATGTTTGGTTACCCCATGCGGCAAGTGTGGTCTGAGTTCGTCGGCGAGGTCTCCGCTGGCGCCGAGCCGCTGCGCCTCCTCCCAGCTCGTGTGCACCTCCTCGTGTAACAGCTTCTCCTCTGTCATGTAACAACCATGTTCATTTTAGATTGTTCAATAACTTATCTTACAGAACACGAGCAAGACTCAGTGTAGGAGTCATGCAGTTTGCTATATGTATAATTAGTAAGGAATAATTGTACGCGCAGTTCTTTTTTAAGGTGTAAGTCCGATATAGGCTGCAGACTGCAACCGCAGGCGTTCACGACGAGCCGTCACAGTTGGAATTAATCTCATAAATATTCATAAAAACTAGTCGTGTCGCTTGCAGTCTGCAGTTGCAGTTTGCGGTCTGCAGCCCATCTCGGACTTACACCTAAAAACATATTATGTTTCGGCAGCACTGATGTAGCATCGATAAAAAACACGTCTGTATGTTCGGCCGCACGCTTGTACAGCATCGGCAAAATACACGTCTGTATGTTCGGCCGCACGCTTGTACAGCATCGGCAAAATACACGTCTGTATGTTTGGCCGCACGCTTGTACAGCATCGGCAAAATACACGTCTGTATGTTCGGCCGCACGCTTGTACAGCATCGGCAAAATACACGTCTGTATGTTCGGCCGCACGCTTGTACAGCATCGGCAAAATACACGTCTGTATGTTCGGCCGCACGCTTGTACAGCATCGGCAAAATACACGTCTGTATCTTCGGCCGCACGCTTGTACAGCATCGGCAAAATACACGTCTGTATGTTCGGCCGCACGCTTGTACAGCATCGGCAAAATACACGTCTGTATCTTCGGCCGCACGCTTGTACAGCATCGGCAAAATACACGTCTGTATGTTCGGCCGCACGCTTGTACAGCATCGGCAAAATACACGTCTGTATGTTCGGCCGCACGCTTGTACAGCATCGGCAAAATACACGTCTGTATGTTCGGCCGCACGCTTGTACAGCATCGGCAAAATACACGTCTGTATGTTCGGCCGCACGCTTGTACAGCATCGGCAAAATACACGTCTGTATGTTCGGCCGCACGCTTGTACAGCATCGGCAAAATACACGTCTGTATGTTCGGCCGCACGCTTGTACAGCATCGGCAAAATACACGTCTGTATCTTCGGCCGCACGCTTGTACAGCATCGGCAAAATACACGTCTGTATGTTCGGCCGCACGCTTGTACAGCATCGGCAAAATACACGTCTGTATCTTCGGCCGCACGCTTGTACAGCATCGGCAAAATACACGTCTGTATGTTCGGCCGCACGCTTGTACAGCATCGGCAAAATACACGTCTGTATGTTCGGCCGCACGCTTGTACAGCATCGGCAAAATACACGTCTGTATGTTCGGCCGCACGTTTGTACAGCATCGGCAAAATACACGTCTGTATGTTCGGCCGCACGCTTGTACAGCATCGGCAAAATACACGTCTGTATGTTTTTCGAGATTTTTCGTACAATCCGCCTTCGCGTGCTAAAAGTACGAGGGAAAGTAACTAGGAACAATATTTGTTTCCAGAGACGAATGTTAATTAATTGCTTGCTACTACGGGGCAGTCGTTATGGAGAGTCAATACCCTCAATTAAAATGACACTGGTCTAAGCCATGGAATATCACTATCCCTTTGAGTTGCGGTGGTCAGACGGCATTTCCACTATGGCAAAGTTGCATACTGACACATCTGGTTAGAATAGTAAGCGGAGTGAGCGGACCTCGGGCTCTAAGGCGTAAGTGTTGTATGCAACCGTGGTGCTAGGAGGAGGATGATGATGATCTGTGTACAGATCTTACCGTCTCTCTTAGTAGTGCTACGTTTGTACTGTATCCTGAAGCGGAAGGCCTCCAGCACGCTCGCCACCACGATGGTCAGCACCACCATTGTGAACAAGTAGAATACCTGGAACACACAAATTAAAAACTTAATATATCGAAATGTATTTCTGAAGTTTCATAAAATGCAATAGACATTTACGGTAAAAAATTTACGTTTCGTTCATTTTAAAATTTCACACGAAATATAGGTAATTTTCATATCATTTCGTACCCAAACACACCTACTCTAGGCCACTAGGGACTAGGGAGTGTCCAGATCTGACGTACGCGCCGCAAATACGGCACAACCTTATGTTACTTCGGCCTCGCATTAAAATCATTATCAGCCTTTAACAGTCCACTTCTGGACTAGGCCTCTCCTTTGAAAGGAGGAATTGGTCTACTATACCACGCTGCCCAAACAGGTTGGTATAGGGTTTGTATCAAGTTTTTCTTCTCTTACAGTGCTGTTCTCTGCATAATATGCTCCCTCTGTCGGCTCTTACGACACCCATGGGATGATATGGGGTGGTGACATTTCGTATTCTTAATCCGTCACCACACGGACGCATTAAAATAGTCTGTGTTTAATATTTGCATAAAGTCATCTTGATTTATCAATAGCATCGAATAAACGCTTCATCATCATCGTCATCAGCTTCAGCGCTTTTCAACCATATCGAAGCAACCCTCACCATGAAGTATATCCTGCTGAACTGTCCGGACACGGTGGCGTACGCGTTCATGAGTATGAACCAGTTGTTGACGACGGTGAGCTCGAACAGCGTCACGCCGCTCGTCACGATGTTCTCGAAGTTGTTCAGGTAGTAGTAGCCCAGCGCCGTCGAGCTGTTCAACGAGTACTTGTAGAAGTCTTCTACTGTTGTGTTACTGAAAAATAAAAAATGTTATTTGAGAAGTACAGCAATAATATTTTTAACTTGGGATCATTTTGGCAAAATTGGCCTTCTGGGTGCTTATCGAACACCCGCTGTTGGAACGAGCTAGGCGTTCCCGTGCGCCTGTGTGTTTGGCAAACACTGGACGGGTAAATATGACGAGCCATCAGTATCAGTATATTTGAACATTTGGGTTAATAGGTATTCCAAGCACAATTGTTCGTGCATTGTGCTCTGAAAAGGGCTTAAGGTCGCATAAAATATTGAGTTGTGGCATCAAAATGTCTTATTTTACGTTATTAGAACTGAAGACTATTGATCCTCGTGTTACTATTTCTTTCATCACATTTAAGAAAATTTATATAACTTCTTAAAAATCTAAGTGGTGTTCTAACATTACATAACCCATAACAAATGCAAAGAAATATACTTACACACAGCAGTTCCTAAGGTCATAAGAGGCGAAGAGTTCCATGCCGATGATGGCGAAAAAGTAGTACATGACGAGCATCACGCAGCCAGCAGACGACATCAAGGGGGACAGCAGAACCAACGTGCCGAACACGTCGCGGTAACGCTTCTTCAACTTGTAGAGGCGCATCAATCTGGAGATATAAGGTAGTTTGGTAGTAAAGATTGAAAATTTCTAATCAGGTTTGGTCTTGAAATGACAATATTCTTTCAGTGGGTTCATTATTTTAATAGCTTTATTAATTATCCGCCATTTTGTTAATTTTTTTTTTTAATGAGTTAGTTAAGTAACCAACAAGTTTTCATCATTATTTTTCCGATTGAACTCAAGAGCAAGACTGTCAAGAAGTCTGTCTCCTCCAAGACATTATTTTCAATTAGACTAAGTAAAGTCTAAATCGCTAAACCATCTTGAAATTTCAATTTCATAAACGCGATGGATTATCACGCGGTGGTTATCTCCAGAGCGACGTCGTTAACCAACGTACAGGACAGACTTCTAAACATGCTAAAAAACATTAGTTTCTTTATCACAGCAAGAAGCCAAAAGTAACTAGTAATTTTAGCTAATAATTTCGCACAAATCTATAACAATTAAAGTTTACCTGAGCGGCCTAAATATAACAACGATGAACAGCTTAGGCGCGATGCTGAGCAGCACGGCGCCCATGAGCGCGAGGAGGGTGACGCTGAGGTCGAACACGTTCCAGCCGCTCTCCAGGTACGCGCCCAGCCCCGACGCCATCATGCGCACGCCCGCCTCCACTAGGAACACTGCACCACAAAACCACAAGTCAGATATTTATTAAACTTACTAGAGAATGCTCGCAGCTACGCCACAGGTTACTTGCTACGCCCGCACTTTTTTTTTAATTTAGCTGTTTCTGCTCGATTCCGCAAGCATTTCAGAATATCCTTTCATAGTGCACCTCTACTGTGTTCCTTGGGGACCGTGCCAAATTTCAGCTTCCTGCGTCTAAAGGTTTTGGTTCTAACTTGTCGGTTAGTCAGTAACGCAAGGATTTTATATACTTATTATATAATAATATATACAGAAAACGCCACTGCCATGTATACGGGAGAATTGTGGTAATCCGAATTGTAGCCATTACATAGTGTGCAAGGTTCATTTTAATTTTTCACCTATTCATAGTTTAGTAGCGGTCAAAAGGACGCATTGGATCCTTTAAACTGGCTGGCTTATCATCAATATATTTTAAAGTTGACGTTGCATTTGACCGATTATTTCTGCAGTTGATGCTACACTTTGCAAAATTGCTGGGAATTATTATAAACGGAATTCTTCTCAATCTAAACTCCATCACCAGCCTACTTGGCAAGGTAAAATAATAATATACATCGACTAAAATTGCAAATGAGACTACATTTTGCATCATTTTTTATACACAGATGACTCCAAGTTATTTATTATGCGTAAAATGCAAACATCACATTCCAAAAGGGGTAACTTACACGTGAGGAAAAACCAAGTGTCCCACGAAGCACACAGGAGTCGCGCACTGTCCTGCAGATCACCGGCCGCCTCACACACGCGCAACACTAGCGCCACGCCGTTACCGACTATCAGAGCGTCTGCAACAAAATATATCAAGGTCCAAATTAAAGTGGCCGCAGCTTCAATTATTGTATCAAAGTGTTACAAAATCTAAATCGACAACACGACAAGCTGTAAAAAAAACACTTTGTTTGAATTGCAATGTTCTTGATATCTTGGTCTCGTATTTTCTGATTGCCAAGTAGAAATTGATGTTGAAGAATTTTGTGGTATAAAAATAGGTATTCAGTTTTGTGTCTAAATTGTTTCAATCCTTTTTGTTTCAATCAATTGATAAAACTATTTCGAACGATGGCAATCAAGCGTGTCACAAAAACAAATAATGTCGTCTAAATAAAGAAGCCATCTTTTTTCAATAATTTAATGAAAAGTGGAAGCGGAATAGACCATCAGTCGTTTTCAACTGCTTTGTACAACACAAATGCATGACCCTAAATGGCAAAAGCCTCTTGTCTTGAAAATAGCGTCCACGCTATATATTCTGAAATCCATTTCTACTTGATTGAAACCATTTCTCAGGTCGAGTAAGCTAAGCCGTATTCTTGTCAACGTGTCAAATATGCTTGATGCAGTAGGTGTCTTCTTTTAGGCGGCAATGTGGAGTGTATAGGTAGCGCACAGTTTCTTTTCATAAAATATAATAACAAATTGTCATTGATACTAACATCAGTTACAATTTGTTATTTTTAGCTCCTTGTAAGATTGTTTTTAAATAGTTTTGCTACCATATACCACATTTTTAATCCAATTATTACGAATTTTACTCTCACGCATACGTATCTAGTAACATCTAGTCCTACTCTCAAGTATTGTAATATTTTTATTTAACTTGCTGTAGTAAGTTTAGCATAAAGAGTAAGTAGCTGGCAACGACTAGACACCAAGTGCCGAATATCGTGCTCAGTGACATGCTATTGGAGAGGCTTATATCTAGCAGTGGACTATGGCAGGCTGGTGACGATATCGTAAACATAAGATAGGCAAACATTCCTACATATAAGGTGCTCGAAGTACGGCCAGCGGACGGCGGCGGCGGCGGCGCGGCCCACGGGCTCGAGCGGCGACTGCGCGTACCAGGGCGCGCGCGAGTGCTGCCCGGCCCAGCGCAGCGCGAACACCTCGTACAGGTTCGCGAACTCGCTGCGGGACAGCCCGCCCGATGACGACTGGTTCAGTTGCTTGAACATTAGGTACACGTCTAGGCCGGCTGGAACAACAATGTTTTATGTGTAAGGGCTATATCTCATGAACAATTGTGTGATCCCCAAATTGATGCTAAAGGCTGAGTGTGGTTTATGCCCATAACTTAAATGTATGTAAAGTGCCCCGTGGACTGTTCTGAGGTTACATAGTACATATAAGCAAAAGCACATGACAAGACACAGCAGCCTAAGAGCAATGGGCAACATCAAGAGTTTGCTGGCCTTCCTAACAGTTATTCCCACTTGAACGCGATATTTACGCCAGAACGTGGAATTGCAGAAACAGACCGTGCAACAGAAATGTAGGAACAGTTTGCAAATTATTATCTACAATCTGATGATTAGAACTAAAAACGTCTTTACATTTTAGTACAAAAGAACCATTGGCTGAATTCAGACGCGCTATAAACCTCACGATGTATCGTGAATATCATGATAAATGAAGAGGCAGATTGAAAGACACATAACGTAATATATTATACTTACTGTAGTGCGGCGCATAGTGCCGCATCAGCCCCGCGAAGTGTCGCAGCCGCACGGCGTGTGGTGCCCGACGCGACACCAGCAGGCGGAATGCGTGACGCGCGGCGCGGCGGCGGTGAAGGAGTAACGCGCGGCACTTCTCGCGTTCGATGCGCGTGAACGTCTCGTATACTACGGCCAACATCTGTACACATAACCAACAATATTTGTCATCACAAGGGACGTAAATTATTCAGACACAACTCAGCAGATAATAAAATAATTTGTAATACTTATGTTGTAAAACGAACGAAGAATAAAAAGGTAAACGCTTAAAATTCACACAATTACCAACATTCAAAGAGCACTAGGCTCTAAAAAAGAAGAAGCATCAGAGTAAACAAATTTTATGTTAATCATATGATTGTATGTAGGAATCGAATTCGTCATTAATTACATGGAAAGAAAAGCAGGTAGGTACTTAAATTAAGTACGACATCACACATATGTACATAATTCCATACATCCGCTGTAGGAGTCAAGGATCTCATACTCGAGAAAAGTTTATGCGCCACTCAAAAGTCAACATGAAGATCAGTACAATACAATAGAAACTAGAATATGAAATATGCAACTTAATTACTACAACTTACCAAATTCATGAGCACGTAGAGTACAGTGATGATGTATAATATAAAGAAGACCGCGTACCACTTAGACTTGGCATACGAAGGCATCATCACATCGGGGAAACTGAAAGATGATATCATTATTCCAATAACTAAACGTATCATGAACTTATAACACAAGGAGCTTATGATGAGATCTTACTTGGCTGTGGTGAGCAGGACGAACATGCTGACGAAGGAATCGCTGATTGTCTGGAAGTGGCCGTTGTCGACGTGCTCAGAGAATAAATAGTAGCCCAACAGAGAATATGTTGCTACGAAGAACATGAGTAATCCTGTAAGAAGAAAATGTGAAAGCTTTAGTTGGGTAGAATATAGATGCAGAGGTAAAGCATTGATAGTGTTTAACAAAATTTACTCTTGAAATTACATTAATAATTAAAAACTTATGCATGTGTCCAAATGTACATGTACAGTAAGTAGCTCTTTGCCATTTTAAAATATCAGAGATCGTAGTAGAACTAATTTTTGAACACTGAGGAAGTGAGGATATTACAAACAATAGACACAAAGAACAAGCTCGGAGCCATAATTGGTGGACACAACGTTGTGCTATGTTCGATGTTGTTTCGTGTAGAAATCGATATCATTAACGCATACTATGACATACTTGCAGATACTTTATGTTTCAACCGCATTCAAAGCAAGTAACTTTAGGGTGGCTCAAGGAAGTAAAGTGGGTCCAATTTTAATTCGTGGACTATTTTTATACACCGAGATAGTTGTGCATGTGTCAGTTTGTATCTATATTAGCTGCTGGTGAAATATGTACACGCTACATTAGATACATCATTTCATAAAATAAATTTGAAAAAAATATGGTTGATTGGTATTTAATAGGTTGCAAGTGTTGCAACACAGTGTGAATTATCAGAGCATTCATTCAATACTAAGTCGACTTTTTGTACTCACCTAACATATCAATAATAGGCGGCAGAGACTGCAGTATCTGTCTAATAAACCGTCTGACTCCACCGCAGTGCCTCGTGTCCACCAGGAAGATGGGGCGAAGCGCCCTCGTCACGCGGAAGTGGGACGACTGCCGGCATAGCACCACCACCGCTTCTAGCACCATTATTAACAGGGTTATGCCCTGGAACAATATTGTAGCATTACAGTAGTACAAAAAGAACATTGATTACGTAGAATAATCGTGCGGCAAGTAAGTCATGGTATAGGCGACCTAATAGCAACATACAAGAGGGACTAAGGTTTTGCTTTTAGAAAATATTATGGGATACTGTTTCGAATGCGATCCATTCGATTACAAACTCGGACAAAAGGCGAAGACACAAACACTATCGACATCTAGCCTGCACTAACGGAACTGCGATAACAAACGATTAATGATTCCAAATCGCACTATTGCAAGATTCGCCCACAATTACTTTATACATAATACAGAAGTTCCCAAAGCATCGATTTGACAATGCTTATTTAATTCTAGGCGACTGAAATAAGATGGTCTGGTTTCCCATTATGCCACGATTATTGAAAAAGTAGAATTCGCCTCGAATAAATACAATTACTTATTTATAATAATATTTTATTTAAAATCATCCGCCGAAGCGACTGACATTTGCGCCGGCTTCTGACATTTTTTAGTTTAGGCGACCTCAATAAAACTTGGATCATGAGCATCCGTCGTTTTATTACTAGGAGTACTAGGACGTAATTTTTTCAGAGTCCATTCACCGTATTAGCAGGCCTGGCGCACTTCGCATTTTAGGTACAAACTTACAAGTACCTCGGCCGACCACGTCGACGTGGTTGGATTTGGATTTAGTGGGTTGCCGCGCGCCGCTCACATCAGACGTCACGCAACGCAACGAGTGCGACCGCTCCGTATTCTCACGCGCCGTGTTCATACACTGTTCAAATTATATACCTAAACGCCTTTGACAACGAAAATGTATCATCACAAGTCTAATGCAAAGTATTGCTCAATTAACTGTGTGTCGAAAACGACTTGAAAATTTGATTTTATTTTATTTATATTACGAGAGCAACTTGAAAATTTGATTTTTTGTTTGTTGAGATATCTTAACGATTATGGTGTCAAATTAAAGATCTAGTTCAAAAACCATTTTATCTGTTTGAATCATGTAAATCGGTCCACGCGTTTAGGAAATAACTAAGAATCAGTATAGTAAAAATGTAAACAACCAGAATTTTTGTGGTATTTGTTCTACGAGCTCAAATAGTGGGATAGGATACTTATATGATAATTATTTATTATTAGGTACGTGGTCAAGTAGGTAGATAGACGATGAATAAATATTATAGTTGCAGTGGCAAGTCAACAACCCTAGCGCGCCACTCCGCGCCAGACAGTGACAGCGTTATGTGTTAGAAAAGAAAGGGAACGGTTAGGTTAATATCGCATTAGGCACTGAGTGCTTATGCGAGTTGAATTGCACTTTGTTGCTTAGTAGCAAGAGTCGCAAATTCAATAAATTGGTTTGACAAGTGAATTTTCTGTACGTTAGTACTATTCTTTATTCTGTGGTATTAGTATACATATTTTTATGGGAGGAAATAATTTGGAGGTACCACTTGTTCGAAGTAAGATATTGTCCCTCAAATTTTCGCTTACTGCATTTATTCGAGTAAGAAAACAGCAAACGGGGTAAAATACGGCTGTAATACAAACGGTGATTGATGGAGTTTTTCATAATTTCATAGGTGAAATATTATTATTTGGGCACTAGGCCACTTTACACTAAGGAAGGACTTTTAATATTCCACTTCCAAAGGGATAAAACATCATCCGTGTGGTGACGGATTAAGAATACGGCATGTTACCACCCCATATCATCCCGTGGGTGTCGTAAGAGCCGACAGAGGGACCATAATATGCAGAGAACAGCACTGTAAGAGAAGGAAAACTTGAAACAAACCCTATACCAACCCGTTTAACCAGCGTGGTATAACTAGTAGGCCAATTCCTCCTTTCAAAGGAGAGGCCTAGTCCTGCAGTGGACTGTAAGGGGCTGAAGATGAAAGGGATAAAACAGAGGTTAAGATATGGTTTAAAAATAGTGCAATTTTGAAATAATATTAATTCAAACAACAGCTAATTAGTATTTTAATAAACATGCATACATTGTAAACATAACCTCGTCCCACAATATAATAACTTCTGTCCTACCTTGATCATAGTTCTCTTATGTTTGAGTATAGTGCCCCAACCGATCCACTTCAGCTTGAGATGCAGCTCCACGCCAATCACCGTGAGCGCCAGCAGTTCTATCGTGCCGTGTGCCCACACCGGTAACTGGAAACATTACAGATTCATTCATAGATAGTACATGAAAATATGCAAAGAAGATAGGCCGATCGAACTTTATTTCCAGAGAGGAGCTTGTTTTGTGTTATGGAGAGTTGGAGGGAGGCTTTGCCGGAACTGGTAAGGAAAGGCTTTATAAAGATAATTCCAAAAAGTTACGTGTCTTTGTAAGAAAACAGATGCTTTGAAGCGTGTAGGAGTGGGGCCTTGAACCACCTAACCTAACCCACCCTAGATCTGTCCTTTTATGGCAAGCAAAGGCGAACTTAATTCAATATTAAATTTCTACTATTAGCATATCTTTGAGACATAGATCACAAAGACATATTATTAGAAAGCCTAATAAAAGACAAATTATAGCAAATATTAAAGATTGCGTAAAGATTAAAAATATTCCATTCTCATGATTCTTGGAGACGTTTATTTCGCACACTGTGTAGAATTTTACTTGACCAATTTACTGTCAATATTGCCCTACTCAAAATACGTGACAGTCAGCTCACGAAATTGCGTCCGTTTGGCGTCACGTTAAGTCTGAAGCGCAATGTCAGATGTCTGTTTCAATAAAGCTGAGTGTCTCCCTTGGGAGTATCTGCCACGTTAAGTTGTAGATAATCACTCTCATGCACTCACATCATTGGAACATGAATCGTGGAACGATATATACATACCTAGCTCTTTTGTTATTGTTGGTACCTAATATTTGTGTGGCTGATCTTAATTCATTTTATATATATCAAGGTGCATGATTAATCTTTTATTTTCGCACATTGGTCGAGTTTCTTTTATTTGAATTAAAAATAAACGAATATTTTTTCGAATTGATAACTTTCTGTATCTAAGCGCCTCAGCGTTCACTTCTGGTGCGAAAATGACTTAAAAAATTAAAAGAGAAAATGCTCAACTTACTTCAAAAGTAGGCACAGCAGGGTCTTCTGTGAACGCTAACAGTATAAGGACTAGTGATGCCAGCAGGTCGAGCCCGTGGTACCAGGGGTTGTGCACCCTGAGGTACGCCGGCAGCTCTTCAGGGCTCGAGGGGTGAGAGTCGAACTTCTCATTGTTTAGACCTTCCTAGAAAAGTAAATAGATACCTATTAGAGACGATATTTCAAGACTAAGGCTCAACTCACACTGGTGCAGAGTCGAAGAGATCGCGACGCGTCACATTTTTGCGCCTTAAGCATATTCATATCTATTGTTCTATTATTTAAGTACAATATTTGTGCTATGTAAATATGGAAGCGCGCCTCGACGCATGTAGACGCGCGCATTAGCGCTTCGACGCTCGGCTGGATTCAAGTGGAACCGCGAACATTTCGAAAACATGACGCGTCGCGTGGTTTCGACTCTGCCCCAGTGTGAGTTGAGCCTTAAAGATTGCTGACGACCGTTCCAAGTGGAGGAGATACAGCCAGAAAGCGGACCCCGGGCTCCATGGCGTGCTTCTTGGATCGCAACCAGGAAGGCGCTAGGATGATGATGATTTTCAAGGCTAAAAGATACGATCAAATGTAATTTTTTTTATCGTGGGTTTCTACAGCCATTTTAAAAAAAAAAACGCCGAACATTGTATACTCTGATTCATAAGAAACAGCTAAAAATAGCAACTTATTGATATCGAAACAATGGTATGCATATTTCATGCATACCGTTACAGAGTTGATATATTATGACGAGAAAGAACGTTATATGGAGCAATGGAGGTCCCAGTAGCAACATAATATTTGCAATTATAACACAATCTCGGACCGAGTTCCCACCATGCCCATTCGAGAATACGATTTGGTAACTTCAACCAATTGATGGTTGAAACTAAGCTTTCTTAATAAGGCTAATATGTTCACAGGTAGTTTTAAGTGTTTTATCCAACAAAATCTTAGTACAGCTGTATATCTGGAAAACTAACAAATCAAATAGGATAAAAATAAAAGAGAATATCCAATATACTTACCTATTTTAGTCTCATCGATTAATTTACAAGTTCAATGTAGTAAACTCAAAACAGACGCAATTTGGTAAAGTGAAAAATAAACGACCCAACGCAATATTATTAAGGCATTTCAGAATACAGCATGTCAGTTACAAAAACAATTTCTGTATGACAATTCCCCGAAAATTAAAATGCACTTGTAAAGCCAATTTAATTTACGTTAGATCCTGCACATTTGGTTTTTTCCTTTAGTGTATTGCTGCCTATAAATCGGGACTTGCTCTTTGCTCTAGAAAGAATAAAATTATCATCTGAAAAATATAATTAGAGACGAGTGTAAATCCCACGTGATTTGACCGACCCAGCAATTGTAGGGGTCGCGTGATATGCATCGATTTGTTAGGCGTGTATGGGCGAACTAACCAGGAAGCTTAGGACTACGGAACACATATTTTAAAATAATAGATATGGCGTGATTCAAGAATCAATTCATTATTTGCAATGTTCAGGATAAGGTTTTCTACACTTATATAATAATATTAAAAAAATTGGGCAAGTGCGAGTCGGACTCGCGCACGAAGGGTTCCGTACCATCATCTATAATAGAAAATCACGTTCGTTGTATGTATACTTAAATACTTTATAAGTTTCTACCTGTTTATTAAGATAGAGTAACACATTGTTTAAAAATTACGTTTGTTGTATGGGAGCCCCCCTTTATTATTTACTTTTTTTAAATTTAATAATTTATTTTTAAAGGTAATATACAACTACATCTAATATATAAAATTCTCGTGTCACAGTTTTCGTTCCCATACTCCTCCGAAACGGCTTGACCGATTTTGATGAAATTTTTTGTGCTTATCCGGTATCTATGAGAATCGGCCAACATCTATTTTTCAAAAAAAAAAAAATTTGCAAAACAACGTTTGCCGGGTCAGCTAGTAACCACTTAAATTTTTCACCTTATTTGTAAAGGTATAAACATAAAAAGATATAGAAAAAGGTAAAATATATAATAAAAGGTAAGATAAAAGAAATAGTAAAATATAACGAAATACAATAACTATAGATTCACATAATAAAGAAAAATAAATCTCTCTCTCAACTGTGGGGAAGTTGATTCTTGTACTAGCAGCAACACTGAATGGCGTTTTCGGTTTTCTGTAATTTTATGTTGAAATATCAAAATTATTCTTATTTTACAGATAGTATGTGATACCAGATACCTTATTATTTTTTGCTGAGTTATTTTTACTCAGGATAAAAAACGCAACTTGGCATTGTACAACGAATTTTTTCCGTAATTAATTTGGTGAATAAATGCACCTGACACACGGCTGTCAGTGCGACAGGCTCAACCATGCCAGCTGGCATGGTTTTTTCTGCCTCATTTTACAAGTATGAGGGCTCCGTCTAGTAGAGCAGAGCGAGACCAATCATTAGTCTATGCGGTACATCTACCGAAATGAGTTTTTTTTTTCAATTTTTGTCTGTCTGTCTGTCTGTTTGTTCTCGCCAATCTCTAGAACGGCTGGACCAATTTTGACGGGACTTTCTCTGGCGGATAGTTGATGTACCAAGGAGTAACATAGGCTATAAATTAACCGTGTACGCGAAGTAGTTCCCTCAGGACGCGGATGAATCCGCGGGAAACAGCTAGTCTGTTCATATTTTTCATCATCATCGTCCCAGCGTTATCCCAGTTGTATACCTATCCAAGACCTTAACTAGATTTGATGGAATATAGGTTTTCCACAGACACACCGCTGTGGAGAGCGATATTGCTAGGTTAAAATACACGTAATTTTATGTTAGAGATACAAACTTCCAAGCCTTCAATATTTTTTAAAACACATCATACCGGTAAATATTTGAGAAAGGTTATAAGTAAAAAAAATATGTAAACTCTTTCGAACACCAGAAGTCCCTAAAATCTCTTTGTAACTCTATTATAATCTCACTGGTGTAAGAATTTGTACAAAAATGGTGCAAGACCTAAGTAGTTGCCCCAACATTTCGGCATGGGTTACACCAGCATGCTGATGGTAATCGCCGCAGGCTGTATCTATGGTACTCACCTCCAAATAAATGGCGGCTTCATGGTAGTTCATCTCCCAGTGCTCGTCCTCGGACATGTGCAGCCCCGTGTGCAGCGAGGAGCGGCTGCCCATGTCCAGCGTGCCCGCGTCGCCGCCGCCATCTGTGCCTGTCCGCGTATCTGTAGATAGATAAAAAAGGATAAAATAAATGTGATGTAATTTCAAAGTAATAGCTTTTTATTCCGTAGGTACTAAATGATACCTGCAGCTACGCACGTACATTTCTTTAAGGGTTGAGCTACACCTATCAGCACCGCATCGCACTTTCCTATGCGGGACGCGTCAGCACGATCGATTCCGCGCCGTGCTGACGCGATCCCTCTCTCTTTCTCGCTCTAGTAAATGACGGTCCTAAATGACAGAAAAGGATAGTAGCATAGGAAAGTGCGATGCGGTGCTGATAGGTGTAGCTCAACCCTTAATCGTTTCAACTCGATCTCATGGAAATTTCGGGCAACCCCTTTTTTGGTTCTTGAGCCCTGTAGTTTCAGCTGTGCGTTGTCCATCAGTTACTCAAAGATTTTATTTATATTGATGATAATTGTTCATGCAGAAGTTTAGGTACTTGGCTAATGGATTTGTGATTTGTGAAAAATTGTGCTTTTTAAAAATTAATTGTTGCTAGATAAATTTATCAGATTCCAAACTCCCTGCATACTAAACTTCATGAAAACCGTTGGAGCCGTTTCCGAAATTTAGATTATAGAAGTAATCATAATATATATATACAAGAATTGCTCGTTTAAACGTATTATATTAGAAAGATCAATAATGTTTGTACCGATAAAGTGTGGCTCCATTTTTTTCGGGTCCATTTTGCATCTGCCAATATTCATAGCGTTCAAAATGTTCGTCGATCGAATAGTTAGTATGACGTATTTCTGCGATTTCATCGATTTTGTGCTATTAATTGCTGAATCGTATGAAAAATCGATTACGTGGTTAGTACCTAGTAGAGATTAGTTACTGGTTAGATTACATTAGAATTATAGTTCAGGTATTAGATTTTTATAATTCCATAAACGTAAAAAAATATGGAACTGGTGATCAGATAAATCAGATTATTAACCAAGTATATCTACTTGGTTACTAATGCGCAATGTCCCTATAGGCCGTTTCCCCGTGATAATCGTGGATATTAACTTAAAATAAAACAAAGTATTTTCTTGGGCTTAAGTACGCGAATGTTACACATTGAAGTCAAACTACGGTTTACGGATTCTCTCACTATGTTACAATAAGATACCTATCTAGAAAGTCCATTTTTTATTATTACTAGCCGACGTTTCAGTTTCTTTACAGAAAACGTGGTCACGCACGGCAGACTGAGGTGATATTTGTCGTTGTCTTGAATTTACAGGTTATCTCAAAGTACCCAAAACATTGTTCAATTATTGGTGTTACTATCTACGCAGAATGCATATCTACGAGAAAGCAGTCTTTTTATAGTTTAATGATTTTAATTTAATTTATGCTTACAAAAAATTTTCTTTAATTCTATTACTTAACTAACTCATCCATATGAGCATGTTTGTTATGCTTCTGTATCTACCATAGACGCAATAGGTATCTTCACTTTTCACACATACATCGACTGTACTGTTTTGCAGACGTGCGCACACATCCACACGTGTGTATGAAGACGCACACATGCTCAAAATCGTGCTACCTTGTCCTTAATAATAATGGCGGTAGGTGCGTGTGTGCCTCGTAGGGACGTCTACAAACACATTCACTATCACTTTTATGAACCGCAAGTTTGGAAAATAGAAATCTGAGCTTCGTGTAATATAGAAAAGAGAATCAGATATAAGTAATGGGATATTTTAACTGTCAGAAGTTAGTTTCCAAGACTACGCTTTTGTTAAGAGAACGAGCTCTACTTAAATATAAACTTATATTACGGCAAAGGCACGCCCGCAAAACTTGCCACGCATTTCCTTAGCTTGATAAACCTGGAGTCAGACTTCCAAATAAAATAAGAAGTACAATGGAAAGGAGAGGTCATAAGTAATATAATTATAAAGCTTTGGTAGAAAATAAACAACCTGCTGTTCTACTTAGGTATACGTACCTATTTATTTCTACATAGAGAAACCATGAGAAATAAAGTAAAATTGTACGTAATAAGTACTAATTTTTTTATTACTAAAAACAAAAGTATATTTTTCAAAACTAATCAGTCCACGGCTACCAAGCCGAACGTCGTTGTGCGCCATGGGATCCCCCCGAACACTATCGAAGGTGTTAGGAATCATATCGGTCATAATAACTGGACTAAATTTGTTAAATGGGTTATAATGTGGTCATAATAAACGACATGTCACTGTAAGGCCTCCCTCACATTGTTCATGAGCGTTCCTCGAGCGTACGCTATGCGTCCGTTCGGCGTGCTCACGGCGCCGGCGTTCACTTTGCACGCCCCAGGCGTACGCTCGAGGAACGCTGTCACCCAATGTGAGGTCGGCCTAAGCGAAGACATTACATCCGGCTTTGTTAATTTTGTTATAGAGATTTCTTTATGAACACCAAACTTCACTATATAATTACGTCATATTAAGCGTTTGGTCAATATAGCCGGCGTTATGTGTAGTAAACGGATTCTACTGTAGGTGCCTAATTATGTTAGTTAGGTAGGTAGGTTACCTAATACCGATAGCTATGGACATCAGAAGGAAAATATCATAAATGTTTAGTCAGATGTAACGGCGAGACAGAATGCAATATGACACACTTGTTACATATATTTCATAAAAGTAAACATGATGATAAATATAATGTTACATAGATAATAGGTATCACTTATCAGATCGACTATCTATTTTCTTTGAAACTTTAATATATTTTTATTTTAATTACAAAGTATGAATAGAATGGTTTCAAAAGAAAATGCTCAAAATAATCTCCTGGTCATCAAACGGCTAAAACCCAACCCAAAAGATGCATCATATAGATCGTCTACAACACAGAATATCCTGACGACTATCCCTATAATATACATATGATCTGTGATCCCTATCCGAAAGTTAATAAACGGGGCTGATATTCAATTTTACATAATAAAAGCTGTAATTTCTGCTGGGAAAATGAAACACAAAAATTCCGTGTATTAATTAATTGCGCCTTTCATTAACGTTTCACCTTTTTACGGCAAGCGTGGGTTAAAATATCCGTACCAAAAAGTTTTTAACAGAAAATATTGGCTTTTTAATTTTAACATGAAGCGAAGCGTACTAAGTATGGCGCGTTTAAATGGCGTGGCACGCGCACACACACAACAAATATGTGATAATATTGATTTTTGACTATTTCGAACTGACAACAATGTCGATAACAGTGTCAAAAATGCTCTCTGATGCAGTTAGCTCGCGTGGGTGGCAGTTATCACAATAAATGAGACATTACAAGTAGGATGTGTTCCTTCCACCGAGTATTTACAATTATTTCAGTATTTTCAGACATCATCATGCAGACTTTTACGACCCTCTCAATTTGCATTATAGTAACATTGTGAGTCAGTATGTGTATTTGGCCTACTATATACCACAACGCGTTGGTATAGTGTTTGATGTCGAGTTTTTCGTCTGTTTGCAAGGATATATTTGCTTCGTGTATTTATTTACCTTATTCTTACGACACCTATGCAATGAAATGGTGTGACACTTTGCATTCTTATTCCGGCGCCACACAGAATCTACAAACATTCAATCCAAATTGTTCAAGTACATTTCGATCTGAACTACCTACTTACTACGGAATTCAATATTCGATCTATAGATTTTAGATTCGTTTTTGACATAACAACAAAGACAGCCTCAACGCATCATGCAGACCACTCTTGATGACACGGGCTGTTTCCGCAACTCCACGTCTTGGCGTGTATTTTGCGTGCGGGTGGGATAAGATAGATATGGAAGATATCGTTTTTGACATAAGCTCCATACAAAATATGTCAAACACGAATCTCGAATTTCAAAATCCATATGTATGGATCGAATATTGAAAATGGCCGTTAATGAGTATTTACTTTTTTTTTTTTTTTTAATCATTTATTTACGGAGCTTCGTCATTTGTGACGATGACGCTCCATTTTTTCTATCTACTTACATTTAACACACAAAAATAATATATTACAAAATAAAATTATATAGTTTGTATAGTGTCTTGGCGTCTCCTGACATGGGAGTGGCCAAAGCACTATTACAAGCTCCGACATCAATATTAAAACATAGCCTCATCCGTATACTGTCGTTTCGAACACATTCCATCAAAATGTGGTATACGTCCTCGACAACGTCACACTCTTCACAATTAGGAGATGGAGCTAAACTCATAAGATGCTTAAACTTTCTTGATGGAATATGTCCAGATCGCAGTCTCATTGCAGTAACACAAGTTCGTCTATTTAAGGAGCAGTTATCAAACCAGGGACTCTTTAAAACATCAGGCTGTATGGTCCTGTACCAGATACCTTTCTCTTTGGATCGCTCATCGAAGAACTCATTCCATAACAGATAGCAGCGTTTCCTGACCAGATGCAGACAGTCTTGGAAGTAGGGTCTGATATTTATTAGTATGCCATCAGAGCAAGCTATTTTCGCCAAAGAATCTACTCGATCGTTTCCGTAGATACCAATATGGGAAGGAATCCACTGAAGTTTAATGGTTATATTTTTCCTTTGCATCTCCAGAATTTGATTTATAATCATGTATGCTATCGGTGATCCTCGAACAGTTGAGGTACAACGAGCTATGTGTTGGAGGGCACTTTTAGAATCTGTTAGTATTACAATTTTATTATGATTAATTGAATTAACATAGGATAGTGCTTCACTAATAGCCAAGAGTTCAATATACATTATGGATAAATTTGTATTAATTTTGAATAAAATGTAACTATCCTGTTCCTGATCAAAAAACGCTGCACCTGTCCCGTTGTGTTCTTTCGAGCCATCTGTAAATATTTTATAATAATTACAGTACGATACATCCAAATACTCATTACAAATATCCTTTAATGAGTTTGAATTATAATATTGTTTTGGTTTATTAACATTATTAATTCTGAGTATAATGGTATTTGAAATGTCTATGTAACTAATCCAACTATCAAATGTAAACATTTCCAATTCTTGCGTTGTATATATCTGAATATTCTTAAATTCTGTATGGGTTTCAACTAAAATGGGTTTATTTTTCCTACTCCAAGAATTTATCATTAACAAAAGCTCTTCCAATAGTTCAATAATGGTATTATTACATTGTAACGACTTGCATTTCAGCCAATATTTGCCAGCTAAGAATATTCGACGTATTTGTAAAGGTGGTAAGTGCATTTCGTTATTCATAACGTGTATAGGTGTTGTTTTGATAAAACCACCAATTATTCGCATTGATTGATTCTGTATCTTTTCTATTTTATAAAGATGTGATTGACAACTATCCCCATATAAAACGCTGCCGTAATCCAGTCTACTTCGCACAAGAGCCATATAAACCCTCCTTAAATGCATAGGATGTATGCCCCATTTGGGGTTAGCTAGCACTTTTAAAACGTTGAGATATCCAGCAGCTTTATCAACAATTTCATTTATATGTTTCGCCCATCTGAGAGATCTATCTAGCCACAAACCTAGATATTTTATTGATCTAACCATTTCTAACCTTGAACCGTCAACATTAAGCGATACGTTAGATCTATTAACTCCCTTCTTAAACACACATATTTTAGTTTTTGAGGATGAGATCTCAAGTCCCAAGTTAAATAATATGTGTCTTATCGAGTTTAATGGTGCCTGTAATAAGTTAGCCGCTAGCATAGCATTTGAATCGGTGGCGTATAACACAAAATCGTCCGCGTATTGCGATACATGTATGGTTTCATTATTTAGATTGTTGCAAATATCCATAGTTGCTATATTAAATAACAACGGAGAGAGGGGATCACCCTGAGCCACTCCCCGTTCAGTAGTACGTACAAGCAAGGTGTTATTCATTTTAACTTTAAGATGTCTCTCATGGAGAAATTGCCATAAATAATTACACATTTTCTGTCCCACACCTAAACTGTCTAATTTGTTTAATAAACTATTTATATCCAAATTGTTGTATGCATCCTCGATATCAATAAAACAACCCACTGTAACATAATTCTTACAAAATCCTTTCTGAATCTGAATTATCAATCTAGATAGATTGTCCATGCAAGATCTACATTTTCTGAAACCTAATGTATTTTCTGAGAATAGATTGTTTTTTTCTAAGTACCATTCTAAACGTTTTTGAATAATTGAATGCAATATCTTGCAAAGACAAGATATCAGTGAGATGGGTCGGAGAGATGATATATCGTTAATATTTCTGCCAGGTTTAGGAATTGGAATTATCTTTATGTTTCTCCATTGTCTGGGTATAAATCCTTGAGAATAAAAATCATTATATAGCCGCACTAATATTAATTTAGCATTAATGGGAAGATGTTTTATCATGCTATATGATATGTCATCGTCTCCGGGAGCTGTATCTTTATTTTTTATGTTTTTGTTTAATTCTGCTAATGTGATATTAGCATCAAAATCAACGTTCTGACTATTAAACAACTGTTTGGGACGAGATACATAGTCGGGACATAGTTTTTGTAAAAGACAGGTAATTTTATCTGGGTCAACAAATTGCTTTGGTGCCCTATAGCCTTTAAGCCATTTTAACTTTTGCCATACTTCAGCACTAGAGGCTTTTTCATCAATTGATGTACAGAACTTTTCCCAAGCTGTCCTACGAGTTTTGCGGATCAGTCTTTGTGTATCTGCAATTTTCTCTTTAAGAATATCATAATTTTGAGGAGTTGGATTGCGTCTAAAATTGCTAAGTGCTAACCGTCTGCATGCTACTGATTTACTCAAGGCCGGATTCCAGTATGGTTTCGGACGAAATTTGTGACAAGGGTTTAAATATATTTTACTACCAGGAATACATTTATCAGCTGCCTCATTCAAATACTTTGTGAATGTGTCGTAGGCACTTTGAAGATTATCTGCGTGATAAATAAAATTGTTAAATAAAGCTGCCGAACATTCTTCATATTCAGACCATTTAGCAAGCTTAAAGTTACGTTTGTGTTGTGGTAAACTATTACAATGAAATAAAGTTTTTATTTTTATAACCATGTGATCGCTACCCAGCGTTTCATTTAAAACCATCCAGTTAAAATTAAGAGAAATATCGGCAGAAATAAAAGTAATGTCAGGCGAAGATGATCTTACGTTACCATCAACCAACTGTATACGCGTTGAATTTCCGTCATTCAAAATTACATAATTATGATCAAGCATTGAATCTAGAATTTGAGTACCCCTAATGTCCGTTTTATAGGACCAGGTTGTATGATGACCATTGAAATCACCCAATAAAAGGGTTTTTCTATTTTCAATAGAAAATAACCTATCCCAAACTAAAGTACTTATTCGCAATTCAGGCGGACAATAAACAGCGATAATGTTTTCAATTTGATCACAGTTATGCAACTTTATGTGAATTAATTCAACGTCCGGCATATTAGTTTGAATAGGCATACCTTGAGCTTGGATAGACTTGTGCGTTAGGATTGCAACTCCTCCGTAACCGGCGTCTCTGTCATGACGGAATATGTTATACTCACTGATGTTAAGTTGGGTATCTGGTTCAAGCCATGTTTCGCTGATGGCTGCTATATGAATTTTTTCCTGGTACAATAACTGCTCAAATACATTTAACTTAGGTTTTAAACTACGAGCGTTCCACTGTATAATGTTCAAGCAAGTAATTTGATGACAACAATTAGCCATGATTGGCAAATAAAAATGATTTCAGGTTGCCAAAATCAGGCATAATATCCAATACCAAACTAGTAAGCCAATCAACTATATTTCGAAACCATAATTTAATTGTTTCTACTATACTATCCTTCTTTGCTTGTATGCCGTCTTTCATCTTTTGTAGCAGTTCTTGAAATGGAGATTGTGAGTCTGCTCGGCTGGTCTTCGAAGAAGGCTGGGTATCTTCGTATATTCTTGTCTGGTGTTCGTCTGTTGATTCCTCTGAGGTCGATATTTCAACATCTACTATAACATTTTCGCTTAGATAAATGGGTGTCTTCTGTTTTTTGCGGGGCTTCTTTTTAGGCGTATTCTTGGTCTGTGATATCGGTGGTGTATTTTTCTTAACAATTTCAGAGTAAGATGTAGAACATTCAGTCATCCATAGAGGGTTTTGTTGAGGGACTACTTCAGTATGTTCGGCACTTATAGTTTCGTTTGGGTCTGAACGAGGGGATGGTGGTACATATGCCATCAAAGCTCTCTGGTATGTGCAATTGTACTCCGACATCAGCTCTCTGATACGTTTCTCTTTTTTGTATATGGGACAAGTCTTAGAAAGAGCCATGTGTTTACCGTTACAGTTGACACATTTGAAAACTATTTTGTCGCAGTTAGCATGATAACCCGTACATTTTGGACAAATAATTTTGTGAGAGGGACACATCTTTGCAGAATGACCGAAGCGCCAGCATTTAGAGCACTGTGTAACAGGGAAAACGTAGTGTTCGACCTTAATCTTCAGCTCGTAAAGGTATACATGACTAGGTACGGAAGCGCCCTTGAAGCATAATTTGACAGTCTCACTAGGTGTCCATCCTTCTGTATTCTTTCTGTTAAGCCGTGTGGCTGACATAACTTCATTGTCAGAATAAATCTGTTCGAGTAGCTCCTTCTCCGATATGTCAACGTCAATGTTACGAATAATACCGTAAGAAAAACCTATCTCCCAAGTCTTTTGTCGTCGCCAACCAAGTTCATCAAAAGCAGGAGAAAGTATAAACTTTTCAGCCATTAATTCATCCTCAAAAGAAATCAACAGTTTATACAAGTTTACGTATTTGACTTTAGTAATGCCAGTTATTTCATGTTGTTTCAATAATCTCGCTAAAGTAAATTGTTTGGGCAGTTTGTCTTTGGTAGTGACGCAAACTTGTACCGATAAATCCTGTTGTATATTCTCCCTACTTTTAGATTTTTTCCTACTAACCGTAGTCCACGACGAGTCCTCTTCTTCTATGTTGCGTTTTTTCCCCTCCACATGTTGTATGACATCCATATCCATTGATTTTGTTATTTCATCCACAAGTTGTTGATCCAAGTCTTCGTTAATGTTGTTTACGCTATTGCTGTTATTGTAAAGTCGATCGTATTCCATTGTAATACGGGTCACATTCCAATACGCCGAGTTGGGCCAGCAAATGCGCTCGCGCGCTTTTCGCGTCAGGTGGATAACGGAACCGGTTTATTTTAATAAATATGACACTACAGTTAATTTACAACACGTTCAAATCACACAAAGTGTGATCACTCGCATTTAAATATTTGTTTCTAATAATTAAACTGCAGAGCGAATTTTTAATGACATTACTTTGCCGCGCTTTTTTTTTTTTTTTTGAGTATTTACTTCTGAATAACAAAAAGATTTTCGACAGACGAATGTATGATTCATAAACCTGTTTTAAGTGGTCAGCATGTGAATGGAAGACATGATAAAGGCAATTCCATCATCCTCTTAGCATTATCCCAGTTTCAACCCGGGGTCCGCTTACTACTCTAACCGGATTTGGCTGAATTTTAGCTTTTCCACGGAGCGACTGCTTGTCTGACCTCCCCAACCTTGGAATATCGCTATCCCTTAGGGATAGCGATATTCCAAGGTTTAGACTAGTGTCAGTTTATTTAGAGGTAGGTACATAAGGCCCACTCGACGAACGCAAGACTTTCCACGCATTTCCTTTACTTGAAAGTCCTGCAGTCATTTTTTGACTAAGTAGGTGCCTAATTATGTTAGTTAGATACCTAATACCTCTAGCGATGGAAGATAACATCACAAGGAAACTATGATTAATGTTTACTCAGATGTAACGCCGAGGCACAATGCAATATGACACACTAGTTACATTTTATAAAAGTAAACATAATGTTACGTAGGTACTAGATCGATCATTAATTTTTTGAAACTATTCTTATTTAAATCACAAGGGATTAAAAAAAATGTTTTCAAAAGGAAAGTTCCCCAAAAAAGCTTCAGCCACCAGGCCTTTAACGACTCAAACTCAACCTAAAATATGCTTGAAAGTCGAACCACCACGGTGCTATCGTGTCGCGGGGTCACAGGAATCTACCAGAGAGTGGTATAATATGCGCAACCATACCGAGATTCAGTTACTTTTTCTACTCATGATTTAATTTGCATCATAAAGATCATCTACAACACAGAATATCTCTATATCCAAGAGAAATTTAATAAACGGGGCCGATATAAGTTTTTACTTGCTAAAAGCCGTAATTTCTGTAGGGAAAATGTAACACAAAAAAACAGAATTAATTAACTGCGCCTTTCATTATCGTTTCACCTTTTACAGCAAGCGTGGGTTAAAATATCCGTACCAAAAAGTTTACAGACAATATTGGCCGCTATTTTAAAGTTATCTGTTTATATATTTTTTTTGCGTTATTGACTGACTGGCAGACAAGGTACAGCCAAAACTATTATATGCGAGAAGCTGAAATTTGGCATGTATTTTCCTTGGGGACCATATGGGTGCACTAAGAAGGCATTTCTAGAAATTCCCCCGGGATCGGTCAGAAACGCTTAAGGGGCGGTACATATGTGACGGAAAATGCGTCGCTAACTATCGGTCGCGTAACGCCAAAACGAACAAATATATATAATAAAACATTCAACTTTTCACACCTAACCGATAACGCGTTAGTGCGTCAAGCGTACAGCGTCTGTTCCATTTCCGTCATCGCATTGTCGGTCGACGCGACGTCGCGCGCGCCACGCACCACGTGTATTTTGACTGATACATTAGACGTTTTAAAATTTCATATCACACAAACGTAACCGCACTTTAGATGCTGAACGCAGAAACTGACTATACGCGTAATGTGGCTAGCTAAGTCTAATTTGACGGAATAGACGCGACCGATGCAGATGCGCTCGACACATTTTCCGTCAGATATGTACCGACGTATTTGACGGAATAGACGAGACCGATGATACGCTCGACGCCTTTACTGTCAGATATGTACCGACCCTAAATGACAAAAAAATGTGCGTACATAGTTGCGGGTATCCTCAAGTAGTTAATATAGTTTATGTCTGGTTTCTGTCCAAGACTTTTCCCGCATGAGTGTCGGATATTTCGACATATGGGTGTAGGATGTGTTTTTCCGCCAAGTACAATCTTAATCAATTTTAGTATTTTCATTCATCATTATTCAGCCTTTCGCGTCTCTCGCAATGTGCATAACATTAGCATTAAAAGTCTTCAGGCTTTGACCAAGTTGGCCAACAATACCGCGCTGGCCAGACGGGTTGGTATAGGCACAGTGTTTGATATCGAGTAGTCCGTCTGTCCGCAAGGCTATATTTGCTATCATGGGCGTCGCCAAGGGAGGGCACGGGGGGCAGCTGCCTCCCCATAGAGAGTCGATAATCCCTACAATTTGTAGTTTTCTCAATACTTTTCTCACTTTCCATATCAACTTGCCTCCTCCTAGACCATCGGCTGGCGTACTTGCCCTCCCCTCCCCCCTCCCCTCCTAGACGATCGGCTGGCGACGCCCTTGTTTGCTATGTGTATTTTCGTTATTCTTACGACACCTACCTATGCAATGAAATGGGGGTGTCACTTTGTATTCTTAACCCGTCACCCTAAGACTATAGAACTGTTAATAAATCTGTGCCGTCACCATTCTTAAATCGTCCAAGTACATTTGAACTACCTACTTACATAATGAGTGGGTTTGCTTCTAGATAACAAAAAGATTTTCGTCAGACGGACGTATGATTCATAAAATCGTAAACCTGTTTGAGTCCTGTTTGATTGAGTCGTCAGCGCGTGAATGGAAGTGTAAAGGCAACATGTAGGTAAGTAGGTAGTTACCGATGAATAATAATTATCTGTGTCATTACCCTTGAAAACCGTTGTATCCAACTGCTATTAGGTATAAACGCGAAAGTTTGTGAGTATGAATGGATTTATGAATGTTTGTTACTATTTTACGCAAAATCTAATGAACGGATTTTGATGGTACTTTACATTTGGCAGTCACTAATGCCGATAATCGAATTCGAGTGAAACCACGGGCAAAAGCTAGTATTATAGAGGCATGTAAATATTATCTTAAATATTTTGCCTTATCAACAATCACATCAGTCAATTAGGTATTTTACTTTTTGAGGTAGCGCTATTACCACAGTCTAATAAATCTTTATACTGTGCTATTACTAATACCGTACCTGAATGCAATTAGTGTATATTGCAGTCGAGACAAAAAAAAACGAGTTAAATGCGAGCTTTAATAAAGATTTAAGTGAATGGATACATTAAAGACCAATCGAAATAAGGAGCCGACAGGAAACAACCATTTAAATAAAATTTGCCCCCCTATATTAAAATTAAATGTCACAAAAACTTGGCAAAAGGAATGAGAAACAGATAAATTTTGATCAATTTCTGAGGAAAAGGGATTAAAATTACAAAACTACTGAACTTTTAGGAAATCTTCTGTAGTACCGATTCGGCGATAAGCTTAGAGAAAATCAACTAGGTACTTACCTATCTTATGAATGCTAATTATTTTTTTCTTTAGAATGACTGGGTACTTGCGCATAAAGAATAAATTCTGAATTGTTTTGAACAAAAAACATACAATCAAAGGACACAAAGAAGGACACTCGAAACTACAATTTGTAAATCTCACAAAGCAGTGACGTAGGAAGGGGGGGGGGGGGCGCTGGCGGTCCGCTCCGGGTGCCACCCTTTTTGGAGTGCCACCCATCCAAAAAAAGGGGTGACACCCAAAACTCAACAGCTTTCAAAATATATAAAACAACATAGGCACTAGCTCAGCACTACGAGAGTTAGCCCAAAATTGTTACGTATCGACTAAAAAAAAAGTCATTCACCCACTTCCGCCCCGGGTGCCACCCAAGCTAGCTACGCCACTGTCACAAAGTGTTGTCTCGAACCCACGTCATACCTACGTGCAGTCGGTCAATAAAATCATAATAATAATAATTATTGCCACCTTGCAAAATATTTTTATAAATAATACTGCAGCAAATAATTTAAACACGAATGATGGCATAGATGCGTGACTGGAAGATAAGTTATAGATTGATTTACGTAAGTTTAAATGAGTCATAGTATATGCACGATTAACTCAGACTATTTTGTATGCATCTAGATCTGTTAAACAAATGCCAATTGTATTATTCATGCAAATTAATATTATGTATGAAGATATAATTTATTTGCGTTCGCTTTACAACTAGGGCTCAGCGCAGATGCATTACAAATAGGTGCATATAGGTATATACAGCACGCTATAATATACTGCAAGTGAAACCAAAAAAGGACAACCTTGAGCACATAAATACGTGTAAACCTGTACATGCTTTTTTTCTGGGACATCGCCGAATGTGCAACACGCATACAAAATTGCACTTTAACCTCGACAAATGTATGGGACAAATGATTTGTTTTCGCGATATACAGGGTGTCACAAGACCCATCACCAAGCCGAAGTCTACTCGTTGTGGACATCATGCCAAGTCATACTAACCAAAAATAATACCTGGGAAACGATATATTTTTTAAGTTTTCACATTTTTTAAACCGCAAAAAAGCGCGCGCGTGCAATGCTCGAAATACCTACTTATCCCTGGCATCTATAGAACATACTAGCGGGGTAAATGCATCGATTTTGTACCTAATTAGAAAAAATCTATACTAACTTTGAGCCTCAATATCTCCTACACCAGTAATTTCCCAGGTATGGTGCCGAAGTAAAAAATGTTCGTAATGATTGGTACAACATGGGATTTCAGTTTTACACCTTGTATACCTACGAGGTCACTGATCGAGGACAATATTTCCTTAGAAGGCTAAAGAAAGTAGAGACATTGTTTTGTAATAACTTGTTAGACCTTGTATATTTAGTGGCTTCACGTTTCATTCACACTGAGCCATCTACGACATTTTAGCTTCGCTTTTTAACCTATTTTTACATGCAAATGGGTAATGTTATGATGCTTATTGTTTTATGATTGTTATCTGTGTATTCAGAAGGCTGTCCAGGTTAAACAAACGCCAAAGTCTCTTGGGGCCTGGTTTATAGTTTTATATAGGCACTGAACCGGTAACCTGCGTGGTGGTAAAGTGGCACACTGACACAGGCAGTTTTGTTTACGTTTATGTATTTACTGTCTTTTTCGTGTAGGTAAGTATTTAAGTAATAGTATTGTTATGTGCAATGCCTTTTTTGTGTTCTTGCTTATTTACTACGCCAACTTAAGTATGTCAATTATAATATATTTTATGCTTCTAAAGACATCAATAGACAGAATGACATTATTTTAGTATTTTATTGAGTTGGGATTAAGTCCTTCGTATAAACATAATATAGTAGAGCTCTCCTAATTCGAGTCACAAACTTATTAGCATTCGTATATGATAATAATAATAATGATACCTATGTGATAATAATTGAATATAATAAAAAAGTTTCACTAATACTTGAAAATTAAATATTAGGTAAGTACTTTGTCTGGCACTGGAAAACTAACCGGCGAGCAGCAGCACACCAGAATAACAATGTTTATTCCTCAATTGAAAAAAGTGACCAAGGCAACTTGTCATCACCCAATAAAAAAAAAACAAAACAACTTTTTAAACCAAACCATTTTCCAGCCAAGGAGCACTTTACACAAACACTATAGCAGAAACCACATGTTTATCGTGTAAATACACAATAATAACACTGCACAAATCTAATTTAAATCACGAAAATAACGCACCAAAGACACAAATATATTTTTATATTTTCACAGATCTTTTTCTTTTTAAACCGGTATATTTTAAAAATAAGAACGCAGAATGGCACCTTGTATTGTATCTGTCAGTTTATCCATCGCACCGCGCGTTGTACGGTACGTTCGATGACACGACGCGGACGGCTACAACAGCTGTGGCATAGAAAACGGAATGCATCGCTCCACTGAGCCTAGTAACCGACTTAAGCGCAGGGCTGCCACTTCGCGATTGAGCTCCTTTTTAAAATTCTTTGCTTGATAGCAGACAGCTAGCTATTATTGTTATAGGAACATAAATGCTATAAAACTACTAGTTCCCGCCCACGGCCCCGCCTGCGTTGGTGTCAGCTGTCGCAAAATGTAGTTCATGTGTTATTCTGCTGTAAAGCTACATTAATACAAAGTTTCATCAAAATGATTGGTATGGATTTTGTAAATCTGTTTAGTCAGCACATAATTTTATATTAATCCTTCGCGTTGCAGTTTAAAATGTTATATTTATTTAGGTTCGTTCAGGATAGTAATCTGGAATTATTTATTTTATAATTCCAGATTGCCATCCTGATTAATTCCTAATTACCTATCATATGGTACGTACTGACTCACACGAACTGCCTGATAGACAAGACGTCATGTTTAATAGTTTATATCATGAACACGCGAATGTTGCCGAGCTTCTGCTGTAGTACCTAATCACTGTATTTTCTGTACCTACACAACATTGTAGTAACATTAATTAATAATTATCTGACCCACCAAAGGAACACACACAACGAAATTTTGCTACGATCATATAACATTATAGCAGCAAAATGTTATCAAAACCAAATCCACATTAAATTATTCACGGTTAGCAGAAAGATAAATACATTAACTAGAAAACGACTCGGTTCTCATCCAATATTTTGTAGAAAAGCTATGAAAAAAATTGTGAGATGTATTACTATTCCAAAAACCAACCAATGTTATACATTTGATTGAATATCTAGCCAAGTAACTACGAAACCTAGTGCTACATAATAAAACTGTTAACGAACGCGGAGTCTTTAATAAGACAGTACAATACACAACTACTTAAACTGCCAAGAGTGTTTCCGCGACAATACAACGCCATCACTTGACGTAATTAAAAAGCTAAATAAAGACCTCTTTACGCAGCAATTACGTTTCACGCTCCTTCCATTTGACTTTATTAAAACGTTTAAGCAACAGGAATAGCTACAGTGAGATAGAAATTCGTACTCATTAGTTCGCAAGTGTTTGCAATAACGTGCCGAATTAGCCATCATGTACAGTCCGGCCACACACAGTCGTAACCCCGATAGAACTTTACGAGCAAGCAGAAATAAACGTTAGCTGACCCACATATTACTTACCCCGATATTGACAGTTACTTTAATAAAAATGCTTTCTATCGATAACAGAACTTTTGTGACAGTATTTTATCACCCATGTTCAATATTATGTGAAAATTGATGATAAAATATTCTTGAAAGGATCGTTCTCGAAGTTATTCAGGAGTTACTTTAAAAACAAAAATGTTACACTTGGGTAGAAACAAATTCGAGTTAAGGCTCGTAGAAAAACACAGCTTGCAAGTAGCTTAAAAGAAACTCCGACATGTCTTTTGGTCACACAATACGTAAAGCATTAAGGCGCCGAGTACAGCTACTGAGTTGAGCTTTTAGCGTTAAAATATTTTTTAGAGGTATCTTTGTGATTTTTTTCTATCGATTAAAGTTAGTTGTATTATGTTTTCAACACAGTACTTAACTAGATTCTTAGAAGATATCCTGAAGAATATCATATATTTTTCAGATTGTGTTAACTGCATTGAATCATATACTTTAAAGCATTATAAAACTCGCGTTTAGCTCTTGTAGTCCCCTTAAGACAAAAAGTCCCTAAGCCTTAAGATTGTATCTATTGTAGGCTGACGATGATACGCACAGCATGCTGGTCGAATAAGCAACATGACTAGTATCTTTATAACCTGGCCAAACCTAAAATTACTCGAAACCGCGTATACTGCGTAAGGGTTTTACATCAACTATGGCGCTAGAATAGATTGCTATAGCGCAGGAGACTATAAACACTTAGGTAAACAGGCAACAGGACCAAATCACCGAAACAACAACTAGTACATGATACAAATGTAGTCAAAATAATTTGTAGAATAACTTTGCCAGTAAAGTTACAAGTGGGATACTCACGTGCACAGCTGTCTTTTAAACAGGCATAAATGTAATGTAATGTAATGTAAATGTGTGAAACACAATTATGATTATTTTGTATCTAATACCATTCAATAAGTACTCAAAAAGATACTAACTAGAACTACATGACGATGAAAATCATAAAAATATTTAGGTTTAATGATCAAAAAGTTATGTAGGTACCTATGTCCTTACACAAGAATTTCTTTGATCCACAAATAGCTTATTCCAATTAAATTGGTTCAATCATTTCCAAGATTGAAGACTTGTAATTTCCAATGGCGTGTCGTGTAGCGTAAACCATTTTAACACGTATAAATATGGAACTCATTTTAAATTGTCTTTCGGGATATTTACCACGTACCTTTGTTTAGGTTTAGAGTAACCGACATTTCGGCACTGTTGGCTGTTGCAAGCGCCATGTTCACGGAAGTTTAAATGACCACGAAATTTTAAATTTCTATATTATACATATGAGCAAGAACTTATATAAGTCAAGTGTGAATGGGCCAGGAGGAAGGGGAAGGCCTAGACGGAGTTCTCTGACCAGATTGGCTACATCCTAAAAAAAGGACAGGTTAGAAGTAGGTACCCTTAACCGAAGAGCATGCATGAGAAATTTGATGGGAGTGAATGAAGCAAGAGAGATATGTCAGGATCGTTGCAAATGGCGTTCCGTAGTCTCTGCCTACCCCTCCGGGAAACAGGCGTGAGTCTATGTATTATGTATGAATGTATGCATATGGAAAGTGGCAACCCTGTTATTAAGTGGCTAAGACTGTTTAAGTTGGCCTTATGTCAGTGAAAATATGTTAAGAAGGAAACCGCTTCAACGAATCTTATTCATTGTTAAGCGTCAAGGTTTTTGTTATTAAACAATAACAATTGTTATTCGGCAATTTTGAGATTACTTTGGGTGATTTATATGAGATTAGAAGCCTTAATTATTAATAGGCGTTGTTGATTTCTGGTTTACAAAGGTTAAAAAACAACTGTCAGCAGGGTAAATTTTAGGCAGGTTTCAAAATCGGCATATAAGAAAGAACTTACATGTAAGTAAGTATACATAGCCACAAAGGTACAAATTATATTCATTTAATAAGCTAAACAAAAACACTGTCTGATCTGCATAAGTATGCGAAAGCTCATAATTTTTTTCAGATTTGTATTGAAACCATATCGCGCTTTATATTGTTTTAGTTCGGCAAGACCTCCCAAAAGGTTTTAGCCTTAACTGAGATACAAAGAAAAGAGCCTGTAATAAAAGAAAATAAGGTCCTGATATAAGGACAAATGTGTTTTGAAAGGCCAAATTTAAGGAATACTCAGCGAGTCCATCTAGATAAGACATTCTTATAAGACATTCTTTAAGCTACATACCCAAGGAACTCAGTGAGGCAGAGCAAAGTATAAAATTTGCCTTTATATTTGAAAAAGACAAACCTACATAATTTTTTCAGCGTATTGTTATTTCTACATAAATTTCCTTTTAGGCGTCGTCGGTTTATTTCCTGGTATCGCGATGTTTTGGGAATTGTAATCTGCTTAATCATAGATACCTACTCGTCTAAAGGCCTGCCATACACCAGGCGCGGTCCGAAGGGGGGGGTCACAGGGGACATGACCCCCCCCCCAAAATCTAAGGCCAAATTGAAAAATCCCAAAAATTTGCCAAATAATAAAAGGAAGTTTCTAGCTATCCCTAAACGATTAAAGATAATGCAACTTTTCCTTTAACTGCTGGTCCAGAAATATGAAACCTGTTGTGCATAATTGAAACCTATTCCAAACGAAAGTACTAACCATTTATTGCAACTTTTACTATGGGGCCAAATAAATCTATAGTAGTAAAAAAAGATACAGGGTAACAAAAGTATTAAAAAGTTTGGACTTTTTATCACTTAATCATAGGTTTTGTTTGTTTTAAACAGATTTAATGGAGATTACAGCACCTAAAAATAGGACGTAGGATAGGATAGGTAGGATTCAAAATAAAAAATAATATAACCGAGACAGATAAAATGATTCCCTGCTGCAATAGATAGGGCGCGGGAGGGACGCGGAGCGGGGACGCTAGCGACTTTTAAATACGTGCCGGTTCAATAAATGATTATAAAAATCCACATTTTTTAAAAACGTTTGTTACCCTGTATCTTTTTTTTACTGGGTTAGATTTATTTGGCCCCATAGTAAAAGTTGCAATAAATGGCTAGGACTTACGTTTAGCATAGGTTTCAATTGTGCAGAAGGAGTTTCAATATTGTTTGGGCCAATCGGTTGCATTTTCTTTTATAGTTTGCTGACATCTATTGGTGTTTTTATGAACTACGAACGATGGCCAAAATAACTTGGAAATGACATCTAGTTTACAAACAAGGACCAGAACTACGTAGTTTTCTTATAATCGATATCGATCTTCTTATTGTCAAGAAAGTATCTGAATTCTATTCCCATTTTTTAAATGTTCCTGCTGCCACTGTCGTTACAGAGTATCAGCTATGGATTACAAAGTGGAAACGGCAGGTCACAGAAAATTCTGATACGAAACCTAAGTGTGTAGTTTCTACCATCGAAGTTTGTGATGATGATTTATACCCAAATATAAAGACATTTCTCAAAATTCTGGCAACTCTTCCCATATACCTAAGTGGTGTGACAGTAGACCAAGGGCGTTGCCAGCCGATCGCCTAGAGGGGGGGGGGGTAGGGGCAAAACGCCAGCTGATGGCCTAGGGGGGGGGTTGAGTCTCTAGGAGGGGCAGCTGCCCCCTCCCTCCCCTCCCCTCTTGGCGACGCCCATGCAGCAGAACGATCCTTTTCTACGCTTAGGCGTGTAAAAACGTGGTTGAGACGTTGAGAGCTAACATGTTACAAGAGCGATTAACAGGTTTAGCTCTTCTAAACATTCACCCGGAAATAGTACCAGAAGTCTCGAATATCACCCGATTCGCAAATACAAAAAAACGACTTCCTTTTGTTTTATAGGTAATATTTTATAAAATAAAATTGTGTCTTGTGCAATAACGTTTATATTATTCCAGAGGGTCTAGTACAAGTTTTGTAGGACATAATGATAGTGACGATAGACTAGTCAAAGGGAACAATTTTCATACATATTTTCCTAAATGCGTCTCTATCGATCGCTACTCTCCGTTAGGGGCGCTTTTTGAAAATGTATGGAAATTTTTTACGTCGACTAGGCTATCGTCCACCGTGACGATCGAGTGCAAAACTTGTACTAGACCCTCAGATACCCATTTTTTATTAGTGTAGTAAGTGACCCGCTCCAAAATTTCAGGCTGCGACCGCGCCTGCCATACACAATTACAATTTTAATTATCTAACGAAATGTGAAATCTCTCTGAAAGGAGACGGATTAAGAATACAAAGTGTCACCACTCTAAAGGAAAATACATGAAGGCAATAGTACCTTTTAGGGAATGGACGAAAGACTTGAAATCCAATTCTACACAAACCCATCTGGCTAGCGGGGTACCTAACCTACTTAAGAAGCACAAATCCTTCAATTGACCCACAATGCTATTGCGACGCAAATTAAAAGAGACTTATTCCAGCTCTTAACTCTAGTGAGGTATTTTGTGAACTTCATAAGTCATTTTCCCACGAAGACAAAAATGCATTTGAGAGGGGCTTGAGCTGTGCTACAAACATGCCTTCAACGCAATGAGCTAGTTGCCTAGGGCCAATCAGCACAAACCACGCTGAATGCCCCATTTCAAGATCAAATCCTTAAAGAACTGGAGTGAAGCCATCTGCGCGCTGAACTTCGATCCTTGTCCTTCATTATGGAAAAAGTTCATCATATTTCCTTGGCAATGAAAAACATCATCCCTTCAATAAAAATGCCTCAAATACTCGCGCCGGCTGCAAGGAGGCTTGGGCATGGGCTACTCAAAAGACGACTATTATTTACTCGAGAAAAAATCATAAAGCGGCAATTTAAAAAATTATAACTACAATGAAATTTCACAGAGGGCTACATACTAGTAAGCATGTATCCCGTATATTGAGTGTTAATCCTACGACAATTTTCAACGTTAATATTTGTACCTAAAGGATGTTGCTTTCGCAAAAACTACTCATCGGATTTTGATGAAACTTTGCAGTAATTTAACTTATAAGTACATCACGATCGAGCATTGACTTCTTTTGTCACTCATATGGGTGGAGCCGAAATCAAAAACTAAATAGTGAATACAAAGGCTTACTACAAGAATACTATAACGATTATCATAGAACCTCCACGAAGATATTTTTCTATAACATTATAGCTAGCTAATTCGCTGTTAATCTTTCCTCTTAAACTGATTAACATAATAGTTATCTTTTATTACCAAGTCTTTAAATAGAAATAACCCTGCAAATGCTATTTATATTTGTTCATTGTCACCCGTTTCTATGCAACACGACGAAGGAAAATGATAAAATGCATAAGTATTATCTACCATCTAGCCCGCATTAGAACACGATTCAAAATTCTCCAACAAAGAAAACACATTTCATGATAAATTAACGGCTTCAAACAAAAATTCGATATCTATTAAATTTTACCCCTTGGGTGGTAGGTATAATGAAGTTGTTCCTTACTTACCATTATAGGTAGGTACCTATGTACGCTTCAAATGTCATGTCTTTAGCATTGGTAGCACAGACATAGATCTACATAGATAACGCAAATGCATGCACTTCGCGTGTCTGAACTCCGACCAAGCGTCGAGCTTGGTCGCTACTAACTTCAGTCCCCGCGCGTCCGTTTTACCGTTAAGTAAACTTTATTCACATTACGTTGCCGCGTTTGCTTCGGACGTTTGATCTGACGTTGTGTATTAGGAGACGATGAATATCGCACAAGCGATACTGTCGCGCATCGCTTCGACTTCGTGATACAGGCAACGTCACAGTAGGTATTAAAAAGTCGGCACGCTTGGTTTCAGTATAAGTGTATAATCTATGATACAAATCGTGATAGTTGCGTTATCTATGTAGATCTATATCTGTGATTGGTAGCCTTCGACACCTAGGGTCGTTTCGCCTGTTCGCGTCCATCGACCTATTCGCGTCCATTTTACGGACTTCCCTTTAAAATTCTCGAAAATAAGTATACTAACACACTAATAAAATGAAAAGTCAGTACCGCTAATACCTCAACGTATAAGAGACACGCACAAATAGACAAAAGTTCCGTGCGCCCAGCTAATCCTGTTTACAAAATTAGTTAATCTCGGTTGTTCAACAAAAGAGTGCAGATGCGCGGGATATAAATAAAAAAATAGTGTGTAGTGGCGTGTTTGACGGTAAGTATTTTATTGTTTTATGTGAATTTTAGGATTCATAGCTGTTTCTAGACATTAATAATGAAAAGACGAATAGTATGAATAATGAATTAGCTTGTTTTTTTTTTTTTATAGTTAACAATTAAAATAAGGTGAACGCGAATTACAACACCGAATTTATAAAACTTCCACTTTGTGTCCACAATGGACGCGAACTCGTCCATTTATGATTTCTTTAGTTGTTTATTTTTATGTGATTAAAATATGAGAGAGAAATTGGGATTTTATTTATTTTAACATTAATAGTATGCAATTGTAATGACCAATTTGCGTCCACATTATTATGATTGTAATAAAAGATACAATCGATATAATAATCAATCACAAGTGGACGCAAACTATACCTGCAAGGGATAATATTATAGCAAATTGCGCCCATTTTTTCATGAAATAGAAATTATCGCATAAATACATTCTATAAATATATTTTTTTTCTAATTTAAAATGCATTTTTGATTAAGACTGAGTTTAAAATTCAATTATTACATTTAATTTCTTTTATTCCAAATTTTTTCTATTCAAAATGAGTTCTTAGGAGGCAAGAAAGAAGAAGGAAAAGAAAAAAATACAGAAGATGATTAAATAAAGAAAGCGTTTAGTGATATTAGTGAAAAATTATGCTATTCCGAAGACCACAATATTGGACAAGATGTATCGTTATTTTTTTTATCTTTGATTTTAAGTTCCATAAATGTTGAGAACAATAAATAGTTATTTATAGTTTCTTTAGTGTGATTTAATAATGATAATAATGTTGATATTTTTATAACTTTAATCTTAAATGTAGAAATTGTTAAAAGCCAATCTTTCTTTAGATTGTCTTAACAATATCACCCCTATATTCCTTCTCTAAGCTGGTGGACGCGAAATGGTCCACAGGTGGACGCAATTAGGATTTTCTAGACGCAAACTGGGTAAAGTGCCAAATCTTGAAGTTTGTCTATTTAAAAGAAAAACACAACAATTTTCAAACATAACTGAAAGTTAATATTAAAATAGACTATATAATGAACGCATTACATAAATTTTTCAGTGAATCAATTTGCTGCAACATTTTTATTTTCTCCTTCTTGCCAACTGCACTAAATGGACGCGAACAGGCGAAATGACCTGAATGAATTTTACCTCGGATGGCGTATTAAAAAATCTTCGTAAGTGTGTGCCTACGCCATTGCAGGTTCTTACGTTCTTAGCTTTAGTAATGCACTAGAATAGTATTATATTATCTGTGGTAATGCTTTGGCAATTTAATGGCTTTGCTGCGAGACATCAAAATAGAGCCTAAACTTAGTAAATACAAGAGATTTCTATAACTTGACATATCCTGACAACTCAGGTCATACTGGAGATGTCAAGTTATAAAAGTAGGTCCAGATTGAGAAAGTTACAGTAGGTATCATGAGTAATCTGCATAAAAAGGACGTCATTCCGATACGATGGCTTTATTTGCAAATTTTTATGTGATTTTGTGAAGTGTTTACGGTTTTGGTGACACATACATAATATGATACATACACACACCAAATGCAGTACACACACAACTAATGCTCTTAAGTCTGCAAGGCTCTGCATCCTGTTCTTACATTTTATTTTATAGTGGTATGCGTAATGCGTATCTCCACAGAGAAAATAAGGTTTACCTAAGTGGTGACGTCACTTTTATCCGTGCACATGCTGACGTACTTTCTAAGAATGATGCTTCTACAGTAAAGAGTAGTTGTGTGAGATTTAGTACATTTGTTTATTTATATGGTCTGTTTAATATTTAGATGATTGTTCCGGACGATTGCGAGTTCTGTCAGTTACATTTTGACTCTAGCTTAAGGCTAATCGGCTCTATCTATAATACATAGTAGAAAATAGACATGAATGCGGATAGTCTTGAAAGTTGTCAAATAATTACTTGTGACTAATCACATACAAAAGAGTAACGAGAGAGAATATGGATTGCCGTCTATGACCCAGTGATAGTCACTGAAACATAATCAGCAAATTGTATGTAATTTAATATAATGTCTACTGACAAGCGATAGCAAAATGAAGCGGCGATAGCCCAGTGGTGAACGTAACGGACTGCCGAGACGATGGTCTCGAGTTCGATCCCCAGGTACCCCGGGTACACACCTCTGACTTTTCGAAATTATGTGTATTAAAAATGTTAATTATCACTCGCTGAATTATGTCCCCGGTAGATGGCAATAGGCTCGCCTCCTATTACATTGGGACCGAAACATAACTGGCGAAGTGTAGGTAGATGTGTAAAACAACTTTGGGTTGTTTCCGTTTTCAACTCATGTTTTCTACCCACGAGCTAAAATTAATAATAAACATTCCGTTTTCAACCCATTACAAAATTGTACAAAAAAGATGTTTTCAAATATTCCGTTTTTAACCCGGTGGCTAATTTAAGGTAGGATCAATAAAAAAAACAGTTTTGACGTTGATAAAAATATTTATTAATGCACTACAGAAAGTGAGTAACTGAGCTTAAGATTATCTAGAATTAACAAATTAAACAAAATATAGATAACAATAGAAGTCAAAATCGATTAAAACTTTCTATAAAATATGAACCACTAAATATTTTAACAGAACATATCAATATGAAAAATATTCCATCTATGCTACATGGAATATTTCCGCATATATTATATAATATTTATTATTGGTAATAAAAAATAGTAGAAAAACACTCATATCTTAAATAGAAAAAATACAAATCACATTATAGCTTTTAAAACACCCACCACTAATGTGCCAATAATTTTAAATTTAATATTCTATTCTAAAGTATTTGAGACTTGATGAGTCTGAAGAGTATTAAATAAGTGGATTTAGTTTTATTTAAAAGAAGGCAGTATACCAAAGGCGTCACGCTGGTTGTAGTATTAGTGCTTCCCATTTCCCATGTCACCATGAACGACTTAAAATTGCATGAATGGATTGATGCAACATTTAAACGTTCCATCTCCGAAAAACATAGAAAGTTGACTCGTTCGACCTCTAGCTTCTTGTGTTGCAAAAGCAATTATTCTATTGCTGCTATCTTCCTTATATATCTATCTATACTAATATAATAAAGCGGAAGAGTTTGTTTGTTTGTTTGTTTATTTGTTTGTTTGTTTGTTTGTTTGAACGCGCTAATCTCAGGAACTACCGGTCGGATCTGAAAAATTCTTTTTGTATACGATAGCCCAGTTATTCCGGCAGGCTATAGGCTATATAACATAACGCTTCGACCCTTTGGGGCCGGGCAAAAGGCTAAAAAGGCTAAAAGATAATGTCGGCTAATCTCAGGAACTAGCAGTCGGATTTCAAAAATTGTTATTGCCTATGATAGCCCAATTATTCCGAAAGGCTATAGGCTATATAAAATTACGCCACAACTGATAGGGGCCAGACAAAAATAATAAGATGGTCAGACGAGAAGGGGGAGGGTTGGGTCAAAGGCAAAAAAAGGCTAAATGAATAGGATACAATCTATATGGGTATCGTTTTCAGCATTTTCGGGACACTGATTAATAATATGAAATTTATTTAGTGATCCAAGATGGCGGACGGGAAATCAAAGATGGCGGATGGGAAAATTTTTAAAATCAATATGGGTATCACCTTCGATATTTTAAGGGGTGGGGAATCGAAATACAACATCTATTTCGTGATCAAAGATGGCGGGTGGGCAATCAAAGATGGCGGATGGGAAAATTAAAAAAAATCAATATTGGTATCGTCTGCGATGTTAAAAGGGATGGAGAATCCAAATATAACATCTATTTCGTGATCAAAGATGGCGGAAGGGATTTAAAAAAAAAAACAATATGGGTATCGTCTCCGATGTTTAAAGGGATGGGGAATCCAAATACAACATCTATTTCGTGATTCAAGAGGGCTGATGGGAAATCAAAGATGGCTGATGGGAAAAATTTTAAAAATCAATATGGGTATCGTCTCTGATGATTTAAGGGATGGTGAAACCAAATACAACATCTATTTCGTGATCAAAGATGGCGGATAGGAAATCAAAGATGGCGGACGGGTTTTTTTTTTTAAAGTCGATATGAGTATCGTCGCCAGTATATAAAGGGATGGGGAATCCAAATCCAACATCTATTTCATGATCAAAGATGGCGGATGGGAAATCAAAGATGGCGGATGGGAAAGTTTAAAAAAATCAATATTGGTATCGTCTGCGATGTTAAAAGGGTAGGGGAATGCAAATACAACATCTGTTTCGTGATTCAAGATGGTGGATGGGAAATCAAAGATGGCGGATGGGAAAAATTAAAAAATCAATATGGCTATCGTCTCCGATTTTTTAAGGGGTGGAGAATCCAAATACAACATCTATTTTGTGATCAATGATGGCGGATGGGTTTTTTTTTAAATCAACATGGGTATCGTCTCCGATGTTTAAAGGGATGGGGAATCCAAATACAACATCTATTTGGTGATTCAAGATGGCGGATGGGAAAAATTTTAAAAATCAATATTGGTATGGAATGCAAATACAACATCTGTTTCGTGATTCAAGATGGTGGATGGGAAATAAAAGATGGCAGATGGGAAAAATTAAAAAATCAATATGGCTATCGCCTCCGATATTTTAAGGGGTGGAGAATAAAAATACAACATCTATTTCGTGATCAAAGATAGCTGATGGGTATTTTTTTTAAATCAATATGGGTATCGTCTCCGATGTTTAAAGGGATGGGGAATCCAAATACAACATCTATTTCGTGATTCAAGATGGCGGATGGGAAATCAAAGATGGCGGATGGGAAAAAATTAAAAAATCAATATGGGTATCGTCTCCGATATTTTAAGGGATGGAGAATCCGAATACAACATCTATTTCGTGATGAAAGATGGCGGATGGATTTTTTTTTTAAATCAATATGGGTATCGTCTCCGATGTTTAAAGGGATGTGGAATCCAAATACAACATCTATTTCGTGATTCAAGATGGCGGATGGGAAATCAAATATGGCGGATGGGAAAAATTTTAAAAATCAATATAGGTATCGCCTCTGATGATTTAAGGGATGGTGAATCCAAATACAACATCCATTTCGTGATCAAAGATTGCGGATAGGAAATCAAAGATGGCGGACGGGATTTTTTTGTAAAGTCGATATGGGTATCTTCTCCGATGTTTTAAGGGATGGCGAATCCAAATACAACATCTATTTCGTGATCAAAGATGGCAGATGGGAAATATGATAATATAAAAAAAGTTATTATTGGTGGTGAAAAAGTGGTAGTGGTATTTGATGTTCGATGCAGATAATGGCTATGTTCAGTGGATACCTCTCCTACGGAACCCTTTATGGGTGAGTCAGACTTGCACTTGATTTAATTATTTAATAGCCATAGTATTTAATAGTATTAGTAATTGCATCATATCCCTAGATCAGTGATCTAACCATATCACTCATATACCACCTTCTCATCTCCTTACAATAAGTTAGTTTTTCTACCCTAGAAATAATTTATAATAATAATAATAATAATAAATCTTTATTTCAGAATACTTAGTTCCATATTACAATAAAATCCAAAGAAACTTATTTCTAACTTAAATACTAAGAATTATTACTTAAAAAATAAGTTACGCAGCTATTTGTAACCATTTATTATACATGGAGCTGGTACACAGTCGGTCAGCCAGTTCCTTTACGATGCTATTGCTACACGTACCAACCCGCTTGATAAACATAGCGATTCGATTTCTTTGTATGGCATTAAACGTGTTCAGTCTTGCTTCGGCAAACATTCCGGAGGCGCTACAGTATGGAGCAAAACCCATTAGGTGCCTGTAGATGTTATTGTACTGAACACGAATGCCATCCAAAGATCTTCCCGTATACCTAGTCCAGAGTTGGCACGTGTAGAAATTTTGACAATATGTTGTAAATAAATGGTTTTTAGTCTGTACATCGGCCTTAAAAAATCGTCTCGCTAACATATTACCTACAACTGAGAGCGCCCTACGTTGTCGATCGATATCAGCATCATCTTTCATGTCCGATGTTAAGATGTGGCCAAGGTACTTGAACCTCCCAACCACCTTAACATTCTGTCCTCCTATCCACACCGGCGGGACGTTCTGAGGACCTCTACCCGATCTAAATATCATCATTTCAGTTTTATTTGCGTTATATAGTAAATCATGTTTTTTAGCATATTGCTCACAGATCGCTAACAGTTTTCTTAGACCCTTGATCGAGGGGCTGAGGAGGACCATGTCATCAGCGTAACTCAGGTTATTGACATATCTGTCACCAAGCCTGAGCCCCACCGGCGTCCTGCTCAGCTCCCCGATCAAATCGTTTATATAAAGGTTGAAGAGGTCAGGAGAGGTCAATCCACCCTGCCTAACTCCGCTTGATAGTTTATAACTGTCCGACATAGCAGACCCCCACCTGACATTGTTAGACTGATTAGTATACCAATACCTAATCAGACCAACAATGCCAGTCTGTACGTTACTGTTGTCTAGTTTCTCCCATAGCAAGTCGTGATTGATGGTATCGAAAGCGCGACTTAGATCCAGGAAACAGGCGTACACGCTTGTTTCCTGGCTTACATACTGCGACACGACTTGTTTCAGAGAGAAAATAGCCATATCAGTTGATACTTCAGGGCGAAACCCAAATTGCCCATCATTAATGTTCAAGGATGGGCTCAACTTTATATGTATTAGACGTTCAAGTACCTTGGCCACAGTGGTTGCCAGAGAAATGGGCCTATAATTGGACATGCTCGATGTATTACCTGTCTTATTTTTAATTATAGGTACAACTAACGTACGAATCAGATCAGCCGGCAAGTACTGATGTCGCGAACAAATATTGAAAAGTTGAGCCAATACGTCAGATATATGCTGTCCTGCATACAACAAATGCTCTACGCTTAGTCCATCATGACCCGGGGACTTACCATGCCTCATTCCTCTAAGTACATCTATTACATCATCAGATGTGACATTAAATATCTCCTCAGACCTAGTCTTTCTTAATGAAACACCCATATGCGCCTGCATATTGCTAATCTGTGAGACATCAAAATGCGTTCGGAACTTATTAGCAATAGACTTTCCATCGGTCTCCCCTTCTACACTAACTGGTGAGCTACTCTTAGGGTTTAGCTTTTTAACTTCCTTCCAAAAGCCAGTGAAATTTTTTGACGATGCTTGAAGAGCCAAAATTTCCATCCTAATCTTCTCCTGATTATTATGTACATACTTCAGTGCAGATTTGAAGTCCTTTCGGGCAGCACGCATTTGCTCGTAGTAATATCCCGAGCAAGGCCTACCACACATGTTCCATTCTAAGAATGTTTGTCTAGCCAGGACGTGGTGATGTCTTACATGGTAGTTCCACCCTACAATATTACGTTTATGGGTATCTTTACAGGTATATGAGCGCTCAGCAGCTGTCTGCATTATCTTCACTATGTTACAATAGTATAAATCAATTATTTCTGTATGTTTCTTATCTTTACATATATAATCCTTACATGACAAATTAAAATAATTATTATCTAACAATAGAGAAAAATTCTCAGTACAGAATTCACAGTATTTATCACATTGGTCCTTATTCCTAATACCCCATCTGTACTTAAAATTGCAGTCAGTCCCGTTATTTATAATCAGACTTTTACAAATAATACTATTAAACGTTACCTGTATGACTAGTGGAAGGTGATCGGATAGGTACGCGTCGTATAGCACGTGCACACCACATACCGCAGTCTCGGCCGCCGCGGACACAAGACAGTGGTCAAGCCACCGCTGCGAGCCTGTCGCGTCACTAACATATGTATATGTGTTTACTTCTAGTTGCTTATGGTCTAAACACGATAATAACTCCTCAGCACAATAGTCCGACAGCTCTTTGAAAAACCTTGTCCCTGGGTGAGCATTAAAATCCCCTAGCACGAAAACGCTTTCTATCTCCGCACTGTCAATTACCGCACTAATATTAGCGAGACACTGTGACATTTCCAGCAAATTTTCCTCACAGTCGGTAGGCATATATACACTAAACACTAATATACTCCTATCACCACGCACAAGCTTAACCGCTACCATCCTATCATTGTTGCAGGGCACTATTTCCGCACTGGTGAATATTCTTCGGTCCCATAAGAGAGCTACTCCTCCATACGGCCTCCCTCGTATAACTCCTTGTTCCGTGTCGATGGCAGATATACCATGGCTACCGAAATATCGGTCAATTGTACTTAATATTCCAAGGTCATGTGGGAACAACCACGTTTCTTGAAGCGCAATTACTTGATGATTGATACATAGCTGTGTAATTTCTTGTATACATCTTTTCAGCGATCTACAGTTGTACGAAACAAGCTTTATAGTTGTACCATCCATATTAATTATCGATATTATTTGCGTTAGCTGATGGCTCGGCTACAAACAGTGTTTGGTTACGGGTTCGATTACGCTCCCAGTATTTCCTAAATACAATATTGGCGGGCCAGAACCGATCGCCATTATCGTTCAGAAATAAGTCAATACTGCTTAAAGGTACAACCACTTTAAAAGCATTGAACTCTTTGTTTATACTATTTATCTTGTTGACTTGTACATCTAATTCTGTCTTATGTTTGATAAATGCTTCGATGTCTTTTGAAGTTGTATCTATATAATGCACTCTAGACACATAGAGCGATATTGTTCTGTCTGCGGCCTTAAAGTTAAACTGCTCCAAAGGTTGAGCGAGCCCTCTCCTATTCTGTATTTTATGGCGCTTATGTTCCACTGTTTTCCAACCATCCTTAGTCGTGTTGCTGTTCGTAGTGCCATTTCTTATTACAGCATCTCCAATAGTACACTCAATCCTATCACCTAATATAATTTCACTGGACTCGCACGACTCGGGCTCGAACCCGCGCTGCACGTAAGGCCTGCCGCCTCGCGGCCGCCGCGCTATACCCGCATACGTCGCTGTGTTGTCGCTCGCTGGCGCGCCTGGCGCGGTCAGCTGGCGCGGCGCCGGCTCGTAGTCGCGCGCGCTCGCCCCCTGCCCGGCTGACCGTTTGCCGAATGCTTCACTCGTCATTGGTAGCTGCTGCATACTTCGGGTCTCGTTCTCTGCGCCCGACTTTGGTTCTAGCTCCTCACTGATACTGTTATCAGTATTCCTTGTATTTTGTCTCAGTATTTCTTGTGTAATTTTAAGGTCATTTTGCAGTAGTTTGTCTTGAACCAACTCTTTTAATTGCTGTATTTCGGTCTTTAATGATGTTATCTCAGTCGGTGAAGGTTGCGATAAGGTCTCAGACGTTTCTCTACGTATACTAGCAACTTCTTTTTTGAGCAGCGACATTTCTTTCAGGAACGTAGTCACATCTATGTGATCAAAGGTGACTGGTGGCAACTTGTTGAGATCTTTCGCTACAAATACTGGAAGACATTCCGGTTCCGTTTCCTTAATTATCTTAATAATATCCTGCATACTCTTCTGCTGATTACCCTCTTTTCTTCTTGTAATCTTTCGCGACGGGGCCAAGAGTTGAACTACGAGTTGTCTGGCATTCTCTATGTCCAAGTCAGAAAAAGCACTCATGCATATTTGTATTATTGCAGTCTCGGCAAGTGTATCCACTTTGTTGCATACAAAAGCTAATAGCTCATTGATCACGACATTACACTCAATACATTTTAGGTTCATGTCACCACGAACGCCTCGTTGCGGTGATCGCGACATCGCGTCGCTCACGCACACAGCGTGCTTTCCTGGTTAGCAACAACTAATAATAAAATTGTATTTTATTTATGATGTCCAATGATCACTCCACTTTCACCTCTATTATACTCATAGCTAAATGTCTATAAAAGTCAATTTTGCATTCACTGGTTGAATAATATTATTATCGAGGAATATTTATTTTAACCAAAATTCCACGAATTTCGCGCCCGATTTTTATGCAGGTGTTCGTTTTAGCGTTGCACGTGCGCGGCCACGATGACGTCACAGGCATTTTCGATTTAAAATATACGGAGCAATTTTATTTAAAAAACAATACCGCATCGCGCCGCGTCCGAACACGGAATGCATGGCAAAACAACTTTGCCTAGCAATTAAGAGATTAAACACTGATGTTCTTGGTAACTTTGTTCTGAATAAGTTGGAAAAGAGTTAAAAATTAATATGAAATGTAAATACATTAAAAAGGCGATACGGAGTTCGCCGGGACAGCTAGTCTCTTAAATACTAGTCTTGAAACATTTTGATTTTTATTTCGAGCATCGAAAAATGTCCTTTTCTTTTATTAGAAAACCTTCTTCTTCGTAGATCTGTTGAACAGGACGACCGTTGGAAGATTTCACTTGTTCTTTTATGTTATTCATTGATTGCTTAATTATGAGTTTGTTGGTATTAGGTTGACAATTATTGTTGTGTTCACTTGTTTTAGTAATCACACTGTCCAATCTTTTTATCATTCCAAAGCAAGAAGGCGCCTTTGCACATCGCCATGTAATGGTATTGTCCTTAATGGTTCTTTTCTTATATTTCTAGAATTCTCTACCACCACAAACTAAAACTGGCTTGTTTCTCTTTGATAAAGTAAAATAAAAATCTTCACCGACTGTACTAACATCTTTACTGGTACTTGGATTTTGCATTTTAAATGTTTTAATATTATCTACAAAACAGGTACCACTTGTGATTTGCCAAACGAATGACGCCACAGGTACTCTTGCACTAAATTACAAGTAACGATATTAAATAGGTTACGATATTTTTTCTGTCTGTACAAAATAATGATAAAATGTAGTGGGTTGAAAGCGGAATAAATTTTAGGTAGAAAACGGAAAAAAAATTATTTCTATTGCGGGTAGAAAACGGAATAAGAATTGGGTTTAAAACGGCAAAAAATATTCGTGGGTTGAAAATATGGGTTGAAAACGGAAACACCCCAACTTTGCCTAACCCTTCGGAGATAAAGGCGTGAAGTTATATAGTAAATATTATGTCTACTGAATGTGTTCTAGTTTATCAATTAATACATCATCATCATAGTATCGAATTCGTACCTACTCGTAATGGTTTCCTTTCTAAAATGTTAGTAGCCATTTAGTTAATTACATAGGAAACAATAGCAAATACAAAGTTTGGGTTGAAAATGAAAAAGAAAACGATATAGACCAATTGAGAAAATACGGTTAGCATAAAAAAACGGATCGTTAGAACGGGTTGGAAGTAAACAAATTCATTTGATGATTTTGGATTCCAAAGCTTTTTTTATTTTATCCCATTACTCTCTTTTCTTTTTTCTAGATTTATCAAAACAAACTAAAAGTCTACTTTACTCTCTCAAATCAGATTCACCAACACAACAGATAGATACCTAGACAAAGTAATATTAATTTCATACCGATAAAGCTATGGACGGTCCAATACACAGTGCGAGAAACATTTCTAACTCTGTTCACAAAGTTCCCGAACATAATAATGAACCCGGAGAACACTATTGTTCTAAGCGGCAGATGCGGGTGAACGCGCGTTACTACTGGAAACCATTTCGGCACACATTTTGAAGAAAATGTTTACATACTTGTCTCCCGTCAGTGGGGCAGATAAAAATGATATGTATCTTCAAAAGTACGGTCCGCAAATTATAAGATGAAATTATTAATCTTAATTTTTAGAGCGAATTTCAAATGTGACGGGACAGAATTCTTTATTGAATACAAGCTTTTGCCCGCCGCTTCGCGCGCGTTAAATTCGGGGTAACACAAATCTACTTTCAGTCTCAAGATATGTGAAGACTCTCCTGATTATTCTAAAGACTTCAGAAACTCTATGGGGTACAAAGTAACTCGATCAGTATCCATGACATTATCTACCATTATCTACTGAAAGGTACATAATAACATCACAATATATCTCTATAAACATTTTCGCAGTTTTAATATTAGTAGGGACAATCGTTTCAGCCGTTTAAGCTTATTATATAATTATTATAGTTTATATATGCGAACAATTTTATGTAATAGGTCGGGGCAAAAGTATTTTATTATTTCGAATGTATTATTAGTAATCAAACCTCTTTGGCTGTTCTGAATGTAACTGGCTGGTTTTTCAACGTGCACAATATGACATTATGTATGCCGTGAGAGTACTGACAGATATGTTAGCACATGCGCAACACTCAATTATTAGCGCATGCGTTCTTACTTCCAAGAGGTAAATTTGTGCCGTACAAACTTCTACCCTCCCTACAATCCCTCCCAGTTTAATTTTTGCTACTTATGGTAGCCTATGTCCGTCTCCATGGTCCAATATATCTTTATATTAAATATCAACAAAATCTGTTCAGCCGTTTTAGCGTGAAAACGGAACATACATACATACATACACACTTTCAAATTTATAATATTAGTAGGGACTAGCTTCTGCCTTTTTTAATAAAACCAGATGACATGTGTGCCAAATATACAAAAATTGTCTCCTATTTGAGCTCACGAGGCTAGGATTTTATTTTGTTGATAATAAATTGAATAACTCCTAAATACATATATCAAAATCAGGTCAGCGGTTTAGCCGTGAAAGACAGGTTTCGCATTTATATAATTTGTATGAAAGATTGGATTTAAATTATGTCATTAGCACATGTGTATAACATCGCCCCCTCGTATTCTTGTAAATGGAATTATTTTACAATATGCCGCGTGCTTCATGTTTATTTTTAAATTGACTTGCAGAATTTTATATGCGTTCCATTTGGTTTGTCTGGAGGTAATCTTAATATATAAAATCTTTGCGTTACTGACTGACTGACAGACACGCTACAGCCGAAACTATTGGGCGCAGGAAGCTGAAATTTGGCATGTATGTTCCTTGGGGACCGTAGGGGTGCATTAAGAAGGGATTTCCCGAAATTCTCACGGGATCGGCCAAAACGGGTAAATTTAAAAAAAATGCAGGCGTGGCTGCTGGCGTTCTCTAGTAAACGTATAAAATGAGAGGTGTGTAACGCCTAACGCGGCTTTCAGCGCGGCTTGATGACGTCATTACGATGAGTGTTATGAATGACGCAAGCAGCTTAAGTAAGTGATGAGATAATGTAACGTTTCTTTACATTTATATATATTTTCTATGAGCATTTACTATAGACTAGGGAGCTTAGTGCTTATGCCACTGTCTGTTAAAGAATCGAATGACGAACGGTTAGGGCCATAAGTTGAAACCTGCAACAGTCAGACGATGAACAAATCAATGTACATAAATAGAAATTCCAAAATTGTCACCTATTAAACGATATTTTAAAATCAGAATACTAATGAAACTTTATCAATCAAACCCGTTGTTCTAATTTCAACCCAATCTCCAATAGAACAGAATAAACACAAAAGTCTATATTCAACGCTCAATACTTCAATCACTGACGCAGGCAAAGGAAAATTTACAATGCCAAAGGTCACTCCGTCTGTATAAAATTTAATTAACTCCCTCCACAAAATACAGCACATACGTATGTTAAATCTATAATTCACGTACGAAAAGGGTAAGCTGTAAAGGTAGTATCGATTTGCCTACATGTCATTAGGTGACGCCATAGAAAGGTAACAGGCTTTTAAAATTGAATCAGGGAACGGAAGGGAGTGGCTTTCATGTTACTGCCATTTTGAATTTTCTGTATTCCAGATTTAAAAGCAGGTTAGTTTTCGTTTTCGTAAAGCTATTTATTTTTCAAAGCTCTTCTATTTATAGATGACCTAGATTATTTTATTTTATATTTATGTTCTAAAGGTTGCCGGTTGTGAGCTGCAGTTGAATTTGAAATGCTTTTAATAGATGACGTAATGTTTTTAGTGGGTGTTTTGATATACCGCAATGGGAGTGGTTGACAGAGAGGATAAGTGCGAGTTGGATTCGACCACCGAGGATTCCGTAGTAATTAAGAGATATCGAGACCATCTTTGGCATCTTAAAAAATAAATAATATGTTTTGAAATATGCATATAAAGACATTTTATACGATACCTCGACAAGACACTTTGCAAATAATGGATTTTGCTAAATATTTGGCAACCGGATCCCTGAATAAGAAGATGATTAAAGGAAACCCATAATGATTTGAAATAAGTATATAACGATCCCCACACAGTATCATTGAAAATAAAAACTCACTTTCCCATTTAGGTGGACAGGGGCTACTTTTAATTTAATTATACAAATTCTATTCTATTCTAAATTCTCAGTAGCAGCACGGAGTCTGGAAATGTGCCCGGTACGGCAATAGGCTCGCCCCTTATTACGTGGGACTAAAGTATATCTGGCGAAAAGTGGGTGAAGAAATACACCTCTGCCTACCTCTTCGGGGATAAAAGGCGTGACGATATGTATGTACGATATGTATACAAATTCTATTTCGCTAGTGCTTACAGTTGCCACGTAAAACCGCAGACGGACTGATTGACGGCAGAACATGGTGTTATTGTGAAATTATAAGGGTTTCTTGAAGGTTACTACGGAACCCTAAAAACCGCGAGAACGAAATGAATTATAAGTACAATCAACCGAGAAGGTGAGTATTCTAACACAAAGAGTGTGAAATTTAAAGAAATCGACTACATATTTGCTATCCCTACTTAGAGAAACAAATGTTTTCGCACGGTAGTTTTATTTACAAAGGCGCATCGTTATCTCAAAGTTACTAGATAACAGATAATTGGGTTGATAAACAATGTGATGGAGCAGACTATTGCTGGTAGGTATTGCTGGTATAATACCTAATACTTTATGAACAAATGACTAATAACTGCCACGATGCTGTAGGTATAATAATGCGTCATAATAGTAATCTCAAGAGGAAAATAGCGTGATAATGATAACATTAATAAATAAGAATATATAAATAAATAGAAAAGTGCGCTTTAGTAGAAAACCTAAACCTAACCTTTAACCTATATAAACAGACTTTCATAGATAGGAAAGTATAGGCACCTAGGTAAAATTCGTACTATGTCGCTTTTGTTACCAAAGTAACTAAAAGACCGATTCTAGCTGTAGTGATCCCGAAATGAGCTGTCAAAGTTTACACGATGAATTATTAAATGAATATTGTTGAAACGGCTTCACAGGTGAAACACAAAGAAGTGATTCAGGCACGCTTAATGATTAAAGACTTTGTTATAAAAACGAATTAACTACTGTAAGTGTACGCACACGCGTAGCTCTGAAATTACTAATTATTATATCGCCATCTTCATTTATAATTGCTTTTTTATAAAAGACATCATATTCATAATCCACAGTTTAATATTTTACTAGACGACGCCCGCGGACACGCCCGCATATTTATGAATTTTAACATTTTCCCGATACCGTGGGATTTTCGTGTGGGATTAGATACCCGAAACTCTTAGTGCCATCCTGCGGTCCAGAAGGAATATACATAAGTACAACTTCAGCAATCTCCGTCCTATAGTTTTGGTTGTGGGTTGTCCGTCAGATAGCCAGTAACGCAAAAATTTAATATAAGTACTCAGACAGATATATTATGCACTTGTTTCCATTTCAAATAGGTACTTTTTAAAAATATTTCCACATAGTTTCTACCGACATATTTGCTCATCCAGCAACAAATAAACACAAAAACTAGACCGTGTATACAAATTATTTGATTAAAATGTTGCCATACTTAATCAAGCAGCTACTCTGTGGCTTCTATTACGTAAGTCCGCCGTGATGGGTGGCCATGAACTGCGCGACACTGACAACAAATCGTAGCATGACTCATACGGAGGGAAGCCGTTGTGTAAGGACAATCAAATCAGAATATATTGATGCAAATTAAGTGGCGAAAAGAGAGTGATAACATTTTTTTTTTAAAGTTATCGTCATCCTCCTAGGTTTATCACAGTTGCGACCAGGGTTCCGCTCTCTAGTCTATCCGGAATTGACTGAATATTAGCTTTTCCATAGAGCGATTGCCATCAGTTCTCTGCAACCCAAAGGGATAGCAATATGTCATGGTTTAGACTTAATATTGTCAGTTTATTCAGGGGTAGGTACCAGTACCAGCCATCGATTCGAACCCGATATACCGCTATTCCAATATTTTAGACAAATCTCGATATTTCGGCATTCTAGTCAAAAACCGATGTGACTTGTATCACGCATAATATGCCACGATGTAACTTTATGATTCTTGTCCATTCTTATTTGGACACAGTCCTTCTAGGGACCACCTACTGCGGATATAATTCACTCTGTCCAACACATCCGCATAGGGGAACTCCCACGTGGGCTCGCTTCCTCTACTCTAACCAGCATAAAATATTCTTTAAGGGAACCGTCTTGAGAGACCTTTGAATGTTCCCAGAGTAATGTTGATTACTTTATTATGGTCGGATGAAATGCTTTATTAGTAAACCAAGGTTTACTTGTGTGATCTATGTAGATGAAGAGTTGTTCTCAGTTGCAAATAAATAATGCTTTGCGGTTAAAACCTAAATATTGTATATTGCCTTGTAATACGGTATTTTCTGTGACCGAATACATAATTAATATACCTACAAAATCTACAAATTATTTTTTTTACACTAACTACTAGGTAAACAATATTACAAAACTATGTTTGTAACGTGGTTGTAACTATTTAACGACCCATTCTTGTGGTTGTTATGCGTCTATCCATCACCAGCCATATATACCTACTATCCAACTGTTGGGCACCGGTCTCTTCTCACTATGAGAAGGATTCTCGCTGATCTAGTGTCCCTTTTTGGTAAAGAGGTGACAGACAATTATTATTATATTTTTCTTTTCTTTTTATCTCTAATGTGTTAACTATAGGTATAAGTAGGTATGTATTATAATTTTTCATATATATTTTTTTTCTTTTTTCGTCTGTGGTATATTTTTGTATTGTCGCAACTGAATTGTTACATGTCTTTGTGTTACTTACCTATATGTTATATGTCTGTATTATATATTTTTTTACCTTTCTTACCAAAATAAATATTATTTTCTTTCTTTCTTTCTTTCTACATAGCCCACCACGCTGCCCAAGTGTGGCTTGGCAGACTTCATATTGAGAAGACATCACACAGACATGCAGGTTACCTCACCCAGTGCGTGTCAGAACTTTCCACATAACTATAGAGAGCCCTTCATTGTTACTACCCCTTCCTTGTTTGCCTCTTTCACTACGTTTTTCTCCAACTATAGTACTAACATAATTATGAACAGAAAAGTATAAGTTCAATCATGTGTATTAACCAATACTATCGTGAATCGTGTACCTACTTACACGGATTAAATAAGCATAAATTAGCTCAAGACGTAGTTTACATCGTGACTAATTTATGTAACACACATAGCTACTGAGCATTCAGTTATTGTTCCTACTCTTCTATTTGTTGTATAGTTACTAGCTGTGCCGGGGTTTGTGGTTCCTATCTTATCTCGATATAATTATCTATCGTTTATGTATATTTGTTTATACAGGGTTTTTTGTAAAGCACCGTTAACCTCTTAGGGGGTGGCTATATTCATCATCATGAACAACGTTTGTTCTGGCACTTTTGCGAAATCGCGAAAAAAATATCGGTCAAACAGTAGGGTCAAAGTTCAACTTTGTACGAAACAGCTGAAAGTTTGTTTATGTACTAGCTCTATTTTAATTACCTACAAGTAAATATATAAACTTGCTCATCGTCTCTAGTTCGCTATCTAAGTGCAGTTCAACGATAGAAAAGCCGTAACTTTTAGTTGTTTAACAAGCAAAATGTGCATAATGTTATTCAAACTAGAGTCATTCTTCAGGAGTAAGTAGTTTTCTTAAAAAGGTCTGAAGATAGCAAGATAGTTTTATTTTCCTACGATGAGTATTCTACCAAACTTGCTAGTGGGATAGGAGGCTAAGTTGGGACGATATATTATTAATGCATTGATGGTGTAGCGGTTGAAAAAGTCAGTTTAACACTGCCAATGGTAGGGCACCGGTTATAGATTCGATCCACACACGAGGTAGAACATATAAAACAGGAGAAAGCTTTCCCGTGATCACAAATGATTTGGGTGTTTCGCGGAGTTCGTGCATATTCCAAGACATTTATACAATTCAAGTTTATTGTCGAATAACTTCGTTTTTTTTTCTGATATCATTAATTTACAGATAATCCTTCAACATTTTGTGGTTTATACTTTGCTACTATTGATAACAATGAAATTATTACAAAATCAAAAATCGGAATAAGACGGTAATGAGAACGATACCGAAGGGAATGATATTGAGACTTAATGTGAAGGCATAAAGCTGCGAAGGTAATGAAGATAAATAGATAATGAAACACTATATTTAAGATGCATTTTTAATATTTAAAATATCAATGAATAAGCAACTAGAACTTAGTTCTTGATAGATTTTTAAGAATTAAAACATAATATTGGCCCTTTCTGCCTGCCTTCGTAATAAATGTATACATTTTTAAATTAACTAATAAACCTTTGGTAAAATGAGATCAGAAACAAGTCTTTAACAAAAACTAAAAATTAGGCTTACTATTAATGTAAAAATAAGAATCAACTTATTTTATATAAAAACAACAGAATCCCTTTCGTTTTAGAAAATCTTTAAATCTTCATCATCGTCGGTGTCACTCCAATAGTTAGACAATCTTTTTTTGTTCTCTTTTTCACATATTTCTTCATATTTACTTTCTTTGGTATCATCATCATTCATTATGAATGATGATGGTACCAAGGAATTCTCCTTTTTAATACTAATCTTTCTTTTGACCCAATCAGTCACATTAATATCTGACAATATTGTAACTGGGTAATCATATAAAAAATAAAGCGATTTCTGTATTGGCTTGTGGGGCTGTCCGAAATGAAATGAACTGAGTCAATTTGGGATGAAATCTCAAAAACATACCCAATGGTCGGCAGTAAATGTGCCCAGATTGCTGCAGCATCGTGTTGGGTACATTCACTTACAGTACAAAAACTATATTGTTTTTGAATTCCAACTTCTGGGTCAATTAAGTAGATGACACATGTGTGCAATGACAGCTGCATCCTACTACCACCGAAGTGAAAACTTTGGATTTCTTCGTGATATTTGACGCAGTAGTTTTCACTGAAATCAACATGAATCACTACCTCTTGTGGAGTGAGATTATTTTTGAGCTCTTTAATCTTTCGGTATTGAGTCAATATGTTATTGCAGTGTTTCATATACCCCACAAGAGTGTTTTCTAATTGGAGTATAATATTTCGTGGAAAATCAAATAATTCTTGTTTTTTTGTTACTAGCTTGGTTTTCTTCTCATCTTTTACATAGTACTTTTCAGAGGAACTACACCACTGATAATATTTAATTTTTTTATCGTTCTGGAATTCGGAGTAATCTAAATGTTTCAGCTGACATTGTTCACATGATCGATTCAAACAATCTTCATTATTGACATTGCAACATAAGCTTTCTAAAATACCTGTACCATTAGATTCTTTAAGTATTTTATTTTTGTTAAGGCATTTTATCAATAAATCTATATTTATGTGAACTTTGCAAGCACACGTGTTTCTGGAAGTCTCCTTTGGATGTAAAACCCAAAACGGGCGATATTTACAAAAAGTTTGATACGTAATCTTGATATTCGAATTATGCGTAAATTTTTTATACAAATTTGTTAATGTGTCCGTTAAGTATCGTTTTTGTTTACGAATTTTGTTTTTTGTGATGTATTCTTTTTTGTCGGATGCTATTCTAGTCGCTTCATCATTGTCAAAAAACTCCAAAATTAGTTGCTCTGTCATGTTATCTGTCTTAATTGTTTTATTTTCTTTTTTATCTCTAACTGTAAATGTTTTAGTTTGTGTCAATAACTTATATTTTTTGAATTTTTCTTTTTCTGTTAAAACCAAATTAGAAAATTCTTTTTTGTCTTTTTTTCTCAAGCACTTGTAGCCTTCTCCAACACTTTTTGTTAGAATGTGACCAAAGATTAGCTTCTTTTTAATTTCTTCACGCTTTTCTTTGTTGACGTTCTCTACTAACTGCTCAATTTTTTTCTCACTCGATAAACTTTCTTTATTTTTCTTATCTTTCATCATTCTATAGAGCATTTTCCTAAAAGCATCCTTCTGTTTCTTCGTTTTTTCAATTTCTAGTTTTAAAAGGCCTATTTCTTTTTTATGTCGGTAACGAAGCTTTCTCAGAAGAACATCCTTTTTCACACACTGTTGACAAGAATTAATTTTACTGGGATCCAAAGATTTTGAAGATGAACTTGGTATGGGAGTCAGAGCTGAACGAGCAAGAGGATCTTGTCCAGCTGGGAGTGCTTCAGTGTCACTATTTGGTGGAGAATTATCTAGCAATAACTGCTGAATAGCTTTTTCTTTCTTTTTTCTTTCATAATGTCGTTTCGAATTAACTCTCCATGTTTTTCTCTGAACTCTCAATTGTCTAGGTGTCAATTCTTCTGCTTTTTTTATTTTTTTTTGTTCTTTTCTTTTAAGGTATCTTGCTCTTTCTTTTGCCTTCAATTCTGCATACTTTTCGGGATCATTCTTAATTGCCGCATACTTTCTTTGTTTTTGTAATCGATCGCGTTCTCGTTTCTGCTCTAACGTTTGTTTGGTTTTCTTTGGCATTCTTAATATTTTATTATCTATAAAAAAAAAACAACATAAATAATGTAAGTGCTCATGTGCCTAATATTAGAGCGTTATAAAAACTACACTTCACCGTATAACTTTAGGCATCGTCGAATAACAAAGTATCAAGTATTTATTACAGTCATAGTTATTATAGAAACAAATAAAAGGTACTTACTATTGTTTGAAGAAAACAAAACCACGGATACTAGACCCCAAAGAGTATACAAATACTACGTAAGAAGAGGCGGATGTGCCATAGATCATGCGAGACTTTCAGCTTTGTATGAAACGTGCAGGGAGAACTCGTACCAACATAAAGATACTAATTGAGATCGTTTTTATGTTGTCAGCATTGTCATATTTGTCAATATAGGGATGTACCCTCTAGTGATTAACGAAATATCGATATCGATAATATTCGGTAAGAAATAATTATAATTATGTTTCGTCTAGAATTATACTTTTCCAACACAAATAAAAGATTTATTTAATATTTATGTGTTTATTCAAACAAATTAGCCTATTCTATAAATCTATTCTAGATTAGCGAAGAAAAATACGCAGAACTAATAGATGATGATGTATGTACATGTAATGGAAAGGTTTTCAACATTTCTTCTGTAATAGGATTTAAAGAAATGTCTATAGATACAAGGTACAGCTGTTTTTCTGACTTGAGTTCCCTTTTTTTTAAGTCTTTCGGCTTAAAATGCTTGCCACACACATAGTTCAACTGATGTAATTTTTCAATGGGCACATAAATCAAGTCTTGGTTTCCAGTTGCAACTACCCATTTTTACATCTAAAAAGAAAAAAAGAATAGAATTTGTAGTCCTTATGCCGATTTCTAATAACGGATTATCGATAACTGACAGGCAGCACTATTGTTTACCTACAAAGTACTAGGATATGAAACTTTAGAATATTTCCTTACTTTTTATGTTTCATTGAAATATATCACATTATATAACATTATAAATATTCACTGATCTTTATCTAGGGACATTTTGCCATAAATACCTACCCTATTTTCATTGCCCGACCGGCATGTTGTTGTATGCCATATTTCGCACGTTATTTTGCTTGTTTTCATTGCGCTCCTTTCAATGCTAATCAAATAAATATAGTTACACTAACACTAGAAGTGTAAAATCACATTTATTTGGTATACACAAAGCACTTTTACAGTATGTTTTTTACGTTTTTTAAACAAACTACATAACGCGGCAAAGTTCAATCTGGATAATAATGTGATTATGTGACAGTTGTGACATTTGACACTATTGACAGCCAAGGCGGTGATGTACGTATAACCCGTCTAACTTTGAAAGAATACTGTTCCAAGGGTACATAGTGAAGGATGCTATCTTCACGTTTTATACATATCATAGTAGCCATTAAAAAGATAGCACGTTTCATACATTCGGTTTTTTCTAAGGAACTTGCGCCAGGCTGCTAGACCCCGTAGTCACTGAAGTTGACAAACAAAACTTCAATATTCAAAATGTCAACACTATAAAAAATGAAATAGCCTGACATAAATCAATTTATAATTGCCATCGTTTTGACCTCATTACCATCGCTCAAAAAAACGACGGTAAACGAAGGCAGTGAGAAAGAAGGTAATGAGGTTTGAATCGTTAATCCGTATTCTTTCAAAAAATGATAGAATTATGAATCTCATGCATATTATAAAGTACGAAGGTAATTATTAGAAATTATAAGTAGCTACAAATTAAACAAAATTATAAATACTCACGTAGTAAAACGGACGATAAGAATGAGAATGGTTTCAGAATAATAACCTCCTGCGAAACTTTACACGACTGTATTTTTTTACCACGACCAACCGTCCGCCTGCCACGACGTTTGCTGGGTGACTGAGACGTGCGCGGGGCGCGGTGCGGCGCTTTAGGCGCGTTTAAGTTCAATGTGCAGACTGTTGTTTAGATGTTCTTACAAACCGATGGTAATCAGAAAAAAAATATGTTAAACGTTTTACGAAATAAAATTTATTATTTTTGGGGAATGTCGTTATTTATTTCAGGTGTAAAAGTTGTGTTTTTAATATAGATTCTTGGTACGGTTACTTTATTAACAATTGATATTGATTTTTTCGGTTAAAATACAAATATTTATATTAGAATAGTAAATGGACACCGAAGGAAATGAGAATCTGTAAAGATTTTGATTTTTATTTAATTAATTATGTTATTTGGATCTGTAAATGTTACGTGCATTGGTAGCATAACTTTGCTGTGTTGGTTTTCATTACAAGGAATGTTGATAAATTATGAAAAAATATTTTTTTTATTACTGGACATGTTATATGCATGAAAAATGAGAAATACCCATTTAAGGCGGTCGAAATATTAAAGCAAAAGGCGTAGATATAGCCTTTAAAAAGCCAACCACAAACATCTTAGGAACTTTCAAAATACATCATTAGAAAATCTCAAAGTACCTAAACTATCTCTCGAAGTTTCGCAGGAATCCATTTTATCGAAAATATCTTACAAGTTATGGAAAATTCTTTCACTGCTACTTCTACTTCACTTCGCAAGAAATTATTATTGCAATAAAACGTACGCTTGTAGGTAGGTTTTAAACTTCTGCGCTTTGTACACTATTAGGTATTTAACTATTTACTTGGTCACTTGGTCTTTCCAAATACGGAGTATGTAACTATGTACAATACATATGGATATGTAGGCACAATCAAACAAGTCGGCGCTGGACCAGTTTGAAAAAAAATCCCTTGGCTCGCTCATAGAGTCGAAGCACACTAGAAACTACGTATACGAGTGTCAATGTGCGTGTAAAGTAGCACTGGAAGCGCGATATCTTGCTGAGCGATTCTTGCCCTTATGGTGGTCTAGCGGGAAGTTCTTCGACTGTACGTTTAATAAGACCAAGTTCGTGCACGTGCCGAAAGCCAAATTTCAGAGACGAGGTAACTGGACTTTAGTAATCTCGTGACCACGGCTGGTGTAAGTGTAACCCACGCCGAAATGTAAAGGCAAATACAAGGTATCTCCCCTAAAATTTACAATAATCATCCAATTCATTCACCGATAACCGTTGGAGTAGTCGTGTTCTAGAGTTGAGACCGCGCCTTGGCAAACGTAGTGAAGGACGCCCTCCGGCTAGGTGAAGTGACGATATACGCCAGGTGGCAGGCAGCGGCTGGACACGAAGAGCCGAAAATCGGGCTCAGTGGCGTACCGTTGGAGAGGCCTATATCCAGCAGTGGACTACGACAGGCTGTTGTTGATGATGACCCAATTCAGACCCATTAAATACCTATTAGCACAGTCGTTATGGTTTAGAAATGCAGGTTTCAAACCTTATATTAACAGTTCTAATCCAATAAACAAGAAAATCGATATCCACGCCTCAATGTCATCATGCTGTAAGTTTTATTACATAAAACAATGGACAGTCGTACTCTCGTTCAAGTTGTACAACCGAGTTACGTGTCACAATCTCTTTACTGAATATAAAGTAAGTTTAATGTGCATTTATCTTGGTTTAATGTTGAATAATAATACATTTAAAAAAAAGAAAAAATAATACAACTCAACATACAGGTACTAACCTGTATGTTGAGTTGTATTATTTTTTCTTTGTATGAATACCTACTTTTGAGACTTCAGTTAAGAAAACGGTATGGAGGACCGTTCATAAAGTCACATCCTTCGGGAGACAGCTTCTGAAGCCTTATTTCCTGACTATCAAATGTTCGACATTCGTTACGAAAACCAGTAGGTAACAATAAATATCCCAACAGAAAGATTCGGCTGTGCTCGAGTATGAGAGCATTTTTGGAAATCCCCTCCCTAAGGGGGTAAACAGTCCCACGGGGGCAGAACCATACGAAACCATAACAACCTCTTTCCTTTGCAGAGGCCATGAAGGCAGCCGCTATGCTGCAAAGCTATTTTGTCAAGTCCAATAATATGTTAATAGTCCAATCGCAGATTTGAGATTAAAATATTGCATACAATGACGCAAGTTTGGTAACGATGATCAAAATTTTGGGCAGGTAATCTTACTAATCTTAGTCCCACTACGGTTTACCTAATATTAAACTGTATGCAATCCAGTCAAATTCAAAGTAGTCTTCCCTTTGCATAAATATTAAAATAATGCATACCGTCCAATTTTCTGCTTAATTTTAATGTGTTCAGCATTCCTACACGGTTTACGGTAAACAGTTGGCCACAACAGTATTAATTATTCACGCACGCCACTCAAAACGAATACAAACTGGATGTCCGCCAAATTATGAAACAACTTTGGACTTTTTATTTATCTGTACAACACCGTACTTTCGCACAGTTCATCCTACTAATATCTACAATAAATACGAAAGTTCGCAACCTTTTCAAAAATTGGAAATATCAGCTGGATGGATTTTAATAGTGCAATAAATGGCGAATCATAGACGAAAGCAAGAACTGTTAAACGCATTCTCAAAATTGACGGTATGGAATAGTGGGTTTGAATTTGAGGCCTGCGTAGCAGTCTAAATAATATGTGTTACCGATAGCCTGATGTAATCGCTTACATATTTTTTGTGACTGTTTTCTCACAGCTTTCAATACTCACTCCCTCTCTCTATGTCTATGAGATGAAATCAATAAATCTCTGCCATAAGGATACAGCCGATAAAAAAATTCACAAAGAATCTACCTATTAAATTATACATATTTTACGTTCCTATACTAATAAAGCTGAAGAGTTTGTTTGGTTGGTTGATTGAAGGCTGGAGGAATCTCTGAAACTTCTGGGCCGATTTTAATAATTATTTTTACGTTGAATAGCCCATTATTGAAGGCTATAGGCTCTTTAACATCTTGCTATGGCTGTACCACAGGTGCGGCGCAGTAGCCCTTGATAACGCGGGTGTAACAATTACTATACAGCTATTCCAAAAATGCGGATGACTACAAAAATTTCGTCATGGAATGACTTGTGTAATGCTACTGAACAGTAGATCGTACTTGTACCAAACCGTGGCATAATTGTGTAGAAACTAGCTACGTATTGTCTGCCGAGGGGTGAGACCGAGGTCACTGGCTATTCAGCCTAGCACTCCAATACTATTTATTGCGCGCTTTCAATAGAACTGTAAAGGAAAATATCGCGAGGTATTCTACATATTTAGAGGTTTCCGATATACAGTCCCTCGTAAGCGACTTTAAGGCATGTTCAGAAAACTCCAGATTTGTTTTGGTGGTTGATGCATAGGACATATATTGCATAATTATGCGACAACCTAAACCTTGAATTTCGCTCAATGAGCAAAATATGAAGCAAACTATTGTAACTAAGTACATTATGATTATGCCTTTACCGTAAATAAGGTTTCTACTAGGCTTCCCCTGTGCTACCAACCGTATTAATGTTGGCCTCAGTGCTGAAAGCACGGTGGCTGTTTTAAAGATTAACAACAATTGCTATTTACTAATAAATCATTAAACGCAAGAAATAGCCAACCGCACTGCTTCACTACTACACGGCTTTCTAATGGCAATTGACAAGTGGTTTACGTTTGTTACTGAACGTCGATACCACTATTCGAAATGCTATTGAGAAGAGTCCACCATAGTCCACCATGCTGGCCGAGTACGTGTGGGCAGACTTCACATACCTTTCGGGACCATTATGGACAACTCTTAGATATGAAGTTTTCCTAACGATGTTTGCCTTCACCATTGAATTTATGCATGCATTTACATATTTCGAACGCCTGCATGACAGCTATCAGTAAAGTCCTTTCACATCACATAGCAACCTACACGCCTGCATGTATATATCTACCTAATACATATATTGGTAATGAACACGGAAATATGTTGATTGCCGACTATCGTTCTATATCTATAGGTTTAGTTACACCAACTTTTACGGACGACACGGTCCGCCCTGGGTGTCACCCTTTTTCGGGAGCCACCCAGCCGATTTTGGGGAGCTACCCACCCGATACTCGACTTTAGGAACAATGTACATACATATAAAAACATAGGCACTAGCTCAGCACCACGATTGACGTCTCATTACTCAAGTCAGTCTGGGGGAGTTATCCCGAAAATTGTTAGGTATCGACCAAAAAAAAGGTGCCACCCGCTCCATCTTCCGCCCCAAGGCAGCTACGCCACGGAGTAGAACATTTACAATTTGCCAAATATAATAGCAGTTTAATCCCAACTTACTTAAATCCACACGACGTATATTTAGCTTAGATTCAAACTAATAATCACGCGCGAACCCAACGGTGCCAACGGTAAGAGTTCTCCGGCGTTATCTATTATCATAACATAACATAAGTGAAACATTAAGTGCAGAGCAAAACATAGCACCTGGCACTAAAACACAAACACGCTGATAAGGTTAGCGATTAGTGTAATGTTTCTTTTGTATCGATTTGTTAGCGACCCAATGTAAATATAGACTGGTAACAAGGATATTGATGACTAAGTCCATGGATATTGTGATTTTCCATCAATAATTAAGGAGATTGCTGACTTTGTTAATTGTAGACGAAGAAATGGTCTAATGGCTACTCCAGATACATATTTGTCTTATGCTTTATAATTATAAAGTTTATACAAAATATGTCAAATATGACTGCCTCGTTGGTCTCGCGGCATAAATGTGCGCGTTGGATTGGGAGGTCTCGGGTTCGATTCCCGGGTCGGGCAAAGTGTTATTGGGTTTTTCCGTTAGGAAATTCTCAGTAGCAGCTCGGAGTCTGGTAATGTGCCCGGTACGGAAATAGGCTCGCCCCCTATTACGTGGGACTAAAATAAAGCTGGCGAAAAGTGGGTGTAGCAATATACCTCTGCCTACCTCTTCGGGGATATAGGCGTGAGACTATGTATGTATGTATGTCAAATATAAATCTCTACAAGCCAAATCAATGCATGGATCAAATATTTCGACCGGTCGTAACGTAAGGGATAACTGGTTCTTATTTATTATTTTCTTTTCTTTTACCAATGTCATGGATGGGACACTAGATAGAGTGTAAGATGGGTGGTTAACAAATATAAGCACTTTGAGCGCTACTGAAAGCAATCCCACGAATAAAAGGCAACAGCGCATATGACTGCTTCAGTCGCCGATATCTCTATCGATTTCTCATAAGCTGATAACATCGGTTTCGTCCAACAGTACGGGCTTTCTCTACCTTATACGTGTACCTTGCTTATACATAACCTGCTGTGGTATAAACATAGGACTGCTCTGAATAACACATTTTCTTTCTTCATATTGAAAAATAATTTTAACAACATATTTGCCTAAGACGAATCAAAATTACCCAAACTCGATAAGTGCATGTAATTTTACGGGCGGATCTGCCCTGCCTGCGGCTTCATCATCAAATCAGATCTGTCTCACCGGAATATTGGATTGTCATCTAACTTGTATGAGAAGTAAATGTTCAATTCAATCGAAATCAGGCAGGTAGGGCATAAGATTTGTGCAACTAATATCGGATAGAAGAAAGAAATATAACTACTTAAATAAAAGCTTGTAAATGTCTGCGACATATTAAGTTCTATAACAAAATAGTGATGTGGCAGGCTTGTAGAAAGTAGACACATTGTCTTTGGCCATCCCTCTGGGAATCAACCGGAGTTCAACGCACGTGCAAGAATAACTTTCAACAACTTAATGGCTGTAGAGAGTGATATCATAAACATTAAAATGGCTACAAATATAAGTTTTGCTTGACAGACCCTTTTTGATGCATTGCCAAAACTGTGTACAGTCAGACCCATGAAAACTGCACCGACTAATTTACAAAGATGTTGTAAATTAAAGAGTGTAAGTGTATTTCAAGGTAGTAGAGCCTTGCTGATTTCAGCATGAATGAGCCGGCTCGACCGGGGAAATGCTACCCTCTCACAGAAAATCGACGTATAGTAAAAGTACCTAAACTGTTGCGTTTCGTTCGGTAAGTGAAAGTGCCGGAGGCCCTATCCCCTATTCTTTCTCCCTCATCCCACTGCTCATCCTATCCCTTTTCCTAAGCCCAAGGGGCGGCAATGCATTTAAGACTCCTGTGGTGTTGCTTGTGTCCATGGGCGGCGGTAATTGCTTACCATCAAGCGATCCGTCTGCTCGTTTGCCGCCTATTACCTACCATAAAAAAAACTTAGATTGACAATAATATAGGACACTTCAATTATTTGCCCGACTCTGTGGGAATTTTGAGCAATCCCTAGCGCATCCCTGCACATAGACAATGCACAGCCAAAACTACTGGGCACAAGAAGCTGAAATTATGCCCCCTGAGATGCTATACGCACCGTATTGAAATAAACCGGATGCTTATTTTCATAATTGCTTATTCTATTTGAATAAAGATTTTCACATTTGAGTCATATTCTACCAAATCGGAATGTCAATTATCTACTGTGAAGAAGCTGTGTAAAATGTACTATTGTCGTTTATCATTTATGAGTTTCTTTTTTGACAAATATACAAACTATGAAACAGGCGTGAGTCTATGTATGTATGTACAACTATGAACTATTGTGTATTGGTAGGACTTTCCATCTATTTTTGGGCAAATGCCAACAGAATCTAATTATTATGATATGTTTTATTTATATCTTCGTATGAGTAGGAGGTATAGATTTTTAGGGTTCTGTAATACAAAAAAGTCGTCGACATTTCGTAATACAAGTCAAGAGGACAAGGAACGCCAAAACCATAGAGATTAGCGTTTGCTCCACCGACAAGAGTCAAGCTTTTTTTAAATGAAAAAAAAAATACAAAATGAAACTAGAATTACAATATATAAGATCACTGTTGTCCATCCATCCGTTTGTACGTATAGCAAAAACCTGTTTTGCAAGAATGCCCTAGGGTCCGAAAATGTACAGTTTTACGATAACTAATTGAGTCCGCGGTTACACTTGGGTTAGTAAGGGCTACTGCCCCGTTGCTTCTGCATCTGTGGCTCACAGCGTGATGCTATAGAGTATAGAGCATATATACCTACTTCTTCTATATACGGGCTATCCAACAGTAAAACGATTGATTCAAATCGAACCACTATTTTCTGATATTAGCAACTAAAGAACAAATAAGTAGACTTTTCAGCTTTATAATATTAATTTATATTAGGCTCCTTACCATCTATGTACTTTTTAAAAGTAAATGTGATCCAAAAGAAATGAACAAACAAAAGTAATTTTTACACATTTGCACGCATTTTGTAACTAAAAGCCTTCGTTCCGCTGACGTACTTACGATCATTATTATTTCGCTAAAAAGCAAAGTAGGTACTAAGTACAACAATTGCAAGGTAATAAGTCCGAAATGGAAAGAATGTATAAATATATATAATTTACATATTAAAACAAAGGCGTCAAATAAAAAAAAACTGTAAATTTAAGGTTTATCGACCGTGACCTACTTATTATATCGACATTTGCGAGATTCAACCCAAACGACCACGATCGTGAAACTATTTCAATAAATAACAATAAAAAATAAAGACTGCAAATTGTATTGGCCCCTCAATTCGACTTAGGTATATATTAACGGTACAACAATTTTCTTTGACTTATTATGGGAGGAATCTTCAATCGCACTTGATAAAGAGGAAAAAATTCTCCGTAATGATCTAAAGATCTAGATTCTTCGTACCAAACTAAATACCAACATGAAAACGACCCACTATTAAAACTAAGCTGACATCGAGCTCACAAAGGTGAATCTATGATGTGTCGAAAATCATTGCTACTTACTATCTACATACATACATTACCTAACTTCTTATATTTTCCACTTGAAGATGCCCGCGGTATTTAAGGCCTCCGCTCCGCTCCCGTCGCTCATAGCGTGATGTTATATAGCCTATAGCCTTCCTCGATAAATGGGCTATCTATTCCTGAGATTAGCGCGTTTTATCAAATAAACAAACAAACTCTTCAGCTTTATATATTAGTATAAGATGATTCATCCCTTATCAGGAGCGTTTATCGCGAGGATATACCCAATCAAAATCACTGGATATCTAATAATAACTTATAAGTATATACGTAGGTATATGTATAGGCACCTTAATCTATTTCCTTTGTTTCTCGGGTCTTACGCTTCGACAAAAATATAGTAACGCTTACCTAGTAGGCACCTACGGGTTCTCAAATTCGACTCAAATGTCATAAACGGCTTTTGGGAATCCTGTAATATATTTTCGATGTAAGTAGGTATAGTCTACATGTGGGACAAATCGTTTCAAAGTTACTCCGTTACACGGTTTTCTCCTGGTGCGAAATTGCCTTCTTACAACAGATAAATAAAGTTTGGTGGCTAAGCCAATGTAAGTACCTACTCGGTCAAGAAACTGAGTATGCCGACCACAACATTGTTATCTTTTTAATACAAAGTCTAAAAGCTTTTTATAATTTAGTAAGGAACAAGCCAAAATGTCTTTTGCACAGGCGGGCGTAGCTAAAAACAAAGGAGAAAATAAAGCGTCTCGCATAAGTTACTTACAAACAATTTTGACAATTGTGAAACTCACATGACTTCAGTCTATACCACTGGTTTCTGATCGAGTAATACACATTATAACCCACATCATGCACTGCCTTCGTCATCTTTCACAACACTTAACCAATATCATTTATAAACTGCACATGCTCCTCTCACAATCACAAAATATCTGTAACGCATGACAAAGAGCCATCATCAGACGAAAGTTAAAACAGGTGTTGAAAATCTTTTTGCACTTTGGTACGTGTACGGTCTTTCTGACGATTGGTAGACATCACATTGGGTAGATTCTTTTTGTATCAAGATACATCATCATCATTCTCTTAGCGTTATCCCAGTTTCAATCTGGGGTCCGCTTCCTAGTCTAACTGGATTTGGCTGAATATTACCTTTCCCACAGAGCGTCTGCCTGTCTGACCTCTGCAACCCGAATAGCGATATTCCATGGTTTATTAAGAAAGTACTGACGCCCTATAACGACTATTAAATATCTTCATGACAACCGGGACCGACGGCTTAACGTGCTCTCCGAGGCACGGCACAAGCAATAATTAACAATTCAATACGCAGATAACACCGAAAAGTCATTGGTGTGCGCCTTGGATTCGAACCCGATACCCTCTGCATGGCAGTCTGTTAGTATCACCGCTAGGCATATCGTTGTATAACGATACATGGATTACATTATTTTTTAATAGATTACATAGATCAGTTATAGAATTTCAAATATTTAGACATCATGTCTGAATATAATTTCGATACATTGTTTGTTTTGGCCGAGCGTCCAGTCTATACTTTTACACGTATCTATTACAAAACTACTGGAATGTCCAATTTATACTGTAGTCGAGATTTATCGAATTATTCTTCTCCTTATCCCAGAAGGGGTATTAGAAGTTAATACTAGGGCAAACTTCTGACACTCCGCTGGGAGCAATGTGTGAGCTAATTTATTTTATTTAACTGTATCTCATTTGCACAAATTGTTATGTATTGTGTACTTACTACTACTGAGATTTTCGTGATAACATTAAACTGAAAAATCCTATAACTGTTTTACTGCCAAGCAAACATTTTCCCAAACGTCAAGGCACACAAGGTCTCATATTAACGCCAGCTCTTCCCATCCCATGTGACTAAGAAACTTTTGACACCAAATAAATAGCGAAGTAGGTGTAAGTTGCCAATGGTAGCTATGTATAAATCAATAAATTACTGACTCTAAGCAAATAATAAGTTAGATAATCGTATTAGATAAAGATATGTAAGTAAACATATGCAGGATGACCATTTGGCCCGTTTCCAAGTACGATCGCAAGGTCAACGTTAATAAATGCTCACGGAAAGACGGGTCAATGTCCTGATGACATTGAAATCAGTGTTACCCATTGGCATATTATGCAAATAAGGGGCATCTGATTAAGCTACATTTGATTTACCGAAACGTGGAAACTCACGAATAGAACAGAACATTATTTGTTATTGATCTTGATAGTAAACTTTTTATTTATTTCTTAGAGCACTTGAAGATTACCCGGCGTGCTTATTATCCTGCTTATTAAAAGCTCATTCCTTAGTACAAATAATTCTATCTTATAATTGTTAAAGACAGAAAATGGACCCAAACAACATAAATTCTCATGTGTAGATTGGGGAATAAATGGTTTTACATGCGGGGTTAATAAAGAAACATTTCAAATGAATTGATGGCGAGTGTAAGGCGAGGTGTTAAAGTCTATCCACAGCTTGATTCTTCTTACGGTTCGACTTTAACGGTTCCTTAATTGTCGCAATAGTGAACTTATTGGAATATATTGCTGACATCACAAACTGAAAGTTTAGGTTGTCTCAACGGGTTGTCTTCATTCAATTGTATCTTTTGTATTTTAATTGTATGTTACGTTAATGAATTTTGAACTTTTGATTCCGAGTGGCGTGCTTTACTGGAAGTTTTGCTACTAATGTATTGCACTGAACGTACAGCGCAACATAATATGTACTAATAATCGTAACAAAAACCAAACTATGGATATACGGTGGCACCTCGCCCTACACAGCCTACACTTGCCTCAATTGATTTAAAATTTCTCTACATTAATTTAATACATAGTAGGTAAGTTGGTACTAAGACAAACAGTAAATTTAATAGTCCATTCAACAACTTATATTTGAAGTTATTATCAAAGTTCGACTTCAAGTCCCATTGTAGCTTCAGGAACAGAGAGCCATACGTACCTACTATTTGTATTTGCTAAGCCCGGATGCAGGCACAATTGCAATAATTATACTAGTTACATGAAACTAATCATCGAAACGGATGCATCGATAACGAACAGACGCGTTTCATAGTTTTCAGGCAGAAACAATGGCAATCAGCATCTTAGGTAAACTAAACTAATTTGATAATGACTGAGAAATTCTGTGGATAAGTAATACTAAATATGGGAGATTTTTTATGAGTAGGTAAGTAAATTTAAAATGTCTCGATATAAGAAGACGAATAAATTACTATAATGTGCAAACCATTGGGGACTCGTCATGGGCCGAATGCACGGATGATGTCATTGTTTGACTTGACATCTCATCAGTTCATCGGGGTACCTATTGCAGTCACGATATTCACAAGACATGATGTTTGTATGTATGTATGAATTGCAAACAGTCAAATTTTAAAACACTATATGTTTTTTTATGATCGGTCATTCGCTAAATTCGCGGTCTATAGAAAGAAATGCGAAGTCTGCCAATCCGCACTTAGCCAGCACAGTGGACTATGACCTAACCCTTCTCATAACGCGAAGAGGCATGTAATCGGCAGTGGGACCAGTGGCGTAGCGTGGGGGGGGCCGGGGGGGCCATGGCCCCGGGCGGCACATTTAAGGGGGCGGCAAATGACGCCCCAAAATTTTAAATATAAAAATGCAACTTGAAAATACTTGGTGCGCGCCCTGACACGATCCCAGTAGGAAATCGCGTTGGCGCGGGCGCCGTAGAAGGAACAGTAATTGAAAACAAAATATGTACATTACGTGAAGACTTGCTTGTGTCGGCAGTCTTGGTTTATTAATTTTTAAATAGGTTTTAATATGCCGATGATCTGCGAGCCTGTTATGATTAATTTATTAATCCATATATCAGGGCCGAGCCGCCCTGAGTGCGATGTGTGCCGCCCCTATTGCCATGGCGTACTGACGCACACAGGCACCAGGGCAATAGGGGCGCCGCGTGGAAAGATAAAGTGCGAGCTTTAACCATTGAAATTATTTTTGATTTGCTTCAAAATACAACATCATCTTTATAGTTGCCTAGGCTTCCTTACAATACAGCAGTCTCACCTGCGGCTTAACTATACGCTATTTGAACTTTGACTCCAATATTTATGATATTTGCATTAAAATCAAAGCCGATTGTTTCACATATTACAAACGCGACGAGACGCGAGTTTTGTCCATAAACTTCCAGATTTCTCCTCTCAACTACTTTTTTTGCGAAAATAAGGAGTCGGTAAATACCATAAACCGGTGACGGGCAGCAACGTCACTGGAGTGAGCAGCTACGCCCTGCGCCCTTCATGAAGCACACGACCATACAACGGCACAAGTTCTAGGTCACCTCGATGTTCGGAAGAGAATACCATCTACCTAGAGTCAGGCCATCTTATTTACTTAGACGGGGAGACCAGCCATTCCAAAGCGTCATAATTTTATTCCGACTTTGTAAGATCCAAGTGGAGCATAAAGTGATTTTAAAGATGCTTGATGTGAATATCAATTTACATCTTATTTTAAATTGTTTGGTTTTTATCACCGACAACGGACTGCTATGGACTATCCCTCCTCATTTAATTGCCATAAAATAAGGCCTCCAGTTTCCGGCAGCTATGTTATTCCGGCGATGCATGGGGTCTATAAGATCGCGAGTTACGGCAGGCTACCAATTTCAAATATACCTGGCGACCTACAACGAACGCAATCTTCGACTAAATAAACAGAACCCTCTCCGAGGCAAGGTAGAATTAAGTATTATAAAATGTTAGTAAAATGGTAGTAGAGCCTTGTTGATTTCAGCATGAATGGGCCGGCTCGACCGGGGAAGTACCACCCTCCCACAGAAAATCGACCTAAAGGAACAGTACCTATATAAACTCTTGTGTTTCGGTCGGTGAGTGAGACTGCTGGAGGCCCTATCCCCTATTCCTTCGTCCTCATTTCACTCCTCATCCTATCCCTTTTCCTAACCCCAAGGGGCGGCAACGCACTTGTGACTCTTGGTGTTGCTTGTGTCCATGGGCGGCGATAATTGCTTACCATCAGGCGATCCGTCTGCTCGTTTGCCATCTACTACTGTAAAAAAAAGAGTATGCCACTTACTGGAGTCATCAGAAGTTCGAGACGGGGAGAACATGGTAACTCCAGATTCACTTGTGCCTTGCTCTACCTTCAGGTAGGCGATCTACTCTCTTGAGGTAGTGTTTCGTGGTCACGAGGAAACTTGTCAACAAGGTTGTGGAAGTTGGTAGTGTATCGACCCAGGTAGCGTATCTCGTACTAAAACTTAACAGTAGGTGTTGCCTAAAGGTGATACAGGTATGTGCGCCGACCTCAACTCACCCTGACGAGACAGTTGAGGCCATGTACGAGGGCATTGCTAAGGCAATACTGAGTACGACTAAAGCTCAGTACATTTTCGTCATGAGAGACTTCAATGCCAAAGTGGAAGAAGGACGCAGTGAAACGAAAATAGAAGCCTACAGCATGGGGCATAAACTAGGATCCAACGAAAATAAATTCACAAGAATCACAGGGTCAAATGTTTCTTTTCCTCGAAGCAGGAGCGCGCTGTCTTGGCCGGATGAAAGGGCCAGCAACAAATATAAAAGCTAATGCGGTCACGTCGCATTAGTTTTCGACACTCTAACACCCGCACCATGGAGGCCGTGATCGAAGAAAACCGGGGATCACAAGTCTTCGCTCTGCGGTTGAGGCGGCCTGATCTAACGAAATGAAGAATGCAGATGGCCGAACCCTTAACTCAAAGTTCGAGATTATCGAGGAGGTTGAAAGTTTTTATTCACACTTGAATAACTCGCGCATAGACAGACTGATTGGACCTAGTCCTGACGACCACAGAGCCTCAGTGACAAGCTACTACACCGAAGACATCCCGGCTCTCGACCAGGGCTAGGTCCAGGCGGAACCATAGGGATTTCATTAGTATTACTTTAAGTTTTCCTTCGGGAAATGTTGTTATACCACAATTTCTACAAAGATATGGGGCATATATCATATCCCGTAAAATGATGTAAAAGTAACACAAAGCACTTGGTGATGAAAGAACTATGTTTTAAATTGATTATAAGCCATCCAAATTTTATTTAAGAAAATCCTACAAGCTGTCGAGACCTACACTAGGCTATACATACTGTATTGTAGCCGAAAAAGGCTTGCTGCCCTGCGCGAAACATAAATAGCGTTGAGGGCTGCCAGTTTTCTTCCTTAAAATAGTATAGGTACCCTATGCTTTATGATATTACAATTGAGACGAATCAAATGACATCTAAATTGTTTAAATCCATCAAGCCGTTTGGGGTGCAAAGCCAAACTAATGAACATATAAACATACCTACAACCGAAAAACGTTATACTTCTGGCAGATGTACTGGGGTACCTAAAAGAAGGGCGGCAAATATCTGACCGGCCCCGGGCGGCGAAAACCCACGCTACGCCACTGAGTGGGACAGACTAAAAACCAGGCTTATGAATCTGTCGATAAATTAAATCCGTATTATACAGTCTACCAAAACGTTGTACACCTCTGACTGATAAAAGAGCTGTCAATCGATTGATAACGCTGATAAATGCGCGCTCATGAGCAGCGGCACCTACACTGGGATAGTTTAGAAAACGATAGACAACATTGTGTACAATTGTAGATATATCTTTTGTTATTACATCAAGGTTATTTCCATTGAATGGCGGGCGTCTCGCGTTGCCGCATTAGAACAAAACCCAGGGAACAGAACGCCATGACCGTGCAAAACATTGGCTATCATGAAATCGGCATTTGAAAAGATAATCTAGTTTAAGTACCATTAGGATTTCTTTTCAAATATGCAAATTAACGACTTTTGATTGATGTGTTACAACAACTAGTTCAAACTGGTAATTTACAGACCATCGCACGACGCGCGACGGCTTAACAATATACCTACACCTGGGTTTTGTTTATACAAGTTGAGATCGGTAAAAATTGTTAAAGATCAGTATTTCTCTTATGAAACAACGTTGGACTTAATTATAAATAGTTATTGAAACTGTATTTTTTTGTATTTCAATCTATATGGAAAATAAGTTTACACCAAGTTGTTTAGAATAACATGTTACCTACTAATTAAAATGTGTTTAAGCTTTCGTATACAATATGTGTTCGAGAGTCAAGTACAAGGGCACATTGCTACTGAAAATGTAGTTACAGAGAAATACAAAACCATTCCCAAGCCAGGAAGGACATTAAAACTCAATGACTTACATTTGCTCGCTAACAAAAACGTAACATCAGACCTTGTTAATTGGTCCGGCAGTTTTGACCGACCCCGTCGGAAAAGCTGCCTTTAGGACCGCCGTCTGAACGGATTATATTCAACTGTTAACGGAGGCATCATGGTTTGTTAATTTGTGTAGTATGTACCTAACTGTTTTTCCGAACCAAAAATCGCCGCCCGGCGAAGTTAGAATACTCAGAAGACAACTTAACTAACGAGACAACTGACAACGTTTGAGGGGAAATTGTAGTAAGTACTGTTACGTCAAATCGAATCAGTGGAATTTCTCGGATATAAATTCAGATAAAATAATCTTCAATTAAAATCTCAAATTAAAGACCCACTATGGCTACCTATATTTTTGGCAAACGAACAATTCTATTAAAACAGTCGTGTAAAAAGGAGTCACCCAGGGTCCTAATTAAGGTCCAAACAAACAATTCTATTAAACAAAAAGAGTCACCCAGGGACCTAATTAGGGTCCCCTACTTGAGTGTAATTAAGATCAGATACCTATATTTTAGCAGCTGACATAAAGTATAGTTGGACATTTTATGATATAGGTATATACTTCTAATATAATGTAATGTATATCAAAATAACTAGCATTTCTTTAATAAATATGAAGTAAAATGACTAGAAGCTCATTGATCTATATAATGTTATCTCAATGTACTGTTTCTATGTACATAGAAACTGCACAGTAAAACACATCGATGAGAAAATAGTAAAGACGGTTTATGTCACACAAATACTATATTGCGAGTGTTTTAGAGATTGGTTTTAATCTGCCGAGCTTTGAAATGCGTAGGTCACAATAAGGTCGGGCTGACGTAATATTGTTTGTAGTACCTGTCTACGTCAGAAACGAAATATTTAGGTAGGTACCTATCTATAGAATTTATAGGGACTCCAACAGAATTCTGAGGTAAATAGCGAACATTGTATTTTGGGATTCGTGATTTTACTGTCCGTACTCCGTGTGGTGAATACGGATTGTCACCACCCCATATCATCCCATGGGTGCACATATTATGCATAGAACAGCACTGTAAGAGAAGGAAAACTTGATACAAACCCTATACCAACCCGTTTGGCCAGCGTGGTATAGTAAGCCAATTCCTCTTTTCAAAGGAGAGGCCTAGTCCAGCAGTGGACTGTTAAAGGCTGGTGATGATGATTTTACTGTTAAATTTGTCTTGTAGTAGGTAAATAGATATGAGATAAATAATTATAACCTGAGAACGGTGTCTATAATATGAGACGCTATTCATATTTGGTAATTGTAATATAAACATAAGAAACACGAAACCTACCTAACCCACGTAATAGGTGGCGACTTGGCGAGCCTATTGCCGCTTATCGGGATATTTTGTTGGCCAGAGCCTCGTCCGTTGATCGGCAGGTGCACCACTTGCAGGTGAGGTTGGCTTGAGACCCTAAGTTGTTGGTGGGAACCCTATGCACTGTATTAGTCATTGTTAAGGCCTTGCCACACGGCACAATTTTACGTCCAACTTGACTAAATCATTTGATGAAATCGTGACGGGTAGACGCCAGTCGTCCAACTCAAGTTCATCGGGTGGGCGGTACCACCAGATTTTAACCAATAGGCTGGACGGAATGAAAATCAGTGATTTGATTGTGTGGTGTAGACGGGCAAAGCCAATTCGATTGAAAATTTGATCAGTGGTAAAATTGTGCCGTATGGCAAGGCATAATATAAAGTAAGGTTTTTTTTTCAATAAAAGAGAGTCTATATCCTACTGTCGTGTGTATCATTTCAATTCCGTACGTCCATCATCGCAGTCTCTTGTTAATTTATTTATAGTGCCAGTGGTCCAACTAATTTGAAAATGTATCTCTCATATCGTATCCTTAAAAGTCTATTACAGACGGACACGATAGCCACTGTTTCGTACCTATCCCACCATATACAGGTCTATCCCACGGTTTCACCCGACTATACATTTGATCTTGCAACCCTTTTAATCTATAAGGTAGATTTATAACTGTTACACATTACTTGTTTTTATATTGTAATTTGCAATCCGTTTGTTTTCAACCAAAGGTTACATTGTAAACCAATACAGTACCATCAATGTTTATTAAGACTGCCTGTAACATCAATACCTACTTCATTTTACATTTATTTGGAAGGCGAGCTTGAAGAGACAAAGACAGTTCTTGAGCATTGCATGCAGCTTGCAATACAATAAATAATTTAAAGAAAAACAAAAAACCCGACTGCGTAAAAACAAATTTTAAAAAATACGTGAAAAATTTACTGAAAAATAAACTAAAAAGAAAGAAACAAGCCCAGTAGTTTAGAATTCAACAGAACGACTCATAGTCGGGGCCCCTTGGAAAGATTTGATTGGTAAAATTTGAATCACCCTCCTTTGCGTCGCGCAGTCGGGTAAAAAAAGGTAAGTACTAAGGTTCGACGCTGTGAATAAGGTTCGGGTCTTCAGTGAGTTTACGGCCCGGCGAATCCAGCCTTTTAACAACAGAAGTCGCGGGATGGCTTTGCCCGTCGTAAGGCACAATATTACTTACCCTTAAAACAGCTCATATATCTTATACTAATCTTATATTTTATACTAATATATAAAGCTGAAGAGTTTGTTTGTTTGTTTGGTTGAACGCGCTAATCTCAGGAATTACTGCTCCGATTTGAAAAAATCTTTCAGTGTTAGATAGCCCATTTATCGAGGAAGGCTATAGGCTATATAACATCACGCTATGAGCGACGGGATCAGAGCAGTAGCCATAACGCGGGTGTAACCGCGGGCATCGTCTAGTACTTAATATATAAAGCTGAAGAGTTTGTTTGTTTGTTTGGTTGAACGCGCTAATCTCAGGAACTACTGGTCCGATTTGAAAAATTATTTCATTGTTAGATAGCCCATTTATTGATGAAGGCTATAGGCTATATAACATCGCGCTATGAGCGACGGGAGCCGAGCAGTAGCCTTAAATAACGCGTACACGGTGTAACCGCGGGCATCCTCTAGTAGGTATATGTAATTATATACATGCATATCATTGTGTGTTAAACGTAGGTAAAACTATATTGTCGATATGTAGCATTTTGCGTGTTTTCACCTAGGTACCTCCTTTTCAATTAATCGTGGAGCCCTACCATATAGAAAAGTACATATAGGTAATTTCGGGACTCATGGTCACATCCAAACCGATGCCGATGACAATGAGAGAATTGGTTTGATCAACATAGTAAAACAGCTCAAGTGGCTTTCCAGCATATCCCTTCTAAACAAACTGTAGAATTATGTAAGATATGGCAAAGTGATGTTCAAGAGGCATTCTTAGACCACAGTCCATGAATTCTATGATGGATACCTATGTAGTTACTAAACAATTTTATTACTATTATTATCCATAAAGGAGCCTAATTTCTTATTATTTTAAGTACCTAAGTACCTATTCGACTTATTACAATGACAAGGCAGTCCCTTTAAAAGGTAGGTTTATAAATAGTTAAAACTGGCACATAAGAACCATGGTAGAGCATATTTCGTCACTGAAGTGTTCAAAGCAAATGTTTAGTTTATTGATAGTGGTGCAAATAGGTTCACTCCAGTTCAACCAATCAGTTCAATGAAACTAGATTCTACTGGTTCACCAGATTGAATAACCTGGTGTAATGTAGGCCGAATCTGGACGACCTATATGCAATTTGTACTTATGTTATTCGCCAATCACGTAATAATAATAACATGTAGGTTTAAGTAATATTATGTACAAGTTTTTCTAAATCTATACATTGCTACATAAGAAAATTCGGCATGCACAACAAGCGACTACAATGACGTGCAGCAGATGTGCCATTATGTTATTACTTATTAGTGATGGAAGCTTTCATTTCTACGAGGATCTAGGGCAAGCTCTTAGTATACTGTTTATATTATGTATAGGTTACTTTATGTAGCTTATGAGTCATTCTGGTGCGTCATAAATCCTATTTACAATTAGGATCAAAGTAAATCGATCTGGCTGAGCCAGGCACGGATGAATATCAGCAGCCAATGCTTAAAACAAGGTGAAATAAATTAAAACAAAATGTTAAATGAATCACAAAATGTATTGTTAATACAACTAAAGCGTACACATAATCTTGCGGCTACGGTGCATATAAATATTATAGCTTCACGTTTACTTGTAACATTCGATCCGTAATTGTTGATGCTGGTGTTTGCGAAATCATCACTGAACCTTTTATATCCGTCGGTAGGCGACGACGGGCTCCTCATAGAACCCATTTTTCAACACTGACTTTTTTTGACATTTACCTAATTTGACATTGAACGAATAGATCGTGTTCGTAAACAATAAATCATAAACAAGAGTCATTATCGTGTATCGCCATCAAAGAAGGTGACTATAGCCCTGAACCAGATTGGAACTTAATAAAATATAAGAAAATAATGATGAATATGATGATCATGTCCTCCTCGACATGTCCGTCGACATACCTAGTACCTAAAGCGGTTTCTTGTTTCAAATGTGTAACATCATATTGCCTGAATCCTCAGATCAAATAAGAAACATATAGATTTAGTACTTTAATGTGACTATAGAGTGAAACAAAAAGAAAAATATCAAATATACGTTCACGTTCCTACAATAAACTGGCATAAATCAGACTTTCAAATCTTCCGCTTACTAATGAAAAACAAGTTCTTTTATTTTTATGAAAACAAGTTAATTTTTTTATGAAATCCGTTTTTCGAGCTACAATATGGTAGGTATCTAATTATATTGATAATTTGTCTCACAATGTCTGCCAAATGTAAAAAACGTTCAACAAAGGAAGACCAAACTGACCAAGCTTAAAATTTATTGTATTTGTTGCCAAATATTGCTCGAAAACTAGTTTCATTGACGGAAACACCATGAGGTCTAAGAACCTTAATATGCTGCTGCTCTCCTGCAACGATTCTTACCACCGCTAATGAGACGTGCTAGATTAAGAATACGCTTTTTAGAAAACATTTTTATAGTGCTATAGATTGGACAAAGCCACCAGCATAAACGTTCATAGTATTTAGAGTTTATCCAAAAGACAAATATTATTTATAAACTGTGAACTAATCGTGCATAGACAAAATCCTCTATGAAAATTTCTTTTTCTTGATCCCGGTTGGAATGTGAGTTGATGTTATTTTCAATGAAAATAAATCCAAACGAATAGATTTAAATTCAATCCATTTCCTCCATTCCACGTAAGAACTAAAAAGAGTTTTATCCAAGCAAGTGATTGTGTGCAATATTTTTGTTTTATCAAAACGAAAAATCTTTATTCTTTGGTGTAAAAGTTTTGACGTTCACAAGTGATAGTGTATATTTAGTGAATTGGTTGGCTTTCTGTGTAATTACTACATCGCACCAGTGCTACAGCTAATATATATTGTGCTCAGATCACTTGTTTGTTAGAAGACGTGCTAAAACATTTACCTAACCTCAAAGTTGTCAGGTGGTGATTTGTTATTTAGGTTGTATTTCTGTTTGTGCAGATCATAAATGGCTCCACCACAGCCCAAGGCGGCGGCTAAGCCCGCCGCAGCGCCCGCGGGCGGAGTCACTAAGGCCAAGGTTGGCAAATCTAGGAATTACGACCTGGGAAATGGTGTTGTACGATTCTCCAAGTCTAAGATGTTCCACAAGAAGGTAAGCCAGTGTTTACAGCATTACTAGTTTCCTAAGAGTTTATAATTTACGTTATTTGAGTACAGATTGTGATATTGTTTGTATTCAGACCAATGTAAGGTAGTTCACATGAAACTTACCTCATGTGGACACAACTCTAAAATCGTAAGATAAACTGTTATCAGAGCATTGCTCTACTACAATAACTGCACTAGTCAACGAAACGAAGTGACCCACATTCTCTTTATCACCAACAGTTTCTTCCAAATTATTTAAACTAAACACAACAGTTAACCAGTTAGGTTATGTTGTCAAGCTATGGCTTATTGAATAGCAAAATATTGTAAATGGGTCATTCCATGTCAAACGCTACCACTCAAAATTTATTTAAGTTTACTATTTTTACATAAGTATCTTCCTAAGTAAGCACAATTACATTGAATCATACGAATTAACTGGAAATTTTAACAAAATTTACTTTATTACCATTTTTTTCTCGTGCTAAAGTATGAGAAAATATTCGCACGGTAATAGATAATTTGGAGCTAAAAATAGAAACACTGTAACACAAAATATGACGTTAATTGACAAGCTTACTTGGCGCCAATTTGAGTGGAGAGACATGAACTGCTTGGTGAAAGCAACATTTTATTTAAGCGGTAAGTTTTCTTTTGTTTATAAGGTTTTTTAACTGGTGACATAGCATGTTACACCCGTTACGAAAATAAGGGAAAAGTTTAATCTGTGGCTTACTTGTTGCACCTACGCCACTGGGTGTAACACTGTTTTGGTGAGGCTTTGCGGGTGCAAAACATTAGCTTTCAAGTGATATTAAGGGCGAATTAGGTCTTCTTTTAAAGTAATAATGTTAGTAAACCCGGTTTTATTTTATAATTTTCTTTTCTTTTCAATTTAAACCTGTTTATGACAAATATAAGCTTTAGTTGCTATTGTTTAACTTTGTTTGCATGTAGGGTGCTTTATTAAGGGCTTTTATTTTTATTAAAGGTATTCAAGGTTCACGAGAAGATGCCTTCAGCATAAGTAAGAATGAAAAACAATCGAAATTTAATGAAAAATGACCCAGCAAAGCATGCCGAGCACCTGCAAAAAAAAGAGGGGGAGAGGCTATGAAGATGAATATGAACTCAAAATTAATATAAAAAAAAAATCATGGAAGAGGATCAGCGGATACCCTTATCTTTTAGTGTAGGATCTGGTAAAATTCGAATAATCGAAATATTATTCGAATTTGACCAGATCCTATGCAAAAAAATAGGGTATCCACACAAACTACAATTTTGAATATATTGTTAATATTTTTGAAAAGTAAACATTACTTGAGTTTTATTACATCATTAAGTTTGTTTTGTGTTTCAAAGTTTCAAAAACTAAAGATTTCCTATGTAATTTCGTTTCTCATTCGTACACGTTACGCCCGTTACAAAAGCCTGTTACGCCCGTTACGCACAAACATTTACGTAAATTTTAAATTATCGCCTGCTTTTCTTCAATAAATATTGCAGATGGTGGGTTGTTAATTTGGCTCCAGCTTTACTTAAATTTTTATTCATAAATCAAGGGCAATTCGCAGAGTTTCGCAAAAATGTCACACCATCCGAAAGTGAGCGGCAAAATCAAGTTACGCCCGTTACGGTACTTAAGACAGATTTTCTCGATATCTATGAAACTTATAGGAAATTAAAATTAATATTACTAAAATATAGACTAAAAGGCTTTTATTTCATTTATAAAATAAATATGTTTTCCATAAAAAACATTTTAAATCACTAGTTGAAAGTGTACGACCTGTTACACCCGTTACATGGAATGACCCAAATACTGTTTGATGATCTATTTCATATACTTAGTGTAACAGACATACTTTCCTTATTATTATTGATGTCTTACTTTATTACTGTTTATACCCAGTGTTTCAATTAAAGTAACTGACCAACCATGCACAAAATGTTTTATAATCATTGTTTATGAAATTAGTGGGTGTTAGTCCACTTTACAGTACTGTTATGGTAGTTATGCTAATTATGGTGAATTTAATTTGTAATTTTATTAATTTCAGGCCAAGTACAGGTTTGTGGGCAAAAAGAACCCCAAGCCCGAGAAGCCCAAGAAGCCCTCTGTGGCCGTAAAGCAGATTGGTGGAGAGAAGAACGGAGGAACCCGTACTGTGCTGCTGCGCCGCAGAAAGTCCTTCTACCCCACGCAGGACAAGTGAGTGAAAATTTACATATTTATTTACATGTTATAGACAGAGAAACAGTTTTGTTTGATAAATTCTGATGTCATGCCTTTGTACACAAAAATCTTATTGAAACATGTTTTAATTGTCCTCTGACACAGATCAATCTGAATATACTTTGATATATCACAAAGTATGATAAGATTATGCATCAAATTCAAAAGTTTCTATCCAAACCTTCCATGGAGGCAAAACATAAGTTCTCAGAGTTCATACATTGATAAGTAGGATATTCAGTCCAAACTTGTCTAGTAAATCATCATTTTTTAGTAAGGTGTGACAATCTCATCTTCAATCCTCATCTTTCAGCACTGTGCTGAATGTTGAGGATTTGATATGCACAACAGGAGAACATTTAATGTTATCTTTATTATTGTAGTTACAAGTTTTGGCCGTATTTTGTACTATTTCTAAAGGCTCCTCACTATATTTATTACCATCAGACATTATTTTAATTATTTATATGTAGGCCACATGCTTTTGTACTAGCACTTGTTGCATTCTGCAGTAAAAGATAGGCAACAACAACAATTAACAATATAACTTCAATAAGTGATGGATTAAGAATACTGAGTGTCAGTACCCCATTTCAAACCATGGGTGTTGTATGAGGCGACTTAAGACTATACATGAAGCAAATAATAGTTTGGTGAAGTGAAGAGAAATTACATTAAATCCTATGACATGTTGGCCTAGCGGCTGTGTAGCCAACATGGTATAGTAGGCCAAATTCGCCTGTTAAAACACAATGTTATTGTAACTCAAATTACGAGAGGGGTATATCCAACAGTGGCTTCAAAAGCTACATGATGTATCTTTACTGGGCTTCAAATCATTAAAGACTAGAGCTAATTTCTTACCATGGCACAGTTTTTAATTTCATGTATGTAATAGCTGAGGTTTTATGTTTTTGATACTTTTGTACTTATAGAAATAACAGAATCATCTTTAAATAGACTTTGGTGAATCTCCAATTTCAACTGGCAATCTCACAGCTTGTGGTCAAGTTGCAAGATAAAGTTCAAAGTTATGTATGTGCCCTAAATACAAAACCATCATGAAATTCGTTTCAGTCATCTACATGATGAAAAGCTATTTTACTCTTTGTTAGACAAATAGTTACTATTTTGGCTTGTTCCAGGATCCGCACTCACCCCCACCACAAGACGTTCAGCAAGCACGTGCGCCGGACGCGCCCCACGCTGACCCCCGGCACGGTGTGCATCCTGCTGGCCGGCCGACACGCTGGCAAGCGTGTTGTGCTCGTCGGAGTGCTGCCCAGCGGTCTGCTCCTTGTCACTGGACCTTTTGCCGTGAGTTTTCGTTGCTTACTGCGCTTTCTGAGATCATTATCGTGAGCCTTTCCTATGAAAGGCTGCTGGATATAGGCCTCTCCAAGAAGAAAGCCTTAAGACAGCTCTCTCAGATAGTTTGTTCCAACTACCTTAGCCTAATATCTTACTTCTCTTTCATGTAAATATTAGCTGTTGCACACTGTTTTATACCTGTTATTATCTGTATCTCGACAACAGTACCACATACCGGGTAAAGTGCATTAACATTCCATGTTCATGTTCATTCCTTTATACCAGAAAGATACCATGCTTTTACACGTAAAGATTTCGATTTCGGTTCTCAGGGTAGGAATCGTTAGGTCATGTCGGCGTCACGAGATTGGTCTAACCGGCGAGCGGCGCGGCAGGGGAGATGTATATGGCGCGTTTACTCTGAGGCAGCCGCGCGCCGCGTAACAGTAAACGCGCCTTGTACATAGAAAACGCTCGCAGCTGTAGGCCGTGACCGGGCCGTTAGACCGTTCCAAGAGTTCGTCACACACTCCTAAATAAAATGATAATTGACTAAAACCATATAAAATATAAAATCTTATAAATTATAATTCTAATAATAATGTATCCTTGTTATATTCCAGTTCAACTCATGCCCCCTAAGACGCATTCCCCAGCGCTACGTGATCGGCACCTCCACCAAGCTGGACCTAGGAGACTTCAAACTTCCCGAACACCTCAATGATGAGTACTTCAAGAAGAACAAGAAGAGTGCCAAGCGCAGCGTCAAGCGCAAGCAGGGTGAAGACATCTTCGCTTCCAAGAAGGAGGTATGTTTTCGATTACGATTAACATATTTTCGCCATGAGAAAATGTCCCCAAGAGACAAAAGGATCACTATGAAAGCATATGATTATACTTAGGACGGACTAGGATTGTCGCTGTGGTTGATATTTAGGATCAGCCTATGCATTTGGGGCACTGAGCAGGCTCTCCATGTGTCGAGCGAAACTCAGTTCAGAGCATTTTCACTGTCAAACTATTATCGAATTTATTTAAAATTTGAATAATGTTCAAATTCAGTTAACACAATAATTAATGTAACACGCACGCACGCATTCTAACAACAATGCTTATGTAATTTGATTTTGCATTTAAATTGATATTAGATTGACAAAACTGCTCCGCGCTGCGCTTCGCTGAATTTGCGCCGGCCCTAATCATACCTCTCTGTACCTGGCTGGCGCAGGAAAAATTTATTTGAAATCACAGACAGACAAAATTTATTCGTGTGTATATATTAGCGACTTGTTTCTTTAGCTGATGTCAATTTAGAATAAATCATTCAGGCCGAAATTAATTCGACAAAACGCAATACAGGAATATTATAGTTGCCAAATATCCTAATTTTGATATAAATCTCGGTTGCAAAAACTAGCCTAATTGCGATGCTGTCGCTTACGCCTGAAAATCTAATCCGAAACCTAGAATTATGTGTGTGACTGGAAAACTCTTACGACCAAAAAAGTAATACGAGTGTCACCCAAAAGACGGGCTAAGTATATGGAGATAGTAAATCCATGGGAGGATTGGTACTCCAATAGATACACTCACGCCTTTTTCACGTCGGGGTAGGCAGAGACAACAGAACGTCACTTGCTTCTATCCTTAAAAACCTTACGCGCTTCCTCTTCATTAATTACTCTTTCCACACATGCTCGCCGGATTTTCATGCTAATTGCAGTACATACTATTCTCCAGGTTATTTACAATTCAGACTATTTACAGTTATCACATTTGAACAATATCTATCTCAATTGTCCACAGAAATACGTCCCATCGGAACAACGCAAGACAGACCAGAAGTCGGTTGACGAGGCGGTGGTGAAGGCGATCGGCAAGCGCGCGGACAAGAAGACGCTGCGAGGCTACCTCAAGTCTGCGTTCGGCCTGCGCTCCAGCCAGTACCCGCACAGGATGCACTTCTAGATATAAGACACAATAAACATCTGTGACTAATTAACTAATTTTATTTTGTACCTTTCGTATTCCATTGCTGGTCATAGGCCTTAGCCACTTTTATTATTAATAGCCTAATTGAGGCCATGAGAACCATAGTGGCCTAACTATTTTTTTTACAATATTATCCTATCTTATTTAGGCCAGTATGGCACTTAAAATTTAGATCACCGACTAAAAACTGTAACAGTGATTAAGTTGCTATCTAGTGAATATTCGTTTTATCACTTTTAGGCCACTCTGGTTCTATCAAAATGATCAATTTGAACTGGAATAAGTCATAAACTCAATATTGTAAAAAAATTAGTTAGGCCACTATGGTTCTCATGGCCTCAATTTATGTCCCACTGCTGGGCAAAGGCCTGCCCTTCTATGTACCACTTTTCACGATCACATCGCCTTACTTTTAATCAACATCCTACAGCCTTTCAGTTCACGACATTGGCGGATCCAGGAGGGTTAGGGGACTCGAATGCCCCTTCAAAAGCACAAATTTTCTTCCAAAGACTGACTTTTTAGTATAAGGATTAAAATATGTTAACCACACGAGCCAGGTCAAGCAATAACTAAATCTATGATCCACCACTGCACTCCTGCGTCACGACAGCACCATGTGAGTCAATAAAGAATTTGGCCTACATACTATATTATACAAAGTACTATAATTATACAAAGAAACTCTGCGGGTACTTAACTAAAATTATCTGTACAAAATGTACCGATTTCTGGTACAGTTTTCACGAAATAGATTCCTTTGATCCTGTGGTAGGCTGGTTTCAGAGTCACGCGTTTGACCGGCGCCGGCCACGCGCGCGCTTACAATTACACTAGATTAGTAGTAGCGTTTCATAGTCACGCAGTTCAAACGCGCCGCGTGTGAGACGCGCGCGCCGGCCGCGCTGCCGAAGCGCGCATACATTGCAATGAGAAATGCAAACTCGTTTCACAGTGGTCCGAGCGCCAAACGCGCTGTTGAGACGCGCTGGCCGACGAGGGCGCGTGCCGCGCGCGTCACTCTGAAACCAGCCTAAGGTTTAAGTGAGGTTAAGGTGTTTTTATGTATAAATAAAACACACGTTAGATAGGCAGGTGTGTATTGCATCACTTGAACTTGTTGGCGGGCTGGTGCGTGTGTGGGTGTGCGCGCGGCCGCGCCGACAGCGACGAGCGCGCGCGCGCGCCGTGACGCTCGCGCCACTCCGCCTCCAGACGCGCGTACACGCCGCCCGCTGGCAACGAGGCAACGGAAACAAATAAGTAATATTAGACATTTATTATTCGTTTGGAATTGTGGATTATTGTAATGATGCTACAATTGAGCAATCACCTGTAATGAGCATTCTTGCGAATGTTACATAACAGAAAAACTAATGAGGGTGTTTAAGCCAGCATTCTACCGAGCGATCTGGTGAGCTTTCCCACGAATGGAGAGTACATTTGCTTCGACATTGCTGATAAGAGCGTTCGCTAAAAAGATCGGAACAATGTTCATAGCAATGTTCAGCTCCGTAAGCCCAGTTCGTTGATCAGTTCGACAAAACAAAAAAATGGCGAATGCTAGTTGTTCTGTTACAAGTGAATGCTGTTGTGTATCAGCGCCATAATACGATTTGTTAGTATCCATTATTGAAAAACGTGGCAGTTATGCTAGATTTTGACACAATTGGGCCAGTTCGACCAAGAAGCAATGATACAGTAATAGCTGAAGTAGATGTGAAAGAACACCAAAACAAACTACTTTTTATGCTTCCATAAGTGTTTAGGTTTTCTATAATACCAGGAGAACACAATCGTGCTGATTGATCTACCACCACAAATTAAGAAGAAAATGCTTGAAATCTTGTCACCCTTGATGATTTTTCTCTATCAGCTTCATGTTCCAGGTGGTATTAACATGCGCTACGGGACCTGCTGTCCCTGAATGAAACTTCATCTGACTAAGAATGTCACCACGGCAATATTTCACTAACCAGGCGGAGTCTTGGCCTTGTTCTGCTGCAGTGCGCAGGTGCGTGCGAGTGCGGTGCGCATCTGTCTCGCGGCGCGCTCCTCGAAGCGCCGCTGTCCGTCCTGGTTGCTGCGCGCCGACAGGCACGAGATCCACTGACGACCCACCACTCGCGACCGTCTGGGGACGCACCAGAGAACATTACGGTCAATTAAAGTACATCATGCGATCATGTCGCATCACCACCAAAGAAAATTGCCAACTTTTGGATTTACATGACAACACAAATGTTACAAAATTTGTTTGGTAAAGACGCAGCTTCATTTAAGTTAGGTACTTATGGATCGAAGTATAGGTATAGGTACCTATTTATGAGCGGATGCATCACATTGCAATCGAACGTTTTGTTTTTTGGGGCTTTGGGGTAATTTTGGTTTGAAAGGGTTTCAAACTGGTGGAGGAGGGTGAGAGAAACACAAAAAACATTTGTCTTTGGAAGATGATTTCTGGAGAGTTTCAACCACTTAACCTTCCTCCTCTCCTGAAACCGTCCCTGGATTTTTACTAGAAAGACAGACTACAATATTATGTACCTACTTAAAAATCCTATAATCCTTAGGCAATCACTGCTTCTTAGTTGGTAACGCGACTTCGTTTACTGGACTTCCAGTTAAAGCAGTCTAGGTACCCACTTATTTTACACACCACTGTCACTAATATCCCAAAACGTAAGTATATTACAAACAGCATGTGCATCACTCACTTGGTAGCGGGGTGTGAATGCGAATGGGAATGTCTCCTGGCGGCTCTGTGCTGCGGCCTCCGTGGCGCGGACTCCTCATCGCTCCTGGCGCTCGCGGAGCTCTGCTCGCTCTCGTCCGACGAGCTCGACTGCTCCCCGCCAGACTCGCCGGCCGAGTCGCCGCCCCCAGGGGCGCCTTTCTTTGTATACCACCGTATTTGTCATATTGCCAGAATATATCGAAATAAAAGCCGGTAGCAACGAATTCAGAAAAGAATAGCAACACATGTCTTATGGGCGCTCTGAAGACAAACTTTCTGCGACCCAAATTGCCGCTTGGCGACGTGGCAGTCGTTCCCCCAGTGTATCTTAACTACGAGAGCAAGAGAGACGGACGTTCCCTCAGTGTATCTTAACTACGAGAGCAAGAGAGACGGAGACCGTCGCTAGCGCCGCTAACTACGAACTAAAATGGGGGCAGACCCCACTTAGAATCGGCACACGAAATCCTTAAGTTCTGCTCCTCTATTATTCTCTGAATTCGTTGCCGGTAGGTAAGTACACAGGTATACAAGTCAAGTTCAACAGTTGTAGTAAGATTTTGATAGGTACTTATTTCCTACGTCATAAGACCGGTACAAAAGTCAGTGTCTGGCTTTATGAGTAGACGTGTGTACATGCGTTACAGATTCGTCATACCTTAAGGACGCGTTTACGCTTGTATCAAAAAACCACATATTTCCGGTACATTTTACGACAATTTTAGATAATAACTAATAAAAGTAATGATTACGATAAATTGATTACTTTTTTACCTATAAATCAATTTGAAAATAAATAAAAAATATTTAATTAATATTAATGTAAAATCGATTCGAAACGGCCTCTTAAATCAAAAATAGGCATATACTGCTATTTTTGGGTACAATTTTCTCTCTATTTTTACATTTATTTAGATTTTCAAAGATAGAATAGGGTAGTAAATATAGTCAACTCAAAAACAATTTGATTATTTTTTTTCAAAATATTGTAAATTGACTCAAAAAAAGCAAAAAATCATCTTACATTTTTCTTCTATTTTGCTCGCATACGTGTGTCTTAATATGTGGCAATAAGGTTCGTTTTATTTAGCCACTTTCTTGATTTATATATCCAAATTCTGCAATGAGATCTCAGTCTGCGCTTGAGCGCTGTCGGGAGTGGACTCTATGTCGCTTGTCGCTGCAGCCCGAAGACGAAAAAAAGCAATATACGAATACAAAATATTCGCTAAAATCAATTTGATACTTCTCGTATTCTGTGCGAATTACGTACAAGTAAATTTCTTTTGTATAAATGGACATTATTACTTTATTTTCTCCATTATGTTGAGTCAGGATATATTTCGGTATTTAGATATTATTTTGTTTCTTGCGTTGAAATCTGGTAAGATTATCTGGACTGATGGTATACCATCCCGTTCAAGTGTTGCGACTGGAACTCATAAAAGAGTAGACCTAGTTATGCCAGGTTGGGGCTCATTTTATTTGTTTTGGTGAGACCCTATCACTGGTACTAGTGAAGTAACCTTCCAAGGTTATTCGATGAGTCGTGCTGGTACTCATATGTGAGTAGAGCTAGGCATGCCGAGTTTGGGCTTATTTTGTTTGTACATAAGAGACCCTACCACTGGAACTTATGAAGTAACCTTCCAGGGTTATTCAATGACTCTTGCTGGTACTCATGTGTGAGTAGAGCTAGGCATGCCGAGTTTGGGCTCATTTTGTTTGTACATAAGAGACCCTACCACTGCATTTTATGAGGTTACCTTCCAGGGTTATTCAATGACTCTTACTGGTACTCATATGTCAGTACAGCTAGGCATGCCGAGTTTGGGTTCATTTTGTTTGTACATAAGTGAACCTACCACTGGAACTTATGAAGTAACCTTCCAGGGTTATTCGATGACTCTTGCTGGTACTCATATGTGAGTAGAGTTAGGCATGCCGAGTTTGGGCTCATTTTGTTTGTACATAAGAGACCCTACCACTGGAACTTATGAAGTAACCTTCCAGGGTTATTCGATGACTCTTGCTGGTACTCATATGTGAGTAGAGCTAGGCATGCCGAGTTTGGGCTCATTTTGTTTGTACATAAGAGACCCTACCACTGGAACTTATGAAGTAACCTTTCAGGTTTTTCAGGTTTATTCGAAGTCTCTTAGTGGTACTCATATGTGAGTAGAGCTAGGTATGTTCCAGTGGTAGGATCTCTGATGTTCATACAAAATGAGCCCAAACTCGGCATGCCTAGCTCTACTCACATATGAGTACCAGCAAGAGTGATCGAATAACCCTGGAAGGTTACTTCATAAGATCCAGTGGTAGGGTCTCTTATGTACAAACAAAATGAGCCCAAACTCGGCATGCCTAGCTTTACTTCCATATGAGTACCAGCAAGAGTCATCGAATAACCCTGGAAGGTTACTTCATAAGTTCCAGTGGTAGGGTCACTTATGTACAAACAAAATGAGCCCAAACTCGGCATGCCTAGCTCTACTCACATATGAGAACCAGCAAGAGTCATCGAATAACCCTGGAAGGTTACTTCATAAGTTTCAGTGGTTGGGTCTCTTATGTACAAACAAAATGAGCCCAAACTCGGCATGCCGAGCTCTACTCACATACAAGAACCAGCAATAGTCATCGAATAACCCTGGAAGGTTACTTCATAAGTTTCAGTGGTTGGGTCTCTTATGTACAAACAAAATGAGCCCAAACTCGGCATGCCTAGCTCTACTCACATATAAGAACCAGCAAAAGTCATCGAATAACCCTGGAAGGTTACTTCATAAGTTTCAGTGGTAGGGTATCTCATGTACAAACAAAATGAGCCCAAACTCGGCATGCCGAGCTCTACTCACATATGAGTACCAGCAAGTGTCATCTAATAACCCTGGAAGTTTACTTCATAAGTTTCAGTGGTAGGGTCTCTTATGTATAAACAAAATTAGCCCAAACTCGGCATGCCTAGCTCTACTCACATATGAGTACCAGCAAGAGTCATTGAATAACCCTGGAAGGTTACTTCATAAGTTGCAGTGGTTGGGTCTCTTATGTACAAACAAAATGAGCCCAAACTCGGCATGCCTAGCTCTACTCACATATAAGAACCAGCAAGAGTCATCGAATAATCCTGGAAGGTTACTTCATAAGTTCCAGTGGTAGGGTCTTTTATGTACAAACAAAATGAGCCCAAACTCGGCATGCCTAGCTCTACTCACATAAGAGTACCAGTAAGACTCATCGAATAACCTTGGAAGGTTACTTCACTAGTACCAGTGGTAGGGTCTCACTAAAACAAATAAAATGAGCCCCAACCTGGCATAACTAGATCTACTCTTTTATGAGTTCCAGTCGCAACACTTGAATGGGATGGTATACCATCAGTCCACATAATCTTACCAGATTTCAACGCAAGAAACAAAATAATATCTAAATACCGAAATATATCCTGAATCAACATAATGGAAAAAATAAAGTAATAATGTCCATTTAGGTATATAAAAATAAGAAACTTATTTGTACGTAATTTGCACAGCCAGGCCTATTACACATAGATACATATCACAAAAAATTCTAAGTCTCAAAGTTATTTAGTTGAACTACATTTCCGCAAATTACCGTACGTAGTACGTACTGTTGCCGCCGTGTCGCTGTAGTGACGCGATTTTGTACCTACTAATTTTGTAAACGCGTCCTTAAGCTAATTTCATTGGTTGTGTCAGGTTGCATTTGTCGACATAAGATTAGAAAGATGAAATAATTATATAGGTAGTAATTTTTGCCATGCCAGCGACCACACATGTGTTTCGTTGTGGGTAGGTAAGTATTAACTCAAGGAAGTTAAAGTCATACATATATTTCTACGTTCTTAGAGAGCTTTTAAATTATTGGATTTCTCAGCCATAAGTACTTATAGTAGAAGTAAATCAAAGTATGAATGCCCTCCACAATAGTTGTGGGTTTGTCGGCTAAAACGAACGATTAGATAGAAAGAAAGTTAAATTACGTCTGACAGGCAGTTTCAAGACAGTATAAAAGTTATCATAATGATAAATTCGTTACAAGCAGTGGAATTAAAACAATTTGAATAATTGAATAGTTTCCAAAACGATAAGATACTATTTAAATTAAAACAGAATGGTTCTAATATTTTCTACTCTATCAAAATAATTCTATAGATCTACTACATAATTATGATCACATTTTTACAGCTACATTTACAATCTACCATGAAATAGGCAAACATTTCTAACACAAACTAACAGCGACAGAAGCTTATCATGCAGCACTAAAAATATCAATCTAGACTGAAACCTTGAAATGGAAACGTCTCGTCAGTCCAGGCCAGCCATATTGGTTTTGGTCCTCAGAGACTTACCTTGTTCTTCTGGATTTCCTCTCTTGCCTCTTTGACGATGACGGGGGACTTGGGGCGAGGTTTGGGCTCCTTCTCTCTATCCAGGGTCACAGCTGAACCAGCGGAGCAATTCCCAGCGAGAGATTGAGTGGAGATTTGGGCCGTGCCCAAAGCGGGAGAACCTGGTCTGGCGCCCGCTGCGCAAGCGTGGTTTTAAAATGCATTCTTTTAACTTATAATACTGACTTATTTTCCCAATTTTTACCCAGCTAGAATCGTACACTGTTCCTCGGTGTCCATATTTTTGTACGTAGATATATTGCTTTGAACGCAAGTACAAAAGGAAATGGACGACCCGTCTGTTCTGTAGTTAGCTTGGAGTGTCAGTGTAGAAACTAGAACTCTATGGTGACACCGAATTAACACAGATAACATGAAATCCTTTGGCTCTTAGTATTTTTTTTGTATTAATTGGCATTCTGTTTTGCCTGCTTGAGCCAAAGAATTATAGACTCGTGTATATACAATGTTCGCTACTAAATTTGGCCTATGTTTTGCCAATTGCATCCTATGGAATTACAAGCTAAGTGTCCCCATGGCCGCTACATGTATGTATTTGCCAATTGATCAGCGTATTTACAGCGGTTTTTAATATTCCCTTCTTTGTGTTACGGTGACGTGTTGAAAACGACATAAAAGATTAGAATTTTATCTTCATCGTATCAATGGTTCAAATTTTCTGTTCCCAAAACTTGGCTATGGCATCAGCATCACCTGAGGCCACTTGATGGTCTTATTTGCTACAGGTAGAGCAAAGCGGGAAAGTAAATGGAGCTCCACAGTCGCAGTGGACCTGTGACTAGTCTATGAATATAATTCAAACAAAACGCATAACAATCTGGAAAATTTGGGATATTCTAGCCACTTGATTAAAATCGTTCTCGAATATTGAAGAAGAATTCTAGTAATTATCGACATAGGTAATTAGTAGTATTTTGGTCCTAACGATTACGGATTGCTTTATTCAGTACCTATCCACTTACTTGTGTTACCAACTGGTATCAAGGCAAATAAGCGAAGGGGTACCTAAGTCAAAGCCCCGTTGGAACCATCAACAAAAAACCATATATTCGACACGTCACCGTACCACCGGCCCAGCTTGCTACACGGACAAAGTGCGAGTCTCACGGTTGAACTTGTTGTTGCTGGTGTACAGCTTGCCCAGCAGTCCCAGCGGTGGGCGAGGTGGGACTAGCTGGATGCCCTCCCACCAGAACACTTCCTTGCACTGAAGACGCCCGTTGCCGTCGTCACCTGGTTCTAGGAGCAAAGTTAGGAGCTGGTCTTATGTGTACTATGTGTGGTGTAGGATAGAAAGAAAATAGGTTCTTTAATTAATTAAAAGATCGATTGCTGGTGAGAAAGAGATGGGAGTGAATGAAACAAGAGAGATACATATGTCAGGATCGTTGCAAATGGCGTTCCGTGTCTGTCTACCCCTTCGGGACACACGCGTGAGTCTATGTATGTATGTATGATAGCTGGTGTTTGAGGAATTCTTCTTTTGATCTAATGTGAGAGTGATATTGCATTTAAATTGCAGAGAGATTATTTATGTAATTTGATTTTATTTCGCTTTGTTGTAAGTTTTTGTAGGGACTAGAGTTACAGATGCCCGGTAAACACGTATTGCTGATAAGCACCCAGCAACGTTCAGTATTCATAGTCACGATGAAGAGGCCGTTACCATGTGGATACACAGTGTGCCTTGAGTGCCATGACCTGAAGACTGGCGCAAGCTGACCTAGGCTGAACATTGCGCCTGCGGCAGACAGTTGAAAACATTCCAACCATGTTTTCAACAATTTTTTAATTTCCTATATTAACGACTTTTTTATAGACTCACGCCTGTATCCCGAAGAGGTAGGTAGAGGTGTAATAATAATGACACCAACATTTCATCATGTTGCTACCTTAGTACTTGTATATATTCTGTGACGTTGCGTATTATTAGATCCCACGTAATATGGAGCGAGCCTTATGACGTTACCAGACTCCGTGCTGGTACTGGGCATTCGGAAAACTCAGTAACACTTTTGCCCGACCCGGGAATCGAACCCGGGACCTCTTGATCAGCAGACGTATACGCTGCTGGACCGGGAAGCAGTCATACGCAAAAATAATTACTTAATAGTTTGTATGGTGTAAACGCTCTCTAACGGACTGGTCACAGCCTACACCTACACTACCTACTGCGGCGACAGTGGCGAACTGGCGAGTGATTTCGATGTTCATGGCGCGCTTTGCTAGGCCGCGGCGACCGATGTCGCATCAGAGTAAACGCGCCATGTACATCGAAATCGCTCGCCGCTGTAGGCTGCGACCGGGCTGTAATAAGCCGTAAGTAATGAGTACGTTAGTCTATCTGTATAATCTATGGTAGTGAGTGTGGTCTGACCTCTGCCAACGAGTCGCGTGAGTCGTTCTGGGAACATGAGCTGCGGCGGCCTCATGGCGATGATGTCTCGGAACTGGTTGTAGATCTCCATCACCGCCGCGTCCGTCGGCAGCCGCTCGTCCGGCACGTGCTCGCGGAACTGACAACCCTGGCACGGCAAACGGACGTCAATCGAGATGTAGGTATTTATAGTCGATACCAGGGGGTGGAGCCAGAAGAAGAAATGAATGAGAGGCGAGGCTGGGGATCAATCATCAGGTGTCATCTAAAGACGAAGGTATTACTTTTTAGTGCAGCCCTGGATAAAACTTGCCTTCAACAGGTTTAAAGCCCCTATATAAATTAGGTCAGTGGTCGATCCTGTGACCTTGAGATCTTTGCGCAGATCTCGCTTCAAGTTTTAAAACTATTTATCTGGAACTGCGACAACAAATGCCTTCAAACGCTGTTACAATCGACGAGACACGTAAGCTGGCGAAACCATTATCTACTAAGCCCTCTATAGGTGTCAGGAACCGACAAAAGTGGTGTCATGAAACCACCTTTCACAACAAAATAAATGGCATGTAATAGTGTCGACATGCGCCAGAAGTCGGGAAGGTGCACGATACCGAATCGTGATAAATTCCAACATTTTTGATACAATGTTGTTGAAATTTAGCTAATGTAGCCATAGGATAATAAATTAATAATTGTATACTTATTAAAAGGACACATATAAGCAAAAGCGCAAGGATGAGGTAGTCGTTATAATAAACAACTTGTCTAACTCACGGTATTCCTGGTGATAGTTTCGAAGCGGTAAGCTCTCTCCCCACAACACGGGTAGCGGCCGGCCGGCAGCGACGGTCTTCCTTCTAGAGCGAACATGTGCGGCGGCTGGTCGTGATGAGAACACCACTCCATCTGGAAGTTAGGTAGCTGGACAACCAATGTATGGATTTTGATTTTGACCCTACTTTCTTATATGTGAAGTCCATCTCTAATTTATTTTTTTATAATTATTTTGTTATTTTTTTTACAATGTTTTATTTTTGCTTATTTTTGGTGAGTGTAATTTGTGACAAAATAAATATTTCTTTATAAGGGTCAGACGATATCTTTGTGGGAAAGCAAATATTTTGTGAAATCTGTTTAGACTGGAGCGCGACCCGAGGTTCCGTGGCGAAAATCTTGGATGCCGCGATAAAGCTAGAACTATGATGATATAGGTACCTACTTAATATAATAATGTGTGCCCGAATACAGGGCCGAATAGAGCCAATGTGGCTGAAGGAAAAACATTTGTGGTTTCCTCCTAAGACAAAGGAGAAGTTGCAACTTCCATATAAAATTACCCCACGTCCGACAGCTGAGAAAAATATCTCAAATGATAGATAAAATTGAGTATTAATAAAGTGCATACCTCTGATTGTCATCCTTACTGGCTATCATACTTAGAAATTGCTCCAAATATTGTTTCAGGCGCAGTATTCAGTACTTATCTTAAAAATATTTTACTTTTAATCATGCAATACCTACAACTCTAACGACCATAAAAAATGGAATAAAGATTAAACAAATGAACATATTTTTTATAGACTCTAGCCTGTATCCTCGAACACATTTTCTAAAAGCGCCCCTAACGGAGAGTAGCGATCGATAGAGTCCGCTAGGGGGCGCATTTAGAAAATGTATGGAAATTGTTCCCGACGACTCTAGGCTATCGTCCACCGTGACGATCGAGTGCAAACTCGTACTAGACCCTCTGATATCATAATTAATTCCTCATATGTCTCGGAAAATCATATTAACTTCTTCGCTAGTTGCTTCCAACCTCGCAAAGGGAACTCTGCTGGTTTGGATTATGTTCTTCGACATAATCTGCTAACAAGTTTGGTTTAAGCATATTATTTAGTCTTATTGTTTGACAAAACTCTTCAGTATGTGTGCTTTATTACTAACCTGGTATAATAACTATTATCAAACATGAGTTATTACAGTGTTTAATTGCTTTTTAATCCTATTCTAAAACTAAAAACAGAAGTTAGTATATTACAGGTTTTCTACTCCTGAATTAATATTTAGAGCAATTTTTTATGTGCTAGCCAGTAAAGATGATTTCCGGAAGTATATAATTTTTTTATACTGATTTTTAGCGATTTTTTGAGATACTTATCTTTGCAGTCGGAAGTGGGGCATTTTTGCTACTTCTTCTATTACACGGTTTCCCTGGATAAATCCTGCCCTCACCAGGTTCAAACAAGCCCAAACGAAAAAAGGCGTCCTAAATAAAATCCTGGATATGTCAGCGCATAAATTAATCATGTAGCACCAACATACGATTATAACGATTTCTACATAGCGTAGTTATACCTAGTAGGTAGCTACAGTAAATTAAGTGATCGTAAAGTGACAGATCCCTTATTGCACACGAGGAATTTCAAACAAATAGCTGTGCAGTACTTGGTAGGTATAATTAAAATTAAAGTAGTGCTAGACCATGACCAACAAGTTATGATTCCACCAGGATCCAGATTTGCCTCACTCTGTCCTCCTCCGTTCTACGAACCTTTGCAACAAATAAGTCTCTACCAAAGTCCGGATAGATAGAGTGACGTTATGCGCTAATTGGCTGGCTGCGGCTGGACACGAAGACTCGAAAATCGGGGTCAGTGCCGTGACATTGGAGAGGCCTATATCTAGGGCTGCCATCCGTTCGGATTTTTCCGGATTTGTCCTAGTTTGGAGAGCGTCCAGGGCCTGTGCGGTCGGGGTTTTTGAAAGTGTCTGGGTCTAACCCGGACACTTTTGTTGTTAGGAGAAATCCAATTTATTGTCAAATGTCCGGGATTTTTGCCGTGTTTATCCGGTGTCGACAACTTAGGTCATGGCAGCCCTACCTATATTCAACAATGGGCTACGGCAGGCTGATGAAGAAAGTCCTCTCACCTGGTAAGCAGGGAAGTAGCTGTCGCAGAGCTGGCACCGCAGGAAGTGGCAGTCGGCCCACAGGCGCCAGTACACGCGCCGCCACGACCGCAGCTCGCCGTACAACCACGTTATGTACTCGTTCAGGCTCCAGCTGTGGTCCCTACGAGATCACGTGTTTGTTCAAGGTGTGAAGTGTGATTAAGGTCTACCAGCTTTAAAAAATAAAACAGTATTTCGTTAAGTCTTGGCTTGCTATTTCGAATTTTCGACCCTCCCTATTTTGAGATGAGGCCTTCTTCATAATAGTGTCTTATTTGGATGAAGCTAGGATTAACCTGATTGAAAGCAGTTTAAACACCCCAAAGTGAGACAATTTTAAAATGTGATTCCTTGTGCTATTGCTGTGTCAGTAAAACTGACCGAGTCGAAATTTTCGGCTCTGTCACGTTCTAATCAAAATGCCTATTGTCCTGATTTGGTGCAATTGCTATTCACGTTCTCTTTGGTGTAGGAGGAGCGATTCTTACAATTAAATCTCTATCCATTGCAATGGGTCTGATTTCTTAAGGTTATTGCTATACTTACTTGGTATGCGTAGAGATGACGTTTCCCCGGCGGTCTATCCGCATGCAGGCGGGTTGGCATGGCACCTGCTCCGCAATATGACGCCCTAGTAGCTTGTTACACCTGCACATCGTATTTGTAAAATAGCACCAAAACAAACGCATCTAAAAAGCAACTTAATAGCAATTTCATTAGGCCAGAATTTTCGTGCGCAGTAGTAGGTAATAGGTCACAGATATACTTTGTTAGCATTCCTTAAAGAAGTAAGCTGAGAAAATAAATTTCAAATGTCGCCCTGAATGAAGAATGGGGCCAGATATAAAAACTATGCACAATCTAAAATGATAAACAAAGTCCCTGGGTGTGGTGAAAATATTTTCACACTTGACTTTTAACAAAGTTACGTACCATGAAAGCTTGAATTCGGCTAATAGTACATTTGGAATCATTATCTTCACAATTTCAATTTAGCACTCTAATCGAAAGCTGAGAGCAATATCAAAGTTCACTAGAAGTTAAGACTCACTTGCTACACTTAAAGAGCGTGGCGAGAGTAGAATAATGTCCCCTGAGGGTCTCGGGCACCGGCTCCGCGAGGGACAGGATCATCTTGCAGTACAGCCGCGACTGGATCTTGTCCTTGCGGTCCTTTATGCCTTCCAGCTCTACGTTCGTGTACATTGCTGCTAGCCTGCGCAGATAAAACTGCTGTACTTACAGTCTTACAGTTTTGCCTGTAGGTCTGATCACAACAAAATTGAAGGCATCGAATACAAGACCCTTGCGGTATCTTTGTCGCATATAGAGACTCAAATATATAGTTGCGCCTGTATGAAAACCCTTGGCACTTATTTCACTCTCTGTTATGGTGATTATTGTTGCTATTGCTCCTTGAACTATCGCTCATATCGGCAATTCGGATGCATCAGAAATGTGACGCTGCTGCTACGCAGTTGTCACGACCATAAAGAAGCTGTGACAAGACGACTTTACCAGACTTCCAAACTGAACAAAAGTATCGTTTAGACGAAAGCCACCCGCTGGGCACGCTCAAAAGTGAAGTTACCTAATAACCTACCTAGTAAGCAGCGCATCGCTCAGGCACGCTAGGTTAGTGGACGTCTTCACAATGTCGCTCATGTGAGCGTGGCAGTAAATGAGACAGTCATGAAGGAGCGGCTCCATCTGCAATAAAATATAATTATGTATTCTTTCTTAAGACTTTATAGCCTAGCCAGCGTTTCCCATTTGCCGGCTCGCGACCCGGTACTGGGTCGTCAAAATAAAATACCGGGTCGCAACATTCCCGCCTTGTTTTAAAAATAATACCTACCATCGATCGACGTATAGTTTAATGACTAAATAGGTGATACCCCAAATAATATAATTATGTACCTTGTATTAATAAAAACATTTCTACTATTAATAAATGTGTATTATTTAACCTTAAAGGAACCAGCTTGGGTTTAAAAGTACCTATTCAATGGGTCACGAAGGGGCAATGTGAAAATTACCGGGCAATGGCAGAACAATGTTTGGGAAACACTAGCCTAGGCCATAAGCTTTTATAAGATGCAATGATTTTTTCTTAATTTGTACTATCAATAGTCCAGTCACTTTAGGTGTATATATGCCTGAGCGCTAGGTGCTCTCCGCTCTCTATCTCGAAAAGGGTTGAGCGTACAGAAAAAAAGTTGAGACAAAAGTTGTGGCAATTTTTTTTATCTTCAATTTTTATAAGAAGTGTTGAAGTGATTGGAACCATAGAAACGGAGATAATTGCAAAGAAACGATTTTCGTGACCTTTGACCTCGAATAACTTACGACGCAGACACGAGATAATATGTGACTTTTGAGACAACTTTTAGAACGCCTAAATGAAACTGTATACGAGTTTCCAGCTTATTATCTCAAATTCCGAGGTGAATCCCTAAAGTGACTGGACTACAAAGCTTTGCACTGCAGAGTGTGTTAAAAAAGGAGAGTGATGTAAAGCAATCAGTTCTATCACATAACTTTACACTTTGTCATCTCGCTGGCTTGGCGTTAGTCGCCACTAGGCGCCAACGAACCTTGCATACTGCATAGGCAATAAGATCGCCACACTCTAGCCAACTACGAATGAGCATGAAGTTTCACTTCACCTAAAAGCACCCAACCTAGAGATAACGCCATTTATTACCTGTAGAAACGACGCCGAAACGAGTATTGGAACAACGTTGTGCGGATCCAATAACGGCCAGTCTGCAACCAGTATCGTGTCCCTCTTCACCCATCGCATTAGCCAGTCGAATATCTAAAATTATTTTTGTTAGTGATAGCCAAAGACATTAAATATACCCGATTATATTTATTCGAGTCATTTCGAGTATGTAAAGCTACGAAGCTTTACATACTTTTGAGTGAAGTTTTCTCAGCCCACGGTACCTATATCAATAAGTTTCTTCAGTCGTCAAATGAAATGATCACCATGTCGTTTTTAGGGTTTTTCAGTCGTCAAATTGTGATGTTGTGCTAATAATTTCCTAACTTTACTCTTTGATTAAGTGGGTGTCGTAATTGGTTACTACCTACTGATTATTGAAAATACACGAAACAATCCGGAAGATACAGAAAGCTCAACATCAAACCAAGTAAGTAGGTCGGATTCACAATGTTATTGTAACCATATTTCCAACTGCAGGTTGGATATAGGGTCACAATAGCTTCATTGGGCTACATTAGTATGAATTCTCTCATGTAGTTAAACACTTTTATACTTACCTGAATATCACAATGTACAGATATATCCATATCTTCTAATCTCTGTCCGGCTGTCACATCCGCGAAGTATCCCATTTTAGAAACCAACAACTTTTGAGGACATCTAAAATCTTTTTTTAAACCTTTGACCTCGTCGCAAACATGTATTTCGACATCTCCACTGGAAAAAATATTAGGTAACTACTTAATAGTAGTAGATAGTAGAAAAGTGAAGAAAGGAAAAGGTAAGAAAACCAGGACAGGATTAATTCCGACCGATGTTGCCCAGGCAGTCGTGAGTTATCTTAACACTTAGTTTATGTAAATAAATATTTAGAGGAGTTGGTATTAACGTAGAACTTACTCTTGTCTCTGACTCACACGCTCCTGGTTTGCAAAGACAGATGATTTTCGCCTGCCTAGACGGTCTCTCGATTCTTTCTCGTCTATAAATCCTACGAAAATATTAGTGTTATGAGATCTGTCGCTGTGTTATCAACGTAACTTACTGCAACGTATCGCATAGCCATATTCCTTAGAAGCTTAATTTTGTGATACCTACACATAATTAGTTAATGTATCCAAGCATTACACTTAGGGCTCCTACACGCTATGCGGTTAGCCGGAGTGCGGCCAGCTGTAGAACCGCAATCATCAATTTGTACCAGAACGACCCGTCGTTTAGTGCGTAGGAGCTCTTAGAGTTTTGACTCAGACCTCGGCTTTGGTACTTCAACTCGCCGTCACCAATTACGGTGGACCCGTTTATGTAATAGGCGGCAAACAATCAGACATATCGCTTGATAGTAAGCGAAGCGATTATCTACCGCCGCCCATGGACACACATGGTATGGCAATACCAGAGGAATCACCAAGTGAGTGCCGGGGGTGGGAAATGGAATCGGAGGAGTGGGACGAAGGAGAAAGAAAATGAGATTGGGCCTCCGGCATTCTCACTCACCGCACGAAAGGCGATTCTTATCTAAGTACTATTCCTTTACGTCAATATTGTGCTAGCTAGAGGGTAGTACATCCACGGTTTAGCCGTAATATCAGCAAGGCATCACCAAGTAAGTGCCGACCTTTGGGGTGGGAAATGGAATCGGAGGAGTGGGACGAAGGAGAAAGAAAATGAGATTGGGCCTCCGGCATTCTCACTCACCGCATGAAAGGCGATTCTTATCTACTATTCCTTTACGTCAATATTGTGCTAGAGGGTAGTAGGTAGGTACATCCACGGTTCGGCCGTAATATCAGCAAGGCTTTACTACTACCTAGCTATAAAATCCAGATCCGTAGCCCGTATCTATGTGAAGAGAGTGTTAAAGCTAACAATTTATCAGTTTTGCAAGACATATACTCGTAACATCAATGCGTAGGTAAATAAACCAAAAGTACCAAAACCAAACTTGCCTCCAAAACTTGCAGGTTTCTTGACATCGACTACAGCAACAGCGGAAGTTTTTTTGATAATAGGTGTGTAAACACTTGTAGTTTTAGACGGCTTTTTGTATCCCACTAGATATGGCAGAATAGAGTCCAAAATGCCTTCATTTACAACCTGAAACATAAATTAAATTAATCTAGAATCCCTTCATAAACGACTTGAAACATAAATTGAATAAAACGCCATGGGCCAGTCTTCTGATTGTAAATAATATTATGCAAAATGTTTCAACTTACGTCGTTCAATTTACAATTTAGATTTGCTTCCGTCCAAATACCAAGCATTTCAACTCTAGCTTCAGGTGGTAAACACTTCATTCGCCGGCCTTTCCCTAAGGGCACAAAAATAAAATAAAACCCAATTGATATTTTGCTAGCATTTTTAATATTTTAAAGAAGAGTAGGTATAATTAGTAGGTACCTACATATCTAGTTATGAAAATATGAAGTAGGAAGGTAGTTAATATCATAGTAGGTATATCGTGAAAGTTACCTATGGTTTCGGTATCAATGCTTAAGATAGGTAGGTACTCAGGGTATCTCTCTATATCTCCCGGTCTAGGAACAAATTCTGTGTCGCGCCTTTATATACATTCAACTAACAAATACATACAACACACAAAGTACAGATTCGAAACAACAATATGTGGACACACAAAATGTATTCTCTTGTTGGAATCGGACCCACACCACTCGGCGCAGTACCAAACGGCGAGGCGACCGCCAACCACTGCACCATCTGTGCATTAAAATCTACGTTAAAGCTTTCCCAAACTTATAACTTACCATCATATACGCCGTTACAACTACCTACTCGGCGCAAATGGCGATCGAACATGCTCATAATTATCATCAGCTTGTCGCAGTTCGCTGCTGGACAAAGGTCTCTCCAAACTCCAATGGCACGCCACTGAGCTCATACATACCTTCAATTTCACTGCAACTGTATTTTCTTTCAATACGATCCTCACTTTGTTTCTTCTCAATGATTGTATCGCTCTTACTTATCACTGGTTTCGTTTCATCATAAGCTGTTTGATAAAGTAGATCGCGCTCCTCTTGTTCAATAACGTGATTGATGACAGTTAATTTTGTAAGCTCCTCCCAATCTATCTTCGATCCTTCTTCATCTGCACCTTCTAAATGTTCATACACTTGGTATGCTGTTTTCATAAAGTCGAAAAAGTCTTTGACGGTGATCGCTTCGCTTGCGACCGGCACTGTTTCTTTTACTGTGGAATTTCTCCTTGATGATGAAGCGGATCTAACAGGACTATTGCCATCGCCTTTTTGCATAAACATTGACGTAGTATCTAATTCATGGTGTGGATTAGACATTTTTAACACATTTCCCTAGGACATTACGCAAGATTTCATACAAATATTGATCTAATAAATTGCATGGAAACGGGGACTTAACACTTAACGTCCAAACATTGGTATAGAGGTCGTTGTTTATTCAATCGATTTTTATTATATTATATTATTTTCTATAATTTTACCACTATTTCTGAATAAAGATATGGTTGTATAATTCAAAAATATTTTGAAACATTCATTAAATCAAAAAAATCACGGCTTCAGCTTATTTTAGTGCTTAGATGACGCTTATAATTTTCATTTTAAGTAACATGACAACTGTAGAAATAAGGTTTATAGTTTAAGATACTATGGGACCTTCTCCTTTGTAATAAATAATCGTTACCTAGTAATAACGCCTCCTATTAGTAGGGGAGCCCATGAAGGGATTTCGGGATTTTCTCGAGCGAGTCAGATATTGATAGCATCATTAGCATCTATGTCTTACATATTTTAATACAGTAGGAGAGTTAATCTGATCGTTTGCATAGCGGAGGTGGTCGTGCCAAAGATTTTAAAATGCAAAAAAGAAAGAAAATGAATCGAGCGTGTCAGATTTTCTAAGGGGATGTGAACCTAAAAACAGGCTCTCATTGAATAATCTGACGATTTGGGTGTGACGCAAAATCGTGATCACTATTAGAACGTGCAAAAAGAATTTTAAGCATTTTCAGATAGGTACATACTCAAGTGCGTCAGATTTAGATGCATATTCTTTCATCCTAACGTCCTAGACGTGCTTTCTCATAATCTGACGATTATCTGGAGGGATTAGTGCAGCGGTTTTTTAGCCGCTCCCTCTACCGATGAAAAGGTAGACATTATTTAAATTTTTTGTCATTTTATCATCTTAGCTTTGCAACCCAATAGGTCTCAATGACGCTCGAGTAAATCCCAATTTAGCATCGTGGACTCCCCTGATATAATATAATATTAATAACCCTGCTTCACAGACTTTTCTTTATACTTTCGTCTGTGATGCCCTGCCCATGCAATCTAGTAATTGTTTTTATACCCAACCCACACAGGCGGCACGGCAACGGCAGACTGGAGGTGCCTCTGTATCATGCCAAAGGATCATGTGGTACACGTACGTAATACATCAGGCGCTTACATTGTTCACTGAAACCTAATGAAAGGAAAGAGGAACCCACCACGCACCCTCGAATTGACCACCCCAACTATTGCAACAGAAAAAGGTTGACAATATCGAACTCCTCTAAAAGGATAAGGGATATAGGAATGGTATGGGTTCCAGGAAGATACCTGACTTGCAGTATCCCGCTGTATGCGCCGACTATTCTTCGCTTCGACACGTGTTTCGCCTCTGCACGAGGCATCCTCAGGAACGATGGGCAACGACTGAGCGCTTTTTAACCGTGGGCATGTGTTATAAACGATTGTACTTTCTAATCCCCTCCCTCCGTTGCTCGACTGATGTGAGTCATTATGACGGTGTGCGAATATATTCAGCAATGGAACCCGTTAAAGTTGGTTTGATCGTTCAGCAATGTATGTGTAGGGGTATGTGAAGATGGTGTGAGAAGAGATAAAAGAAAGATTCCAAAATACTAAACTATATATTTGACTGGTACCAGTTTGTTAAATATAAAATATAAATATACTACAATGCTACGACCTAACGATATGAGGGAAAGGAGACGACTGCCGCGCCGCGCTAATGCAATATTACGCCTCGCATATAATTTGTAGCGTCAGCAGCCGCTACAATATTCCCCCCTTTATTGAAAAAAAATCGAAGAACATTATACAAAAAAATTGGTAACAACTACAAAAATCAATAACAAAATAATACTGAGGTAATTATCTAGCTAATCAGACACGCTAGCGCTCGACTCACGTCACATAAACATGTATCAAGTTACCGGAGCGCTAGTTCTGAGAATGCCAACTAAACAGAAACACTATAGCGGGTCAATATGTGGGACTCTTTAACATAAATTATGTGACTATTTTTAGAACAGTTATAAGTAAACAGTTATAAGTAAACACAATTATAACTCAATTGCCGCCGTTTCTTTCGAACTTCCTTTGCTCTTCGTAAGCCGCTTGTAGATAGAGCTGGTCGTACGAAGAAGCAAATACGTTCACCGATTCTGCCAGCGATCTTCGTATTCTGCCTGGGCCGTACTGAGAGATGACAGGGTGCTCAATCCAACACTGAGCGGTATTTATCCTCGCCTCCAAGTGTGATGAGCCGCTTCGACGCGTGCACTGTACTGTAGAGTGCCACCGCCGGTCCCGTGTCGATCTCGTCCTCGGAGTGTGCTGCGTATTATTCGTCTTGGTGCGGAATGCTGCCTCGCCACCAAGGTCAATACGACTTACGCGTTGTGCCTCGACGTACGCAGTCCTGCAGAGTGCCGCCGCCGTCGTATGCCGCTCCGGAATGCTGCTCATATTGCCGTGATCGCTGTTGTTCGTAGGTATTGTATGTTCCACTTTTAGGTTCCACATGTCCTGACTCAGGTGTTCTCGGCAGTTAGGTCGTAAGCCCTTTCGGTCGTAGTGAAAGGGCGAGTCGTCTCCCATGAGTTCAGGCTATCTCCGTGTCCATGCTGCTTGGCTGCACGCTGTTGCCACGCTGCACATGCGCTCATTTGATTCCGCTGGCCATGTGCACGTGCGTCGATGCCGCGTTGCCGAAGCTGAGCCGAAGGTTGCGTCTTCGATGTCAGGGGTCACCAATGTAGGGGTATGTGAAGATGGTGTGAGAAGAGATAAAAGAAAGATTCCAAAATACTAAACTATATATTTGACTGGTACCAGTTTGTTAAATATAAAATATAAATATACTACAATGCTACGACCTAACGATATGAGGGAAAGGAGACGACTGCCGCGCCGCGCTAATGCAATATTACGCCTCGCATATAATTTGTAGCGTCAGCAGCCGCTACATATGCTTGTCCCGCTTTAAAATCTCTAATTGTTCCAATACGCACATTCTAATACCCTTTTGACAAGTGTGTATGACGTCAAATGAATGTCCGCTATTTAAGGTATGACCCGATTCAAGTAAATGTTCGGCAAAATGAGACTTTTCCGGCTGGTTGTTTCTAAACGCCGCTAAATGTTCTTGTCAAAATTTCTACACGTGCCAACTCTGGACTAGGTATACGGGAAGATCTTTGGATGGCATTCGTGTTCAGTACAATAACATCTACAGGCACCTAATGGGTTTTGCTCCATACTGTAGCGCCTCCGGAATGTTTGCCGAAGCAAGACTGAACACGTTTAATGCCATACAAAGAAATCGAATCGCTATGTTTATCAAGCGGGTTGGTACGTGTAGCAATAGCATCGTAAAGGAACTGGCTGACCGACTGTGTACCAGCTCCATGTATAATAAATGGTTACAAATAGCTGCGTAACTTATTTTTTAAGTAATAATTCTTAGTATTTAAGTTAGAAATAAGTTTCTTTGGATTTTATTGTAATATGGAACTAAGTATTCTGAAATAAAGATTTATTATTATTATTATTATTATTATTATTATTTATATCTCAGCTCAAAACTTCACTGAAATAAACGCCGGCTAGATCCTACGTTTTTTACTTAGCTAGCTTTACTAAACTAGTTATTTTTACTAAACTAGACGACGCAATTACGATTAACGTTCGTGATGTTGCCAGAGGATGATCGTGATGAGTTGGACTTTTGTGGTTCGAATGACTTCACAACGTGTGAATACGTAACGTCATATCATCGCATGCCGCGACATCACGGCTTTGGTCTGTCGCAGTTCAACAAATGGCTGTGCTATGTAGATTCCCTGAAGGTCAATAATTATGTCTCCAAAAAATTCGATGTCCCAATGTGCACTAAGTTGTTTTGGGGGTTAATAACTAAAGTACCTACCTACTTATTGAGTATCTAGGTACTTTATTTATTTATTTTTTTTATTAAAAAAACCTGTCAAATTGACTTCACGCTGCCTCAACTCTTTACATAGGTACTCATATCTTTGACTACATTCTCTAAATAGCCGTGCTGTGATCTGGCATCAGTGTAAAATTTGCTGGACGTTTGTGCTTACATTTTTAATAACTTTTTTGCATTTAAATAGTAAGTAAGCTTATAATAATTAAATAGTGTACTCATTAATTAATACACATCGTGTATGTGATATCGGGATGTGGATGCCGCTATTCTCGGAACGGAAATAACAGGAGAAACTTTATCTTCAAGCAGTGAGTCGGAATTTTCCAACAAATTTATTTACTTTTCTCGTATTAATGCTATAATGAGTGTTAAGTTTACAGAATATCATTGTATTGCAAATCAAGGGAACAGCTTGCATACGTATGTGTTATGCATTTAACTCACAAATTGTTATTTTGTACATTTATTGATTTAATAGCCTTAGTGATGGGATTTGGCAGTGAAAGGAGATATCGATGTTTTTAAATGAGGGATAAATACGGAAACTAACTATCGGACATGAATATAAGACTGTAGCTGGAAGCGACAGCGGGTAGTCGCGGTTGCTAAGTTGGCAATAAACAAAAACGTCCAACGGTCTAATATTCTATCGCGCGTTTGATAGTAAGCGCAGTTAAATGTACAATGTACATAATTTACTTAGATACCTACCTTAAAAGTAGCGTCTATTAACCTAAAGCCAAGTGTTCCAGTGCACGCACGCGTGTGTAGGCTTACATTTTTGCATCTATAAAATAGTAGATGGATTAGGGATGTGAGTAGCAGTAGTGTTTATTATTAAGAAGGTGTTTTTGTATTACAGGTTGCCTATTAATGACGTCACAAGAAAACGTTGGATAAATGCCGTTGGACGGCCTAGTTTGATTTAGCAGAAGTACCATCGTTTTTGTTCACGTCATTTTGAGAAAGACTGTTTTTTAAAGACAGAAAGCACCTGGCGTCGTTTAAAACCGAAAGCTGTGCCTACATTACATTTATGCCCAGACATTGTACACCCGGTAGAATTATTTATCCAAAGCTAACCAAAAAGTGTGTAATTTGAGTTTGAACATATTAATAAAATATAATAATTACAACGATTTTAATTAATCTACCTACTTCTATATTATTTATCATATTAATGCTATCCTGACTGATCAAAGACGTCTTGCCTTGTAGTCCGCTACATAATATTCTACCATAAAATATAATATTCTTTCACATTCACACAACATTATCTGGTCCCAAACTAAGAATAACTTGTACTACGGGTACTAGACAATCGATAAACATGCATATATACTTTTCTGTAAATATATTACATATTATACATAGTACCATCCAGACCTAGACAAACATCCATATTCATGCACACAAATGTTTGACTTGAGCGGGAATCAAACCCGCAAGCTTCGGCGTGGCAGTCGGATTACCTACAACTCTAAAAAAATCGAGCAGTGTCCAACGTTAGCGCTAGCAAGCAACGTGATATGATGCGACGCAAACAAATTGCCAAAGCCTGCCGTGTCGCATTAGCCAATCTGGTATAATTCGTACAATACATAATCTAAGTGACAGTTTCTTAGCATCGCATCGCAACGCATCGCTCATTAGTTTATGAATACTTTTTGTCAATAGATTTTATGGCTAAAACGAACAATTAAACACGTGATTTTTTTAGCACTGTCTGTCTGGCAAGTCATTGCAGAGCACTGTCCGGCGTCAACAGCAAAAACTACAATTTCAATATTTTAGTTGTTTACTTCTACGGCTTAAATATATCGACACATACTAAAGTTAGACCTTTGACCAAAAATATTTATCGATAAATCATCACTGTTACGAACAACACTCGGTTTCCTAACTCTATGTTTTGTCTACTGTTTGCCTACCACGATGCTGCTATAAGAGTGTGCTGCTAAACCTATCGACAGCTCTTTCTATCATACTGCATGTGCCATTAGAAAGAAGATATCAATCATAGCAACCGCTGTTGTTATTTAGTGTTACTTCTATGCCTTAGGTTATATTTCTTTGAGGCCACCATCCCCAATTGCTGATTAAGCAATGTGACATGGCGGCCCTCACTTTGACGGCCTTTAGAGATGCTTTTTCACGCCCCGCTTAAAGGACCCAGGATCAAGGGAGGAAGGAAACACGTGAGCTGGCAGTGAGTTCCACATCTTTAAGGTACGGCAAAGATAAGATGTACCTAACCTTTTCGCACGTGACGGTATCTGTTCTACCGTGTAAGCGTGGCACCTTAACCCTGCACGTGTTGTTCGGGATAGGAAAGGAGAGGGTGGGATGAGTTGAAAGAGTTCTTCTGAGCACTCACCGTGATACAATCGGTAAAAGACAGCCTTTGAGGCTACGTCCCTGCGTAATTACAGAGATTCAAGGGTCTTAGTAGCCTCAAGAAGGTCACCTATGATACGGACAGCACGCCGCTGCAACCTATCAAGGGCATCTAGCAGGTACTGAGCGGAGCCGTTCCAGAGATGAGAGCGTATTCCACGCAGGAGCGAACCTGAGTCTTGTTTAATAGACACAGCTACTCCAGCGTGAAAAACCTCCTCACTCTGTTCAGGACTCCGAGTTTTCGATATGCCGATTTATTGACAGCCTCGATGTAGTTTCTCTGGTTGAGATTGCGGCGTATGTCCATACCAAGTATATTTAGACCGTCCTGTATCGGTAGTGGAGTGTCCAAAAGAGAAGGTTGGGGAAGGAATTGAGATAACTTAGCTGAAAATGCGCACACCTGTGTCTTCTTGGCGTTGAACTCGACTATGTTTTCAGCACCCCAATTCGAGATGCTGTTCAAAACCTGGTCAAGCTCAGCGACAAGTTTTCACCTATTTTCCTCAATGTCGGCCTGTAGCAATGTATGCTCCCAAAAGTGAGCATATCATTGATATGCAGAAGAAAAAGTGTGGGTGATAAGACGGATCCTTGGGGCACACCAGCATTTACCTGCAAAAACTTTTGACCTTCGCAAAAAACTCGAACACGTCGTTCATGCAGGAAGCTAGCAACCCAGTTGCACAATCGAGGTGGCAAGCCGTAAGCCGGAAGCTTGGAAAGAAGCGCACGATGCCAGACTCTATCGAAGGCTTTGGAGATGTCGAGGCTGATAGCCAACGACTCCCCGTGCCTGTCCATAGCCTCACCCCAAAGGTGAGTGACATACGCTAGAAGATCGCCCGTTGATCGTTTCGGTCTGAAGCCATATTGTCGATCATTGATAAGAGAGCGTCCTTCTAGGTAGCGAACGAGTTGGGTGTTGATTACCCGTTCAAATACCTTGCAGGTACATATACAGGCGTGTGAGCATTGGAGACAACTCGGCTGCACATTTCTTAAGAACAACCGCTGGGATACCGTCAGGACCGTCTGCTGGCCTTCCTCGAAGAGCTGGGGTGGCTCGAATGATGACACCATTCCCACCCGCACGCAAAATACACGCCAAGACGTGGAGTTGCGGAAACAGCCCGTGCAATCAAGTATCAAGTACCGTCAGGACCACTGGCTTTCCGGACATCGAGAGACCGCAGTATGGCGCGAACATAGCATTGCCTGATGCGAACATCAGGCATGGAGTGGCCGCAGTGGTTTATTAGATGGCGGCTGTGAACTACGGTCATCGATTCGGGAGTTGGCCGCAAAGAGATTGACAAGCAAGTCAGCTTTCTCTTGCTACTACTGAAGCCTGTGGCAAATTCATGGTCTTGGAAATTTTTGAGCAGTTGTGCGCCCGAGGTACGTGCTTCGAGGGAGGGGGGGCGCCTTCAGCCATAGGCCAGCCATGTAATTACGCCTTTGCCTAGGTGTCATTATAGGCGCCGACTCAGACGTTATACATCTCTGAACGCAAGGCTTAAGCAGACCATCTCACCTCCTGGGTTCCTTCATCATTCGAGCTACTAATTTACTGGCCACGTGGCCAGATTGTTGTGTAAGTTGTATTGCACAATATTTACCATTTAATGATGCGGGCACTCTAGGGTTGCCAGATATGGCTGTATTTTTTGGGGCAATGCCATGGGAATGAGCGACTTGATTTGAGACAGATATTTTTCAAATACCTATACAAATTAGTCGGGACTTTACTTTTAGATTTTTTAAAGAGACTACCTACATATCGACTGTTTACTGGCAATAGGTCCTATCTGATTTTTTTTGATTTTCGGATTATTACTGCAATCGATCCTATCTGACTCCCTTGTCCAGAGGAGATTTTAAGCGGGTATTGGTTTATTTGAAATTCACGCTAAAATCTACTTCAAACGTAACGTCCTATCAGAGCCCCTTTTGAAATAAGAAGCAAAAAGTACTATCTTCATGTTTTGACTTGTTCTTCGTGCAGTGTGTGTAGTGTTCGTAAGTATTTGAAAAAAACTGAAGTTTATCCTTCGCGAATTGTGATTCTGATGAATGCCAGTGATAGATAACTGTATTTTACGTCATCGCAAACAAAAACAAAGGTAAGATAACTTATGTTATAATATCAAAATCATAGTTTAAAAAAGGTTTTAAGATAGGACTGATTAGAACATATTTTTACAGACGAAGTATTGGGAGATAGGACTAATTACATCTAGCAAATGTATGAGATTGCCTGTTTTTTACTCATGTTTGTTTTATAAATGTGTTCTACAATGCTTACCTTTGGTCATTGTTTTATAGACAGCAATGATACGAAGTATTCGCGGCAAGCAATTAATTACCCTTTTAAATACTACTTAGGGGACAAAAGAAAATGAGACCAATAAAGAAAATCTGCCGGATGAAATGTAGTGGGTAAGTATTTTCTTTCATTATCTATCATTGCACCTAAACTCTTACTACGTAATTACCTATTTAATACCTACTATTTCAATCTGTGTACCTGCCTAGACTATCCACTTACGTGCTTGCTTATCTTTATTCGTAGCTTATCCTTTTAGTAGGTATGTCTTTTGCAATGCAGGTAGGTACTGTACAAGGTGTGATTTTCCGGGAAAGTATCTACCTAGGCAGTTCCTAGTACTACTAAGGTGCCTATGTAGGTAGGTTGCTGGGGACCCTAATTCGTGTGAAAAATGTCACCCAAACTACTTACCTGCCTTCGCCTGTATCTAACTTTTTATGAACCCTATCTGTGTACCTTACCCAGATTACCTATACCTACCTATTTTCATACTGACTTAGCTTACTAGATATCTATTTATCTTCCTATTTTATTACTTAGCAGCGGATTCTTGCTGGAGGCGAGAATCCTCTAATTAAAATACCTACAATTGATGAATGTTATAATTTATCTTAATATATAAAATCCTTGCGTTACTGACTGACTGACAGACACGCTACAGTCGAAACTATTGGGCGCAGGAAGCTGAAATTTGGCATGTATGTTCCTTGGAGACCGTAGGGGTGCACTAAGAAGGGATTTCCCGTAATTCCCACGGGATCGTCCAAAACGGGTAAATTAAAATGTAATTGCAGGCGTAGCTCCTGGCGTCCTCTAGTATTTAATATTTCAGGTAAAAATAATTAACCAAATTGAAGAATGTGAGACCTCTACACTGATGGTATTACAATGTGACTCTCTAAAAATACAACAAATTTGTATGCCGAAGTAACAGTAAGGTATCTTCATACCAGGAGACCTAAAATTAACAAGCCACATTGGTGAAAGTTTTTCATCACTAGGCTTAGAGCCTGTTCTTGACTCAGATTTTAACGCGTCTCTAAACCCGTCTCAAGTTAATTCGGTCCCTATGGCACTATGCTTCACGACGACGTTTTCAGAGACTTGACTGCAGATGAAACTTTTACTTCTGTACTTGCTGGCAATGAAAGGCAGGCAGCGATAGCCGAGTGGATATACCAACAGACTGCCATTCAGAGGGTATCAGGTTCGAATCCACGACGCGCACCAATGACTTTTCGGAGTTATGTGCGTATTGAATTGTTAATTATCGCTTGTCCCGTGCCTCGGAGAGCACGCTAAGCCGTCGGTCCCGGTTGTCATGAAGATCTTTGACAGTCGTTACAGGGCGTCAGTACCTTCTAAATAAACTGACACTAGTCTAAACCATGGAATATAGCTATCCCTTCGGGTTGCGGAGGTCAGACAGGCAGTCGCTCTGTAGAAAAGCTAATATTCAGCTAAATCCGGTTAGACTAGAAAGCGGACCCCAGATTGAAACTGGGATAACGCTAAGAGGATGATGACTGGCTGGCAATGAAAGATAGGACGCTGGAACTAGTAGTTGCGCTCAAGAAAATGTGCAATACGATGTCCCCCAGACAAACGCACAGTGTTGCGATAGTAATGATCATCCTGAGTCATCAAATCCAAGTACAAGTATCACTGTACCACTACATGGTACAGACGAAGATCCTTATAATCATAATATGGACGGAGGACGAAAAAGAAGGAGAATTGCAGAGCAAGAACAATGGAAGCGCAACGTAAATAAAACCTAAGAATGGAAGGAAAACTATATTTGGCGTTTACCAGAGAATCTGATAAAGTAATTCAAAAGAAACCAAAACAGGGCCGTCGTATGAAAGAAACATGCAAAAGTGAAGTGTGTAAAAATCGATGTATAGAGACACTGTTACAAGTTTACAGAAGAACAGAGAAAAGGAATATTTGAACATTTCTGCTATATTGATTGGAAAGAAAGAAAGGCTGTTGCACAGGTCACACAAAATGCTACGAAGAAAACACGATTACAAATGAAGAATCTAGACGGGGTTCTACTTTGGAATAATACTAAACAACGGATGTCAAGAAGGAAATCGGATATAGAATGATGCACAGAGAAAGAACAAGTTTTGTGAAATTGCTGTAGGAAGCAGCGAAAATTTAGGTTCAATATGTCCTATTGTGTACGAAATTTTCGTGCAATAAGTCCTAAGTCGCGCCCTGACGACCGCATTATAGATATATAAAAGTTAAATATTATGCTCAATAAAGAGTCTAAAATTACTAATGACGTGTTTTTTTTTGTAATCCCTACGTGCCTCAGACTTATATAAAACACCTTTTTGTCCGTCCTGAAAAGTTGATAAAAATGAGTTAGGACCTTTTGCCAGTAAACAGTCGATATACCTACCTACTACTACCCATATGTGAAGAGCCTGAGCCAGCTGTGTCAGTGTTGTTAGTATGGGGTATTCCTGAAAGCGCAACTATTTTTGAGCGCAACTAAAAAAGCGCAACTACTTTATTCCACAAAGCGCAACCACGTCGGAAAATAGTGAAGGGGCATAACAGATTCTTAAAGGACTATTTACCATCGATAGGATTTGTAAATCGTCTGCCCATTTTTTATTTATTTTATTATGGTGACCATTTTTAAAAGTACCAGGATAACAGAAATGAACAGAGGTTAGAAGTGGTAACAAATATCAATCAGTAAAATGTTTTGAAAAGTACCAGGGTAACATAAATGAACAGAAGTTAGCAGCCTAATAAAAGCACTGGATGGTATAGGTAAAACTCAGGCGCACAGCAACAGCTAAAGTATACTAAAAAGTCCTGTCTTATCAACTATCGATATTTTCCGTTTGTTATTAACCAGCACTATTGCATCTTGATATTTAGTTGCGCTTTGTGGAATAAAGTAGTTGCGCTTTTTTAGTTGCGCTCAAAAATAGTTGCGCTTTCAGGAATACCCCGTTAGTAGGGGTGATCTGGTTTAGTACATTGATAGGGGTTCGGAACAGGGCTTGGATAACGGTATATTTTTCGAAACGTTTTCGTCTTAAATACCTAAGAAACGATTTGTTTCGTTTACGTTCGAACAGAACGTTATAAAAACGTTTTTAAAGAACAATTATAATTTAAATCGTTTTTGATTAATAAACGTTTTAAAACCGTTTTTTTATATTTTTGGGTTCAACAGGTATTAATATGAAACTACGAATGTCACGAATTTCATTCAGTTGATATTTTACGACCGCGCATTTCTGACATTTTGATTTGTTACTTTCATCATTGTAAATGTAATATGAATAAATTGGTTTTTTTCTCTTTCTTTCCATTTTGTGAGCAAGAAACAAACACCACTTACTAACAAATCACTCGCAACGCAAGTCACAAAACAATCTCGATCAATACGTTAGAAGCGCATTGGAATTACTGATGCAATGAAATCAAAATATAACATAATTAACATACTACGCTAGGCGGACCCCGATCCAATTAAACAAGTTCATGCTTGTCGCCACAGACCGTGTGCGGCTGCGTCCTGCGGAATAAACCGGTTTTTACCCTGCGGAAATAACGTTCTCCTTTTGTTTTCGTTCCGAACAAAATGACATACAAAGAACTGTTCAAAACGTTTTAAAAACGTTATTTTAAATAACGTTTCCAAGCCCTGGTTCGGAATCTGTGGGACAGTAAGGTCTAATGTTTGTACACGGGAGAAGACGCGAATTCCGAGACAATCCCGAATTGTCCGGCCATCTGGCAACCGTTTGTGTACTTTTGTTAAACTCTTTTATTTGATTTGGGGTAAAATCACATCGATCTACTTACATATTATTATATGGATTTGGAGATGTTTGATACATATTTGACATATTTTGTATGGAGCTTATTTCAAATATAGGTAGGTACATCTCTAATTTCCAAATGCATAGTTATTGAATTTAGTGGTAAGACGCGTTGCAAGCAGCCTGGCAGCTAAGTACCTAATACCTATAGCTTACTTCTTGCCAAGCAAGCATCTAACCGTACCTTGAGCAAGGTAGGCATTCAGCCGTTAAGCCATTGATTTGTGGATTTAACTGTGCCTATCTACTATCTACTGACCCACTTTGTCGTACTTGAGTCAATAACGATTTACAGCGTGGATATTACAGTACTGCTAGCCGTGTTAGTGAATAATGCTTTCTTACACAACTCATAATACCTACACATCAATTAGATTGTAGTTGTACCTAGCTAAAGTCAACTCGTAGCCTCATGAACTGAATGCGGATTACGGACTCGTTTGGAATACAAAAACGCATGTAATGGAATGTAAACACTCTGCATCTCTTTTTATTTTACATGTTATGATAGAGACAAAAGTACTAGGCACGTCATAAGCAATAAGTAGAACTTATGTAGGTTGGAATGCAAATTGTCTATGGTAGGTCCAATGATATGTCATATCAACAACATTTTCACCTTAATTTTTTGTTGTCCAACAAAGTTATTTAGAATGTTCACGGCTGTATTTTATTATGGAAAGCTACCAACCCGAATATGACAAGAACGGATTGTTGTCTGACACTTTCTGGAGGACACCACAACGCGCAGTCCCGGGCAGACCTTGTCAGACGGTCAAACGTGCCGAGGTTATGTCTGGGTCATCGTATCAACAGTTTCAGGCGTCAGTGAACGACGCCTGGGACCTCGGCGACGACGATATCATATCTGGGATCGCAGAAACTAAAATATCCAAGGCCATATCACAAACCGCCGCTTTGAACGTGATAAATTCGCATAGGAATAGTAGTAAGAACGTAAACAAAAATGACGTAAAAGTTGAGAGTGAGAATGTGAAACCTAAAGCTGAGGCTGTTGAGGTGAAGAAGAATGAAATTCGTAGGGTGGGTGGAGCCGGGAGCTCTGGGCCTTTGCGTCACTACCCTGGAAGACCGCGGCCTGTGAGATTGTCGGCACTGACTTCTAGGGAAGAGAGCAGTGAATCTAAGCTTGAGAGGTTCCAGCAACTACACGACAGCACTGTGATAGATCTAGACGAGCTGAAACAACTCAGTTGGTCTGGTATTCCAGTCAAAGTAAGTGTACTGTTTGTAATTTTAGTGATGAGTCATTATCACTACCTAATTATTGTGATTGATTTTTATGGTAAGTTCTTATTAGTGTCAATGACCAAAGGACCAAACATGACATATTTCTCAAACTCATTTTGAATGTTGACCAATAGTCAACATATTAATTACTTTGTAAATTAAATTACTGCAATGCTAAGAAAAATATTTTATGGGTTTCTTTTGTATGAATGTTATGTCAACATTTGTAAGTGGATTATTATCAATATAAACAGCAATAGCCATCATAGATATTGTTTAGCTGATATTGGCAACAAAATTCTGAAGATTACTTAGCTGAATGTGATTACATATCTATTTGATATGTAATTAGCAGAACAATGTTAGAGCGCTTTTTCTACTATGGAATGTCCAATTCAAATTAAAACTTCAAATCAATGGATTGCAATGGTCTGAGAAAGAACATGATGGTATGATATGTCTCTCTCTTCTGGCATGTGGATGTGTTCTGGTCTGTTAAAGCTTACTGTAATGGCATGTATAAGTGGCAGTGGTCTATAACAATAATTGCTTGTGTATTGTAACCCCCCTTGGAAAATGGAAAACAACAAAAAGCCCTCCGTTTAGCTATGATTGTTGCCGGTGCCCTCTGAGATGGCAAATCATTAAATTCTTGTACAGCAAGGTCTGTTCAGGCAGACATGGTATTATGTTGCAATGTAGAATTTACAGAGACCAGGTCTATGAAATCTCTATTTATTATAAAATTAAGTACTTGCCATATCCTGTCTGTTAGTATTGAAGTCGATTGGTTTTGGACATCATGCCAAGTCATACAAAAAAAAAAAAAAATACTGGGAAACAAATTAAAGTGTGTGCATGCAATGCTCAAAATACCTACTTATCCATGGGGTTATAGGACATCTATAAGGATATTGGCGGGGTAAATGCATTGATTTTGTACCTATTAGATTAGAGAAATTGTATGGTGACTGACCCTTAATATCTCCTGACCCAGTAATTTCTCAGTTATGGTGCTGAAGTAAAGTTTTTTCATAATGATTGGTAAAATATCGGATTTCAGTTTTTGTTAATCTCTTTGAAGTTAATGTCAAAGTGTTTATTTGTATATATGGGGACATTAAGATATTGTAGATTAGAAATGGTTTAGCACTGTCATGTTTATAACTTTTTTTATGAAGTACAGAAAATATAAATGTCACAAATTCGGTTAATATGTCATCATCATCAGATTCAACTGATATTGCAAATAAATAAAATTATTTAATTCTATAAAAATATTTACATTTACGAAAATGTATTCTGCATCCCTGGTTGGCAGTCATTCCATGTCAAATTATATAGTGTACAAGATATGAAATATATTATTGTAACCAAGTAAAAACATCAACATTTATGGTTCTCAAAACCTGTTGCATTTGCCTGGGCAATCTGACTCACAGTTTCCTTCTACAATATGAAACATGTTTACTGTAGTTATTTATAAGATCATTATATGCCAACATGATCATTATTGTACAGAATAAATGAAAGGGATGTGAGAACAAAGTATTGTATTGTTGTACCTACCTATGTATAGCACATTTAATTAAAAGGGAGCTTGTATTGTCTATAAGATTACAATAACTGACTTATAACTTCAAAAGAAAATTGATGTAGAGACATTTATATTTATATAAACTATCATTACTGACACACGATGCACAGCTAAAACAATTTGCTGCAAATGGCTGCAAGATATTGAAATTTGGCATGTATGTTCCTTGGGGAGCATAATCAATATATGCTCCCCAAGGAATACATGTCACTTTGACCTTGACAAAATATCTGGAGTGAATGTGTTTTTATTAATATGGCAATACCTGCATTTTTATCTACACTTTGCCATCTCCTGCTAGTCAGACTGAATTCCTAATTTCTATACATTCTATGTAACTCTCTTTCTTTATGCTAGAACCTACATTTATCGTACAGTCTTTCATACTCCACTGTTGCTAAAAGGCACGTCCTTATTTGCATCGCAATAATATTGTGAGTTATAAGGAAGATCTGGTCTTGTATGCCACTCTGGCCAAACGAGTTGGTATAGGTTTTGATGTCGAGTTTTCCATCTCATCCCGTTTACTTCACCCATTTTCACAACACCTATGGAGTGAAACGGAGTAGGGACACTTTGTATTCTTAATCAGTCATACAGAGACCTAAATTACCTATATACTCGTATATATATATTTTTACTTACTTACACACAGGCAGCAATAGCCTAGTGGAGATACCAACAGACTGCCTTGCAGAGGGTATCGGGTTCGAATCCACGGCGCGCACCACTGACTTTTCGGAGCTATGTGCGTATTGAATGGTTAATTATCGCTAGCCCCGTGCCTCGGAGAGCACGTTAAGCCTTCGGTCCCGGTTGTCATGAAGATCTTTGACAGTCGTTATAGGGCGTCAGTACCTTCTAAATAAACTGACACTAGTGTCAGTTTATTTAGAAGCTACAAAAGAATGTCTAAACCATGAAATATCGCTATCCCTTCGGGCTGCAAAGGTCAGACAGGCAGTCACTTCGTGGAAAAACTAATATTCAGCCCAATCCGGTTAAACTAGTAAGTGGACCCCAGATTGAAACTGGGATAACGCTAGGAGCATGATGATATACATATTTTTACTTACTTTAGACTTACGCCTGTAACCCCCCATATTAAGCCATGTTATGAATTGTAGGTCCTACGTAACAGGGGAACCTATTGCTGTTAACAAATACTTTGCCAGACTCCGTGCTGCTACTGGGATTTCGAAAATACTTAGTACTATTTTTGCCCCAGCCGAGAATTCAATCTGCATCAGCAGACGCATATACTATCAAGTAGACCACGGAGGCAGTCATACGTATATTAAAACTATTTATAACTTGTTTCCAGGCCAGAGCGGTAACATGGCGCCTCCTAGCCGGCTACTTACCCGCGAATGCAGAACGCCGCGTAGAAACCCTGGAGCGAAAGAGAGCGGACTACAAGCACCTAGTGCGGCAGTACTACGACGCAGAAAGAGACGACGATACATACAGACAGATACATATAGATATACCTAGGATGAGTCCGCTTGTGGCGCTGTTTCAGCAGATTACTGTACAGGTAAGCATCATCTATACTAATATTATAAAGCTAAAGAGTGCGTTTGGTTGAGCGTGCTAATCTCTCTCCGATTTGAATAATTATTTGTATGTTGGAGAGCATATTTATCGAGGATGGCTATTATAGACCACGAGTGCAGAGCATTAGCCCTAAATATTGCGAGTGTAACCGCGGGCTGACCTAGCTTTGTTTGTAAAGATGTCCGCCATAAAAGTACGTATGTCTGTGTATTGATAAATGTTCATACAATCTTAGAGCCCCTTCACACTTGTGTTTCCCTTCACACGCACCGCAAACGCTGCGACAACGCGACGTTTGCGCCGCGTTATCGTGGCGCTCCCCCTGTAATAAATTGAGTGCTATGCGACCGCGGCGCTGGGGTTCTAGTCCAAGGTTTCATCGAATTGCGAGTCGTTTATCGATGGGGACAAATTCCGTACATTTGCGAAATGCACCTCTACTGATCTCTATGGACCTTCAGTATCCGCTAGAGGTGCTATTTTTTAATGTATAGAAAGTTTTCTCATCGACAAACGACTGACAACTCCATCAAACTTGGACTAGACCCCTTGATGTCATATAAATTACAGCATGTGCCCCAGCAAAGACGCGGCAATAACACGTCTCGTCGGGTAGTCTAACAAACAAATCAAACCGTAAAATTTTTTGTCTGATTTTGCTGTTGAAAATAAAGTATAATACATACCTACTTACTACTTCTACTTATGGTATGGCTGGCAACCCTATCGTAATCTCGTAACTGTTACTTAAAATGTTTTTTTCGTGAGTGTTTGGGCAGCCCTGTTGTCGGAGTTTTCAGACCGAAGGCCTCTGACATGGCCTAACGATTTTTGTCCTGAGACAAGAACCGGGACCGCAAGCTTTACGTGCCCTCCGAAGCACGGTGGTGTAATGACACACTTGGTCACCCATCCAAGTGGCGAGCTGTGCAAGCGTTGCTTAACTTTGCCGATCTGTTACGAACGGCAAGCGAAGGCTCGCTATGAGCGCTATTCTAAGTTCCATTAGCACAGGAATGTATTACAATCCATAATAATTAGATCGTGATGTACCTATTTGCGTACTTTATGAATAATATATTTGTTTCGGGCATTAAATTAATGTATAATATGTCGACATGTTCTTGATGACGTCACTGATGGAAAGAAACGTTTATACCTAAAGCCGTATACAGACTTTGCGAGGCATGCGCTACGAACGGCGCACAGCGCATGCCTCGCAATGTCTGTATCCACCTTAACGTGCGAACATCGTACAGTAATGATGATTGGAGGTTACTTTTTAATTATATTTTTTTATGTGTTGCGAGAATGGCGCGATGAATGAGTGATATTATGCTAATCGAAATACTAGTCCGTTCGGTAATATATTCGCCCGTCTACTGAAAAATATCATTGTTGTTGTACTAAAAAATGTTGCAGCACCTATGTATTTTAAACTACAACTTGCGCGCTGTGTGGCAACAAATTTCATGAATTTTCATACAAATAGTCACTTTTTGCACCATTACTTAAGAAACTATTGGATTAAGATTTGAGTGTGATTTAATTTTATGCTTTGAATCTAGTTTAACGGTTTGATATTGCAGATTCCGTTTGTATAGGTATATTAAACAAAGTTGTGCATAAGCTAATATTGTGCCAATTCTGAGAGCCATTCGATTAGAGATATCGCTAAGTGCCCACATGTATGAAACTGGCATACGTCTTCGATATTTTATTTTTTATAGACTCACGCCTGTATCCCCGAAGGGGTAGGCAGAGGTGTAATATTACACCCACATTTCGCCATGAATTTTACGTGGCACCTACCACGTAATAGCGGGCGAGCCTATTGCCGTTACCGGGCATATCGCCAGAGCCAGACTCCGTGCTGCTACTAACAATTCGGCAAAACCTAGAAACACTATTGCCCGACACGGAATTCGAACCCGGGACCTCCGATCAGCAGTCGCATACACTATCCACTGGACCACGGAGGCAGTTTTTTTTGTATTTTATGTTATTAATTTATTTATAACTTGTTGCACATAACAAAATAATTTGTAAGAAGGGGGACTTAATGCCCAAGTGATATGTCTGACGCGGTAAGGGGACCGCGGACCTCCAAGATGAGTGCCTTGGATGCAACCAGTTTATTGCTAGGATGATGATGATGATGATAGTAAACCTAGTTCCTTTATAGGGTTCCGTACCTAAAAGCAAAAAAACGGGACCCTATTACCACAGTATAAAGACATACAGTAGTTTGACGCCTTTGATCTCGTAGAAAAAGCCGACAACGTCTAGACAAGGGTAAGGAGGCTAGGGCTGCCACATTTAAACAATACCTACTTATTCAAACACCGTCTTTTTATTATAAAAAGTATTAAAATTGCTACGCTACATGAATATTATAGTGTAAATCACTTATTTATTATATTACAATAATTAAAGCCTTGTATTCATTAGGCAACATTTGTTGATAAACTGTTTATGACGTGTTTATCATCAAGTTTACCGTAAACACTGTTTCTGAAACATGGCCGTCCACACTTGTCAGTTGTTGCTAGGATGTCGCCCGAGGAGGTAGTGATGCCACATGGGTAAATAAATCGAACAGAGAGACAGCTTCTTAAGAGCTTGTAAATTTGTTACCTATTTTGGTAGGGTTGTCACAATAGGTTAAGACAAATCGCTTGTTCGGTAAACGACAGATTCTGGATTGGACAGATTCGTGATTTGGCAGATTCCCAACTCGACAGATTCGTGGATTGGGCAGATTCTTGGACTCGACGGATTCGCTATACGGCAGAAGTACAGTTGTAAATAAAATAGCGAGTGGAACCAACAAAGGCATGCACCTGAAACTTTTAAAAGCACGGAATAAAAATATACATTTGTTACCAAGGACACGACGTGACGACGTGACGACGTGATTTATTTGACATTCCCAACGATACCACTAATAGTGTTGAATATTTTTGGTAATATGATCTATTTTGCTAATAAACATAGGAATCTCCTTTAGCTATTATGTGCCACTAGTTTTACCGCGGGGATAGGTACCTAAAATAAGTTTAAAAAGAAATTGTGTAAGACAAATGAACGTCTACAAAACAAATGACTATAAAATGATCGACCATCGATAGGGCTTACAAAAAACAGGTGCATGCGATTTTCGACCTTATTGACAATTCATGACAGACTTTATTTTTGTATTTTCTTGCTTTCTGACATTGATACGTTACTTAAATTATAAATTCTGAGTTACGTCAATAAGGTCGAAAATCGCATATACCTGTTTTTTGTAATCCCTATCGGTGGCTGATCACTTTCTGATAGTCATTGGTTTTGTAAACACGTTGCTATGCGCGTACGCTGGGGGCGGGGTCTGTACTACTACCTACAGTGCAATGTTTATCTGTGTGTGTCGTGTGTTTAATATCTATCTGTGTAGGTATGTGTGTGGCACGATCGAACATACTTCGGCGCGCGCGATTTCTTTCATAACTACGAACTCTCGTACCAATAATTTAATATTTTTGTTACGATTTTTATAGCTTAGATTTCAAATTTTATTAGCTGGTTAGGTACTCTTAACGATAAGTAATAAGATGGCTTTCGCTCCAAAACCAATTAAAAATCAGCGTGTATATTATACACACATCAACAAAGTCTAGGGATATCTTAATCCTAAATTATTTACGAGTTTATAGTTTAGAACCTTGTTAGTTTCCACAAAAAGTTTATATACAGATTAAAACCTCTTTTATTCTATTTTCAAAATTTGAACATGGAAAGAAAAAAAACAAAATAATAAACAAAATATGGCGGCAAATTTGCTAGTAATTCGTTACATTAAAGAAAGTTAAAACTGTTTTATTATAATTATTAATGAAAAGGGTTTTTAATTGTTTTTCTTTTTTAATTTAACGTGACGTACGAACTTTAAAAGTCATGTCACGTCGTCATTTGAGTCGAGATGAAATGTTACGAGCCGTGGGCATGTTAGAAAATGGTGCAATTCAACGCGTCGTTGCTGAGGCCCTACATACCAGTCAAAATGTGATATCAAGGTTGTGGTCACGTTATCGCAGTACTGGAGATGTGGCCGAACAGCACACAGGTAGATATCGTGTTACTACGCAGAGACAGGATCGATTTCTCCAAATGACCGCCAGAAGACAACCCAATATCACAGCGCTGCAACTAGTGCAAAGGCTCCAGGAGGACCACCAGCTGCTGGTAAGCGACCAAACCGTGCGAAGAAGGTTACATGAAGTTGATCTTCATGCTCGAAGACCATTGCGTGTTCCAGCATTGCGACGTGGCAATCGCGGTCGGCGGCTTTCGTGGGCTCGGGAGCATTTACCATGGAGTGACGAACAATGGTCTTTGGTGCTGTTCACCGATGAGTCCCGGTTTGGGTTTCACCCGGATTCACGAAGAACACGCGTTTGGAGAGCTCCAGGGAGAGTTAGCCGTCTACGGCACCCTCAGGAGGTCCACCCATACCAAGGCGGGACAATCATGGTGTGGGCAGGAATTCGTCTTGGCGGACGAACCCAACTCGTTTGGATCCAAGGCAGCATGACTGCACAAAAATACCACGAGGAGGTAGTAGAGCCCGTTATTGTCCCACACAGAACTCAAATAGGCCATGAATTTCTACTCATGCACGATAATGCTCCTTGCCATACGGCGCGGCTGGTATCGACCGCTCTCCGAGAGCACGATATTCAAGTTTTGGATTGGCCTGCACAGTCGCCCGACTTAAATCCTATCGAGCATGCCTGGGACATGTTACAACGAAAAGCTTTGAGAGATTTTCCACCAAATTTGACGACTGAACAACAACTTTACGAACACTTGCAAAGGACATGGGACCTCATACCGCAGCAAGACATTGACAATTTAATTTTAAGTATTAACAATCGATGTCGATGTGTAATCAATGTAAGAGGTGGCAACACTGATTATTAATGATTAGATTTTACAAGATTTTTTACATTTTTATTAAAATTAATAGTTTTTTAAGAAGAAATGTTTGTTGTTATCATACTAATTTTCCATGATGATTAAAAAAATTATTTTTTTTATTTAAAACAAAAAAAAGCACGAAATGTTTTTTATTTTTATTAAAGACCTTAAAATAATCTATGATTCTTCTATTTACTGTATCAGAAAATTCTTCATAGATTTTTAGATATTTGATGAAATATAAAATATCCCTAGACTTTGTTGATGTGTGTATTTATTACATTTGATATATTCAATTCTGCAGCAATATCGGCCCAAGCATCTTTTTTTTTTAATTTGTCTTTATAATTTCTACCTATTTGAAGAGTCCCAAAGTAGGTACATGATTCTGTTGATAAAGCTCTATGATCATCGAAACTTGGTGGTTGGACCACACTACTTCCATGTTAATAAACTCGCGCAACACACGTCCACACCTGTTGACTTTTGCATATAAACAAAATGTTTCGGCTTGTTCTCCGTTTGATTGGGGAACACGGCAACATGTTTCAGAAACAATGTTTCATCACATTTGTTTATGAACTGTTTATAAACTGTATCCAGAGATGATGCAACACTGTTTATAAACTGTTTATTAACAGTGTTTATCAACAAATGTTGCCTAATGAATACAAGGCTTTACGATATATAATTACTATAAAACAGTTTGCATTTTTTCGTACGGTGACAGCTCTGCATACAAAGTGTCAGTCAGCACCTATTTCATGCCGCAAGAGTCGTGGGAGGCGGTTAAGGGTATGAAGCATTTTTTCAGATATACTAGGTCGTTATCGTACAAACCAAGTTAAAATAAAGCGATTGACATAGCGGTCTTTTTATGGATGGGTGACCGGGCTATGAGATTACTGAGAACATGTGTGGGGTTTATAAAAGGGGGCCAAAAATATGGTTATTTTTTAGCTAGGACGCGCCGTTACCAAGATAAACATTAATATTTGATAGGTACTTACCTAATACGAAGGTACTAGGTTAGGTACTTATTGCATGAAATTAAAATCACGCTTGAATCGAATATTAACTTACAACGCTTATTTTCTTACATCTGCCATGTTGTTTATGTACAGCAATTACTACTTTATTCTGTGATTTGGCCAGACATGACATATTGTAAAAAGTTAGTAGATTAGTAGGTATGTGCACGTTATTTTAAGTGGTTATAGGTACATACGTTTCAAAATAATAATATAATTATAATTAATGAAATTTTAATTTTTGGTGTATGGAAATTGATGAAATCGCAGATTTTTTAAATCCTTATTTTTTTAAATCTTTAAGCAGCATGAAGAATTGCAATTTCTCACAGCAAAAGTCGTATGCACCATCTTAATTAATATTCATAAGCAAATAAATAAGTAACCAACAAAAAACAAGCACGCGCCAGCCCCCAAAAACATGTACCTAGTTGGGAACTAAGGCGACATACGTAAGTAGGTACCGCTCTACCCGCGTCTCACCTCTTGTCCCCCGCACGATTGACCCGTCTAGACGCGTTCGTCGAACGACTGTATGGATTATTTGACTGTGCTATTACTAAGCCTCCGCTGTCTGTCTGTCTGTCACCAGGCTGTATCTCATAAACCGTGATAGCTAGAAAGCTGAAATTTTCACAAATTATCTATTTCGGTTGCCGCTATAACAACAAATACTAAACATAAAAAATTAAAATATTAAGGGGGGGTCCCATACAATAAACGTGTTTTTTCTCAACATTACCAACATAACAGGTAGACTGTTAAAATTTTCACAGAATATGTAGTTGTATATTACCTTTCAAAATAAATCATTAAATAAAAAAAAGTTAATAATAAAGTGGGGCTCCCATACAACAAACGTAATTTTTAAGCAATTTGTTACTCAATCTCATCTTAATAAACAGCACAGAATAAAGAATAGTACTAACGTACAGAAAATTCACTTGTCAAACCAATTTATTGAATTTGCGACTCTTGCTACTAAGCAACAAAGTGCAATTCAACTCGCATAAGCACTCAGTGCCTAATGCGATATTAACCTAACCGTTCCCTTTCTTTTCTAACACATAACGCTGTCACTGTCTGGCGCGGAGTGGCGCGCTAGGGTTGTTGACTTGCCGCTGCAACTATAATATTTATTCATCGTCTATCTACCTACTTGACCACGTACCTAATTATAAATAATTATCATATAAGTATCCTATCCCACTATTTGAGCTCGTAGAACAAATACCACAAAAATTCTGGTTGTTTACATTTTTACTATACTGATTCTTAGTTATTTCCTAAACGCGTGGACCGATTTACATGATTCAAACAGATAAAATGGTTTTTGAACTAGATCTTTAATTTGACACCATAATCGTTAAGATATCTCAACAAACAAAAAATCAAATTTTCAAGTTGCTCTCGTAATATAAATAAAATAAAATCAAATTTTCAAGTCGTTTTCGACACACAGTTAATTGAGCAATACTTTGCATTAGACTTGTGATGATACATTTTCGTTGTCAAAGGCGTTTAGGTATATAATTTGAACAGTGTATGAACACGGCGCGTGAGAATACGGCGCGGTCGCACTCGTTGCGTTGCGTGACGTCTAATGTGAGCGGCGCGCGGCAACCCACTAAATCCAACCACGTCGACGTGGTCGGCCGAGGTACTTGTAAGTTTGTACCTAAAATGCGAAGTGCGCCAGGCCTGTAAACAGGTAGAAACTTAAAAAATATTTAAGTACCTATACATAATTATAACAAACGTGATTTTCTTTTGTAGCTGATGGTACGGAACCCTTCGTGCGCGAGTCCGACTCGCACTTGCCCAATTTTTTTAACCATTTTAAGCCAAAAATTTTTTAACCTCATTTTCTTTAAACCTTTTCAATACCTACCTAAAGCGATTTAACCTCCTTTATCTTAAAAACGCCATTTCTCACTTCCAGGTAATGTTCGAGCGCATCCTCTACATATGGGCGATCAGGCACCCCGCCTCAGGCTACGTCCAGGGCATCAACGACCTGGTGACGCCGTTCTTCATGGTGTTCCTCCAGGAAGCCGCCCCGGGCCAGGAGCTGGACAACTTCCCCCTGGACAAACTGACGGAGGAACAGCGGGACATCATAGAGGCTGACTCCTTCTGGTGCCTCTCCAAGTTCCTCGACAGCATACAGGATAATTATATATTTGCTCAACTTGGAATACAATATAAGGTAAGTGTCTTGTGTCCTAAAATGTAATTAGCGATTGATTCGTTTCTTTATTAGATGTTAAACTGAAATACCTGATTTTTTCTTCAAAAATCGATCAGCAACATTACTAATTACGGCTTTTTAAACCTTTTTGAATTTGACACGAAAACGCTGTAAACCATAATGGCGGTTGAGTGATATCACAAAGTCCAAAACAAAACAAACCGTGAATGAAGTCTGGTCTGATGTACCCACTTTTATTTTGTTATATTCGATTTGACAGGTAGAAAGTTTGACGTTTTAGTTGTATTTACTACTAAAACGTCAACAACATGAATGGCGGACGTACTGTTTGACGTAATGCTCTCTGATTGGTATTCACCGTCACAAGAATAAATGCATTATTTTTAGTTTTAGAATCCTAAAAATAACATTAATCTTACCTTTTTATAATAAATGATAAACTTTATTGACATCTTAAAATCATAATGAATCTATAGATACTACAATCAAACCGATTTATTCTTAGTGGACACAAGCCTATTATAAATGGCGCTTAGTGATTCACTCGTGCAATCCACTTAAGGCTAGTTTTACCAATCGCTGATAAGTGGTGGATAAATTAACTGGCATATAAAGATAATATTTTAAATTTAAAAAGAAAAATATGCTTATCCAGAGGCAGTGAAACTGGACCGTAATCTTGCGCATATCAACTAGACTATTTGTCAATTAAATACACATACGAGAATATATAAAATCCTTGCGTTACTTACTGACTGACAGACACGCTACAGCCGAAACTATTGGGCGCAGGAAGCTGAAATTTGACATGTTTTCACATTTTCCTTGGGGACCTTAGGGGTGCACTAAGAAGAGATTGCCCGAAATTCGCACGGGATCGGCCAAAACGGGTAAATTTAAAAAAAAATGCAGCCGTAGCTGGCGTCCTCTAGTACGAATATGAACCGAATATTTCCCATAGTCTTAAAAAAACAATCAAACCTCTATAAAGGGCGAGTTGTCCTTATCCGTATTCCCCTCGGTAATCAATATCGCTCCGCTTCATGTTATGGTACGATTTTTGTTTAGAGATAGTTAGGAAGCTGAATAGTGATATAGGCTACTTTTTATCGCAATAACGGAACCCTCACGCGAGCGGCGCTGTCGAAATCGAGTAGAATTATATTTTTACAGTATTTCCTTTCGTCTCAGGAGGGGAATTCTCTGGACCAAGGCTTCTTAACCTGGGGTCCATTGACCTAAGAAATGGGCAATCCCCTTGACAAAATACTGAAGTCCGCAGAAATGTTGCAAATATTGCCCGAATTCCTTTTTCTTGTCGATGTTACGACGACTTATGGCTAACAATAATATCGCCGGATGCTAAGCGACGAAACGGCCGAAAATAGGGCAGGTTTGCCAAGAAGCTACCTAGTACGTACTCACGCAGGACTAGATTGGTATGAAGAATGAAGAATCATCCTGATTGTCTGTACCTATAGCTAACGCATTTATTTCAGTGTAAATAACTGCCTGATCTTATCGAAAATACCCAGATTTACAGCAGCTTGGATGGGATTGTCGCTCTATATTAAAGTCAAAGTTTAAATTAGAGGTTAACGTGATGCCATGAAGTTCCAGTCGATAAGTTATAGGCACGGATATCCTGATAGGCTGAAATTTACTCCCTTTGTTTTTCTTCAATAGACACGTGTGAGTCTCCGAGGTATTAAACTTGACTTTGTCAGGATCGATCGATCGATCGATCTCAATCGCAGACCGCCTTCTAACACAAATTTAAGCGCTCAATGATACCTTTGCTGAAAACCGTATTTGTTTTTCACTGGGACGAGCAATGGGCACTAGTTGTACGTTAGCATGCTTCCAGCAAAGAGTGGTGGAAAAAATAAGATAGTACGGGAAGCATTTCCATCCCCATCATTTAGATGGTTGGCAATCCACAACGGTGCGTTTCTCTTGAAACGTTCTGCCTCGCACCTCTAAACTGTGGAATGATCTGTCGCCTGCGGTTTTCCCGAACCAATACGACCTTCAAGAAAAGAGCGTATTTCTTCCTTTTTAAAAGGCCGGCAACGCACTTGTGACTCCTTTGGTGTTGCTTGTGTCCATGGGTGGCGGTAATCGCTCAACATCAAGCGACCCGTCTGCTCGTTTGCCCACTATTCCATAAAAAAAAAGAAAAAAACAGCTTAGGGCAGGATTTTGCGGTACTAGGTATGGCTGTAATGCATCAGGACCACTAGCCTTGTTCACGTCTAATTCCGCAGCGTTTTTCCAATCTCTGTTTACCTTATTCGTATGTCTGATCTACGTAAACTGGTGTAGTCGGAAGTATCGCGTACGTCCAGACTCTAAGATTCTGCAAAGATTCTGAGCAGTGTGGGCCAGAGATCTTTCTGATCACAGTGGTGGTGTGGTCGGCAGAAGTTCGATGCCACCGATTGCGGTAGAAACCATAACATCGGCGACCATTTTCGATGTACATGGCGCAATTCACTCCGTCGTGATGTCGCGTCAGAGTAAACACCGCTGCCGTAATGCTTTACTTACCAGCTGGGTAAGAAACAGTTTGTTCCCTATTTGGCGAATGTGGTTATATCGAGCCCTATGGATAACCTTTTTGCACAGCCTTTTTAAAGGCTTTCTTTTAGCCTTGCACTTTTGCTTCAGCCGAGTTCTAGCACTTCTGCCCGTCCACTATGTTCGATAAAGGCACGTCTGAGAATTGAGTGGTGTATTCCATTCGTCATTGTAACTGCGTAGCCTGAAGGATCACCCGATGAGAAGCAAGTGGTCTGCCAAGGATAACGTGCAAAAACAGATCACGTCTCCATTCAAATCTGCTGATTTTTAGGGTTCCGTACCTAAAAGGTAAAAATCGGAACCCTATTACTAAGCCTCCGCTGTCTGTCTGTCTGTATGTCTGTCTGTCTGTCTGTCTGTCTGTCTGTCTGTCTGTCTGTCACCAGGCTGTATCTCATAAACCGTGATAGCTAGAAAGCTGAAATTTTCACAAATTATGTATTTCGGTTGCCGCTATAACAACAAATACTAAAAATAAAAAAATTAAAATATTAAGGGGGGGTCCCATACAATAAACGTGTTTTTTTCCGTATTTTTGCTCAAAATTACTAACGGTAACAGGTAGACGCTTAAAATTTTCACAGAATATGTAGTTGTATATTACCTTTAATAAATAAATAATTAAATTAAAAAAAGTAAATAATAAAGGGGGGCTCCCATACAACAAACGTAATTTTTAAGCAATTAGTTACTCGATCTTAATAAACAAGTAGAAACTTAAAAAATATTTAAGAATATATATAACAAACGTGATTTTCTTTTATAGATGATGGTACGGAACCCTTCGTGCGCGAGTCCGACTCGCACTTGCCCAATTTTTTTAGGTAGTAGAGCCTTGCTGATTTCAGCATGAATGGGCCGGCTTGACCGGGGAAGTACTACCCTCTCACAGAAAATCGATGTAAAGTAACAGTACCTAAACTGTTGCGTTTCGTTCGGTGAGTGAGAGTGTCGGAGGCCCTATCCCCTATTCCTTCTCCCTCATCCCACTACTTATCCTATCCCTTTTCCTAACCCCAAGGGGTGGCAACGCACTTGTGACTCCTGTGGTGTTGCTTGTGTCCATGGGCGGCGGTAATTGCTTACCATCAGGCGATCCGTCTGCTCGTTTGCCGCCTTAAACTATTAAATGTTTTTAAAAAGGAACTGTCTGCATTTCTTATTGAAAAGGCGTATTACTCCGTCATGGATTTTATTAATGATAAACTTTGTACAGACTAAACCATTATTTATTATTGTTATTTTATGAAATGCTATACCTGTATTTTATTTTAATGGTGTACGTGATGATAATAATAATATTTCAAGGAATTGACATACAATTACATTTCAGATTTTGATTTGATTATTATGAATTTGACATTATTTAATTTTGTATTCAGTATTTTTATTTGTTTTATTGTGTTTAATACTGTTATTATTATTGTTTAAATTGGTTTTTCATGATATCCTTAGTTGTAATTTATTGGTTTGTAATTATTTCTTTAAATATTATAATTTATTAATATTATTATAATTATTTGTACGCCAATACCAGACAGAACATAGCGCACTTTATTATGCATGTAAGATCTTTATTATGTACCTATGCTCACAAATAAATCATTTGAATTTTTAATTTGAAAAAAAAGATGAAGATGAAGGTTGAGTGTTCACGGGTAAAGATAGCATCAGACAATGATCAGAGCTGCCTAACGGTGAAGACACACCGATACGGTGTGCTGGTCTGAATCAGTTGCTAGCAGAAAGACCAAGCAATTGGCAGCTTGGCTACGTACGTTTGAAACCGTCTTTGCTCCTTTATCAACTAGGCGAGGTTTAATACTAAGGAAAGTTTTTGCGTCTCTGTCTCTGTGTGAGCCGTTTGAAAAAGCCTCTCGATGTCGATGGGGATTGAAGTCCGCCAATTGAGCTGTAGGGTACTTCTGAAGAGCAGCATCGACCACCTTACTAAGGTGAGAGTAGCTGTCTCCCGATCTCCCGTGCGACCGGTAAACACAGGCATAAAGGCTTTTCTTATGTCCTATGACCCCCAGTGCCCACAAGACGTAATGGTCAGTAAAATAATTCAAAAATCTCGCTTGCATTTTAAAAATGCCCACTTGCAACTTTATTATATACCTATCTAAATAGAAAAATTATTTAAACATTTTATAAGGAGTTCGTATTATGGTTAAAATGTTACCGGGTTCTTTTATAGTAAAAAGGTTAAGCAATAATTTTTTCGTTGCGCTGTGGCAACTCCTTAGGAGCCGTCTCGACTCCGCTACTCGGTCGTATAGAACAATCGATCGAGTTGGGGGCTGGCGGAGGAGGTGTGTGAGGTTCTCCTCTAGAGGCTTACTCACTAAAACCAGCGCGGTGTCCACTACAGTCCCATGTTGTGACGGGGTCACGCGAGTCGCGTACTTTACCGCGACATCGCCAGGGATTCGGCCCACCAGCTGGCGAGCCCCATCGATGGGAATTAAATGCGACTTGTGGAGGCGCACTGGACTCGGCACCGCCTCCTTGGCCTTTGCGGCAGACGGGGAGCGGCCCCTAGAGCTCACCGTCCACAGGCTCAGAAGTTACGGTGGTCGGAGATCATCAAGTGCTGTGTGACGTCCCGGTCGCCCAGACCTACGGTTGGGGAAACGACGTTGAATTTTCCTCTCCCGCTCCGCCGTGAAGCAGTCATGCTCCTTGATCAGCATGACTGCTTCACAGAAGGAGACGGTGGCGTTCCAAGACCTCTCGCTCCGGACCATAGACAGAACCAGGGTCGGGAGCGAGAGGGTGACCGTACCGACTGCCGCGACTAAGACACGGCGCTGGGTTGCCCAAGCTGGGCAATCTGCCATGGTGTGTAGCGCCGTGTCGTCAATTGGATCGCGGCAGTTTCCACAATAGTGGCAACCGGGTGTATTCTCCCGGCGTATCCTCCACAAGTACCGGCCAAAACAACCGTGGCCGGTGAGGATTTGCATCAGCTGAAAGGTGAGCATGCCGTGTCGTCCAACCACTCGTCAATGATGGGACTTATCGCCATAATACTGGCGTGCCCTGCGCTGGGTCGCACAAGTCGTGCCTTGCTACTAGAATCCGGTGGAGCTTGGACCGTCGCGTCTCAATATCGCGAGGCGCCGGTCTCTCACCCTGCTCCAGGGCGTCTTGACGCCAAAAATAGAGTGACGCCAAGAGCCTAGCTACTAAATCCCAGGGCGGGGATCCAGCTAGGAGGCTCGCCGCCTCGAAGATCGTGCGATAGCCTCTGATGATCCTGACGGCCATTGCGCGCTGCGGTGTGCGAAGCGCTGTGATATTGAGGGCTGTCAGGTCGTACCCCCCATACTAGTGCGCCATACAAAGCCATGGACCGCATGACTCCTTCGTAGAGCCTCCGGCAGGAGGCACTTTGCCACCTAAGATTGGGCAAGAGCCTTGACATCGCAGCCGCTGCCCCCAAGAGTTTGGGAGACAAGCGTTTAAAGTGTCGTCGAAAGTCCCATCGGCTATCGAGCACGAGCCCCAAGTACTTCAGGGTCGTTCCGATGCCGATACGGACTCCTCCTGCCATAATATGAGCCCCCACGGGTGGTCGTTTCCGAGGCCCGTGGAATGAAATGGCCTCGCATATGCATAGAGCCACCTCGAGGCCTAATCGCTGGATCCGTCTAACGACTTGTGTGACCCCAGCGGTCGCCCTTATTGCCGCTGCCCGGTGCGTTTTATCTCTGGCAGTGACGAGGGTATCGTCGGCGTAACAGACGACACCCACGCCAGAGAGGCGCGCACCTCGCAGCACCCAGTCGTATCCGATGTTCCACAGAAAAGGGCCAAGAACCGACCCCTGCGGAACACCGCACGACATGTTTCGCCGACTATATCTGGCGCGACTCGGGTATATAATAGATCTCTCGTGTAAATAGTCCCCGACTATGCGGTGGAGGTAGGGAGGCACTTTGTGATACAAAAGTGCCTCTCGAATACAACTTCAGGGCAGGGTTTTAGACGCGTTGGCTATATCTAAAGACACCGCCAGAACCACCCCTTCTCAGGAACCTACTTCTACCACCACACTCCTCACTTTTCTAATCGCGTCAATCGTTGAGCGCCCTCGGCAGAAACCAAGGTTAAGCAACCTTGCACTACACAGACATGCCTGCGGGCAGTCCTTTTGGGCGTATCTAACGCCACAATACTCTAGACAAACTCATTCATTTATATTTTTGCGCAATATTAATCATGTTTCATAGGCGGACTTAATGCCGATGGCATTCTCTAACGAGTTGATGCAGAGATGTTAGTACTTTGTGCGAATTTTAGTTGTACCAATTATAAATTATTTAATAGTATATAAATATAATTATGTATATGTCGCAGGTACTTAGTCAAAAACGTGAATTTAAACTTTCGTGGTCATTTAAACTTGATTTTAATTGTTTTTCGGGATATATACCACGTACCTTTGTTTGGAGTAACCGATATTATACTTCAATATAGGTCGGTTCACGAAAGATGACCACTGCGCAGAAATCATTTTTTAGGTCTCCGTGGAGGTGCGGGGTGAGGCGCGGTTGGAATGCCAATGGTGTGGCTCCGTTCTTGACGCATTCCCTAAATGCGTCAAGAATGGAGCCACGCCATTGGTGCACGAATGTACATATGCGCGACGGCCGCCATTTGTGGTCAACTTTCGTGAACCGACCTATACATCCGTGAACATGGCGCTTGCAACAGTGCCGAAATATCGGTTACTCCAAACGAAGGTACGTGGTATATATCCCGAAAAACAATTTAAATCAAGTGAAAAACGTGAGATTAAAAATTCACTAGTGAAATTATAATTACACAGATTATTGTCAATCATTTGTATTACTTACAATTGAACGGGGCATTGTAATTTAAAGCTTATTATTTTCCGAGTGACCAATAACTTAAAAGATGACTAAATGTTTGCAACTAATAAAATAAGTTGCTAGCGCTTAAATATTTTCGCGACTATTATCTTAATATATAAAATCCTTGCGTTACTGACTGACTGACAGATACGCTACAGGCGAAACTATTGGGCGCAGGAAGCCGAAATTTGGCATGTATGTTCCTTGGGGACCGTAGGGGTGCACTAAGAAGGGATTTCCCGAAATTCCCACGGGATCGGCCAAAACGGGTAATATTAAAAAAAATGCAGGCGTAGCTGCTGGCGTCCTCCAGTATTAAATAAGATTCAAAACTAAAGGTGCTATAAAAACTTAAAACTAACAGCTGCGTTTAGGTAGCAAATAAACTATACAAGTCGATTGAAATATTAGCCGAGGAGCTATAAATAATGACTTGGCGACTAGTAATGTTAGTAGGTAGGTTATGTTAGGTTTTCTTGTGACCCTGTACCCAAAAATAGGAACCCTGCGAAGCAGGGCTCCGTCAACTTGGCTTAAAAGACTGAAGCGTCTTATTTACTTATACGAAACACTTCATTTAAGACAAAATCATTTGCCAAATATTGAAATTTGTATTATTTATGAATGTCCATTTTCTATTTTTTATTCATCATCAAGTTTCCGCTTAGATACTAATTCAGTTCCCAAAAAAAGCTGCCAGTTTAAATTAAAACGAAGCTTATTACCGACATATTAAGCTACATTTTACTTATTACGATACTCCTTAATAGCTGCCAACCCATTATATATGGTACCCACTCTAATTATTTTTGATACTTGTATTCGATTTACTTAGTCGCCGCATTAAATACATGCCGTAATTTAACTAGACCGATACAGTGAAATTGTAAGGAGGTGATATTTTGACAAGAACAGTGGTTTAAGGCGCTACCTCGAAAATGTATGCCATATTTGCTTACCGATTTTGAAGCAGTAAGAAGAAACACTAGCAAAGAGAAATGTTAGTATATTGTGAATTTGTGACGTCGTAGCGGACGCCCTCCTCCCACTACTCTTGCCTCGGCCGGCTGTCTTCGCCTCCCGCGTACCTCAAGCTGCTATTTATACCGTGGCGCGACAGTCACCGCCCCTTTCTGGCCGCCGGAGCATCGCAAGCTAAGTCGTCTTATCTGCATATCCAGGAGTGCGCTTTACTTGAACTACACGAACCCTGTTAACTTGTTTTAGAGTCAAAATTGTTTATAATCAGTTTTCTTTTCCTTTTGCTAAAGGTTGTATAGATTCCTTTAACAGAAATTTACATATTGTTACCGATATATATCGATTTTTTATTTAACTAAATAGCGTTGACCCACTTGCAACGTAAAAGTGACGTGCAACGTTACAGTAACGTCCCAACGTTACAATATTATTTATTAGTTATTTAGGTACCGTAATCTGGGGTGTATTGCAACTACTGAGGTGAATAACAACAGTTTTGCGAAAAAAGTTTATCATGGGAATGCCAACATTTAACGTTTCCCTTTAATAAAAATGTATTTGCCAAAAATAGGTACGACTTTTATATTTTAATATTGGCAGCATTTCGTTTTGATATTTGTGGAAATTCGCGGGTATTTGGGTGTCAAAGTTGTCATACAAGTTTGAACTTGATTCGTTGCTCAATAAACTTTATGATAATCTGTTGGAAAAACTTGGAAAACTAGCATTTGTGTGGTTACATGTGACAATCTAGTCTCTTGTGCGACGAATTAAATAAACAAGTGAGTAATACAGTGCATATATTTGTAAGAATACTATAATAATATGATTATTGAACATTTTCTCACAAAACGTGGTGAAAAACAACGCGTATTGGGGCGATTAACAACGTATACTGGGGCGATTAACAACGACTAATGCGACAATTGTTATGATGAATTTTATACCTATATTTCTGTTTACTGAACCTTAACTATCTTTACAGATCGATCCTTATTACTTCTGCAAATATGCCACGACAGTATAAGCCTGATCCCAGAGGTAAAATACATAAATCATACCTATAAGAAAGAAGATATAGACTCTCTCTATATCATTGGAAGATTTAAGAGTAAATAAATTATCATATAGACACAACACGCGGAATAATATAAAAAAACTAGGCAGCCAAACAGTTCTCAGGCCTGTAGTCGAAAATGCCATAATTGAGAATATTAATACATGTGCAGAATGGGGATTCCCTATGGATCAATATGATTTAAGACTTCTTTTAAAAATGTACTTCGACAAAAAAAAAGGCAGCGATAGCCGAGTGGAGATACCAACAGGCTGCCATGCAGAGGGTATCGGGTTCGAATCCACGGCGCGCACCAATGACTTTTCGGAGTTATGTGCGTATTTAATTGTTAATTATCGCTTGTCCCGTGCCTCGGAGAGCACGTTAAGCCGTGGGTCTCGGTTGTCATGAAGATCTTTGACAGTCGTTACAGGGCGTCAGTACCTTCTAAATAAAATGACACTAGTCTAAACCATGGAATATCGCTATCCCATCGGGTTGCGGAGGTCAGACAGGTAGTCACTCTGTGGAAAAGCTAATATTCAGCCAAATCCGGTTAGACTAATAAGCGGACCCCAGATTAAACTGGGATAACGATAAGAGAATGATGATGAAGGAAATCTGTCTTCTGACTGAGATGGAGTTGAATTTCAAGAGAAGCTGATGTGATCAGTGTTGATTATTGTGATTGCTATTTTATAACCACTGCCAATGATAAATAATGATACCAAAATATGTCTAATTATGATATTTTTATGTTCCTAATTATTTAATAAAGTTGATTGTGCAATAAATCATTATTTTTTTGCTTTATTTACATTTTGACTTCTATTTCTCCAACAAAGTTCTAAATGTGTTGTATTTCACCCCTTATGCCGTTGCTAATGACCCCGTTTAAAGTATAATTTGCAACACTATATATTTTGTTCAATATAACATAGAGTTGCAATTGATCTCTTTCGGACGTGACAAAAATAAAAAAAGCAAGCCATGACTCACGTATTTAAAGCTTTTGTTCAAGCTTAAACAACGAAATAAAAATAATATGACAACTTCAATCCACAAAGGTGTTGCTAATCACCCCGGTTTACGGTATATAGTATAGCGATATAACAGAAACATGAATGGAAGATATTTGCTCTATAGAATTTCAATTTTATTATAAAAATATGCCTTCTCTAAATATTATTCTGGATATTTCGGATAATATCTACTCAAAGTTTCTGCTGAAATTGATTGATTTCTGAAATTACTAGTCACCGAAAGAAGAGCTAGTTTATTAGAAAGTGCATAGAAATATTGTCTCTCTATCGATTATTATTACTTGGGTTATGAACTTATGAAGGAAATAAGATTTCAAACATTTTCGCGCTTGACGAGAAGAAAGCCTTTAGATTATCAGAGCGATCACTGATTTGGCCGTTTTGTTTCCGAACTGTATAAACATAGCGTTAGGAAATAAAGAGATATGTTTTTGAATACCAATTTTACCAAATCTTCATGATAGTCGAGACCGAAAACCGCTTAACGTGCTCTCCAAGGCATTAGCATCAACAATCAATAACTTCGAAAGGTCAGTGGTGCGCGCTGTGAGCTTTGTTGGTATCTTCTGGGCTATCAATAGCCAAGTGCTATTGATGCCACCTACGTAGAATGTACATGGAGCACATAAAACAAATTTAGTACAGTAACGCCATCTACATATCGATCACGAGGATAATGTTATGCACAGCTTCATATAGATGGCGTTACACGTGCTAGCTGGATAGGTACATAACTGAATCTCAAAATAGGATCATATCATCTGTTAACTACAGATATCCATGACAGCTAGTCCTGCAAGAACAGCCTGTCATGAAAATCTTAAACAGTTTTTACGGGGAGTCAGTACCACAGAAGATAGGTATCCCTTTGGGTTGCAGAAGTCAGACGGGAGTCGCTTTGTGGATAAGTTGATATTCTGTCATATCTGGTTAGTCTTGTAACCGGACCACGGGGTCCAAGGCGAGAAAGTCTTGTGATTTTTTTATTGTAATAAAACCGGGATGACGCTAGGACGATGTTGATGATCTTTTAGGAAGAATAAAGTTATATAAAATACTATGCGATCCGTCCTAGCTTCCCACAGCTGGCATACTGAAGGTATAATTTACACGAAGACTTTAAAAATTGTATACTTAAAGGATCGGACTTCCACATGAATCAATAACAATATCCGTAAAAACCGCATAAAATCCGTTCAGTTAGTTCCTTTTGAGTTCATCGCTAATAGGCATATAGCGCGTCTTTCTATTACATTGTGATTAGGGCATGGATCCCGGAATTCCGAGATTTCGTAATGCCGGAATTTCGGACGTTTTTTTCCGATATTATAATACCGGAATTGAGGGCCCAAATATCGTAATTCCGGTATTCATAAATAACTCACAGTGATTTTTCTAGATAGCATTTTTTTGTGAACGTGGCCAAATAATACACAGTGTTAGGTCACCATTCCTTCCTCAGCGACTCCGCGCTCCCTCTTGAGTGTTTCCTATGTCCCCGACATTTTGTTAATTCCGCGAACGACCGTAGACCATAGTTGACAATGAAAAGTTAAATGTGATCATGGAAGCAGATCTAATGCAAACCACAACCGAGTTAGCTTCGGTGTCAGTAACGATTTATGAAACAATTCTAATTCTCTTAAAAATAATTAGAAAGGAAGCAATTGTAGAAATAATTAAGCAAAATACAATAACAAACATGCATTGAGTGATATGTGGGTTTACTCAATCGCAATATAGGGGAAATATTGAAATCTATCATTTCGTCTGATGAAAAAATGGGACCGGTCCGAGAATAGGAATCGCTCGTCAATGCGCTTGAACCAAGGAGAACCGGCCAACTCCTGCACAAGTGAAAACTTATTCAGAAAAAGTACTGGTTGTTGTCTGAGGGACCAGTACTGGTATCATGCACTTCAGCTTCCCAAGATATAAATACATAGATATGACAGCATATTACAGTAGCAAATTTCACTGTCAACAATTGCAAACAATGATGGAAAGATGCCTGTTAAACAACCGACACTGGTCTCAATCGTTATAATCAGAATTATATCTTTATTCGTTAGAGCCTTCTGCTGCTTGAGGGCAACGGACACTTAGATTACAAAGGTACTTCGCGCAAGACGGTTACTAAATTAGAGGGAGCTGAGGTTTGAAAGACTCCGACACCCTGCATACCCCCTAGAGCCTGTAACTTGCTCCAATAGATCATCACTTTTTTGGAAAATGAACAATTTCATAAGGGAAAAAATCGATTTCAAAGATTTTATTGATTCTCGCTCCCACGATTTTTCAACAACTGAATCAATCAACTACCCATAAAATAAGGAAAGTGCATAAACTCACTTTATTCCCAAATGTTATTTTAAACTTTGGTAATATCTGTTTTTATTTTAACAGTTATTGTCCCACTGCTGGGCTAAGATCTCCCGCACACTCTTCCATAAATGCCGATCTTTGGCTTTATCTTGCCAGTCAACTAGAAAAGTATTAATCGTTTTTCCGGCCTGCCCCTGTCAAAACTTCTCTTTCCTCCAGTTCTACTTCTCTTTCAGGGTTGCATTGTTTGGTGATGTATGTCCACTTTTCGAGATGTATCCTATAGACATATCCTACCCAATCCTATTTTAACTTCGCTGCCTTTACGCGCACTTCGCTGCTTTGACGGTTAGTCTTACCGTCCCGGTACACCTAACACGCTATATTACATGGCACGTTGGAAAACCATGAGCTAGGAATTTCGAGAATCGGTCTGGTTATTATTTTAATGTTTAATTGCCTGGTTTTATAACAATGTTTAATTATACCTACTATTTTTCTTCTTAACTTTTTTCTACTTAGGCTTGAATGTTCATGGCATGTTAATTAATAAAAACAGTAGAAAATGTTGAGGTGTTCAAATTAAATGGTAAAATTTTAATCTATCTAATTTATAACGAATTGTAAACTGATGAAAAATATATAACTTGTTTAATTCTGGCATTATACACGTTTATTTTATACAAGAAATATTAATATTTCAAAAGCATACCGATTCCGGAACCAGTACCGGAATTCCGGAATTGTCACTCCAATATCGTAACTCAGTTCCGGAATTCAATATTCTCCGATATTACAAGCCCTAATTGTGATGTAATTATTGATTGGCGCCCAAGTTTTGCCAAACGAGTAGATGGGTATAATAAACTAGAATCCCGCTGTGCCCGATCTTTTTCATAGTTATACTAAGAACAAGCAACAGAATGCCTGGCTGGTTTTGTGCCATAATTACTGACGACAAGTACTTGAAGCATTCGACCTAAAATTTAGGAAAAGTGGTGTAAAAGAGAAGCAGGGTAGCTCAACCGATTAAGATGCCTCTGACTTAAAAAAAAATCAAATTATAATATACGAAACCACATACATAATATGTCTAGTGTTCAAACGATAAAGCCACTAAGCGAAGTTTTCGAGTACAAATACCAGCTGCCTCGATAGCTTTTCGTTAATGCCTGAATTGGCAACATTAGACCGCCGATCGCGTGCGTATGAAAAGTAAAGTGCATTCATGACATAGACTTCTGTTGGTTATTGGTAGTTTCGTATTCAAACTTTTTACACGTACCTTTGACTTTCGTGACAATTCGACAGTCAAAGGTACACGTGCAGAATGCGGAAAACATCGTGTGGAAATATGTATTTCCGAAATTTTCCATTATATTTTGTAGTACGGCGATTAAGACACAGCCAGCATGGTGTGTTTTGATTATGACCTAATAATAATAATATATTTATTTGCAATAAACATGGTATTCATGGATGTTACATTATTACAAAGATCATACATGTTTTGCTTAGTAAAACTAGCATGCAAATTTGTTACAGACATAAACTATTTTATAATTTCTTATCAATAACTTCTTTAATACCTACTATAAAAATTGTGTTCATTTAGCCAATTGTGTAATTTTGTTTTAAATAATCTAAGGTCTAATAATTTTATATGATTAGGAATCTTATTGTATATACGTACGCACATTGCAAGACAACTTTTATTATATTTTGTACTCCTGGGTATATCATTGAGAACAAGCCTTTCAGGATTGCGACGGTTTCTTGGACGTATATCGTTTATAGTATTAAATAGATATTTATGCTTTCGTACAAACATACATGTTTCATAGATGTAGAGTGATGATAGCGGTAGTAAACCAAGTTCCTTAAACATTGGTTGACAAGTTTCGTCCGGTTGAATACCACATATAGCCCTGATGCACTTCTTCTGTGCTATGAATGCTCTGTTGACGTCAGTGCTATTACCCCACATAATAAGTCCGTAGCGCAATATAGATTCTACATATGCATGATAAGAAGTTATGGCAGTTTTAACGTTTGTTATGTTTCTAACTTGTTTAAGTGCATATACAAATTTGTTAATTTTACCAGATACATTATTGAGGTGTATTTTCCAGTTTATATCCTCATCTATAGTCACTCCTAGAAACTTTGTGTGGTGTACCTGCTTAATCTTTGGTATATTTAGCCTAAAATTACATTTATCATTATAACATTTATTAAATTGAATATATACTTACAGATTTGTCTAGATTAATAATTAGATTATTTAGGTTTAGCCAGTCAATAAGATTATCAATTATATTATTTATGTCATGTTCGTGATCACTAATTGTATTATTTCTTCTATCTGATGTAACTATAATAGATATGTCATCTGCAAACAATATACACTTATAATTTGTTATTTTAACTATATCGTTAATATATAAAAGAAACAATATTGGGCCATGAATGCTTCCTTGTGGAATGCCATATTGATCCTATCTCTTCTCAGTGGTCCAGTAGGTACTTAAAAGTGGAACGGTGATGCACAGCTGATACACTCCCTCTACGCCACCAGGTCGTCAAACATAATACCTACCACTGACAAAAAGGCCTTCAATCCTTCTAGAACAGTCCACAATATTATTATTTAAAGCAACAGTTAGCAATAAAGCTGTTGTGTATCCTCACGGAAAATGGCGTGACAAAAGTTTTCCTTCACCAGCACCTAATTAAGTGGTATCGAAACCACAATGCTCACCGCATGCGTTGTTTGTTTGACATAGTAATGCTATGCGTCAGCTACGACAATAGCTATTAACCTCGGTAATAAATCGAGATGATTGTAATGTGTACGTGTATTTAATAATAGCGTGGATTGGACTGGTGGAGAGCTGGAAACGTGGTGCTGGTACAATAAGCAAAATCTTTATCCAAAATTATATTCATGGTGTCCATTTTCGAAACGGCTCGAAATCTGATTTCTATGACTTATTTGGGTTTATTTGGTAAATTGGTAGGGATTCGTCGTAAGGTATGTTTCATACCGCCAGATCATTAGGGTGCCCTCATGACACCTATATAAATTTGGATCAGACAATTAGGGTGTAACAAGGATACCCTAAACACTTGACCTTAATCTATAGGCCAAGAAATAATTAAAATGGCATAAAAACGTATCGACAGTCAGCTAGTAATATTATATTATATGCATCAATACCTATGCTATGCTTGTTAGAACTGTTTCTAAATATGGACCGATTTTGATGTATTTTAATGTGGTATCTGTATAGCGCCATAAACTATATTTATTTTCTCATCGAGCTGGTGAACTGTATGTGACTTGGGCGTAAGTCGATAAAAACAGGCTTGGTGTATTTTAAACTAGTTAGATCAATAGACGATGTTTCTCAGTATACATTTCAGGGAATATGCGGAGGAACTACACAATCTGATTCATCCGTCCCCCTTCTACCAACCATCGTACGACCATACAAACGAATCAGCGTTACCGTTATATGGCCACCACCATATCTATGAACACCACCATATCTATGACCACTATATCTATGAAAAAGGGCAAAGCCCTTTGCTACCTCTTTTATTATGCGTAATGGCAAGCTCAACTTCTTGTCTCAGTCTATGTTTCTGGATGACTACTATCAGGCAAGCGTCCTTCATCTTGCACCGTATCATCGTTTAGCATGAGGCGAGATCACGGTCAATCTTTACCCCTTAGACAAAAAGAAAAAAAAATGCGATGGATCTGGTCCGGTTAAGCATTTGGTTAACGTCAAATGTACTATGCAAGAATGAAATCCAGAATATGCTGCCTTGAAGTGCATGGGGCACTAGAAGGCAGCAAATTCTGAATTTCTTAACATACAGCCTGTATATTTTACAAGTTATTAGAATATAATCATGCTATATCGATTATTGTGGTCGGAAATCCCATCGGCAGTTTTTGGCTATGTTATCATAGACAGGAAACGGGCTACGGTAGTTAATTAACTGGAATGTCTTAGTATCATATGAATTCACATGTGCTTGTTATACGACGACCGGTTGGCGAAGCGGGAGTGTAAGCGACTGCTACGCCGATGGTCGCGGGTTCGATTCCCGCTCAGGTCAAACATTTGTGTGCATGAACATGGATGTTTGTCTTGGTCTGGGTGTTTCTATGTATAATATGTATGTATTTACAAAAAAAAAGTATATATGTATGTTTATCCATTATCTAGTACCCATAGTACAAGCTCTGCTTAGTTTGGGACTAGATGGTGTTGTGTATGTGGTAGCATATTATTATTATTATTTGCTATAAGCAAATGATTTTAAACTTGTTCAACTAAAATCGATGAATGTACCTACCTACTCGTTTCTGCAGGCCAGGCCACCTATTAATACAATTTGCAAGTTTTGATAATACTTCGTTGTAGTCTCTGCCTAACACTCCGGGAAACTTATTGCTGAAGCTATTTATTGTTAAAAGCGACTTCTTCCAGACAACCTTATTATAGACGGGAATACTTAGATCAGAAACCAAATCGTATAACGATGATACAGACAATTTAATTTTGTGTGCTCTGTTGGGCGTACGTATATAATGTATTACTTATTTATTTAAGTCTGTATTCTTTGCTCACAGGTAAATCAACTGAAAGAGCTGATCCGCCGCATAGACCTACCTCTTCACGAGCACCTACAGACGCACGGCGTCGACTACCTACAGTTCTCCTTCCGATGGATGAACAACCTGCTAACTAGAGAGATACCCCTACCCTGCACCATACGCCTCTGGGACACATACCTCGCAGAATCGGACGGGTTCGCGACCTTCCAGCTGTACGTATGCGCCGCTTTCCTCCTCCACTGGCGAGAAAGACTCATGCTGGAGAAAGACTTCCAAGGTCTCATGATACTCCTACAAAACGTCCCTACTCAGAACTGGACGGATTCAAACATAAGTGTACTAGTAGCTGAAGCGTACAGGCTCAAATTCGCCTTTGCAGACGCTCCGAACCACTTACACAATGCCGGCAAATCGGACAGATGACCTGGTCGGTAGCCATATCTGTACAGTCGCGGAAACACGCCTATATATCAATGCAGGGCTTGAAAGATACGCTATACGTCCTGCCTTTTAAATTAAGCTTTATCTAGTTAGCCAGTGACACCGCTAAATATATCTATATCATTCACGTGGCATGCTAGTTATGAATAAAAATATCCAATGTTTGAAAGAGACGCTGTGATGAAGGTGTTAGAAAAAGGAGAAAATAAGCTCTGTATAGACTGCGGGTAAAAGGTACACATGGCTCAAGTCGGCTTGACAGTTGCGGTACAATTTTGACACTTATTTCCTACACCATAAGAACTGTACAAAGGTCAGTGTCTAGCTTGATGAGTACGTATGAGTACGTACGAGCCGTGTGTACGTATAGTCGGGTACGCGTGCACTGGAACGCATATTTGCACGCTTGTAGCGTATTCGTATACGCAAGCGTGTGGCTAGAGCGCAAAATTACGTGCACGTATACGCACAGATCACACCTGTTACTGCACGTATACGTATACGTGCAGTGTACGCTTCCCATTACACTCCTGACTAGCTCCTTTGAACACGCAGTCTATACAAGGCGTAATAAAAAAAACAGTACTGATTACGCGATCGTTGTTGTTTTAAAATTACAAAATAATTTTTACCATAGTATAAGCGAGGTCAGTATATACGGCAGTCCGCGACGGTGAGAACGAACAGTTGATGTTTTCATGCTTGTATACAATTTTGGATTTTATTTAACGTTTTATTTTTGGTATACTAAGAATGTTGTTACAGTGCCGTGTTATTATGAAAGCTGATGAAGACGAAGGATTGGTGATTAAATTCAATTTGTAAAGTGTTATTAGATAATCAAATACTTTTACATTCTCTGAAGTAGGTAATCTACCTATTTCACGAAACGTCATGTTGACGTTTACATATCTGTCAAAACCATTATTTATCTGTGTCATTGTTAGGTGTCGTTTATTGAAATATCTATTAAATATTTTTGGAGGTGAGTGCTACATATTAAGCAAATACCGAATATTACGCAAAATTCGACACATATGTCGCTAGGAGGAAAATGTAGTGAATAATTATATAGCCTACAGCCTTCCTCGATAAATGGGCTATCCAACGCATAGCGAATTATTGAAATCGGACTAGTAGTTCCTTAGCGCCTTCAACCAAGCAAGCAAACAAACTCTTCAGCTTTTTTATATTCTTAACAATTCTTCTTCTACGTCAGCTCTAAGAATATAAGATCAGTGTTATCAGGGTAAATAGACCCGTCACTTACCGGGTCTAATACTAAAGAGAAACACGAGTTCCTTAGACCACGACTAGTCGATTCTGAATCGATACTAAACATTGATGTAGGTATACTTATTGCAACGTTGTGAGTTGATTAGACCACGTTCAATCTATTCTGAATCGATACTAAACATCATTATATACTGTAACGTTGTCCCTTCGATGACATTCAATCGATTCTGAATCGATACAAAATTTTTATCTTTATTGTATTGATACTGCTCGTGCTTCGTGTGTTATCATCTTATGTAGGCGAAGCGTGAATAGGGGCGATCATGTCGTGCTCAGGTGTGGCTTTACCTTATACCAAAGCAAGCCAATCAGTTGGCCAATTCTCGTATCTATCATCGACACTGTATTTTGACCCAATAGAGATACGATTTTGAATTGATTCTCTGGTAGCTAAATCTATGGCTAGATCAAATATTAGGATTTGGGATCGACCGTAAATTTTACTAGTTGGTAACATCCCTATTGTGCTTTAAACAATCTTTCACACTGAATGCATTCGAGTCATAAACAATTACCCGTCACAGTTGAGCTCGTCGTGATCTTATCCGTAGCGCCACAATCAACTTATTTATTATCTTATGAATTGTTCTAGACATCGTTGAATACTCAAATAAAAATCCAATAATGTACTTATTGCACTAGGAATAATAATGTGATATTTGGTAAATATCGCAAGTTTGTCAAAATATACACATAATAGTCCCGCGTCTACAGGGTGCTTGTGAAACAACGTATTAATTCGGTAAATAGTTGGGCCAGATACGGCAATATTATCGATATAAATACTTATTTTTGGGATATTATTTGGATAAATATTTAAAATAAATCCTGTTTCTGAACTCGTAATCTCATGGGGACCCGTGGAAATTGAGATAAGTAGACATGCAGGTAATTAAAAGAAAAAGGCCTTATAGATAGAAAGTTAAAGTTAATACAAATTGAAATCCCCGAACAGGATTCAAGCGTAGCTAACCAAAATTTAGTAATTATATTTGACCAACTTGCGATTATACTTACTCAATATATACTTGCAAGGAATGAGAATAATCAATAAGTTACAAGTGCATATCTTGTACCAAAAACTAAACTGTTGGGAATGTAAATGTGTGACCCTTTAATATCAGACCACTCGCTTGTGCCTGAAACTAACATACGATCTAATATGTAATCGTCAGGTTGTCAAATTATTTACAACAAGAGTGAAGTCATAAACTAAACAAGTAACCGAAATTATAGAAGTTTGAGTGCTTTTTGCACCTCTACACAGCTATAAAAAAATGATGAAATAGTTACTATAATTACATTACATGGAAAATGAAGTGTGTTAAAATCGGAATATTCATAAAAAAATACCGGCAAATTCGACCGCCAAGGACTTCAGCATCATGTACCACTGGTATCGGCTTTCGGTACGCCGTTCCATACACCCAGTATATCTGGGGGATAGATAAAATAAAAGAGAAAACAATATACAGATTATATTTTCAAGAAATATGTATGACATTCGCGAGAATTTCTCATACAAATTGTCTTTCTAAAGATTTTTAAGAATGAAAACTACTTGAACTAAGCGCGGTAAAACTTTATCAAGATTTCTGGTGAAGTCTTTGTTGGATAAAATGGTAACATTTATTTATTCCAAAAACCTTTCTGGTGATTACATCTTAGATTGTTTATTTATGACTGGAGTTATACTTTTTATAGTTGGCAACCAACACGCCATATTGATTTTGTTTTGCTATTTAACGGCCTAAGGTGTTAAGTTAAATATGTTTGCGGTATAAACACACATAAAGCCAGTATTGACTTGTGCAACTGTCTGTATGTATGTTTGTATCGCTGTTGTATAGAGGCAGCTGATTGCTGGCTAAACGGCGGTCTGCACCATGCTTACGATCAATGTGTAAGAAATATACTTATCATAAATTTATAAGACGTTTTTCAAGTGGAATGTTGACAAATACTATTCGGAAATTGATGATATTTATTTAGTTATGAAAATTACTGATTACAAGAAAATGTTCAGATATCTATCCGGCGAAGCAATCAAGGAAGCTATGATGCCTCATCTTGGCATAACTTGCGACTTGATTTAAAAATTGCATGTTATGCCAAGTATAATTGTATATTGCTTTAGACAACGGTAGCGTAGGTAATATTCATTATTTAGTTTCTGTATTAACCTATTGCATTTTCACGAATGACAGCATTTTTCATCAGAGTGTAGTTAATCAATTTGCCGCTAGAGGCGCTACAAGATGACATTCAACTCGATAACGTCAAGTAATCGAAAACTCGTGCTAAGATCAAGGCTTCTCACATAATGCCACTGAATTTGTACTTCAAGCGTTCGTTAAGCATGGTGCAGTCTGCTTTATGTAAAATATAATAATTTGGTTTTATTTATGTTTTTTTTTTTGTGACCACCCTTTATGTACTATTTGATTTTATTACTACGTTATTTTACCTACATTATTATAGCATTATACATTATATATTGATGAAGTGTGTTTTATTTTTGCACCCTGAGTAGGTCCAAGCTGAGATGAACCTAAGAATAGAATTTCACGTCTACTTTCTATACCTACAAGTGGTAAAGTTCGCTGGTTTGCGAAGATGACTTGAGATGAGTATCTGATAGTAGAATACGTAATACTTCTTGGGCTAGATCGCCTAGATCAGACAATAATATTTATAAAAAACAGTTAACAAACAACAATAAAGAAAATAATAATACTTATGGCTCCTGGACCAGTTATCATCAAAGTCTAAGCATTGGCCCGGTTGTATCGTCTAGTTTGGTCACTAACAGGTAGATATAATAGAATATCAGCTTTTCCACAGAGCCACATAGAGATAGATAACATAACAGCCACTACCGACTGACCTCCGCAACCCGAAGCTAGGGTAGCGATGTTGCATGGTTTATTAGGGTTCCGTATCTAAAAGGTAAAAAACGGAAGCCTATTACTAAGCCTCCGCTGTCTGTCCGTCTGTCCGTCTGTCTGTCACCAGGCTGTATCTCATAAACCATGATAGCTAGAAAGCTGAAATTTTCACAAATTATGTATTTCGGTTGCCGCTATAACAACAAATACGAAAAATAAAAAATTAAGGAGGGTCCCATACAAAAAACGTGTTTTTTTCGTATTTTTTGCTCAAAATTACTAACTGTTACAGATAGATGCTTTAAATTTTTACAGAATATGTAGTTGTAAATTACCTATCAAAATAAATAATTAAATTAAAAAAAAGTAAATAATAAAGGGGGGCTCCCATACAACAAACATAATTTTTAAGCAATTTGTAACTCGATCTTAATAAACAGGTAGAAACTTATAAAATATTTAAGTATACATACAACGAACGTGATTTTCTTTTATAGATGATGGCACGGAACCCTTTGTGCGCGAGTCCGACTCGCACTTGCCCAATTTTTTAGATCAATATCAATTTATTCCGAGGGCACTGACACTGACTCTACGTAACGAATGCAAAGATCTTCATGAAAGAATATAACGTGGTCTCCGACGCACGAGACCAACGAATATTAACAATTTAATTCGCGCATACCTAACTTCGAATTAGTTCGAATGCGCGCTATCCATTCGATCATAGTAAAAACAGAATAGTAGGATAGCTTCATACAAATCGGCCGCCGCTGCCGCGCTGGTTTGAATGTATGCGTGAGTCGCCGGGACGCCGTGTACGCACGCACTTTTCACGCACACAATCTCACGAGCGCGGCTAGTAATGGCAGTAACGGTTGTTTTGCAATAATGAATTATCCTGTTGCGTTATTATGTAATAACTGTTATTGTAAACTGTTGTCGTTATCCTGTTATTGTTTCACAAACACTGTAAAGAAAGCATTGGTCCGATATAATTATACATTAAATATGTACTTCACGACAACGACAACGTCGACAGGAGACAACAGTGACAACTAACAACTTGATAAGCCATAACAATAACAGGATAACTAAAATAATAAAATTCCCAAAAATAACCTAAGCAAGTATGGCCTTTATTACGTTTCGTGAAAGATTATAATTTCGTAAGGTTGGCGCTGGGATAGTCGCGAGGCTCGGGAGCGGCGACTCGGCGAAACTTGAGCGCACGTGCGCCTATCGTCATCTCTCTCACACACTCGTGGTGTGCATATTGCATGCCTAGTCTTACCTATCCTGTTGTCGTTTTAGCACGATAACAGCACGTGCGCCTATAGTCATCTCTCTCACACACTCGGGGTCTGCATATTGCATGCCTACTCTTACCTATCCTGTTGTCATTTTAGCACGATAACAGTTTATAATGATAACAGGATAACTCAGTTTGCAATAACTCATTATTCATTACGCTCAAATAATGCATTACCATAACTGTTATTGTAATAACGACCATTACTAAGCGCGGCAAGCTCGGCGCGGATTCAGTACGGGATGCGCCGCGTGTCTGATCGCGCGCATTCATGTAGGTACTACACTGCTCGCCCGCTCGAATTGTTTATGTACATTCAGTTTTGTAATAAACGTTATTAATATTATACAATGTGTTAAACGACAGTAAATTAAACTTGTTACATTTTTCTCGCTATAAAGGGCATTTAGATAGTTATATAACGCTTAGCTAGTCAGTAGGTATTTGAAAAAAAAAATATATGCAAGCTTAAATTCTGTAGTATTCAGCGCAATCACTTAAAAAAACGGCGGAAAAGCGCGCGCGCCGACGAAGCCGGGCGCCGCGGTGTAAACACGTGACAACCCGTGCGTCATCGCAAGAGTAGGCAATTAACTCGCCGAGCGGCCTTAGACATAAAAAGACATAAAGACATATTTATTTCTGCACTTTGGTTGTTTACAACACTTATACATGTCAAAACCCTATTCTAGATGAGGCCGGCTTTTCCTAGCTAAATGACTTCTTGAGAAGAAAAGCCGAAACAAACTCAGAGTCATTATTTTTTTGTCACTTCAATTTCTTTAGTATTTTCTTGATCTTTTAAAGTCCAGACAAAAAAAAGGGTTTAGTATGCAAGTAAAATGCAGGAAATCGTCTGACGCTTTTGACTGACTCGGCCCACTGATGGCCCGCATTCAACAGCAATCGTACGGCTCAACCTTGATTTGAGGGAGCTTAGCTTAGCTAACCTACTATTCTGTTTTTACTATGATTCGATGCTATACCCCCATGCAGGCGTACTATCTCTACGAGCCTCGCAGCGTTTGCTAATCGGGCCAGATACTAAAATAAATTTGGCGAAAAGTGGGTGTAGCAATATACCTCTGCCTACCTCTTCGGGGATATAGGCACGGTAATATAATCTAACAGTATTGTAACTCGGCCGTCTTCGTGAGTTATATACCTACCAGACGCGCCGCATGCGAGCTGTGGCACGATCGCGGCTGTGGGTACTCTCGGCACAGTCCGCACAGTCTAATGGGTACTCTGCTCGAGGCGCGTAGGTATAACTCGAGTTTCGTGCGTTTGTATGGAGTTACAATACTGTTAGATATTATTACCGTGATATAGGCGTGAGACTTTATATGTAGGTATGTAACTATGTAATATCAATACATAGCCAGACACACATAACGCTTAGTTCGGTATGTACGTGAGTGGTGTACAGTCAAACCCCTCTCATTCCGTCACCCTTTCTGCTCCATAGTTCGGCACTAAGTCGCGATTCAACCTAAATAATGCGCCACTGAATGCGAAGCAGAGCTTAGCTTCAGAATTCGTGTCATTAAACAATATGGTAACCACAGATGGTAACCCACTCTGTCTGATGATGATGACGAAAGTTAGATTAACTAACTTTCGTCATCATCATCAGACCTATAGATAAACTGTCCCACTACCTACTGACCACAGGCTCTCACTAAGAGCAGGGTAAGGCAATAATAGTCAACTCCGCGGGACAAGACTTCACGTCTTTCGAGAGCACGTTGGAGACCTCTCAGACAAGCAGATTTCCCTACAATGATGACCTTGACCGTTTAGTAAGTGATAATTAACAACCATAACATCGAATAGTCATTGGTGCGTAAAATCGCCAGCCGATGACCTTCAAGTTGATATGGAAAATGAGAAAAGTATGAATTGTAGGGATTTTTCAGTGTGTAGGGGGGCGGCGGCTGACCCCCTTGGCGACGCCCTTGTTGGTGCGTACCGTGGATTCGAACACGAGACCCTAGGCGTAGCAGTCGGTCGGTCTCTCCACTAGACACTAGACCATTGTTACCGGCTTAACCTAACATAAAACCTACCAGAATGAATTATTAGCGACTTAAGGAGATTGAGTACCTAGTGGCTATTGGGGTCCCAGGATAAATAATTAATTACCTAATATAACACCGCGCCGACTTTTAAATGGGATTCTCACACACGACAAATTTTTCTTTCAATTTGACTGCACGGTGGCGTTGTGGTTTAAGCGGTCGCCTCACCGTTTAACACTGCGCCGAGTGTTGTGGGTTCGATCCCCACACGAGACAACAGTTTGTGTGATCGATAATTTATTGTTTCGAGTCTGGGTGTTCACTGTGTCCGTGGGTTGTATGACTTGTATATCTGTAAAGTCCCCCGCGACACAGGATTTATTCCTAGGGCGGGAGTTGTCGTTTTAAAAAGAAAAAAGAGAAAAGAAAAATCCATTAGTGGAATATTTGTAGTGTCTACGTGCATCTTGTATCTCCCGTGAGTCGAGATTACTCCCTTTGTATAGTCCAGAGATTTCTCTTTACAAATGAAGTCGGTTAAGAAAATAATAACAGCTGCAAGATAAAAAGGTAGGTAATAGCTTATTTATATCAATAGGACTTAGGTATATAGATTGCAATCAATTTAGAAGATAGTGTAGATACCTAAACAAAATATCGGAGACGACATCGTAAAACCTTCGATATAGTGAGAAAACGAAGATGATTAAAGTGATTATAATAATAAGTAATAAGAAACTGTAACTTATTATGTAGTTGTTTGCTTTTGTAGATGCGGAGATAAGGATCGAGCTTCCAGCGAGCGGTTGGCCTTAGAAAACAATGTTAAGCGAGATAATGTACTATAAAGCCCTTGTGAACCGTATGTGCTGGACATACGGTTCACAAAGGGTTTATGGCTCATTCCGATTTTCGGACACCCATATGTTTAAAGCAGGGGTGTTACGAATATTCGCATCCGCATCCGCAAATGCGGAACATTCGCATTAATTTGGACATCTGCATCCGCATTCGCATCCGCATCAATCAATGCGGAGTTTTTACGGATGCAGATTCACATCAACATGTAATAATGTACAAGTTTAATTATTAAACAAAGACTTTTTATAACGAGACTCGAAGCTCATAATTCTGTTGTGTCAAGTAAAACTAAAAACTTGCAATTTTTTTCTAAAAATATGATTATATGTATAAATAAAAAGTAAAAATTATTGATTTTCAGTTATTTATGTACTTAAAATTTTAATTATCCTTTTAAAAGCCCAAAATCCGCATCCGCATCCGTATCACATCCGCATCCGCATCGAATCCGCATCCGCGGATGTGTACTTCTAAAAATCCGCATCCGCATCTGCATCCGCGGATGTCTAAATTTTCGCATCCGCAACAACCCTGGTTTAAAGTCATCTGGGAATATAGGAGCAGTGGAAAGAAAGCATATTATATACTTATGTAGATAGGTACCTAATACTAAATCAACAAATAAAGTAGGTAAAGCTTTTGCCCACAACACATAAAATTGATAAACATCCAGATCGAATGTGGCGGGCTCCAGTAACGTTGGCTTGGCAACATTCGGCGCAGCGACGCGCGCAGCTCGGGCTGGCCTTCACCTAGAACTTGACATCGACAGCCGCCGACTGACCTCCGCAGTCTGCAAGATAACATCCCCATCCTTACCTAATTAATAACAAATTGAAACACCCCTTTAAAAAAACTATAAGCATTTTTGAGTATCTCTCAACCAAAATAGCAAAATTCGGGCTTGTTTTTCGTGTGATCTTGTCTGGTATTGTGAAATTTTAAGAGATGTGGGATGCTGCAATTGCGCCGTGTCCTTGATCTACATATTCAGTAGGTAAGTAGAACATTTGTGTCCAAATATTTTGATCCTTGCACCACTTCACGTGAGGAAATAAACGCAGGTCTGGTTATTATTGAAATATCATCAAAACAAGGATAATGACGGATTTAATTGTTCAATTGTAAAGTTATTAATATTATTATATAATTTATAATAGAAATAACACGGTGGAATATTTTGTTATTGTACCTACTGAAATAAGTATTTTGTTGTCATAAATAAGTTCATATAAGTTACAGTCCTATAAAAGAACATGATTTACTAATAATAAACTTACCTACCACAATACATTTACACATAATATACCTAAGTAGGTGTAAAGTGTGCACCTAGAATACCTAGATGATTTAAATAATTTAGCTAAACAATAATAAACTTAATATTAATAATTACCCACAGGTATTAGGAAGGAACTAATTGGTTTAGGTTTAAATGATTGACGAGACATATCTACATATTTATTTTTGTCGCATATAGGTACTTACCTAACAATAATTTGTGACGAAAATGGTTTAATAGGTTAGATAGTTACCTACTAAGTACAAAGTTAAAGTTGGATTTAATTAAAACGGATTTACTTAATACTTAATATTATTTTATTTTTATATTTAGATAGATTTACAATTTATTATCTCTTTGGCATTGCGCTACGACTTATTTGTACTTACATATTTAAAAAGAAATCGACCGATATTTAGAAAAATGATGAATTTGTAACCACAACCACCCACAACGCAAAATCATTGGTCTGATTTTTTAGAATTGCGCAGTAGTGTATTAGGTAGGTATTTTGATTACCGACCTAATCATTTGCGTGCTACTGTTCTACAACGCATTGTCAAAAATTATGTCCGCTTTAGTTTAGTACCTACCTACTACCTACCTACCTACTTAGGTTGTAAGGACTGGGTGTTAAAAAGGCGCAAGCATCAAAGCTAAGCACTATTCATTTAATTCGGAAAAGGCTCAGTCCAAGGTACTTGAGTAATTTAAGTAGTAAGTAGATCAAAATGGAATTATTAATTTAAACGTAGCGTTGTTGCTTCTGAAAAAATCTCCTACCTATCTGACTACTAAGAACACAGAATACTTATCCTAGGAAATCTGTTGCTAAGAGGGAATAATTAGATAGATACTTACTTACCTAACAACCTTATCCGTTCTGCTACCATTGCAATACCTATAACGAAGGTATTAATTAGATATATCCAATAATAAATAAACGTAATTTTTAATAACTAAATAAGTAGCAAACTGAATCCTACGAATTCAAATGCGGAAGTCAAGTGTTTTATCAGGGCTTTGCTTATTTAGTACCTATAGTTTTTTATCAGTTTAGTGGTTTACCAGTTACCACAGGGAAGAGACAAAAAATAGGTACTTACCTACTTTTGTGTTATATTGATAACCATTTTGGGAAGTCATTATTTTGCCTAGGCATTTGATAGTTACCTATTAATGTGCCAAGGTACCTACTAACTACTCAGTGGCGTAGCAAGAGGTAGGGTTTTTTTATGATAACCATTAACAGATTCCCAAAATCTACATCACTACGTGATAGCCTAAATAAACAAATTATTAATTTACAATTTATTACCGAAGTCCATAAAATATTTGTAGTTTATTAGTTATTATTTGGCCTTTTTCCTCTATTAACCCTCGAGATATCCTTATAAGATTATCTTGATATTCTAATAGTAACGAATAAAGAAACGGTATCGGTATTTTGGTAAATGGTCTTATCGTATTTCGTGGATTGCTTTAAATGTCCATTAGCGCAACTAACTTTTTTTAAAGTTTGAACTAATGATATCAGAACATGTCCAACGCGGCATAGGCGTATATAGCAGGGAGTATGGTCTTGTGCAGAGGCGGCCTTACCCACTGCGAGGCTCCGGGCGGCAGGTCTTTGCGAGGCCCTTTATCCTTCGTGAAAAGTATGTGATGCGAAAGTAGGTCTGGTCGTTTGGTTTAGGTATTTGTCATGTTTAAGGAGAAATGCTACATACATACATCTGATTTCCAAATATTTATACATATTGATGAAAGATTTACAAAATTAACAAATACAGAGATGATACATTTTAAAATTGATGTTTGCGGCTTTTCCTAAGACTAAAATCTTTAATTAAAGCACAATAATCTAACGAATAAGCTACGTCATTTTCGATTGAAAGAATAGCAAGTGCTGAAAGCCGATCTTGTGTCATCGAATTCCTCAAGTATGTTTAAATAATTTTAAGCCTCGAAAAACTCATTTCGCAGACGCAACTGTAACAGGTGTAGTAGCTATAATTCTCAGGACTATTTCGATAGTGGGGTAAACTTCAGTTATTTTTTTTTCTATTATGTATTTTAGCACCGAGATAATGTCATCGTTTCCTTCATACACAAGGATGAACATATTCAGTTCTTCGTACAATTCATGTCCATCAATATCACATGATTCCCCTACTGTCATAGATATTTGCAAGTCGCTGCATTGCTTTAAAAGTTCACTATCATCAATTTCCTTTAATTTTTTTATATTATACATGAAACCATAAGCTCTCATGATGTTTAAGAGCCTCAAACCTAGGATAACAGCTTGCGCGCACATTGTCGACAATGACATAAAAATTGTTTATTTTGAAAATTTCTTCCGCTTTCAATTCATGAGCTCCATCTTCCCCTTCATAATCAAAATGCCTTTTTTTACGTCGTCTTCTGACTTCTTTGAACTGTCTGTCAATATCATTTTTCTCGGCTATTTCTCTTGCTGTTACAAGGGATGCCTGAAAACCATTTTCTCTATAATTATCGAGACAATTTGTGATTGCGTCTAGGTGTTGTATAGCTACATCTAAGTGCATGTTTTCGCTTCGCCACATTTTACTTATAACATTTATCTTTGTAAGAATGTCATACCATATGACAAGTGAAACTACAAATTCGTATGTAGTTAGTTCCTTTTCTATAGAATGGCATTCACTGACCAACTGACAATCTGTTGTGTTTTCTGCTAAATCCTTTGAAGCATCACATATATCACTTAGTTGTTATTTACCAGCCTTCACCGATGCTACCCTGCACTCCCATCTAGTTTCAGAAAGTTGTTTTAGCGACAATAATTTTACATGAGCATTTAAAATAGCCCACATCTGACTTGAGCCGGCAATCAGAGTGTACAACCTTTGTAGCAAACCAAAAAAAGATTTTGCTTGGACACAAGACGATGCTGCATCTCCTAGGATGAGATTCCAGCTATGACTCCCACAAGGTAAAAAAATAAGCAAGTGGATTAATTTCAAGAATACGTTTTTGGACACCACTTTTTTCACCACACATATTGGCACCATTATAATATCCCTGGCCTCTGCAGTTTTGCAGTGATATACCTAACTGTTCTAATTCTGTGATTATATACCTAATTAGTCAAACTCTGAGCTGTGTATATGTATTAAAAAATCTTATAATAATTGAAAATGGCTCAACACTAGAACCAAGAATCAAGAATAATCGAGTAATATTCATTATTTACTATTTTTTCAACAATTTGAGTCTTCACGTGACTTGCCATTATTTGTATGAGCTCATTTTTAATACTTTTTCTATTATAGTGGTTCGTCTTATCCTTTACTTGTTTTAGGTGAAGTCTCAGCACGGGATCAAATCGGGCTATTAACTTTACTAAATCTATAAAGTTACCACTTCTTGTCTCACTCGAATCTGAGTCAGATGTTAACTTCTCTCTATGACCCCTGAAGGCCGAATTGTGAGATGTTAAAAAATTTACAATTGCGAGCAATCGTTCTAAAATATCTCTCCATCTTTGCCTTTCTTGTTCAATTTGTGACTGGGCCAAGAAGTGGAACAGCTTTTTAAACCATTCTCATACATCAAGTACATCTTATGGTTACAATAACTCAAAGTTTACTTCTGTTTACACACATTTGTACTTATAAACTTCGAATCGCGGACTTGTCATTTTTTGTACTTACTGTTATCGAAAAAAATCTCTCAGTGTACCTACAATGTGTACCTACATAATGAATTTTTCAATTATGTTTTGCAGCGATAGCCTAGTGAAGATACCAACAGATTGCTACGCATGTTCGAATCCTAGGCGCGCACCACTGACTTTTCGAAGTTATGTGCGTATTGAATTATTAATTATCGCTTGCCCCGTGCCTCGGAGAGCACGTTAAGCCGTCGCTCCCGGCAGTGGCGGCGCTAGACCACATGGGGACGTCGGCGACATCAAGTTCGCGAGGCCCTTTTCAAAATCGATGGCGAGGCCCCATTTAGGTACTTTGTAGTAAAAAAAACGATAAATTGAGCTTTTTGAAAAATTTTCACCCAACACAGATCTTGTCACGCACGTGTTCGAAAATAATTAAAGTCACTATCATCAGATTAGCTTTTTCCCGTATTGCTCGGTTTTGGCTTAGGTGGTTTAGGTAAGCCAGGATGATTGGCGAAACGAAATTAAGTAGGTATGTAACTTGTAAAACTTTTTGCGAGGCCCCATCAGGCGCGAGGCCGTCGGCGGTCGCCGACGTCGCCGACGCCTAGCGCCGCCACTGGCTCCCGGTTGTCATGAAGATCTTTGACAGTCGTTATAGGGAGTCAGTACCTATCTCTGAATGAACTGACACTAGTCTAAACCATGGAATATCGCTATCCCCTTTGGTTGTGGAGGTCAGACAGGCAGTCGCTCCGTGGAAAAGCTAATATTCAGCCAAATCCGGTTAGACTAGAAAGCGGACCCCGGTTGAAACTGGGATAACGCTAGGAGAAAGAAGGTTATCGAAAAAAAATCTCTCAGTGTACCTACAATGTGTACCTACATAATGAATTTTCAATTATGTTTTGAATGAATGAATTAGTTAACTAACTTAATTTTAATTTACCGTTATGTTATAACCTTAATAAGTAATTAAGGATCAAAATCAAAAGTTTTAAATAAAAAAAAAAGTTAAAAAAATTATATTTTTTAAAATTTGCTTAGGTTGTTGCGCGAGGCCCCTGTAAGAGCGAGGCCCTGGGCGATTGCCCTGTTCGCCACCCCCTAAGGCCGCCACTGCTTGTGCCCACCCTAGTACGGTCTTGTGCCCACCCTAGTATGGTCTTGTGCCCACCCTAGTATGGTCTTGTGCCCACCCTAGTATGGTCTTGTGCCCACCCTAGTATGGTCTTGTGCCCACCCTAGTATGGTCTTGTGCCCACCCTAGTATGGTCTTGTGCCCACCCTAGTATGGTCTTGTGCCCACCCTAGTATGGTCTTGTGCCCACCCTAGTATGGTCTTGTGCCCACCCTAGTATGGTCTTGTGCCCACCCTAGTATGGTCTTGTGCCCACCCTAGTATGGTCTTGTGCCCACCCTAGTATGGTCTTGTGCCCACCCTAGTATGGTCTTGTGCCCACCCTAGTATGGTCTTGTGCCCACCCTAGTATGGTCTTGTGCCCACCCTAGTATGGTCTTGTGCCCACCCTAGTATGGTCTTGTGCCCACCCTAGTATGGTCTTGTGCCTACCCTAGTATGGTCTTGTGCCCACCCCAAAAGATTAGTTACCATTTCGGAATTCTAGGAGTGGACCTGTAAGAAAATTTACACCGTTGTTTTAGGAAGGATTAGGCCCATCCTGTAAAATAACCACAGATACGCCAATGCCAGGGGACGGGATAAACAGAAAAACCGTAAGACGAGGTCGTGGCCACTGCGCAGACAGGGACAGGGCGCAGACGAGCCGCGGTTGAACGTTACTGGGTACAATCCGATGGCGCAGTATGAAAGTATATTTTTATAATGGAAGAAATATACTTATAAATATTAGCCAGACTGGTTTCAAGAAGTATGTATACTTTCTGCCGCATCTGTCTGTGCCGTCGTATCTCTTCTAATGTTTTCGAATACACTTACGATACCGAATTCTTAATCCTAGCTAACTAGCACAGCACTAATTAAAATATCGCCTTAATTATTATTGTTTCAAACCTGACAAAGCAATAGGTAGGTATATATTTAGTTGTGCCATATTTATTTCTATCATTAGGCTCATGTGGTTTTCCTACCAAAGATACAATTATAATTACATCCTTATTGTTCAGAAATATCTTTTGAGTGCAAATATAAATTATATGAATATTCTAAATGAATATGTAAATATTTACGCATTGCAATTCTCTAAGTTAATTGGATTTTATTTTGCGCTTCATGAGCGATACCTATGGTTATTGTTTACGCATTAACCTAAATCAACAATACATGAGCATAATTAATGCACAAACATAAATAGACTCCTGTAATTAACACAGTTAACTGTCAGTGATTACTGTCATTTTTAAACCTCATATTGCAAAAAAAGGATGCCTCAATATAATCTCTTCTCTCACACCTTAAACTTGCAAAACAGTTAATATAAAAAGACAAACGAATACCAAATTCACTTTCTTTCTTTTCCTATCGACAGGATTTTATTTTATTAATATTTTATAGACTCACGCCTGAATCCCTGAAGGGGTAGGCAGAGGTGTAATATTACAACCACATTTCGCCATGAATTTTTAGGTCCCACTCGCGTAATAGGGGGCGAGCCTATTGCCGTACCGGGCACATTACCAGGCTCCGTGCTGCTCTGATTTCCTAACGGAAAAACCCAATAACACTTTGCCCAACCCGGGAATCGAACCCGAGACCTCCCAATCCCACGCGCACATTTATGCCGCGAAACTAGCGGGGTTTTTTTATTGATACTTTTCGTATTATACCATCTTTAGTAGGTAGGTACAGTACGAACCACTATCATGCCACTAACAGGTGAACTATTTGCGTTCGAAACTTTTTGTTCCAGACAGTTAAAAAAGTTACCTTTTCGATTTCGGCAATATCTTAGAAGTCAAGTTCAGTTTAGTACTGGACTACGGAACGGCCATTAATCACCAAGTAATATGGGATTATTTATAAGTTATGGCAACCTCATATTTTAATCATCATTTTACCGCAATTCTGTGAAATATAAAGAAATGCATACCTAGCTCACAAGTTTAATTGTCGTCTGAAATTTTTTTTTTAAAGACAACTCCCGTACTAGGGCTGAACCCTGTGTCGCGGGGGACTTTACAAACATACAACTAGCGGACACAATGAACACCCAGACTCGAAACAACAATTTGTGAATTACACAAAGTGTTGCCTCGTGTGGGAATCGAACCCACAACACTCGGCGCAGTACGCCAACCGTGCAGTCGAACTACTAACTAACTAGGTATGAGGATGTTTACGGACAAAATAGAACAATGGTGTAGATAATTCCTGGCTCCTGCAGGTTTAGGACACGTGTCGTGTAGGTTATAGCATTGATCATGCGGATGACAGGAATGTTTATCCCAATAGTCATGCTGTAGTAACCGCTAGATAGCATGGAATGTATTTCAGCAAAATATATAGTGTGTAACTGTGTACAATCAAATCTTTCAAAATGTTGATTTCGCTTTTTTAAACCTTTAAACCCACAGTTTTCCAAATAGGGATTGCTGTACTCATTGTATTAGTATATTTGGGAGTCTGACCTAGAAGTATGTCAGGCCGAAATAATCATCATCAGAATGGCATCATAGGCCTCTCCAATGGCACGCCACTGAGCCCAATTATCAGTTTTATCGTGTTCAAGGCCGAAATACTCGTATATTACAGAAATTGAAAATTTCTTGACAATATTAATTACTTTTGTAGCTAACCAGGAAACTTGGGGCGCCAAAACCATATCAGTGCATCTATCATAACATCTTGACACAAAACTTACTTCTTATTTAATCTTAATATATAAAATCCTTGCGTTACTGACTGACTGACAGACACGCTACAGCCGAAACAATTGGACGCAGGAAGCTGAAATTTGGCATGTATGTTCCTTGGGGACCGTAGGGGTGCACTAAGAAGGGATTTCCCGAAATTCACACGGGATCGGCCAAAACGGGTAAATTTAAAAAAAATGCAGGCGTAGCTGCTGGCGTTCTCTAGTTTGATATAATTTCTTGTTTACACAAAATCCAATACAAAAGTAAATCAACAATCTCGTCGCAAAAAGAGTTCGAAATATGATCAATATTGGGATTAAAGATGATATTATTTCTCAATCATGTAAACCACACGCCAGATAAAACAAAATGGTTGCTAATGGGGCAGGACCAAGTTCATGTTCAATGAACACATAATTCCCGAACCAACTTCTATCGAAAATGTCACTCTCGAAGTTGTCCATGTCTACGTATACTTGACGTTAAAGTTGAAGTTAGATAGAGAAAAAATTGTGGGTGAAATTGTTCAGAGGTGTAGGAAGTGCTATAGCGGTAGGCTAGCAGTGGTCATGCACAGGGCGCAGATTCTGGGCCGTCGCAAAAGTGGCCCAATTGGTACCCATAAAATTCTTTGGCGCCACCAAATTCTTAGAGCGCAGTTATTGAAGTTCGCACCGGCCGAGTCAAAGACATGTTAATGCACTCAGTAGCATTGATCTGTCTCAGTACAGTAAACTCAGCGGGCAGTAGACTAGCTATATCTATCGCAGAATCAATGATCGGTGGAGTACGCATAAGTAATTTTGGCAAATGTAGCGTTGAACGCCCTCCGGCTAGAGGAGCCAATGACTTGGGGAGGGTAGCTAGTAGTGGCTGGCAGCCTGTGGCTATGCAAAAATGTCATGGACGATTTTACGACTATGGATTTAATATAGCAGACATAATAAGTTCAATCTTGGCTCATGATACTTAGAAGAACTGCCATGGCCAAAGCAGCGATGACCCAACTTGAAAAATATGGAAAATATAAATATCTCAAACGGGACTAAGATAACGGGCATTTTTTAATGGAGCTGAAACTAAGATGCGCTTAAACGCGCCGATAGACTTTTGAAATGTGACGTTGGTGCCACCTGCCAAAGACTCCTTGGACCGCCCACCACGATATCCTCGGTTCGGAAAATCCGATACTCTCTGCATAGCAGCAGTCTACACTGCTGCTATGCAGAGAGTATCGGATTCCAATCCACGGCGCGGTTTACTATTGTTTGACAAAATATCATTTTACAAACAACGTTTGAAAAACTAATCATTTGACAAACTTTCATTTCGCAAACATATTACTTACTTTAAAAACAATCATTTGACATAATTCAGGTTTCGCAAATGTTTTACTTAGAAAATAATTAAAATGATAAATAATTATTTAAAAAATAATCATTTGACTAAATAATTCGTTTGCCAAATTGGTGATTGTACAAAAAGTTAGAAGATAAATTATTAGTTTTTAAAAATAACCAATACCTACCCGAAATTTTGAAAATATTTAATTGCATGGTTGCAATTTTCATCTTGGCCAGATTATTTATAGGCAAGTAATAATTTTTATTAATACTAATTCTATAGACCCTTAAGTCTTTAAAAAAATTACACACTGCCTGAATTAAGCGAAATAAGTAGACTTCGGTTCTGGTGGTCGCAGTTCTAACTTAACCTAACCAGCCATTGTTTCTGTTGACCCTACACAAACATTGTTGTATTAACGTAGATTTTGGTTAGTAAAATATTTACCAAACAAGGCATTTTGTTAAATGTTATTTATGCTTAACGTTGCTTTGCCAAATAATGTGTTAACATGTTTAAAAAAATAATCAATTTGTAAATTAATGTTTTAGCATAATAACTTTTTTATAGTAAATATATTGTCTAATGAGTAGTGTATGAAACAATAGTTTGTAAAATAATAAATTTATCAAGTATAATTTTGTCAAATGTTATTACTTTAAGGATAAGGATCGTTAGGCCATGTCGGAGGCCTTCGGGCGGTCTGAAAACTCCGACACCAGAGTTGGCCACACGCTCACACGAAAAACAAAAAACAAAAAACAAACAAACATTTGTCAAATGAAAAATTTTCATTTGTTTTTTATCAAATGATTGGACACCCCACGGCGCACACCACTGACCTTCAGAAGTTATGTGCGACAAAATTGTTAATAATTATCACTTGCTCCGTGCCTCGGAGAGCACGTTAAACCGTCGGTCCCAGATTGATATTCGTTTTCGGGAGTCAGTAACTCTAAATAAACTGATCCTAGTTAAAATATCGCTATCCCTTTGGGTTGTATCAATAATCTTAACTGGGACTTATCAAACAGCGGTGAAACCATAACAATAGGGCTAAGCACTAAAGCTCCGTACTCAATACAGTTTTACTCGATCGAGCCAAACTTGAAGGCTCGCTTAGAGTAAAATTACAGTGTATTTGATTTCATCAAGCTGTGATTTTTGCTGTCCACACGTTGATTTTTACCCGTTACCGAGTAGAACTATCGAGTATAACCGAGTGTGTGAGGTAACAATAGGCAAATGTAATGCTTCGGTGCAAACATGTAATTTCAGATTATCAAATGAAATATTTTTAGCCTGAGTTTATAAGTATCCAATCTACTCGTACCTCTGACTATGATGTGTGGTGTAGCAGTATAAGCGGACCCCTCGCCGCCGTTTAACAATGCGCAGTGTTGTGGGTTCGATCCACAACGGGACAACACTTTGTGGGTCCACAGATTAAATGCCTGTCGACTCCACCGCCATGGAGGATATATTCCTAGATTAGAAGTAGTATCTATACATATTATTGGGTGCATAGGGTTCCAACCAAGAACTTAGGGTCCCAAGCCAATCTGCCGATCAACGGACGAGGCTCTGGCAAACAAAATATCCCGATAAGCGGCAATAGGCTCGCCACCTATTACGTGGGATCAAAACACTGGCGAAAAGTGGGCGTTTAATATGCCTCTGCCTACCCCTTCGTGGAAACAGCCGTGAGTCTATGCATGCATGCATCTATAGATATTATAAAATGAAGTCCACTTTTCCTTGTGTCGAAATCTTGACGCGACAAACTCAAAATTACCGAACGGACTATTGTAAAGTTTTCTCCAAATACATAGGTAGTTTGAATCCTGACGAAGGTTTAGGTGCACAATTCACGCGGACGAAGTCTAGATTTTTAAATAAATTACAATTGCAGCCAAGCGGCTCTGTACGAAATAGGAAAGACTGACAAAGAAGATATATAAGGCAAGTGTGAATGGGATAGTACAGAGGGGAGGATCGGAGGACCCAGGCGGACGTTCTCTGACCAGATTGGAGACATCCTAAAAACAGGACAGGTTAGAAGTACCCTAAACAGAAGAGCATGCATGAGAAAGTTGATGGGAGTGAATGAAGCAAGAGAAGTATGTCAGGATCGTTGCAAATGGCGATCCGTAGTCTCTGCCTACCCCTCTGGGAAACAGGCGTGAGACTATGTATGTATGTATGTATGTACAAAATAGGTACCTACCTAAATTTCAATCCGAATGTGGCGAGCTTACAGCAGTGAAAGAAAGATGTTTACGTATAATCTATAATATGTACAATACTGATTCACTACGCCTAACTTTTAAAGAAAAGGGTTTCCTTACTCTCACATGTATTTATATATTAGATATATGTATTTTTGTTAAAAATAACATGCAGTTCTTTAATCGAAAGTGCGATTCTAAGCCAAATGTACGTAGTAAATATAAACACAATCTAGACTTGCCACGAATACACAATACACAATATGATTTTTTATAAAAGCACATATTAGTGTTGCCCAAATTCAGTCTTGGTCTTGCAGTCTTGGTCTTGTTCTTGCGTTTTTGCAAGACCAAGACCAAGAACAAGACCGCGTATTTTTAGCAAGACCAAGACCAAGACTGATCGTGCAAGACTTGAGCAAGAACAAGACTAAGCCTGCAAGACTCTTGCGTCTTGCAGCTAGGACTTAGCGCTATTTCACGGAGTAGTTAGGTGTAACAGTTCGGTGTATAGGTACGCTATGAGACGCAAAAAACTGTATCAAAGAATATGAAAAACTGGACCTATGCGCATTACGACTAATAGGTACCATAAACATACCTACATAGCGAATAAAAAAATATCCATTAAAATCAAACTGAGTGCATGCATAGTTATGTTTTAACCATCGGCACTTTGATAATGCGGCATCAAAGGTTTTGTACTTACTTCTCAAAGAAATTTGCCGCTTTTCGGAAGTACATGGTTATGCTTATGATACACGCGCCGGCGGCTTCTTTTGAAATCATATACAACAATCGTTGCCGCCGCGCCGAAATCACAACATTTGACACTATTTGATTGCCGCCACAGGGCGTAGGTAGACTCATGCAAAATAATTTCGAATTTTAAGAGTACCTACAGGTGTTCCAAAGAATAAATAAGTTTCAGAGTGCTTAGAATGAAAATGAATACATTATACTGATCACGCAAGCAGTATTATGATTAGGATAAAATGGTAAGGATAGGTAGTAGATATCATAATAATTTATTCTAGTAAGTATACAGGGTGTCCGAGTTAGGCCCAACAATATTTAATATCAAGTTTGGAATCGTATGCGTAAATGTTAATAATGAAAGCGAAACTTTTTTTTCCATACAAAACTAAAAAAAATATTTTTTTGTGTTTTTTTCGACAACCCTAACAACTCTATAGTCGTGGTTGTGGCACGCACACACGTATACTATCACCCGTCATCCCCGCTCCTCCACGCCACCCGCGCCACGTTCAGCGCACGTGCACCTACTTAAAAAAAACTTTCTGTAAGTTATGCAATTAATCGCATGATGTAATAACTTGCATAGGTACACATTTTAACTAGTTTAATTATTATCATCATCCTAACCTTATCTGTGGTCTAATTAGTATCTAACTAAACCTAACTGGATAACCTACCTGCCTATGATTAGGTACAATTATTGATGAATAGGAAAATAAATTGCGATTATTTTAAATCGAAATGTAACAGGTGCCTAGATAGAAACTTTTTTTTTTTTTTTTTTGGTATCGGGTTGGAAAATCCTCATGGAGTCCCTCCGCCCCGGGGGAAGGACGAAGGGGACTGTCAGACTCTTACTGACTAAAAACCACCAACCCGTGTTCCTCATGTACCCGTGTGTCGGAGGGTAGGGATTCGCATAAGCATTCGTCACTACCCCCCGACGGGTATTGGCCCGCCAGATGATCAGGCGGGCCCCGAACAAAACCCCCTTGGCGGCGGATGAAGGTGTTGGGCTCCGCCGCCAAAACACTCAGCGGCCGCAGAGGATAGGGAGGACGGCAACGCAACACCGCATCTCCTCTTCCTCTGCGGCCCCACCGCGACGCAACGATGGTGCGCCTCCATTTGGTCGCGGGAGATAGGGCGCGCGGCAACGCAACACCGACACGCCTCTTCCCCCGCGACCGCACCCGACTGCGAGGGACAGAAGAACTGTCCCTCGCACCCGCCCCTTTGGACGCATCCTGCGCAGGCCTCCGTCAAGCCCAAGCGGAGCGTCCCCTCCTGGATCCCTCTTAGCTTCACCGCGGGTCACCAATCCACGGTTACTAAGCCCCCCCACCACGACAAGGTGGAGATCCCACAGGGGGGGGCCTAGATAGAACCTGACACATTACAAGTAATTCGCTTATCTTAATTCTAATCTAAAAATTTAATTATCTGAATTAAAATACAATACTAAATTTATTTACCTATCATATCACCAAATAATGTCAAGGTGCATTGCTTACCTTAGGGTACCTAAACCGAGGGAGTGAGAGTGATTAAAAATACCATTACTAATTAATTAATCAATGCTTGTTTATTGTTACATACACTTTGGTTTATTATTCACATTTATTCATAACAAAATTACGATTAACATTTTACTTTCAATGTACTTTACGTACAACGGACGGGTCGTTAGTTTACCTACTTTTCTTTACTCACGACGCATTAAAGAAAAGGTTCGAAGTGCTGGCCTCCCTTCTCAAGTTATTGTAATTAATTTGTTTTTTTTTACATGTTTTTGCAAATGTAAGCTTATAAATCATAAATGTTTATTAAGAAACAGTTACTTCCATGGAAAACGACATATAGGTCAGTTGATTTTTCGAATTTCTTATCAAATCTTCAGTTATTTATTAATCTGCTTGATCTGTACTATGGCTGTGTTAATTCAAGCTCACAATGTTCCAATTCTAATACGTTTTTCTAAGATTTAAAAACTTTAATAAATAGTAATAGACTGATAGGTAATTGCAAGACTTGCAAGACTCTTGCTGCAAGACCAAGACCAAGACCAAGACTGGGAGCGCAATACCAAGACCAAGACCAAGACCAGGTGTATTGGCGCAAGACCAAGACCAAGACTGGCTAAGTCTCGTCTTGTTCTTGCATTTGGGCAACACTAGCACATATATTTCGACAATAAGAATATATAACCACTTGCCGGTCGATATAAAAGAACTGGATGCAATTTCATTTAAGGCGAGGATTTCCGAGCGCTCAAAGCTTTTGAGGCTCCCCTCTTCCCCAGTTCGCGAGTATAATTACGATCAATCGCGACGCGAGACGCGACGCACCTGCCGCCATATTATGTAGGTATAACACTTTCGCGCCACAGCAGTATAGAAAATTGAAGCAGTAGGGTCATTTCGCCTGTTCGCGTCCACCCCCCTATTCGCGTCCATTTTGCGGACCTCCCTTTAAAAATGCTCGGAAATAAATATACTAACACACTAATAAAATGAAAAGTCAGTATCGCCAATACCTCGACGTATAAGAGACACGCACAAATAGACAAAAGTTCCGTGCGCCCAGCTTATCCTGTTTAAAAAAATTAGTTAATCTCGGTTGTTCAACAAAAGAGTGCAGATGCGCGGGATATAAATAAAAAAATAGTGTGCAGCGGCGTGTTTGACGGTAAGTATTTTATTGTTTTATGTGAATTTTAGGATACATAGCTGTTTCTAGACATTAATAATGAAAAGACGAATAGTATGAATTATGAATAAGCTTATTTTTTTTAAAGTTAACAATTAAAATAAGGTGGACGCGAATTACACCACCGAATTTATAAAACTTCCACTTTGCGTCCACAATGGACGCGAACTCGTCTATTTATGATTTCTTTAGTTGTTTATTTTTATGTCATTAAAATATGAGAGAGAAATTGGGATTTTGTTTATTTTAACATTAATAGTATGCCATTGTAATGACCAATTTGCGTCCACATTATTATGATTGTAATAAAAGATACAATCGATATAATAATCGATCACAAGTGGACGCAAACTATACCTGCAAGGGATACTTAATATTATAGCAAATTGCGTCCATATTTTCATGAAATAGAAATGATCGCATAAATACATTCTATATGTATATTTTTTATAATTTAAAATGCATTGTTGATTAAGACTGAGTTTAAAATTGAATTATGACATTTAATTTCTTTTATTCCATATTTTTTCTATTCAAGATGAGTTCTTAGGAGACAAGAAAGAAGAAGGAAAAAAATACAAAAGATGATTAAATAAAGAAAGCGTTTTGTGATATTCGTGAGAAGAAGAAATCGATAAGACAAATATGTACATAAATGTGTTATGTAAAAATTATGCTATTCCGAAGACCACAATATTGGACAACATGTATCGTTATTTTTTTATCTTTGATTTTAAGTTCCATCGATGTTGAGAACAATAAATAGTTATTTATAGTTTCTATAAAGTGATTTAATAATGATAATAATGTAGACTTTTTATAACTTTAATCTTAAATGTAGAAATTGTTAAAAGCTAATCTTCCTTTAGATTGTCTTAACAATATCACCCTTATATGAAGGATTATAAAGCTGATATTGTTAAGACTAAGCGGTGGACGCGAACTGGTCCACAGGTGGACGCAATTTGGATTTTTTGGACGCAAACTGGGTAAAATGCCATATTTTGAAGTATGTCTATTTAAAAAAAAACACAACAAGTTTCGAACAAAACTGAAAGTTATTATTAAAATAGACTATATAATGAATGCAATACATAAATTTTTCATTGCATCAATTTGCTGGAACATTTTTATTTTCTCCTTCAAACTTGCCAACTGCACTAAATGGACGCGAACAGGCGAAATGATCCTATATCAATTGAAATATAAACTTACTTATCGAGTATAAATAATTTGCAAAGTTTTTGTTTTGAATAAACCTTTATGAAATTCGAAAGTAGTTTTACAAAATTGCTTTTGTTTATAGTGACAAAAGTAATCAGTAGATAATTTATGAACATTATGTTTGTTGTTAATTATAAAAAACGTATGATCGCTCGCAATGCGAAAGTATCGCTTGTTCGATATCAATCTTAGGGAAAAGGATTAGATTAATATAAATTAATTAATTCGTTGCTACTGTCAGCAAAACAACGGCATAGAACCAATAATACACATAAAGGGTAAGATACTCATAGCTACTTTTAATCACCAATAATTACATTTTGTTATATTTATTTTAACTATGCAATCTCTAAGATACTACTCTGTCAAAAAAGTACCGGAAAAAGATCAATAATACACAAGATTTTTATTACAGGGCAATAGTTATAGCAATATATACTCACGCAAACACACGTGCATGCATAATAAAGGAGATCACCCAGCCCCACACAAATTTAGGCTATTCTAAAAGTGCCGGCCATCGATATACATATATGTACTAAATATATGTCAATGGTGCCGGCCAACTAAAATAAACTTATAGAATATTACGAAATAAACATTTTTTATTACTACACTAAGGTTCTAAGTGCAGTCTGTGAGATCATATTCCAGCTCAAAGAATCTATTCTGTTCCTAAAATAAATCTTAAGTAATTACTGTTATTTTTTTGCCTAAAATAACGTGCATGTTGCAATTTAAATGGCATCAGGTAATGACAAGTAGTAAGCCAAGAGCGAAATATCTAATTGATAAGCCTTACTGCCTCACAGAAAGAGACGCTGACGTTCCAAGCCATCACGCATCAGACTATGGGCAGGGCAGGTAGCGAGGATACGACTGTTAGACTACAGGGGGCCAATTCTGCTATTTTTATATGACATTGATATCATATTTTGAATGGATTTAAAAGCGGTATTCTGATAACCATATGTCATCGTATAATTTAAAATAAACAGTTCGTCGTTGACACATACGATCTCGTTACAAATTCATTCAAATATCATATAATTTAGAAGAAAACACTTTTTATGACGTAAGTATGACACTGACATGATATTGCGACTATATTTATTTAGCGGAATTGGGCCCCAGGCCCATGTCCAAAATGAACCACCAGGTGACGTATATAGGACGATATAAGAGCATAAAATAATAAGATTCAGCACTATGCCGTCACTTGTAAGCTGTCCAAATGAGTACTGATGAGAATTCAAAAGTGCAGGTAGAGTGTGTACGCATTTTGGTCATATATTTTTGTACAGCATTATGACCTTCGATAGATCCATGATAAATAATAAGAAAGCGCGCAGTGCCGTAAAAAATGGTGCGCTACAAAGTCGGTAATTTTTTGGAAATTGCCAGAAAATCAAATTCTCACCAGCACTCAGTTGGACAGCTTACAAGTGACGGCATAGTGCTGAATCTTATTATTTGATGCTCTTATATCGTCCTATATACGTCACCTGGTGGTTCATATGACCCATCCATTTTGGACATGGGCCTGTAGTCTATGTAACAATTGCCGCGATCAGTTTACGGCCAATTCGAAACATGACCAGTGAAAACTCCAGCGGAATAACCATTGCAGTAGGATGTACCCGATTAGAATTCTTCAATAAATAGTATATTATACCTAGGGCAAGAAATAAAGATGGGCAAAGCAAACCAAGTGAACAGGATTGATACACGTATCCATTTGGGTTGGGCTGCTTTCGATAAACTGGCATTTGCTTTTACGAAGCAACAAAAAGCAAGAATATTCAACCAGTGCGTCCTGCCAGTGCTCACCTACGGAGCCGAAACTTGGGTTACTACAGAGGCAGCGCCACAGAAACTTGATGTTGTTCAAAGAACAATGGAGAGAAAACTGGCAGGAGTGACACTCAGAGACAGAAAGAAGAATAAATAGCTCCGAAAAGAAAGTCTAGTACCAGAAGTTGCCAAAAGAGTAGCGGCCGGACATGTAGCCAGAAATCCCGAAACATGGTGCAAGCAAATATTAAAATGGCAACCATGGGATTGTAAATGACTAGCTGGAACGGCAAATGAGATGGAAAGAAGACATCATAAAGATAGCAGGCAGTAATTGGTTGAAGACTGCCCAAAACAGAACGGAAAGGAATTTGTTGTAGAGGTCTACACCAAAATGGTCGGAAAAGGCTTAAGATGGTGATGTTCACGGCGCTGGGATGCATAAGCGGGGCATTCCGCCAACATTTGTAGCGCCGTTTCTTGGACAGGGTTGCGGCTGCTGTCACTATAGTGATATCCAGGTGTTTCCAACTGGCCTTTTCTCTACAAGAACCGGCCGAAACATTGGAAAGTGAGAACGTCGCGACGCAACATCTCTTCAATCACATGGTGCCATGCCTGTACATCATGCAAGACATCTGTACCTGACCGGTCATAGACATTCCTACTAAAGGTTTAGACGATATTTTTATATTTGGTCAGGAGTATTTAAAAATATGTTTTTTACTTTTTTAATGAGTCCACTGCATTTTAAGGCTCACGTATTTCACGTTAGGCTGAAAACGTATAGTTGACTACCGTTACACCTCTTTGATTTAACACTTTTGTCAAAACAAAAATGCTCTACGGTACTTTGAGACATACATTCAAACCTAAATATTGTCTCAGAGAATACGCTTGTATCCTAAAATGTAATTAGCGTTTGATTCGTTCCTTTATTAGATGTTAAACTGATATACCTGATTTTTCTTCCAAAAACAATCAGCAATATTACTAATAACGGCTTTTTAAAAAACTTTTTGAATTTGACACGAAAACGCTGTAAACCATCATAGCGGTTGAGTGATATCACAAAGTACAAAACAAAACAATCCGTGAATGAAGTCTGGTCTGATGCACCCACTTTTATTTTGTTATATTCGATTTGACAGTTTGAAACTTTTACTTTTTAGTTGTATTTACTACTAAAACGTCAACAACATGAATGGTGGGCGTACTGTTTGACGTAATGCTCTCTGATTGGTGTTCACTGTCACAAGAATAAGTAAAAACATTATTTTTTAGTTTTAGAATCCTAAAAATTACATTAATCTTTATCCTTTTTATAATAAATAATAAACTTTATTGACATCTTAAATCATAATGGATCTATAGATACTACAATCAAACCGATTTATTCTTAGTGGACACAAGCCTATTGACTTAGAAGTTTGGTGTAATAGTTAAAATGTTTACAACAGTGTGTTCCATTAAAATAACACAATTTATTGATTGGCCGGCAAAATAAAAATTAGCCCTATTTGGGGGATCTCCTTTAGGCGCTGCCATCGGTAAGTAGTAGTGAAAAAAGTTAAAATTTTACATACATACATACGTACGAAATGATACTCCTACACCCACAACGCTTATTTTCCGCCAACCAATAATATACTCTAGTTTTCGTTATTATTTGTCGCTCAAATTGATATACTTACCTACCGAACACCTTACCTACCTTTCTAAGCTGTGACACCAGTGCATACTTCCTCGGCGTGATAAATAATTACTTTAATATTATTAGGTGTCCATTGTTCCGTGTTTGGTGATAGTGTGGAAATCAATGATATTATTGGTGGAAATAGTCAATAGAATTATTGAATAGACGGAAATTCATTTTTTTTTTGTTTTTGATCGCGCTAGTCTTAGGAACTAGCAGGCCAATTTCTAAGATTTATTTGCTTGTCTAGCCCATTTGTTGAGGAAGGTTATACCAAATAACATCACGCTACTACCCACGAGGGTGGGGCAGTAACCATAAATACCACTAAGTAGGTAACTGCGGATATTTGTATTTATTTAGGTAGGTAGGTACCTATAAAATTCGCTTGTATAGCTTTTAGGTACATCTCACATTTTATTTCCGTATATAGGTACACAGAATAAAAGTGTGAATTATTGTATTAGGTAGGTACCCAATACAACAATAATACTATAAATCATGCACAATATACAACAAATCAATATTTTTCTAAATTACTGTTACCTAACTATGCTGTTGTTATCAAGTCGTTATCTTGTCCAATAATCAAAACGATATTTTTAAAACTATACTTCTTACTTATATACACTATTATTACTTACTAAAAATTTACAATACCTATTTACAAACTAAACCTAGATGTAATATAATTATCAATAAGTTTAGTGATGATGACATTCGTAACTGACGATAAAATAATTCGTAATCCTGCGGTGCGCTCTGCAAACTAGCGATACGTCCTGTCTCCATTACATCCCGCTCGGGACTGAACGACGCCGGAGAGAGCGCGTCGGCAGTAGGAAATTACGTATTTTCGGTATTATATTTTTGTATATATTAAAATTCATAATGTGATTGCCGAAAACCATCCGCTTTTACATGACCTTTCTTTTGGTATACTTTTGAAAATTCTAATCCCAATACAACTCAAATGAAACGGGAAAAGTTGTTTAAACAGACCTATATTCGCGATTATTTTCTATCGTATCAAATAACAGTAATCGTGTTTCGAATGGCCGAAATATAAAGATCTAATGCTGTAGAATTACATATATTTTTTTCCGAAGTTAAATCTCTGTTATTTACAAATAAAACGCGTTTGGCCACGCTAGATAACACTGTATTTTGGGAAATCCTCGCCTTAAAAGGGTACTAAAAAAATGGTTAATGGAAAATGCATTTTACTCTGTTAATGAATATTTTGCTAAAAAATAGAGTTTTGATTTTGTTATACTTTTTGCAACGCCCGAATGGGTAGATTGTTGATACCAAAAATATTGTAAAACAACATTGTAAACACAGTTTAAGCAATAAATGTCTTTGTCTTTGTCTTTAGTGCAATATTTATTTTGCTGTCGGTGGCAGACATTTTAATCATAAAGGAACAATTGCGCTTCTGGTCCAGCAATGCATTTTCTTAAGGATCATAAACACAGTACTATTCTTTCTTTTTCTTTTTCGTGTGAGTGTGTCCAACTCTGGTGTCGGAGCTTTCAGACCGTCCAAAGACCTCTGACATGGCGTCACTCTTTGAAGCACGGTAGGCCTCGCAGTCACCCATCCAAGCGTCGACCTTTGCAAACGTTGCTTAACTTTGCCGACCTATTATGAACTGCAAGTCAAGTCACGTTAAGAGCGCTACTTGCAAGTCGATAACGTATGAATACCTTTGAACTAAATAGGTACAACGGTGATCGGTCAGGCCTAAAGCACAGAATATAAACAAGTACTAAAGTACCTAAAGCTCGATAGTTATAGACTGTATAACTATAGATTAGTAAAACAAAGTTATAATATTCGGCATGCTACAGGGAAACATTATAATACATACATATCGGCGCGCGCGATTCGGTCTTCCTGTGACATTTCCTGTGTGGCCGATAACACCACTAGTTTGTTTCTGTTGTAGTGATGGGCTAACACGGGATTTATTCCTAACCTTTTATTTGCTTTTTCTGTCTTGCCGATGGAAATGCAAATTACTGACTAGTCATCTGCTTCTTGGAAGTCTTGGGGCAGACCCAATTATTAGTGTGTGTGATTCTGCCCTATAGGTGTTCAGGCCCTACAGACTAAAGTCGAAAATAAAACATACATAGGTAAATGTGTGAGTGCGTGTACGTGTGAGTTTATCTTAATTTGATCTGGACGAGTATAACAACGTCTTGGACAAAAAATGTTTATTAGCCATGTATTGATGCAATTCTGTCACTAGAAAATAAAATAGCTCGAAACCAAACAAATCGAATTACAACTCTACGCGTAAACTTCATTAATCAACAGAGTTACTCAAAAGTGTGATTCACAGCGTTCCTCGCAAAATTCATATTTTAATTTGTTATCACGTTTGTTTTTTAATTTGTACAGTTAGGGCGGTTTCAGATTAGCGTATTTTTCTGCGCGTATACGGTCGTTTCAGCATACGCGCTTACACGCGCGCTACATTACGCGCTTCAAAAAACCGGACTCGTGTAAATGGGCATATTTTGGCGTGTTCGCTCGAAACGGTAGTGACATCTTGTCAGTGTCAACATGGATTCTGACGGCCCGCACTTATTCGATGTTAGAAGCGCGTCAACGCTCGTACCTACGAGTTGCGCGTGTGCTAAAGGGTGCGGCTATACGCGCCTACATGCGCTTCCAAAAACGAGCTTATATGCCTGTACAAAACGCTAATCTGAAACCGCCCTTAAGAAACTTGGCTCGTTTGTTTCAGGCTTCCTATAATACAGTTATTTTATGCTATAAAAAGTAATAGAATAGAGAAAATTAAAATATCTACTTTCTGAATAGACTTTCGGCACTGTCGTTATTTAAACATAACTTAATATTATCAGTACAGATTACTGTTTTGGGCCGATATTATATATGAGATAGAGCCTTTCTAACATGTCAGGAAAACACTAACAAATTATTATTTTTCGAAAAAGTTCGAGTGAAAATAAAAAGCCGTCAACTATTGTTCTATAGATAATCCTATCGTAATCCTAAGTGACAACATCAACCATAATCACCAAAACAAACAACAATTTGTTTACAAACAGCCTTTCAAATCGACAACAATGTTATCCTAACCCCGTTATCCCGGATACAGTGCCCATCACTACGTCCAGCCATTTTTGTAAGCTCACACAGATGTGTTGAACAGTGGTCATGAAATACATTAATTAGTAGCCGAGCACAATAAACTAGTGGCTTTCCTTGTAGATAAAACACCATTTATTAACCCACACGCTGTCGACATTTTGTTATTAGTGGATTTGGTTTAAACGGTTGCGTTACTCCGATGGTTTGAGGTACGTTAATTCTGTTAAATACAAGACACGGATTAGGCCCTGTATAAATTTACTGTTTTGTATCTATTTAGTAGTCTATTTAAATATTTAAGTAAGTAAATAGTATTCAGTTGTGTGATTTATTTGTAGTAGTTCGTATCTCCATACTGTTTTAAAAGTCTGAAATATAAAGTAGATAGTTTTGTTTATTTATAAGTATGTCGGTTTAGCTCCTAAGTGCATGCTGTGTATGTGTAATTTAACAAAATGTAACTATATTTAAATAATAATACGGTCGAATTTCACAAAGAAATTTAGGTAACTTCCCTAATATATTTATTGAAAGAACCTTTTTGTTGTTTATTACAGTGTTAATGTTTGCTTCATTATCAAAAATTACTAAATATTTTACTAATTTTATAAATTATTATGAAATCCATTGGAATTGCATATTTGCCACGTGGCAACTCTAACATGACTAATTTGAAAGGAAAAGTTTTGCTATTTCATTTAATACGATTCACATTAGCCAAAAATAAATAAAACCAAATAAAAGAAGCTAAACTAATCCATAAAGTAAAAAGTTTATATCCACTTAAATTTTATGTAACCACGGCACACGTTAAGCATTACATTGGTTTAATCACTGTATGTAATGTAGAGTCAAGAGCAATCCATTTTTTTTATTTTAAAACGTTCTCATAAACACAGAATTACACCTCATGTACACTAAAGCAACGTTACTTAAACTTAAACTGTGTTCCGCAAACTAAGGGTTGCGCAGAAATTACTTGACAATGTAAAGACACGTTTAACTTTCAATCTTTCAATAATTTTCGTTTAAAATTGATTATTTTGGGTTCAATCATTTTAGTATCTGTATCTATTCTATCTCTACACGCATTAATTACTTCGATTGCAATATTATGAAGCGCCTTCGAAGTGTTCCGCTGCGTAAAAAGTTTAGGAAACGCTGCACAAAGGCGTGACTTTTGGACTCTATGATTTTAATTGGGTATTAAAATTACGTGTATCATTTACGTTGTAATTTTAAGCCACTTATATTTTTTTAAATAAGTATAGTAGTAAAATTAGGTTATGTCTTTAGGTACGTCAAAAATTTAAGACCTAAGTGATACAAGAAGCTGTTGACGTATTGCCAAAAGAGAAGCCATCGAACTCTTGTCGATTGCGGCTCATCGTATGGCAGTTTGCTGTGTAGTATTGCCAGCTGCCTAGCGAAGGGCAACAAATGACTGAGTTGTTCTACGGTACTGCGGCATCGACATGTGAAGAAAGAAGAACAATTATTGTTACCTACTTATTTGATGAACTCTTCACTTTTTTGGATAGAGTCAAGATATGTGCGTTTAGTTTTTAGTATTTTCATACACCTATAGGTAGCCAGATATTCCACAAGACACCAAACTCCATTCGGTACAAGATCGTCATTCTTGTTCTCTCTGCTATTTTTATTACTATTATTTGATCGAGAATTTCAGGATTCGTTTAAACTTGAACTAGACTTATAATTACATAGGTCAAAAAACTGTCGCTCGATCATTTTATAGTGCAGAACCCATTTCATAAAAGCAAAATTGTTCACCCTTTCACTTTCTGTTGTACCTACTATATTTTATATATTAACGCTGTTATTTTCATATTACAAAGAGACACTTCAATTTAATTTGTTTCAAATTGTATTTAACACACACAACAACAAATATTGTACTAAGTAAATTTTCATATACCTATATGTGTGCTTTGATAACTGAGGGACTTTATTGCTATCAGTTCAGTTCCCAATTCGGACGTTATACGCGATAAGTAAATGTATATTTCTAATGTATGTTTTATTCAGTGTTTTCTAAACAATCTAATTGTTATAATTGTTTGTACAATATAATTGTTATTAACATAAAATAAAGTTGTTATAATGTATAACAACTTTATTTTATGTCAAGCCTGTAGGTATGTAACCCTCATGTTCTACATGTAATCTAATTTTACTGTTTATTATTTCTTTTCAACTTTAGATTAAGGTATGTGTATTTTTCGTATATATAATCCAATATCATGTCGCTAAAGTAATGCTGTTTTACTAATTATCAAATTTTCTTGTGATGTCGGGCGATGTCTTTGTCATGTCTTGTAAGAATTTTGCTCTGTGTGCATGTTTTACTACAAGATACTAACAATAACTAACAAAGTGGTTCTGAAGACCAGTGAACTTAAACTTGTTTATACTTTAGAATCGTACTCTACTTGAGATTAACATGGGAAAGCAGATGGACAGGGAAATCATAGTAATTACTGTTATAATTTACGTTAATTATTTATTTAGCTACTTTACATTGCTGCTCCAACAACGGACCTGGTTTCTGCCTGCCGGTTTGGGATGGCAATTACAAATTAGCAGAATATCTTATCCTGCCCATAGTGGCTAGACCCCATGCCATTCTCTTAACCACATATTCACTGACGTACATGACCGTTAGCTCGGTCTTGAGACAGCCTTGTCTTGATTGGTTCGTTTCAAAGTTCGATCGTTATAGAACCCCGAAGGCAGGCTTCAGGCAGATTACCACTACAAGTCAGCTGGACGAGTCTGTTCAATTGACGGTGAGATATTTCACGTTAACGATTTACACGAAACGAAGCTAACCGTTCTATTTAATACCGTTAGTGTGTAAAGCATTGTTATTAATTCATTTTCTTTATTTTGAAACAATCATGTCTGTATGTGCCCACTAAACGACAATTGACTATAGGTATCACTATACCTCCCTTGTATCAAGGACATTTTCATAATGTATGTATAAAAAAAAGAACATAACAGCACTATAGTGTTTTCGCTGTATGATGATATGCATGACAGTTCATGACTGACAATTATAATGATGTAACCTAAGGAAATTTAAGCGATTATTTATAAATATAGAATTAATTGGCAAAGGACATGGAATCGTAGTTACCGATTTTAGATCTTCGAAATAAATTCATATTAAAAGTGCTTTGGCAAATACATTTTCAGAAATAAAACGCAGTACATACATACATACATACATATCGTCACGCCTTTTATCCCCGAAGGGGTAGGCAGAGGTGTATTTCTACACCCACTTTTCGCCAGATATACTTTAGTCCCACGTAATAAGGGGCGAGCCTATTGCCGTACCGGGCACATTTCCAGACTCCGTGCTGATACTGAGAATTTCGTGACAGAAAAACTCAATAACACTGCCCGACCCAGGAATCGAACCCGGGACCTCCCGATCCCATGCGCACATTTATGCCGCGAGACCAACGAGGCAGTCGTATAGGGTTTGATGTCGAGTTTGCCGTCTCTACGCAAAGATGGTATTTGCATCGTGTTATCCCTTAGTCGCCTCTTACGACACCCACGGGAAGATAGGGGGTGGTGACACTTGTATTCTATGCCGTCAACCACACGGTTAAAACGCAGTACATAATTTAAAAATTCTTTTTTAATTATTCCGGTCCCTGTCACTCGAAATAAAGCTCATATCTGAATCGGAATCTTCTCCGACTGAGATAATTAATTGCTGATCTGGAATTCGGTGGAGGTGGACATATTTATCCCGGTCGGTAAATATTGTCGATTGTGTTTTTTCTACAACATTCCTGCAATTTTCTGCGGTTACATTTTGGCCCCCGTTTGCACGCTCTCGTTCAAAGAAGGTCCTCAAACGAAGCACTAACTCACGGCTTTGAGAGTTTAAAACTATCTTTTTTGTTGTTTTCTGCATTGTACATACCAAATATAACACAACAAAAAAATAAAAAATAACACGCCAAACAGAAAGAAACATAAACCGCATACAAGGCAGATGCACTCGTACTGACGTTTTCGATCATAAGATGGCCGCTCCTATTCATCGAGTTCATGTCGATTCAATGGTGTCAATCTCTACTGACAGAGGTTCCATTTCATGCATCTGACATTTTAAGGATTATAATTAAATAATTTATTTACAGTTAATAATAATTATAAAAATAGAGAGAGACATACTAGTATCAATTTACTTTGTAATTTTAATGGATATTTTTTTTAATAATTGTTTTTTTTGCCAATTTATTTTCATAAGTTGAAAGTAGTATGCGTAACATGGAAAATGAGAACTGTCACGCATATCATCATACAGCGAAAATACTATAATAAATTAGTCTTAGCTAATATGTATTTACATAAATATAATATAACTAACACTGAAATAGAATCGAATTGAATCGTAGTCATAACTGTTTTGTTGAATTAAATAGGTACAGTCAGCTTCATAAATATATATACATTTACGTTATTTTATATGGTTATATTGTCCAAAATTGTCATAATTTGTATTATGTTTAAGGATTTTTACACAAGAAAATCTTCCCTAAATCATAATTTATAAATTAAGTATAATAAACGAGGAGTTTTAATTCATAAAAGTCTCAGCAAAGATGTTGAGGTGTGTAGCTACTTTTAGAGTTGACTGTACCTAAGTACATAATATGTCCGAAGATATATTGAAGATGGTATTCTTAATTTTCTGATAAATTAAGTTGCTGCTCCAACTACGGACCTGGTTTCTGCCTGCCGGTTTGGTTTAGCAACACCAGTTTAGCAGAACTCGACCCAACTTCTCTGCAACCTATATCCTGCATTCCTGCATCTCCTCTCACTGCGGACTTTAGCCATCTAATTCTGATCAATCGTGTGAGCCTGCCCGATTGGCAGTGAGATATAACTTGATCCTGCATCACAAATTTCCTTTCAACTAATGCCTTCTATGCGCCTGGAGCCAGCTTTAACAGCTGCACCCTTGAAATTGTGCCTATTTTGCTCCTCCACGGGCTGTGTCCCGTGCCTGAGCTCTATTAGCAGAGCCTAAGTGACATGACAGCTCTGCTGTCAACCTATAAAAGTGATCCTCTAGAAGTTCCTCTTGTCCAGTAACAGCGTTTCTGCACTAATACGAGTTGAATAATCGAAAATATTGATAAAGTAGCAAAAAAAAAAAAAAACCAGTTCCATCAGATTTACTAGTTTAAGATGTTGTTCTGAAGATCTGTAGGTAAGTATTTTCCAAATCTCACTGTGGCCAAGACGCCTTTAGCCGTCAGATTATTCTGATCAATTGGGTGAGCCTGCCCAATGGGCATTGAGATATCATGTTCCCTCTCTCCAAGATTCCTACTCAAAATTAAAGTTACTACAGCTTTTGCTAACTGATCTGACTTATCTGTCTCAACTCATCCCTGGTTACTGGTTTACTAGTTCATGATGTTGTTCTGAAGATCTGTAGGTAAGTTTTTTCCAAATCTCACTGTGGCCAAGACACCTTTAGCCGTCAGGTTATTCTGATCAATCGAGTGAGCCTGCTCGATTGGCAGTGAGATAATAGGATACCATGACCCACTTTCCGGTTCTCAAGTCAAAGTTACCATTTCATCGATCCCTAACTGTGCTGACGTATCTCTATGGTTACTTTTATGTATAAACTATCCACGATCTCTAGGGAGTTCCTTAATCACCACACCAACCCAAGGCCCCTTGAACCGTCAGATTATTCTGATCGAACGGATGAGTCTGTCCGTTCCTCAGAAAATAATTATTGTAAGATTTATACCCTACCTTTTAGCATAATACTTACCAGAGGCGAATCTGTGGTATCTCATAATCTATTCCCAGTTTTGTTTGTCGTAAGTATTATGTCAAAGCAAGAAGCTGGCCAAACTACGGACCCGGTTTCTGCCTGCCGGTTTGGTACAGTAACAATGCTAGCAATAGATTAAATGATGCTAGCAATAAATGCAATCTCCATAAAGATAAGATTACTTATTAACTTCTTAGTTACTTCATTTCTATTTACTTTAATTATTAATTCTTACTTATGCCGGCTATATCTAGCTGACAGTCAGCAACAATTTGCTAATCAATTCCTATCTTACGTTACGATCGATACGATACCATTACCCAAAACTACAAATTGTAGGGCTTTTTGCATCTCTAGGGGGGAGGAGCTACCCCCCTCTGCCCCCCCCCTTGGTGACGCCCATGACCCACCCATATTTCCTAACATTGACTAGTCCCAGAAACCTATCAATATAATTTATATGATATTTAAATATTCTGCTAAAAAGTGCCTGCTCGAACTACGGACCTGGTTTCTGCCTGCCGGTTTCGAGCAATTGCCACAGTGGTAGTATATTAATAAAAATTGTATTCGTTTCCGTAAAGTTTATTTATGTTTCACCTGTTCAGTTGGCGGCCACGATACCTGTATCATCAGTATAGCGCGTCAAACAAATAAGTAGGTCTAATCTTTTCAACATCACTTTGTTGTGTTTTAGCATTGTAAGGAGTCGTACCAAATGCCTGGAGAGTCATATGAACCCTCTTTAATTGGAATAAATAGAAGTTAGATTCAATAGGAGCAACATTTTAAATCCAATGTTTTAAGGGCGTACGATTTCTCTCATTAAATAAGTATTGTTCGGGTAACTCACCCAGGTTGCCCCAGAGGTTAATTAGTAACGAACTGCCGGGCGGGCTGGCGTGCAATTATGTGTCACTTTATAATGTGACACATAATTGCACGGTTTGTCAGCCTCCAAACCGTCTTGCTACCAAACAACCACCATTCTGGTCCAGGGTGTCAATGTGGCACCTGTAAACGGTTGACACCCTGCGTTAACCGCACTCGACTCCTACCTGATCAGAGAACCTAATAGTAAATGGAATGAATTACTGGCATTCTGCTACTTGAATTTACAGCCCAAACTACGGACCCGGTTTCTGCCTGCCGGTTTTGGGCAAGTAAAGTCATACTAGCAGAATATTAATAACGTTTTCTACCCATCTCACTGTGGCCAAGACACCTTTAGCCGTCAGAGCGATCTGATCAGTCGGGTGAGCCTGCCCGATTGGCAGTGAGATGTTTGTATGTAGCCTGTCCCTTGACAAAAGATTTTACAAAGAATTTCGAATAGAGTACTCCATGGCCTATTACGTTTTTAGGGTTCCGTAGTCCACAAGGAACCCTTATAGTTTCGTCATGTCCGTCCGTCTGTCCGTCCGCAGCCTAGCTCAAAGACGCCTGGTCCTAGAAAGCTGATATTTGACATGAATATAGACATAAGATATTGCAACAAAACTGTAGAATAAAATTTAGGAAAATATTTTTTAAGGGTATCTCCCCTACATAAATATAGTGGGGTTGAATTTTTTTCTGGTTGAGTAGCCCATCATGTGGGGTATCATTGGATAGGTTTAAAAAAAATATTATTAGTTTGCTTAAATCATTTTTCGATCAAGTGATTGGTTTGTCAAATATCAAGCTTTGAATTGAAAAAAATTGTTAGACTCAAGTGTCCCCCCGCTCTGCCGGCTAAAATATTAATTTGGAAGAGGTGAAAAAAATCACAAATGTAGTACATATAACGAATTTAAAAGGAAAACTATCACGGCTAAGTAGATATCACTAGTTTACGAGTAATCGTCGGTTAACTTATAAATACCTATTTCTGTGAGTTTACATTGGGCGCGCTGGCTTAATCTTAAAGATATACGTACTTTGGTATGTAATGTACACAGGGTACTACGTATGTATAGTAGTAGTATATCTTGGAAACCACATTTTATGTTTACAATACATAACTGGATACATACCTAGTATTTTTCTAAACAAAACTTAGGTTCTTATAATAGTGTTATTAAATTTTTTTTTCAGCAAAGTAAACGGTCGGATTCGTTGTACATTAATACCCATTGCAGCAAGTCATTATGGGCAACTACGGAACCCTACATTGCGCGTGGCCCGACACGCACTTGGCCGGTTTTTTGTATTTGTGGAGAAAAGTTGTCACCCCTCTTCACTGCGAAATAGCGTAGAGTATCGGCAACGTATGCTAGCAACTTAATGAAAGATCATCATCAGTCAAGTTTATAATCCGTTCCACTGCTGGGCATACACCTTTCCTCATTATCGCTGTTAAGAAGCCGCCTTCACATGTCTGAAGTGAAAACATTATGGAGAACTGTCAGGCAGGCAGATAGCCGTTAGCATAACAGCACTAATAAATTAGTCTATGCCGATGCTTTCCCTCACCGTCAAAAATCGATATGTAACAATCAATAATATTTATAAGTTCACAAAGTCTTTCGCGCATGTTGTAGGTTTCGATACGAGACACTTTTCGTAGCAGTCTATGGCACCGGCACTGGGCTATCATCATCTATCACTAGCTTTTCAACAAAGGGCCTTGCCCAAATGATTTAAGATGGGTGTAATATCAAAATCTACTGACAATTATCTTAATATATAAAATCCTTGCGTTACTGACTGACTGACAGACAAGCTACAGCCAAAACTATTGGGCGCAGGAAGCTGAAATATGGCATGTATGTTCCTTGGGGACCGTAGGGGTGCACTAAGACGGGATTTCCCAAAATTCCCACGGGAACGGGCAGAAACGGTTAAATTAAAAAAATGTGCATGCGTAGCTGCGGGCGTCCTCTAGTGTATTTATATAACATTTAATGAGCTTTAATTTCGTATAAAAGAAAGTTTTATTTGACTATCAACTAATTTATGCTTGTGGGCATTTCCACTGTGAGTACTGTGACCACTACGCTGGATTCGCGCCTGATCTATCTTGTCTTGTACGTATTATAAAAAAACTACGGTAAGGTTGCCCACATATCTGGCTGAACGTATGTCGCGTATTGCCAGCCACGTAACGCGCGGACTTACTTGTAGTAGACAACAAAACCGTTCAAGACCGAGGCGTGACGTTCTGTCAGTGCGTTCGTGTTTACAGCGTCGATACGTATCGCCAGTCAAATGTGTAAGAGCTCTATAACCTGTATATCTCCAGATAAAAATAAGATAAAGAATAATATCAATATAGCACCGTTATTATGTAAAATCGCTCAAATAACTATAGACAATCAGGAGTGATCAACCTTTAAATGATGAAGTACAGTTATTGTGACATCAGAGTTTGGCTATTTTAACATTAAAATATTATGTTATTATATAAACTGGTTTAAATTTATTGCATAACATTAAAAAGAGCTCTATCCAGATTTTAGTGTTATCTAAGAATATGTTTGTTTTTAATACTTGTTCCAAAATGATGTCAGACATGTACAAATGTACCGCTGATTGCAAACCATGGAAGGTGTCCAAACAGTTGCCTGCGACAAAAATGATTATTTTAATAGTTGCCCAAAATTACTAGAAATACATATAAGATAGACAGACCACTTTAACATTGTATGTAAAACAGTTACTTATAGATTTATGTAATGGTTGTAAGTCGCTTTATTATTTACACAACAAAGGTGCCGACGTTTCTGCAAAGATTAGACCTTCGTGGTCACAGGAAGACTAGTGCGTAAATTGTGGGTTTATAAATAAACTATGGGTAACTTATATACTATATACAGGGTGGCGCTACCATAGGGGCACTTTTTGAACAGAGGCATAGCGTACAACATTCTGAAGCCTTGTACCAAAAATCAATTAAATCGGTGCAGTAGTTTAGCCACAATATCGATTTTAAGTTCCGCAATTTTTGCACATGCTTTGAATTCAACACAACTGATACAAAACGGTCAACGACCCTACATTGCGCGCCGCGACTCACTACGATGCGGGCGCCGACTCGACGCCGCGCGAGGATTCCCGCATATCTTCGAGGACGCGCGAATGTTTTTTGTCAGGTTCAAGCATTTATGCACTTTATTGTAAAAAAAATATAGTTTATTTTCAAGTGCGTTAATAAAATCCTCTCCGCTGCGCTCCGTTTTATCTGCGCTGAGCCTAACTTCGGATGACGTCGAGGCGTCGCGTCGGAGCTGGTCGGGGCGTGCAATGTAGGGTCGTTGACCGCTTTGTATCAGCTGTGTGGAATTCAAAGCATGTGCAAAAATTGCGGAACTTAAAATCGATATTGTGGCTAAACTACTGCACCGATTTAATTGATTTTTGGTACAAGGCTTCAGAATGTTGTACGCTATGCCTCTGTTCAAAAAGTGCCCCTATGGTAGCGCCACCCTGTATATCAGACATACAGGTTCCATATTGATATGCAATATAGGCATGGCTCTATTTATAGATGACTTGCCTCATGCGTAAACGAATCGCTGCGCACTTAGTAATGTCTCCTTTAGGGGCGTAAACATATCGGACGGAAGATCCGTCGCGTTTTATCGGTCGCGTAACGCCAATACATACAAATGTATAGAAAAACGTTCAACCTTTCACACCTGACCGAAGATCCGTTAGTACGTCGAGCGTACTGACGGATTATCCGTCGACGTCGCGCGCACCACGCACCACGTGAATTTTGACCATTGAGTAAGGAAAATACATGGAGAGGGCAAATAGTACATAATTATAGAAAAATTACATTATACACATATATTATTATATTTTTATTTTTATAGACTCACGTCTGTATCCTCGGAGGGGTAGGCAGAGGTTTAATATTACACCCACATTTCACCATGATTTTTTTTATACACATATATACGAAATCGACATAAAGCCACCAAACATAGTGTCGTCTCGTTTTGTCTTAGGTATATATCTGTCAGAAAAAAGATATAGCCCTAGTTTACTGAATAAGTTAATCATGACGATATTTTATTAGAAATGTCATTCGTGCCACTGTCGCCATATTTTTTGCCAAGGTTTGTGGTACATCTGCTGTGAAATAATAATAATAATATTCTACCACATACACAAATAATATAAATCGTTGTATATCGAACATAAAAATTTTGTTTTTCTGCATAAATATGTCTAAAAACCAGATGAATCAGTGCTTCAGGCTGTGTGTTTCATTACCGTATGTATGGTGCCATTCATGTCCGGTACTTTCTCAGCGACACGGTATCGATATTAGCTTTCAGAGAATATTTTGTTACATGTTTGATACAAAGATCGCCCTTCGCTTTGCCATGTTCGCCCACATTTGCATTATGAAATAAACTAATCTGGCAAAAAATTTAAACTAACTAAAGTAACTTACTACAAAAATGAATTATTTTCTTCTGACCGGCTCCATATTGATATCGATTATATTCTGGAGTACAACCCAAATGGCATCCATTTTAAATTGCCCATCATTTCGTAGGTATGCACGCTAATTTCGTAGGTATGCATACGCTAAATTCGTAGGTATTGGACATGCCATATCCATGTCATTCCCAGATCAGTGATTTTGAGTGACGCGTAGTAGAGTAAGATTCCAGGGCCGCCAGACCTTACTTATTTTTTCAGAAACGAAATGTGTAGAATAATGTAGTGTTAGTATGTGCTATGAGTGTACGCATACTTGCTAGCCTGGATCGTGGGCCAATTTTTAGGTATGAGGTTCGACAGGTCTACGGGAATTACTGCCGTCGCGCGTCGTAATGAGTCTGGCAGAATTATTTATGATTTTAATAATATTTTCTAAAAAATACCTAAAAACCAGCACTGGGAATTTAAGAAAAGTTAGTAACATTAAGCACGTCATACCTAAAAGCTAGGGTCCATCATGCCATTATTATTAATATTTTATTGGCATGATGACTTTTGCTATGGGACTCCATGTACATAAAGTTCCCCGCGACACAGGATTTATTCCTAGTGCGAGAGTTGTCTTATTAAACAAAAAAAAAATGAAAATAAAACATGAAGAACACGATTAGTAACCAAAATCCACTTTTACCAAAGATTCTACATTTACAGTTAATGCGACGTAGAGGCGTAGAAGTTAGAACCATGTGAAAGAACAGGCAATAAATCTCACGGCTACGCCTTTTAATTTCCAAACTTTATATATTAAAATACCTACATCAAAAACATTTTGTGTCATGCGCTGCAACTGTATAAACCCCTTCTATATCATTTGTATACATTTTCTTAAAAACCGTAACCAAGTCGTATCACCGTCTTTTAATTTTGAACCTCCATACCTATACAGGAAATATATTCAAATAACGCTTGTTGGCTACTATAAAAATCTCTTAAGTCCGACATATTTTTAATAGACAAACTCGAATTACAATATAAATAACTACCGGACTTCAGTGACTGCATAACATCAGGGAACACGAAAAATGATTAGGTAAAAGAATATGACAGTAAAATATTGAGCTGCCCTGAGTACGGCCCTGCACGAACAAACTTATATGTGTGCATAATAGCCACGCTTTTAGCAAAGTGTGCAGATACGCTCGACGCATTTTCCGTCAGATGTGTACCGACTCATTTGACGGAATATACGCGACCGAAGATACGTTCGACGGATCTTCCGTCAGATATGTTCCGCCCCTTAATGACAAGGTAGCATGTCACTCTTGTTGACTTTATGTTCTACACTCCGCCTAAGTATAAAGTTAGACGTGTATCTAAACCCAGTTATTTCCATTACATATTGTGGTAGGCTCACAGAATTACTGCAGTACTAAATGGGAGGGTTTGGTTTGACTTAGTATATAATATAGGTACATAATAGTAATCATAATCCACAACACCAGCCCGCTATATAAAACGATCCACTGCTGGCTAAGGGCCTCTTACGCTATGTGAAGTGTTAGGTACCTAGGTAATACGAACACAGTCTAAATACGAATATAAACAACTGTCAGGCTTTTCTCACCCTTTGAAATTGGACATTATAATATTCATCCGAAATACGCCTACAGATTGTGACGGGTAGGTAACTATGATACAGTTAAAGCCTTGCTTATTCCATACTTGTTTGTATTTAGTGCTAGCTTCAAAACCAGCGGCTTTTCAAACAAACTTTCAACCCCTAATTTATTTCTCTAGAGGCAGAATACAAAAAAAGCTTCTTTACTGGATGACTAATAAGCTCACGTAATAAAGGGAATAATACCACAAATACTGTCCTTTTCTTTTTCTAAGTTCCGTAGTTTAGGCTTTAAACTCTGCACCTGAAGTTTGCTGCGTAGATGTGATGATATTTTTGGAGTGGAAATACACGAGTAGAGATCAATTGCCTACTTTCGAAATAAAGGTACCTATAATAACTGAGATGATATTAATAAAGATGGTCGTTAAGTCAAAGTGGTCTTGGCTAGTAAAATGTAAATGAGGCATAAACCCGTCTGGTTCGCCGCGGTCAAGTTCAATGGCAGGTGCAAGGTTACTGTTTCATCTTGCTCCTCACGGTAACATCGGAAGTCTTCCAACTTATTGCTTCCCCGGCGCTCTTGTTCAAAAAAGAATACGAGTGGTATGTAATTATGTGTCATTGTAGGTTCCAGTTGTAGGTATGCGGTTTATTGAGAATGGTATTCGGTCTTTTTGGTCTGGTGTTGTAACTTTGTTTCTGTTTTTAACTTGCTGTTCGACCTGCTGTTCGAGAAATGGTTATGCTCAGGCATTTTGCTAGCTTCTTGTTTATTATGGCGATATTTTTAGTAAAATAGACTCTCCTCTCCGTAATAATTAATCCAAGGTAATTGTTTCCTCCCGCGATGAACCGGGTAGTGACTTGCATTGTGTTCATTCAGGATATTCATTTTTTTTTATAATATCATTATCAGTGATGTATTAGGCGGGCGCGCGTGGAAGTGGCGTTCCCGTTCTGTTGTTTCCAAGAATCATACAGGTTTTAATACAATTGCACTGTTCTGTTACCCACCTTAGGCAAAAATCTGTGAGCATCTCGAAACCACCCTATAAAAGCGTACGATGTTTATGAAAAAAATTGTTATTCCCAAGTCTTTGGGTGAAACCCGCAGATACCAGCTAGTTTAAAATATAAGATATTTACAGTTATTGATAGATTAGAATTAATATCTTAGTATTTATAGTCACTAAAATCGTAGTTTGTAGCGGTTTTAAATTCGGCGAAATTGTATTAAATGCTATGACCTCTCTACCACATTCCATTGAAATAGTTTAAGCAGTTTAGGCGCAAAACGAGGAAAACAAACACATGTGGTCGGCCGATATTTAGATTACATAAATAATGAAGTATAAACATAATGTCACTCGTTTCTCATTATCTAGGATGTTTGCGTAGCGGTGACGAATTCTCACTTTTATGTAAGTACGGGTTTTCTTTGATTTCTATTTGCACCGTAAGTACTTAGTTTAATGAAATTGGTTTAAAACACAATTTACCTAGATTATAGTTGTCGCAAACAGCTCATACAAAGAAATGTAAAAGGTAGAATAGTAAAATAGGTAAAATTTAGCTTATTTATAAATTTTGCGTTACTGACTGGCTGACAGACAAGTTACAGACAAAACATTCTCTAGTAGGTCCCTATCATCGCATTTACCCAAAAAAATTTTTACCAAATCACAGGTGAATAAACGCTACATGCGTGTAACTCAAATAATTAATAGATAGACCAAGTTTATATTTGTCATTGCTGTTTTTTTTGTAATAACTATCTTCTATAAAAAACTTGTTTGTTTTGATGTTGAAAATACCTGTTTTTAATGTCAATGACATAAGAATCAGTATCTAGGTATAATAAATAAAATACTTATATACAAAATACAGCTGCGATACGAAAAGCTACGGCGCGATGCACACCACTAATAAATGTGTATTAAATGTTTTTTTGATTTTGCATCTAAAGCCGGCTTCCCACGATGCGTGTCGTTTCGAAATTGCCACGCCCCCATGTGCAAAACCACGCAGCTTGTGGTGGGCTCAAGAAACTAAAATATAAAAAAATAATAATTTATTACAGTTTTTACAAAACTCATAATGAATTAGGAGTAATTTACAGTATTCTCATATATATCAGAAGACTACAATCAAGAGCGGACCGAGCAACGAGCCTTGCGGTGTCCCGCATTGAAACCGACACCCAATTAGACCTATAATTATTAAGTGCTACAGCTTGTGGCCTATTTTCAATATAAGACGAGAACCAACGGAGTAAGTCGCCATAAATTCCAGTTCTATAAAGCTTTCCGATTAAAAAGGTGTGATCAATCCTATCGAAAGCCTTGCTATAGTCTGTATACACGACATCAACCTGCCCTCCATTATCCATGGTCTTAGTGATATAATCGTTCAATAAAACAAGATTTGTGGCTGTGGATTAATAATAAATTACCTCCTCCGTTCGTTATTAATTCAATAAATTATGTTGAATACTCCTATAATATTTATCACCATATACCTACCTAATAAATAAAGTTTGTATGATTTATTAGGCGTAATCTAGCGATTTCTTTGCGGGGACAGAGTGCCAAATAAGCTTTCGAGCCGCTTCGTTTTGAACTGTAAATTACACGTGCTTGTACCAAAAGAGTAACATTTGCACGTAGCAACTTATAAGAGTGCATATACTTGAACCCTGTTGCTGGCCAGAGTTAGCCTGTCGAACTGAGAGAACTGCAAATTAAACATTCTTCAACCACAAGAGGCAACACTTGAAAAAAGCAACTTATAAACAGCTTGGAAGTGCTTGAACCCTGCTGCTGACTAGGGTAAGCCTGTCCATATGGTAAACTGAGTAGCCGCTTCGTTTTGAGCTGTAAATTACACGTGCTTGTACCACAAGAAGCAACACTTGCATGAAGCAACTTATCAAGAACAGTGTCAATGTTTGAACCCTGCTGCTGACCAGATCGGTCTATCCATACTTTGAACTGATCAGACGATTCTGAAGCCGAGGTACAGAGGGCCCCGAAGTATAGCACCAACCATAGTACAGGTTAATTTAAGTGACATATTGGACGCTGAAATTATTTTTCTTCACTTGGATTTGGGCCAGTCCTACTGCTGACATGGCGTCACAAGAAGAGCACATGGTTTCTTATAAATTCGTTCTAAAGCTAAATAAGTGAAATCTTAACTAGTAGATTCATTTCAGACAGACTATTTAGTGAGCTAAGCATGTATGTGATTCAGACATGAGCTTGAAGTACACTCTAGGTACAGGCAGAATGTAATGAAGACTATGGTCACTATGGTGTAGCTGTTAACTGTTTTACTTGCTATAAAAGTTGCCACCTTCGTATAGTAGACACAAGTGCATGAATCTGTTCTGATGTGTCACGCTTTCCAGTTTAATCTGGCCAACCACGATACAGATGTAGAGACCATTTGGTATGCGCCCGATATATGTCACTCCTTACTCAAGCATCTTCTTTGTACATAAAATTCTTGCGTTACTCGCTGACTGACACACAACATCAACACCCAGCCAAAACTATTGTACCTACGCATGAAACTAAAACATGGCATACGTAGGTATAATAAGGTCTTTAGAGACCGTAAGGGTGTGCTAAGAAGGGATTTCCCATCCTCTAGTCTAAAATAAAGCTTTAAAAAAAATGATAATACAGTTTGCAAAGGTTTATTACCCTATTTACCTATCTACTCCTAGCACTCCTTTGAGAGCATTGTCCATGGCACCCGCGTCTGCGACACATATTGCATTTTCTGCTGGAGAACATGTTACCTCGGCTGTATGCGTATAATAACAACATTAGTACTGCCATGAATAGTGGCAGGAGTACGTACAGATACTTCCGACAATAAAATTGATTCAATTTTGGTAAGCCGGGTAAGCGTACTGAATGGCACTGACAAGGTTCGTTAAATTCAAATCTTGAATCTCGCGCGGAGACTGCTGGAGGAGGTCTTCTCGTCATGTTTTGTTAGACTTGTATTTGTTACATGGTTTGTGGATTGTTGGCTGTGAATTACATTTTAATTTAAATTGGTTACTTTTGTTCTTGACTGTTAGTTTGTTTGACAGTTGTGATAGTGATAGATAAGATAAACTCACGAGATGCCATTGAGTATTTCATATTAGTCTATGGTGATGCGCTTAAGAAGGTTGTATCACGGCTTTTTCTCGGTTGCTTTCACCTGATAAAGACACAGGATAAAGATTACGTAATTAGATAGGTAATTATTACAGCAGCGCTTCGCGATGGCATAACAATCGTAGATTGGCGTCTAGGATGTGTTGTGGTTATTAAATATTGCTTCATTCCCTTACTAAGCAAAACCTTATGAACCAGTATCAAAAGGCTGTACTCTCTATATAGGACTCTACAATTTTTTTTGGACATGTATCGTAGCTACTCACGCCTGTTTCGGGCAGGCAAAGACTATGGACCGTCATTTACAACGATACTGCCATATCTCTCTCTTTATTTCAATTATCCTTTAATTAAAGAAAACATAGTTTATTTATTAAATTGTAACTGTAATAAATTGTTTCAATTTTCACTGCACAATTACTGCCCATTGAATATGAAAGGTACAAATTACTATACAATCATAGTAGACAAGTAGACACCATCAGATATGCCATCCGCTTATACGAAGACTAAAGTTGAACTTTGACGAGGACAGGGCCAAGGATGAGCATATTGAACATTTATATTTTTAATAATATATGGCGCCGCCCGGCGTACATCGTAAACAATGAAGGAGTGGCCTGTATTCAGACGATCGGCCGTTGAAAATTATTACCTGGCCAACTGTATGTTGTTGAGAAAAGGGATGTATCAAAGAGTAAAGTTGTATGTATGTATTCCCGGTTAACCTTGATCCGTGACCATGAGGCTCTTAATCTTTACTGAGTGCATGAAAGCGGCCGTCTCGCCTATTAACACTGCGCCGAGTAGGTACTATGGGTTCGATTCCAGTTTTTGTTATTTCTAAGTAGTTTAAGTACCTAGGTACTTTGTGAGTTTTGTGACCGATGCTTGAATTTTTGTAGGCCGTAATTATCATCTTAATATATAAAAACCCTTGCGTTACTGACTGACTGACAGACACGCTACAGCCGAAACTATAGGGCGCAGGAAGCTGAAATTTGGCATGTATGTTCCTTGGGGACCGTAGAGGTGCACTAAGAAGGGATTTCCCGAAATTCCCACGGGATCGGCCAAAACGGGTAAATTTAAAAAAAATGCAGGCGTAGCTGCTGGCGTCCTCTAGTCTTAATATAAAAAATCCTTGCGTTACTGACTGACTGACAGATACGCTACAGCCGAAACTATTGGGCGCAGGAAGCTGAAATTTGGCATGTATGTTCCTTGGGGACCGTAGGGGTGCACTAAGAAGGGATTTCCCGAAATTCCCACGGGATCGGCCAAAATGGGTAAATTAAAAAAAAAATGCAGGCTTAGCTGCTGGCGTCCTCTAGTATAGGATACAAAATGAATGGGTTTAAAAAAATATTGATTTATCAAGCAAATTATCGCTGTATGCAAATTATTGAGTAAGCCAGAGACAGATGGATTAATCTATTGGGAGACTAATCGAGACACCAATCGCCATAAACTTTGCCATTAACAGACTAAAAAAAATTTATAGACATCATCCAAACTCGAAATAATAATTCATGGATCGCACAATTTTTTATTCCTTGTAAGGATCGAACTCACTACACTCAACCAAATGGCAAGTTGAAGATCGGTCCATCACACCAAGCGTTCACCCGTATAATCAGCATCAGCATTTCCTCATGTCCGTATTGTATTCTACTGACCTAGACAAAAGTATTAGGTCCCACCAATCTATATATCAGCCGCGCCGTTACACTGTGGTGCCAACACAGTAACCGTTCGGTGCTGGAGCCCATCCAAAGAGTAACTGTCGCGAAGTGCACTGCATTTGCGATGTTTACTAGTACTAAAGAGAATAGGGAAGTAGGGCATAGTGTAAGTCTAGCTTCAGTTTGCATATCTCTAAAATTATATATCTCTTAGATATAATATACAGGGTGTCACAAGACCCATTACCAAGCCGAAGTCTACAAGTTGTGTACATCATGCCAAGTCATACTAACCGAAAATAATACCTGGGAAACGATTTTTTTTTTAATTTTCTCATTTTTTAAATCGCAATTAAAAGCGCGCGCGTGCAATGCTCGAAATACCTACTTATCCATGGGGTCATAGGGCATCTAAAGAACATATTGGCGGGGGGTAAATGCATCGATTTTGTACCTAATTAGAAAAATACCATACTAACTTTGAGCCTTAATATCTCCTGAACCAGTAATTTTCCAGGTATGGTGCCGAAGTAAAAAATGTTCGTAGTGATTGGTACAACATGGGATTTCAGTTTTCGTTAAGGGTCTTTTTACACCCTGTATTATTCTAATAGCTGCTTAATTGGAAAACTGCGTCGAGCCTATATTCGCAACAACAATAGCCGGGCGCATTTTCACGTCTCTGTGTCCAACCACTAGTAATTTTGACGACCCGGTGGCGTAGCGGGAGTGTGAACGACTGCCACGCCGAACGTCGCAGGTTCGGTTCCCGCTCAAGTCAAACATTTGTGTGCATGAACATGGATGGTGGTCTTGGTCTGGGTGTTTCTATGTATAATATGTATGTATTTACAAAAAAAGTATATAAAATACATACATACATAGACTCACGCCTGTTTTCCCGAAGGTGTAGGCAGAGGCATATTAAACGCCCACTTTTCGCCAGTGTTTTGATGCCACGTAATAGGTGGCGAGTCTATTGCCGCTTATCGGGATGTTTTGTTTGCCGTCGCCTCGTCCGTTGATCGGCAGGTGCACCACTTGCAGGTGAGGTTGACTTGGGACTCTAAGTTCTTGGTGGTTCTAGTCCCAATGGATATTCTATATCTAGTCCCAAACTAAGCAGAAGCTTGTACTTTTACCTACAAGCTTCTGCTTAGTTTGGGACTAGATGGTGTTGTGTCAATGTGGTAGAATATTATTATTATTATAGCATTTATTATTTGTTTTCTCCGTGATAACCTTATTGTTGGCTATCCATTAGGTACTTGAATTGTCTCGAATAGTGATTCGAATTTCAGCTGGCGAAGGAGATCAGTTTGTTTGTTTGTTTTTCGTGTGAGTGTGTGGCCAACTCTGGTGTCGGAGTTTTCAGACCGCCCAAAGGCCTCCTCCGACATGGCCTAACGACCCTTATTTTTAGAAAAGAGCCGGGACCGACAGCTTTACGTGCCCTCCGAAGCACGGTAGCGCTCAGATGAAAATGCCACACACGGTCACCCATCCAAGTGGCAACCTGTGCAAGCGTTGCTTAACTTTGCCGATCTGTTACGAACGGCAAGCCAAGTCTCGCTATGAGCGCTACAGGGACTAGGAGATCAGTAACAGTCTCCTTTAATGAAATAGAGGTCCCACTCACTAAATCACCGCAGTGTCCTGAGCGTCCCGTAGCGGCGGATCACATGAATCGCAGTTACAATAATCTAATACCTGTGCAAGTCAGTATACATAGAATCTGAACCGTATTTCCTTGTCCTTATCTCCTCGTCCCTAGAAAAGCTAACCCTGTATTACGAGTTGAAGGAAGAGTCTTTACTCTTTAGCCCTTTCTTTCACGGAATGAAAGGCATCAGTTTTTTTTGTCAGATTAAGAGGTGGGTTCCACGACAATTTAACTTTGCCCGGGACATCACGAGTATCTGAACTCGTCATCATACTGCTGCTAAACCTGACTATACAAGTACAATAGTGGGAATGTTGGTATGGCTTTTTCGCCAACCCCGGTGTCGGAATTTTTCAGACCGTCCGAAGCCCTCGTCATGGTCTAACCATTGTTGTCCTGAGTCAAAAACTGAGACCGACAGCGTGACGTAAATGCCACACGCGGTCACTAATGCAAGTTGTGACCTGTGCAAGCGTTGCTTAACTTCGCCGACCTATTGCGATTATATACGCATTTATACATACATCTTAGTTCATTCTTTCTGTGTGGTGACGGATTAAGAATACGGAATGTCACCACCCCATATCATCCAATGGATGTCGTACCTAATAGGCGACAGAGGGAGCATATTATGCAGAGAACAGCACTGTAAAAGAAGGAAAACTTGATACAAACCCTATACCAACGCGTTTGGCCAGCGTGGTATAGTAGGCCAATTCCTCCTTTCAAAGAAGAGGCCTAGTCCAGCAGTGGACTGCCAGTCCTGTTATAGGCTGATGATGATGATGATACATCTTAGTATGCTGGCCGAGCTCTCCAATTCACACAGCTTACTAGCTTAGGATCTTCCATTTAACCGGCCTTGACTTTGAAATAATTTTTATTACCCATGCAATAAAAATGATGGAGCACTAAATAAATTCCACGCAAAAGATTTGATGAGTCTACTCAATTAAAATAATTACTACTGCCACTATAAGATAGAAAATTCCATTTTTATACCTTGACTCAGTGAATTACTAGAGGTGTTAATAGTGGCAGACATAGTACCTAACTACGGTTTGCCATTTACCAAGATCTTTTACTAGTTACATGCTTTATTTGTTTTTGAGAAATTCTTTGGAAGTAGGTAGCCCTTCCTACATTCCCTCTACTTACTGTATCTTCCATTCAGCCAGATTAACTCGCATTAAACGTTGAAGACAGTTTTGACACTTTGTAGACCCGGGTTTTGGTTATTATTTTGCTGAACTTTGTTCTACTTAGGTTGTCAAGTAAATGTTGCCACGAGTGCCACGACACATTTAGCACTTTCTCGTAGTTTCCAACAAATGGTTGTTACACAGGTGCCTTGTAGTAGCTTATTATGTGACCCAATAATTTTCACTCATAAGTATTCCATGATCAAAAATTATGGAGCATTTTCAATACATGACTAATATGCTTTTAATTGTTCTCTTAAAAAGGTAATTAGGTATATGGTAGGTAACGCAGCAAAAGAGTTGATACGAGACTTATTTACTCTACACACAATTAATATTCAATAAAAAGGTGTGTCCTTACATAATTATTTATGATCTATAAAGGTTGCCAAGCCATTTTTATTAGATAATACCAAAATATGCCTATTGGCAAACATTTATTATTGACTTAAGAATTCCTGCATACGATAATTATGTAAGTAGGTATATTTAAATAGCAAGTATCCAGAAAACCTAATGAACAAAAATATCAAGTTCAATCAATAAATGAAATCTGTATCGTAGTAAGAAATGATTTTCATTGCCCGGCGCGGTTGGAGCACGATTGCTCTATGCGTTTTACAATGCGGCAATGGATATTCAAATGTCAATTCAGCACGAAAAGATTATGTTTGCGTTGAAATTATAAGCACATCTTAGTTTAATACCTTTTTGTTTGAATAATTTAAAATAACTCTTTAAAACTAATTTAAAAATACATTCAAGACAAAGAGAAATGACAGGTCATTCTTCCGTGACTCCGTGACTACGGTTGTAAAGTAGCCGAACCGTCGCGTCGAAGTAGGTATTATAAATAATGTAGTGTCTAGACCATTCGGTTTCAATGTTCTCTCTGTAAAAGCCATATATCGCGATAAAACCTTAAACTGTACTACTGTATTTAAATATTACTAGCTGATTCCCCGCGGTTTCACCCGCGTCCTGAGGGAACTACTTCGCGAACCCGGTTAATTTATAGCCTAAGTTACTCCTTGGTACATCCACCAGCTATCCGCCAGTGAATGTCCCGTCAAAATCAGTCCAGCCGTTCCAGAGATTAGCGGGAACAAACAGACCGACCGAAAAAAATGGAAAATGTCTTTTCAGTATATGTACCGTGTATACATCCATATGCATTTAAACAGACACTCCAATTTTATTTATATGTATAGGTTTAAATGACCACGAAAGCTTAAGTAATTGTTGTCCATAAAAATTAACAACTACTGAGTATTAATAAAACGATAAACAACAACAGAACTATGAATAGGTATTGGTTTGATAATCCCGTCTGTGGCGAATATGCAGGGGCAATGTCCTGCGCAATGACGCGCTATCGCGTAAACAATATCGATAAAACCATTCTGTTTATACCTAAACCAATTTATTTTACCACCATAATATCCTATACAACACTTAAAAGCAGCGATAGCCTAGTGGAGATACCAACGGACTGCCATGCAGAGGGTATCGGGTTCGAATCCACGGCGCGCACTAATGACTTTTCGAAGTTAAGGGCATATTTATTTGTTAATTATCGCTTGCCCCGTGTCTCGGAGAGCACGTTAAACCGTCGGTCCCGGCTGTCATGAACATCTTTGACAGTCGTTACGGGAGTCAGTACCCTCAAATAAGCTGATACTGGTCTAAACCATGGAGTATCGCTATCCCTTTGGGTTGCGGAGGTCAGACGACAGTCGCTCTACGGAAAAGTTAATATTCTGTCACATCTGGTTAGACCAGTAAGCAGACCTCGGGCTCCAAGCCTTGTACGTATTGGATGCAACCGGGATAACGCTAGGGAGATGATGATGATCCTATAGGTACAACACGTACCTATATCTATAGAGACACGTGTATATGTATAATCACCACTTGGTACTTGACTGCACTTATGGCGAAGTGGTTTTAGCGACCACCTCACTACACTGAGTAGAGGGCTGTGTGATCAATCACTAACGGCCATTTTCAATATTCGATCCATACATGGATTTTGAGATTCGAGATTCGTGTTTGACATATTTTGTATGCAGCTTATGTCAAAAACGAATCTCAAATCTACAGATCTATCTATAGATCCAATATTGAATTTCGTAGTAAGTTGTGGATCACCCCAGATCTACTTACGCACTTTCTTGTTCAAGTCTAGGCGGTCTTTGTTTCCGTTTCTTAAATGATCAAACTGCCGGCCGTCTTCAATGACAACCAAAGTTTTTATCAGCCCCTCTTATAATTATACTGTCCAACTGCTGGGCACGGGCCACTTCTCACTTTAATAAGGGTCACGCCATAGTCCACCACGCTGCCCAAGTGCGGGTTGGCGGTCTACACGTGTCTTTCGAAAACATTATATAGGCTAGGTATAACTCTCAGACATGCAGGATTTTTCCCTTACCTAATTGCTTAATAGCAAGCGATAATTAACAATTTGTCCGTGGTGGGCGCCGTGGATTCGAACCCGAGACTGCGTCGCAGTCTACCGAACCGAAGGTTTGTTGATATGTTACTTATACAGGAAACAAATTGCTTTTTTTATAGTAATAGGCGGCAAACGAGCAGACGGATCGCCTGATGGTAAGCAATTACTACCGCACATGGACACAAGCAACACCACAGGAGTCACAAGTGCGTTGCCGCCCCTTTGGGTTGGGAAAAGGGATAGGAGGATGAGTGGGATGAGGGCGAAGGAATAGAGGATAGGGCCTCCGGCACTCTCACTCACCAAACGAAACTCAACAGTTTAGGTACTGTTACTTTACGTCGATTTTCTGTGAGAGGGTAGTACTTCCCCGGTCGAGCCGGCCCATTCATGCTGAAATCAGCAAGGCTCTACTACCTTGACTTGCTGTTCAAATTAAAGTGCTGAGCTCTTGTTGGTGGAGCCTCTTTCATGAAGTCCTATATTTAGTAGCCAGAGCTTGACTTCTTGATACCTACGACGCTACTTAAAATTTTCCTCGACGACAAGGTAAAAATGTAACATCGGTGAATCTATGAAACATTCCTTTGATCAAATCTAGTAACCTTATATGCTGCTAGTTTTCATTATTTACTCTGTTTCCCGTGGTTTCACTCGCGTCCTGAGGTAACTTCTTCACGTACCCGGTTAATTTATAGCCTAAGTTACTCCTTGGTACATCAGCTATCCGCCAGTGAACGTCACGTCAAAATCGGCCCAGCCGTTCCAGAGATTGCCGAAAACAAACGGACAAACAGACAGACAAAAAATAAAAAAATAAAGTTTTTTAGGGTTCCGTAGTCCACAAGGAACCCTTATAGTTTCGTCATGTCCGTCCGTCTGTCCGTCCGCAGCCTAGCTCAAAGACGCCTGGTGCTAGAAAGCTGATATTTGACATGAATATAGACATAAGATATTGCAACAAAACTGTAGAATAAAATTTAGGCAAATATTTTTTTAAGGGTATCTCCCCTACATATACATATAGTGGGGTTGAATTTTATTTTGGTTGAGTACCCCATCATGTGGGGTATCATTGGATAGGTTTTAAAAAAATATTATTAGTTTGCTCAAATCATTTTTCGATCAAGTGATTGGTTTGTCAAATATCAAGCTTTGAAGTGAAAAGAATTGTAAGACTCAAGTGTCCTCTGCCGGCTAAACTATTAATTTGGAAGAAGTGAAAAAAATCACAAATGTAGTACATATAACGAATTTAAAAGGAAAACTATCACGGCTAAGTAGATATCACTAGTTTACGAGTAATCGTCGGTTAACTTATAAATACCTATTTCTGTGAGTTTACATTGGGCGCGCTGGCTTAATCTTAAAGATATACGTACCTACTTTGGTATGTAATGTACTACAGTACTACGTATGTATAGTAGTAGTTTATCTTGGAAACCACATTTTATGTTTACAATACATAACTGGATACATACCTAGCATTTTTCTAAACAAAACTTAGGTTCTTATAATAGTGTTATTAAAATTATTTTTCAGCAAAATAAACAGTCGGATTTGTTGTACCTTTGCAGCAAGTCATTATGGGCAACTACGGAACCCTACATTGCGCGTGGCCCGACACGCACTTGGCCGGTTTTTTCGGTATATGTACCTTGTATACCTACATCCATACATCCATATGCATTTAGTAAAAAGCGGTTATTTTAATATTACAAACAGACACTCCAATTTTATTTACATAGGTATATAGATTTATATTTGGGGTAAGAACAGCAAATATTATAATAATCATTAGATGATTCATCATTCTAATGATAATTACATCATTGATGAATAATTAGAATGGGTAATTATTAAATGTCGTTAGGTTTTAATTGCGAACGCGTACCCATCCACCCATGGCCTGACTAAACAAATTACGAATTAAAATCGATTTGCGTAGGTGCGATTAAACATACTTCCTTGACTAATGATTAAGTTACTGCTAAGTGTAATGTTGCCCGTGTGGTGACGAATTAAGAATACGGAATATCACCACCCCATATCATCCCATGGGTGCCGTAAGAGCCGACAAAGGGAGCATACTATGCAGAGAACAACACTGTTAGAGAAGGACAACTTGATACAAACCCTATACCAACCCGTCTGGCCAGCGTGGTATAGTAGGCCAATTCTTCCTTTCAAAGGAGAGGCCTAGTCCAGCAGTGGACTGTTAAGGGCTGGCGATGAAGTGTAATGTGAAGATACACTCATAGATAACATAAGTATACACATACACTACTGCATAGAAAATTACTAAGTACTTACCTAAGTGTTATGTATGTATCTAAGTACTATTTACTAATAATTTTCTAATAATATGCGACTCTTGCAGACTCTACTGAAAAATGCGACGAATTTCGGGAGAGGTTTAAATTCGACCATTGTCAATTTATTGTTTTGTTAGCAGTAAAACGCAAAGAGAGGACAAAAGTGTAATCAACTGTTAACCAAATGAAAATATTTTAGGAATATTTTTATTCTTGAAAAATGGTCATGATTTTCAATAAAAAGTGTATAATATGTCGAGAGACATCCTACAGCTAATACACTTTTTATCCGGATGAGGCAAATAGAATGCATAAATCGAGAAGTATGCATTTACAAAAAATTTTCATGTGCTTCAGCTGCTGCAGGTTTCCTAACGTTATTACGGCAAACTCTACAAAACTTCACTTGCAAAGAAATGCTAAATGCTACATTATATAAGTATGCACGTTACCTATTTTTGCTCTAAAACAACCTATTAAACAAAACAAAAAAAAAAAAACAAGCGCAATACTATTATTGTTTAAAAAGTTCACGGAGTCGTTGTCACGGTCGCCATAAGTTTCAGAACGATTACAAGTATGATATAATGTCCGGTATCTTTAAGCGACGATAGCCCAGTGATGTACGTAACGGACTGCCGAGACGATGTTCTCGGGTTCGATCCCCAGGTACCCCGGGCACACACCTCTGACTTTTCAAAGTAATGTGTTTATTAAAAATTTTAATTATCGCTCGCTTAATAATGTGCCCGGTAGATGGCAATAGGCTCGCCCCCTATTACATTGGGACCGTAACATAACTGGCGAAAAGTGGGTGTGTAATACACCTCTCCTCTGCCCTTTGAGTATAAAAGGCGTGAAGTTATGTTTTTATCTTTAAATGTTAAGTAGGTACTCCATGTTCTTTCAGCTGCTGATTTCCTGACGTGATTATGGCAAACTCTACAAAACTTCACTTGCAAAGAAATGCCACATATAAGCATGCAAGTTACCTATTTATGCTCATAATAAAGCTATTAGACTGCCAGCTATTAAATAAAACCAAAAAATAATAAACCCAATTGTATTATTGTTTAAAAAGTTCACGGAGTTGTTGTCACGGCCGCCATAAGCTTCAGAACGATTACAAGTATGATATAACGTCCGGTATCTTAACGTTCGTGTTTCCTCCAAAACATTCCCAGCGGATGGGAAGTTGAATTCAAGTTCGTGTCATTATAATAATATACAATTAAGTCAGCTGTGAAACTGTTGATAGGCTGTTGGATTCTGTATAATTTAATATGTTTAATGCCAAGAGTTTGTCAAATGTCTGGGCACGTTCTAGTCCTCTAGGACTCCAAATTATGACTTCGGCTATACAGGCTAAATACCGATCATCAAAATTAAAAATTTACGTAATGGTTCGTGCATTTGGTAAGCACTTTTCCTGGAGTAGGTACCTAATTAAATAATTATTGTAATATAATATCTCACTCTCCATTAGATATCAATGGATAATGGAGAGGGAGATGTTAATAGAGCACTTGAATTACAATAATTATTGACAGTGATGACTGTAATTACCGCTTTTAAAGGACTTAGATTTACAGCAGATATGTTTACGCAGTGGCTGTCATCGAAATTGGTGAAGAGCTCTACCAACTCTCTAACTCAACAAAATACAGCGTCATTGGTAAATTCTTAAAATATTAAAATAAATACAGTAAGGGACTATCTATAAATTATGTCACACGTGTGGAGGAGGGTAGAGGGTCGATGAAGTGTGAGATTGTATGATAAATGAGATGAGGATGTATGAAAGCAACTGTGACAAGGACGGGGGAGAGGTCAAAACATCATGCAAATCGTATGACATAATATATGGATAGCCCCTAGAAAATTTACCTAATCATGCCTGCAAGTTGGAACCCTTCATTCTAATTATGTTCTAAAACTTAGCATATAAAGTCAATTTGTTTTCGTAATATGTATAAAATATCCATTAATTAAATAATAAGGAATCTTACCTGTTTTCGTCATTAATCAGCTTATGGTTCATTAATTTTAACTAAGAACTCTAAAAATAATGAATGAACATAATTATCATAGAATTTCGTATCCCACGCCCTACCATTTTGCTCGGAGCGGCTGTATGGCCGGCTTCCTTCAGTCGTTTACCGTTTGGCGCGAAAAAAACATACGCACGCCGCACGTTAAGTATTTTACAGTGTCGTTTTGTATAAATAGGCTGTTTATAAGGTGGATGCCGCATCTCTCCGTGTTGTTTACCGAGAATCGCACGAGAACACCATGTCCCGAGCTATCTACCGGTTAGTTCACTTTTTTATTTCGATAAAATACGTTTGTCTGTGATGTTCACTCAAATGTTGGCTGTTTGGTGATGAATCTGTGCTCGTTCTATTTTTAAAGTGCTATTAAGTTTTTAAGTGTCAATAACATGTTGGAATGGTATGGGTGTGATTTAATTGACTAAATTAATTAAAATATTATCTAATTCAGTAGGTATATCTTTTAAGGTAAAATAAAATATATATGTGTTATGTAGTTATTTATGCATTCATAGGTAAATGGGAGTGATCAGTGTATGCTTAAAATTAACTTAAGTTTAAGTATCATCTATTTAAAGTCCTATTTGATTTGGAAGAAGTAAAAAGAAAATGGTTGCAACCTTGCAACATAGCTCCTCAGGGGAAAGCCTTAACCCTACTCCTTAGAAGTGCTAAGTTGCAAGGCCATGTTTAACACATCATATTTTATTTTACTTACAAATACCTAGGTACAAATGCGAAAATAAGTAGATGCATCGAATAAAAATACGAATATAGTCTCGACACATCCCTGAACCCTTCCAGTGACCGTAGTGTTAAAATCATTCATAATTTCGGGAAAATGATATATATTAGTAACTAATGAAAACATTTAGTGGTAGGTCTAGGTACATAGATTGATTTGCAAAGATAAACTTAAAATTCTATTAATAAAATGACAATAGGTGCGTAAATCAGTACCCCCGTGCACCGACCGTACAGGACATGCAATTAAAACAATAATTCACAGATAAAGTAATTATGTTAGTAACAAAAAGTGTGCATTGTTGTCCAGACAATACTCGGCGAATGCCATTACATTGCGATTAATTACATATACTTGCGATTAGTTAACTGATCTTAAGATAAACTGCTAGACCGTCTTGTTGGTCTAGTGGTGGCTGTTTCACCGAGAGCCGAGGGGCAACGGGTTCGATTCTCGAATATACCTAACTTATTAAGTACGATTTTTTGGCGAAATTTGTGTGTAGCTTACCTTCCTGTATGAATGTTTAGTGTTATACGTTTACCCCTTTTTCTTGCGTTATGCAGCTTGCATACATACTTACAAATCTTACAATTATATAATTATTACTGCCTCGTTGGTCTCGCGGCATAAATGTGCGCGTGGGATTGGGAGGTCTCGGGTTCGATTCCCGGGTCGGGCAAAGTGTATTGGGTTTTTCCGTTAGGAAAGTCTCAGTAACAGCACGGAGTCTGGTATTGTGCCCGGTACTGCAATAGGCCCGCCCCCTATTACGTGGGACCTAAGAATTCAAGGCGAAATGTGGGTGAAATATTACACCTCTGCCTACCCCTTAGGGGATACAGGCGTGAGTCTATAAATAAATAAATAAATAACAATTATTTAACTAATCTAAAATATAAACTGCTTCGTAGAACGTCTTGCGAGTGTAATGATGACTGATTCACTGAGAGCCAAGAGACAACGGGTTCGATTCTAGTATAATATTATTGAGATGTTTCTCTCAAGAGCCTGAATGTAATATACTTACCGTATATAGCGCATGATAGAGTCATAATTTTACCCTTTTAAAAGCTTATAAACTAGTAAATAAGTTTAAATTAAATTTACCTAACCTGTACCTAACTGACCCCACGCGGGCTGTGCCACGGGCAAAAGCTAGTCCAACGTATGTCCAGGTCTAATCTACTACGACGAGCTATTTCGTAATGACTTGTTAGTGCAATGTTACTTATACAGGCAGTGTTAGGCGGCTACGTAAATATGCATACAATGTCGAGCCGTTCCCAGAATTGTGTAAGAAAATCACTGTTCATAGGTAATACTAATCAGTCAGGTGGAAACTATTACTACTACTTTACGTCAACAGCGATTAAAAAAATACAGAGTGCCAAAATTCGTAAAATGGTTTACAATTATTTGTTGTAATTAGCTGGTTGATACGATCTCATATAAATAGGAAGGATTTAAGCATTTTTAAAGAAAAATATTTATGGTATATACTAATATATAAACTAATATTATGAACTAGCTGAGCCCGCGGTTACACCTTCGTTACTTAGCACTACTGCTCCGCACCCGTGGCCCATAGCGTGAAGTTTTATAGCCTTCCTGGATAAATAGGTTATATTATATCCAACACAAAAAATAATTCTTGAGCTCGAAAAGTGCCGGAAATGAGTGCGTTTAACCTAACAAACAAACTCTTTAGTGTTATAATTATTAAGTACCTAGGTTGAACAAACGATGATGATATACCTACGAAAGTCTATCTGATTTTGATAATATGTATTTAATAGAAAACATGATCTCTAAAAGCTATCATTTTTATTAGTCCCTAAATAGATATGTAAGTTTGTATGAAATTTGCACACACTCATTTAGTATCTGTTTGCAAATAGAATACTTACTATCGCCACCATGTTCGAAACCTCTGGCAAAAACGTAGAGTGTTATATAAGTATTTAAAACAAATACCTAGCTATATCTATGCTAGAAACTAAAAGATATAGGTACTTACCTACTATTTAGTTGTCCTTGATAGAACACGAGGCAGGAACCTACTGCTTAGTGCCCTTGAGGTCTAAGTAGTAACTCGTGGACATCGCAATGTCATGGTCATGCAACCGGTACGGGGACGTCCGAAACGACGTACGAGTAATTAAAAACAAGATCGACTGCTCACTGGTTCTGGAAGAAACTCATTCCGAAACTTCGATTCGAAATTAAAGCTAAAGCAATTTTTGAGTAGGGAAAATACTAGTAATAGGTAAGGATTTTTTTGTGTAGAAGTAAGTGAAAGGTACTGTTGGCTCTTATAAAATATTTGTTACTTGGTACTTATGTATTTCCAAGTTTTCACCCCCATCATTTTCATTACTAGTCGCCATCCCAAACGGAGATGGCGGGTAATAATAATTATACTTACAAAAAAAACGTGTGTTATAAAAGTTCTAACCTAGGTACACTACACTTCATACTCGTTTCACGCTTCCATGACCCCTGAAATTATTGTGTAAGATACGCTAAACATGAGACAAGGTCTGTTTTGATATTATTTCATGTAATATTCAAGCGCCGTTAAAGTATTATTTTATGCAGTTTGATATAAGTATCATAAACACTACGTAGAAAACCTACTTCAATGTATTTTTATCTTCATTATCAAATAGTTCACATGCATTTATTTCCTGTATGAATTTATAATTAATAATCAACAACTTATTTAAGCCCTTTAAAACTAATTTGCATTATTTCCTCGCCATAAAACTTAGTAGGTATTTCAGTTTTCAGAAAATTATTTTCTGCGAACAGAAATAGGTACTTAATTCTTCATCACACTTTTTATTAATTGTTTTTCAATTGCATTTTGCTGGTGTAACAAGTTGAGTGGCTATTAGGTACCTATTATATTCCACAATACCTACTAAAGAGCAATAAATAATAAGCAGACGAAAACAACGACCATTTTTTGTATCGGCTTTTTTTCTAATCCTGCTCTTCAAATAAGTACTTGTCATTGCACCATATTATTAATTCATTTCTTTTTAGAACCTATCCTATTTTAGGTAATTATTTATTCGATTACAACATTTATTATAATATTACATGGGTCATATTTTGTGGGATCCTGCCGTTTTGCCGAAAAGATTTTGACAAAATTTCATTACCCAAACAAATTTTAGCAATCTTTTTTTATACCATTGCAATATTTCGAAAGATTTACGCATATTTTTATTTGGTCAAATTTTTACTTGGCAAAATATTACCAAGTAGGTATAGGTAATGTCATTATGGCATTTGGTCTTTAATCAAATGATTTATTACAGCAAACAATCTTCAGACAATAAACGTTTGGTGATATTAGTTTATTTATGGAAGTAGTTAGAGTAGGTTAATTATTAAAAAAATGGTAAGGTTAGGTTAGGTTAGAACTGTGACCTGAGCCGAGCGAGCGAAGCGAGCGGTGCCGCGGGAGCGGCCGGCGAGTGCCAGAAACGTTTTTAGTAGGTTTCCCGGAACTGAACTATTCAGATTAGGATAATTATTGATTTTGCGTAAAAATTGTTATTCCAACTGAAATATTTGACTAAATAAAAATGTTAATAAGTACTTACTAGTTGGTAAACAAGTTATAGTTTAAACGTTAATTTCCCAAACATTAGGTAGGTTTGCCTTACAATTTTCTGTGAATAGATTTTTTGCTAAGTAATAATTTGGCAAATGAAATTATGCGAATATTTTTTTGGGAAGTAAAAATTTGTCAAATTCCTTTCGGACAAACAAGGGAGACCCATACTTTGTAGCTACCTTGTCGCGTGAAAATGGACCCAATTTCATACAGAAATAATACGACTTGAAATAAATACGGTGTGGTCGTACCTACAACCCTTCCCATTACCTCAGAGGTTTAAGTACACGTAAACTTTGACATAGGTACCACATCATTCTTATGTAACAGACGGCATAATATACGTTATATAAAAATAAATATGATGGCCGACAGTAAACTGCGGCGCTAGGCGATGAACAATGCAAGGATGACTTTAACAATAAACTAATTGTGAACTGTGTCAACCATATTCGTGGTCACAGAATAGTCTACTAGGTAACTAAATTATGTTTTACTGATTGCCAGTTTGCCGTTCAGTTTCCAAAGTAAAATACCTAATATGTGCACTCGCCTGGAATGGTGGTTAATATAGCATATAGCACAATAGAACAGCACGCTAATTTTATTTCGCATCTAATAGCAAGTTCATTCGGCTCTCGTTCGTGCTAAAAATAGCATATAGCATATAGAATCAAACATCGCGCCGACGCAACGGCGCATCGCACTTCGCACGTTCGCAGCGCTGCGAATTGCGATATTTGCGATCAGTCTTCGGGTGCTAAGTTGCTAACGCTAGCAGCCAGACGTGAACTTGCGTAGCGTGCGAATTTTAGCGGCTCGACGGCTCGCGCGATTTAAGTAGGCATATAAGTACGCGAGTTATTTTACGTTCTAAAAAGTTAAGTGTTTTGTGTTTGATTTTAAAAATTGTGATAGGACACGTGATACTGTGTATCTATGAATGATCTGGGTAACATGTGTGTTAAAATGATTTAAATAACTCAATATAATTATATACAGTCCTAAGCCTGAAAAGTATGAAGGAAAATTTGTTGACTTATTTTTTTTATTAATTATTTGGTTATTATTAGTTTGTTGTGCATAATTATTACATTTTATACTTAGAAGCAATGTACAAATATGTATATGTATTGTTTATTCATGTGTAACATTACAGTTCACCATGTTATCTGCCCCACGCGTTAAGTCTTCAGACTCTTAGGCAAATAGCATGTTCGTCGATGCTATATTAACCAACGTTCAAATATGGATAGCGCGACAGCGCGCTAAATCGAACATATGCTAAAACTAGCGGTCACACAAAGGGTGTTGAGTGTTGACGCTTCGCACGATAGCATGCTACATTATAGCATTTTTAATAGCATGCTAAAAAAATTAGCATATAGTTCATAGCATGCGATTGATACATAGCGGATTCGAACATCATTTGGGGTTCAAGTTTACTAATTAAGTAGTATCTACGAATTGATTTCGTCAAATGATCCAAGTATAAATTGGATCGCAAACGGTATAGCGCTAGGCTAGGATGATGATGATGGTGGTTTCGTAAACGCAAAACAGACAGACCAACATCATACCTTTACATAAATAGAGTAGTTTGTGTCTGCCTGTCTGCACGGATAGTAAGTCGACTCACAGTGCGTCGCGGTCGCGCAAGTGTGTTGTAGGTGCGATCCCCAAAGGAGAACACACTTTGTGACATCCAAAAATTTTTGTTATGAGTCTGGGTATTCGTTGCTTGAATTTTTTTAAAGGCCGCGACACTTGATTTATTCTTTCTTTTTTAAGTACCTTTACTGGAATAAACGTATACTTCGTATTTAATCTTCTGCATGTTATCTGTAAGTTAAATCATAAGAATTGTACATTGTATCCATTCAGGTATTTGTGGCGTGCACTAGGTACTTATAGGCGATTAAAACAGTGCTTGCCTTTTGTGAACCCAAATATGTCATCTACGCAAACTTGACCTTACTAGATAAGTAAGATATAATAATGTTGGAAGCTGGAGTCATGTGGGCGCTGGTAGTGTAGGGGCTTGTTGGGTGCAACAGAAGTAAAAGCACTGGATGGATATTTAAAAATATGTATTTTGAACTTAACACACGGTACACGCGTTACATGCTCCGACGCTTACGGGCCAGTGTTGCCATACAAAACATAAATTAATGTTGCCTGCGACAAATAATTATCATAATATAAACTAATCGCAATGTATTGAATTCATAAGCTGTTCCTAAGAAGTCCATTATTGCAAGCCTTTACTTAATGCATACCTTTTGCCAGACAGCATGCCATGAAATAACGCTACGGATTAAGTCAGTGCGACAAATTCTTTCTACTTTAATGAAAATCAAATAGGTAATTCCACTTTGTAATTATGGAATCATGGATTATTTATTCAAAACATTGTGTAAGTAATATTTACGCTTTCTCCAAACTGCGACCAATTTTCTCTAACCATGGTCACAGGGGGAAAAATAGGACGTGATCTTAAAGTTGAAAAAATATATCGAAGCAATATATTATTATATGTAGTTTGCTTTAAATATGTAAAAATGTATCGTGTATTCATTTAGATATTGGTCCCTTTGTGGTAAAATACGTATTTGTAATTTTTTACTTTCATTTGAACATGCAACATTGGCGCCTACTTACAAACAATTGACAATATTAAGTAAGTATATTACCTATTATATTATAAGCTAATACCATTCCATGGTCACTATATCGTAATTTCGCATAGTCTCAAATCTATTTAAAATTATATAAACAAAGAGCCCATCTGGTCACGTTACGTAAGTTAGTGCGAATTACAAATATTGGCTTGTCAAACAATGTTCAGTTGCGTGATGTGTTTTCCATGTACAGGGATGTAACGGAAAGGTCATGTTTAAAGGACGTAACCGGAGAATAGTAAATAGGTACATAATCATCGTTATATAATCATGAGAGAAGGATTTTTAATGTATTAAGAACATGCCTCGTTGGTCTCGCGGCATAAATGTGCGCGTGGGATTGGGAGGTCTCGGGTTCGATTCCCGGGTCGGGCAAAGTGTTATTGGGTTTTTCCGTTAGAAAATTCTCAGTAGCAGCACGGAGTCTGGTAATGTGTCCGGTACGGCAATAGGTTCGCCCCCTATTACGTGGGTCCTAAAAATTCCTGGCGAAATGTGGGTCTCCTCTGCCTACCCCTTCGGGGATACAGGCGTGAGTCTATAAATTAAAAAAAAAAAACATTTATTATATTTTGGGGTCTTCTCTGACAGAAAAACTAACTAATGCTGCTAATAGGTACCTACTAAAATAATAACTGCAACTATTTATGAGGATGAATTTATAGATGGATATTTATCTATCAGGAATTATGTATATTATCGTGACGAAAAGCAACCGATCGGATTTAGATGAATCTTTGCTGTAACTTAGGTTGTACCTACCTACGTCAGTATATATGGACACTGGTCTTAACCATGAAATATCCCTATAGCACGGAGTTGCAAAGGTCAGACGGTAGGTCGCTCTGTGGAAAAGCTACTTATTAGGGTTTCGTGCCTAAAAGGTAAAAAACGGAACCCTATTACTAAGCCTCCGCTGTCTGTCTGTCTGTCTGTCCGTCTGTCTGTCCGTCTGTCTGTCTGTCACCAGGCTGTATCTCATAAACCGTGATAGCTAGAAAGCTGAAATTTTCACAAAAAAAAAAAAAATAATAATAATATTAAGGTGGGGTCCCCTACAAAAAACGTGTTTATTTTCGTATTTTTTGCTCAAAATTACTAACTGTAACAGGTAGACGCTTTAAATTTTCACAGAATATGTAGTTGTATTTACCTTTCAAAATAAATAATGAAATTAAAAAAAAGTAAATAATAAAGGGGGGCTCCCATACAACAAACGTAATTTTTAAGCAATTTGTTACTCGATCTTAATAAACAGGTAGAAACTTATAAAGTATTTAAGTATACCTACATACAACGAACGTGATTTTGTTTTATAGATAATGGTACGGAACCCTTCGTGAGCGAGTCCGACTCGCACTTGCCCAATTTTTATATTAGCTTTTCTCTGTGTTAAATATGGTCAGACCACTCAGCGGATCCCGGTCTGGATGCAACCAGGACAGCACTAGGATGATGATGGCAATAATGTAATGGATAAACATCATTACGTATGCATTGTCACTTTCCACAGTTTTCTTTTATGGAGAAATCGGGCGCTATATTTACATTATGACGTAAGGCTCTAATGTGCCAATGATGCTTAGGGCTTAGGTTTCACTGTTATCCAAGAACATTCATACAATATTATTTAGCGAGTCTTTTTCGAGACTGATCACAACCAAAGCTATTGTGCGCCAGAAGCTCGAATGTGGCATGTAAGTTCTTGGAGGATCGTAAGATGTCGTAAGGGTGCACTAGGACGGGATTTCCCCAAGTTCCCACGTGACTGGGAAGAAACGGTTCAATAAAATATCTCTCATATAATCAGAGCTTTATCACTAAATAATACTTTTTACGAATTTACGTATCGGTAATGCGATCCGTACGTGCGCGTGTCATGGATATACTGTAAAGTATTATATTTATCTATGACCAAGCCCATGTTTGAGTTTAGTGAAACAGTTTTAAGATAATTATCAATTTCTCAAGTGGTATAATTCTTAATTCGCTTCACTACCACTTCTTTTTTCTTTTTCGTGTTACTTTGTCCCACCACTTCGATCCAGGTCGATCTTTATTTTTTGAAATTTGTGATCAGACTTTCTTATATTTTGTAAAGAAATAGGTAAGTAGAATTAGCGAGAAATTGTGTCGAGATTGACAAAAACCCAATTCCTTTATTTAGATATTTAAAGATTGATAGTAAAACATAACAGACAACATACTTACCTACATTACCGGGAAAAAACTATTTTCGGTCAAAGGTGTATGAAAATAAACATCCATTCGGTATTATTTTATACAGTATCGATCGTAGTTGATTTAATAATAAAAACGTGTTCGATACGCGTGTGTGTTAAGTTTTCGACAGTAATCATATTTCACCAGTCTTCAATAGACCATCCGTATACTAGAGGCCACGTTCTGGTTCTGAAACACCAAAATTTGTTCTTAGAGAAAAAGAAAAACAAATGAAGCAGTATAAAAATAAGAACAAAAAAAATTTCACACAGTCACAGCAAGTGACCATCAATAACTCATAGCTGCCAATTAGTCAGTTCGAAAGTCATTGATGCACCTCGGCGTGCACCATCAAACCCGAGACTCTCTGCGTAGTCTATCGGTCTCTCCACTAAGCCATCGCTGCTTTTTTTAAATAAACTAGATGAGGCCGCGGTATTAAGGGGTACTGCTCTGCACCCGTGACTCTAAGCGTGATGTTATATAGCCTATAGCCTTCCTCGATTAATGGGCTATCCACCACAAAAAGAATTATCCAAATCAGGCCAGTAGCTTCTGAGATAATATACCTAGATCATCATCATCATCATCAGCCTTTAACAGTCCACTGCTGCACTAGGCCTCTCCTTTGAAAGGAGGAATTGGCCTACTATACCACGCTGGCCAAACGGGTTGGTATAGGGTTTGTACCAAGTTTTCCTTCTCTTACAGTGCTGTTCTCTGCATAATATGCTGCCTCTGTCGGCTCTCACGACACCCATGGGATGATATGGGGTAGTGACAATCGGTATTCTTAATCCGTCACCACACGGACGGAGATAAATATACCTAGATGCATAAAAATAAAGATTGTCTAGTTACCCTCTGCGAGGTGAATTAGTCCACGGTGTCAACAGCTTGACGCCTTTGCGGTTCATTGCTAGAATACGCTCTTTTTTCTTTTTCTCCTCCCTCTGTTTCTCCTCAACGATCTTTATGTAATTCTCCCACTGCGTATTGTCCGCCACCATGATGTCCTCTACAATCACATAGTACATGAAAATAATCAAATAACAGGAAAAAAAGTAATGACTCTGCGATTGTTTCGTCTTTTCTTCTCCAAAGATCATTTAGCTTGGAAAAGACAGCTCCTGTACCCAGTTTCTCCCGTATAGCGTCTTTGGTTGGCAGTCGAGGTGGTTTTTAATGGTACTGGTCCAGTGGATAGCGTATGCGACTGCTGATCGGAGGTCCCGGGTTCGATTCCGTTTCGTGTTACTGGGTTTTTCCGAATTCTCAGTAGCAGCACGGAGTCTGGAGATGTGACCGGTAACGGCAATAGGCTCACCCCCTATTACGTGGGACCTAAAAATTCATGGCGAAATGTGGGTGTAATATTTTCACCTCTGCCTACCCCTTCGGGGATACAGGCGTGAGTCTATAAAAAAACTTCATACTTCAGCTCTCATTTCCCTAACCTAAGAGCCAGAGATCCGAAGGGATTTTCCACCTCGTAAAAAAGGAAAAGCCACCATCATTTACAATTGGGTTTTGACTTGTATAAGTGTGGTAAACAACCAAAATGTAGAATAAATATGTCCTCTAGTTGATACATATTAACACACTAGAGGACGCCAGCAGCTATGCCTGCATTTTTTTTAATTTACCCGTTTTGGCCGATCCCGTGGGAATTTCGGGAAATCCCTTCTTAGTGCACTCCTCCGGTCCCCAAGGAACATACATGCCAAATTTCAGCTTCCTGCGCCCAATAGTTTCGGCTGTAGCGTGTCTGTCAGTCAGTCAGTAACGCAAGGATTTTATATATTAAGATGAATTAGATAAAGAAATAAAATAGAAACAGCAATATAGTTTGGAAAAATTGCCGCTAAAACGCTGACGACATTAAGTAGGTACAGTGTCGTCGTCACGGCTAGTTGTAGTTTGTAGTATACAGGGTGTAAAAAGACCCTTAACGAAAACTGAAACCCCATATTATACCAATCATTACGAACATTTTTTACTTCGGCACCATACCTGGGAAATTACTGGTTCAGGAGATATTGAGGCTCAAAGTTACTTTGGAATTTTTGTTATTAGGTACAAAATTGACGCAATTACCATGCCAACCTGTTCTATGGATGTCCTATGCACCCATGGATAAGTAGGTATTTCGAAAATTGTACGCTCATAATTTTTTATTGCGGCTTAAAAAATGTGATTATTTGAAAAAAAAAAACATTTTTCAAGTTTTATTTTTGCTTAGTATGACTTGGCATGATGTCCAAAACGAGTAGACTTCGGCTTGGTGATGGGTCTTGTGACACCCAGTATAGATAGGATATTTTAAAAAGGAAAATATATAAAATACAGTACATACTTTCAGAAATAACTGTTTTATTCTTCTTTTGGACGTCTTCGAAAGCAGATTTCGGTGGCTTATGACCATATTTAAACTGCAACTCATGAAGCATGTTACAAAGATGTATCACAACTTTACTCAGCTCTACAATATTACTGTATATGTACAACATGTATTTAGTCGGTGCTACATTTTTCTTTATTTGATAAACATATTTCTTCCTCATCAGCGCGAATAGTTCTATCATTTTCTGATATTTGTAAACGATCTCATGTACCATATAGCCAACTTCATATTCGAGATTGTTTAAATACAAATATCTCACTTCGTAATATTTCCGCAAGTCCTGCATACTGGAAATAAAAGTGTCTTGCATCATGTGTCATGTATATCATCATCAGCCTTTAACAGTCCACTGCTGGACTAGGCCTCTCCTTTGAAAGGAGGCATTGGCCTACTATACCACGCTGGCCAAACGGGTTGGTATAGGGCTTGTTTAAAATTTTCCCTTACAATGCTGTTCTCTGCATAATATGGTCCCTCTGTCGGCTCTTACGACACCTATGGGATGATATGGGGTGGTGACATTCCGTATTCTTAATTCTTCACCACATGGTACTTAAATATGTATTTAATATCTCCTATTAGTACCTTAAAACCGTATAAAGGGGGTAGGGAAGGGAGTAATTCTAGTTCTAGTATCTCAGAGAATGTCTATGACCAGATTCTAGTGATGCAATTCGTGGGTGTAATCTGAGGAGTGGTTGCCCACTATGGGCTCCATCAGAAGACTCGAAGTCACTCAGCTATGCTTAGAGTATCCCTACGAGATCGAGCTAATGAAGAGATTCGCTGGAGAACCTTAGTCACCGACATATATCATCTCTCGAGTAATTATACTGAACGGTGAGCCCTCCTCCAGCCCGTGAGATCGCGGGAAGCCGTTGGATGTGGGTGGCTCATGAATCTCAAGATCGATCTATGTCTTTGACTGCACAGTTTGCGTAGTGGTTTAAGCGGCTGCTTGACACTGCGCCGAGTGTTGTGGGTTCGATCCCCACACGAAGCAACACTTTGCGTAATGCACAAATTATTATTTCGAGTCTGGGTGTTAATTGTGTCCGTTAGTTGTATGTTTGTAAAGTCCCCCACGACACAGGATTTAGTCCTAATGCGGGAGTTGTCTTTTAATAAGAAAATAATAAATGTGGAGAGCCTTCGGGGTCGTCTATGTTCAGCAGTGCCCGTTCTTTAGTGGTGTTGGTAATCAGAACGTCAAACGCCGATCAAATTAATGTGTATTATGAGGTAGCTTAGCTTTTGTACAAAATACTCACGCGCCCAAGTAAGTTGTTACTATGGTATAGCAAATTCTGGTACGGTCGTCGTAAGTCGTGCCATATTTTTTAGAGAAGCGCTCGTCAAATGCATGTCTCATGAGAGTTTCATAAAACCACCAGTGTTCATCTGGGTCCATCTCGACCTCCTCTACAAATGGAAAGAGTATTACCTAAATTCTAAGCAAGAAAATATATTCATAATTATACATTAAATACCTATGTTAATAGGGTGTGTGCCCGGTACGGCAATAGGCTCGCCCCTTATTACGTGGGACTAAAGTAAATCTGGCGAAAAGTGGTTGTAGAAATACACCTCTGCCTACCCCTTCGGGGATAAAAGGCGTGACGATATGTATGTGTATGTATGTGTTAATAGGGTAGTTTCCAGGGTCAAAATAATTACATTTTATTTAGTCCGTATTTTAGATCAAAAAAAATATTGGACACGTATTTTTCTTTTTTCGATTAAATAAAAAATAACAGAGATATAGCCCGTTAAAGTTACGTGTGACGTCATCTAGTGCGAAAAATGCAGCACGAAGTGACGTTATACTTACGTAACTTTAATCAGCTAAATCTTGGTCATTTTTGGTTTAATTTACAAATAAAAAATACGTATCGCTTATTTTTGAATAATCTAAAGGACGGACTTATATTTTTTTTTTGTCAACTAGCCTATTATCGCTCGCTTAATAATGTGCCCGGAAGATGGCAATAGGCTCGCCCCCTATAACATTGGGACCGAAACATAACTGGCGAAGTGTGGGTGTTTAATACACCTCTGCCTACCCCTTCGGGAATAAAAGGCGTGAAGTTATGTTATGTTGTTAAAACATATTCAGAAAACCGGTGAACACTCGCTAGAGTACGGTATCCGATTTAACTATATGGATGAGGTAGTGGTTTAATGGCTGCCTCACCTGCCACTGTGGGTTTGATTCCCGCATAGGACAAAAGTTTGTGCGACTCACAGTTTGTTCAGAGTCTGGGTGTTATTAATTGTGTCCGCCAATGATATTACAAGTAAAGGGTAGATACGTTACCTACATAGTAATCAATCCGTAGAAACGGTACACATCGATAACTCCATATTTTATTTTATTTTCGATTGACAAGATGTGACAGTTTCACTTTGACGCCCGCTCGCGACGTCATACCATAGAGATATAAGGATAGAGTGGCAGAGTGGGGCCAACTCGTGTCCGCCGGTGGGAGAGAGAACGCAACAGTTAAAGGCCCCCTGCATCTCTCTCTAACAGTACATGCACAACATCAACATTACGCAATGGCGTGTTACCTGTAACTATTATTTATATCAGTTTATTAGTAATCAATAGTTTAAAAGTAGTTTATTATTGATACACGAAGATAGTTTGAAATGACAAAAAGTTTATATATTTTTAAACTATTGATTACTGATAAACTGATATAAATAATAGTTACAGGTAGCACGGCATTGCGCAATGTTGATGTTGTGTATGTACTGTTAGAGAGAGATGCAGGAGGGCCTTTAACTGTTGCGTTCTCTCTCCCATCGGCGGACACGACACAGTATTGAGTTAATAGGTACTATTATGCCACTCTATCCTTTATATCTCTATGTGTCATACACACATAATATATGTCAGATTTGCCAATTAGCTTATGTTTAGCGTCCTGCTTTTGGTACGCCTATTTGCCTATAACGTATCTACTTCTTTTTACTTGTAACATCATTGGTGACCGCTAACTAAATGTCTCTAAAGCCCTCCTCGATACAAGATTTGTTCACAATCTGTTAGTACTTACAAACGGTTTCAATATTCGATCTATCCATGGATGTGGAGATTAGAGATACATATTTGACATATTTTGTATGGAAGCCCCATACCAAATATGTCAAATATTTTTTTATTATTTTTTTATAGGCTCACGCCTGTATTCCCCGAAGGGGTAGGCAGAAGTGTTATAATATTTCATCCACATTTCGCCATTAATTTTTAGGTTCCACGTAATAGGAGGCGAGCCTATTGCCGTTACCGAGCACATCACCAGACTCCGTGCTGCTACTAAGAATTTGGAAAAACTCCGTAACACTTTGCAGGACCCGGGAATCGAACCCGGGACCTCCAATCAGCAGTCGCAGAAGCTATCCACTGGACCACGGAGGCAGTCAAATATGTATCTAAAATCTCAAAAACTTGATAGATCGAATATTGAATTCAGCGGTTAGTAATGTAAGAAAAAGAAAAAAAGTGTAAGAATTACTTTTCCTTTTCCAAAACAAAAAAAAATCATTAAACCTCACATACTCGTAAATCTACAGGGTTCGCATAACAAACCGATTTTATTATTTCTATCCTCTTATTAAAAACTAGCACGCCTCGCGCTATGCACCGACATGGGCTGTGTAGTCCCTGACACCGAAAGGCTGTAAAGGACTATGAATATGCCGGAAGCTCAATAATGGACTGTCATCATCAGCCCTTTAAACTGTCCCACTGCTGGGCACGGGCCTCTTCTCACTATGAGAAGGGTAAGGCCATAGTCCACCACGCTGGCCAAGTGCGGCTTGGCAGACTTCACATGTCTTTCGAGAACATTATGGAGAACTCTCAGACATGCAGGTTTCCGCACGATGTTTTTCTTTCACCGTTTAATACGCTCTTAACTCCGAAAAGTCATTGGTGCGTGGATTTGAACCTGAGACCCTCTGTGTAGCAGTCTGTCGGTCTCTCCACTCAGGCATCGCTGCCTTAGTTTAATAGTGGACTGTAAAAGGATGTAAATGGCGGAAACAGCTAGTATTTTTGTGCTTAACGTACTTGTATATTCGAGTGCCGCAAATCTTCGGGCGATAGATAGTTTGGTCAATGGATTATCAATCAGATTGTCCTTAGCCTCTTCTATCATTGATGGCAACTTCGGCAATAGGCTTTCATTGAATGTTCCTTTGTGCTTTTGCAGCAGTGATGCCCCATTTATACCACTAGTTGTAACTGTAAAATAATTAAATTACTTAGGTACTTAGTACGTAAAATATTAAAGCAAATATGCATAATAATAATAAAAAAATGGGCAAGTACGAGTCGGACTCGCGCACAAAGGGTTCCGTACCATCATCTATAAAAGAAAATCACGTTTGTTGTATGTATACTTAAATATTTTTTAAGTTTCTACCTGTTTATTAAGATCTAGTAACAAATTGCTTAAAAATTACGTTTGTTGTATGGGAGCCCCCTTTATTATTTCCTTTTTTTAAATTTAATTATTTATTTTGAAAGGTAATAAACAACAAGTGTCCGTGTGGTGACGGATTAAGAATACGGATTGTCACCACCCCATATCATCCCATGGGTGTCGTAAGAGCCGACAGAGGGAGCATATTATGCAGAGAACAGCACTGTAAGAGAAGGAAAACTGGATACAAACCCTATACCAACCCGTTTGGCCAGCGTGGTATAGTAGGCCAATTCCTCCTTTCAAAGGAGAGGCCTAGTCCAGCAGTGGACTGTTAAAGGCTGATGATGATGAAACAACTACATGTTCTGTGAAAATTGTAAACTTCTACCTGTTACAGTTAGTAATTTTGAGCAAAAAATACGAAAAAAAAACACGTTTATTGTGTGGGACTGCCCCTTAATATTTTCATTTTTTATTTTTAGTATTTGTTGTTATAGCGGCAACCGAAATACATAATTTGTGAAATTTTCAGCTTTCTAGCTATCACGGTTTATGAGATACAGCCTGGTGACAGACAGACGGACAGACAGTCAGACAGACAAACAGCGGAGGCTTAGTAATAGGGTCCCGTTTTTTACCTTTTAGGTACGGAACCCTAAAAAGATCTTTAGAAGGCCTCTTTCTTACAAAAATAAAACCATTAGGTACTTTATCTGCATTTGGGCCACCGCTGCCATGTATTATAAATAAAATGAAAACACTTACATAATAGTAAAAATATCACATCTTGCATCTTAAGCAATTTTATATCAGTTTAAATTCTACTACGCTTCGGTAAAAGATACAGAACTTACATACATTCAACCATTTTATAAGTAATTATATTTTTATCGGTTCGTAATAAGTATTATGGCTCGTAATTATAGCTAGATATCGATAGCAAACTCTTTAGCCCATAATTCCGTTGTATTTATGTAACGTCAGCCTTCAAACATGCATGCACGTAAAACAACCAAGAAAACAACCACGCCAAAATTGTCATAAGAATGTATAAAAATTTAAAGAGTCCAATGCATTATTTATTTTCGATTTCCTCCAATATGCCTAGAAGCCTAATTTTTTGTCTAAATATAACCTTTCATTTTTGTTATTTACATTATAATAATTGGTCTTAAATTATTTACAACTAAAACTATACGTAAGTATTAACCCACAACTAAAATTTAAATGTTCTATTGTTCTAGATTATATTCGATGTGGTGCCAATCTAGTTTAATTCTCCCTGGGACTTTGAAGCTAGATAGCTTCTACAGTCACTGCCGCTACACCGTGCCATGCAGATCATATTAATTTCAGCAATATAACATTATTTTTCTTTTTTCAGACTGTGGGTGTCACTTCTGTGCATAAGCACAGCATTGTCAGCCCCCCAAAAGGATAGCAAGATCACATATGTGAAACGGCAAGTTGACCCAGTAGAGCCACTACCAGCAGCCAAGAATACTGCCCGAGAATCCAGGATAGAACAGTTGCCGTTAAAGGTACCAGGTACTGTAGTAGATGGCGATCAAAAAGAAACCAAGGACTCTGTCACTGAACAATCCAACCAGCCAACAAACGATCCACCAATATACAACTATTCAGACAGAATTTACTCAATTAAAACTAAACCTAAGAAGAACAATGGCACGACGAATACTACAGCACCTGTTGAAGTAGTCAATGAGACGGACAGCGTCAGCTCTGATTTAATACAGCCATCAGAAAGCGTGCAAACAGACACCCTTGCTAAGGCCGAAAATAGCACACTGAGCTACGAAACAGAGGTCACAGAAGCTGAGGTGACAGAAAAATACGAAGAAGAAATAACAGTAGCTACCACTACCATAAGTGAAGAAACTACGAAAGCTCCGACTGTGATACCAAAACTGAGCCACTACGGTAAATCTACTTCAAAATCCTTTGCCCAAAACCTGATTGCTATCTCCGGAAAGAGAAGATTTAGGTCCAGGTGCAGATGTGAGAGAATATGGAACTGTACGAAGCTTCAGATAAGTGTGCCGAGGTGTCCTGAAGAATATTTCTTGTGTTGTGCCTAAAATGTACTCAAGTATTAGTGTATTGTGACGTTTTAGTTATAAGCCCACCGAACTGTGAAGTTTTCATTTTGTGGAAAAGCGAAATATATTCAAAAATAAATTAAGTTGAACTGTAAATGGCAGGCATTTTTATGCGGATTACCATGTACAATATTTATGTGTAATTCAGACACTGTATTTAAATCCTGTATTTTCAAACATGTATTGTGTGTTATAGTACGAACGCAAAAGGGCTTCGTTTATTTAATTTTGTACATAATATTAAGGACAGCTCTTTAGTTCTGTTAGGTACCTATTTGTTAACTTAAGTGAGTGAACAGAGTCTATGGACCAATGTCTAAATAAAAAAGTCACTACTCAGTTAATTCAGTATCTGCGTGTATCCTATAAGTAATATTGTTTAAGTCCAATCGTTTAGAATAAAGGCATTATAATTTATTTTTGTTCTTGAGTCTTAGGTTAATATAACCAAATATAGTCAAATATGATCCAGAAGCTGTGCCAGAAATTAAATAGGCATAGGAATTTAATCAGTGGATACAGGCTGATTAACTCAATATACAACGTTATTTTTCGTCTATATTACTAAGAATAGCCTTGTATATTTACCCGCAGCTATTATTACAGATTAATTATGATAAGATTACTACAATGTATGAATGTACAATTAAACAATGCATGCATGTTCTTGTACTTATTATTTAATTTGGCTTTAAACTTATATTATAATTATAAAACGTATTCAAGTGCAATAAATAAAAACCTACGTGTAAATGTTAACGATTGAGGTTCTTTATTTTTTATTAAATTATTGAGTCCTCCTTCATTGCATTATTTTACCTGCTACCTACAGACTAAGTTAGTAAGTACACACATTTTACACTTTAATGTAACTAGCCTTTAATGCGCACGAAGAAAGCTTCAATAACTTCGCCCTCGGGCCTTTCTCAGGGTTTAAGCACCATCAATAATGGCAGCGACAACATACTTATCAATTTGGATTTACAAGGAATCGATTTCCAACCGATGTCAGCTTGGGAAACATATCTCGCCGCTTGGAAGAATTAATTATATGTCTTAGGTATTTTTGTGACTTGTCCAAGGCTTATGACTTTATGGTGCATTATACATTGACCAGGCAATTAAATCATTATGGTTGAATTAGTTCTGTTCTGTTCTGCATCTTCTAACATTATATTTGAGTAACAGGATTCAAAGTGTTGTTAGTGGGCCGTGTTCACCAAAACTGGCGTCAAACTGACAAAATTGGCGTCCCGCAGGGTACAATCCTCGTTCCTATTTATTTTTAGTTAATTATTACTCTGTGCGGTGATCTATTTAAAAGTACAGTGTCACCATAACATTTTTCCTTGGGAGTCGTAAGAGGCGACTAAGGATAGCAAATAGTACCTAGGTTCCGGAAGAGAAGGAAAACGCGACGTCAAACGGTATGCCAACCTGTCTGTAAATATGCTTCAAAATCAGCTAGACACCTATTGCCCCCGCAATGTTCTACGACCACCAGTGTACTAGAAAAGACTGTACGATGATTAATGATCTACTCCACCTCGCGAGGACTGTGACTGACGACTACGAGACAAACAAGTGGTATCCACAATTAAAGTTAGGAAAGACATATTGAATCTTGTAGAATCCAGTTTTTGGCCATTCAATTAGATTATAAGCTGAAGGTGTGGCCCCAACATTAGTAATTTGTCGAATATACAATGTCAATGACACATCCAGTTTCAATGATTTTGTAATTAAAGAGACCGCCGCTGCCGCTCAGCTGATCGCCGCAAGCTCGCATTCGCACCCAGGTAGGTACCTAACACACACAAGCACACGTATCTACCTACCGTGCAGTCATATTCAGCACCAGTCAACAGTTTATTCTGATTTACCTATCTACTATCTAAGTACCTAACATTTAATGAAAATAGTGCTATAAATATCATCGCACATTGTTAGAAATAATTTTAGGTAAATAAGTATACCTACTGCCTTATTTATATTAAGGAAAAATTTTGCAAATACAGATCAACAAATTTTATGTTACAAAACCAACCTCATATAGAAAGTTGATAATTTAGTATTAAGTATTTAGTACCTATTGGGTGATTCATCAATTAAATGTGGCTCAGCGAGGTATGGAGAGTGCTTTACTGAAAAATCCATTTCAGTATTAAGTGATCCGTAAGAGAATCAGAGTAATCGATATAGCCCAAAGAATATGCAATCTGAAGTAGCAGTGGGCTAGTTACGTTTGTCGCAGAATTACACTATGAAAACCCGTGAAGACCGCGTCTTGGCAAACAAAGCATATATGACGCCCTCCAGTAAAGTGAAGTGATGTAGACAGATTGGCTGGCAGCGTCTGGACACGAAGCGCCGTAAATAGAGCTCAATGGTGTGCAATTGGAGAGGCCTATGTCCAAGCAGTGGCCTACAACCGCGACAGGTCGATGGTGTATGGTGTATTGGTGATGGTGATTGTGTAGGTAAATGTTAGTTACTATCTTTTTAATAGGTATCTACCTTTATATCATATACTTCATGAAGACACCAGCTAATATACAAGAAAAAAAGGGGTTGTACTTTGTACTAGGAAGAAAGAAAAACAGTTTATTTTAGCAAATAGGAGGCCAGTCCAGCATAATGCCAGACACATGTGCTCGGCGCTGGATTTGAACTTAAGTTAATTTGTATACCACTTGGAATTAACAAGAGTGGCCATGAGTCTTTAGCCTGTTTCTTGTCAGGGAGGCTACTTCTTGAATAGGCATCGGCCCCATCTCAAGGTAAGCGGGAGCGGTGTGGTACCTACGCATTCCTCAATCCATTTGTGCATTCCTATTCAGCAGCCTCAACCTACCGGTGGGATAGTACATCCGACACAGCCAGAGAGAGATTGAGTGCAATTCGTGCAATACCATCGTGCTTCCCGAGGTACGGGAGTTGTTACCGCCAAAGTTCCTTGATTCTTGGTACTATTAGATAATTTCTAACAGAAAAACTGATTGCAGGGTTGGCGTAGTGGTTTAAGTGGCCACCTCGCCGCTAGATTCAGCGCCGAGTGTTGTGGGTTCGATCCCCACATGAGACTACACTTTGTGTAGGTACGTAATTCATAAATTGTTGTTTCAAGTCCGGGTGTTCATTGTATGTTTGTAAAGTGCCCAACAACACTGGATTAAGGCGGCACCCACTGGAGATGCGTCCCGCCGCGGTGCGCGGAGCGACGGATAACGCGCGCGGCGACCCAGGCGCAGATCTGCCTTACTTAACGGTGTAATTTGCAGAAATTCAGAATGAATTTAAAATTGTTGTTAATTACTCCGCGCAGATTGGCAGAAACTGCGCGCGGGGCGCCTTCCCGCGCATTTCCGCGTCGGCAGTGTGTTGAGCTAGGCGTAATTTCTATATAAATTGATATACTTGCATACAATGGTAAAATCTACCATCCCGCGCTACGTGACGGGGCGCGGTGCAGTGGGTGGAGCGCCTTAGTCCTAGTGCGGAAGTTGTTAAAAAAAAACAATTACTTTATGCCTGACCAGACAACCGAGCAAGAGACCTAACAATTCGAAGTCGCTTACCCTTGACTACTAGCAAAGCACAGAGGCAGTCCTCCCGGGTCAATCAGCGGGATTGACCCGTTTTTGGTTTGAGTCCACGATTCATCATCATCGCGTTATGTGGGTATTGAATTGTTAATTTTATTATCGCTTGCCCCGCCCTCAGAGAGCACATTAAATCGTCGGTCCCGGCTGTCACGCAGATCTTTGACAGTCGTTATAACTGATACCAGTCTAAATCTGGAATACCGCTATCCCTTTGGGTAGAGTTCCCAGACAGGCAGTCGTCGTGAGGAAAAACGAATATTCAGTCAAATCCAATTAGACTAGTTAGCGGACCCCGGGTTGCAACTGGGATAACGCTAGGAGGCTAGGAGAATGATGATATTTTTTGTACTTTTTGTTAAAGTTTAGTCACTAAAGTGTTAACCCACTAACTTGCGGTGAGTGTCACGTTGCCACAGTTTGAAATAAAAGTCACGCACAATTTTATACCATTTAATTCATCTTATAGAAACAAGAGTTATCACAAAATATAACATTGCGTAAAAACAGTCATTCATGTAAAGGATTGTTCACATTCAGTACACAGACGAGCACTGGCCGTAAAAAAACAGTACCATAGACAACTGAAATATAGATAAACGATATGAGTCACAGATGAGTGCATAAAAAATAAATACCTACAGCAGGAAGAGTGACAAAAAAAGAGAGACTTATCGCACATAAGCATTAAAAAGGAAGACTTAATAAGAACACATTTATATGATATTTTTGCTAACATGGTAAATGCGGTCTTCTATTTGATAAATAGGTATGTGTGTGCATGAGCGATTATTTATACTGGAGGACATTGGATTCACTCGTAAAAATTTCCTGCCTACTTTTTTCACTTCATCTGAAGTACTTATAATTTATGTTCAGCCTACTTTTATTTTGGATATTAACCTTCTTGCGCTCAAGGCTGTACGCTGTCCTATGATATCAGATCATGTGCATTTGTGTAGGTATGAAATAATGGGATTTACAACACTCATTCTCATTCAACATAATTATCTATTTCCGTTATCATAGGCATTGGCACTTTATTAATTTCTAAGAATACTCAAAACATGAACAACCCTCAGAATTATATAAACTGTTCACTAACACTAATCACTTACGACATATTATATAACTTCTAAATCATGCATTGGCTACAATATTTATTTATATAATATGTTTTAAGCACTAAATTGTTATATCCTCACATATACAGTTAAACGTTTATTTTCAATGCAATCGTTTTATATGTAGGTACGTAGAGCAGTTGCTGACTAGCGTTTAATGCGCGCGTATAAGCTCGTTTTTGGAAGCGCACGTAGGCGCGTATAGGCGCGCCTTTTGGCACACGTGCTACTCGTGCGAGCGTTGACGCGCTTCTAAGCTAGTATAAGCGCGAGCCGCGAGATACACCCCGTGTTTCGAGCGAACACGCCGAAATATGCCCGTTTACGCGAGTCCGATTTTTTGAAGCGCGTAATATAGCGCGCGTGTAAGCGCGTAGGCTGAAACGACCGCATACACGCAGAAAAATACGATAATCTGAAACGGCCCTTAGACTAGAGGATGCCCATAGCTACAACCGCAGTTTATTTTTTTATCCCGTGGAACTTTCGGGCAATCCCTTCTTATTGGTGCACCTCGATAGCGGCAGGGATAGCCTCGTGGAGATAGCAACAGACTGCCATGCAGAAGGTATCGGGTTCGAACCCACGGCGCGCACCAATGACTTGGACTTATGTGCGTATTGAATTGTTAATTATCGCTTGTCCCGTGCCTTGGAGAGCACGTTAAGCCGTCGGTCCCGGTTGTCATGAAGATCTTTGACAGTCGTTACAGGGCGTCAGTACCTTCTCAATAAACTGATACTAGTCTAAACCATGGAATATCGCTATTCCTTTGGGTTGCGGAGGTCAGACAGGCAGTCGCTCCGTGGAAAAGCTAATATTCAGCCAAATCCGGTTAGACTAGTAAGCGGACCCCAGATTGAAATTGGGAGAACGCTAAGAGGATGATGATGGTGCACCTCAAGGAACATAGGTACATGCCAAATATCAGCTTCTAGCGTCTGTGAGTTGCCTGTCAGTCAGTCAGTCACGGAAGAATTCGAGTCTCGAACTGAGTGATATAACAATTCAGTGCTGCCTATAACTAGTTATAATAAGTTTACATTTACAGCAATATAAATTTACAATTTACTTAAAATAGAGTGGTTACAATTTTCATTCGTCAATAATCATTTTATTTTAAATGCATTTAATGCCTACCTATGTAATAATTTGGACAATTTTATAAACGTTTAAATTCGATTATATTTATATGAATACGAAATTGGTTTAATTTTAGAAGTCTTAAATCGATCAGCAAGCTTAACCCCGTCCATTACACATTTGGAAATTATTAATTAATTAATTATCTCTGAATATTATTTTATATAGGGCACTTTTACGGCATTAAAAAAAGACATACATATCACATAGAAAGGAGATACATTTTGGTAATACAGTGGAAAAAGCAGAAGCAGCTAGATTCCATATTCTTTAATCATAACATAATCACAATCTTTAGTAAAGTGGAACTTAGAAAGGAATCAAAATAAAATAAAATTTTTAATTTACGATTTGTGGATTCATCCACTAATTAAATAGTTGCGCGTTTGACATAATATTAGAGCTAAAATTGAGCCTCATTGGATAATATTTTATTGTCACAAACATACTACAAGAGATTCATTTTATATAAAAGTAGAAAGTACATACAGGATAAAGGCGCTTGCACATTAGACATTAGTGGCGATAATTCGCCACTTACCGTCTCGTATGAAAGTGCCATAACATTTTCGCATCACAAGCACGATTTTACAGCGTTGAATAGTCAATAGAAATAAGGTTTCCATCAACAATTTCAGCATTAACATACACACATGGATAATGTCACTTATACATAATTTGAGTAAAACAATACGCTATCCACTATACAAGGTTATTTGTAAAACACCGTTAACCTCTCAGTACTACGTTACTAACATCATAATCAACAACTTTTGTTCTATGACTTTTTACAAAACATAATACATTTACCAAAAACAAACCTTCAAGATTTCGTTGTCCTATCTAACACATTTCAACTCGTGTATTTTGCTGTACCTACCTGCGCCCACGCCACCCGCACCCCTTGCTTTTGTTCTATCGCATAGACTTCGACAAGAACATTAACATTTAGAGCGTTCAATTTAAATATTTTTATTTTGTATGAAAATCTGATGAACTAAAATATGATGAATTTTTAAAAGTCATAGAACAAAAGTCGTTGATTATGATGTTAGTAACATAGTCCTGACAGGTTTACGGTGTTTTTCAAATAACCCTGTACTATAATTTTATTATAACAATATTTATGAAAGTCTGTCATGTTATTTTACAAAGGGTTTAACTTAGAATGCAATTTTATAGGAGCCACATAATGATTTGGAGTGGAGTAATTAAAATGCGTTAAAACTGCCTTACGCTCAGTTCGCAACGCTATTATTGACCAGCAATAATAGCACCATCGGTACAACTTTTTTGGATTTGAGATTCTGTCTGTATAATAATTTTAAACATAAAATCACTAAGCTTTTGACTACAGATTCAAAGTTAAATAAACAGACGTCAACTTCTTATAGAATAACACAGCAGTGTTGTATTTTTTATTTTATTAAAATTCTAAAGGTCCGAACATTGTATATCTTTTTAACACGGGCATTCCGGGCACAAGCTTTGCCTTTTTACAAGTGTCATGCTTTTCCTGGTCTATCTGTCGTTTTTCTACACTAAAATACTATACGAAATGTCAAAATCAACTGGTTGTTGTCAACGCCATATTATTAATAAAGAATCGTGTGCAACTAGCATTAGAATTATGTTGTTAGCAACACTGACAGCCAAAAATAATAAGTGCAAGGCATTGTGTCATCTGTGTTGCCAATCATAAAATTGAAGGGAACTATAATACTTAAATTATATTCATACAATTTTAAGACGAAACAATTATACATAACACAAATAAGAATATGTTTTAATTTGAAGCAGGAGCGTGTCGAAGCATAAAGAAATACTCATACTGCTTTTTATCTTAAAGTTAAATGTCTGCCCGATAACTACCCTTTTAAAAAGCTCCTATATATTTTTTTAAACAATGTCACAAACATTTTTTGTATTCTTGGACACGCCAATGCTTGTAAATAATAAGATTGTCACTTATAACCGCCGGGGTCATAACCTTATCTACTTACATTCTTATTTAACGATTATTAGTCTCTTTCGAAGTCAGAAAATAGCCTCAATGCCCTAATTTAAATATTTTAATTTATATTATGATTATAAAACTTGTCATCCTCTATTAGATTTGCACTATTCTAAGAATAACGCTGTGTATTCATCAGAATATGTAACTTGTCACAATTTGATTTTATTTCAGACTTTCAAAACTTATAAGAAGCATGCCAATTTTTTATACTAAACTGGTTAAAGCCTCCAATAAGATTACACAAAACTTCGCAAAGCATTAAGGCAACTTAGAACTCGTATAAGACTTAGAATGCCCTAAGAATGATATTTCTAAAGTATATTGAATAAGTGATAGGTAAGCTAAGTATAGACTGTATAATTGGAAGACTGGCTCAGTCTGCATAGAGTAGGTTCGATTCCCTTCCGCAACGTTCCTGAAATTACAAAAAGTAGACATTTGAAATTCTCTAACATTTAAGACGACGACTTTTTTACGAATTATACCTACCTACACTTAAACATGCCTCAATAATCATTCTCTTATTGGTGAAAAACGCATGAAAATCCGTTAAGTGCTTTTCGTATTTATCGCGAATAAACTTGTACTTAGTTACAAGTTGCGCAGAGTTTACTTTTACTTCTATACTAGGTATGTTGGTCGTGTGAACTTAAACGTCGCGGCCCCTCCACCATCGCTTACATACCCAAATTCTACTCTGTTACACATATCAGTAGCAGATCCGGGATTTGGACTGAACTATTTTAATTAATAAGATGTTTATTGTAGGAGAATTTTGATTTGGGGTCTATTTTGATTTGAGAGGTTTGTTTTAATTTGAGGGGTCTATTTAGATTTGGAGGATTTTTTTTTGATTTGAAAAGTCTATTTCAGATTTTAAGGCTTTTTTGCATGTTGTTTTTGGGGGGCTTGGTGCGGTTAGATTTTAAATAGGAGAATCTCATTTGTTATGGATCTAGTCCACTTTACACACTTTTTATTACACACTTTTATTAGTTAAATCTTCTTACACAAAACAAAGGAAGTGTATAAAGACGGACTTAGACCCAAAGGCCTCCTTTGCGAGTCAACTGTTGGGTTGAGGCTGTGTCTACCCTAGTATGAGCACGAGTCTATACTCGTGCTCATACTAGGGTAGACACAGCCACTTTGCGTATCTATATCGTCACTCCACCTAGCCGGAGGGCGTCCTGTAAAGTATATGTATAGTAAATTGTGTAACACCTAGTAAAGTATGTATATGATAAACGGTGTTACCTGGTGTTCGCTGATGAGGTAGACGGGCAGCGACTCGGTGCAGAACTCGCACGGTATGACGGGCTCCGAGTACGAGTCTTGTCGCGGTGGCGCCGGCGCCCTCTCGCCCCTCTCGGCCCGAGGCCGCGGCGCTCGGGGGCTCGCCGCCGCGCCCACTTCAGCTGGTGATACGGAGCGAGGTCGCAGCTGGGCCAGGTCTGGACGACAGCCCGTCTGCAATAGGTATGGTATATTCATTGAACAATGCATCTAAATTAGTCAACTTCCTTTCTTTTTTAGAGTGCATCCTGAATAACTAGGCATTAGTTAACTTTCTTTCTTTCTAGAGTGTGTCCTGAAAAACGACGCACTGCTAATGGCATATTGTCAGTAGAATGAGGCGAGTTCAAATGTGTCGAACATTTGATGCACATCATTCCGCCTACTTCATTACTTAGGACGCACACTAAGTACCATCACTGGACTATAGCACGCATTTGATAGCGTAATGCATGCGTAATGCATGGCAGGCTTAGCAATTAGCATATAACATTCTGAATGATTCTAAAAATGGATTACTATACTCCTGAATGGAATAAAAATCAAAGTCACTAGCAAAGCAATGATGTCAAAACTATAAATCAATGCAAGAGTACCACAAGGCTCGAAGCTCTGCCCTACACATAGACTTCTCTTCAACTCAATACTTAGATAATAAAATGAATATAGTTCGATGATGTATTGACCTGATGCTGCACTAGATCGCCTGCTGGTATGAGAGTGCCACAGAATTCGCACGGCAGGCGGACTTCACCGCCTTCGTCCTGCGCCGGAACCACTGGCGCGCGGTCACTGAAAGTAGTAATGAATATTATGTTACATGTAGATAATATCATGCCTAACACCAATTCCTAACCATTTGTTTTTAGAAATAGCATGGAGATAATTGAAAGGTATGAATTTGATGTTTGAATGCAGTAGAAGAAACTGCAAATACTTTGAGTTGTAAAGAATTATTTTACAGTATGCATAAAATAACGATGCAGCAATATTTGAATCTTATGCTACAAGTAAATATTACTTACTTATTATTTGATGAACTGGAATTATATGGTGCGGTCACCTGAAAAAATACACATTAAAGTAAGAATGGACAAAAGAAACTGAAAAATCTTAGGATCATAAGCAATTTCAATTTATTTGTTTTAAATTGGCATCCTAAGTACAGAAGTCGCAATGCGGCTCGAGATCTTTGCTGAGTTTTTTCTTAATTAAAATCTCTACGATTATTATTCTAAATTTGTACATTATGATTTAGGTACGGTACGGTATTAAGAAGAATACCTACGCTGTCTATAACAAGATATAAAAATAAAGATAACCTTACAATAATATGCTTATGATCAATCGGACCAATGTTTTGTCCGCCACCTAATATAATTGCATGCAAAACAAATACTACACAAAATTTACCTCATTCAACCCTCTTCTCAACTCTCTCAAACTAGACTTAATCTCACTGAATCTATCAGCACTCTTCTTCCTATCTTTATCCACGTCTTTCCTCAGCTGTAGTTCATTGAATCTCTCCATAAACTCCTGAGGAGTCATGGGCTTTAGATTCTTAAACTCTTGTTTTCTCCTCTCGTTTTCATCAGAGCCTAGCACTTGGCCTCTTGCTTCATGTTCTGGAGTTTTCCACACCCGGCCTTGCAGACGGTCCTTATAATCCACGTTGGCTTCAGGGTTTTGGAGTGCATCCATTTTGCGCAGCTTTTCTAATTTAGCTGCCGGACTCAGTACTGGAGGTAAACCTGGAAATTTGAACAATATGGTTTATATTGCTGCAGTGATAAGTGAGAGCAAAATATACAAAATTCTTGTACTACAAATAAAATAACATAAAACTTAAACGTTACGTTTGACTCTAATGGTAACCTGACTGACATTAGGTTCACTCGGGTTGATGGTGGTCAGGTGATGTCAAGGTGGTCAGGTGATGACAAGTTGGTCAGGCAGCCAAGTTGTAAGCCGTCTGTTCCTGTCGGGCCCGCTCCTCCTCTTGTTGCCGCTGCATCGCGCTGTAGTAGGGCAGGTCGTTAGACATGACACTGGACGGTTCTTACCCACAGCCAAGTTGTAAGCCGTCTGTTCCTGTCGGGCCCGCTCTTACTCTTGTTGCCGCTGCATCGCGCTGTAGTAGGGCAGGTCGTTAGACATGACACTGGACGGTTCTTACCCACAGCCAAGTTGTAAGCCGTCTGTTCCTGTCGGGCCCGCTCTTACTCTTGTTGCCGCTGCATCGCGCTGTAGTAGGGCAGGTCGTTAGACATGACACTGGACGGTTCTTACCCACAGCCAAGTTGTAAGCCGTCTGTTCCTGTCGGGCCCGCTCTTACTCTTGTTGCCGCTGCATCGCGCTGTAGTAGGGCAGGTCGTTAGACATGACACTGGACGGTTCTTACCCACAGCCAAGTTGTAAGCCGTCTGTTCCTGTCGGGCCCGCTCTTACTCTTGTTGCCGCTGCATCGCGCTGTAGTAGGGCAGGTCGTTAGACATGCCACTGGACGGTTCTTACCCACAGCCAATTTGTAAGCCGTCTGTTCCTGTCGGGCCCGCTCTTCCTCTTGTTGCCGCTGCATCGCGCTGTAGTAGGGCAGGTCGATAGACATGACACTGGACGGATCTTACCCACAGCCAAGTTGTAAGCCGTCTGTTCCTGTCGGGCCCGCTCTTCCTCTTGTTGCCGCTGCATCGCGCTGTAGTAGGGCAGGTCGATAGACATAACACTGGACGGTTCAAACTCAAACTCAAACTCAAAATCATTTATTCATTTAGGCCACAAAGTGACGCTTATGAACGTCAAAAGTTAAAGTTAATTACTAGATGATTCTACATTTACATTTACTGCCACGTTCGCAATGCAATAGGTAGAACCACGAGAAAGAACGGGCAATAAAACTCGTGGCCACTCTTTTTAACTGCCAGTATAATGGTTTTACATGTTATATTTGTAAGGAGCTGCAACTGTTTCACATTGTGAGTTATCTACTATTGCAAAAGTTAATAGTTATTGATATCATACTCAAGCAATAAATTATGTTCATTTATTAAGCCTCCCAAAGTGAATATGGTGAAACAGGAGCATCCACTTACGTCTTTTGATGTAAGCAACTCGCGAACATGACTGTTCTGATCTATGGTGGAACAGTATGTTCCGAAAAGTAATGCAGCAATTTACAATCTATTAGTTAGCAGTTCATGACCACGAGTTACCCTCACCTTACAAATCCAATAAATTATAATAAAAAGAGTAGAACAAGAATGCAAATGTAGCATAAAAAGAGAATACGGTAATTAACTACACTATAAAACTGCCTATTGACCTAATAATAAAAATAATTTGACCTAATAAAAGAATATTTATTTCCAAGCGTACTTGTCGTCAAAATACTCATTTAAACTATAATATGCCTTTAGTAAAAGATTATTTTTAACAATTGTCTGAAACGACCTTAAAGGCAAGTCTAAAATATTACTCGGTATTTTATTATAGATTCTTATACTAAGACCAATAAAAGAGCTATGCGTTTTGTGTAAACGGAAATATGGTACACATAATTTGTGCCTGTTCCTAGTATTAATATTGTGTATGTCACTATTCATTTTGTAAGAATTCATATGTAGTCGTACATGCATAACACTGGCATAAATATATTGTGATGCTACGGTAAGAATACCAATAGTTTTAAATTTTTCTTTAAGTGAGACTCTTGTCTTTAACTGGTAAATGGCCCTAACTGCTCGTTTTTGTAATATAAAAATATTTTCGATGTCAGCGGCCCTACCCCATAATAATATGCCATATGACATAATACTATGAAAATAGCTAAAATAAACCAATCTAGCCGTATCGACATAAGTCAACCTACGAACCTTCTTAATGGCATAAGCAGCTGAGCTAAGTTTCCCTGAGAGATATGTAACGTGCGCACCCCACTGTAATTTCGAATCAAGTGTTATTCCTAGAAATAATATAGATTCAGATGTTTCGAGAACATCGTCATTTAGAGCTATACTAGGACCAAGGTTTCTGACATTAGGCAGAGCAAACTTAATACATTTTGTTTTTTTGGCGTTCAGTACCAGATTGTTTACATTAAACCATTTACTTAGTTACTTGAATGAGCGCACTGTTTATTTCGTTAAAATGTTCCTTATTTCTATCTACTTTGAATATCAAAGAAGTATCGTCAGCAAACAGTACAACGTCACAAATGTTTTTCAAGTAAAAAGGTAAATCGTTTATGTAAACAAGAAACAGGAAAGGCCCTAGGATGCTGCCTTGCGGCACTCCCAAATCAACAGGTAAGCCACTGGATTTTGAGCCGTTTATTTCAACACATTGGATTCTGTCACTTAAGTATGACGTTCTTACCCACAGCCAAGTTGTAAGCCGTCTGTTCCTGTCGGGCCTGCTCTTCCTCTTGTTGCCGCTGCATCGCGCTGTAGTAGGGCAGGTCGTTAGACACTACACTGGACGGTTCTTAGCCACAGCCAAGTTGTAAGCCGTCTGTTCCTGTCGGGCCTGCTCTTCCTCTTGTTGCCGCTGCATCGCGCTGTAGTAGGGCAGGTCGTTAGACATGACACTGGACGGTTCTTACCCACAGCCAAGTTGTAAGCCGTCTGTTCCTGTCGGGCCTGCTCTTCCTCTTGTTGCCGCTGCATCGCGCTGTAGTAGGGCAGGTCGTTAGACATGACACTGGACGGTTCTTACCCACAGCCAAGTTGTAAGCCGTCTGTTCCTGTCGGGCCTGCTCTTCCTCTTGTTGCCGCTGCATCGCGCTGTAGTAGGGCAGGTCGTTAGACATGCCACTGGACGGTTCTTACCCACAGCCAAGTTGTAAGCCGTCTGTTCCTGTCGGGCCTGCTCTTCCTCTTGTTGCCGTTGCATCGCGCTGTAGTAGGGGAGGTCGTTAGACATGACACTGGACGGTTCTTACCCACAGCCAAGTTGTAAGCCGTCTGTTCCTGTCGGGCCCGCTCTTCCTCTTGTTGCCACTGCATCGCGCTGTAGTAGGGCAGGTCGATAGACATGACACTTGACGGATCTTACCCATAGCCAAGTTGTAAGCCGTCTGTTCTTGTCGGGCCCGCTCTTCCTCTTGTTGCCGCTGCATCGCGCTGTAGTAGGGCAGGTCGTTAGACATGACACTGGACGGTTCTTACCCACAGCCAAGTTGTAATCCGTCTGTTCCAGTCGGGCCCGCTCTTCCTCTTGTTGCCGCTGCATCGCGCAGTAGTAGAACAGGTCGATAGACATGACACTGGACGGATCTTACCCACAGCCAAGTTGTAAGCCGTCTGTTCCTGTCGGGCCCGCTCTTCCTCTTGTTGCCGCTGCATCGCGCTGTAGTAGGGCAGGTCGTCAGACATGACACTGGACGGTTCTTACCCACAGCCAAGTTGTAAGCCGTCTGTTCCAGTCGGGCCCGCTCTTCCTCTTGTTGCCGCTGCATCGCGCTGTAGTAGGGCAGGTCGTTAGACATGACACTGGACGGTTCTTACTCACAGCCAAGTTGTCAGCCGTCTGTTCCTGTCGGGCCCGCTCTTCCTCTTGTTGCCGCTGCATCGCGCTGTAGTAGGGCAGGTCGATAGACATGACACTGGACGGTTCTTACCCACAGCCAAGTTGTAAGCCGTCTATTCCTGTCGGGCCCGCTCTTCCTCTTGTTGCCGCTGTATTAGGGCAGGTCGATAGACATGACACTGGACGGTTCTTACCCACAGCCAAGTTGTAAGCCGTCTGTTCCTGTCGGGCCCGCTCTTCCTCTTGTTGCCGCTGCATCGCGCTGTAGTAGGGCAGGTCGATAGACATGACACTGGACGGTTCTTACCCACAGCCAAGTTGTAAGCCGTCTGTTCCTGTCGGGCCCGCTCTTACTCTTGTTGCCGCTGCGTCGCGCTGTAGTAGGGCAGGTCGATAGACATGACACTGGACGGTTCTTACCCACAGCCAAGTTGTAAGCCGGCTGTTCCTGTCGGGCCCGCTCTTCCTCTTTTTGCCGCTGCAACGCGCTGTAATAGGGCAGGTCGTTAGACATGACACTGGACGGTTCTTACCCACAGCCAAGTTGTAAGCCGGCTGTTCCTGTCGGGCCCGCTCTTCCTGTTGTTGCCGCTGCAACGCGCTGTAGTAGGGCAGGTCGTTAGACATGACACTGGACGGTTCTTACCCACAGCCAAGTTGTAAGCCGTCTGTTCCTGTCGGGCCCGCTCTTCCTCTTGTTGCCGCTGCATCGCGCTGTAGTAGGGCAGGTCGTCAGACATGACACTGGACGGTTCTTACCCACAGCCAAGTTGTAAGCCGGCTGTTCCTGTCGGGCCCGCTCTTCCTCTTGTTGCCGCTGCAACGCGCTGTAGTAGGGCAGGTCGTTAGACATGACACTGGACGGTTCTTACCCACAGCCAAGTTGTAAGCCGTCTGTTCCTGTCGGGCCCGCTCTTCCTCTTGTTGCCGCTGCATCGCGCTGTAGTAGGGCAGGTCGTCAGACATGACACTGGACGGTTCTTACCCACAGCCAAGTTGTAAGCCGGCTGTTCCTGTCGGGCCCGCTCTTCCTCTTGTTGCCGCTGCATCGCGCTGTAGTAGGGCAGGTCGTCAGACATGACACTGGACGGTTCTTACCCACAGCCAAGTTGTAAGCCGGCTGTTCCTGTCGGGCCCGCTCTTCCTCGTTGCCGCTGCAACGCGCTGTAGTAGGGCAGGTCGTTAGACATGACACTGGACGGTTTTTACCCACAGCCAAGTTGTAAGCCGTCTGTTCCTGTCGGGCCCGCTCTTCCTCTTGTTGCCGCTGCATCGCGCTGTAGTAGGGCAGGTCGTCAGACATGACACTGGACGGTTCTTACCCACAGCCAAGTTGTAAACCGGCTGTTCCTGTCGGGCCCGCTCTTCCTCTTGTTGCCGCTGCAAGGCGCTGTAGTAGGGCAGGTCGTTAGACATGACACTGGACGGTTCTTACCCACAGCCAAGTTGTAAGCCGTCTGTTCCTGTCGGGCCCGCTCTTCCTCTTGTTGCCGCTGCATCGCGCTGTAGTAGGGCAGGTCGTCAGACATGACACTGGACGGTTCTTACCCACAGCCAAGTTGTAAACCGGCTGTTCCTGTCGGGCCCGCTCTTCCTCTTGTTGCCGCTGCATCGCGCTGTAGTAGGGCAGGTCGTCAGACATGACACTGGACGGTTCTTACCCACAGCCAAGTTGTAAGCCGGCTGTTCCTGTCGGGCCCTCTCTTCCTCTTGTTGCCGCTGCATCGCGCTGTAGTAGGGCAGGTCGTCAGACATGACACTGGACGGTTCTTACCCACAGCCAAGTTGTAAGCCGTCTGTTCCTGTCGAGCCCGCTCTTCCTCTTGTTGCCGCTGCATCGCGCTGTAGTAGGGCAGGTCGCGTTTAGGTTCGGCTGTCGGCGGGGTGCGGGTGGGAGGCTTCGGTGCCGGGCGCTTCTTGACTGCACCGCGAGATATACCTCTATGAATATAACGAAGTCAATTAAAAAATATTTAGTAGTGCTCTTATTACCCAGCAGTTTCCGGCGGCTTTGGCACTCCGATCGTCCAGAAACCTGGCAATCCATTTGCAGAGTCCCTCGGGGATTCCATATGATGGAAACTTGGATAGAAGTGCCCTATGCCAGACCCTGTCAAAAGCCTATGTCGAGACTTACGGCGAGAGCTCACCTCTGCTCTCCAAAGTCAGTGCCAACCGGTCATAAAATACAGAAGATCGCCAGCTAAAAGACCATGACAGAAACTGTACTGGCGGTCGCTGATCAGCTGGTGATTCTCTAAGTACTTTAGGAGTCTAGCATTTATTATAGGAATTTAAACTTACGTGGTCATTTAAACTTATTTTAAATTGTCTTTCGGGATTTACACCACGTACCTTTGTTTGGAGTAACCGATATTTCGGCACTGTTGCAAGCGCCATGTTCACGGATGTACTGAGGGTATTGCGGGTGGATGAATGTCACGAGCAAGTATAACGGTCTACCCGCTTTCTTACTCGTTTTTTGCGTACAACACCACTGCCACTGTTTTCACTATCGCACTGTACCCGATCACGACATACTACACTCACTACGTCAGCTCGCGGTTTGACTTTTTTATTTTCACGGGTTTTATATAGACGTACCACTGGATGCCAGATGCTCGACAGTTGAAACCCATCCTCTCTATTGAAATTTCTAAACTTTTTAATTTCAATAGCTTCCCTAACCATTCGGGGTATGTAGTGGCGTTCTGTCGAAAGCACCTGAGGGTTGTGTAACTCAATCCAGTGGTCGGTACCCGAGTCTAAGAGATGTTGAGCTATGGCTGACTTGTGTGGTTCATTATTTTTGACTGCCCTTATGTGTTCCTTTATCCGGCAAGAGATGGTGCGTTTAGTCTGTCCTATATAAACAAAAACCATCTACCCCCCACCAAGAAAATTCAAATTTTCAACGCACAGTTATCAATCTATCTGATAAAACGTTGACGGATGCTGCACTCAAGATTTTAGAGAAAGGGTTGAATTTCGTACCAACACCTAGTCATGTTCCTTACGAGAAGGTGATCGGCACAGTTGAGGAGGTTATCCGACGGAATAAAATACCTTCTGAAAAGGCCGAAGTTTTGCGACAAGATGTCGCTGTCTGTTTACGTCGCGCCAAACCTCCTCAGCCTAACACGAACGTGGCTGAACGTGTCGCATTACGTGAACTCCGTGAAGATGAGAGCGTACTCGTCCTAAAAGCTGACAAAGGGAACGCGACGGTAGTTATGAACGTAAGTGAATATGACGAAAAATGCGTCAATTATTAAGTGACGTCAACACGTACAAAAAGGTAGATTATAACCCGACCGCTAGGTTGAACCGTAGTACCCAGAGGCTGATCAAGGAGTGCCAGCACGCGATCGATGAAGATACGGTGACCCATTTACTACGTCCTCGGAATGTTCTACCCCCCAAACTGTATGGTTTGCCAAAGGTTCACAAGAACAACGTACCTTTACGACCTATAGTCAGTCAGGTAGATTCACCGACTTACGAACTAGCTAAACACGGAGCTAAGGTACTGCGGCCATTGGTGGGTAAAACAACATCGTAGGTCAAAGACTCCCGACATTTTATTGAGATTCTGCGTCACAGTAACGTTAGTGATAAAGAAGTGATGGTCAGTTTTGACGTAGAATCGCTGTTCACAAATGTGCCGATAGCAGACTGCATGGAGGTAATTCGACGTAGGATCAATGAGGACCATATTGCTGTGGTATATGCCGACCTGGTACATCATTGCCTAACCACAAATTACTTTTTATACAGAAGTGAGTACTACCTACAAATTGATGGCGTAGCGATGGGCAGCCCGGTAGCTCCAGTGGTAGCCAACCTATGGATGGAACATTTCGAAATCCAAGCCATTGCTACTGCCCCATTAAGTGTAAAAATTTGGAAACGGTACGTGGACGACATTTTCTGTGTTATGGAAGGCGATGAAGAGAATGTTCATCAGTACTTGGCACATTTAAACAGCATCCACAGTAAAATGGATTTTACTTATGAAATCGAAAAGGATAGAAGAATGGCGTTCCTCGACGTTATGATTGGCGTACGAGATGACGGTTCCCTGAGCCACTCCGTATACAGGAAACCAACGCACACAGATCGCTATCTACACGCCGACTCACATCATCACCCATTTCAACTGAATTCCGTTATAACGTCGCTTACCGACCGGGCATACAGCTTGTGTGACGAGGAACATTTAGATAAGGAACTTTTACATATAAGCGACGTTCTACACAAGAACGGGTACAGTAGGCGAATCAGACCACCCAGACATACTAAGAAACACCTGGACTTCAAGGTTGAACGACACCCAGCGTACTTGCCGTACGTCAAAGGAGTGACAGATAAGGTCGCCAATATCCTTAAGAAGGTCTCAGTTAAAACTATTTTCACTCCTTTTAAGAAACTGTCGCAATATATAAGATCGCCGAAAGACAGTCTTCCCTTAGAAAAGCCAGGTGTATACAAAATTGACTGCAGCTGTGGGAGTTCCTATATAGGACAGACTAAACGCACCATCTCTTGCCGGATAAAGGAACACATAAGGGCAGTCAAAAATAATGAACCACACAAGTCAGCCATAGCTCAACATCTCTTAGACTCGGGTACCGACCACTGGATTGAGTTACACAACCCTCAGGTGCTTTCGACAGAACGCCACTACATACCCCGAATGGTTAGGGAAGCTATTGAAATTAAAAAGTTCAGAAATTTCAATAGAGAGGATGGGTTTCAACTGTCGAGTATCTGGCATCCAGTGGTACGTCTATGTAAAACCCGTGAAAATAAAAAAGTCAAACCGCGAGCTGACGTAGTGAGTGTAGTATGTCGTGATCGGGTACAGTGCGATAGTGAAAACAGTGGCAGTGGTGTTGTACGCAAAAAACGAGTAAGAAAGCGGGTAGACCGTTATACTTGCTCGTGACATTCATCCACCCGCAATACCCTCAGTACATCCGTGAACAAGCAAGCGTGTTGCAAGCGCCAACAGTGCCGAAATATCGGTTACTCCAAACAAAGGTATCTAGCATTTATTGTTCATCCATAACCGCACTGCTGTGGGCCTGTAATCTGGCAGGTCTGACCGGTTACCCTTTTTAGGAATCGTGTACTTTCAACGAAGAGGGAAGTCTTTAGAACGGAATGACGAAACCGAAAAACGAACTAACCCTTTAGTTAGGCGCTTAAGAACGGAGATCAACTCAGGGGCGCGGGTCTTCAGCACCACAGCTGGAATTTTGAGTTATTTACGTTCACCAACGGCCACTTTAGTCAAAAGTCTATACTATGTTTGAAGATTTCTCACAGCACACATTTAGACCGTAGTCGTGACGATATAAGTGTGAATTTTATCGCAGCTCTCAAACAATCGCAATCAACCATGTTTTAGATAGATAAATTGAATTTAAAAGAAAATTGAGATGACCAGTGGTGGATTTTAGGAGGGTTTCACAAAACGGTAATGGCGGCGCCAAAATCAAGTAAGGACATAGATACCGACATAGAGCGAAACATTCTAACTGGATGGGAAACTGACGAACCGGGGAATATCTTATCTCGGTTCAACAGAAACGTAGATCCGATACTGGTGATGACCAGAAATAGATGCTCAAAATCGACATACAACATACTTCTACATCAAAACACGGCTAACCAGCAGGTTGTTTAAGAAGATATCAGGCTCATAATACAGTAAATATCTACTCACAAATTCTTCTCAACTTTACTCGTAGAAGCCACATTGGTGTTAATCTGCGGCTGATCATTGGTCCTCTTCACCGGCGCTTTCACACCATTTATCGGGTTAGAGCTTCTCCAATCACTAGAACTGCCTTCACCATTGCTAGCCGAAGCACCACTCGTACTTGGCAAATACCTCATTTCAGTTTTAGGCATTTCGTTCACGTTTTTGATGAAGCCATTCGGTCTGTTCTCCAGTTTTGATGTGGTGGGTCTCGGGCCATTGGCTAAGACGTTCGTCATTTTGGCCGTCACAAGTTTTGGCACGTTTGCCCTTGGGAGCTCTTTCTTAGGGATAGGTGTTGGATCTGTAATTGTAAAACATTGCATTTGGCTTATCTTTATTCTTGCCCTTAGCTTATCTTTGCACAGCCGGTGACACTATCTATGAAGCCAGATCTTAAACCGTAACTACTAGGATAGCAATAGATAGCCCGCAAGCAAAAGCGTTCAATTATAGAACGTTCTACAAAACGTTTAAGATTCGATCTGGATCGCCAAAGATGTGCGTCGCGTTTTTGCGGTACAAAAGTTCACATGGGGCAATTTCACGTGGAACAGAGTATGTAAACTTTTAGCCAATTAGTGTTAAGGAAACGCAGAGCATCGAAATAACTAGCCAAAGTAACAGAGCGAGTCAGTATGTCTTTGATCATTAGTTTAAGTTTAATAAAGTTCGTGTCAATCAAAATGTATATCAAATTAGTTATTCCAGGACCTCAATTCACAAAATACGTATATGAGTATCTGCTATAGAATCGTATCCAAACTCAACGCTAAACTGCACCAGGACATGTGCTTACCATCGTCGAGTCGTATGAACCCGTGGTTCGAGTCTATGTGCAGCTGGCGGTACTTGATCATGACCCACTCGTGGCACTCGGGGCACTGCTCCGTGCGAACGCCGCAGTAGCTCTCGTGCGCTGGCAAGTCCCGCCGGGGTAGTTCCAACTCGCAAAACCTATACAAAGCAGCCATTTAAAGAAGCTTAAAGTATTCGAAATGAGGCCACTCGGATTTTCTAAGAATCCTGAATAATCATTGCAATGTTTTGTTACAAAATTGGTAAACACTTCGGCAAGTGGTGCCTCGTAAAGGGGCGGGGCTTGGGGAGGGAGTACTGTTCAACATTGTTAGTCAATTCTGAATAGATGGCGAACGATCGAAAACTGGCAATTATTGACATAAAGTATCATCACAGACATCATTCGTTAGTGTTTGATTTTCGTTTGTCTACATTCTCATGGCTACATTCTCTTGTCATCGGGATCCAATGACGATCTTCCATCCATAACTGGGTGTTTAGGGGTATGTAATGGAGACTGCAGATTGCCACTTATAACGTCATACATACCTGCAAGACTTGATAGTGTGTGCGCATGAGTCTCGTATGTGATCTTCCATATCTGTGCCGCATACACTCTCCCCGCACTTCTTGCATGGCACTGAAACAGAAAAGGAAGGAATAAGTACAAGCACCTTTTAATACCTAAGCGTGTTCTGAAATTCCTTTATGTGTTTGATAGCAGGTGTGATTGGAGCTAATTGGTTGATGATCGCAGGTCGCAGCAATACATATTGTGCCCTCAATATTTGAAAAGCAATACTACAGGCAGATGAGTTTATTGCAGTTGGAACTTGGTTTCAGTTACAATAATTAAAAAATACCTAACTTTTTTCTTCATAATATTTTAAATAAGTACTTATTATGGGTGCAATCAGCATCTAATCTCTTACACTATCCCTTACCAAAATTATAACATTCAACTGCAGCTTTGTAGCGAGCCAAACGTCTCCGGCTTGCCTTTGATGGCTGTTCGAAAGCGATTTTTGGCAGCACCTGTAGGATTATCAAGTCTGGGTTGTCCTGATTGGCCATTTGCTCGGGATTGGAAGTTGTAATTGTCGAACCCTTAATTACAGGTGTAATTGTCGAACCCTTAATTACAGGAATACCCGCCGAGAGGCACATGATAATGAAAACTTGTTTGTGGCAAACATGTCTGAAGTATGTGAATGTATTTGTATTTTTTCACACATACACATACATTCACATACTTCAGACATGTTTGCCCACATATGCATACCTAAGAGACTCACATTTACACAATTGTAAAACTTATAACTGGCGTACATTGTTTACAATGGCGCTATCGTGTTACACTGCAGTGCATTCGACACGGGTGTTTTATGTTCTGCACTCAGTACCGTTTCGCAGGTTTAAAAAGGGCATAAACAGCTGTAGAAAAGAAAAGGAGAAGGCATCAAGAGCATCATCGCTTCGAGAGCAAAAGAGGCCAAGGTTTTCATGTTTGAATCTATTATTTCTTTGACATCGCCCGCACTAGAATTGAATGCTGTGTCGCAGGGGGGGAGGGGCTTGACAAATATTCCAACGGACACAAAGATCACCCAGACTCGAAATACATTTTTTTGGATCATGCAAAGTGCTGTCCCCTGTGGGAATTGGAAATTTGGAACCCACAACACCTTTACTGCAGAGTTTTAAGAGTAAAGACGACTGCTTTATCCACTACGTGCAATAACATTTGCGCTATGCGTAGAAGAAACGATTCTGGGGAAATACAAAATTTTATATGGTTTGGACACGTGGAGCGAATGAGTGAAGAAAGATTGACAAATCAAATATATATGGCAGAGGTGTGTGGGCAAGCCAGTTGCGGCAGACCTCGTAAGACGTGCGTCGACCAAATTGGGGACGTCTTGAAAAACGGAAAAGTCCGACGAGCATGTATGAAAAGAGGAATGAATGTAGAGGAAGCGCGTGAGGTTTGCAAGGATGGAAGCAAGTGGCGTTCTGTTGTCTCTGCCTAACCCTACGGGAAGGCGTGAGCATATGTATGTATGCAAAATTGTATAACTACGTAGGAATTATATTGCCAAGTCTTGTACGCAATATGTGATCTTGTTAAAATGTGATCAACTTTTTTAAGTACAACGCTTCTACGACTGGGCGTATAAATAGCGACATGGCACAATACACTAAAATTACGAGTTTATCTAATAATTTGAGATGACGAATGTTCTGACACGCTCTCACGCTCGTCTCGTCATTCTCGTAGTTTGTTGAAGAAAGACGTCATTAATATAAAATGTCTTTATTACAGTTTATAAAACGGTATGATGCTGTTCAAAGCTCGACTCAGCTTTCTATCGTATCTTGGATTGGCTATGATGCACACCATCGGCGTAGCGTATCCAGAGTAAACATTTTGATAGATATTTCACGCGCCCAACGATTTTATATTACTCTGATCAATACCCCAGATTGATGAGAAGATTGATGCGATCTGGTAGCTAGGACTTACCGAATTATTTTTTAGCTTTTAGTACATAACCTTACCACATATTTTTTATTGTAATAAAACCGTTTAACATAAAAAATGTTTTCAAGTTTTTAGTTTTGTTGTTAGTTCATAGTGAGCCCTATTCTACTAATCAAGCCCTTTCATTCAATACCCATATTGAGGTATTTGTGAAAAATATGTAATCCGCCATTTTGTAGCGGCAGGCATCTTGGAATTTTCATAGTGAGCTCTATTCTACCAATCAAGCCCTTGCATTTGATAGGTACCCTTATTAAGGTTGTTGTGAAGTAATATGTGATACGCCATTTTGTATCGGCGGCCATCTTGGATTTACAATCATAAGGAATATATTATGTTGTATTGTCATCAAGACGGCGGTTCGAAGAAGTGGGCTTCTGCAAGTAATATAAATAAAACATTTGTGGCCTTATTACAAGTGGTAGTTCTACGCCGTTATTTCAACGATAGCAATCTAACAAAACAAAACCCGACATACAAATTTGCAACACCATAGAATGACAGGAAGTGGATCTAATTCAGCTTGCAGATTATGTGCGTCGCCGTCAACAGTCTTGCCTACTAACAAAGACATAGTACCTAGGTAATGAAAGGTTGTAATAAGTAAGAATAAATTACTGCCTTCCCCCCCGTGGGATCTCCACCTTATCGTGGTGGGGGGCTCAGTAACCGTGGTTTGGACACCCGCGGTGAAGCTAAGAGAGATCCCGGGAGTGGACGCTCCGCGTGGGCTTGGAGGGGCCTGCGCAGGATGCATCCAAAGTGCGGGTGCGGGGGACAGTTCAAAACTATTGCTAACAGTTACTAGGCGAATATTTAGAGGCATGTTGACATGGAGCATCGCTCTAGTGATCTACTCAGGTCTAGAACGCCTAGATCGATTGAATGAAATGTTTTGTTCTAGAAACACAAATAGACACACGTTAGTGCCAAGTGATAGGGAGCATCCTAATGAGTTTGTTGCTGTAATTATATATACTGGTAACTGCTTTGATTACTGACTGTTTAGTTTTTGATAATGGCCATGAGAAATCGGTGGATTGGCAGGCTGATCCCCCGTTGTGGGAACGATAGAAATATCGGCCTAAAAGCTTATACGGTTGATAGGCGAAAGAAACATTCGCTTGCAGGAAATACCCCGAATATCGGCAATGGGTCCGTATGTAGGTACAATCAAACAAGTCGGCGCTGGACCAATTTGAAAAACAAAATCCCTTGGCTCGCTCATAGAGTCGAGGCACACTAGAAACTGCTTTTATACGAGGGTCAATGTGGGTGTAAAGTAGTACTGGAAGCGACGATGTCTTGCTGAGCGATTCTCGCCCTTATGGTGATCTAGCGGGAAGTTGTTCGACTGTACGTGTGACATGAGCCTGCAATTTTAAGCGGGGCTGGATCTTCGCTTGTAGAGTCATACTCAATTTGTCAACCTACACTGCCCTCCAATAACTACCTACAAGTCTGTGTGGAGAATCTATAGATAATTATAACCCGCTGTTTAGTTGTTCCCTTTTTTCTTGTTCGTATATTTTTACTAGGCCACGAGTCATCACGAGAACTTTATACCAAAATAAGTAGATATGTTTGGTAACCGCGATTCAATCCATGATTCAATTTAACTACACAATAACAAGTGGCGTAGTGATTATATCAATTCGAATAAAGAGAGGTGGAATCCATTGTTACGTTTATGGTCTTCTTAAAATGATTAGCTTCTATTTAAGTGCTTATTAAAGTGGCAAATGTTCTCTGGCAGATATCACACCTAACCGACTCAACTAGCCACTGACAATAGCAAATTAACCACTTAAATATTGCGCCATTCGTGCAGACAAATATGAAAATAGCTTGCAGTTGTGCCTGACTGTCTTCTATTAAAATCACAGAGGCACTGCCACGGAAACACTGAGAAGCATCCATTTGCGTCCAAGACTTTCGGTTTGGAGCCTGGCATCGACTTTCTAGTCTAACCAGATGTGGCAGAATATTGGCTCTTCCACTGAGAACCTGCAGCTCGCACCCTCGCAACTGAAATATATTTCATGTTATGATACGAGGGTTTTTAGAGTACTGACTCACTGTTATCACTTATTGTGTTCATGCCAACGGCCACAGTTCAAACCAGGCCAACGGCTCAGCGTGCTTGCCGAAGCAAGAATAACAGTGACTTTTTGTAACCTTCAATCCATTGATAAACCAGACGGTGATGAACGCGCTTAACCTCGTAAATCACTTGCGCTAGCCACTTTGTCACCAGTTTCTTCCCATATACATCCTCTCTTTTTTCACAGAACACTCGCAGCATAGAGTAGCAGTATCGATAGGTACTAGTACATCTCATCAGCATCATTATCATTAGCCCTTTATACTGTCCCACTGCTGGGCACGGGCCTCATCGCACTATGAGAAGGTTAAGGCCATAGTCCACCACGCTGGCCAAGTGCGGATTGGCAGACTTCATATGTCTTTCGAGAACATTATGGAGAACTCTCAGACATGTAGGTTTCCTCACGATGTTTTCCTTCACTGATTAGCAAGCGATAATTAACAATTTAATACGCACCGTGGATTCGAACCCGAGACCCTCTGCGTAGCAGTCTGTCGGTCTCTCCACTCAGCTATCGCTGCTCACAGTACATCTCGTCTTCTGCATATTGTCGTTACGTATTACGAATTCCTTTGTGAGTGAAAATACTGGCAGCCTGGTCACTCAACACCTTCAACTTTTTGCTAGGAACACCATCACTTTTGGATAAAGATCCAAACCGATGAATGATCTTCCTATTCATTGTTTATCTAACGCTAAGATAAGAGATTACGACCATGAGCCAGCATAACTATTTATAACTAACTCATCTGCCACTGCATTGGAAATTAAGGATCTCGTCGGACAGACTGACAACAAAATGATCCTATATGGGCTTTATACGATCATTGCCGTCTGTCCGTTATTTTTCCATTTCGCCTTGGAGCCCGGGGTCCGCTTACTAGTCCAACCTGCAGGCCGATTCAGAATGTCACGACAAGTAATCGTACGATATGTCAAATTATTGTCCTCGTCTTTTAGCCGCATATGAGAGATATTTTAAACAAATATTCGGGTTATTTATTAATTTACTTCATACTGAATGCATAAAATTGATAGGTAATGCGATAGTTTTGACAAAAAATGAGGTAGCCCGTATGACAATTAACGGAATCGAATGTCAAATGAGATATCGAAAGATTCTGAATCGCCCCCCAGATTTGACAGAATACTATTTTAAGGTCCAGAACCCTAAAAATACCAAAACATCAGGTACTCACATAGTTTGTGCAGTTTGTCATGGTGTTCCTGTAGCTCGTGCTGCGGCACCGGTTCCTTGCAGACGGGACACACGCGGATGTTGCGCGCGCAGTGCACGCTGTGGATCGTGAAGTTCACGCACGGGATCTCGCGCTTGCTGCAAACAAATATACGTTAATATTAGCATTTTTTGTTGAAGTTTAGGTCTATATACATATGTATACAGTTATTTAGAGAACGAAGAAGTCCTTTTCCCTTCAAATATACACAAAATAAGGTTTTCTATTCTTGGGGTAGCAGGCGAGAACAGCTACTAATACTTACATAATATTATTAGGTATCATAAATCGTAATTTATCTCGATACCGAGAAACACTTTAGTTGATGTTTAGGCCTATATACATACGTAGGTATACATTTATTTAGAGAACGAAGAAGTCCTTTTCCCTTCAAATATACACAAAATTAGGTTTTCTATTCTTTGGGTAGCAAGCGAGAACAGCTACTAATAGGTACTTAACTACTTACATAACATTATTAGGTATCATAAATCGTAATTTTATCTCGATACCACGGTAATAATATCTAACAGTATTGTAACTCCATACAAACGCACGAAACTCGAGTTATACCTACGCGCCTCGAGCAGAGTACCCATTAGACTGTGCGGACTGTGCCAAGAGTACCCACAGCCGCGATCGTGCCGCAGCCCGCCTACGGCGCGTCTGGTAGGTATATAACTCACGAAGGCGGCCGAGTTACAATACTGTTAGATTATATTACCGTGTCGATACCGAGAAACACAAATAATAATTATTTCCGTACCGAAGACCGATATACTACAATGTTACAGATCGTTAAAACTCGGTTAAAACAATGTTCGTTTGTTTCAATTGACTGAGCTAGCTTGCATAATAGGAACAAGTTTATATAAATTCCATTCGTTATTATTGACTATCAATTTATTTACATACATATATACTCACGCCATTTTGGCGTTAACGGTAGAGACAACAGAACGACACTTGCTTCGATCCTTATCATATTAAGTACTAGCTTTCGCCCGCGGCTTCGCCCGCATGAAATTTTAATAAAGGGTAGCCTTTGTACTTCCCCAGATTTCAAACTATCCATATCAAATTTCATCACAAACTGATCTGCACACTCGCCGTGTAGCATACATAACAGAGAATACTTAAAATTACTTTTGTTTTCATAGTCGTCAAACTTCAGGTAAAGATTAGTATGTAGGTATATTATTAAAGTTATTGAAGAGCTTATGTATCTATTGAATAGAATAGCAGCAAAATAAAAACTGAAAGCATTACCACAATGTACATAATCAGACCGCCCCTCCGCCCCGCTGTGCGCGACAACTCATAGTAAGCGCTTTTAATGACGCTGCGCTTAGGTCAATTATATCGTTATAACTTTTAAAGTATTCGTCCAAACTACTTACTGTAAAGACAAAAGTTCATCTTCATTAAATACTGAAGGCAATAAATCTATCAAATTTGAAAACAATTTGATAACTACTCAAGAATGAGCATGGTAAAAAACATATTTTTTATGTTTTACTGTTTTATTACAATAAAAATTATGTAGTTAGGTTACGTAACAAAAGCTAAAAAGTAATTCGGTAAGTCTTATCTGCCCGATCGCACCCAACTTCTCATCAATTTGGGGTATTGATCAGACAAATATAAAATCGTTGCGCAAGTGAAATGTCTATCATAGTGTTTATTCTGGATACGCTACGCCCAAAAATGTAATTTTTTTTTTAGTTTATTTTATTTTCAAGTTTTTACTTTTGTTGTTAGTTGATACATCTCATTCTATTTTCATAGTGAGGCCTTTTCTACCAATCAAACCCTGTCATTCGATACCCATATTGACGTATTTCTGAAAAATAAGTAATCCGCCATTTTGTGGCGGTAGCCATATTGGTTTTTTCATAGTGAGGTCTATTCTACCAATCAAGCCCTTTCATTTGATACCCATATTGAGGTATTTGTGGAAAATATGTAATCAGCCATTTTGTGGCAGCAGCCATCTTGGTTTTTTTCATAGTGAGCCTATTCTACCAATCAAGGCCTTTCATTCGATACCCATATTGAGGTATTTGTGGAAAATATGTAATCAGCCATTTTGTGGCAGCAGCCATCTTGGATTTTTCATAGTGAGGTCTATTCTACCAATCAAGCCCTTTCATTCGATACCTACCCATATTGAGGTATTTGTGGAAAATATGTAATCAGCCATTTTGTGGCAGCAGCCATCTTGGATTTTTCATAGTGAGCCTATTCTACCAATCAAGCCCTTTCATTCGATACCCATATTGAGGTATTTGTGGCAAATATGTAATCCGTCATTTTGCGGCGACAGCCATCTTGGATTTTTATAGTGAGCTGTATTCTACGAATCAAGCCCTTTCATTTGATACCCATATTGAGGTATTTGTGGAAAATAAGTAATCCGCCATTTTGTGACGACCGGCGGCCATCTTGAATTTTTCATGGTGAGCTTTTTCTGATAAACAATTTCACCGTACAGTGTCTGAAGTTCAAGTAACTTTAATGGTTTAGGCTACGTACGCGATGACAGCTTTCTGAGCTCAGGATTTTTGCTGACTCAGTTGATACTTTTCCTTATGTTATGGCAACATTATACAAAATCTTTATAAATTGTAGCCTATGTGTTATTCTGATGTATAAACTATATTACTGTAAAGTTTCATCCAAATCCGTTCAGTAGTTTTTGCGTGAAAGAGTAACAAACATCCATACATACATCTTCACAAACTTTCACATTTATAATATTAATAGGATAATAGGATAGGATATCATTTTTATTACTCATTTCATACATGCTCGCCGGTTTCGGGTGCTTCGGTACTTGCCGTTTTACAAGACGTCCCTAATTTGGTCAACGAATGTCCTACGAGGTCTGTCATAACCGACTTGCCCACACACATTTGCCTTATACCTACATATACCTATGTATTTGGAATTGGATAAAATAACTTTAACTTTCTTACAAAAGTTGCGAGAGCCCTTAGGCTCCCTTAATCCAGCCCTTGCCAAAATTCCTTTCTTAAGGCCGCCATACACGCTACGGTTTACCTGTGCAGGTATACCTGCGCAGTTATAACGGAGTGTGTGTGGGAATACACCTGTGCAGTTTTATGTACATGTTTGACCTGTGCAGGTAAATCTGAATCTCTCCGGTAGACCGTAGCGTGTATTCCCGGCATTAGCAGACGCCTAAGTACAATGGCCAAACTACTTCTCTGCCAAATTTCGTCTCTATACGTCAAGCGCTTTTTTATTCTTTGGGTGCCGAGCAATAACTAAGTATGAATGAAGCGAGTGCATAATAGTTAGCTAGACGACACCAAATCATAAAAACAGTAGGTATATTTGTGTTTATTTTTTTCTGTCTGTCTTTCTATTTGTCCGGGCTAATATTAGGAATTGCAGAACTGATTTTAATGGGACTTGGACTGGAAGATAGAGGACATTGCACGGTTGCATGTTGGCTATAATTTGATTCGGGTAAGTCGCACTGTTGTCGAGATATCGAATATCGAATATAATGCGGATGAGAAGTACCCTTAACAGAAGAGCATGCATGAGAAACTTGATGGAAGTGAGTGAAGCAAGAGAGGTATGTCAGGATCGTTGCAAATGGCGTTCCGTAGTCTCTGCCTACTCCTCCGGGAAACAGGCGTGAGTCTAAGTATGTATGTATGCGGATGAAACCGCGGGCAACAGCTGGATATGTAAAAAACCGATCGAATCGAAGTGAAACATGTGCGTAACCCCGTGGTTAATCACTTTCGTTAGGTACCATAGGTCATGTATCAATTAGTTATAGTATTGCTTTATTTAAACGTCAGGTTACTATAGTAAGTATAAGCATGTCAATACTAAGGTTACCTAGCTACCTTTCATGCCGTCGTAAAATATTAAGCATTGCATGTAATTTGAACGAGGTATTTTTTATAATTATCTTATTATCTATATAACCACTTGTAGGTGCGTGATGTAGGTAGGTATGTACTTACTTCGTATTCTCTAATGCTACTGCTACACCTGCGTTAACGTTAACGTTAATGACAATGGCCAATAAAGCGTTAGTTAACGCGTTAAAAAAATCGCATTGGAAATTTGTATTTTAACGCGTTAAAACGTTGGCCACATCTCATCATATCAGCCAAACGACGTCCACTGCTGGACATAGGCCTCCCCCAAGGCTCTCAACACAGACCGGTCTTGAGCCGCACGCATCCAACCGCCTCCCGCGATCTTGACGAGATCGTCGGTCCACCTTGCGAGGGGCCTACCCCTGCTGCGTTGTCCGGTACGTGGCCGCCACTCCAGAACCTTTTTGCACCAATGGCCATCGGTTCTTCGAGCTATGTCCCCTGCTCACTGCCACTTCAGCTTGGCTATCCGGAGAGCTATGTCGGCGACTTTGGTTCTACTGCGGATCTCCTCATTCCTGATTCGATCTCGCAGGGAAACTCCAAGCATAGCTCTCTCCATCGCCCTCTGAGTGACCTTGAGCCTTCTGATAAGGCCCATAGTGAGCGACCACGTCTCTGATCCGTAAGTCATCACTGGCAACACACACTGGTCAAAGACGTTCGTCTTGAGACACTGTGGGATCGGACGAGAAGATATGTCGTAGCTTCCCAAACGCTGCCCAACCGAGTTGGATTCGACGATTGAACTCCTTCTCGAAGTTGGACCTACCTAATTGGACTACTTGTTCCAGGTAGATATACTTGTCGACAACTTCGAGCGTAGAGTTCCCAAACTGAATAGGAGCAGGTACAACATGGACGTTCGACATGATTTTCGTCTTATCCATGTTCATCTTAAGACCTACTTGTTGGGAGATTCTACAGAGGCCATTCGAGCATTGTGCCTAGGTCTTTCATGGTCTCAGCCATGACTACGATATCGTCTGCGAATCGAAGGTGAGTGATGTACCGCCGTTTATGTTAATGCCGAGTCCATTCCAGTTCAAAAGCTTGAAAACATCCTCCAGCACAGTGGTAAACTCAGGGATATGACATCCCCCTGTCTCACCCCTCGCCACATATACGTAGCGCCTAAATTAAACGCGCTTATTGACGCGTTAAGACACAGATGTAGCAGGAGCATAAAAATATAATTAGGTTTTGTCCCCACTTATAAACCAATTTAGACTATTACCTACTCGGCCTTACTAAGTTCGTATTTATACAGCTTAAAGGCCTTGCCACACGGCACGGCACAATTTTACCACTGATCAAATTTTCAATCGAGTTGGCTTTACCCGTCTACACGACACAATCAAATCACTGATTTTCATTCCGTCCACCCGATTGGTTAAAATCTGGTGGTACCGCCCACCTGATCAACTTGAGTTTGACCACTGGCGTCTACACGTCACGATTTCATCAAGTGATTTAGTCAAGTTGGACGTAAAATTGTGTCGTGTGGCAAGGCCTTAAGATAAAATTGCAACTTTAAGTACCTACATACTACAGTAAAATAATTATAATAAACACTTCAAAACGTTTCCTTTATAATGTTACATTTAATTTTAAACGATAAAGAACGTAAACAACTTACGCATTTGCAGCTCACGCCAAACAATATTATGATGTTAATAAAATTCTTCAGCAACATTTAAGATTATTTTTGTGAATCGAATAATAGCAGGCGCATTAAAGTACCAAAATGCATGTTTAATTATACCTTATATACAAAACCAAAAGAAAGGAATTATAGACCTATTTCACTCCAGAGCCATTTTACAAGTTGTTCTCGAGGGTTGTCACAAACCGTGTGACTAGAAGACTCGACGACTTCCAGCCTTCAGAGCAAGCCGGACCGTGGACCACATCCATATTGTTCGGCAGATTATACAGAAGACCATGAGTACAATCAACCGTTGATGTGTACGGCATTCGTGGACTACAAGAAAGACGACGACACGACTCCATCGAAGCCTGGGCGATTTTAGACAGCTTACACCTCGCATTTACTCGCGATAATATATTATTAGGTGTTGAGATGTTTGTAGGAAACTGCGACCATGATCGTTATGATCCAAGACAGAAAAATAAACTCCATAGAGTCGCATAGAGGAGTCCAGCAAGGGGATGTAACATCTCCTAAGCTGATCACCAACGCACTTGAGGATGTCTTCAAGATACTGGATTAGACTGAGCGGGGTATCCGTATCAACGGCGAGTACATCTCACACCTTTGGTTTGCTGGCGACATCGTCCTAATAGCAGAGACGTCGGAAGAGTTTGGTAGAATGCTGTACGACCTAAACGAAGCATGGCATATTAGTCTCGGCATGAATCAGGATAAAACGAACGTAATGTTCAAGAACATGTCGTGCCGATACCGATAGCTCGAGGTTGTGCAATAGTATGTCTACCTGGGGCAAGTAATACAGTTGGGTAGATACAACTTCGAGAAGGAAATCGACAGAAGAGTTCAGTCGGGATGGGCGGGATTCGGTAAGCTACGTCGGGTCTTCCCCACGCGCGACGCCTATTCCGCAATGTCTCAAGACAAAAGTCTTCAACCAATATGCGTTCTTCTAATAATGACATACGGTCCTAGGCGTGAATACTCACAGTCAGCTCAGCGTACCACGGAAGTTTCGGACGTAGATCGCCGCATAAGCAAGCAAAAGTAGCAATTGCCGAATGACTGACGAGCGATGGAGCAGGCAAATCTTATGGTGCAGAGCACGTATCGGCAAAGGAAGTGTAGGACCCTCGCCGACTAGGTGGTCCGACGACCTAGCCGTGTGGTTGACGGCATAGAATACAAGTTTCACCACCCCCTATCTTCCCGTGGGTGTCGTAAGAGGCGTCTAAGGGATAACACGATGCAAATACCATCTTTGCGTAGAGACGGAAAACTCGACATCAAACCCTATACGACTGCCTCGTTGGTCTCGCGGCATAGGTGTGCGCGTGGGATCGGGAGGTCCCGGGTTCGATTCCTGAGTCGGGTAGTGTTATTGGGTTTTTCTGTCACGAAATTCTCAGTAGCAGCACGGAGTCTGGAAATGTGCCCGGTAAGGCAATAGGTTCGCCCCTTATTAAGTGGGACTAAAGTATATCTAGCGAAAAGTGGGTGTAGAAATACACCTCTGCCTACCCCTTCGGGGATAAAAGGCGTGACGATATGTATGTATGCATGTACTATGTATGTATGTATGTACTATGTATGTATGTATTATGTAATGTCATTATCATACTACTAAAGTGTACATCAGCTGATGGCATCATCTGATGGTGACTATTTGTGTACCTACCTATGCAATGATCACATAGGTATGTAACAAATTTAAGTCTTCTTTGAATTTAAGAAATAACGAAATAACTTTGAAAGTACCAGTAACTACTATTAAACCTAATATTAGTTAAATAGGTAATCGTTAATGCGTTTTTAGTTTTTACGTATTATGCTGACGGTACCGGCTTGGTCTAATCCTTTTCTTTTTCTGAACGTGTTGGATGATATTTAGACCTATATTCTGATTATTTTCTCACTATCACACTTTTAGCAAGTAGGTACTAAGTAGTTATTTCATAACTTATAACGACGTGTACCAGAACTTCCTTCTAAATTTTGCAACTTTATTGCAAAAATACAGGTCAACCAGGTCAAAAGAGGTCACAGGGATCATTAACTTTATGTGTAAACAGAAATGAAAGAATAATACGGAAATAGAAATCGCGGTTACGATCCGACAAATGGTTTACATTTATTAATGTTAATCACTCGGCATTTTGCCATTTCTAGTGAACGAGATTTAAAATAATAGTAATTTTAAAGGTTTGTTAACATGAAATTGTGAAGCTTTGTGAAGTAAACAAGCGATCTCCAGACAGCTGCGATGTTCGCAATGCTCTAAATAATCTAAAAATAGCCGGCTAACGTGTGTACGCTAAAATAGATCTAATATAGTCAACATAACACGCAATTATTGTGCATTAAACTTACCAATTTGGACACAATTTCGTCTCCGCGTCTTCCATTATATATCTTTAAAAGTTAATTTACTTTAATTTCAGCCTAAATTCACTATTTTATTGGCACTTTTAACCTATACAACAAATCTAATAAAAGATTTTATTTAACGTTGTTACGGCGGTAGGTCACTAATATACTTTAACCGATTTACGTGTAATTGAACTTTATCTACAAATTTTATCTAAAAACATTTTTGCTTGAACACTTTCGGTAAATCCCACAACCACAGACTATAAAACTTATTATTACAATAAAATGGAAAACCAAAACCAACTTCACTTCGTACTTTGACAAGTTTGGCATTTATATCTAGTGATGGGATTTTAGTTTATTTGGTAAATTAAATTGTATCATAGACTCACTGTCACTCTTATGTTTTGATATCATTAGCATATCGGGGTTAGATAAAAGCATATTATGTCAAAAAATAACTAATGGCAATTAGAAATCTCCAATAACGTTGATAAACCTCGCTGCTAGTATATTAAACGAAAATTTTTGCCACTTTAAGCTCAATAAATACGTAAAACTAATTAATAACACAGAAACACACTAATACGTATTGCCAAATAGGAAGCATGAGTCCCTGTTGTACTTCGTTTACGCTCTAGTAACTATTGAATAGCGAGCTGTTGTTATTGCAGACTTATTGTGTAACTCAATCAATAGATAAATACAGTAGCCAGTTTGGAATGAAAACCTAATGATAACCTTGACCATCTACTGTTTTGTTTTTTTTGACACTAACTCCGTCTCTAGTCGGTGTTACTAATCATCATTAGCGGCTAACCGTGTTGCCTGTAGACTAGTGTAGACAAAATAGCTAATATTAATACAATAACAATTTTAAGGGCCTCAGGTGTTGTTTGCTCATTACTAATCCTGAGAAACGGATCAAATAAATATCTTCGTCTGCCCTTCCCATAGGTACCTTTCGCCGTAACGCTATGTCTACAGCGCAGTTTCGGTTTATACCCTACCAGAAACAAAAAGGGACTGACAAAAACTCTCCGAACGAATAATTTTGTTTTGTAATTAGCATTCATACTCTTTTCGTGTGTCTAAAATGTGATTTAATTTACAGTCGACTACAAAAGTCGCTCCACACTTTAAAATATTTAGTCTTTTATGAATAAAGACTCCTCGATTATGATTCCTAATTTATGTAAGTGTTCTTTGTCTAAAAACTTAGAAGATATTGAGGATAATAATTATTTGGGGCGATATAACACCATTCAAAATCACGTAAATGTAGATGGACTTACGCAGCTAACTGTACATCACATGAGTAGATAAACGGAACAGAGACACAGCTTCATACAACAGCGCGAATCGGTTGCACTACTACGAGCACGCGGCTTATGTGTGCGTGACCACTGGCCGCTTGTCGTGTACGCGGCGAGCAGTGTTGCCAGATCCAATTTTTGAAATACGGGAGGAGTATCAATAAAAATCCGGGAGATGTATTGCGACATTATGAAAATAATCGGGAGATACATTTTTCCTTAAAATTAAGTAAAACAATGTCTCTCAATAAATGTCTTATTGTGCTTTTCTATCATTTTTTCACTTCACTTCTGCTGGTTGGTTGGTTGAGTCTTCTTTTAATACGATCCATTTAAAAATACTGCATCTATCCTATAAGCTACTTATTGAACTATGCGTCTTAATTGGGCCGGATAATCAAAGCAAAAACCCAAAGAGATTGGACTATTGCAAAAACCGGTTTGTTTCGCTTTGCAATGTTGCAAAATTAGGAAACTAGAACTGTCAAAGCTTTGCTTTAGAATAATCAACTCTAATTCATTACGTTAAAGTATAGTTTGGTCTACGCATTTTACTAAGTAATGTATTTTACATTTTGTTTCGTTGCATGCAGCTTTTTCGTAAAGAAATTAAGCCACGGTTTAAGTTCTAAAAAATCGGGAGTTTTAAATGGGAATCCGGGACATCGGGAGATATTACCTAAAATCGGGAGATATCCCGGAAAATCGGGAGACCTGGCAACGCTGGCGGCGAGAGTGGAAAGAACCGGTTTACGTAGGCACAGGCAGTTGACAGTCTTACGCTCGGGCTACACTACCGGGATATGCCAACAATTATTGCCATAATTTCAACAACGCCTAGGTGTAACCGCGATTTATGGCCATAATTTTACAATGCCAATCAATATGGCATATGCCGGTAGGCAATAGCTCCGGCGGCGGTCTTTTTCGCACATCAAAGAAGATTACCGCAGTAATTATTGCGTTTGTGGCCACACTACCGTTTGTTCAGTGTGCAACACGAGTTCGACGACGACGCACGTATCTACACTATCTACCGATATGAAGTGGTCAAATGAAAAAGCGCTCGAATTTTTGGAGTTATTGCAATCCGAACCGTCTCTCTAGGATACCCGACAGAAAGCTAAAAATTTAAAAGATTCATGTTAAAATAATTGGCACTCATAAAATACCAAACAGCTGCAGCTTCATCCGCCATCTTGAAAAATGATATTTTTACCGCCTAGTTCATTGGCATTAGGCATGTCGATTCACTTGAAAAAAAATCGATCTCCGATTTGATTCGAATCGAACATACTAGAATCGATTCTCGATTAAATCAAGCATTAGGAGATCGATTTTTGCTGAATCGATTCCAAACATGAATTAATGAAGTTCAATTTTAATAGAGAGCGAGTCAATTGCCATTCACCGGGCATGAATCCAAACACCGTGCTACTACTTTGCTCGATTCGGGGATCGCATCAAACCCAGAACTTCTCAGAACGCTGAGTCGCACAAGTGATGTTTAAGCTTTAATGTCGACTTTAAGCTATAGGTAATAAATGTTTTAAAAGGATCATGGGCATTTTTGTATGAGAGCTGGGCGTAAAACCAACAGAAATAAAATGTGTTGTAATTTACTTTATTGTACTTCTATATGCCCCCTAAATACTTTTTAACCCCGATATCGACCGGGTATCACTGCAAAAAATTCCCAAAGATTGGTTAAATAAAACACACATATTTGTTACAACTTCTATACCCGCTTGCTTGCTCCGCGCCGCAACCCACGCCGGCCCCTGTGCCCGGCCACTTGAAAGCGATAACGATCAAATGCCCGCGCGTTTTTATCGCCTCGGCGCGCGGGTCGGGTTCCACACAATCGGTGCTTGTGACTCAATTTGTTTTGAAAGGTTGTCAAGTGTTATATGATTTATGTTTGTTATGAAACTAACTATACAATGTTATCTTTGTTTATTTTGATTACGACTCTGGTGTCGAGTGATGCTCGTTTGAAATTGAGATAGCGCGTTTTAGAGCTCGCTTTGTATTTATAAGTTCATACCTCAAAACTTAAAGCGGTGACATATCGTTTTTAATATTTAATTACGTTACTTATATATTAGATAATAGGATAAAAATAAAAAAGTACACTTGTTTATACATATTAATGAATTACAGGCCTCTGATTCCAAACCATTACCTGGCGCCGCGCGGCGTAATTTATGTTAAATTTGATAAGGCCATATAATGCACAAATAACAGTTTTAAACATACAAATAAATAAACAATAAATAAGTAGTCTCATATTCTTTTAAAACAAAAAGAAATCATACGGATAGCATTCACCACTTCTGAGTAATATGAACATTTCTGAAACAGTTCCCATGCTAGTAGTAAAATCACTGTTGCGCGCCAAAATCTACTTAAGGTCTCGAAAAAAGTCAAATCTTATATTTCATGCTGGAATTATTATATATACGTGTTAGTTATTGACCTCCCTTGATAAACAAAATAGATCTTAAAGAATAAAACTAAATTTAACAGAAAGAACAGCACAAATACACTCACACATTCCGCACCGACTCAACACTCAATGACAACATTGACAACAAACGTTTTTTTTTTTTAATTTGTCTATGGAGTCGAAACTCGACTGGGATTAGTATGACGGGAAATTTAACGTAGAAACGAGATACATAATACAAACTAAGCCCTAGAGCGACAGAGACGAGTATATTTCACTCTTTCGACCGCGGGAGCCATGTCATATACAGTATGACACGGGCAAAGTAGACTGAGATGCGATGTTATATGCCATATAACACGGGCAATTTAGTGTTTGAATTTTGTTATATGCCATATAACACGGGCAAGCAAGCGGATATATTGATACATTTTATTTAAATATCAATGGTTATCATCAACTATAACATCAAATAAATGTTCTGTGGGTGCAATGAAAGGCTCGTGCCATCCTAACCCTAAAAACCACAAAACTGAAACTATGTGGGCACAACTTCCTACTGTTCTTCTGCCTGTTAAGCAAGTGCAGTAATGCTCAACTATCGCATTTCTACCGATTTGGTCTCTATCGATCAAAATGTAAGTACTATATTTGCGCATGCGCAATCTGATATGCCGCGACTGTATTTTAATTCGAAGCAACCACACATAAGTTTGCAGGATATTACATCTGTTTAAATCATCTAATGAATCCTCTCTATATAATTCAATTAAATAAACACCATCGCGGACCTTTGCACTTAACATAAACAGCAGAACACAAGTTGCGAAAAGTTCAGTTATATAACAACCGTCCAATCAGAAAGCAATAACAGGTCTAGAAAGCGATGGCAGGGGTCAGAAGTCGTGAAGAAACATAAACCAATGATAGCAAAACGTGAGCCAATAACAAAATATGAATATATGAGTCTTTATTCATATTTGCTGCCCCGCGTTTTTTTGGTCGGCGCCCGAGTAAGAGAGAAGTTAGAAAGGGGTGGAATGTAGTAATTCCGTAGTTACCAACCAATAGATTGGTTTCTTTGGCCTAGCTCTGCACAACATAGTGTCGTGTTATCTCCGTTGTATTAGCGATTATTTTGGATTCTATAAAAAAATACGTTTGAATATCACTGAATATCTCTGCTCTCCGGTTGTTTGGGTGATTGCCGTCATAGTATAAAATTAAGTAATGGTCATTAGCTTTCACAAAAAATATATTTTATAGCTGTTGGTTTTACGCCCATTTTGACCGTGACCCTTTGTAATGGTAATGTCAATTTAACTAATGCTGATTCTAATGGACGTTTGTGCAATTGTGCGTAAGTCTATAGCCTAACACTAGTAAGTCAGTCATAAGCTCATAAGTGACACAGGGTTTAGTCCTAATGCGAGATTTGTGTATTTTCAATACTGAAAAAATAAAAGATTGCAATAGACTCCCCCCTATTACATTGGGACCGAAATATGACTGGGGAAGGTTGGGAGTGTAGTACACCTCTGCCTACCCCTTAAGGGATAAAGACATGAAGTTATGTATGTGAAAAATCAAAAATAAAATAAGTTGTGAGTTTATGTTGCACATTTTATGAACTAGCTAATTTATGAACTATAGTGCTTTTTCTTGAATCGGGCCGATTCGAGAGGTTTAGGAATCGATTCATCGAATCGATGCAGGGTTCCAAATCGATCTAAAAAATCGATTATTTTACTCAAAATAATCGATTCTTCGATTAATCGATTAAAGATCGACATGCCTAATTGGCATATCTCGGTAAACTCTAGTGTAACCACACGACTTCACGCAGTAATTTAACGGTAATTTATTGCCATAATTATGGCGGTAACAGCCCGGTAGACGGTAAGGTAGTGTGGCCCGAGCGTTAGGGTTATTACGACGCACGTTGTTTGTTTTGTACGTTGCAAGTTTTAATATTTTAATGTAAAAAAGTGGTGTTTTATTATTAATAATTGTTGTTTATTGTGCTGTGTGTATGAATAATACTAGATGAAATAATTAAATCATTAAAAAGATTTTAACAATGGTAACGTACAATTGGCGGCGGCGGCGATAGCCCAGTGGTGTACGTAACGGACTGCCGAGACGATGGTCTCGGGTTCGATCCCCAGTTACCCCGGGCACACACCTATGACTTTTCGAAGTTATGTGTGTATTATAATAAAAATATTAATTATCGCTCGCTTAAAAATGTGCCCGGTAGATGGCAATAGGCTCGCCCCCTATTACATTGGGACCGAAACATATCTGGCGAAGTGTGGGTGTGTAATACACCTCTGCCTACCCCTTCGGGGATAAAAGGCGTGAAGATATGTTATGTTATGTTATGTTATGTACAATTGGGTTTTTTAATTAGGTACCTATAACTCCTGATAATTTTGTCGCATTTGTTGAATTGCTCGAGCAAAAGTTTGCGAATATTTCGATCTTGAAATAAATATTGTCAATGTTGGCAACGAAATACTTCAACGACAACAGCTAAAACCACTTCAAATACTACAACAACGTTCATACCGTTGTTGTTGGCGTTGACGCTCATAGCGATCCTGCATCGCTGCGCAGGCATGACTTTTATGGTCCAATAAAAGGTTAAAGAAAGTAAATTTTTCGCTCTGTACTATTTAATTTTTTTTTAATCTGCGAATGCCGCCCAACATAGTTATAAGTGATTTAAAATGCACAAAAGGATAAAGCGGGATGACTGCAATGCACTTGTTGTCAAAGATATCAACTCAAACGTAGCATTGATGCGAAGCCAGCTGCAGCGCGAACGCTTGTCGCAAGAGCAGTTCAGCCGGCTCTACACTCGCACGTCGCGAAAAGCCACGAAAGCCTGCGACAACAGAACTGCGAAACACTTCACAAATTCACGGCGAGACGTCACACGCGAATGTCGAGTCTTCTTTTGATAAACGCGAACGCGAAGTAAAACGTCACTGGGATAGGATAGCCTAGGTAACCTAACCTAACATCAATAAGGGCCAGCGCAGACAGAACGGAGCGCAGCGGAGAGGATTTTATAAACGCACTGGAAATTAAACTTTAAAATTATTAAAATAAAGTGCATAAATGCTTGAACCTGACAAAAAATGCTCGCGCGTCCTCGAAGACACGCGGGAATTCGTTTATGCACTTTACTGTAGTAATTTTAGAGTTTATTTTCAAGTCGTTAATAAAATCCTCTCCGCTGCGCTCCGTTCTGTCTGCGCTGACCCTAATACGGCCGCTCAATCATAGCCAAATTGGAATGCTCACAAATAAGGTACAAAATAAATAAAATTACATTTTATTGTATTAATGTTTTATTTACTTACACTACAACGAAAATAATAAGCATTGTATGGGTACACAATTGAACTTAGGAACATAAGGGAAGATCTCACAATTACCCACACAATGATTACTGTTTTAAATAATAACTAGTTAATTGAATAACATTATATCACACATAGCAGTTAAACTAGAACTAAAGTACAGGTAAGGACAGTTCCGTAGTCGTGAGGAATTACCGCATCAAAAAGTTTCAACCACAGTTTACTTTTTTTTAAGGCCAATCTATTTGGATTCGCTCGAAAATCCTAATCTGTCAAAGCCTGTAATGCGTAAATAGACAATTCTATAATCTCACGAAATAAGTGTTTAAATATATTGTAATGCTAATAATACAAACCTCCAAACATACAATAAGTAGCAATGGAGACAACTTTTACTTTGTAAGCACAAACCTTGATGTAAGTAAGAAACAAGTGGCAAGAATTAAGTGTTTAGAAATAAAGAAAAATCATTTTTATCACTAAAATATAAGTATCCATTGTTACTTAAATATAGGTTTGGAGGTTTATATTATTAGCATTATAATAAGTATATTATGTGTGAATAGAAGGCCGGTATACAAGTACTAAAATGTATACAATAATATCCTCACTTACCACGGAACTTGATATCTGACGAACCACGTCAGAATAGACGGAGAGACTAGAATGATGCAAGATTGGCTATATTTTATGTTGGCACAATTTAACTGATAGGCTGCATATGCACCAAAGCTGTGCAAGGCAGTTGAGCTGTGTTTGGGACACAAAAAAGGAATCATATATAATTATGGTGGACAGACTCACAGGCCTAAATGAGTTGATAGGGGTAATAAAACGCTCATATAATATGTCCTAATCCGCCTAATATCTGCCGCAGATTTCCATAATCGAGGACTGATTCGTCTTTGGCGGTACAAACATCAACCGCAACTTGCCATCTCTGTTTACAGAATATTAAGCGAGGCCATGGACGGGCTAGTCTGGCAGGCGATCATAGTCTTCGTTTTATACATACAACGAACTACAAATGAAGTATGAAAATGCGTGAAATGATGGTCAGCTCCCGCTTCCAACATGGCTTGCGCTTTATACTAATCTTTATTACTAAACACAATAAGCTTTCTTTTCCCATGGACGAGTACCGTTTCCGTCTACTCTGACGCACATCGTCGGATAAAGTGACATTCATAAATACGCATTCAGATCGCCCACGCTGTGACGCACTGCCACAAATATTAAAAAATATACATATCATTCAGTTGTTTGCCACGTAAACATACTTTGAGACAGCGTTATAGAGTACAGTGTCATTCATGCACAGATATCTGTGGTGTCATGGCTGATATTTACAATTTGATACAAACGGTATGAAAGACGACATGGCTCAAGCACCATGTTTATTATAGTGGAAGATATTTTATATGCGTTAGGTTATTTAAAACTATCTTTAGGCTAACGTAGCGAATATAAAATATTTAAATAATATTGTGTTCTGTAAAAAAAACGTGCTAACGTTTTAGCAGAGAGACCACAATCCATTTCTATTGGACAAACGACATACAAATTCGTTACAATCTGGTGATCGCGCAAACTTTTTTTTTTATATTATATTAATAGGCGGCAAACGAGCAGACATCGCAGATCGCCTGATGGTAAGCAATAGGCTAGTTGACAAAAAAAAATTATAAGTCCGTCCTTTAGATTATTAAAAAATAAGCGATACGTATTTTTTTATTTGTAAATTAAACCAAAAATGACCAAGATATAGCTCATTAAAGTTACATATAACGTCACACCGTGCTGCATTGTTTCGCACTAGATGACGTCACACGTAACTTTAAAGGGCTATATCTTTGTTATTTTGATTTAATCGAAAAAAGAAAAAATACGTGTCCAATATTTTTTTATAATCTAAAATACGGACTAAATAAAATGTAATTATTTTGACCCTGGAAACTAGCCTATTACCGCCGCCCATGGACACAAGCAACACCACAGGAGTCACAAGTGCGTTGTCGCCCCTTGGGTTGGGAAAAAGGGATAGGATAAAGAGTGGGATGAGGGAGAATGAATAAGGGATAGGGCCGCCGGCACTCTCACTCACCGAACGAAACGCAACAGTTTACGTACATTACTTCGATTTTCTGAGAAAGGGTAGTACTTCCCCGGTCGAGCCGGCCCATTCATGCTGAAATCAGCAAGGCTCTACTACCGTATGAAACTATACCTTTGATAGTCTCATAATCTTGCTCACCAGTACGCAGTACCAGTTACGCAAAGTAAAATTATTAGGCTTTACTGGACTTCAACCACGTTGCCTTTCAACCATACTCCTAATTATCTTTTTATACTAATTTCATTGACACTGCGGCGATATTAAATCTAATAAACTTGTGCACGTTAAATTTCCTTAAAGTAATTTTTATTTTGAATTTATAATATTCTTTCATTGACATTCAAAATCCAGCATTATATGTCCGTTACATAAATACATATGTATAAGAATACTACATACAGGTCGACCACAAAAAGCCAATACCCAATTTTCTGATTGCTTTTTCAGCAGATTTTTTTATGTGTGAACTATCGCTTGATCTGGGATTTATTGATAGTTACAGACAATGAAGAGAACGAATGTTTGCAATGCTATAGACAATTATTTTTTGTAGGACTATACAATGCCAAGCCCACCTCTATCTACACTAATGTCTGCTTTCTATATTCCAAAAAGTCGTTAGAATTCCCATCGGCAAGAACGCATCTAGATTTATTTGTTAGGAACACAATTTTTATTAGATAGACAGCTTCTAGTGAGACGAATTATAGAAAAACTCGACTAGGAATCGCAGCCCACAAGAATATTTAAAACATAAGTTAGTGTTGCCTATAGAAACCCCGGTACAGTGTTGCCTATAAAACCTACATACAGTGTTACAAGTTTTTGGAATATAAACTGTAGACATTAGAAGCATCACAATACTTTCCTAGTGCATCCAAAATACTATATTACAAACTATATCAATACTAGTCTGCCCGAGTCACTTAACATACTCACTCAGTTATTTTCCATCACAAGATCAAACAACGCGTTTCACATTGAGCTGGTATAAGGCCATTGTTTATATAAGTATAAAATGAAAACTTCGTTTGTTGTTATACTGCTTGTATAAAACTACACGGCTCTGTAAGTTATACCACGTTATTTAGCAATTCGTTTCGGACGCAACTTGCAGACTGCAGACGGGAAGCAGCTATTGAGACATTCAAGACACATTATAGCTTACATAAGGAACAAAACGAAAACTGTAAAATGCCTTACATGTTCATAATTGCAATCATGTCGTAAACATAAAAAAGCCACTTCATATACACAATTATACAGGCCGTATAGCTTTATATCAGACCTACATTACCAGATATTTGAACTCAGCTAGCTTACTCTGTCTACATTATAAGATAATAATTAACACAGCAGTATTAAACACACACACATGTTTATGCATTGAATGGCTAGCACTCCCTAAAAAACTGACATCCATATTCCATACAGACAAGGTTTTATTCCAAGGCTTGGGACTCACTAACACTTTTATATATTACATAGCATATCTATGTATACCTATGCCTAAAGGTTACGCAGGAGAATACAATGTATGTAATAATTGCTTATGTACCTTCTGCGCAACCCATTCCAATGTGCAGCTAAAATTGTTTCATCAAATAGCTTGGTAGGACTGCCCAATACTCCTTATAACACTCAACTTTGTGTATAAGTGTTAAGAGCGGCGTGCTAGAAACCTTTACAGGTTTGCGAAGGATTTTCACCACTATGGTTCATTCTAGTTAGGAAAATAGAGGCGCTGCTAGAGACTACTCGACGCCGAATAACAATACAATATAGTTGACTAACGGTTGTTCCAAATTCAAATTAAATTCCCATCCCCATATTTAATCTATCCTTAGATTTAGCTACTAAAGATACACAAATTTTAAGATTATTATATTTATGAGATTGAAAAGAGTTTCTTCCAGATTCTTCTCATACACCCTCTATCCCCGAATCTGGATGGATAGAGAAAGATTTTTTGTTTTTTGACGTTCATAAGTGTTGCCATGTAACCTTATATGATAAATTAATTTGAATATACACATATTTGACATATTTTGAATGGAGCTTACATCAAATATGTTATATGTATTTCTAGTAGCCAAATTCATGGATAGATCAAATATTGGGACCGGCCGTAAGTTGGATTACCGAAGATCGCTCATATGTAATACCAAAAGATAATTAACCTATCTTTTCATATCGACATACTAACGAAATAATATATCATACTGCTTCTTTGGATATTCACAATATTCTGTGATAGAGAATACTTTCCAAGGCATTGAACCCTTAGAATGTCGTATATATACGTATTTGCGTGGTTATATCACTAATTTAAATTGTCTTTCGGGCTATATACCACGTATCCTTAATAACCGATATTTCGGTACTGTTGCAAGCGCCACGTTCATAGATATACGCTTGCAACATTTTCAAAGTATCGGTTGCTCGATACAAAAGTAAGCAGTATAATTATATCGCGAAAGACAATATAAAACTTGCAAGTCACTGCACTGATCCAAAGTATGTACTAGGTTTGTAAACATATTGCTACGCTTGTAAAGGGCGGCAAGTCTTTAAGAACATAATTATAAATGTATACCATCATAATGTACCTACACTTAGTATTGTAATAAATTATTTCATTTGGTAGTATCTCGAACGATATAGTAGAGTCGTATCTACCATTCAGGATATATAGTAGTCTTGTGTTTCCTCCAAGTCCGTAGTAGAACGAACGCCTGTTTGTCTCCTAGTACTGTCCCCGTTGAAAGCCGAGTCCGACCCCTCGCATGGTGTGTGTCGTGGCCCGGGCTACTTCGTACTGCGCCTGCATCGCTTGGAACAGATCCTCTTGCTTCTTGATAGGATCCGCTGCTTTATCTGGTTCGTTGTTTACAGCGGCTGTGGTGAGAATAGAGAAGTTTACTTTCATAATTGTGATGACATTAAAATATATTTTATTAGAATTCTTTGCTAACATTATTGTAAATTTAAAATATAGAGTTTGTTTAGCTGCCCTGTTCTCTTGGACTATTAATGAGGCGCGTGAGCTGTAGTTATAACCAAACAACTCGGGACAAAATTATGAAAATAACCGAAACTTATTCTAAACTTTGTTTATAAGTAACATCTTCCTCACATTGGGCGGGCGCGGAGCGTGTGCCTGGTGTTCACTCTCACGTACAAAGCGGACGCCGAACGCATGCTCGCATAATCTTAATATACAAAATCCTTGCGTTACTGACTGACTGACAGACGCTACAGCCGAAACTATTGGGCGCAGGAAGCTGAAATTTGACATGTATGTTCCTTGGGGTCCGTAGGGGTGCACTAAGAAGGGATTTCCCGAAATACCCACGGGATCGGCCAAAACGGATAATTTTTTTAAAAATGCAGGCCTAGCTGCTGGCGTCCTCTAGTCAGTAATATTTATTTGCATTTCACGTGTGAACTTAGATGTAACTTATGAGCTAGTCTTGTAGTACGTGTGGTACAGACCCGAGTCCTTGATGCCCATGAGCCTCATGAACTTGGACACCTGCTTGCCGTCGGAGTCCTGCGCGAACCGCGTGCCACTCCATTTGGCTGCCTCTTCAGCCTCCGTTTTGTTCTTGTTAGCCCACAGGAGCTTGCGTTTTTGTACCTACGGAATAAAAGGCAAATAAGAGGAATTTTACCTTTATTTTCAATATATCAAATATTAATGGATGACGAAAGACCGAAAAAAAAAATAAGGCAAGTGTGGGACAGTACGAAAGGGATGACCTAGGCGGACGTTCTCTGACCATTGGAGACATCCTAGAAACAGGACGAGTCAGAAGTTCCCTAAACAGAAGAGCATGCATGAGGAATTTTATCGAAGTGAATGAAGCAAGGGAGATATGTCAGGATCGTTGCAAATGCCGGTCCGTAGTCTCTGCCTACTCCTCCGGGAAACAGGCGTCTGTATGAATATAAGAGCCAGCGCTCATGTAGCGGAGCGCAGCGCATGCGAGCGTAGTCGCTTCGAGCCGTTCAACAATGTTCATTATTTAAATTGATTATGGACATTATTTTAATGACGACAATGATCAGTTTTGCAACTTTTGCAGATATAGTCGAGGGTCCGGCGACCGAAAGATTTGCGCGCAGAGACGCGTGCACATGGTCGCATAGTCGCTTCAATGCTCTCGGGAATTACACACATACATATCGTCACGCCTCCTATCCCCGAAGGGGTAGGCAGAGGTGTATTTCTACACCCACTTTTCGCCAGATATACTTTAGTCCCACGTAATAAGGGGCGAGCCTATTGCCGTACCTGGCACATTTCCAGACTCCGTGCTGCTACTGAGAATTTCGTGACAGAAAAACCCAATAACACTGCCCGACCCAGGAATCGAGCCCGGGACCTCCCGATCCCACGCGCACATTTATGCCGCGAGACCGACGAGGCAGTCCTATAGGGTTTGATGTCGAGTTTTCCGTCTCTACGGAAAGATGGTATTTGCATCGTGTTATCCCTTAGTCGCCTCTTACGACACCCACGGGAAGATAGGGGGTGGTGACACTTGTATTCTATGCCGTCAACCACACGGCTCTCGGGAATTTTGCTGTGTTAATTTATTTCGATAATAGTTTGCCCATTTTGTATCCACTGCGGGTATGAATTATGAATATAGGCTTTTTCACACAGTGACTTCTGAACTTCTGATTTCCGCAGCTTAAAGGGATAGCGATATGTCATGGTTTTAAACTAGACTGTAGGCTGCATTTTCACCAGAGATGTGCAAGGGAAATGTGTCGTGCGAGGATGTCTAGCTGTGCTGTGAAAATATGTGGGGGTTTCCACCAAAGCTGTGCGAGGAAAATGTGTCGTACGAGGATGTGTAGCGGATCTGTGAATGATGTGTGGTGCGAGGATGCGTTGGGAAGCTGTGAAATGTGTCGGGTGCGGTGTAGTGGGAGCGGTGTGACGTGAACGCCTGCCTGCCTGCAAACCTCGCAACACATTCTTCGCACACATCCCTCGCTTGTTTTGTATGCGTAAAAATCTAGCTCCGCTGAGTCGTTTCCACCAGAACTCTTCTGACCGAGGCGAGGTAAATGAAGCGGTTCTATTGGTTTTTATTACAAATACATTACTCGTTATGCATCCTCGTACATCTCTGGTGAAAATCCAGCTTTAGTTTGAGGTATTGACTTCCTATTACGACTGCCAAAGATCTTCCATAACAGCCGGGACCGACGACTTACCACTGAATTCAATATTCAATCTATCCATGAATTTGGAGATTTCAAATGACAATTCAAAATATGTCAAATGTCTATCTCAAACGTAGACAGAGAATCCTATAGACTCCGACAAAGCGTGTCGCAGAAAGAGACAAACATAGTACGTCACTCTATATTCAGGGTTACCGCGTAAGGCAAAAATTACCCCTATTTATTGATACAATAAAAAATAATATGTAGTCCGAAAGGTAACACTGCCTTATTGATTTTATCGGCATAGGATAGATATGAGATACGGGGATGATACTATTATGCCGTCAAACGCAATCTAATTTGGTAGTATCCTCAGTCAAAAATAAATTATCTCGACTTTACAAAACAATAAAATATTTAAATACAATCCCACTTTCATTCATTATTTTGATGATATACTTAATTTTCGAATTGTTATAACTAATTTACATAAAATAAGTAGGTATGCTATTTGACGCAAAAATGTGATGACGTCATAATTATGTTGCTATTTCAATGCAAAATTCATAGAAAAGTATCGTTTTTGACATTTCGTTGTCGGTAGATAAACTGCCATTTCATAGGTGGTTATATGTATGTAATTACGTCTTGGATTTGTGAGCAAATAATACCTACAACATATTTATTTATGATTTATTTTTATATATATTTGATTGTACACATTGTTGTCCTTTGCATAAAACAAGCTTCATATGAAGCTTTCTAATTCTTTGCTTGCGTTCAAATCCTTTTATTGCGTGATGTATACGCAGTTCAAAAAAGTGCATGGCAATGGCCATTTTAAGTAAAACTTTATGGTTGCCAATAAATGGTTGACTTTCAAAATAATCCAACATAAATACATCCTGGCATAGTTTGAAAGTCGTGAAAATAAGTTTTTTTTGGCAAAGAATGATATTCGAGTCAGGTTTCGAAACGCGTCGCCCGAATTTGAGGGTATTGGTTGTGTAGGGGGCTTAAGGGAGTTAGTGTTAACCCCCTAAAATTAATTTCGGCTGCCGGAGTTGCGTCTAAATATTTTTAAACAATTTCCAAGAATTCTTAATTCAAATATGCCAAACGGAACGTAATTTTAGGTTTTATGTGAAAGTAACTAAATAGGTTGTGTTAGGCTCTCTTTTGACCCTTAACCCGAAAATAGGAGCCCTGGGAAGCAGGGCTTCGTGAACCTCAGTTTATTAAACTAGTTTGAAGAATGTGGAAGTTGGCAGTGCCATACACACCGATGTTTGGAGATATTATTTTTTTTCAGAGGACACCAAGTAGGTATTTCCGGCAAGTGAAAATGGTGAAGGGGGGTTCCGAGACCTCCTCCCCTCCCCCCACAATCACTCACAACCCCTAGAAATGGCAACGTATTTCGAAACCTTTACCTGATATTCCTTCATTAGAATAGACCATGAATATTCTTTCTGTCAACATACATACTTTGATAACGTCACGGAAAGGATAAATATTTATCTTTTTTAAATATAAGCCTTTATCTTTTTTAAAATATAAGACCTCAATAAATCCTCATGTTCAGGAAAACTGAAACAAGCCATTCAAACTTTGAAATACTTTTTTAATAGGCACTGCAAATCTCAAAAGAATATTACCCTATTTTTAATTACCCTCAAAAGAGGGTAATTATTTGAAGAAAAGTTGGCAGCACCAAAGATTTAATTTATTTAATTATTTAGAATTTGTTTTTCTTATTTTAGTGCTTTTGAAATAGTTAACAACACAATATAGCTCGAATTACTTTATTTTAGCACGTAAAAACCGTATTTATTATGGCGACAATAGCTGCCTACACGTTAGCTGTCAAATTTTGTTTAGCTAACTAGTTAGCATACCTACAAAAAAGTGGCACGCTCGGTGAAACAAAAAATCTTATCATGCTGTTTCATTTCTTTACATTACATCGGCATAAGTTGCTCTTTTTCCTGTGTGAGAGTGAGAAAAATATCACTTAGTCTATAGGATTCTCTGTCTACGATCTCAAATGTCTAAATTCATGTATAGATCGAAAATTGGAACCGGCCGTTACCTGGTCCCAATATGCGATCTATCTTATGGATTTGGAAATTAAAGATACATATAAATGATAATCTTTATACAAAATATCCAAATCCCTGTATCTTCTTCGTGTTAATAGTTTCAGCTATATGAGACCTGCATAATATTTGGTCACTCTTATTGCGTTAGGAGTGGCCTCCCAATGTGAATGTGGTGAGCTGGAGCAGACAATGGACCACTTGCTGATATGCCCTTCTTAGCCGAGCACTTGCACTGTGTCAGAGCTCCGGGAGGCCACTCCTGATCCCTGGATAGATGTGATTTAGTTAGTTAGTCAGTGTGTTACGTACCTGGTCGAGAATCTTGGTAGCGTTAACAGCACTAGGGTTGTAGTATGAGGGCAGGTGTGAGGGTGGTTGCGGCGCGTGCGGCGCGTCGTGTGCGGCGGCGCGCAGCTGCTGCGCCGTCGCCATGGAGCCGTCCGGCGTCTTGATCTGCAGACCTGCGCAACAACATCATGTGTAAACAAACGACCTTCTAATATATTTAAACTGCATCCAATAAATACCAACCAATATAAAAATGAAAGACCGGTTTTTGCTTACTGATAATAAATGAGCTTACTCACATAGTTATGATTAAACAATATCAAAAAGTTTATTTTAGATAATAAATTAATAAGAGAAAAAGTAAGAAATTAAAATAGTGTGGTATACCTATTATTATGCACACGGCTACTCATCAAACTAGATACTTTAACATTTGTAAAGTTGCGTACCGTTTGGCGTTGGAAATAAATATCTAAATGGTACTGCAACTGTCAAGCTTGATTTGTAGCCATGTGTACTACACACTTAAATTACTGTAATCAATGTACTGACCCATTTTCTCCATGACCTCGAGCTTCTTATTGACCTTGTAGGAGGAAGGCCTGTAGTCGCCCTGTGGCGAGCGGCGCTCTGAGCCAGAGGCGTGCGGCGGGTACTGCGCCCCGCGGGACCGGGAGCGGGAGCGGGAGCGGCGCTCGTGGCGGTGACCTGACCTGGGAATACAAGGATAATATATTTATTGATTAATCTGCTCTCATTAGCTAAACATTTCCGGGTATTCTGTATACATACAATTCTAGCATTACTGAATGCCTGACAGACAAGCTACAGCGAAAACTATTAGGCGCATGTATATTCCTCGGGTCCATAGCAGTGGCGATTCGTTCAAAGGAGCGCTGGAGCAGTGAACTCCCAAAATTATAAAATATAATTATGTATACAACTCATATAAACTTTTTCTATAAACATACTCAATATATTAATACACGCATCTATTCTCTTTTCTATAATAAACTTTTTCTATAAATATACTTAATATTTTAATACACGCATCTATTCTCTTTTCTATAATACATATCCACAAATAAGTATTTGACTACTAAGCTGTTTATCATAATTTTGTCAACACTCTTGAAACGTACCTACATAGGTATTTTTGCTAAGAGGAGCGCTCATAACAGCGCTCTTGGTTGACGAAAGCTTAGTACAACGCTTAATACTGAAATGTAATGAGTGCGAAAGAGAGAGCGTTCTATGCGCTGGGCGCGTGAGACAAAAGATTTGTATGAGAAATAAGCCAAATACGGAGCGGCGCTCCTGGCTAATTTGACGAGGTGCGCATGCGCGAATATATTACCCGACTAAATGATATGACCATTTGCCACGAAGAAAAATTAAAACGTGTGCGCCGTTTTTGTTTAATAGTGTTTTGCCGGTATCATTTGAATGTAAACAAAAGCAAAACATTTATCTGCAAGTGCGTTGGTAATTGGAAAAGGATTGGTGTTTAAAATATATGTAGTTAATTGTATGTGTGATTATGTGTATATGTTTAAGAAAGACAGTTAAATTGTGTAACTAATATGGAATATAACAGCGTAAACTTTATAAAAACTGTGAAAAAACTTAAACAACCGACCAATATGATAAAACGCTTTGGTTTTGTGGTTGCGAAAATGCGAAGGAAGTAAGAAGCTGTTTTGTTTTCCGTCTATTTTGTTTAGTGGCGCCGGAGTTGCTACTCCGTGGACGGTTCGGTTAGGTATCGATGATTTAGCTGAGCACATCTTACTATTAATTGTAAAAGCATTCACAAAATAAATGGTAAGCAGTTTCACCTATTTTTTTTGTGAACACCCAATATAATATTTCACGAGCCGCCTCTGGTCCATAGAGGTGCACTAAGAACGAATTGCCTGGTATTCTCCTGGGACCAGGCAGAAACGATTTTATTAGAAAAATATGCGAACGTACGTTAGCTGCGGGCATCCTCTGATGACGGATAAGGATACAAAATGTCAACACCCCATTTAATTCCATGAGTGTCATGCAAGACGAAACAATACATACTAATCATAATAAATATCTTTGTGAAGCCACGGAAAATTGACATCAAACCCTATGTCAATCAGCCTGGCCAGCGTGGTATAGTAGGCCAAATCCAACTACCGACTCACTATTTTATTGTGACTTAGGAGAGGCCAACGTCCAGCACGAGATTACAAAAAATGCTGATGATGATTCGTGACTGCCTCCGTGATCCAGTGGATAGCGAGGTCTCGGGTTCGATTACCGGATCGGACAAGAGTGTTACTAAATTTTGCCTAATAAATTCTCAGACTCTGGCAATGTGCCCGGTAACGAGGAGGCACTCAATTACCCCTATTACGTGGGACCTAAAATATATGAGACAAAATGTGGGTAAGATTACACCTCTGCCTACCCCAGCACTTTTTATTATTGCTGAAGTTATCCTAGTATGGACACTAGTCTCTCGCAAAGATTTATCAGTATCACATTTGTTATGTTATTCTTCGGATCTTCTGAAATGGGACTATCGTTTTTGACCGCGTGCACATTCGACACGCTAGCTCGTCATTAAATCAAAAACTGTCGAGGTACAAAATATCTTACAAAATATATCTTTAGGTACAATATAACGTCTTTATGAAAAGCTATCATCTGTTGATAAATCTCGTTGGGGCCTGCTAGATAGACTCAAACTAGCTCTTGCCCATGTAACGTAATACTACACGTATTGCGTTATAATATCTCGCAGGCGCTTAACGCCAGCTTAGCCGTTCGCAATATTACCAAATATGGTCATGTTCACTAGCCAAAGGCAGTTGTGAGTCATAGGCCTATATCTATATAAGATGGGTGCGCGATCTAAGTCGAGCACTTGCCCTACACACCGTCTCGCTGATGGTTGTAGTAACTACAACTACAATCCTACTTCTCTTTCTACTGTCCCGCTGGGGTTCACCCTACGAGCTCACTGCACCTGACGATCTTCCTACGGGCTACGTTCTTCCTACGGGCTACAAGCCACGAGCTGCTGGCGCCGTGCCGCTACTAGCCAGCTGCCACCCAAGCCTCCGTTCCTGCCTACGAGCTCCTACAGCCAGGCCACGGACGCCTGAGCCTGACCGCTCGGCCCACATCGGCTGCACCGCCTGAGACCCTGCTCAGCCTGAACCTCGACCACAGAGCTGCCTGCGTAGCGCACCTTGGCCAGCTCATCGGCGACCTTACGAGCAGCTACCCTGCGAGCCGAGGAGAGCAGCAGGAGTCTACACTCCAGCCCTCAGGCCAGTGCTTACCTAGTTCGGTCATACTGTATGTAAGCGGTAGTGAGACATAATAAAGAACCGGTTCAGCCTAGCAGTGTTTCTCTCGAACCCCGACATCCTACCCGAGATCCCCCGTCTCACCCATTTGCCCAAAAGTCGGGCGAGGCCTCGTTGTGCTGTTACACAGCGGTGCCCTATTCCTGGCGTTCACATCTTTCGCTTTCCATTTTTGATATGGTTTAGCCTTTTACGGGAGCGATTGCCGTCTGATAGTTAAAAAAAAAAACAACATGGATAAGAAAAATTCCTACCATTGTTGAGCAGTTTGGAGAGAAAAGAGTAAATATCTAACATATATTATAGTTACCTTTTCTCCTCGGAGCGCCTGTTGTTCCTGTCTCTGTCACGTTCACGGTCCCTGTCTCGGTCGCGGCGATCGCGGTCTACGAACCTGAAAGCAACAATGCACCTTGTAGTATCATCATCGGCCCTGTATATAAACTGCCCCACTGCTGGACATGAGCCTCTTCTCACTATGAGAAGGGTTAGACCATAGTCCACCACACTGGACAAGTGCGGGTTGGCAGACTTCACATGTCTTTCGAGAACATTATGACGAACTCTCGGACATGCAGGTTTCCTCATGATGTTTTACTTTACTGTTTAGCAAGCGATAATTACCAATTAATACGCACATAACTTCGAAAAGTCAGTGGTGCGCGCCGTGGATTCGAACCCGAAGCCCTCTGCGTAGCAAGCCGTCGGTCTCTCCACTAGGGTATCGCTGCTTCCTTGCAATATAGTAGCTAACAAAACAAAGGTTCTCGTGGAATTTCGCGTGTCACAGATGTGTGGGACAGTCGAACAGTGTCTCGCTGTGGTGCCGTATTCATTCCATGGATTTCGTAACTTAAGAGGCGACTAGGGAACATATACGAAGCAAATAACTAGTATATTTCGAAGACCCATCCCCTATTCCTTCTCCCTCACCCTACTCATTCTCATATCCCCTTTTTTAACCCAAGGCGCGGCAATGCAGTGGTGACCCCTCTGGTGTTGCCCGTGGGCGTCCATGGGCGGCGGTAATTGTTTACCATCAAACATTCCGCCTTCTCGTTTACCGCCTATTACATAAAAATAGGTACTCTATAGTACTGGGTTTGAAGCGTACATCAAACAAAACGAGGTCTGAAACAAAACTGAAAGCCTATATTCCATTTGGTTAGGTACTTAACTAAAGGTAAACAATCTTGATGTGTCTTTTTTATCTAAAATGTGTTTAAAATCACAATGCTGCTAAAGATCAAGGTAAATACAACAATAATGATTACTAAATCAATTGAACCATTATTTTAAGCAGTAGTTTATTTGTTTAACATGTGATAATATAAAAAGTCACATCAAGTTTGTTTACCTTTAGTTAAGTACCTAACCAAATGGAGTATAGATGTCTTGGTACACTAGTTGTAGAGCTTTTTAGCCTTCCCGAAACGAGGCCTAAAAGGGTTAAAGGCTGTTTTGGCTCACTAATGTTAGGTAGGTTGCCCGTGTGGTGACGGATTAAGAATACGGAATGTCACCACCCCATATCATCCCATGGGTGTCGTAAGAGCCGACAGAAGGAGCATATTACGTACAGAACAACACTGTAAGAGAAGGACAACTTGATACAAACCCTATACCAACCCGTTTGGCCAGCATGGTATAGTAGGCCAATTCCTCCTTTTAAAGGAGAGGCCTAGTCCAGCAGTGGACTGTTAAAGGCTGATGATGATGAATGTTAGGTAAGATTACCTGGGCGACACGGCGTCCCTGGCGTCCTGTGACCGCTTGTCTGCAGAGGGGGGCGGCGGCTCGTTGCCGAAGGGCTTGAGGTCCATGAGCGCGGGTGGCCGCTCGTCCGGTCGCTCGCCCAGCAGACCGCGACGCGCCTCCACACGGTCACGCTCCGGTCTGACAACGACAATTATTATGAATATACTGCTTCCGTGCTCCCGTGGATAACATATCCGTCTGCTACTCAGGGGATCCCGGGGTTCGATTCTCGTGTCGGCCAGAAGTGTTAGTGGGTGTTTCCGAATTCTCAGTAGCAGCACGAAGTCTGGTAAAGTGCCCGAAACGGCAATAGTCTCGCCCCTATTATCTACTAATTCATAACATGCCGAACCCTAATAAAACCGAATGTAGGTTTAATATTACAACTCTGCCTAGCCATTCCCGGCATGAAGCTATAAAAAATAATATACATATACTGCTGTTTTCAGTGGCAGATTCAAAATTATGTTTTGGAGCGTTCATTTTGTTTGGGGGCTTAAATCTTGACAAGGAAAGTTTTATAAAGGGTAGAAAAATCATTTGTATATTTGTATGAAAACAGACTCTGGATCTGCCACTGGCTTGTTTCCTACAAAAACCTGCTGCAGCCGTGACTTTTTTTACCTACCAATAACATCAATCATAAACACAAATTATAAAAATAAAGTTCTTCAACGCATACGTCTGTCTTTCTCGACCCTAGTGTAGGTGAGTTTTCGACCTAAAATACCTTGGTGGGTAACCTCAGATGCATTTAAGAGGCTTGAGCCCCCATATGCTTTAAAACGGCAGAACATAAAATTACAACTGAACAGCTCCAATTACCTGGTGTATCGGTCATCTCTCCTTCGATCAGAGCGGTCCCTATCAGACCGATCCCTGTCTGACCGTTCTCTATCTGATCGTTCTCTGTCTGCCCGGTCCCTGTCGGCACGGGATCGCGGCGGTGACTCCCGCCGTCGGTCCTTGCGCTCCAACTCGCGGTCCCTACCGCGGTCCCGGTCTCTTTCACGCTCGCGGCTGTCATCTGTAGACAATAAAACATCTTTAAGAAAGTCTTTACATGGCAACATGGGACAAAGAGAACATTCAAAATGGTTGATCACACTCGATTGAATTCCCTGTCCCAGACTGAGTAATAAAGACCGGCGGTCTAATAAGGCAGATCTTTTGTTTTGATTCTTAATTCATACTATGATGGGCTGACAGAGAAAAACCTAGCGGGCGTTATTACAAAGGAAGAATTCAAAATAGTTCTAAGTTTAGTTTTATCCCTAATCATGTTATTTATCCTAAATAGACAAACGCAAAATTCTTCTAATAGAATTCCTTGAACGCCCTTGGTTTAGGCAAGGACTATTATGCCAATTATGTAATAATGTAAATTATGTAATAATGTATATTTTTAATATTTTATTCTGAAGGCTAACATATTATAAATGGTCATTATTTATATCCTGAAGGATAACACAGAAATGTAAAATTTTTGCGACTGGGCTCAAATCTGTCACAAGAACAGTCAACAGACATTGCCACCTCGTGCGGTGTACCACGGATAAAATACTTATTGCCAGTTTCTACTTTGAAAGTGTCACCTGTATAGATAGCAGACGGCTAGTCTTCTGTTTATGACTTCGAGTGCTAAAAGCATGAACATATGCAACTATTTTAATACATACAAGGTAGTAGAGCCTTGCTGATTTCAGCATGAATGGGCCGGCTTGACCGGGGAAGTACTACCCTCTCACAGAAAATCGACGTAAAGTAACAGTATACCTAAACTGTTGCGTTTCGTTCGGTGAGTGAGAGTGCCGAAGGCCCTATTCTCTATTCCTTCTCCCTCATCCCACTCCTCATCCTATCCCTTTTCCCAACCCCAAGGGGCGGCAACGCACTTGTGACTCCTATGGTGTTGCTTGTGTTCATGGGCGGCGGTAATTGCTTATCATCAGGCGATCCGTCTGCTCGTTTGCCGCCTATTACCATTAAAAAAAACAAATCAAGCTCTCTAAATACCTGACCACTGTAATATGGTGTAATCGACATTCCTGTGATTATAAGCGTTGTGTTTTTTTAAAAGCGAGAGTGTGAAAATCATTGTTTTGTATTGAATGTGTGTAAATGAATGGCGGTTACAACAATTATGTATAAATAACATAGCATGCTGTGTGTAACCTTGGAATACATGCGCATGGCTACTAGACCATTAACCATGCCAGTGTAGCAGGTACTAACCATTGTTACGTAAATTACATGAGTAATAACAAGCCATAACTTTTTTGTATGTGAGTCACGCTTGTTACATCAAAAATGGATCGGCTCGACTGGTGCAGTGCCACTTTTTACGAAAGATTGAAGTGAAATGACGGTATAGCCACTCAATAGAGCTTCCGTTCGGTGAGTAAGAAGACCAAGCCCATTATCCCTTTCTTCTATAGGACAAGTCAACAAGGAAAAGGAAAGAAAGGAAACTTGCAAAACTAAAATAGCTTCGTCTTTTTGTGTCTCTAGATAGAGTTCGCAACATTCAAGAGATCCAGGATGATACATTGACGTATTACCCCGCGTTTTCACCAAGGTATAATACATGTATTTAACAAGTTTTTGACAATGTTTTCTTTTCTCATATACATGTATAAAACATGTTGTATACAAAACTACACACATGTATAAAACTTGTTGTACCTTATACAAAACTTGTATGTAACTTGTTGTAGACATGTATACAAAACTTGTATGTAACTTGTTGTAGACATGTATACAAAACTTGTATGAAACTTGTTGGTTGAAAACTTGTAGTTGTCTGCATGTTTATGATCTCATGTTTTTGTCGTAGCTAAACTTGTAGAATTCGAGACAAATTCAAGCAGTAGTTTTATATTTTAAAAGAAAGAACCTGACTTCGTTTTTAATTTATTTTCTTCGCTATTAAACTGGTTCTTGAGGTTCGTTATATTTTATCAACATCTTTAACACTGCCTCCGTGGTCCAGTCGATAGCGTATGTGACTGCTAAATAGAGGCCCCGAGTTCGATTCTCGGGTCGGGCAAAAGTATTACCTACTGGGTTTTTCCGAATTCTCAGTGGCAGCACGGAGTCTGATAATGTGCCCGGTACGGCAATAGGCTCCCCCCCCCCCCCCCTTATTACGTGGCGACCTTAAAATTCATGGCGAAATGTGGGTGTAATATTACACCTCTGCCTACCCCTTCAGGGATACAGGCGTGAGTCTATAAATAAAAAATAAAAAACATTAATGTACATTTGCGAAGCAATTGCTGCCAATGCGTCTTTTTTCTTCTGACGATCTTTATATATTTTATTTTTCACATTCCTCAGGCATTCTTGTACCTGCAAAAGCTCAATGAGTTCTAAAGTTTGTTTTTTGACCACTCCGTTCTTCTTCTTATTTCGTTTTCACGAAGTAAAAAGCGCGGTTCGTCCGGTATGTTAAAACTTTTTTTTTCTTAATTTTTTTTAAATACAACTCCCGCATTAGGACTAAATCCTGTGTCGCGGGGGACTTTACAAACATACAACATACGGGCACAATTTATGGATCACACAAAGTTTTGTCTCGTGTGGGAATCGAATCCACAACGCTCAGCGCAATGTCAAGCGATGAGGCGGCCGCTTAAACCACTATACGCCAACCGTGCAGTAAAAAAAAAATTTTTTCCAACAAGCATGGATAAAGTTTAAAACTTGTTTAATACTTGTATAATACAGAAATTGCAATAAAATAAACAATACTTGTTTAAAACACGACTGTATTTTGTAGGTGAGAACGCTATCAATGTATAAGACATGTTTTAAACTGTAACAGACTTCAGTGTAAACGCAAATGTGTTTTATACTTGTATAGATACTTGTTGGCTACACAGTGTGAACGAAAGAATGTTTGAGACATGTTCAATACATGTATAAAACAAATAATTATGTTGTCTACAAGTTTTGTATAAAACATGTATTGGACATGTTTCTTGGTGAAAACGAGGGGTTAAGACAACGATTAGCCGTTTACCGTAGGCAACATTGATTGCAATCAAATCATTTTTTTTTTAATACCTACTTTAAGTAATAGTTAGTAGCTTCATATATTTGAAAGTGTCTCACGCATTGAATTTGCTAGCATGGAATCGGTATCGATTCTCGAGAACTGAATTAAAAAGTGGCGTACGTCCTACTTATTAGGTAGGACTTTAGTTGCCCCGTGAAAAAAATGGACACTACAATTTAACCTTTTCACCGCCCAGCCATACTAAACGCGATGTGTCGCTGTACGCCAACGTATAAATGTATAACAATTATATAGTACGAAAGCAGGGATGGCGGTAACGTCATATCGATAATGAAAAAAACAATGTGTAAATTTAAATTGTTACTCAAATTTACAATTAAAAATACACACTCTTACATAATGATGGTAATTTGTTTTATTTCATGAGCATTTATAGTAAGAAAAATGGGTATCCATTATCGGAGACAAAGATACATGCATAGACTTGCTAGAGATAATAATATAATAGGCACAACACTATTCATTTCAAAACGTAGTCATTTTACTTCATGTCAAGTCGTTGGCGTTCGTAGCACGACAAATTTTATAAGAAATAGGGTTGTCTATTGTTTTCTTTCTGTGTATAGATTATTGTTAGTCTATACTAAAAACGCTTGAATTTTTTTAGTTTAATTTTGAAATCTAACATGAAGTCTGTCAGAAATATTGTTTGAAGTGATCCACAAGTGGCAAAATAAGTGTAGTTTCGGAAAGGGATGGTAAATGACTTTTTAATACTGATGTGCTAAATCTTTTCAGCTTATTTTTTATTCAATGCAAATGAAAAACTGGCTAGTTTGATTAAGGATATACGAATACCTAAATTCATGAAAAAGTTATTAAACTTAGCTATACAAAATTCCAGTCAGTGCCAGTATCAAATCAAAATCAGAAACATTACACTCCTTTTTTTGGGCAGTCGTTGAAAAAGATAAAGGTGCGCGCGTCGCCCGGCACTATGACACAATGACCTTGACACCTATGCGCTTACGACGTCACAGGTTTACTTCTATTGGAGTTGTCGGCGCTAGTGACACTGGCATCTTGCCATTACGTAGAGATGGGTGTAGCAATATCGAAAACCCTCGGTACATTTAATTAATTTTAATAAAGTGATTTGATACGTGCATAAATTTTAAAACGTATTATGTAATACGTTATTTACTGACCGGAATTACTTTTTAATCACAGAATTTAAGAACGATTGAATGGAAAAAGACAAATAAATATAAAAGATTCTAATGAAAGCAACTTTCGCGTCACATCACTGGCCTACTTGATATGAAGTCGTTGGCGTGCGGGACATAAAAATATTTGAGGCCTTTTATGTTTTTATCCATTTTAACACAGAAAAAAGCCTGTTTTGCCTGAGAAAATAATAAATAGGGCTTCATTCGTGTCCATCTACACAATAACAAAAGAAACAAAAGTGTTTATGTATAGTAAATGTATTTTTTTTTATAGTGAACTTCTATAGAAGTCGTGGCGTGGACGGCACGAAAATCCTGAACTTTTATAGAAGTTGTTGGCGGTGAAAAGGTTAAACCCTTGAGTTATCAAAGAAGCATAATATCCCCAGTCTACGCTATATTTTTTATTTATAGACTCACGCCTTTATCCCCGAAGGGGTAGGCAGAGGTGTAATATTACACCCACATTTCGCCAGGTTTTTTTTTAGGTCCCACGTAATAGGGGGCGAGCCTATTGCCGTACCGGGCACATTACCAGACTCCGAGCTGCTACTGAGAATTTCCTAACGGAAAAACCCAATACCACTTTGCCCGAGCCGGGAATCGAACCCGAGACCTCTCAATCCCACGCGCACATTTATGCCGCGAGACCAACGAGGGAGTTGTTCTAAGAAATATGCTATAAGTTCTAAGAAATTGTTATGCATGTACAGAAAAGTGTTTGATAATAAAATACATGTATGGGCAGTTAACTAAAGTTTAGGTCGGTCTTCTGACAGTTCAGAGAGAGTTCTGACAGTTCATGGCAACAGTTGAGTCTCGAACAATGAAACCACACTATCTACTATACACTGAATTTATTATAAACACCAAAGTATTTTCTTCTCAATTTCACTAAGAATTCTAAACTTACAATTTCACTTCCCTTTACCATGAATCAAGCACAAGCGCGAGGTGTAAACTCTTGGACGATTTGACACCGAATGCTCGTTGACTTCGTTGAGCCGAGAGAAAACATCAAGATTGTGAAGCGCACAAAATTGTCAAAACTACCGTCGTGCAACAATACGCTATCTGGCGGCGGCAAATGACAACACTTTATATTCGTTTCATATCCATACGAAATCCGAATCCGATTGTATTTATTGTTTGTCGCAAGTATTTAAAAAGCGCTCTCATGAGTTATTCAACAAAAATTTACCACATTCTCAAAGATTTGACATTTTGGGAGTTGGACATTTTGAGAATTAGACATTTTGGGAATTGGACGTTTTGAGAATTGGACATTTTGGGCTTTGGACATTTAGACACCGTTGGACATTTTGAGAATTGGACATTTTGCCCCTGAAAGACTTCCATTAACCGGAACTATGAAAGGGGCGCACCATTGTTGTGTCGCGGTGGGGCCACAGAGGAAGAGGAGATGCGGTGTTGCGTTGCCGTCCTCCCTATCCTCTGCAGCCGCTGGGTGTTTTGGCGGCGGAGCCTTCACAAAACGCCTTTGGCGGCGGGCCAAAGGGGTTTTGTTCGGGGCCCGCCTGTCCATCTGGCGGGCCAATACCCGTCGAGGGGTAGCGAGGAATGCTTCAGCGATACCCGACCCTCCGACACACGGGCACATGAGGAACATGGGTTGGTTTTTAGTCAGTAAGAGTCTGACAGTCCCTTTCGCCCTTCCCCCAGGGCGGAGGGACTCCATGAGGATTTTCCAACCCAACAACAAAAAAAAACAAAAAAAAATGGCAGTCTATGTATGTACCTATGTATGTTCCACCACAGCTCTAGCTTGAGTATTTCTGTACTTATCCTTTTATATATGAATGAAATGATTAATATTTGAATGAGCTATTTTCTTGTTTCGTCCTTTTTTGACGTAGTCGTGTTATAGTCTTAAAACTTAATTTTTTATAATAAGTATTGTAGATAGATACATACTTGAGCCCCCTCTCCGGTCATGCCTGGGCGGCTGTGGCGGTGGCGAAGGCTCTGCCGGCGGCAGCTCGGGCTCCGACTCCGCCCCCTGCGAGTCCTGCGACAATAAACGCACCACTTACACCACCATCACACATCTCACTCTCATGATCTTCTCACCACCTGTGTCAAGAATGAAATGTTGTAGGACCAAGACTTAGGACTTTGTCAAACAGAACGCATTCTTAGCGAGCGTCAAGGCGCGAACCCAACACCGCGCTATACCGCCGAATTATATTGTAGGTACTACAACGGTATCATCCTGCCCAACAGAGCCCCAGCGTTAACAGTACGCAACGCTGGCGTTTCTGTTTGACACACCGTACCGTCACAGTACAACACAGTTCTAAGCTATAGCGCGGCCAGGTTAGCGGCTTGATATGCGCTAAGTACGCGTTCTGTTTGACGAAGCCTTTACGGCCCGTTCAGCAGCGGCGGGCGCCATAGATTTCGATGTACATGTCGCGCCCTACCCCGCCGTGGCCGATGTCGCGTCAGAGAAGAGCGCGCGCCGTACATTAAAATCGCTGGAGCCCGCCACGGCTGTTCCTGGATGGGCAGTTACGGCCCGGCCACGGCGCACAGCGGCGGCGGCCACGGCGCACAGCGGCGGCGGCAGCGGCGAGCGTTTTCGATGTACATCACGCGCTTTACTCCGCCGCCGCGGCCGATGTCGCGTTAAGCTGCGCGTCAACCGGATCGGAATCGGAGCGTACGGAGCGGACGGAGCGTCGTCATTTACAAAATGCCGATGGGGTGCGTCCACTGCATTCGGATTCAGCATCGGCAATTTAGGTATTTTTAAAGTAGGAGGATAGTGACGAGTATATTGTTGTAGATTAATTTTCGGAGAATATTAGATATACATTTGATGAATATCATAAATAATGAATATCATAGATTTTTGGGTACATTCATATGACTCTACTAAAGTAATTACCTAAAACATCGTCGTTCATCGTGAATAAGTATTTTTGCCTACAGTTTAACGTCGCAAACACGTCAGAACTTGAAATGCTCGGAATCCGAATGATGCGTTCGCTGCGGATGACGTCATCAGCACAAATACCGGTCTCAGGCGCAGAAATGCCGATCCAGTGCACGCAGTTTCATAGAAATTAATACAAAGCAACAAATCCTTCCGCTCCGTACGCTCCGATTCCGATCCTGTGGACGCACAGCTATAGAGTAAACGCGCCATGTACATCGAAAACGCTCGCCGCTGCCGCCGCCGCTGTGCGCCGTGGCCGGGCCGTTACATTGCCTATATAAGCTAATCCATCCTTGTACTTTACTAATAATAGAAAGATAGATTTTCTCATATGATCTTAGTGTTGGCTGAATGTGTTGCAATATGTACCTATGTAAACTTTGGAATGAAGCAAAAGAAAAAAAAATGTTATGAATCATTCTTCCGGTCTGTATGAAGTGTATTATTCTATAAATTTTATATAGTAGACAGCTTGTCCATAACTCCAATTTTCTGCATATCTACTTTATGAGGTAACAGATGTTAACAATTTAATTACTTCGCTTCAAACTCACAATTATTAAGACATTAATAATGTCCTGAGAAAGCAAGAAGCAACTACATAATATATAGTAACTTACAATATAAATTTTAATACTATTCAATCATCAAACTATTCTATGAATAGGCTGTGACAACAGCTATTCATAGCCAATTTTCCTTATAGATTCTATTACAACCTGTAATAGAAATTGATAATTGACCATAAATATTGCACTTATAATTAAATTACAATTACCTTCCACCATCAGACAGCTGTCCTGGTCTTATAAATGTTAAAAAAAAGAACATTTGTTTTTTTATGAAACCAGTACCATAATGTTCTATCTGAATAAATCCTGTTTTACATTTGAAAACAATAACAAATTACGAAAAAGATGGCTATTTATAACCTACAAGTTAAATACAGATTCAGATTACAAGAGGTGTTCAACTTATTGCTGTTCAAAATTAAAATTATTTGACTTAAAATATATGGGAAATAGATGTATGTATTTCTTTAACTTAAAGAAAATAATATGGTATTGTATTGTAAGTGTGGTCATACGAATGTGCTACCATAATTCAATATAACTTACAGGCAAAAAATGTCTTTGTTTTCATAAGAAAATCATATTTATGCAACCATATCATACCACTTAATGTGTTATCATGCTGATAACATGTAGGTAGGTATAAATAAAAAATTGCTGAATAATAGTTTTTCAGACCACTGTCTCATTAAATGTTTTTACATAATCATTTGAAATGAAATATGTCATTATTATGTCTGAAATAGAGCCTCCTTCATTCTAATCATATTCTGTTTGATTCTTAAATTCAATAGAAAATAAATAGTATACTAATGGGAATATTAGAATAATCATACATTTTTGGTACCTGCCCGCCAAATATCAGTGATATATATGTATATAATGTATTATATTATAATGAGTGAATACCTTATGAAAATAGAATAAATAAATTATGAATTACAAGTTTATATGAGGATAAGATGTTGTTATTTTACAGCTAAGTACTTACGTGGGTCTGTAGCTAAGGGGCGCAGATTGCACGGACTCGGATGGACATCTTCAAGCCTCAGCGCGTACTCAAGGGGTATTTGACTTTTGTTTTGTGTCAATTTACAAATGGGTAACATATAAAATAATAAAAGTGTTAATATCATCGTTGAAAACAGCTTTATGCATAAGTTGCTTTTTTATTCAACAATATTTAAATGAAGTGTAAAAATTATCAGTAACTAATATTGATATTGCTAAATATTGCAGCTATTTTAGATATATGGATACAGGCTTAAAAGGCCTAGATGTCAGATGAATATACTACAAACATGTAATATCTAGTGTTTATAACTTTATAAAGACTGCAGAGTCAATACAATGGCTGGCAATGGGCCACTGTGTTCAGTCAGTTACCAATTAAGCTGGTTGAACATGACTGCAGTACATACAAGTAATGTTTGTTGATAAACAAAACTGAAAGTTACCTCGCTCATGTCCATATTGACGTCATCGTAGTTGGTATCGTCGTCGCGACGCCGGAGCCCGCCGCTACCTCCAGCGCCCACCTATAATATCATTCTATTGTCAAGCAGAGAATGCAGATTAATATCCAGGATTCTCAAATGCTTATCATTAACAAATTATTGGTAATGTTATATATGTAAGATGAAATTAAAACACCACGATTTTCTCAAGGACGCCAGAACTTACCAATGGTTGATGGCTCCCATATCGTTCAGATTCATTTTCGTCATCACTGCCGTACCCGACAAGAGAATCCATTACTATTCTTCTATCCTCGACTCAGTGCTTTCGAAAAAGATACTGAATATAATTATAGTTGTATTTTGTAGCAGATTTAATTAAAAAATGCAGAGAATTGAGAGAAATATGAATTTGACGTAATTGTAATTAAATTTATTACCACAGAGTCCACAGCAGTGTTGCCAACTCTGATTTTCAAAAATACGTAGATCGGAGTTAAAAAGTACGTAGAATCTACGTACTTTTAATTATATCTAAGATAAAGAGAGTAAAAAAATTGGTTGCCTGTAAAGTCGGTATACGGGCGAAAGTTTTACGTGACAACGACTTTGAGTGGTAAAATAATTTTAATGTGAATATTCATTCGTATAGTAGGAAGAAGGATGAAAGACGCGTGCCTTTCACTTTTTATGTCTGTCTCTCTCGCTCTTAGGCGGGACGCGTGCCTCTCACTCGCTCTCATTGTGAGCGCATAACGTGAGCGGAGCGTAACGCAGTTTCTTGAAGTGTCACCCGGCAAACCAATTTATAAGACGTTGTCACGTCAAAATGAGTAAAACAAGTGTTTCCAACGTCGATCCGAATGTGTAAGCAAATATTAATAATATTTGCTTAGTAGACCAATATAAGTCAATAATATTATATTATTGACTTATATTGGTCGAAATGTTTTTAGTTTGTACTTGTTAAACTAATTCGGTAGGAATAAACATGGACCGAAATATCACATTGGTCCATTTTTACGTGGAGTTTGTGTTTAATAATGCTTCCTTCTTAGTAAAATCTCATTATTTTGCTAATTTGGTTATCTGTTGCAAAATACTTAGATTCTGGGCCTGAAGTACGTAGGGACGCGGGAAGGGTCCGAAATACGTAGATCTACGTAAAAAGATGTAGAGTTGGCAACGCTGGTCCACAGTCCACACAGATTCAATATTGTTTAAAGTCTATGGTTTAAAAATATAATATTTACGAAAAAAACTATTAGAGCTACGCATTAGTCGAGTGCGTCGATATGTAAAACTTATATAAGACAAATTTCCTCTAATCTCAGAACAACTGTAACAGAACTTTTACAGTCTCCGATCACGGAAAAAGCCTGATCCAAGATAGTATATATGAAATTGATTTAAACTCTTAAGTAGGTATATTGCTGAACTTAAAAAGTGATGCTAAAAATTAATAAACATACTTTTTACCATTTATTAATGAGATCAAGTTTAGTAAAATAAAGGACTCACTGTAAATAAAAATAGGTGTTGCCGAACTGCCCCGCGCCGCGTCGTTTTGTTGAGTTGTGAATTTACGGAAGGTCTTATTATTTCTGGCTTCACTTGTAGAATTGCTGCATCTTTACTTGGCCATAGCTTAATGTGAAAATTTTCTGAATAGATTTTTCAAAAAGTTAGTTTTAGTACAGGTTTAAACTTATTTTGACCTTTGCCGCCTTATTACAAAACATGGACTAAATCTAAATCAAGGTTTAGTACTAAACTTCCCTGCGTAAAATTGATTGTACACACGGCTACTCGTCAAGCTATACACTTTGACCTTTGTACCGTTCTTATGGCGTAGGGAATATCCATCAAAATCGTACTGCAACTGTTTAGCTTGACTTGGCGCCGTGTGTACTCGCTCTATAGACACATTTTTGGAAAACTATTGTCACTCAAATGCGTTAGAACAAATGACGAATAAAAATAAATAACTAATTTTGTCAAAAAGTCTTTTAAAACAATCTCCATCAAGGTCTAAGCCTGGTATCATATTTAGACCTTGTTTTGTAATAAGGCCCTAGAGTCCTACTTATTACCAATAATTTCCCGTAGTAAGACAAATAGTTGAATGGTGTTTAGTCGATTAATTAGTATCAGTATTTGTAGCCGATTTTAATCTACATCTCTATGGCAGCGACCAAACCTATCTGCCAACTGCCAATAAACAACCACAAACAGTTTGTCGCTGACTTTCCGACTGTGAGCCGATTGATTGAGCTGTTTATTTGTGAATAAATTACTGCAGTAAATACATGGCGTTCGCTTTGTTCTTACAATACGCTACGTGGTTATCGACAAATGTCTTTGCTGGGAGCAGTTGTCGAAACATTTGATGCCTATCTCGTATGATCTGCAGCGAACCGCAAGCCATTAAAGCAAAGTGTAATTAACTCAGAGTGCTGATTTTAATGCGCATGATCTATATAGCCGTCTGATTTGCTTTGTTTGTGAAAATGGGTATTCATACGATACAATTTATTGCTGAAATACAAAAGAGACCTTGTTTATGGAATAACAACTTAGAAAATTACAGTAGCAATAAGTTAGCAAAGCAACAGGCATGGGACGAGGTTGCGCAGATTATGTTCCCAAACTGGACAAATATGGATGCAACTTTTAAAACAGAAAAGCGTAAGTATTTTAAAGTTATGTATTTATTTAGCGAGAAAACGAACTACTACTTGCACTTTCTATGAAATGCGTCAGCGCGTCGTGTTTCGGGCAAGCGACTGGTGTGATAATTATACGAGAATGGAATGCATTTGATCCAGACGGGTGATAAAAGAGAAGTTGTAGCGCGTTTCAGCTAAGTATATAATATATTATGTGGATATATTCAAGTATATTTGACGACAAAGTGCGCAGACAAACAACGGCTGACATATTGTATGCTCAAACCATCAGCGCAATATTCGTGCAAATTTATTTTAGTGAAGTTTTATATTTTTATGTCTAACGCTTACCGTATTAGTATTGAACTAATGACTATAGGAAACTGTACCTAATATAATGAACTATGTAGGTATACGATATGAAAACGACTGAACACTTAATGCAGCGGGCATCGAACACCCGATACCCGTCAGTAACCATTTAAGCCACTGCGCTATCGGTGTATCATATCTGTGTTGTTGACAATACATTACTATTATTAAACGCACTTACGAGAAATGTTTTCTTTTTCCAGTTAGAGAAATACAAAAGAAATGGAAGGGATTACGTGACTATTTCGCTAGAGCGAGAAACAATGGTCCAAAAGTTAAACATGACACAGACAGACGAAAGAGGCGCAAAGCTCCATCGCTAAAAATGCTGCAGTTTCTAAATGTGACCAAGCCTGATGATGGGGCGCCAGTTAACGAACAGGATTCCGAAGATAGCGATTCGTCCTTTTCGTCTTCAAGGGGAAAGTCGAAAAAGATTCAAGTGCACATTGAAACGGAAACACTTATCACGGCAGTGCAAAGCAAACCGTTTATATGGAATTATACGTTACCAGAGTACACGGACAAAGATATAAAACAACAGGCTTGGATTGATGTTGCTGTTATGATATACGAAGACTTTCTAACTTTGAGTGACAGAAATAAACGAGAAATAGGTACATATACCCAACACCCTGACTTTGGATTAGATTAGAATTAACAGTGCTTTGGCTGTCTCGCCAGTTCTGGGCACAGCTGCTGAGATTTTCTTGAGCAAAATATTCTAAAATGCATTTCTTTATACGAACCTTTTTATACGAACCTAGTATTCAATAATTGTGACTATAGGATAGAAAGATAACATACTCTATCATTAAAGTAGTAAATTGATCAATTTAATTTTCAGTTCGGCACTTACAGAAGAAATGGAAGGGACTTCGCGATTACTTCACCAGACAAAAGTCTAAAGAACGCATGACTAAAGGCGAACAGCCGCGAAAACGCAAGGCGCCTTTTCTAACTATGTTACAGTTCTTGGACATATCCAAAGTAGTGGAGGAAGAATCTCAGGATAAATCTGGTAACGCTTCTGAACATTATGATAATGCACCGAACGAAGCAGATTCGGATGTCAGCCGCTCATCATACACGTGGGCTAGGGAAACTCGGGTAAAGCCAGCGTCTACAGGAAAACGACAGAAAAAGTCATCCAAGAGAAATTTCACCGGCAATGCACACAGTACTTCGAGGGATAAAGGGGTGGATGCTGATATGAATTTCCTCCTGAACATTCTGCCAGATATGAAGTCGATGACACAGAGGCAAAACTTCGACTTTCGATTCGAAGTTATGAAGTTAATTAAAAATATAAAATACAATCAGCCGAGTGAATATTTTTTTGAAAATACTCCAGGATCCTCACATGGTGCAGACGTGCCAGTGCAGTTCAGTTGGCATACCAGTGGATCTGATACGAAGCCCTCAGGCAAGCCGCCATTCCGTCACCAAGTGATCATTCATGAGTATCCGAAGAACACGGATGGCGACGCACAGAGTGCCTTATCTAATGAGTCCGGTGGCTCTTCTGTAGAAGATATTAAAGCAATATTACGGGAGTCGTCTGACGAGCAAAGTGATTAAATAACTGTTGAAATTGAGATCATTCACAATTTATTAGTGACAATATATTTTACTAGCCCATAGTGACAATCGTCTTTAGATAGTTTGAAAAGTTGCTTTGGATTTTGATGATTATTATCTTTCGCAGGGTCGCGCTAACCCAATCCAGCGCCTGTGTGCGAAATCTATGGAGCGCCTTATTGAAACAAATTTTCATAATTAACGCCTTTCACCCGGCGTGCGGCGCCCCTATTACCCTGGCGCCTGTGTGCGCCGCGCACATTGCACATAGGGGCGGCTCGGCCCTGATCTTTCGCAGGGCACCTACATAGGTCCCTTACACTGTCACGATTGTAGATCTTCATAATGATAAAATCGACAAATTGAGTTCAATGCACAGGATGGGTATATGTTAAAAAAAACTAATCATGACATTTCAAATTCTGCGGCTATATGTAGTTTTGTGTTCCGTCGACACCGTGTGGTGACTGATTAAGAATACGGAATGTCACCACCCCATATCATCCCATGGGTGCCGTAAGAGCCGACAGAGGGAGCATATTATGCAGAGAACAGCACTGTAAGAGAAGGAAAACTTGATACAAACCCTATACCAACCCGTTTGGCCAGCGTGGTATAGTAGGCCAATTCCTCCTTTCAAAGGAGAGGCCTAGTCCAGCAGTGGACTGTTAAAGGCTGATGATGTGTGTTCCGTCGACACATCTGCGTCGCGCCGCTGATACGGCTGGCTGTTTGAGAAAAGATCGCGCGCCTTACATGATGTATATGAGCATAATGGCCTGCGCGCATATAGCGAAGCGCAGCTCTCTGATTGACTCGTGCCGAATACTTCGACGATACGACCTTGTAGGGTCAATTAATGCGCCGAAGGTCTGTCGAATTGAGGTCAGACGCGCGCTGCTATACCTACTCATAGTAGAGACGTATTGATCTGCATGCACAAAATACAAGCCCTTTCCTTGCGTGCACCATGTCGCCTCTGACTGCGACCATTTTAAAATTAAACTGAAATACGGGTGTTACACATGGCTTACTTAGTTAGCTACACTTTACCGTTCTTATGGTGGAGGAAATGGGTATCAAAATCATACTGCAACTGTTAAACTTGACTTGTAGCCGTGTGTACGTATATGTGTACCTATTTATAATGTCTTACTTAAGTCTTGAATAGTTTGTAAATATGATTGTTCTAGCCTGTACCTGTAAAATATTATATCACACCGGCTATTTACTTAGATACTTATGACGGCTAATTAAAATGTAGTTAATTGTTCAGCTGTTAGTCGAATGGCGCTGATACACTTGAGCATTCACCTGTAATGAGCATTCTCGCGAATGCTATAAAACAAATGAGTGTGTTTTAGCGAGCATTCTCGCGAACATTCGGGCGAGCCAGAATAAAGATAATACATAGAATCGGCGCTAGAATGGCGGTTTAACCCAATATATTATTTACTTCACTTTGACTTATGATTTTAAGAAAAAACTTCGTAGTTTGTCAATATTTATTCTGAGTAAGTCAAGTTAAAATTTAACTTGACTTACTCAGAATAAATATTGATAAAATATCGATAATGTTTACAATAGATCCTTCGATTTGGTTTACTCAGAATTAAATTCAATAGAATGTTGATAAACTCTCGATGTCGATAAATAAATTTGAACGGAGGAACAGACACTTGTGTGATTTATTAAACCTGTTCAAATTAAAATGTGCATTTTATTATTTAGAAACGTCAATTGTTTATGTATCTTACTCGAGACTCTAGAAATAATTCATATGTGAAACTGAAGTAAACATATTGGGTAAAACTGCTTTTGTAGTGCGATTTCTATATTTTTTCTATATTCTACGAACTATTTGAATTTAAAGTGTTAGCTAGAATTATCGTGAAAATGTTCGGTTTGACTAAATAGATAACGGCGAATGCTCGCTGTTCTGTTACAAGTGAATGCTCAGGTGTATCAGCGCCATAAGACAAATCAGTAGATCTTTGTATTAGTAGATAACTTAGTTTCGACTATGACACATTGAGACCTGAATGAGGCAAAAAAACTGTTTTGTTTATTACAAAGTATAAAAAAAAAAAAAAAAATAATTTTGAATTATTACGATAAGATTGGTACTATTGCGGTAGCTTGTTGTGTTTCAACTGTTTGACTGGGGAACTCCCGTATACGTTTACAATGTACAGTCAGCAAAATGAGATGATAAACATTTGCGTGATTTTGATTGGCTTTATAGTCCCAAACAATTAGTATTCTCAATACCCTATAGGTTCCTAGGCGAAGAAAACCTACCTACCTCAATCATTACTTATAAATTAAGAATATTTAGTATTTTTTTGGATTTACGCAAATGTTACACATTGAATTCATTTTCAATAAAAATTACCTCAGTCTGCCGTGAAAATGAATCCTGTAAAGAATTCGAAACGTCGGCTGGTAATAAAAATGTAGTAGAGATCATTCGGTTTAAATGTAATAACAGTGAAACCAATATAACGCGATAAAATCCGTAAACTGTAGTTTAAGAATATTTATCAGTTATAACTTATAATTTATAAAAGGCAATCGCGGAGAAAGGCCGGTAAATCACAAAATAATAACGCTCAATTGTAATGTTTGTTCTTTATTATTACATTATCACAATTTAACTACATCTATCTGACGTGAAATATATTATGTACAATATATACAAAGCATTTGGTGTTGAAATATATGTCTTGTATATTAATTACTATCAAAATAATTTACTATATTTGCTATTTAATACCTGGAGCATCTGTGTGAAAAAGATTCATAACCTTTGCACATGTGATATGTTTGGAACTGAATACATAATGAGTATAAGAAGGATTTAACCATATTCAAATCTTAGTAGGGCTGAACTTTCATTAAAATCAAAGACAATTATACTATAAATATGTTGCCTCAGCATGATAAGTTCTCAGACTTGTTTTACATTTCGTTGTACTGTGTATTGTTGATGCTAACTGTACTTCCATGTTATATTTCGGCGTAAAATGGAATAATAATTTTGAGTAAAAGCAACAATACAGTTAAATTATAAATGTGGACATAATAAAATTATAAGTTGGAAAATTTGTACAAATTGTAAACATGTTTAATTTTGAGATGGTCACATCTCTGAACAATACTTTGAAATAATTATAATACACTATTCTATTATTTATAAATATAACTAGCATGTAATGACATGGATTATGAGGATGTAATTGACACTCCAAGTATAAAAATATTTACTATTACGGTATCAGCAGCACTGGAATTACGAATTGAATGACTATTAAATTTAAATTGATCTTAATCTGTTGCACCATTTGTCTGTCCATTTGTTTGTTTTCTATTTGATGTTCGATCTTGGTCATAATCTGAAGTGCCTTGAAATACAAAAACCATGAATACTCCACCTAGAATAAACATCAGAAACATGAATGTCTCTTGTCGTTGTGCTACTACAGCTTCCTCTTGTTTTAGATGACGTTTTCTAACAAACTCTTTATCATATTGCGATTTCTCATACACTCTGCTGTAGTGATTTTTCGCCCTGAAAGCATAATAAAAACATCCATGTATTTTCTATAAAATATGGCCGAAATGTTACGCACACAAACGGGCTGTCAAGGTTTCATGATTTAACATCAATATTATTTTATTACAGGTTAGTACAAATATAGGCAATCCCTATTGCAATAGAATAGTATCTTCTTAAAATCAACATTGTCGTCTTAGCAATATTCTCATTGTGTCCAATTACTTATATAACCAGTTTTGACAGAAGATTAGCAATATTGTAGTAACTACTTTTACCTTCATGATCTACACTTAACTAAAATCTAAATTTTAATTCAGTACTATTCTTACGGGTGTCCTGTATGTATTCAGTCAGTGATGAAAAAACATATAAATGTCTAGACATGGCAACATGAGCTAGCTCAAGCTCTACTTAGTTTGAGACTAGATGGTGATGCGTGTAGGTATGTGGTAGAACATTATATTATTATATTATGTCAGTTATGTAAAAATGCAGACTTGTAGAATGCATGCTCTTATATGCTAATAGCAATTAATTTCTTCCAGGCAACCTTTTGATTGTATGAACCTTCAATGGACAGTCATTGATTAGAGAATCAATATCATATAATGGTATCAGACAAGAAAAATGTTACATACCAGGCATCAAAATCGTAGATAGGTTTCTTGCCATCCATAGTTGGCACAGTGTGGCGATCGAAGCGTGACTTGTAGAACCTGATAGATGGGTCCGTTGGCTCAGGCTCCTCCTTGCGAGCCATTTGTGACCAACTTTCTCTGTTGCCTAACAAACCTAAAATAACCAGTAGTTTTTACAAATAATCATAAAGAAAATTGCTTCAAATTCTCTGTGTGACTTGAAAGATATTTTGGTAAATTATTTTGCATAATTATGAAATAAGTATATTGATATTATTATTATGGAAAATATCAGTATTACTAAGAAATTGCACCATAAACATTTTAGTCAAACAACCTTGAAAATATTCAGTGGTAAAATGTAAACAATTTGAAATATTGGTATTTATATTTTGGGTACTTTAAATTGAAACTAACCTTTATCATACATTTTCTTCAATTTCACATTTCCTAGAACTTCATAAGCTGCAGTTATATCTCTGAATTTTTTCGCAGAAGCTTCGTCCTACAATAACAACACAAGTTTATATCATCGTAATATTACGACTATTACGTAAATAATCTCAATCTATTTACATTCGTGAGCACACTTACAGGAGACTTGTCCGGATGGTACACTTTCGATAATTTATAGTATGCGGATTTAATATCATGTTGTGTAGATTTCGGTGTGACTCCAAGAACGTCATAATGATTGGCGCAAGCTGCGTGCGATGTGCTTAGCAAACGTAAGCTAAATCGCAGCCTGGTTTCACATTGTCTAAGCATCTACAAACACACACATTTTATAACAAGAGCCTGAAAATATAGATAACACCTTATTTTATTTTTACTTACTAGCTTGAGTTTACTAGCTTAATTTGGATTTAATATGATGACACGCGAAGTGTTTACAGGTCGCCGAAATATTTCATGAAAATTAAAAACCATTTAAAAATCGGATCTATCCATTTTTGACATTTTGACAACTGAAAATCTTCCGCATACGTCAAATATCATTGTCACCAAATGTCATAGTTTCTTGATTCCTTATTCCTTCTCAAGTTCCTTCATAATTCATAAAGTGTAAATTTATTTTATTACGAAATGGCCTTTACATAATTTGTATAATTACTTATTTTCACTTCTTTATTTTACAGATACTAAAGTTTTAGTGAAAGAGACAAGTAGGTGGCCTAATTTCAGATCAAGTAAATGATTGGGAATAGTGCGCCATGCGTGGCTTTTCTACAAGTGCAGCCAAAAAATGGAAGACTTCAAAAAAATACATGTGAAGAGTTTGTTTGTTTGTTTGGTTGAACGCGCTAATCTCAGGAACTACTGAACCGATTTCAAAAATTATTTCAGTGTTAGATAGCCCGTTTATCGAGGAAGGCTATAGGCTATATAACATGACGCTATGAGTCAAGGGGAGCGAAGAAGTAGCCTTAAATAACGCAGGTGAAACCGCGGGCTCATCTAGTGACTTATATTCAAATTCAATATCCTTTATTCATTTGGGTCACAATGTGACGCTTATGAACGTCAAAATAATAAATTTATAAAATAATTACTTATACTCAAATTTAAAACATTATTACTGTATGCTTCTACATTTACATTTACTGCCACGTTCGCAAAGCAATAGGTAGAACCATGAGAAAGAACGGGCAATAAAACTCACGGTCACTCTTTTTCATCGCCAGGTTTTGCATAATACACAATTTACATTTTGTAAGGTGCTGCAACTGTTACACCTTCTATATCACTTGTATATATTTACTGTACATCATAATACTCAAGCAACTTTTGGTTAGCCTCCTCAGAATAGACATGGTGAAACAGGAGCATCCACTTACATTATATATACCTAATAATGCAGGCAATCCGCAAAAGTGATCAGAACCATGATGGAAATGATGCAGTTAAATATTAAAATCTAATACCAGCCCGCAAGACCGTTATCGACCAGTCATCGCAAGTAGCACCCGTTCACGAGTATGACGCATGTGCCAGCCATCATCCCTCTCGCCATATTAGAGGGACAGGGATGACCCGACACACGACGCCACCACAAGAAATGACATTTAAAGTGGTCTACACACGTCCCTAAAGGCGCGCACAAACTATCTGTCGCGACTTACTGTCGCGACTTACCGTCGCGACAGAAGGGTATCTGGACAAGGAAAATCCATTCAAGTGTGCACACTATCGGACGTCTGTCGCGGACGTGACCTTGAGCGTTCAGACGTCCGATAGCAATCTGGGAAAATGACAGGTAACGTCCGCGGACGTTTGTAAACGTCCGCGGACGTTTACTGTCATCCGTATATTGTCCATGGTATGGCCTTAATAGTTATTTTATACCGAATATAGTCAAAAAATGTTAAATTCACTTTCAATTCAACAGTTCTGCTTTACTTCAAGATCTAGCAATAATATAATCTAATAGTGCTAACTGCTGGTGCCCTGAATTAAGAAAATATGCTCCTACCTAGCCATAGTGTATCGCATAGACAGCATGGCGTGTCTATGGTTGTATCGGACGCGGACGCGACAGAAAGCCGCGTCCGAAAGGGTGTGCACACTATGTGTCGCGACTTACAGTCGCGACAGTAAGTCGCGTCCGAACAGTTTGCGTTCGCCTTTAATCAGAGGCGATATCGGGCCGGTGGTGGGGAGCGCCCTAGATCGTACTCAAAATCGCGTCGTCTGTAGGCAAATCGGAATCATAATTATTATTATTGACCCTAACTCTGAAATCGGTTCGGGCGAGCTCACGATTTAGGGGCAAAAATCGTGCAGGGAGCGTTGTCGTGTCGTGTGTAGCGTGATCGGGCCGATTTCGCCGCAGTACGCCAGCGTGTGCGGCTGCGACAGGTCGAGATTTTATTTCGAGCGTGCCTGCGTGTGCGACGCGGCGAGAACACTGCTATAGTAAATGTCGAAGGAGAAGGAGCGGGAGGCTTGGACGAAAACCCTCGAGCTCTATAGGGAGTTGCCCTATCTATGGGATAAGAAACAATGATTATTTTAATCGAGATATGAGGCAGGAGGCTTTAGAAATGCTTATGCAAGTTTTAAATGCCAAAGCCAGTTTTTAAGAGCCAAAGCGATGCCTATTTTGTGTTTTGGAAGCGACGACGGCGGCATCTTATCGAAGAGCGCTCTGCTACACAGTCGGTTACGTACTAGCTTGCGGGGACGTGTGTAGAGTCGTAGCCGATTTTCGCTCTCCCGATATCGCCTCTGATTTTAGGGACGTGTGTAGACCACTTTAGTGAGCATGACGACAACGGTATACGAACCAAAGAAATATAACCTTAAGTCACGTCCAACCTCTCTGATACGAACCAGCAGTAAGAAACAATCTATTGGTATACTGACCATGACCGCCAATTACCTCCATTTTCCAGATCGTTATTATTAACATAAGTTAGTGGAACGCGTGAAGGAATGCAAATGTAGACAGAATTTTGTGAAGGTGACAAGTGAACAATGATAATTATGATCAGAGATAAATAATGTTAAACTCACAGACCACCCCCACTAGACACCTAATAGCAGGCAACTAACGCGCGCGAGACATTAGTGGTTTCGGAAGTATATGAAGTAACGGCACGAATCAAAACATCAGTGTCGACCAAGTCTGTGACCCTTATGCGTGTACACGTTGTGTTCATATTTGAAAATTATTTAGTGCCCAAAACACGTAAAAATGGCTACCTGTGCGGTAAAATGGTGTGGCAAGACATCCAAGACGTCAAATTATCAAAAAGATGGTTTAACATTTCATCGGTAAGTAAGTTTTTATTCATAAATAAAACCCACAACCAGTGCATCGGAGCTCAGTTTATACTGGTTACCAAATCGTGCGCAATAATAGTAATAATGCGTTCGTTGATGTCTTTTCGAAAAGTCCTTTTCACTCATTACGTAAATTGCAATAGTCGTCCTTGTCTAACATTGGCACGTGTATCGATAGTGTTGTGATTTCGAAGTCAATATTTTTGTCGATATTTTTCGTGGTAATGTTTCGAAGATCATAACAGTGTGAGTATGTGGCTTGACTCGGCGGCCAAACAGGGTCATTTTTGTGGCAGGAAGCGAGGAGAACGGGGCGGGGCAAGTAAACCAAACTGCAGTACGCGCAAACTGCGCGTACTGCAGGTTTAGAAATAAGGGATATTACGTAGATATTTTCACTTTTTCTGACGTAAATGTTCTTAACAAAAACCTAGTCATGGTTGTGGGTGTGTCCACATCTTAAAAAAGCAAAGAATTTGAGATATTTCAGAATAGTGGAATTATGTAATTTGAGATCTTTCAGTTTAGATAAGTATTCTTATTCATAAATAAATGCTGTAGACATGCGGAATTTTAAACTGACAGTGTTGAGGTGGCTTTCGACCGTATTGGATATTACCCGATGGTAGTGGGGGACACCCGACGTTATTGGGGTGACACCCGACTGTATTCGGGGTGTGTGTGTGATACATGATGTTATTAAGTGTGACACCTGAAAGTCGTGTAAGATGACATGCGATAGTGTTAAGTGACACCCAACGGTATTATGGTGACTCTCTCCTATATCGGGGTGCTACCCTTCTATATTGGGTGATACCCGATAGTATGGGGTTGTCCGATGGTATTAGCCGATCCCCATTGACAACATTGATTGAAACCCGAGGGCATTAGGTGACACGCGACGGCATTGGGTAGCACCCGGCAGTGTCTGGTAACATCTGATAGGTTAGATGACATCCGATAGCGTTAGGTGACACCTAATAGTGTTAGGTGAAACTCGATAGTATTAGGGGATCCGATAGTATTGACGGATCACCAACGTAATGGAGTTTGTCGATACACCTGATGATACTATTGGTTAACATACGACGACAAAGGCTGATACCCGGTAGGATTCGGTGGTACCTGATTGTGTTAGGAGATACTTAACGGTATTGGACTGCCACCGACGATTTAAATTTTACGACTTTGGGTTACACTCGACGACATTGCGGGACACCCGATGACATTGCGGGATACCTAATGACATTGGCTTATACGCGACAATATGTTATCCGAAGTGCAACACCCGAAAGAGTTAGGTGACTCCTGATGGTACTCTTACGGTATCGGAGAGACACAATTTTAAGAATCTGATCGGATACTTGATACCGGATAGCAACTTTTTATGAAAAATCAATGATTACCCGCTCTTATGTGGCAACAATTATTTTCACATTTCTTCATCGACAAGACCAGCTTAAAAATTAAGTCTTAAACTGATATCACAGAGTAGTTAGAGTATAAAATTAGCTGACCACCAAATATAGTCGTCAGGTTACTTATGGTCATGCATGATCAATTTGCTTTAACTTCAAGTAAAAAAACAATGTTACATGAGATCGTGTTTTCCATGATCATGGACGATTACTTTTGTTGTCAATGTTCGGCAGGATATCCGGCTATCCGGTATCCGTTTCATCACTAGTACTTATAGCGTTACGCACTGAAGAGTGACGGAAGCTTGTCTATACACAAAATCAAAGATTAAAAATGCTTTATAATATTTAACGGACGGGTAAGAAACATTTATTATCCATAATAATATATCAATAATATAATCAATACAAACCAAATTCTATCGATCAATATTCCGTCCCTGTCCCATCACTACGGTACAGTGCACTAGAGTGCATGTCCTAAGTTTGACCTTGCAATAGCCAATCACAACGCATTACGTGCGCCCCGCGCATCCCGCGCAGTCCGCAAATTTAGTGAACTCGAATCAAAACAAATATTAGCTAATGCGGTCTCTAGTGGTGGTGCTCTGTGGTTAAACTACATTCAACAAATCATAAAAATATCCAAATCCTGCAAAAATCATGTGTTCACGAGGCACCTCCACTTAACATGTAAATAAAATAATCGTGAGTTAAACAAGCCTAAGCCTATCCCCACGGTGTCTTATCATTTAAAAATTCCTTAATAGTGTAATAACCCCTTTGTAAAAGAAAGTTCCTAATTGTCCGTTTGTATTTGTGCATGGGTAAATTCATTATTTCAAGAGGCAATTTGTTGAAAAATCGTATACCAATCCCCGCAAATGAGTTCTGAACTTTATGTAGACGGTAGTTAGTTCCGACCAGTTTATGCTTATTCCTTGTGTTCACGTTGCGTTGTGCAAATCACTATTTTTGCGGTATAGAATTAAGTTTTTCTTAAGGCGCTGTCCTAAGCGACTGTTTTGGTAAATGAGGGGGTGAAGCAGGGGAGGTGAAGGGAGCTTAGCTCCGTCTACTGCGGGGCGCCCCCCTTTATTCTCGTCGCGTGCGGCCGTATTCTGGCGACATCCGTATTCCAATATTTCAAAATCGCAAGCAAAACGTTTTAGCATATTGAATTGAGATACTGATATTAAAATTTATATTACACACATCAATCTGTTTGTACAATATAGGAATAGCGCAATTTTTGTTCTCAGTGCAGCCATGAGCAAAACTGGTTTACATTAGACGTTATAGGTATTAAATGTTGACGAAAGTAGGTAAATACCTACGTGCCGTAAGATGATAAAAATAATTAAGTCAGTTCCATGTATGGAGAGGCCATTATTATGTTTGTTTTGTTTTTGTATAAAAATAGTGAAGCAGTTCATAGAATACCTACATCTAATTCCATTCCTGCCAGTTTTCAAGTCTGTTTTGCAATAAATTGGCTGTGACATACGGGCGGACAGACAGACATTGCGAATCTATAAGGGTTCCCTTTTTACAATTTTTGGCTACGGTACCCTAAAAAACACAATACTGCTCTACTAAGCGCAAAAGCCGTATCTCAACTAAAGCGAGTTACGAGATAATTGAAGTTTAGTAAAAGTTGATTTCTTTTATTTATTTATGGATGTTTATTGTTATTATAGGTATAATTATTATGGTAAAGGTTTCGAAATACGTCGCCGTTTTTAGAGGTTGTGAGTGATTGGAGAGGGAGCAGGGGAGGTCTTGAAACCCCCCTCACCATTTTCACTTGCCGGAAATACTTGGTTTCCTCTGAAAAAAAATTCTCCAAACATCGATGTGTATGGAACTGCCAACTTCCACATTCATCACACTATTTTAATAAACTAAGGTTGTCGTAGCCCTGCGAAGGGCTCCTATTTTCGGATTAAGGGTCAAAAGAGAACCTAACATAACCTATTTATTTACTTATTTCACCTAACCCAAGGCACTCGAAAGCAATGACGCACAAATTTGACATTAGCTGTCAATATGATCATTCCAAGATGGCAGTTTTGCGTTTCGTTTCACGTTTTTCACATAAAACCTAAAAATTACATTTGTAAAACTGTACTAAAGTATAAAAACTATATTCCCTTTTACATAATTGCCGAAGTATTTATGAAATTTCGGAAATTGTTTAAAAATATTTAGACGCAACTCCGGCAGCCAAAATTACTTTTAGGGGATTAAAACGAACTACCTTAAGTCCCCTACACTACCAACACCCTCAAATTCAGGCGACTCGTTTCGAAACCCAACCCATTATTATTTTTCAAAATAGATGAAATATCAAAAATATATGCGGATATACCTTATTCATGAGATACTGCTATGACGCTTAGAAAATTATAGAATTAGAATTTGAGTTACTGCTTTTTCGTTAGCTCTCGTCATACATGTTTGTATGGAAAAATATAAAAAAATTCTTTCACTTCAAATACGTGTTGTTTCAAAGAAAATAAATATTAAAAGATATTTATTTATATTCATTTATAATTTATTAACGAAATACAGAGTTTACAGCTCATCAAAAGTTAGCTGTCTGCTACAACCCGGCAGGTTTTCTTTATTCTCATCGAATGTTAAAGGCAGTGTGTGAGGTGATAAGACTTATTATTTGCTGTTGTTCACGAGGCACAGTTTCATTTAATTTCCTTTTACGGCTTGGTATTGTAGAAATTTCAAGCACTGATGAAACATTTTCCTCTCCGTGATCTCGCAATGCCATCCCTTGAGCTTGACGAGAATCAACAATTTCAGGCAACTGCCAATTCATATAAAACGCCACAAGCTTCTCCCAGAAAACATCATCTCTTTCTATAATTTATATTTTTAGTGGTATACTTTCGCCTTAACGTGGCGTTGCCCCTGAATTTGGTAATAACAATTACAATATTTGTTTAGACTAGTCAGTTCACTTTTTTATCATGTTTCCATATTTGTATTTTATTTGCTCTTATACTATTCTCCAGGCCATTCTTATAGGCAACTTTAGAACATTAAATTTCCACAATCGTGTTTGGACCTATTAATTCATCTGGCTTGGCACCAATTATCGAATAATCCACAAGGCTCGATTGTTACATTTTCTAGCTTCGCCAGTTGTTGCAAAGCCAGTTGTTCATTTTAGATGCCATGCGCAACTGATTTTACGTTGCAAATATTTTATTTGTACAAAATATTTTTTACTAAGTTGGCTTTACTGCTGTTATCTCTTCTTTTTACCACTATACATAAATTTTAATCTGTCAACATATTCTTACGCAATTCGAACCAGTCACTGCTATCCCTCTTGTAATTTTTGCTTATCACTACGGAATTTGAGTCAAATTAAAAAAAAGAATTGTTTGGCATTTCTTGGCTAGTTCTTGAACAGATCGTGTTAGGAATGACTGAAGTCAAATGTGTGTAAGACGTTGCAGAACTGTTATTTTTAACTTCACTGTAATTACAATAATGATAATTAGTTACGTACTTTATTATTAAAAAAAGTACTATATCTTGTGTTATAGCAAACAGAGAAGTCACCTTCTTACTTATAAATGATTGATTTTAGAAATTAAAAATATATTAGATGTACTGAGACATACCTAATAGTTTATGAATAATCAAAGTTTGTACATGTACCTAAAAAGGTTTATGTTCAAAACACAATAATACAACATTCGTTACCGCTTGTGTGCGGATTGCGGAGCGCCATATTAGCGCTGTCATCATTATTGTTCGCCGTGGCGGCATCTTAGCGCTCCAGGCGCTCTGACAAGCTAATGAATTTGAAATATAGGTACATAAAATTATGTTATTGTGTTGTAATTTTATGTTATTACTCTTTCAAAAATTGAAAACTGTGGCAGTTATGTATTGTGAGAATAATTTATATAATTATATTATGCATAATCGATAATATATAAGTAACATAGTTAGTCATAAAAGACTCTTATGAAAATAATTTGTGTAAAAATGTTACATATTTCATAATCACTTGGCCATGGATGAATTTCTATTTTATTACGACGCTTTCTTGTACAAATCCTTCGTAGAACTTCATTTCTCTAATTGTCCATATTTTATTCTTCTAATTATATATTTATAAGCACAGAAACAATAACACATTAAACGCAACAAGAGTATAAACTTAGGTCCTAATTATATGTGCCCATAGTTACATGAAAAGCCTATTTGATTCAAAGTACTCAGTCTATAACATAAAACATGAAATTACGAACTCAAATCGGCGTATTATAATAACAAACATGTTTACGTAAAATTTCGTGCAGCGGAGACGCAAGCGACATGACCTATCTCTCACAGGGCTCATAGCCGAATGATGAGGTCTGGGCGGGGCGTAAACTAGCAACTGACACTCAGTACACCGCTTATGCTAATAAGGTTTAAATTGCTGAAGCGTTTGATATTGATGGGATCTACCGAGCGTCAAAATCATAGACGTTTGGCAGATTTTATTTAATTTTACAAAATATACACGTATAATATGAAAATAAATAGGGTAATTCTTTAGTTCATTAGATTTCCTACAATATTATCAAAAAAAATATGACAGCTTACGATCAAAATATTGTAAACAGTGAGACGAAAGATTATTTTCTGCCTCGATTTTGTGATTTTTTTACCGTGATTCTATTTTACGTACATGAAAAATTCTTTCAAAAGTCTTTTGTTCAGACTTTGGACTTTAAGCTCTATTTTTTGCTAGTTTGTAATATGTACCGTTATGGCTAGATGCGCGACGAAAAATCAGGTGTTTCACGGCTTCTGAGGTATAACAGCGCCTTAATGTACATTAAGTTAGCATATATATATTGCGATGCAACTGTCAATATATCTACTTCTTTAAATTTATCACGTAAAGAATCTCTAGCACCTAACTTATAAATTGCACGTATGGCCCTTTTTTGAATGACAAAAATAGTCTGTATATCAGCAGCTGTACCCCATAACATTATTCCGTAAGACATTACGCTGTGAAAATAACTAAAGTAAACTAGTCTAGCAGTATCTATATCTGTAAATTCCCTAACTTTTCTAACTGCAAACGCTGCAGAACTAAGTTTTACTGCGAGACAGGATATTTGGGCGCCCCACTGAAGCTTACAATCTAAAGTTACACCTAAGAATACGGTTGATTCGACTAGTTGAATTGTTTCCTTATTTAAAATTATATTAGTAGGAACACTTTTGACATTAGGCAAAGAGAATTTAACACATTTGGTTTTGCTTGAGTTGAGTACCAAATTATTTGTCGAAAACCAATCTAATACTTGTGCAAGAGTGTTATTGACGGTATCAAAGTTACTTAAATTACGATCAACTTTAAAAATTAGTGACGTATCGACGGCAAACAAAACAATATCACATAAATTTTGTACAAAGAACGGCAAATCATTAATATATATTAAAAAAAGAAATGGACCGAGAATAGAGCCCTGTGGAACGCCCATTCCTACTGGCAAACCTAGAGACCTACTCCCATTAACATCTACATTCTGAATTCTATCACTAAGGTAGCTGGCAACAAGATTGAGTGTGGTATCTCTAATACCATAAAGTTTCAATTTAAGTAAAAGCGTATTATGTTCCACACAGTCAAAGGCCTTTGATAGGTCACAAAAAACACCAATGGCATCCTTCGAGTTTTGCCAAGCATTAAAAATATGCTTTAACAAAGTTATACCGGCATCAACGGTGGAGCGACCCTTAGTAAAGCCATACTGTTCACTGTGAAATAAATTATTTGTGTGATAGTGGCTCTCTAGTTGATGCAAAATAATCTTTTCAAAAATTTTACTAATAGCAGGCAAGATAGAAATTGGCCGAAAATTACTAGGGTCGCTCTTTGATCCCTTTTTGAATAATGGTATTACTTTACTGTGTTTCATTAGATCAGGAAATACTCCTGTATCTACGCATCTGTTGAATATTGCAGCTAAATATGGAGCTAAGCTAGAAATAATTTGTTGCACAAGTTTAACAGAAATGCCCCATAAGTCAACAGATTTTTTATTATTGAGCGTCTTGAATACCTTCAGTATGTCATTGGTGTCAATATATTTAAAATTAAAAAGCACATCACACCCATTCACATTGCCCCTAACCAACATTTCTGCTGTACGCAGTACGTATATGTATATGTCTGTGATAGGTACCTAACTACCTACCGTATATCGTGGCCGTGTTCTAATTACACAAGCGGCTACCCCTTCTCTTGATCTGATCATCTAAATACCTAGTTAAGTTATTTACATGTTAGCCGAGCTTCGGCAGCCCTTCACACTTTTCACATGTTCGAAGGTGTGATCTACTAGCTCGGCCCATGAAATCAACTCGTGGGAAAGCGTGCATTTGAAATAGGGTGAATAGCAGTACTTGAGCAGTACCGTTTTCCCACATCGTTAATCGCGCTTTAAGCCTTGCCACAAGGCACAATTTTACCACTGATCAAATTTACAATCGAATTGGCTTTGCCCGTCTACATGACACAATCAAATCACTGATTTTCATTCCGTGCACCCGATTGGTTAAAATCTAGTGGTACCGCCCACCCAATGAACTTGAGTTGGACGACTGGCGTCTACACGTCACGATTTCATCAAGTGATTTAGTCAAGTTTGACGTAAAATCTTGTCGTGTGGCAAGGCCTTGATTTAGTCAAGTTGGACGTAAAATTGGGCCGTGTGGCAAGGCCTTTACCTGACAGTCCTGACCATAGAGATATTAAGAATAGAGTGGCAGAGTGGGGCCTATTCGTGTCCGCCGGTGGGAGAGAGAACGCAACATTAAAGCCTAAAGGCCCGCACAAACTATCTGTCGCGACTTACTGTCGCGACAGAAGGGTATCTGGACAAGGAAAATCCATTCAAGTGTGCACACTATCGGACGTCTGTCGCGGACGTGACCTTGAGCGTTCAGACGTCTAAAGGCGCACGCAAACTGTTCGGACGCGACTTACTGTCGCGACAGTAAGTCGCGACACATAGTGTGCACACCCTTTCGGACGCGGCTTTCTGTCGCGTCCGCGTCCGATACAACCATAGACACGCCATGCTGTCTATGCGATACACTATGGCTAGGTAGGAGCTTATTTTCTTAATTCAGGGCACTAGCAGTTAGCACTATTAGATTATATTATTGGTAGATCTTGAAGTAAAGCAGAACTGTTGAATTGAAAGTGAATTTGACATTTCTTGACTATATTCTGTATAAAATCAATATTAAGGCCGTACCATGGACAATATACGGATGACAGCAAACGTCCGCGGACGTTTGTAAACGTCCGCGGACGTTTGCTGTCATTTTCCCAGATTGCTATCGGACGTCTGAACGCTCAAGGTCACGTCCGCGACAGACGTCCGATAGTGTGCACACTTGAATGGATTTTCCTTGTCCAGATACCCTTCTGTCGCGACCGTAAGTCGCGACAGTAAGTCGCGACAGATAGTTTGTGCGGGCCTTTATAGCTATCTGGGAAAATGACAGTTAACGTCCGCGGACGTTTACAAACGTCCGCGGACGTTTACTGTCATCCGTATATTGTCCATGGTATGGCCTTAATAGTTATTTTATACCGAATATAGTCAAAAAATGTTAAATTCACTTTCAATTCAACAGTTCTGCTTTACTTCAAGATCTACCAATAATATAATCTAATAGTGCTAACTGCTAGTGCCCTGAATTAAGAAAATATGCTCCTACCTAGCCATAGTGTATCGCATAGACAGCATGGTGTGTCTATGGTTGTATCGGACGCGGACGCGACAGAAAGCCGCGTCCGAAAGGGTGTGCACACTATGTGTCGCGACAGTAAGTCGCGACAGAAGGGTATCTGGACAAGGAAAATCCATTCAAGTGTGCACACTATCGGACGTCTGTCGCGGACGTGACCTTGAGCGTTCAGACGTCCGATAGCAATCTGGGAAAATGACATTTAACGTCCGCGGACGTTTACAAACGTCCGCGGACGTTTACTGTCATCCGTATATTGTCCATGGTACGGCCTTAATATTTATTTTATACCGAATATAGTCAAAAAATGTTAAATTCACTTTCAATTCAACAGTTCTGCTTTACTTCAAGATCTACCAATAATATAATCTAATAGTGCTAACTGCTAGTGCCCTGAATTAAGAAAATATGCTCCTACCTAGCCATAGTGTATCGCATAGACAGCATGGCGTGTCTATGGTTGTATCGGACGCGGACCCGACAGAAAGCCGCAACCGAAAGGGTGTGCACACTATGTGTCGCGACTTACTGTCGCGACAGTAAGTCGCGTCCGAACAGTTTGCGTGCGCCTTAAAGGCGAGTGAAAGTGAATTTAACATTTTTTGACTATATTCGGTATAAAATAACTATTAAGGCCATACCATGGACAATATACGGATGACAGTAAACGTCCGCGGACGTTTGTAAACGTCCGCGGACGTTTGCTGTCATTTTCCCAGATAGCTATCGGACGTCTGAACGCTCAAGGTCACGTCCGCGACAGACGTCCGATAGTGTGCACACTTGAATGGATTTTCCTTGTCCAGATACCCTTCTGTCGCGACAGTAAGTCGCGACCGTAAGTCGCGACACATAGTTTGTGCGGGCCTTTAGGCGCACGCAAACTGTTGAAAACCCTTTCGGACTGTCGCGACTTACTGTCGCGACACATAGTGTGCACACCCTTTCGGACGCGGCTTTCTGTCGCGTCCGCGTCCGATACAACCATAGACACACCATGCTGTCTATGCGATACACTATGGCTAGGTAGGAGCATATTTTCTTAATTCAGGGCACTAGCAGTTAGCACTATTAGATTATATTATTGGTAGATCTTGAAGTAAAGCAGAACTGTTGAATTGAAAGTGAATTTAACATTTTTTGACTATATTCGGTATAAAATAACTATTAAGGCCATACCATGGACAATATACGGATGACAGTAAACGTCCGCGGACGTTTGTAAACGTCCGCGGACGTTAACTGTCATTTTCCCAGATAGCTATCGGACGTCTGAACGCTCAAGGTCACGTCCGCGACAGACGTCCGATAGTGTGCACACTTGAATGGATTTTCCTTGTCCAGATACCCTTCTGTCGCGACAGTAAGTCGCGACAGATAGTTTGTGCGGGCCTTTAGGCTTTAATGTTGCGTTCTCTCTCCCACCGGCGGACACGAATAGGCCCCACTCTGCCACTCTATTCTAATATCTCTATGGACACGACACAGTATTGAGTTAGGTACTGTCAAAGAGATTGGATATATATTACAAAGAGGTAGTCGTAGTACTTACAAATTGAACGCAGTCAACTGACGTGTAAGATACAATTTAGACAATATTATGCCATCAAATTATATAACCTTAGTGATCTTTTATAACAGTTCTATCATTATTTTGAATTAAGCCGTATAATATTTATATCGACTTTCAAGTGTTGTAAAAAATCTTATCGATATGTCTATCCACAGTATTTTATCTCGTTATTTTTAAACTACCACTATTTGCACACATACTAAAGATTATGTAACGGGATGACTCTCCCACTTACACATATCCCGTGACCACGGCTGGTGTAACCCATGCCGAAATGTCGGGAAAAATAGAATGGTATTTCATCTTTCTTTTCGTTCATTAACACGATTCAGACCCGTTACATATTCTTTAGTATTTTACCTCGTTATTTTTTAGATTTCCACGTGATAAAGATTTATAAAATAAGTGGGTTGCTGCAGTATGTCGTGGCGAAAATTGGGTGCCTAGAAAGCACCATAGAATTTGTTCCAAGCTTTTTACTGCGGAATGTTTTTATAGTATTGACAGATGGCGCAGACTAAAAGAAAATTCTGTGCCAACATTACTCCTCTATTCTAAACGTATCAGTGTGAGTGTTTAAATAATTACTTGCTTTTACTTTTATCCGTATCCGTGTGGTTGGCGGCATAGAATACAAGTGTCACCACCCCCTATCTTCCCGCGGGTGTCGTAAGAGGCGACTAAGGGATAACACGATGCAAATACCATCTTTGCCTAGACACGGAAAACTCGACATCAAACCCTATACGACTGCCTCGTTGGTCTCGCGGCATAAATGTGCGCGTGGGATCGGGAGGTCCCGGGTTCGATTCCTGGGTCGGGCAGTGTTATTGGGTTTTTCTGTCACGAAATTCTCAGTAGCTGTAGTCTGGAAATGTGCCCGGTACGGCAATAGGCTCGCCCCTTATTACGTGGGACTAAAGTATATCTGGCGAAAAGTGGGTGTAGAAATACACCTCTGCCTACCCCTTCGGGGATAAAAGGCGTGATGATATGTATGTATATGTTTTACTTTTATAAGGGTAGCAGCGCCAAATAGGAGTCGGATCTTGGGCTCCATTCGATGTTTATATTTTGTTCAATTTTATTATCAGTGCATAGGGTTCCCACCAAGAACGTTGGGTCCCAAGCCAACCTCACCTGCAAGTGGTGTATCTGCTTATCAACGGACGAGGCTCTGGCAAATAAAACATCCCGATTACGTGGGATCAAAAGTCTGGCAAAAAGTGGGCGTTTAATATGCCTCTTTTTACCCCTTCGGGGAAACAGGTGTGAGCCTATGTATGTATGTTATAAACAGTATTCAGCCAGCTACCTGCAGTTACACTGTTGCCACGAAAAGCCACGACACGCTAAGCGACAAGCAAGCAAGCGTGCGCCTTCCATAAACATCTTCTGTTTCTCCGACAACCAGCACTAAAGCGCCAACGTTAGTTACAATTTCTCCGCCTGTAGGTACAGAAGCGATGAAAATCGTGTGCGCTAAACACTTACGTACAATAGAAAAACTACAAAAAGAAAGTTTTTCATCTTGAGCAGCTTGTTAAAAGACGTTTATTAAAAATAAATTATTTAAGACAGCGGTACAAACGTCTGAAGAAAAAGAACATTGCTATGAATTCACGTTTACTTGATAGTTTGCAAAACGAAAATATCGTGAAGGAGGATTTGATAATTTTAGATCACGTGAAAAATAACAGTGTTATTGAACATTACCTTTCACGCGCGGCTGGTGACAAAACACGTGAGACTAGCTTGACGTTAAAAAAAAATGCTGTGACGCTTCATTATTATGTGCCCATGAGTACCCATTTGAAACAAAAAATTATAGATTCAGTTTAAAAATGCAAGTTTGTGTAATAATTAGATATATAAATACTATCCATTAACTAGCGTTCTGACTGCTGTGGACACAAACTTACAGAATGTATATCATGTACATACTTACTATACTTTACAAGTCTGTTTGATTTTGAACCTATATTTAAACTTTGATCGATATCGAAAGCGAATTTGCTCAATCACTAAAAAATTAAAAAGTTACGAAATTTGTGTTCAAATGGTCTTTAGCCCTAACTGACAAACATAGTGCCATCTTCTTCTGGCAACTCTAATTTGTCATATGAGTGAAGAGTGTAGCTATATTCAATTTGTTCATAAAAATATCGTTCATTCCATGCTTTAGTTAAGGCCCGCACAAACTATCTGTCACGACTTACTATCGCGACAGAAGGGTATCTGGACAAGGAAAATCCATTCAAGTGTGCACACTATCGGACGTCTGTCGCGGAAGTGACCTTGAGCGTTCAGACGTCCGATAGCAATCTGGGAAAATGACAGTTAACGTCCGCGGACGTTTACTGTCATCCGTATATTGTCCATGGCATGGCCTTAATAGCTATTTTATACCGAATATAGTCAAAAAATGTTAAATTCACTTTCAATTCAACAGTTCTGCTTTACTTCAAGATCTACCAATAATATAATCTAATAGTGCTAACTGCTAGTGCCCTGAATTAAGAAAATATGCAAATATGAAAATATACTTAGCCATAGTGTATCGCATAGACAGCATGGCGTGTCTATGGTTGTATCGGACGCGGACGCGTCGCGCGTCCGCGTCCGAACAGTTTGCGTGCGCCTTAAAGGCGCGCACAAACTATCTGTCGCGACTTACTGTCGCGACAGTAAGTCGCGACAGAAGGGTACCTGGACAAGGAAAATCCATTCAAGTGTGCACACTATCGGACGTCTGTCGCGGACGTGACCTTGAGCGTTCAGACGTCCGATAGCAATCTGGGAAAATGACAGCAAACGTCCGCGAACGTTTACAAACGTCCGCGGACGTTTGCTGTCATCCGTATATTGTCCATGGTACGGCCTTAATATTGATTTTATACAGAATATAGTCAAAAAATGTTGGGCGCACACAAACTGTTCGGACGCGACTTACTGTCGCGACAGTAAGTCGCGACACATAGTGTGCACACCCTTTCGGACGCGGCTTTCTGTCGCATCCGCGTCCGATACAACCATAGACACGCCATGCTATCTATGCAATACACTAAGGCTAGGCAGGAGCATATTTTTCTTAATTCAGGGCACTAGCAGTTAGCAGCATTAAATTATATTATTGGTAGATCTTGAAGTAAAGCAGTACTGTTGAATTGAAAGTGAATTTAACATTTTTTTACTATATTCTGTATAAAATCAATATTAAGGCCATACCATGGACAATATACGGATGACAGTAAACGTCCGCGGACGTTTACTGTCATTTTCCCAGATTGCTATCGGACATCTGAACGCTCAAGGTCACGTCCGCGACAGACGTCCGATAGTGTGCACACTTGAATGGATTTTCCTTGTCCAGATACCCTTCTGTCGCGACAGTAAGTCGCGACACATAGTTTGTGCGGGCCTTAATTCTTCTGTGCTGCCACCCTATTCTTAATATCTCTATGGACACGACACAGTATTGAGTTAGGTAGGTACTGCTCTGCCACTCTATCCTTTATATCTCTATGGTCCTGACATGGTCCTGACTAGAGATGGGATTGTACCCGGTAAATACCCGGGAATTTACCATTTTGGGTAAAAACGAGGTATTTACCCGGGTAAATACCCAAAGCGTGGGTATTTATCGTAAGATATATTTACGCCTGCGTTTTCGTTTTTATACTATTTATTCGTTAATTTTATCCTGTAAATTGCAACATATAGCGTAAATATATGTATATCGCACATTTATATGTATTATAAAAGTAAAACAATAGCATTTTCTTTTATAATATTAAAATTGATACTAACGGCTGGTGCCAATATTTGATCTACTCAAGGATTTAGCCAGTAAAGCTACTTTTTTGACATAATTTGTATGGAGCTTATGTCAATATGTATCTCTAGAAGCTAAATCCTATAATTAAGCAAAGAAGTTATCAAAGTCATGCGCAATGTCTCTTCTCTGGCAAAGTATTCATATAAATGCCCGGTCATAATATTAAATTTGATCTATCCATTGATACTGGCCGTATAAGTAGTTAGTGTGCTCGGTGCATCTACCGTGCATTTAGCAGGATAAGCCGCTGGATAGGCACAACGATATTTTGGTTATAATATATGTATACAACGATATTTTGATGCTTTTCGAGTATGCGCACTAAAGCCTAGCGCTTTAGTGCGCATACTCCAAAGGCATCAAAATCTCCATGAGATCCAGCTGCCACCACAAACGAAAATTGGCCAAGGTAACACTTAGCAGTTGTACACTGCAGACCGACGAGAAGATTGTTAAGGTGGAAAAGGATCGAGCAAGTTGCCATACCTACGCAATGAGATTGATGGGATTTTATAAGCCTATCTTAGGACCGAAGACAGGGTGATGATCGATAGTCCTCAATGTCGGTAAATTGATCTCCAACCGTGAGGACACGTTCAAAAATCACAAGGCGATGCCCACCCGAGAGACAGGGGACGCTTGGTGGTGAGAACGGCGGTCTGAAAATAAATGTTGCGAAGACCGAATACTTGGCCTGCAACAGTACAGATCCCGCGTCAATTCGCATAGGCGGAGACATTCCATGGTCAAGTACCTGGGATCAGTACTCCACGTGTCTGGTGACATTGATTGCGACGTCAAGGCTCGCATTTCGGCAGCCTGGGCCAAATGGCTTGAGGTGAGCGGTATCATTTGTGGCCCCAAAATACCGGTTAAGACCAAAGGACTGGTCTATCAATCCATCATTAGACCTGTCCTGTTATATGGCAGTGATACCGGAGATGAACATGCTGCGCTGGATGTGAGGAGTCACGCAGAAGGACTGCATTAGGAAGTGCCGCATCCGGGGTAGCCTTCATGTCCGTGATATTGCTGACAAACTGCAAGAGTGTCGGCTACGGTGGTGTGGCCACGTCTTACGTCAACCGGCATCTTACGTGGGTAACAAATGTCTTGCCATGTAACCTCCGCCAGGCCTCGGTAAACGGGGAAGGCCAAACAAATCCTGGCTTAACGTCGTAAGGGATGATATGCGTGTCAATCGACTAACCACCAGAGATGCTAAAAACCGTGCGAAGTGGAGTAGATACAGCCGGAAAGCGGACCGCGGACCCTGGGCCCCAAGGCGTAGGTTTTGGAACGCAACCGGGACAGCGCTAGAATGATGATGGTGATGATGGTGCCCACCCGAAGATGTGGTGGAAGCTATGCATCAGGATTTATCTTGGACTAATAGCTTCAAAATCGATTACACCGTTGTCATAATCGATTTCAACGCGAAACTGAGCTGAGAGTCGCATAATTAGGATATTATTATGGACATTGGAACTGATGGGGTACCTTGCTTGTTAAATTCATGGAGAAGAAAGGACTACATATGATACATTTCTTCTTTACAATGCGAAAATACCGCAAGTACACCTAGAGAAGTCTAGAGGTTTCTACCAGAAATTGACTTTATCATGTCGATGGAGAGACAAAAATATTTCTTTACCTATGTGTCTGAGAGCAATTAGTTTAAAGTGGTCTCTTACCATTTGGTACTTACACATTAAATATTAGTACAAGCTTCAAACAGGTAAAATTCACGAAGTCTACGCTTCGATCAGCGCCAGTTTATATCCAAAACGATCGAAGTTTTGCTCGGCTATCAGCTTGAACGCCTTTGTGAGTCCACAGACGTGGACAATTTTAGTGTAGAGTTCTATGGATGCTGTACAGGCTCTAAATTTCTTAAGCCCTTATGGTGCTGAAATCTCTGGCATCTCTAGAGCTCCTACAGAAAATGTCTAAAATGCTATTGCACTCCTCCGACGACATGTAAATGTATTACTTTTCAATAGACAGATCTCTAACCGCTGAATTCAATATTTGATCTATCCATTTTATTGAGATTTAAGATTCAGTTTTGATTTAATTAATTTATGTCAAACATGAATCTCGAATCATCGCCCATCTCTAGTCCTGACACCATAGACTAATATGATAATATTATAACTGGAGACCTGACATGGACCTGACAAGTTCTTGTATTTTTTTTGTTGGCAATGTTTGCGATCTGTTCAGAAGATTACATTTTATTATTTTAAAATTACGATTTTTATTTTAATATTTACTTCTTTACTATTGGTTTAGGTATTGGTACTATTTAAAATATTTTAAATAAATAATGGTGTGAAAAATGCTTACATATATAATTGTGTAGTAAAGTGCAACGTCTTGGCTGCAAGTCGTTGGTTGTCCAAAGATTTTTTTCGTATGAAATGAAGCTTTGGAGTGCACGCTACTGACGTCAAATAAATTAGTCACCACCGAGTAAATTATAAGCCAAATTTTGTTTTATTTCGGTTGTTGACCGTTGTTTCTTGCGTGTGTATTCTAACAAATTCAGGTAAGAACAATAGCGTAAAGTATTGTCTGCATTTATTGAGAAGTATCTAACAGATGTTGTGTTGAAAAATCGTTTCCATATAAGGTATTCTGGTGTTTATGACATCGTGTGTCCTAGATAAACTTCGTTACTTATACTGAAAGGCAAGGCAGTTTTGGCAATGACTCACTTTCTTGTTAGCGCACGAACCTGACGATACGAGACTTGACACCTTTAATTAAAGTTTTATTTATAAACTGAGTTTGTAGTTGAGTATAAAATTCATTAGTTATCGTCTACCTGCCTTATCAGCGTCAAGTTGACAAAAGGAAGTTTAGTTTACATACAGTTAAATTAGGTATGTTGATAAATTCTTTTGCGGAATACAATAATAATTACTAACAATAATATGCGTCATTTAATTGGAATTTATGTCATGTTTCTGGATGTTGAACAAAAATACTTTTAAATTAAATAAAATAATCTTAAATTTTCAGATATCCACCATGTCGTCACGTAAAACAGCCGGTCGCCGTGGCACCAACAAGAAGCGTGCCCAACGTGCCACCTCCAATGTGTTTGCTATGTTCGATCAGGCTCAGATCGCAGAGTTCAAAGAAGCATTCAACATGATTGACCAGAACAGGGATGGTTTCGTTGACAAAGATGACCTGCATGATATGTTAGCTTCTCTTGGTAAGTAAACTCGTGAAAAATATATTTTATATTGGCTATTACTGAAAGTCATGACAGCTGCATGGGATGACATGTGGGTAGCGAATGTACCATATTAATTTCGGAGCAAACCAAACAATGATTACACTACATTATGTTTAGAATTCTTACAACTTGGCATAGTAAATATTGACCTCAAACTCATGCTTAGAACTAGTTTCTGTATATCATGTTTAAAAAATCTTAAAAACCATATGGTCAGCTAACCCACTACACTCAGTGTAATATTTTCACCATTGAGATACTTATTTGTGCAGTAATTATTACAAGATTTTTCCTCATGTTCTTCTATTGACAGATATAAATGGATAATTATGCTATTAAAATATTTAAAAACGTAAAACTAAGTTATGGCTAAGATCCATGTTTGTTTCAATAGAATGACCTGCATACCAATGTCATTATACATATATTATTGTTATCTATGTGACTGTCGGTGTAGTAACAACATATGTATCTGTACTTGTGTGTGTCTAGTACACGCTCATAGCTTTCTAAGAAATATTTTATATAATTAACTCTTTGTGAACTACTGCAAATAGAATAGGTATTAAACTGAGTTTTTGCCTTATATAGACAAAGTCATATGAGACAGACATATGGTGTACTGCTTTAAATAGTTGCCTTTTATCTACCAACTAGCTGTTTCCCGTGGTTTCACCCGAGTCCTGAAGGAACTACATCATATACCCGGTTAATTTATAGCCTAAGTTACTCCTTGGTACATCAGCTATCCGCCAGTGAAAGTCCCATCAAAATCGGTTCAGCCGTTCCAGAGATTAGCGAGCGAGAACAAACAGACAGACAAACAAAAATTGTAAAAACTGTAATTTCGTTATATGTACCGTGTGTACATCCATATGCATTTAGTTAAAAGCGATTATTTTAATATTACAAACAGACACTCAAATTTTATTTATATGTTTAGATAAGCCACATGTTGTAGGTTTGATATTGTCTACAAATTGTTGTTTAGAGTTTGCACATTTTTTATGGCCATTAGTGAATGTTTGTTGACTCATTGGCTACGAAGGTATGGTGGGAAAGATGTCTTTATGAAAAACACATACATACATAAACCCACGACTGTTTTTCAGAGGGTTACGCAGAGCCTAAGCAGTAAGCAGTGCTATATGCAAAAATCCATACATATCTCTCTTGCTTCATTCACTCCTATCAAATGCCTCATGCATGCTCTTCATAAAAAAACACATTAAATAATATTTAATTATTGTGTAGATGGATGTCATAAAGGGTTGTGGTGAATCCACATTGCATTGTGTTTCTTGAAGTTCTTTCAACTTATATATGTAACATTTTGTCTTATGTGGAAAGTGTAATCACATATTAAGATGTAGAATATCATCCATTTTAATGCCAGATTTACATGGATCATGAACAAAATCTTCAAATGGGTCATCTGTTTATTTGAAATTGTGACACTATGTTCCACAATATACAGGATTTCTTATAAAAAGAATACTGACAGAATCCTATCACTGTATGAATATAATTTTGTTTGTGTGAGCAACGCACGATTTAGCTAGTAATGGGGTATTACTAAGAATTTTGCTGACGCAATTCATGTTAGCTGTATTTCTTGAAATCATTCTGGCTATTAGAATAATAATATAGCCATATATATACAGAGTGTCACAAGACCCGTCACCATGCCGAAGTCTACACGTTGTGGACATCATGCCAAGTCATACTAACCAAAAGTAATATCTGGGAAACGACTTTCTTTTCTGGTTTTCACATTTTTTTAACCGCAATTAAAAGCGCGCGTGTGCAATGTTCGAAATACCTACTTATCCATGGGGTTATAGGGTATCTAAAGAACATATTGGCGGGGTAAATGCATCGATTTTGTACCTAATTAGAAAAATGCCATACTAACTTTGAGCCTCAATATCTCATGAACCAGTTATTTCCTAGGTTTAGTGCCAAAGTAAAAAATGTTCGTAGTGATTGGTACAACATGGGATTTCAGTTTTCGTTAAGGGTCGTTTTACACCCTGTATAATACTAGAAGAAAAATACGTAGAACTCTCGGACATAGTATGCTTCCTCACTATAGTGCTGAACATATTTTTATTAAATAATTTACATATTTGTTATTGATTCTATATCTTTAAACCTGCAACCAACCATCTAACAGTTCTGTTGATCTCTCCCTTAGGTCATTGCTGCATCTTTAATTATTAAAATGCACATATAAATATATATTATCAATATACAATTTCCTTTCTGCTGACTGCAAAAAAGAGCTTATCAATTCTTCTAAATTTTTTATATGTTTGTAGCCTTAGAATTCTGTCATTCATTATCATTAACCTATTTCCAAAATATTTTTTGTTGTTTCTTTGGTCCCACCCATTTTTGAGGAAAGAAATTTAAACCCAATTTTCTTTGTTGGAATTATGTTCTTCTTTCTCTTAGCGTTATCCCAGTTTCAGTCTGGGGTCCGCTTTCTAGTCTAACCGGTTTTGGCTGAATATTAGCTTTTCCACGGAGCGACTGCCTGTCTGACCTCCGCAACCCGAAGGGATAGCGATATTCCATGGTTTAGACTAGTGTCAGTTTATTTAGAAGGTACTGACGCCCTGTAACGACTGTCAAAGATCTTCATGACAAACCGGGACCGACGGCTTAACGTGCTCTCCGAGGCACGGGACAAGCGATAATTAACAATTCAATACGCACATAACTCCGAAAAGTCATTGGTGCGCGCCGTGGATTCGAACCTGATACCCTCTGCATGGCAGTCTGTTGGTATATCCACTCGGCTATCGCTGCCATTTGTTGGAATTATGTTATCTATATGAAAATCTTGTTTTAGGTAAGAACCCAACAGAGGACTACTTGGAGGGCATGATGAACGAGGCTCCGGGCCCCATCAACTTCACGATGTTCCTCACGCTGTTCGGCGAGCGCCTGCAGGGCACTGACCCCGAGGACGTCATCAAAAACGCATTCGGGTGAGTTATTTATACAAACAATATTTTTAAATGTTCAAGGTCTTTCAATTTTCTTTGTCCATTGCCATCTTAAATTGCTTACATTTGTGAATTGCTATTTATTTTATTTGCAATGAAGCTTTTCACAAATCTTACGGTGAATAGTTTATTGTATCAGTTTAGTTACTAGGATACTTTTGGATTTCTGTTACCGTGTAAAGTGGGGGAGGCAAGATACAGCCGAAAAGCGAGCTCCGGGCTCAAACCTGTAGCTCTTGGGTTGCGGTTCTTGCGACAATGCAAAGATGATGATGATCGGGTGACTTTTGTAATGTACAGTCTAACTAACGCTGTATGCACTGCCAATCACAACCTACTTTTACATTCATAATGCTACCTTTCCAGATGTTTTGACGAAGAGAACATGGGCGTGATAGGCGAGGAGCGTCTCCGTGAGCTGTTAACAACGATGGGCGACCGCTTTACCGACGATGACGTTGATGAGATGCTGAGGGAAGCTCCCATTCGCGACGGACTGTTCGACTACGTTGAGTTCACGCGCATACTCAAGCATGGCGCTAAGGACAAGGATGAACAGTAATATGTTTATATACAAGCTGTTGCGGGCCCAGGGAAGGACTTATAATCAGATGTGTGCCCTATAGTCCTGGATCTGTAATGTATACAAGCGGGTTGTTGCGCATTCTAGATGATTTGTAAATGGTATGCTATGTTAGTACTTTCAATTTCCATCAAATGTCATCATCACCGTTGTTCCTGCGTTATCCCAGTTACATCCAAGGCCCTTGTCTTGGAACCCGAGGCCTGCTTATTGGTCTAATCAGATTTGATAGAACAGTAGCTTTTTCGCAGATTTCATCAAATCCTTTTATGATAATAGGCTACGAAGTGTTTCAAATGGTTCTTCTTAGGGTTGGTTAAATTCTCCTGCCTCCTTATTTCTTCTTGGTTGCGTTTGAACATAGTGCTAGTTAAGCAAGGTTTTCTTTGTCTTAGAGTAGATCTAATTAATAAGAACTTTTACCCATATTTGTAAATAATATAGGCAAAAGTGTTTTCTGTTCTTTGTACATAAAACTGAGTTCTGACAACTTGTTTGGCTAATGTTTATCCCTATACTACACTTCTCCACTAACAGGAATCATACCATTTACAAAGTCAGTACAAAAGTGTACTTACGATATTTTAATAAGGAAACTGAAATGGACAATCAAATTATAAAAGATATTTCAAACTCTGACTGTTGCACACAACCCGCTGTTATCGCCATTTTCAAAAATATATTGCCAAACTAATAAATTGGTATATGATATAAACAGTAGATATTTTAAGTTAGTTTGATATGGATTTTCAAAATAATCTCTATAGATACTGAGGTGCTAATATACCCTAGTTCTTACCATGTTCTTAGCATTTCCATTTATGCATTTCATTAAAAAAAGAAACAATTCCATTATATTGGACCACCGTAATATTTAAGTTTGGCTATTTACCATTTCGTATGTATTCTTGTATTCAGGTAATTAGTAGTTTTATATTTTCGAGTCTGGCAACACTACTAGGCATCAGTCTTTACAAAGTTCTGCTTTCTTTCCATATTTGCATTTATATTTTGTGTTAAGTTCTTAAAAGCAGAATTAATAAAAATATGTTAATCAGCCATCGTCTTTCTATTCTGTAGTTGAATAAGAATTAACCATAGAGTTGTGTCCTTATATACTTACCATGAGTGTTGCCAACATGTAAGAAATTATTCAATTGGTATTATTATCATTCCTTGAATTTATTAGCTAACTAACAATTTTCTATTATCTTCTAAAATGAAGTTTTAATTTTAAATATGACAAAATGTTTTGTTTTTAAATTATGAATTATTTAGTTGTAGGTCTGAATAAAATTAACTTATAGTATTAACAGAATTGTGTGTATTAGTTACGTAATCATGTATGTATGTTTTCATTTATTTACATTTATATAAATCTTTATCTATCAGATTATATTTTTATTTAACGCGATACCTTAAATCATGGACGTAGTTTTAGCTGTTGCTTTTTTTTTTCTTTTTCTTTTTTATGGTAATAGGCGGCAAACGAGCAGACGGATTGCCTGATGGTAAGCAATTACCGCCCCCCATGGACACAAGCAACACCACAGGAGTCACAAGTGCGTTGCCGCCCCTTGGGGTTGGGAAAAGGGATAGGATGAGGAGTGGGATCAGGGAGAAGGGATAGGGCCTCCGGCACTCTCACTCACCGAACGAAACGCAACAGTTTAGGTACTGTTACTTTACGTCGATTTTCTGTGAGGGGGTAGTACTTCCCCGGTCGAGCTGGCCCATTCATGCTGAAATCAGCAAGGTTCTACTACCTACAAAATGCTGTTCCTTTATTACTAATCTGTGTTATGCTGAAGTGAATTTACAATGTCGTGACGTGTGTATTAACCCTTAACTGCATGATTTTTTATTTTGAGCCTAGAAAAATCCTAGGTGTCCTAAATTAGGTGTACATCACAGGAAAAATAATGAAAAAAATCAAACTACAGTTCTTTGTGAAAAAAATTAGTTTTCTTTATTGATGTAATATTACATCATCATGCAAAATCGTCTTAAATTATCATACTAAGGAGTAATATGAAAATCTGTGAAACAGTTGTTAGTTCTGTTAAAACATAGAGGGATATAGCATTTTGAGCATGCCCATTGCTACATTGAGGAAGTTTACAACGTAAACGCTTTGAAAATGTGGGCCAGTGCGCAATACCATCTGAACGCACATCCTTACAAGGAAGCGGATGAGCTGGTCCTCTTTGTTTCTTAGCTTTTTCTTCTAAGAAGCTGTTGCTTGGCCGACCTCTTTTGTTGTTGTTGCTTGTTCCCACATTGCACAGGGCATCTGCTAATTCATTTCGGAACAAATCAATCTTCCACATTATCCGAGATCAAGTCCTGTACGAGTTGCTGCGAATTGGCATAAAAGTTCTCTTCATCGTCATCCTCATCCTCATCTTCTAAGCCATCTTCTGAGACGTTACCGTCTTCCAAGTCTTCCAACTCCTTCAATAACCTTTCAATGTCATCATTAGTCGCCTGGCTTCGTGACATTGTGCTAAAACATAATACATGCATGAAAAAAGAACCACTACCTAGTGTGAAACGTTTCGCAACAACTTCATTCCATAAAAATCCTGTTGCGATACTGAAAAACTAGCCGTAATAAACAATAAAACGTACATAATACATTCATTACAGTTATATTACAGCAAAATGGTCGAAAAAAAGGTCAGCAAAGAAAATTCGTACTTATTCCATACTAATAATATTTTATGCCAATTCCCATGATGATGTAGTACTACATCATAAACAAAAGTCATTGTTTTCAGGAAGTTACAATGCTATTTACAAAATGCTAATACAATACCATTTCTACGTACCTGTGTGCTGCCGCAAAACTATTTTAGTTTATTATAATTCAGATTTTTTGACAAAAAAATCATTCACTGCAACTGTGTCTAAAACCGAGAATTGCAATTTGGCGCCAAAAAGCTATTCACGTCACTATTTTGTAAAAAAAATTGGTTGCCTGTAAAGTCGGTATACGGGCGAAAGTTTTACGTGACAACGACTTTGAGTGGTAAAATAATTTTAATGTGAATATTCATTCGTATAGTAGGAAGAAGGATGAAAGACGCGTGCCTTTCACTTTTTATGTCTGTCTCTCTCGCTCTTAGGCGCGACGCGTGCCTCTCACTCGCTCTCATTGTGAGCGCATAACGTGAGCGGAGCGTAACGCAGTTTCTTGAAGTGTCACCCGGCAAACCAATTTATAAGACGTTGTCACGTCAAAATAAGTTTTCTATGGCGATAAGCTGCGTTCATACGTGTCGGTTAGACCTTTGACAATACTTCAAAAAAAAAGCACGTAAGTGGAGTAGCTAGATAAAAATATATTCGAGGAAAAGTAAACTGATGTAATATTACATCATTATGCAGTTAAGGGTTAAAGATTCCTAGATAAGTAAAGTGTTCATGGAGTCAGTCCATCTATTATCGAAAATATAGAGAACAAAAACTGGATAGACGCCCATCTGTCAAATTGCCAAATAAACAAAATATGCAGAATGGACAGAAATGCATTCAAATGATTAATGTGCAGAGAGAGTCACTTCTTTGGTAGTAGTTTAAACTTTCGTGGTCATTAACTTTTCGTATGCTTAAGAGCAGATCTACACGAGACACAATAGATTTTAATTGTGTCTGGTAACTCAGCATACGAGAGGTTAATACTAATTTAAATCGTCTTTCGGGGTAGGTACACACCACTATTTTCCGACCAATAATATTTCCATCTAAATGTTGCCTGGTAGAGATAGCTATAAGCGATAAGGCCGCCCATTGTACTTCGCTTATATTGTGTGATCTCCTGAGTTATATTTCTGGTGTACAATAAAGCATAAAATGAATAAAAAATAAATAATATCCCGTTCCTTTGTTTCGAGTTCACGACATTTCGGCACTTTTAAACAAAGGTAGGTGGTATCTATCCCAAAAGACAATTTCAAATTAGGTCTTCGGTATTGGAACATTTGGATTGACACACTACACACAGGTACTAGGCATGAGTTATTGCTACGTTAATTATACATAATTATCGATATTGCGCTTCCTTGAAGTAGGTATAAGTATTATAGTATCGCGCACTAGTCTAACCAAATTAGCTTAGCTTATACAAATAGCGGAGTTTCTCTGAAGGATCGAATTCATAATGAAGTGATCCGACAGCGAACCAAGGTAATCGACATAGCTCAGAGAATTAGCACGTTGAAGTGGCAGTGGGCTGGTCACATCTGTCGCGGAACCAATAACCGTTGGAGTAGTCCTTGGCAAACAGTGTAGGACGCCCTCCGGCTAGGTGGAGTGACGATATACGCAACATGGCTGGCAGCGGCTGGACACGAAGAGCCGCAAATCGGGCTCAGCGGCGTGCCATTGGAGAGGCCTATATCCAGCAGTGGACTACGGCAGGCTGATGAAGATGATGATGATACAAATAGCGGCTACAGTCTGACCTCTCTCACTCACCGAACGAAACGCATCAGTCTAGATACTGTTACTTTATGTCGATATTTTATGAGAGAGTAGTGGCCGGCGCCGACTGACGGCACGGCATGCCGTGTCATACCGAGGCGTCCAATTGACTGGAATTTAGTATCTTCAGCAAGAATTGCTACTGCTTCTTGCTGAAGATGAAGAACGACAAATACAAACTGATATGTCGAAGAGAAAACAATTCTGGATACATTATTTATGAGAAAAAGATTTACTAAAAGTGAATTCAGGAACTTATTTACCTCCTGATTACGTCGTGGCACACTGTGGGACGCCGTGGCATGCCGCGGCGTCCCGAAGTATGCCGCGGCATGCCGCTACGCGCCGCGGCGGGCTGCGGTACGATTGTATCGAAACAAAGTAATATGAATCCTAATCTCATTGAAATAAGAATGAAAATGACTTGATCAGTAATAAAATCCTTTGGCATGCCGTGCCATGCCAGTGCGCGCCGGCCTTAGTACTTCCACGGTCGAGCCGATCAATTCATGCTGACATCAGCAACGCTCTGCTACCTAAAAACCATTGTAACGCAAAGTGATAGCGATAGTCGATTCATTTGCATCACTAAATGCTTTATCGATAGCGGTATGGCGGGTCACATGTTGGTGCTCATCCGTGATAAATATTCTGAGCCTCATGAGTAGGTAGTATCTGTTGCTAATCTGGGTATCCGTTGAAGCAAGTTATGTCAAACCTCTGATACAAATCTACCACGTTACCAGCCTGATATGATTCAGTGTACCTACCTATTTGTGTAAATATCATAGATTTAGTATATATACGATAATAAATCTATGGTAAATATACAATAAGCTTTTCATTGGATTATAAGAGATAAGCTTATAGTTACTGTGTGAATCTGACATACCTGCAAATACATGTTTTAGATTCACCAGTAGGCACTGGTACCAGCAGGTAGGTACCTATTTGCTTTCGGAGTATTTTGGGCTTCATTAGGGCAAAGTTGACTACTAAAGCTCTCTAATTATTAAATAATTAGGTATGAAAATAGCAGGTATATAATATGAGCCAACTCTTGATACTTACATCATTAGTGCACGATGACATACCAGAATGACGAATTTGTTTAGTATAAGACGCAACGGAAATAAAAAGACAAACGAAAAAAAGTAATGACGACCTTTGTACAAGTATCAGAGCTGAGGTGTGTGTAACTAATCTATTGTTCTGGTTTCTTGACACTCACAACACGATTTTGTGAGAGGTAGGTATGGTTACTTAGCAGTGCCTACAGTGACTTTTGTGATGTGTAAATAGAAACATGGATACACACAGCCCTGAAAAGGACTTAAGTGCTTAAATAGAAACAGTGATAATAGTCCTGACAAGGACTGTTCAAGGACTTTTGTTGTTGTTCTGAAAAGAACATTTTTATAGACTTTTGCAACGTTAAATAGAAACAAGAAGAGTTCTCTTGCGAACTCGAAGATACACACGCTGACGACTTCAAGAAATCTTCGCTCTGCAAATATTATTACGTCGACGCACGCCGTGCCCGCTGACGCGCGAACGCACGACATCTTCGCTCGACGAGTGACCGGCAAATGGAGCCGCCACACAGTCGGGTCCTCACGCAACCCCCTAGAGGGTTGGCGGAAGCGGGTTCAGGGCGATGTGCCCTCAGCCTGCGGGATCGTCGCTGCCCCTTAAATAAAGGGCAGGTGTTTGGGGTGGGCTATGTGTGCCCGGTGAGTGTCGTCGTCGTGTTTACAGGGCCGCTTCGGTCTTCACGCCGTCCCACTATGGTTCGTCTAGAACAAGCTAGCTAGACAAAAACAACTCTTAAATTCCTGGAAGTTAATTACTATTACGAACTCATTACCCCTATACATTGAGGATTACACCTATTAATTATCAATACTACCCTCATTAAGAGCGTCATTAAGGTATGTTTATAAGATGTTGACTATTTAAAGGGCATTCATTTGCATTTTTACATCATATTTGATAGCATTGTTTATGTCACTAAAAGAAATTTGTGAAAGTGTTTTTGTGATGGATTGTATACGTAAGGGTAAGTAGTTATATTTTATTTCATTTTCAACATGGGAACTTCATTCTTTAGTCTTATAAAATGAAATGTTTGAATTTTCACCCACTTTTTTACTCATTTTTTCAAATTCATCGGTCAAATTATAACATGTCCCCACTTGTCCCCACCGTAGAACCTATCATATACGATTCTCATAAGTGTCTAGTAGTTATACGTAAAAAAATTCATTGCGATATATTTGCACAACTAATTTTTATTTATTTTTTTCTTTCAACAGTTTTTACCGTCTCAAGAATGGATTTTTTCGAAGAATGGCTGAAACACCCGAAGGAAACGCGGAATGAGGAGCTCTTTCAGTTTATATCTTTGAGATATAATTTTGATGGTGTTACGGAGCAGTCTCTGCGAGATATTAAAGTACTAATCTCAAGATATTCAACGAAATTTGCTGAAAAGTGGAGCAGCTGTGGAAGAAATCGAGAGCGATTCCTACAAAAGTATTCGACGTGGCTGGAGGGTCTTGACATATCTTTCGATGTGTCCGTTTATTTATCTCTGCCAACTACATCTGGAGAACCGGGACCCGGAAGACCTACTAAAGATTTTGAACATTCTAGTCTCAAAACGAAGAGACGACGTGTAGACGATCTATTACAGTCCAGAAGTGCTAGTGAATTAATTTACGCCGCTGAAGTGTCAGCTCGAATCTCGGGTCAGAGAAGTGTAGCACGTCAAATTAAAGATGTGACTAGTGATCCTTCAATAACCAAGACCACGAGTGAAGAAAGTGCCCCCAGGAGTTTAACAAGTGAGGAAGCTTTAGCGTACTACGTTGATAGTAAATCAAGTAGCCATAGCTATAAGCAGACTCGGAAGTGGAGTATTAAAGCTGGACATAAGGTGTTTCCGTCAATGTACAGTGTTAGAAAGGCTAAAATAGCCTGCTACCCGTCAGGTGAACAAATTACAGTCAATGAAACGCATGCTGAAATCAAAGTTCAGGCAATTCTTGATAAGACTGCCGAACGTTTAGTTTCAGCACAACAAGAAGTTGTTCATAGTCTGTTACCTTGCACGTCATTCACATTAATCAGTAAATGGGGTTGTGATGGAAGTTCCGGTCATAGTATGTACAAACAAAAATTCACTAATTGTGACGATAGTGACGAGTTTTTATTTGTATTTTCTTTCGTTCCTCTTCAATTGAAAGATGAAAGTGGTAATATTGTGTGGCAGAATCCTCGGCCCTGTTCTACAATGTATTGTCGGCCAATAAAGTTTATCTTTTCTAAGGAAACGAAAGATTTTACGATTTCGGAAACCAATAAGGTTTTAGAAGAGATAAACGCTTTATTGCCGACAACCTGCAAGGTGATGGAGACCGAAGTATCTGTCACACATGTTATGCTTTTAACAATGATTGACGGAAAAGGTTGCAATGCTCTGACCGAAACTTCTTCCTCACAAAAATGTTTTATTTGTGGGGCAACTCCAACAATGATGAATGATCTGTCAAAAGAGTTTGCTGCGGACAAAGATAATCTTGGTTTTGGTTTGTCTACGTTGCACGCTTGGATAAGGTGCTTTGAATGCTTGCTTCACATTAGCTATCGACTAAATATAAAAAAATGGCAGTTAAGAACAGCCGAAGACAAAGCTAGTGTGAAACAACGTTCAGATGACATTAAAAAACGATTTAAAAGCGAAATGGGCTTGATTGTAGACAAACCAAAACCAGGGTTCGGTAACACTAATGACGGGAACACCGCGCGAAGATTTTTTGGAAATCCCGAGGCTAGTGCCGATATTACAGGGTTAGATGTTTCACTAATACAAAAATTTGGCATACTACTTCGCACTTTATCATCGGGATATGATATAAATATTGAAAAATTCGTTAACTTAGCTCAAGAAACTAGACAACTTTATGTAAATCTCTATTCATGGTATTACATGCCCGCTACTGTCCACAAAATACTTTTGCACAGTGGCGAAGTAATTAGATCGTCCCTTCTACCTATAGGCCAGCTTTCCGAGGAAGCACAGGAAGCTCGGAATAAGGACTGCAGAAGATTTCGTGAGCACAACACACGAAAGCGATCACGGGAGGCTACGAATAGAGATTTACTTAATATGTTATTGATAACATCTGACCCTGTAATAAACGGTTTACGAGAAGTTCCTCGGAAGAAAATAGGTACGCTTCCAACTGAAGTATTAGATTTAATTGTCCCACCTAGCTGTAAGGAACAAAATGTTAATATGATTTCTACTTTTCATAGTTCTGCCCCTCACGATCATGACTATTCAATGGATGATTCATCTGATGATAGTGATGATAATGAGTAATAGATTTAGTTCTTAGATATTTTATGCATCTGTTATTAGATTTTATAGCGACGTCGAGGGATAAATCACTTTATAAAATGTTCAAAAAATATATTATACACATATGCCCGATAAATGTTTTTTTTTCATGATACCAGCTCAAATGACAAACTGCCTTGAAAAAAGTACCAAAAACCTTATATCTTTGCTTATTAACCGCATCTAGACATAAAAATCAAATAAAATAATTTTGTCTAGCTAGCTTGTTCTAGACGAACCATAGTGCGTCCGGGCGGTCAACACGAGCCGGGTGAGACCCCCGGCGAACCGAGGGAGGCCCAGCTCCGTGAAGCCAGCGATGCGGACAGCGACTTACTAATGTGCGGCCCTGTGGATGTCGATGTGTGTAGGTGTGTGGTGTAGTGGGTGTGTAGGCGTCGAGTTGTAGGCGTCCACTGTTGCGGTGGTCGCCCGCGCGCGCACATGATGCACGTATGCTGTTCATACGCGCAGATGTCGCGCGGAAAGGGGCGGTCACCTGCAACAGAGGGAATGGAGTGTATGTTGTGAGGGCGGCGGTCACCTGGGGGTGACCGTGTTGTCCGTAGAGTCGTTGGGAGATGCGAGCAGATCTCGCGGCAGCTTCTTCTTGTCCGGGGGCCGAGCGTGCCAGGGGGCCAGGTCCCGGACGTGGTCCCAGGCCGAGGCGTCGGCACGCTCAAACATCCCCACGGACAGGCGGCGGATGAAGGCGTCCAGGCTCTCCATACGCGTGTCCCGCTGGATGACGGCGTTGCGGACGGTGCGTGGCGCACCTACCGCGGTACGGAGGGTGAGCGACTGTTGCGCTCGGAGGCGGGCCCGGTTGGTTTCGCTAGTGAGCGCGTACCAGGCAGGTGCGGCGTAGGTGAGCCGGGAGCGTACATATGTTTTGTACACCCCCAGTTTCACGCGCAGCGGGAGGCGGGATGTGAGCGCTGGACGCAGTAGTGCCCTAGTCGCGCGTACCTGCGCGACGACTCTGCGGACGTGTGACTCCATAGTGAGTAGGCGGTCTAGTGTGACCCCCAGGTACTTCGCCGTCCTTGTCCAGGGGATGAAGTCGTCCTGGAGCTGGAGTGGTGGTGGGTGGTCTCTCTTGGAGCTGAAAAGTATCGCCTGTAACTTACCCACGTTTACCGACAGCCGCCATTGTGACAGCCAGTGTGGGAGAAGCTGGAGGGTACGCTGCATCTTAGACGCAGCGTGGTAGGCGTTGATGCTTGTGGTGATGTACGCCGCGTCGTCAGCGTACAGGGCTAATTCAGCGCCTTCGGCGACAGGGATGTCGTCGGTAAAACGCGAGTATAGCACAGGCGAGAGACACGAGCCCTGCGGGACTCCGGCGGCGATGGGATGGAGGTCTGAGACCTCTCTCTCCACCACCACTCGGTATTTCCTGTTGCACAGAAACGAGGAGACCGTTTTCACGATGCGACGGGGCGCTGTGGAGGTCGAGAGCTTATACAGCAGACCGGAATGCCATACTCGGTCAAATGCTTTCTCCATGTCGAGGAATACTGCCACGGCGTGCTCGCGTTTGTTACGCGCCGCCGCTATCCGGTGCAGTACCCTCGACAGCTGCAATGTGGTTGAGTGTTCGGCGCGGAACCCGAACTGCTCAGGTCTGGGCGTGATGTGCGGTGTGAGGTGCCGCAGCAGGAGTTTTTCGAACACCTTCGAGATGGTGGGCAGCAAAGTGATCGGCCGATAGCTCTCAGGCTTCAATATGTTCTTGCCCGGCTTGGGCAACATAATTATGCGTCCCTCCTTCCAGCATGTAGGGAAGACGCCTGTGCGGACGATCCCCGTAAACAGGCGCGCCAGCGCTGCCACGGTACGGTGCGGCAGGCGGCGCAGCGCTGTGTTCGGTATCCCATCCGCCCCAGGGGCCTTCCGGGGCTGGGTCTGCCGAATAACTCGTTGCACCATGCCGGGGGAGAAGTGGATGGGGTCCTCGTCGGGAGCTATCAGCGTGGCGAAGTAGTCTCGAAGGTGTTTCTCGACTGCTGCGGTGTGTTCCGTGTCATCAGCGTGGCGAAGTAGTCTCAAAGGTGTTTCTCGACTGCTGCGGTGTGTTCCGTGTTAGCAGTCGGGTTCGGCGCGAACACGCTCTCTAAATGCTCAGCGAGTATGGCCGCGCGGTCTGCTGCTTTGTACCTCGGCGTCCCGTCGGCGTGTAGTAGTGGGCGCACCGGAGCTGGGGTGTTAGTAAGGCGACGACATAGCCGATGTATAGACGGCCAGTCGTCGCTGGAGTCCTCGATAAAGCGCTCCCAGCTCTCGGCGGTGTAGGTCCTCAACTCGTCCTTCACTCTCTCCGCGAGCCGGTTTAGTCTGGCTTTCAATGTGGGGCATCGTGAGCTCTGCCACTGCCTTTTAAGACGCCTCTTGTCCGCGATCATTCGCTGGATGTGTGCCAGCAGAGGGGGTAGCCTCCTCTGGGTGGTGACGGGTGTTGTAGCGGTCACAAGGGCGCCCTTGATTGCGTCGTGGAGCCGCCGCGCTTATGCCACCAGTATAAGTATGTTCCCGTTTGCGCGGGAAAACGCTCGCGCGACGTATGAACCACCTGGCGGATTACTTACGTAAACTCAACTCAAATATTATTGGCCGATTGTACTTTAAATTAATTGGTTGATTGTTTTGAACATTTTACATTTCTATTTAAATCTGCATTTGGATTGGCTCAGCCTAGTTGTACATTTTGTATATAAACAGCACTAAATTACAAATAAATTATTCTGAATCCTGGAGTCAAGAATATCATTTCTACATACCATACCTTCATTCTCCAAAGTTCTCCAAAGTGGTGACCCTCTCCGGAACACAAGAAGTACAAATCAAGAACGGAGAAGCTCTGCCCATCAAGCCACCGAAAAACCGCAACATCCTACATTCAAACAGTACAAACATAGTCAACGAATCCCTGCTCCACAAGTCTCTACAGTTTCAATCATGTCTCAACAAGAAAATTCTATCCCGGCCAGCTCACTCAACTCTACATCAATCAACACCATCACTGAAATTGGTGGCATATCGCTAACCATGCGTATCCCACCATTCTGGCGTGATCGACCACGTCTGTGGTTTATCAGTTTCGAAGCCGCCACCAACGACCTGAAGAAAAGCCAAGCCCAGCTCGCTCAGATGGTAATCGCACAGCTGGAACGCCAAGACATCGAGCAGATCACCGACCTTCTATACAACCCACCAGAGCAAGACCAGTACAAGGCGATAAAAGAGCGTCTCATATCTGCCTATGAGGAGTCCGACAGCCGCCAGTTCCAAAAACTGCTGTCAGAGATGGAACTCGGCGATCAGAAGCCGACCCAACTACTCCGGCGTATGAGAAACCTCGCTACCAACAAAGTTCCAGACAGTACGCTACGACTCATGTGGACCAACCATCTTCCACCACACATCCGCTCCGTGCTTGCCGTCAGTGAGACCTTCGCAACTAAGACGTCGTTAGAAGAGTTAGCGTTACTCGCCGACAAAGTGATGGAACAGACGCCACCAGCTGCACTTCACATCTCAGCCGTCCAAACGATAACCTCACCGACATCACCACCAACTCAAACAGCCGACCTACAATTCCTTGTCACCGAACTACGCAAGTTATCATTAGAAATATCCGAATTGAAATCAAGACCACCGCACAGCCAATACAACGGTTACCGCCGCAACCGCTACCCGTCTTACAACCGAAGTCCATCGCAACAACGCAGTCGAGACTCATCACCATCACCTTTCTGCTATTATCATCGACGTTTTAAAGAACAAGCTTGACGCTGCACGTCACCTTACACATTCAATAAAAAGTCGGAAAACTAGGCCGAACGTTAGCGGAGGCGGACTCTGGCGTTCACGAAAACTCACACCGCCTATACATAACAGATCGTAACTCCAACATATCTTTTCTGGTCGACACGGGTGCGAACATATCCGTACTACCTAGAAAGAAAGGACAAGTCGCAACGCCACTATCGTTCCAACTATATGCGGCTAACAACACAACTATAGCTACGTACGGTGAGAAAACATTAACGCTCGACTTCAACCTACGACGCCCATACAAATGGAAGTTCATTGTCGCCGACGTTTCAAGACCTATACTCGGCGCAGACTTTCTCAAACATCACCAACTTATCGTCGATTTGAAAAACAGAAGATTGATCGACGGCGTCACGAATCTCAAGGTCAACGCCCCAGTTTGCATTTCAAACATGCCTACAGTGTACACCATCGACAAGTCACAGTCGTATCACGACATTTTAGCGCAATATCCCGGCATCACACGTCTCACTTCAATGCAGTTAAGCTCTTCTATCAACGTGCAACACTACATTGAAACAGAAGGCCCACCAATACATAGCCGCGCTCGCCCCATACCACCGCACCGATATGAAATCGTGAAGAAAGAGTTTGAAAATATGATTGAACAAGGGTTATGCAGACCAAGCAAGAGCCCATGGTCATCACCGCTTCACATCGTCCCGAAGAAGAATGGTGACATTCGAGTCTGCGGAGACTATCGGCGACTCAACGCTATCACAAAACCCGATCGCTATCCCGTTCCACGCGTCAAAGATTTCACACATCATCTCTCAGGCAAGACTATCTTCTCAACAATAGACCTCAACCGAGCCTACCAACAACTGAGCATAAGAGAAGAGGACATCGAGAAAACCGCTATTATCACACCAATGGGTTTATGTGAATTCCCGCGAATGTGTCCCGGTTTGAAGAACGCAGGACAAACGTTTCAACGTTACATTCACGAAGTACTGCGAGGACTAGATTTTGTATATCCATTCATAGATGATATACTAATCGCTTCGGAACACGAGACCCAGCATCGAGAACACCTCCACACCGTCCTCAAGAGATTAGAAGAACATGGTATCACCATCAACCCCGCTAAATGCAACCTAGGCAAGTCCGAAGTTCAGTTCCTCGGTTATCATGTATCAAAAGATGGTATCAAGCCTCCCGAACAAAAGATCAAAGCTATCACTGATTACCCCAAACCCAAGACAATAGAAGAACTACGGAGATTCCTAGGAATGTTAAATTTCTACCGCGATCACATTCCCAACGCCGCCTCACTACAAGCACCATTGAATGCATACCTACACAACGTGAAGAAACGAGATAAAACTGCAATCACATTGTCCGACGAAGCAACGCAAGCCTTTGAACAATGTAAAGCAAGCATCATCACCGCAGCTTTACTTGCTCATCCATCTCACCACGCAACACTCGCGCTATTCTGTGACGCATCGGACACATCAGCCGGTGCCGTAATTCAACAATACTTAAACGAAACATGGCAGCCGCTCGGATACTTCTCAAAGAAATTCAACGACGCGCAACTAAAGTATTCTACCTATGATCGAGAATTACTAGCTATTTACATGGCCGTCAAACATTTCCGAAAAATTTTCGAAGGACGTCATCTCATTATATTCATCGATCACAAGCCGCTAACATTCGCAATGAGCAAGATCAACTCCACCACCGAGACACCAAAGCGAACGAGACAATTATTATTCATTTCCGCTTTCTCCACCGATATAAATATAAGGCACGTAAGCGGTAAACAAAATATCGTCGCAGACGCCCTTAGTCGCATAGCAACCATAACTTGCCCGTCCGCTATCAACTACAACGACATAGCAACAGCGCAAGAAAGAGACAGCACTATACAACAATTACTACGCGACGATCACCTCGCGCTCAAGAAAATAACAATACCTAACACTGACATCGAACTATATTGCGAAACATCTACGTCACATATTCGCCCATACATCCCCGAGCCATACAGAAAAGAAGTTTTCAACAATGTTCACAACATAAGTCATCCTGGTACCCGTACAACTCGCAAGCTCACAACACAGAAATACTTCTGGCCTTCAATGAATGCAGATATCAGCCGCTGGACGCGAACCTGTATTCAATGTCAGAAAAGCAAGATACATCGTCACACCCATTTAAGCATCGCATCTTTCCCGCCGACCGATCGTTTTCAACACGTACACATAGACATCGTTTGACCGCTACCTACAACTGTTCAAGGTCATCGATATCTCGTAACTATGATTCACCGTTTTACGAGATGGCCTGAGGCCGTACCTACAGAGGAAACAACAGCTGATCGAATAGCGAACATCGTCTATCAACATTGGATATCTCGCTTTGGATGCCCGGCTACACTAACATCAGATCAAGGTCGACAGTTCGAGAGCCAACTATTTCAAAACCTCATGAAACTAATGGGTATCAAGAAAAATCGAACTACTCCTTACCACCCGCAAAGCAATGGAATCATCGAACGTTGGCATCGCTCACTCAAAAATGCATTACGCGCAAAGCTCACCGACACGCGCTCGTGGATCGACGAAATACCTACAATATTATTGGGATTACGTGCCGCCCTGCGCACTGACACCGGCGTGAGTCCCGCTGAATTAACCTACGGATGCATTTTACGCCTACCAGGAGACTTTTTCACATCAAGCGCATACACACCTACAGCTATGGATTATACCTACGTCGAGAAGCTACGTGAAATCATTCATACCAACAAACCTCAAGCATTCACCGAGCATCATAATAATAATATAAATATTTTCGTGCATAAAGACCTACTCAATTGCAGTCACGTGTTCGTTCGAGTAGATTCAGTTCGTAAGCCACTACAGACACCCTACGAAGGACCCTACAAGGTTATAAGCCGAACAGACAAAGTGTATTGTGTACAATTACCGGACCGACAAGCAAACATTTCAATCGATCGACTGAAACCTGCTTACGTCGTATTAGAAGATAGTGATAATATACCAGCAAACCATAACAACACATTACCTTCAAGCAACATTACCATTACCCAGAAAACCAATAACCTTACCGTTACCAAGGATACCGAAGTTACCTTACCGCATTATAACCTTACCAAACAACAAATACCTGCGCCGGCGAACTCTACGACGCCGACGCCGCCGCCGCAAACGGACATCAAAACAACACGTTCCGGTCGCACCATCAAGCTGCCGGTACGCTTCGCTTGAAGGGGAGTACTGTAGCTATCCTATACCTAGCAGTGCCTACAGTGACTTTTGTGATGTGTAAATAGAAACATGGATACACACAGCCCTGAAAAGGACTTAAGTGCTTAAATAGAAACAGTGATAATAGTCCTGACAAGGACTGTTCAAGGACTTTTGTTGTTGTTCTGAAAAGAACAGTTTTATAGACTTTTGCAACGTTAAATAGAAACAAGAAGAGTTCTCTTGCGAACTCGAAGATACACACGCTGACGACTTCAAGAAATCTTCGCTCTGCAAATATTATTACGTCGACGCACGCCGTGCCCACTGACGCGCGAACGCACGACATCTTCGCTCGACGAGTGACCGGCAAATGGGGCCGCCGCATCATCATCATGGACTTCTTCTCACCACCCCATGCGGGGTAGTGGGGTTCCTTTGGGAGGTGTCTCCTTAAGGAGGTTATCTACGCGGCCCAATACTATGGGCCGGTCATTGGGTTGGCCGCCCTCGAGGCTGACCAACCGGGTGAGTCTCCGTTGGGAGAGGCCCAGTTAGTCGCCTGCGAGAGGGCGGCGGCTGGTCGTCTGGCTGGTGTGGTGTTGGCGGTGGTGATGAGGCCCCGCTCGAGGGAACTGGGATCAGTTCCCGAGCGGGGCGCTTCAGTCTCCTCCGGATGAGCAGTGTTGACTCTGGATGGGGGAGAGGAGCGATGTTGACGAGGTGGGGGTATTCTGAGCGATCTGCTCGCTCGAATATACCCCGGGCCAACCCGCTTACAAATCCCTCGATCGGCTCCCACTTTAGGTCCCGATATATGGTCGCGTTTCTGAGGTACCTGGGCGCGTCCACCGCCAGGCGAAGACACTTATTCTCCACCCGCTGCAGTCGCTGCCGCGTGGTCTCGGCTGTCAGGTTGTACCAGGCCGGCCCCGCGTATGTGAGGCGCGACCTGATATATGTTTTGTAGAGAGCCAGCTTGGCTCTCAGCGGCAGTCTGGAGGACAGCAGCGGGTGAAGTTTCGCCCTCGCAGCCTGGGCCTTCGCGGTGGTCGTCTGGACGTGGTGGGCCATCGTCAGATTCCTGTCGATGGTGACGCCCAGGTACTTGACCGTCGGCGACCAAGGGATTTCCTCCCCCATCAGCTTCAGGCACGGCGGGTACTGTACCCGTCCAGTCACCAAAGCCTGGGTCTTGGACACGTTGCACTTGAGCCTCCACTTCTTCAGCCAGCCCGGGAGCGCCTCAAGGTTCGGGCTCAGCTTCCGTGCAGCGTGTCTGGCATTCCGGGAGCTGGACAGGTACGCGGCGTCATCCGCGAATAGCGCCAGCTTCACGTCGCCCACCACAGGAATGTCGTCCGTGTAGTGGGCCGTGGGCGTACAAAACAGGGGAAAGGCAACTCCCCTGTGGAACTCCAGCTTTGATGGTCCTCTCCTCTGACGTGACGTCCTCGACGGCCACGTGGAAGGTTCTCCCTTGGAGAAATGATGCGATGACTGTGATGAGTTGTCGGGGGATAGTGGACGTCAACAGTTTGTAAATGAGGCCGTCATGCCACACCCTGTCGAACGCCTTCTCCATGTCGAGCATCACGGTCACCGTGTGGCCTCCCTTATTCATCCACGTGGCCATCTCGCCCAGTACGCGAGTCAGCTGCAGCGTGGTGGAGTGCGCTTGGCGAAACCCGAATTGTTCGGGCCTCGGGATGAGGTGCGGGGTGATTCTCGCCAGCAGCAGCCGCTCGAACACCTTGGACGTCGTCGAGAGGAGAGTGATGGGCCTGTAGTTCTCCGGCTTCCTGGGGTCCTTGCCGGGTTTGGGGAGTACAATAACCCGGCCACGCTTCCAGATGGTCGGGAAGTGGCCGGTCCTCAGGATGCCGTTAAATAACTGGGTCGCTGCGATAAGCGGCCTTCGAGGAAGTCGCTGCAGCGCTGAGTTTGGAATGCCGTCCTCACCAGGCGCCTTCCTAGGGTTGGTCCTGTGGATCACCGCTGCAACCTCTTGGGGAGTCACCAGCAGTTCTTCTCCCGATGGGACGAGGGGCGTCGAGAAGTAGGTCCTGACTAGCTCCTCTACCTCTCGTGTGTGGGCTTCGTCCTGGACCTCATGTGGGGTGAACTGCTGTTCAAGGCTGCTCGCGATGATCTCCGCTCGGTCCTCGGCCTTGTAGCGCAGAAGGCCGTCTTGTCCGAGCAAGGGGCGCGTCGGGTTGGGGTCCGCCGACAACTGCCTGCAGAGGCGCGACAGCGAGGCCTGATTGTCCTCGATTTGGATAGGTGATTTTCCCACTCATCCCCCCTGTGCTCCCACAAGGCGGCCTTGAGTGCGTTGGTGAGGCGGTTATAACGGGTCTTGTCCCGTGGATGCCGGGTTCTCTTCCAGATCTTCATGGCGTTACGCTTATCCTCGAGCAACTTCCGTATCGCGGCGGGAAGTGGTTCCCGTCGCTCGGATTGCGCCTTGGTTCTCGAGGATGCTCGGAGCGCAGCCTGGATGGTGCTGGAGAGTACCTCGGCGGCTGTTTCGACTTCCTCGGCGGAGTGGATAGTGGAGGGTCGATGGTAGATCTCCATTTCCGCTTGGAATAACTCCCAGTTGGTCTGGATGCGGGGTCTTGGGGGTTGGACCATAGTTGCGGGTTCTCTGAACACCAGCAATACCGGTCGGTGGTCTGAGGGCAGGTCTGGTAGGACCTCTTGTGTGGGAGGTGCCCTCAGTCCTCGTGATATCAGGATGTCCAGCACGTTGTCATTGCGCCAAAATCAAAATCAAAATCAAAATCATTTATTCATCTAGGTCACAATGTGACGCTTATGAACGTCAATTTTAAAATTAAATTACTTAATGCTTCTACATTTACATTTACTGCCTCGTTCGCAAAGCAATAGGTAGAGCCACGAGAAAGAACGGGCAATAAAACTCGAGCCCACTCTTTTAAATCGCCAATATTATGGTACATATTTTCATTTTTGTAAGGAGCTGCAACTGTTACACATTGTACTTAATTACTTGTAGATAGTAATCAGTTACAGACATAATACTTAAGCAATTAATGTAGTTACTAAATGATGTGTTTTAGTTAGCCTTCCAATGCGAATATTGTGTAACAGGAGCATCCACTTACGACTTATAATGTATACAACTCGTGACCATGTTCAGAACTATGGTGGAAATGTATGTTACAGAAGCTACGGTATATGAATACACAAAAATTACAAAAACTTTAGTTCACAGACCATGATAACGAGTTATCTTCATCTTACAGTACAGTAAATTTAAAAAAAAAATGTGGAACAACAATGCAAATGTAGATGTAGTAAGTAGAATGACCTAATTATGATAAACGAATAATAATTTAAAAGAACTAGAAATGTTATATAATGATAAACTGAAAAATGCTAAGTATCTATATAAATTCTAAATAAGTAGTAGATCATGAGTTGTCTAGTGTAAGTGACCATCTATCCTTGTCACTGAAATAATCATTAATAGTATAATAACCTTTCTTAATAAGGCAGTCTTTTATTTTAGCTTTAAATGTACTAAATGGTAATTCTAAAAGACTAATTGGTATTTTATTGTATATACGAATACCTAGCCCTACAAAAGAATTATTAACTTTATGTAAACGATGATAAGGGGCATATAACCTATGCTTGTTTCGAGTATTTATATTATGTATATCGCTTTTTGAGGTAAATAAACTTATATTTTGCCTAATGTACAAAATATTAGCAAATAAAAATTGCGAGGCTACTGTAAGAATTCCTATAGACTTAAAGCGTTCCCTAAGAGTATCTTTTGCACCTAACATGTATATTGCTCGTACCGCTCGTTTCTGTAGAACGAAGATATTCTGAATATCCGCTGCTTTGCCCCATAACAAAATACCGTAGGACATAACACTGTGAAAATAGCTAAAATATACTAAACGAGCCGTGTCGATGTCAGTAAGTTGCCTAACTTTTCTGACGGCATACGCAGCAGAGCTGAGCTTTCCTGCTAGACATGCTATATGTGCACCCCATTGTAACTTATTATCTAATGTAATACCTAAGAACACTGTAGAGTCTACTGTGTCAAGTTCCTCCCTATCTAGCATAATATTAGGTCCCAGTTGTCTAACGTTAGGTAAAGCAAATTTAACGCATTTAGTTTTCCTAGAATTAAGTACTAGGTTGTTTGCTGTAAACCATCGTGTAACTTGTAATAGTGCATTATTTACATCATCAAATTGATTTCTATTCCTATCTACTTTAAAAATAAGTGACGTATCATCTGCAAAAAGTACGACATCACAGATGTTTTTTAAATAAAAAGGTAAGTCATTAATATATACTAGAAATAGAAAAGGACCTAAAATTGAGCCTTGTGGAACGCCTAGCTGTATAGGTAATTTAGAGGATGTAGTCCCATTTACATCGACACACTGAAATCTTTGCCGCAGGTACGAATCGACAACACTAAGTGCGGTTTTCTCTACGCCGTAGTGGCGGAGCTTACGCAGTAGTGTGTCGTGCTGAACGCAGTCAAATGCTTTAGATAGGTCACAGAACACTCCAATAGCATTCTTTGATGACTCCCAAGCACTATAAACGTGTTTTATGAGAGCAACACCCGCATCAGTAGTGGATCTACCTTTAGTAAACCCGTATTGATCTTTGTGAAGCAGACTATTTAAATTGAGGTGGCTTAATAGCTGCTTTAAAAGAATCTTTTCAAATATTTTACTAAATGCCGGCAAGATAGATATGGGCCTAAAATTATTAATTTCAATTTTACTGCCAGATTTGAATAAGGGTATAATTTTACTTAATTTCATCAAATCCGGAAATACGCCTAGGTCAAAGCATTGATTAAAAATTATAGATAGGTAAGGCGCAACAGTCTCAACTATAGTACCTAAAATTTTAATTGAAATGCCCCAAAAGTCGCCGGTATTTTTAATATTAATTGAATTATATGCGATCAATATATCTCGCGGGGTAACGTGCTCGAATCTAAACACGCTCTTGCATTCAGGTACACTGCTAAGCAAAAAATTTCCAGCGTCTAAAGATGATGATAGTAAAGAGCTAGTAGTTGTTAAAGGAATGCTCGCAAAGAAACTATTGAACATATGCGCTACTTGAGTTTTGTTAGTGACTAATAAATTGTTTTCTTTTAGTTCAAATTGGTTTTCCCGTGGTCGAGCTCTTCCTGTTTCATTATTTATAATGCTCCACGTTTCTTTAATTATATTTGTTGAATGCTTAATTTTACTACTAATAAATTTAGATTTTGCCATAATACAAACTTGTTTAAAAATTTTTGAGTACTTTTTTACATAATCTCGAAAAGGTGAGTCAAATCTATGTTGTTTCATACCATATAATTCAAATAACTTGGCTCTACTTTTGTATATACCTATAGTGGCCCACTGGTTAAAAGATCCCATAGTACCCTTTAGTGTGACAGTTTTACTCTTAAAAGTATTTTGAAATTCATTATTTACTAGTCCAAAAAGTGAGTTATAAATTGTATTTGGATTTTGTGAGTTTAATATTGAGGTATTGAGTTTAGCAATAATATTATTTTTGAAACGTATTAGACGATTGGTAGTCTGAGGCCTACATTCTACTATACGTGATTTATCATATGTTGAACAGGGAAAACTAGCGATCTGTCCACGGTGATCAGAAGGGAGAGAACTAATTACTACTGGGTTTGTGGCAGCACAAGAACTAAATATGTTATCCAAACAAGTAGAAGATGTTGCAGATACTCTAGTAGGTTCACAGAATAGGTTACTTAAATTAAATGACTTGAAAAGATTCAGAAATCTAATACTCTGTGAAGAATTCTCTAAAATATTAATATTAAAATCGCCACATACTATAATATTCTTATTACTACATTTAATTTTATTGATAGCATCTTCCATAACAGTCTCAAATAGATTATAGTCACCAGAAGGAGGTCGATATACACAAATTACTATATATAGGTCTAGTTCCACACAGGATAACTCAATAGTGCGCTCAATAGATAAATTAACAATATCTTTACGTTCCTTACATTTTAATAAATTTGAAGTTATTATGAGAGAACCGCCTCTAATAGCCTGCATTCTTATATACGAACTCTGCACCGTATAATATTCATTTATAACAATAAGCTCATGATTCTTTAACCAATGTTCAGTTAAGCACAAAACCTTAACATCATATTTTTCTAGAAATAAACTTAACTCTAATTCTTTGCCAGATAGGCCCTGCATGTTTTGGTGTACTATATTCAAATACTGCAGCCTAACTGTTGTCCTATCTTGGAGTTTAAATCACAAGACGTGTCAATAAAAACGTTGTTAGTACAAGTACTAACCCTATCAAATAAATTGTAAACACAAGGGTCTTTTCCTTGCTGTAAATTGTATGCTAATAGTTTAGCAATCTGTCGCTTAATATAAAATGGCAGATACATTGTATCTTTTGTTAAAGTAAATTTACAAATAAATTTATTAGCGTCAAAAAACAATATTGCGTCACTATGACGACAAGTTATATTATATAATAACATATTTAATTTGTGTATGTGCATGTTTTGTGTATGTGTTAAGTCATTTGAGTATGGCAAAGCACATAAAATAAATTTACAACTAAATCTGGAATTAAGGTCTAATAACATTTCAACACATTCTATGATATGCTGTCTTTTTACAGTTAAACTGTTACCAAACAACAATATGGCCGTACTACTCTCATCTAAGGGGTGCAACTTAATCTTATTAACTAAACTACTGTAACTATCCCCTGGCCTACAATAATTTATAACACACTAGTTTGTATACTCACAGAGAAGACTACCAAAATTATGACCTAGCCTATCAGAAAAAAATTATGTTTTGTTAGTTGATGTTGAAAACCTAGATTTAATCATATTTGATTGTGAAGAGGATTGGTTTTGTGGTTTATCAGAAAAAATCTCAGGTAGTATGGTACTCAATGGCTCTGCTGGGGTTGGAGTGTGAGTGTGAGCACAAGGACATAAGAGCTTATTGGTCAGAGACTCATACATTTCTGCATTACATCTCACCAAGTCTACTAGCTCACCTGCCTCTACTATACGCTTGCTCAGCTCTTGTTGAGAAGCTTGCTATTTGTTAAACAGTTCATTTAAGGTGCTCTCCCTAAGTACTAGTTCTTCCCTCAAGCGATGAGTGTCAGTATCATACACTACCCTACTATGTTCTAAACTTCTAGAGTACTTAGATAGTTGATCAAGTAAATAAATGCGCTCCTTTCTGAGATTTAAATTAACCCTATGCACATTATATTTCTTCATAGATTTATGACATATTTTAATTAGTTTATTAACTTTAATATAGCGTTTAAGTTTTTTGTGACTTGAAAAGCTGGGTCTCATGATAATGGTATCATCCCTGGTCAGGTCTATTGTCACAACAGGCTCCCTAATACACACATGATCAGGCTCACTACTAACCAACTCATGATATAGGCTGTAGGTATTCGCTATCTGTTCACTGTGTTTAAGAGTTTCTAAGTTAGAGATGGTGTTATGAGCTTCACTCAATTCTCGTTCTAGTTCAGCAACACGTCTCAGAGCTTCTTCATGAGTGTCCATACACTGTTGGAAGTTGGACACCGTCAATCGAAGTTGTTCATGTTGCTCAAGTATTTCGAGATGGTGTGTGTGCATGTGCATGTGCCCCGAGGCGTGCCCCGAGGGATCCAGCCGGGTAGGCTCTCGGGGGCCGGCGACTTCGTAGTTGTAGGTGCTGGCATCCTGTAGGATGAGCTCTCCCGCTCGGTCGCTGCTCGCAATGATGGTGGGCGTGGTTGGAAGAAGAAGATTCCTCAGCTCGGCCACGTTGAATGTGTTCATGGAGCCGGTCCCTGGCGGTCGATAGGCCGCGTAAAGGCGCATCTCCCGTCCGCCGACTTGGACATCAACACCGAGGGCGTAAATGGTGTTGTGTTTCTTCGGCTCGACGAGTTGATGCACCATTGTCCTCCTCACCAGGACAGCAAGTCCCCGGTAGGCTATGCTCTCCCTATATTAAATGTACTCTGTGGGCTATGCCTGCCGGCGAGACCTCATCCTGCCTGTACACGATGTACCCCGGGATCTTGAGTGGGGCGGTAGTCTTCAGGTGGGTCTCGCTTATCAGCATGATGTCGACTTGCTGCTCCTTGACGAAGAGGCGTAGGAGGCCTATCTTTCCAGACAGGGACTGGGCATTCCAATGGACCACCCTGAGCGGTTTATCCATTGGAGGGGATGGTCTGCAGCATTCCTGTCACGTCTATGTCGCCGGCCCTAACTTTCTGGGCGAACAGAGAGAGAAGGGCGGCGAGCTGCTCCTTCTCGCTGGTGACGGAGACTGGCTTGACAGGTCCATCCCCTGCAGTGGCCGCAGGAGGCTGGTCCGATCCAAGCTGAGGCTTCTTCTTCTTCTTTTTCTTCTTCGACTGAGTGGCAGCTTTCTCAGTCGGAGCGTTGGCTTTGGTCATTACCGTTGTCGCGGCTGATTCCCCGACTTGGTTGGGGTGGGCGACTACTTGGGGAGGGCCAGTCTTGGCCACGAGTCCCACTTTGCGGCTGCGAACTTCCCGCTTATAGGCGGGGCAAGCAGGACTGCTGGCGGTGTGGGTTCCTTTGCAGTTTGCGCAGGTCGGTGGTTGGTCTCTGGGGCGTGGGCAGTCCGTTGCGTGGTGTTCGCCACCACAACGCACACAGGCAAGGGGCCTGTGGCAGTTGTGTGAGCTGTGTCGGAAGCCCTGACAGCGATGGCATTGCGAGGGGCCCTTTTTGCCTCTCCAGGCCTCCACTGTCACTCCTGGCATGGGGGTGGGGGCGGTGCTTCCGGCTGTCGGCTTCGGCTTCGGTGATGGCGCTGCTGCCAAAACGGCGGCTGCCATCCTTGGGCCGGGTGTCAGGGCCGGCGCGGGGGTCGGTGCGGGGGCGGGTGCTGTTGGCGTCGGCACTGATGCCAAAGTCGACGCCGCTGCTGCCGAGGAAGTCGGTTCTCCCGCGGGGAGGGTACACTTCCCTGAGGGCGGGGCACGCTGAGGCAGGGGGGGAGGGACTTGTAGGAGGAGGAGAAGTCCTCCTGCACGTCCATCCTTCCTTCGCTGGTTCCCGGCGAGGTCGCGCTGGCCGGGGTTGATTGGCCGAGGGGGGGGGATTCCCCCCTTTCGGACGGGAGGGAGTCTTCCAGGTCGGGCCTCTTCACCGTCTGGTGGTCGTTCTCCTCTTCGCGCGGCCTCTTGGTAGGCGCTGCCGTAGAGGGGGTGATCTCGGTGGTGGTGGTGGTGGTGGTGGTAGTGGGGGTCGGATCGGTGGTGGTGGCAGATGGTGTGTCACCGCAATCCTCCCCTGCACTCTGGATCATCAGCGCCCGTTCCGGCATGCGCGCTGGTTCAGGCGAGGTGGTGGTGGTAGTGGTGGTGATGGTGGTGGGGCCGATGGTCGCCGTGGTGGTAGTGGCGACGGTGTCCGGTCCGGTCAGTATATCCGGAAACACGGCCTGGACCACCTGTAGGGTCTTGAAATCGGTGGGGGTGACGTCCTCCTTCCTCATCTCCCCCAGCATGACAGCCATCGTCCGGAAGTAGGCCTCAACCCAGCGCTACAGGCCCCGCGTGATGCCACCCTTCGCACGAAGGGCGTCGAAAGCACGCAGGTCGCCCTCGTGTTCCGCACGCCTGGTCTGCAGCTCCGGGGTGGTTTTAGCCTCCATTCCGGACGAGTCGTGGTGTTGTTCCGCCATCTCGGGGTAGAGTGCCGTCACGCGGCGCCTAAGCGTGGTGGCTGGATGCCAGTCACCGCGCAGTCGGGAGTCGGGGCTTGGCGCTGGTGCCAGACCGACCCCTCCCACACGGCGAGGGCACCACCACGCCGGCAATCAAGTTTGCGGCACTCCCCGCACGATTCTGTTCCGACAGAACCGGGCGCAAACGTTAATAATTTTATAATAAAATTACTTTGTTTTGCTATTACGTCACACGTAAACAAAGGCGCCCGAGCGTTGGCGAGCGAGCGAGCCGTGATGTGCGGCACGTGCGTTCGCCTCGACGTCCGTGGCGGTCTCGGTCTCCAGCCGGAGCCGCCGCGCTTATGCCACCAGTATAAGTATGTTCCCGTTTGCGCGGGAAAACGCTCGCGCGACGTATGAACCACCTGGCGGATTACTTACGTAAACTCAACTCAAATATTATTGGCCGATTGTACTTTAAATTAATTGGTTGATTGTTTTGAACATTTTACATTTCTATTTATCTGCATTTGGATTGGCTCAGCCTAGTTGTACATTTTGTATATAAACAGCACTAAATTACAAATAAATTATTCTGAATCCTGGAGTCAAGAATATCATTTCTACATACCATACCTTCATTCTCCAAAGTTCTCCAAACAAGTTATGTCAAACCTCTGATACAAATCTACCACGTTACCAGCCTGATATGATTCAGTGTACCTACCTATTTGTGTAAATATCATAGATTTAGTATATATACGATAATAAATCTATGGTAAATATACAATAAGCTTTCATTGGATTACAAGAGATAAGCTTATAGTTGCTGTGTGAATCTGACATACCTGCAAATACATGTTTTAGATTCACCAGTAGGCACTGGTACCAGCAGGTAGGTACCTATTTGCTTTCGGAGTATTTTGGGCTTCATTAGGGCAAAGTTGACTACTAAAGCTCTCTAATTATTAAATAATTAGGTACGAAAATAGCAGGTATATAATATGAGCCAACTCTTGATACTTACATCATTAGTGCACGATGACATACCAGAATGACGAATTTGTTTAGTATAAGACGCGACGGAAATAAAAAGACAAACGAAAAAAAGTAATGACGACCTTTGTACAAGTATCAGAGCTGAGGTGTGTGTAACTAATCTATTGTTCTGGTTTCTTGACACTCACAACACGATTTTGTGAGAGGTAGGTATGGTTGGTAAAAGTTTCGTCATTAATGTACCTACACCCAGAAGTTTAGGAGCGATGATACTCCCTTGGGACATTCAGAAATAAAACATATAAATGTCAAACTGTATATTGTATGTTTGTACCAAATAAACATAATAATATGTATCTAACTATACAGTATCTACAATTCTACATAGTATTTGCCTTGTGGTTAACTTTCGTCCTTTTACCAATTTTCATTGACAATGCTAAAGCTTTTCAAAGCAATACAAAGGGAAAGAGCAAACCGGTACACGTGTAAAGGACAAGTGTATTTTTTTTAACTGTTTTGTTTTAACTATTTACTTATTTTTACATATATTTTGTCTGGTGTCACCTGAACTGGTGACACTGGTAATCATATTTTCATATTTGGCAATCATATCAGTTTTTATATTCATAGAGGCTTAGCCATTTTCTTCGGTAGTCCAATAGTACGCCAGGTTGATTTGATGAGGTCTGCGCATTTCTCGGCAAGCGCCATAATGGCTGCTTGGGGGTTGCCAGAGACCAACGTCGGTATTGAACCCGCGTCACACACGCGGAGATCTGAAACAGATCATAATTTATCTTATCAGCATCATAAACTCTGTATATAAATTGTCCCACTGGCCTTTTCCCACTATGAGAAGGGTAAGGCCTTAGTTTACCACGATGGCCAAGTGCGGGTTGGCAGACTTCACATGTCTTTCGAGAACATTTATTGTAATTGGTCTTGCTTTAATGCTCTCTACTTGCTTTGTTAAATGTGACAGCTTGTAAGGATTGATGAATGAATGAATGTATGGATGTTAATTACTTTGTTACGCAAAGACTACAGAAAAGATTTTGATGAAATCCTCAGTAATATAGATTATACATCAGAATGCATAGGCTTTGTTCAAATAGCTAACCCCTACGTAGGCGTAGTCACGTGTGCCACATTATAAAAAGTGGTTTATGAAGATTTACGCCAATTTGTCTACGACGTTGCCGCTCACCTTGTGTCTTGTGACCACGGTTGGTGTAACCCAGCTCGACACGTACAGAAAAATAGATTGTAAGTTCGCCAGTTGTTTAATGTCAGCCTTAAATCTGGGCATGGGTAATCGTACGTTAGTACAATATAGTCTGTGGGTAATCGTAATCATTGGCGTATGTATTTAGGTAGTGGCGAAGCTAGGTACAGTACTCGCCAAACTTTATGGCCGCTCCGAACCTAGCCGCATTACGCTGCGCAGAACACAAAATCAGGTATCAGCGGGACGTACGCGGGGCGTGGAGGCAGGGCACGCCCGCGCGCGCTGTCTTCCACCCGCTAGCGTCCTCGCCTCCCGCGCGTTAGTGTGAGTGTGCTACGTTCGTACACGACTCACTGCTCACATATTCGCTGCGCTCTGACAGTATCGTCGCGTTTAGAATAGTTTCAAAGTGTTACTTATTTGTTGTTTCTCGTTGCTATCGTTGTTTCTTGTTGTAATTTGTACTGATATACGGCCATTTTCAATATTCGAACTATAGATAGATCTATAGATTTTAGATTCGTGTTTGATATATTTTCTATGGAGCTTATGTCAAAAACGAGTCTAAAATGTACAGATCTATCTATAGTTCGAATATAGAATTCCGTAGATAGTAACCATTTTCATTGATCATGCCTCGCGGTCGTTTTAATGTTTTACGTCGCCAAACACGGAAAATGGTGTTTGACGTATTAACGTTTATGAAGAAGGAAAGAAGTCTAAGCTGAAAAGTCGCTTCACCTAACTGAATTTACATTAATCGAATTTGATTGAATATGTAATTAAACAATATAATATAGCTAACCTAACAACGTAGGTAACTGAAGATTTTAATTTTCAATAATTACAAATATTTTTTCTTGGTTATGAAATGTCCATCCGACTGTACCATGCGCAAGTTCGTACCAATGGCTACATTCAGAGCGGCCATAAAGATTGGCGAGTACTGTACTAGGTTATTTTTTAGGGGGGGCCTTGGTCTTCATAAACTCTGAGGTAGGCACAATACCATACCTATTGGGATGGGCGCAGCCCACCCGGCCTTTGCTATATATGCCCATGATAATAATGGTCGATCAAGGAATCGTAGCGAGACTTGGCTTGCCGTTCGTAGTAGACGCTTGCACAGGTCGCCACTTGGATGGGTGATGTGGCATTTACATCAGAGCGCTACCGTGCTTCGGAGGGCACGTAAAGCTGTCGGTCCCGGATCTTGTCTCAGGACAAGGGTCGTTAGGCCATTTCGGAGGCCTTTGGATGGTCTAAAAACTCCGAGTTGGCCACACACTCACTCGAAAATAGAAAAGGCGATGCATCAAATTGTCATTCAGAAATGGGCTGAGCCAAACCACCACTTTCTGCGGAAATAACAGCTCTATCTGCAGGAATCAGTTAACTTGCGCAAACTTACTCTGTGTTTTGTAGACTCTAAGTTGGTCGTCAACAACGCTGCCGAGCGCAGTGGTGCCCATCTGATGGTTCTGCGGGTCGGTGTGCTCTCGGATCATGCACTCGCTCCACGCGTCCGACCACGGCTCCGCTTTCTGGTCGCACACCTTCGTGTACTCTGTGTCCAATGTTACCGTCACGTCTTGTGATAAGTTGTTCTGAAATAAAAAAAAAATACGCTTTGATATTAAAGAGAATTACCATCCAACTAAGATTAAAAGTTTATAGAGCGGCGTGAGTTTTGAGCGGTGGCCTTGAATAGTTGAAAGTTCGGTCAGATTAGCTACGGATCTCTGATCAACAATTTGAATGAATAACAACATGTTTGTGCTTTAGTGTGCATTTTAGTAAGTTTTTTTAGAAGTAATATGTTTTGCTTAGCGCTTAAAATTCGTGCCGCGACCTGTATTGGCAATATTGGATTTAAAATGTTTTCGTTCATGTAATGGAGCAGATATTTAAAGTTAACCTTTCAGTTGCCAGTTCTATTTTACAATCAACATGAAAATATTTACCTACTTGTAATGCAATTGCCGTCACAAAAGACAAAATTCGCATTCTTGCTAAAAACTAAAACCAAGCATGAATCCTGTGCCAATAGTTGGTTGATCACGATTGTCGATAGCAAGCGGCAGTTGTGAGAATCAAAGTCTTCTCAAAGGTAAACCCAATATCTTTCTACAGATTACTATTAACTATATCATATAATGAGTAATTAAATCTGGCATTCATATGACCAGATCTTACCTTAGTATCAAACAAGACCTTCAGATAGTGTAGCCCGTCCTTCACTACGAGCATATCATCGGGGTGGTCGAAGTAGTTGGGGAAGAAAACCGGCGGGTCCAACGGGTTCGTAGACTTGAGGGTCATGTAGCCAACGCTCTTTGGCAGCAGGGCCACTGCGTTCACACTGTAAACAGGATAATTTTCAGCAGGGTATGTTCTTGCTAAAGCGGCAGTGTCAGGGCACTTAGCCAGAGGAACCTATAGCCGTTGGAGCAGAAAGGTTCTGGAGTGGCGGCTACACACCGGACGTCGTAGCAGAGGTAGACCTCCCGCAAGGTGGACTGACGTTTTGTTGGGATCGCGGGCAGCTGATGGATGCGGGTGGCTCTACATAAGGAGAGCCTTCGGGGAGGCCTATGTCCAGCAGTGGACGCCATTCGGCTGATATATGATGATGATGTTCTTGGTAATAGTACCTATCAGTCGGTATGGTGCCGACTATTCACCTTTGGACTGCAGACAGGAAGAGTGGACGACGTCCGTGTGGTGACGGATTAAGAATACGGCATGTCACCACCCCATATCATCCCATGGGTGTCGTAAGAGCCGACAGAGGGAACATATTAAGAGACAGATTCAGAGAACAACACTGTAAGAAAAGGAAAACTTGATACAAACCAGCTTTAGCAACCCGTTTGGCCAGCGTGGTATAGTAGGCCAATTCCTCCTTTCAAAGGAGAGGCCTAGTCCAGCAGTGGACTGTTTTAAAGGCTGATGATGATGAAACGACGATAATCTTAAGTGCTTCGAAAATAAGCCAAGAGGATTATTAAAGCGCCGAGATAGGGCTAATTGATAATCGTGATCGTTGGTTACCGTAAAGAGTAGAATGAATCGTCCGAAATCAGGAGAAATTATGAAAGGTATGGACCTGGCGAGAATTCTCTGAATTGAAGGCAACGAAGTTTGACATTTTCCTACGTCCATCATACACGCTCGAATGGAAGAAAGTTTCGCGCGGATCTGCTGAGTAGGTACCTACAGAGAACGTGACAGGATAGGAAAAGGAAAATGTAAGTTTAGGTATATGACTTACGTAACATTGTAACCAGTTTCAGAAACGCGTTCTCCAATGACACCGGTTCTGGAACATTCTGCGTAAAAACCGTTGATAAAGAACTGGAGGTCTGGCTGCTTGCGTTCCTTGTCGCCGAAGCGGGAGTACAGGAGACCAGTCAACTGTACAGTAAGGGCTTGTTAAGAAATATTGTAATATAGCTATTTTTCTGTATTAAGGATGGGGATAGGTACAAAAAAAAAAGTCTTTTTTTTGTTTTCTGGCTGATGTCAGGCTGATCTAAACTTATTGAATACTGAATACCGTGTGACTGTGGCAATGACTCACAGTCCATTTCAGAGTTCTGGAATTGTTGAGTTTTTAGTAGAATGGAGGCTAGCCATAAGCTAAAATAATCATTTTATGAGACATGAAGTTGAATCTTGCTAGCACTGTATCTTAATACCTACCTGGGGTATTTTTTATACAATCGTGACGATAAAGTTCATGTATTTGTTTTGTGTTTTCTGCCGCGGAACGCAAACGCAAAAACACGACTTTTCCTTGACATTCTGCTTGGAAGTCCCTAATGTAAGGCTGTACAATAAAATGCTTCAGAATCTTATATCTTATACTAATATATAAAGCTGAAGAGTTTGTTTGTTTGTTTGGTTGAACGCGCTAATCTCAGGAACTACTGATCCGATTTGAAAAATTCTTTCAGTGTTAGATAGCCCATTTATGGAGGAAGGCTATAGGCTATATAACATCACGCTATGAGCGACGGGAGCGGAGCAGTAGCCTTAAATAACGCGGGTGTAACCGCGGGCATCGTCTAGTTAACTAATATGCCTTTTGTGGCATTATCATCAGAGCGCTACCGTGCTTCGGAAGGCACGTAAACCTGTCGGTCCCGGTTCTTGTCTCCGAATCGAATCATTTGGCTGTTTGAAGCCTTCGCGAGTGGTCTGAAAACTCCGACACCAAGGTTGGCCACACACTTACACGAAAAGGAAAAGAAAGAAAACAAAATCGTTTTTACCTGAGTTAATCCAGTGCTGCTCATGGGCCCGTTTCTGGTCAGCATATACTGGGTGAAAGCATTCCAATCGAGCGTAGCATTGTTGTTCAAGCTTGTCAACAAGTAGTAAGTGGTGACTCCAATATGGTTCCTCAAGTTTTGACCCACTGGTAAATCGGCTAGCACTGGGATGTTGAACCTCTCCAGTTCCGACCTAGGTCCGACGCCAGATAACATTAAAATCTGTGGGCTGTTTAAGGCACCGGCGCTTAGAATGACCTGAAAAGGTATTGCTTTTGTTAAAAGGTTTCTCGTGAAAAAATTTATACCTACTGAAATTTAATGCTAAGTAGAATATTCTGATTTTAAAATACAACTGCTGCACTAGGAATAATTCCGGTTTTGACTGCACGGTTGGCGTAGTGGTTTTTAGGGTTCCGTAGTACACTAGGAACCCTTATAGTTTCGTCATGTCCGTCCGTCTGTCCGTCCGCAGCCTAGCTCAAAGACGCCTGGTACTAGAAAGCTGATATTTGACATGTATATAGACATACGATATTGCAACAAAATTGTAGTAATACTGTAATATTTTTTTAAGGGTATCTCCCCTACATATATAGTGTGGTTGAATTTTTTTTTAGTTGAGTACCCCATTGTGTGGGGTATCATTGGATAGGTTTAAAAAAATATTATTAGTTTGCTCAAATCATTTTTCGATCAAGTGATTGGTTTGTCAAATATCAAGCTTTGAAGTGAAAAAAATTGTTAGATTCAAGTGTCCCTCCTCTGCCAGCTAAACTATTAATTTGGAAGAGGTGAAAAAAATCACAAATGTATTACATATAACGAATTTAAAAGGAAAACTATCACGGCTAAGTAGACATCACTAGTTTACGAGTAATCGTCGGTTAACTTATAAATACCTATTTCTGTGAGTTTACATTGGGAGCGCTGGCTAATCTCAAAGATGCCTGTTTTTAGTCCCATGTTAAACAGAAGTTATTGTCAATAATGGCCATTATGGACAACTACGGAACCCTACATTGCGCGTGGCCCGACACGCACTTGACCGGTTTTTAAATAATAATTTAATAATAATTTATTGTATAAAAACTTAACCAAGTTACAATTTTTGTTGTGCGAAAGACATTTTATATAATTGGCTAAGGTTTAAAATTAGTGCAACAGGGCTTAAACTAGAAAAAATCCTGTATTGTGCCCGTCAGTTGTACCTATCTTTGTAAAGTCCCCCGCGACACAGGATTTAATCCTAGTGCGGGAGTTGCCTTTAAAAACAGAAAGAAAAAGAATTCCTGTGTCCACTGCTCCAACCGTGCAAGTAATAAGTAATTATTCATGGTACCTACTTTAAATTCGTTCATTGACGCGTTAAAGACCGGTTAAATCATTTTGTTTAGCTAAGTAGGTAGTTTAAGTCTTGAATCAATGTACTTCGTGAAAGAAAATAAAAAAGAAAGTAGGATGACAATTTTGTTGGAATTTAATACGAACTATTCGCGTTTTTAGGTCCAACTTCGAGAAAGAAGGTCATTCGTCGAATCAAACTCGGTTGGGCGGCGTTCGGGAAGTTACGGCATATCTTCACGTCCGATATCCCGCAGTGACTCAAGACGTCTCAGTGTTGCCAGTGATGATCTACGGCGCTGAGACGTGGTCGCTAACTATGGGCCTTATAATGGAGATGCGGGCGATGGAGAGAGCTATGCTCGGAGTTTCCCTGCGAGATCGAATCAGCAATGAGGAGATCCGCAGGAGAACTAAAGTAACCGACGTAGCTCTCCGAATAACCAGGCTGAAGTGGCAAAGGGCAGGGCACATAGCGCGAAGAATCGATGGCCGCTGGGGCAGGCGGGTTCTGGAGTGGCGACCACTACCGGACGACGCAGCAGGGGTGGGCCTCCCGCAAGGTGGACCGACGATGTGGTTAAAATCACGGGAAGCGGTTGGATCCGGGCGGCTCAAGAACGGTCTGTGTGGAGAACCTTGGGGGAGGCCTATGTCCAGCAGTGGACGTATCTAGGCTGACATAATGATGATTCGCGTCTTTTGCAACGGACGCATTTCTCACAACACTATATTATGGCGTTCTTAGACTAAGATCAGATAGTAGTTGATCAGTGGCTTAGATGCCGATCCTCTTTAATATATTATGTAGGGTAATTGTATTTTGCTTACCTCTTTCTTAGCCTTAGCGATCTTGATGTTCCCTTGTGCGTCCATATATTCGACACCCACAGCCCGTGTTCCCACGAACATCACCCTGGTGACGTGAGCGTGCAGTGTCGTCGTGAGGTTAGGCGCCTCCGACCTCAGGTACACACGCGCGGTTGTAAACCGCTGACCATTACTGTAGAAGTAACATCATCATCATCATTAGCCCTGTATATAAACTTTCCCACAGCTGGGCACGGGCCTCTTCTCACCATGAGACGGGGTAAGGCCATAATCCACCACGCTGGCCAAGTGCGGGTTGGCAGAGTTCACATGTCATATGTATAAAACAATAAGTATAAAACTCTTCCGTTACTCACTGATGGTCAACGTACAGCCGAAACTATTGGCCACAAGAAGCTGCAGAAGATGCCTGGAAATTACCTCCTAAAAAGTCTCACGCTGGCAAATTGTTACCAACGGACCCCACGTCTGTCCCTATGAGGGGTTCAATGGGAAGACATAATAATTTCAAGCCACCATTTGCTTGTGTCCCATGCGACCCCATACGAATTGCAAGGTAGTTGGGCGTAAAATTATTTTGGCATCCTATTGAACCTCTTGTCGGGACAGAGGCGTGGGTCCCTTGGTAGTAATTCCCGCTGGCGGAGCCGCGAGTGCAATCTACTATCACAAATACCAACATAACAAGACAGCCATAGTCTAGTAGAGGAACCAACAGACTGCCCTGAAGAGGGCTTAAAACTCACGACTTTTCGGACTTTTCGGAGTCATGTGCGTAAATCATAAAAATATTACAATGATCATCTTAGAATAAAATTATAAACTATCTCTGGCAAATACAGAGTAACTTATGATAAAATATTAATAAAAGTAGGTACTTACTCTGTGCATGCTTGCGCAATGGTGAAACCCACAGGGGTGTCAGGATTGTTCATATCGGCGATGACCGGGAAGCCAGCTTGTTTGACCAGTTTCAATATCTCGTGTATCTCACGTGGCTGGTAGTTGAACTGTAAAACGGTAATCATTATATGAAACTAAAAATCCGTCTTTATTTCAGTTTTAATATGGTTTTTACAAGTGATAAAAATAGAGATTGTATTATAGTTGTAGTGGACAGTTGATAGCAGCAGCGCAAGGGCAATTAGGTATCTGATATTCTAGTGTGAATCCAAGGCGTAACCACGGACACTGAGCAGTGAAATATGCAACCATAGCAGCATAGGTATACATCAAAATAGGCAATTGTTTAGCATCGTAAGGACTAGGTTTGAGTTGATGTTCTGTACGACCTGATAGATTAGTCTAGTACGTGGACCTCGGGCTCCAAAATAAGGTGATGAATACCGAAAGAAGCTAGGTTTAGGCATTTGCCTGCCTATATCGAGTAAGACTCAAATGGTATCTAATGGTCAAAATATCACACCCTTTGAACAGGCATTTTGCCCGTGGCAGAATGATGATCTCCGCTGACGACAGAACCGATCTGCTTGTTGCCTTCGTTCTTATCGAAGTAGTACTTGAGTGCGTCCCAGCTCCAGCTTGAGGAGTTAGCAGCCACAGCCCACGCATCGTAATCGACTGTGTGCCCCCTGTGGTACATCATGCCGTTCAGTAGATTGCTTCCACCTTAAAGAAAGAAAATTGAACTTCAATATTCGTGCATCATATATTTGTATCTTTTACCAATTGTGGAAGAAAGGGCTGAAAATGTGTTGCTCCAACTAGAAGGACCTACTTTGAGCAGACTAGATGATCGTGCCTGGTGAACCCAACGTATATTGCTGAATTTATATGTAAATATGTTAAATACGTACCTATCTCTAATAGACAAACCCGTGGACAGATTAAATCTTTAGATCGGAAGATACTGGCCGCGTGCGAAACTTTTACTAGCGCGATTCAGGTTCATTGTGTTTCGGCATGTCTCTAACTATCTTGGTGATTCTTCGCTAGATAACGCTAGTTATACCTAGTAACCAAAAAAATAATCACCTTAGATTAATGTATAGGTTCAAGACTTACCGACAACTTTGCCGCGCATCCAATTGCATCCCAAGTCTCCTTGATCAAGGCAGTAATCGCCTGGTTGGGTGCGGTAGTTCCAGTCTACATATTCACTATTCCAGAACGATCTATAGAACGATGGTATGCGAGCACCGATTGGCTCTGGCCCTCCAGCTTCAAGTACCAGCACCTGAATTGTGAAAAGTGGTCTAAGTATATTTTAAGTTTGTAAGGTCCCACTGCAGGATGAAAACTACCGCCTCCCTCTTCTTCCTTTCTTTTTTACCTAATTGTGTAAAGATACGGTGTCCTTCTCTTGCTGGTTTGCATATCTTTGACAGTCATATCATTGTAGTGACTCAGTACCTCTGAATAGCCGGTCACTAGTTTAATTAAACCATGGAATATCGCTATCTCTATGGTTCGCGGAGGTCAGAAAGGCAGTCGCTCTGTGTAAGAGACAATATTCAGTCAAATCCGGGTAGAATAGTACACGGATTCAACTGCAACTGGGACAACGATAGGAGGATGGCGGTGGTCTTTTTCTTTCTTTGGTTGATTGATAGAAAACTTAGCCAGTTACGGTTACGGTACAGTTCAATATACGATCTATACATGGATTTTGAGATTCGAGATTCGTGTTTGACTTATTTTGTATGTAGCTTATGTCAAAAACGAATCTAAAATCTACAGATCTATCTATAGATCGAATTTTGAATTCCGTAGTTAGTCATCTGATAATAAGCGGTTACTCAGGCTCGAAGTCATTACCGTGTCATAATAATATTTCAGAAGTAATGCCAGGAAATGTCTTGGCTGATACTTAGATGAATGTCTACTTGACATAGTTATGTTATGATTCCCTACACGGAGAGGCATGCCATCATTTTATTGTTTGATGGACTAAATTTTGAAACCAACATACCTAATTCTATTTTGATCTCAAGAGCACCTATGGCATATAACGGCAATAAACAATTCGTGAAAACTCATAATGAAGTTTGAATTTACGCATACAACATACATACATAGTCTCACGCCTATAACCCCGAAGAGGTAGGCAGAGGTGTATTTCTACACCCACTTTTCGTCAGATATACCTACCTACTTTAGTCCCACGTAATAAGGGGCGAGCCTATTGCCGGTACGCATACAAAATGTTGAGTTTACCGTACGTACCTACTCTACTATTTGTTATCAAACAAGCAAAAAGGCTTTATATCACTTTTAGGCATGTAAATACTGTATAAATATTTTCTTAACTTCTTATCTCCGCTATCACTAACTATAATAAAATAATAAGTTATTATGTCAGATTATGACTAGGTGGTTTATGTTACTCGTGCATATAGCAGGTAATAAGAGAAAGAAAACATTCATAATGTTTTCTATCTCAAATACATAATGAAAATATATACCGGAAAATGTATACCGCCGCCGACCGGTTGGCGCCGCGGGAGTGGAAGCGACTGCTACGCCGAAGGTCGCGGGTTCGATTCCCGCTCAAGTCAAACATTTGTGTGCATGAACATGGATCTTTGTCTTGGTCTGGGTGTTCCTATGTATAATATGTATGTATTTAAAAAAACCACCTATTACGTGGGATCAAAACACTGGCGAAAAGTGGGCGTACAAAGCTTCTGCTTAGGTTTGGGACTAGATGGTGTTGTGTGGATGTGGTAGAATATTATTAATATAAAATGACGCATTAGGATTGCAAAACTGTCACTATCCCATTGGATTCCGCGGGTGTCGTTAGAAGCGTCGAAAGAAAATACACGTAGCCAAAAGTACCTTCAGGAAGAAATAGAAAGCTCGACTAGGGAAGTACTTTCCTCACTGATTATCAACGTAAAGCAACAGTTTTAACTTATAGCTACAGTTGACTGCCTCGTTGGTCTCGCGGCATAAATGTGCGCGTGGGATTGGGAGGTCTCGGGTTCGATTCCCGGGTCGGGCAAAGTGTTATTGGGTTTTTCCGTTAGGAAATTCTCAGTAGCAGCACGGAGTGGTAATGTGCCCGGTACGGCAATAGGCTCGCCCTTTATTACGTGGGACCTAAAAATTCCATGACGAAATGTGGGTGTAATATTACACCTCTGCCTACCCCTTCTGGGATACAGGCGTGAGTCTATAAATAAAAGAAAAAATAAAAGACAGTTGCGTTTCGTCTGGAGTGTGAGAGTGCCGATAGCTCCATCCCCTATTTCTTCTATCTATCCTGCTCCTTCTTCTTTTGTCCTACTTCAAAAGACCCACATCCCACTAGGTGATCCATATAGTCGTGTATTCATTAAAAAGTAACCATATTTACCGTATGCCGTTTATTCTCACTCAGGCGCCCCGCTACAATAGAGCCTGCCGCCCCAGCGCCAACCACGATGAAATCATACAACTCTTGTCCTGGCTCCTCCGACTTCAGTCTGTCACAGGGGGTGGAGATGTCGCACCGCCCCCACAGGTATGCCTCGATCAGCATCATGAACAGGTACTGGCCGCATACTCCCGAACTTGTGATGGAAGGACCTTCGGGCACGATGGGACACCCGCAACTCTGAAACAGGAATAATTTTCGATATTAATATAAGTATATGGCAATATAGGCTCGCCCCCAATTACGTGGGACCTAAAAAATCATGGCGAAATGTGGGTGTAATATTACACCTCTGCCTACCCCTTCGGGGATACAGGCGTGAGTCTACAAAAAAAATGAATATAAGGTTTTTAATGGTACTAGTGTTTGGGTTTTTAATATTTAATGGTACAAGTACAAGTCTCACACATCTGATAGTGCTGATACTAAACAGCACCTGTACTTTGGCAATTAAATTTATCTATTATTCATAGGTTTACAAATATGAATCACCGAAATGTTTTGGAAAACAAATCAAAAAATAAATATACACACTTTCCTTCACTCGCATTTGAGTTTCTGCTTGTATACCTGGGATGAGTGATGAACACGAACGCCTCTATCGAGAACATTCTCATTTGGAGGAATGTTATCATATATCGTGGTAGACGGCCACCAAGCATTTTTGCAGATTACTTATTGGCATAAATCTCCAAAAGGCATCGATATCGTAGCGCTCATAGCGAGACTTGGCTTGCTGTTCATAACAGATTGGCAAAGTTGAGCAAAGCTTGGACAGGTCACCACTTGGATGGGTGACCGTGTGTGGCATTTACATCTGAGCGCTACCGTGCTTCGAAGGGCACGTAAAGCTATCGGTCCCGGTTCTTGCCTAAGGATAAGGATCGTTAGGCCATGTCGGAGGCCTTTTCGGGGTCTGAAAACTCCGACACCAGAGTTGGCCACACGTTCACACGAAAAACATCAAATCGATATCGATGCTCCAGAGGGGTACAATTTCGAGAAGAAAACGAATCATTTAATATTGGTAAATAAACATTTTAAATGCTTGTAATGGGTCATAATAAATCAATAAACTGTTCACACTCCTATGTAACGTGATGTAGCTATTATATTTACACATTCGCAAACATGATACAGCAGAACTACTTTATCTAAAGCCAGTGAAAATAAAAATATATTTAATATGTTTTAACATAAATGTTTACTTTAGGTTAGTGATGAATCATACTATCACTATAAACGGTAATGTTCTAAAGTAAACCGTGAAACTGTATAGGTTTCCTCGTGGTATTGTTTAAATATCAGAAGAATCGTAAACATTAAATCCCATATATATATCCCAGTCTGTCTGTCTGTCTGTCACCAGGCTGTATCTCATAAACCGTGATAGCTAGAAAGCTGAAAAATGCACAAATTATGTAGTGTGTGGTTGACGGCATAGAATACAAGTGTCACCACCCCCTATCTTCCCGTGGGTGTCGTAAGAGGCGACTAAGGGATAACACGATGCAAATACCATCTTTGCATAGAGACGGAAAACTCGACATCAAACCCTATACGACTGCCTCGTTGCACTATGGTTCGTCTAGAACAAGCTAGCTAGACAAAATTATTTTATTTGATTTTTATGTCTAGATGCGGTTAATAAGCAAAGATATAAGGTTTTTGGTACTTTTTTCAAGGCAGTTTGTCATTTGAGCTGGTATCATGAAAAAAAAACATTTATCGGGCATATGTGTATAATATATTTTTTGAACATTTTATAAAGTGATTTATCCCTCGACGTCGCTATAAAATCTAATAACAGATGCATAAAATATCTAAGAACTAAATCTATTACTCATTATCATCACTATCATCAGATGAATCATCCATTGAATAGTCATGATCGTGAGGGGCAGAACTATGAAAAGTAGAAATCATATTAACATTTTGTTCCTTACAGCTAGGTGGGACAATTAAATCTAATACTTCAGTTGGAAGCGTACCTATTTTCTTCCGAGGAACTTCTCGTAAACCGTTTATTACAGGGTCAGATGTTATCAATAACATATTAAGTAAATCTCTATTCGTAGCCTCCCGTGATCGCTTTCGTGTGTTGTGCTCACGAAATCTTCTGCAGTCCTTATTCCGAGCTTCCTGTGCTTCCTCGGAAAGCTGGCCTATAGGTAGAAGGGACGATCTAATTACTTCGCCACTGTGCAAAAGTATTTTGTGGACAGTAGCGGGCATGTAATACCATGAATAGAGATTTACATAAAGTTGTCTAGTTTCTTGAGCTAAGTTAACGAATTTTTCAATATTTATATCATATCCCGATGATAAAGTGCGAAGTAGTATGCCAAATTTTTGTATTAGTGAAACATCTAACCCTGTAATATCGGCACTAGCCTCGGGATTTCCAAAAAATCTTCGCGCGGTGTTCCCGTCATTAGTGTTACCGAACCCTGGTTTTGGTTTGTCTACAATCAAGCCCATTTCGCTTTTAAATCGTTTTTTAATGTCATCTGAACGTTGTTTCACACTAGCTTTGTCTTCGGCTGTTCTTAACTGCCATTTTTTTATATTTAGTCGATAGCTAATGTGAAGCAAGCATTCAAAGCACCTTATCCAAGCGTGCAACGTAGACAAACCAAAACCAAGATTATCTTTGTCCGCAGCAAACTCTTTTGACAGATCATTCATCATTGTTGGAGTTGCCCCACAAATAAAACATTTTTGTGAGGAAGAAGTTTCGGTCAGAGCATTGCAACCTTTTCCGTCAATCATTGTTAAAAGCATAACATGTGTGACAGATACTTCGGTCTCCATCACCTTGCAGGTTGTCGGCAATAAAGCGTTTATCTCTTCTAAAACCTTATTGGTTTCCGAAATCGTAAAATCTTTCGTTTCCTTAGAAAAGATAAACTTTATTGGCCGACAATACATTGTAGAACAGGGCCGAGGATTCTGCCACACAATATTACCACTTTCATCTTTCAATTGAAGAGGAACGAAAGAAAATACAAATAAAAACTCGTCACTATCGTCACAATTAGTGAATTTTTGTTTGTACATACTATGACCGGAACTTCCATCACAACCCCATTTACTGATTAATGTGAATGACGTGCAAGGTAACAGACTATGAACAACTTCTTGTTGTGCTGAAACTAAACGTTCGGCAGTCTTATCAAGAATTGCCTGAACTTTGATTTCAGCATGCGTTTCATTGACTGTAATTTGTTCACCTGACGGGTAGCAGGCTATTTTAGCCTTTCTAACACTGTACATTGACGGAAACACCTTATGTCCAGCTTTAATACTCCACTTCCGAGTCTGCTTATAGCTATGGCTACTTGATTTACTATCAACGTAGTACGCTAAAGCTTCCTCACTTGTTAAACTCCTGGGGGCACTTTCTTCACTCGTGGTCTTGGTTATTGAAGGATCACTAGTCACATCTTTAATTTGACGTGCTACACTTCTCTGACCCGAGATTCGAGCTGACACTTCAGCGGCGTAAATTAATTCACTAGCACTTCTGGACTGTAATAGATCGTCTACACGTCGTCTCTTCGTTTTGAGACTAGAATGTTCAAAATCTTTAGTAGGTCTTCCGGGTCCCGGTTCTCCAGATGTAGTTGGCAGAGATAAATAAACGGACACATCGAAAGATATGTCAAGACCCTCCAGCCACGTCGAATACTTTTGTAGGAATCGCTCTCGATTTCTTCCACAGCTGCTCCACTTTTCAGCAAATTTCGTTGAATATCTTGAGATTAGTACTTTAATATCTCGCAGAGACTGCTCCGTAACACCATCAAAATTATATCTCAAAGATATAAACTGAAAGAGCTCCTCATTCCGCGTTTCCTTCGGGTGTTTCAGCCATTCTTCGAAAAAATCCATTCTTGAGACGGTAAAAACTGTTGAAAGAAAAAAATAAATAAAAATTAGTTGTGCAAATATATCGCAATGAATTTTTTTACGTATAACTACTAGACACTTATGAGAATCGTATATGATAGGTTCTACGGTGGGGACAAGTGGGGACATGTTATAATTTGACCGATGAATTTGAAAAAATGAGTAAAAAAGTGGGTGAAAATTCAAACATTTCATTTTATAAGACTAAAGAATGAAGTTCCCATGTTGAAAATGAAATAAAATATAACTACTTACCCTTACGTATACAATCCATCACAAAAACACTTTCACAAATTTCTTTTAGTGACATAAACAATGCTATCAAATATGATGTAAAAATGCAAATGAATGCCCTTTAAATAGTCAACATCTTATAAACATACCTTAATGACGCTCTTAATGAGGGTAGTATTGATAATTAATAGGTGTAATCCTCAATGTATAGGGGTAATGAGTTCGTAATAGTAATTAACTTCCAGGAATTTAAGAGTTGTTTTTGTCTAGCTAGCTTGTTCTAGACGAACCATAGTGCGTTGGTCTCGCGGTATAAATGTGCGCGTGGGATCGGGAGGTCCCGGGTTCAATTCCTGGGCCGGGCAGTGTTATTGGGTTTTTCTGTCACGAAATTCTCAGTAGCAGCACGGAGTCTGGAAATGTGCCCGGTACGGCAATAGGCTCGCCCCTTATTACGTGGGACTAAAGTATATCTGGCGAAAAGTGGGTGTAGAAATACATCTTTGCCTACCCCTTCAGGGATAAAAGGCGTGACGTTATGTATGTTATGTTATGTATTTCCGTTGCCGCTATAAATATATTAAAAAAATATTAAGGGGGGAGTCCCATTTAATAAACGTGTTTTTTTTCGTATTTTTTGCTCAATATTACTAATGGTAACAGGTAGATGCTTAAAATTTTCACAGAATATGTAGATAGATAGATAGATAGATAGATAATTCTTTATTGTAGGTACACCCCAAGTCACATTACAGAGTTAGAAGAGAACAAGAAGAATCCTTTCAAAATAAATAATTAAACTAAATATTAAAGGTGGGCTCCCATAAAACAAACGTAATTTTTAAGCAATTTTTTCTCGATTTTAATAAACAGATAGTAACTAAAAAAATATTTAAGTATACATGCAACAAACGTGATTTTCTTTTATAGATGATGGTACGGAACTCTTCGTGCGCGAGTCCGACTAGCACTTGGCCAATTTTTTACTTCGTCACCATACCTGGGTTACTGATTCAGGAGATATTGAGGCACAAAGTCACCATATTTTTAATCTAATTAGGTACAAAATCAATGCTTTTACCCCGCCACTTTGTTCTATAGATGTCCTATGCACCCATGGATAAGTAGGTATATCAAGCATTGCTCGCGTTGCAGCTGGAGAAATGTGTACAGCACTCGCCAATCTTTTTGGCCGCTCTGAATGTAGCCATCGGTACGAACTTGCGCATGGTACAGTCGGGTGGACATTTCATAACCATGAAAAAATATTTGTAATTATTGAAAATTAAAATCTTCAGTTACGTTGTTAGATTAAGTAGCTATATTATATTGTTTAATTACATATTCAATCATATTCGATTAATGTTAATTTATTTAGGTGAAGGGACTTAAAAATTAAAAAATACATTGGTTACGACAAAACAATATTTTTTTCATATTTATTTGTAATGGGGCTACACCTTCCATAAAAACATCTTCCATACGCGTAGAAGGTTCCTCATCTGAAGAACTTTCTTCGTCACTATCTTGACTTATTTCGGAATCTCCATTCTCAAACATTAAAACGACCGCGAGGCATGATCAATGAAAATGGTACCTATATCAGTACAAATAACAACACTATGAGACTATTCTGAACGCGACGATACTGTCAGAGCTCAGCGAATATGTGAGTCGTGTACGAACGTAGCACACTCACACTAACGCGCGGGAGGCGAGGACGCTAGCGGGTGGAAGACAGCGCGCGCGGGCGTGCCCTGCCTCCACGCCCCGCGTACGTCCCGCTGATAGGTACCTGATTTTGTGTTCTGCGCAGCGCAATGCGGCTAGGTTCGGAGCGGCCATAAAGTTTGGCGAGTACTGTAGGTAGGAAAGTAATTTTTGCAAAGCGGCGATAGCCCAGTGGTGTACGGACTACCGAGACGATGGTCTCGGCGGGTTTCATCCTCAGGTACCCTGAGCACACCTCTGACTTTTCGAAGTTTTGTGTGCCTTCAAAATGTTAATTATCGCTTGCGTAATAATGGGCCCGGTAGATGGCATTAAATTAAACATTCCTTATTATATTGGGACCGAACATAACTGGCGAAGTGTGGGTGGGTACACATAATACCTTCACCTCTTCCTACCCCTCGGGGATATAGGCGTGAAGTTAAGTATAATATGTATCTTGCTGAGTATGACTTGACATGTGCATTACGAGTAGACGCCGGCTTGGTGATTGGGTCTTATGACACCATGTATAGTTAAGTTTCTAACGAGAACCGAATATTCTAAAAGTTGTATGAAATTACTTGTCCGCTACGTAGAGCGTCTCGGGTTCGACTCTACGGCACGCACCTATGACTTTTCGAAGTTAAGTGTTAAATAGTTATACTTACTTAATTATCGCTTCCATAACGATGAAGGAAAAAAATCGTGAGGAAATCGACATGTCTAAGAGTACTCTTTAATTTTCTCAAAAGACTTGTGAAGTAGGCCAATCCGTACCTAATTGGCCAGCATAGTGGACCTTCCTTTCTTATAGTGAGAAGAGACCCGTGCCCAGCAGTGGACAGTAAGCATACATACCTACAGGGCTGATAATCACTCATCTGTATATATGTATATGTATATAATTTATGCGTTACTGACTGATCTGCACAGCCAATTTGGCATGTATGTTCCTGTCATGATGATATTCATATATTATAAAAATAATGTGCTGCGAAAGCTGCGAGCATTCTCTAGTCACAGTGGCGTAGCTAGCTTGGGTGGCACCCGGGGCGGAAGTTGGCGGGCGACTTGTTTTTAGGGTTCCGTAGTCCACAAGGAACCCTTATAGTTTCGTCATGTCCGTCCGTCTGTCCGTCCGCAGCCTATCTCAAAGACGCCTGGTGCTAGAAAGCTGATATTTGACATGAATATAAACATAAGATATTGCAACAAAACTGTAGAATAAAATTTAGGGAAATATTTTTTTTAAGAGTTTCTCCCCTACATATATAGTGGGGTTGAATTTTTTTTTGGTTGAGTATCCCATCATGTGGGGTATCATTGGATAGATTTTAAAAAAATATGATTAGTTTGCTCTAATCATTTTTCTATCAAGTGATTGGTTTGTCAAATATCAAGCTTTGAAGTGAAAAAAATTTTAGACTCAAGTGTCCCCCCCCCCTCTGCCGGCTAAACTATTAATTGGGAAGAGGTGAAAAAAAATCACAAATGTAGTAAATATGACGAATTTAAAAGGAAAACTATCACGGCTAAGTAGATATCACGTAGTTTACGAGTAAGCGTCGGTTCACTTATAAATACCTATTTCTGTGAGTTTACAATGGGCGCGCTGGCACAGAATAATTAATAGTACCTACTAACGTAGCGCTGGCTTAATCTTAAGGATATACCTACGTACTTTGGTATGTAATGTAGGGGAGAAGGGAGGAATTGGAGCCTACTAAGGAAAAAGTTCAATAAAAGTTAAATTTATGAATACATAAGAGATTCTTTATTACAAACTAAATCTTCAGTTATTTAGCTATCATTTAATCACAGCGTCAACGTTACATTATCAGGCATTTGGCCACTGACAGACATTTTTCAAAGAAATATAATCGCTCCCATTACCCAACTTTGTGGGCAATGAGAGCCTATAAATTCCCATATGTGTAATGGGAGCTACTTAATTATTAATTCAGTCTCTAAATTTTCGATATCAGTCTGAAATCTCACTTATTTATAGAAAACATTAATATAAACGTAACTGTCTATTAATTAACTTAAGGATCTACGCAAAAAACGCACAACTAATCAGCCGGGCTGTCAGAACCAGAACATTCTTTATGAGCCCATTTACCACAACGTCTGCAACGGTATCACATTTCGTAATTTTTTCCTGTGTCACAGCAAATAGCACACAAAGATTCTTCTTCTGAATATTCAGATTCATCGTTGCAAAGATTCTCAACGTTCTCTTCCTTATACGTTGCGACACCAAATTTTTCAGCCATGACGTAACATATCTTACAAAACTGAGCCTTCGTCAGTCCGTAAAATTTATTAGACATTTTACGAAGATGATCAGCCAGAATGGCTTCTTGTTCTTCAGTGACCAGAGAGGGCCTTCCTAGCCTTGGAGGACATTTATAACTAATATCATTGCGTTACCATTTTCTTGGCATTTTAGTATCTGAAAAAACAAAACAGTATATTAAAATACGTATGGGGTAATCGGAGTTACAAGGGGTAATCAAAGCCTAATAAGCTCTGATTACCCGAACACGACCATCTTGAAATTAAATAAAATTATATCCTTAATATAGCCTGTAATGAAATTATACGCACAGATACTCAAAATTGATAACATTAACTGTAAAATAAAATAGGTTTGATAGTAATATAGACATAACTTCGTACTTACCTGGTCGTTCAAATTTTCAATGTTTTATAAGCGCGGAGCAAAAAATGGACAAACGTCCGTCGCGCGTCGTCACATAATGCAAGGCACTGTTGTAAAGTATTATATTTATCTATGGCACTGTCAAGCTTAGCGCGGGCGCAAACATAGCGGCGCGGTGTGACGAAGGCACCCGAGTGGCAACCGAGTTAATACGAACTATAGTTTTGTCTCTAATGGCACCGCACCCATTACCCGCTGGCTCTCAATACCCTCCGTTCCCCTACTCCGGTACTACGTATGTATAGTAGTAGTATATCTTGGAAACCACATTTTATGTTTACAATACATAACTGGATACATACCTAGTATTTTTCTAAACAAAACTTAGGTTCTTATAATAGTGTTATCAAAATTAATTTTTGCAGCAAAATAAACAGTCGGATTTGTTGTAGGTACATTAATACCCTTTGCAGCAAGTCATTATGGGGAACTACGGAACCCTACATTGCGCGTGGCCCGACACTCACTTGGCCGGTTTTTTTATTTTTTAGTCGATAGTCGATACATAACAATTACGGGCTAACTCCCCCAGACGGACTTGAATGAGACGTCAATCGTAGTGCTGAGCTAGTGCATGTTTTTCATATGTTTTTACACTGTTCTTAAATTCGAGTTTGGGGTGGGTGGCACCCCAAAAAAGGGTGACACCCGGGGCGGACCGCCCCCGCCGCCTCCCCCTTCCTACGCCACTGTCTAGTCAACTTACCTACTACACTTATTTTAAATTGTCTTTCGGGATATACACCATTTAGGCACGTAAGTACCTTTGTTTGGAGTAACCGATATTTCGGCACTGTTGCAAGCGCCATGTTCACGGATGTACTGGCGCTGTGAACATGGCACTTGCAACAGTGCCGAAATATCGGTTACTCCAAACAAAGGTACGTGGTATATATCCCGAAAGACAATTTAAAATAAGTTTAAATGACCACGAAAGTTTAAATTCCTTACCTACTACATATTTTTTCTTTCTGATCAGTTTTGACTTTGGTGTGAAATTATTATATAATTTTCTATCAATTGTGATTTTAGTTTTGTCAAAGAAACCTATTTGTGACGACCACTCATAAACGTTTCTATGATAAATTTTGCTGTTAGAAATATTCACTAGAATGCAATAATACCTACTTATATTAAGTTTTTAATTCACCTTAATTATCATGATTTTCTTTGAATAATACAGGAGAGCTATAATTAAATTGGCAATTCGCTAAGCCAGGATGCCGCGCTCATAAAGCCACGGCATATTAAATTATACTTTGTGATTAAAACCATAGTTGAGTAAGGAACTAATCGGGTAAGCCTGTGTGAGTCTAATCGGTAGATTAAGATATGGATATTATTTATGGAATATCATTTTGTTCATTCACACCTTGTGATGCAACAGCTGATTGCAAATGCAGGCCGTGTCAAACAAGCGTAGCGGAATGTTGAAATATCAGAATCATGTGATCGATAGAAAATAAATGAACCGAACATGTAACAAGCAGCACTTGCTGGAAAGCTGATGAGCTTTGTTGGGAGAAACGCAGATATGCACCGCGCCTTATAGCATAGAATCTGTATTCATTGACCGCGCCTAACATTATAAAATAGCAATGTCACGCTTATGCATACTGGCAATTAAGTTGACAGGCTTCTCCTACGTTTTTTTTAAATTTTGAAAATAGTTTGTGTTACAGTCATGGTTACAGTTTTGTTATTTGAGTCTAAAAATAAAAATGGTTTTCTACAGTTCAAAGTCTTGAATTTTATTTATTTTATCAAGCTTTGTACTTACTTAAATAGGCATATAAGTATAATACCTAGGTATGTAAAAAATCATAAGGTTTCCTACGTATCTAGGTATGTGAAAAATCTATCATCTATAATTCGTTCAAATTTTATGCTCGTTTGGAAAGCATGGTTTTATTTTCATAAATTTTATTAGTTTTCCATAAATTACTTTCATAAATCAGTTGCCCCTATATGTTTGTTGCCCCTACGTTCAAATTATATGCTCGTTTGGAAAGCCTGGTTTTATTTTCATAAATTTTATTAGTTTTCCATAAATTACTTTCATAAATCAGTTGCCCCTATATACCTAGGTATGTTGGTGGCTGGTGTGATAAGATGCATCAATTTAGGAACCATGTGCTGTAGCAGATTACCTACTTAGTAGCAGGTTTGGCTGAGCCGGGCATTGAACACCGGTGTTACATGTGCACATGTTAGTCCCAAATTCCCATGTCCACTAGGGGCGAAAGTAGCATTTAAAAAATATATATACTTACAGGGTTATTTGTAAAGCACCGTTAATCTCTCAAGAGTATGTTACTAACATCACAATCAACAACTTTTGTTCTATGACTTATAACAAAACATATTAATACATTTACCAAAAACAAACCTTCAAGATTTCGTTGTCCTATCTAACACATTTCAACTCGTGTATTTTTCTCTATAAACTATATTGTTGCCAAATTTCATCAAAATCAGTTAAGTATTTTTTGCGAGAATGTTTAAGAAACATATTATTATGTAAATACATAGGGATATCCATCCTCAAAAACCTTCAGTAGCAACATTACTCCTATTTTGAAATGAATTTATGGCAAAATTAGCTTTTGTATAACTACTGCCACTAAAATATTTTAATTCCTAATAAAAGATAAAGCCTCTCTAAAAGCGTATTATAATCTTAAACTAATAGACCAGTGCCACAGATATAGATCTACATCTATGTCTGTGACCAGTGCAGATACGTTAGAAAACGGTAAAAAGTAAAATAAAATTACAGTAGGGTGAAACCCATTGGAGAAGGAAGAGAATATAGCGATCATTAAAGGAAAGATAAATTACGGGCGATCCGAGGTCGGGAAGTGGATGGGGTTGCGATTTTAAGGGTAAAAAAGGGTTTATCTCGATTGCCAGCAAAACTACAAGTCCTACGAGAAAAACGTCAATGGCAAAGTTGTAGGTAGTAAAAAGATCTACAACTTTTGTTTTTACACTTTATTCATACAACGTCATAATTAATGTGAAAAATTCAAATAACCAAGTTTTTGGTTTTTTATTTTTAACTTTTACAATAGTTTTTTTCTTTTACACGAAATTTGGTGAAAACTTGCCTTTTTATGTTCCAAACACACTGTAAATGTTTTTTATTTAAAATATTTATTTTTACGCCTTATTTTGACTTAATATCGAAATAAAACCCTAATTTTCAATTGAAAATTCTCACGTCAACATATCAGCTATTTTTTTAAATTGTACGGCATTTTTTTCGTTGAAATCTCTTCTTTCTGATGGTGTGAATATATACATTATCTTAAAATAGAAATAAATAGGAGTCTACGCTACGCGATTTTCATAAATCCGTGCAGTATTTTTTTTGGTCGTGGTTCTCCAAGCGGGTGGGGTTAGGGACCGGTTCCTAATCATAAAACAAACTTGCTATCATTTTGTACTGGCCAAACAAAAATATGCAAATCATGCCATTCCAAATCTAGTTTGTTACATTTTATTAAATTCCAATAAATCATTGCTATAATTAAAAAAAAACACATTAAAAAGGACTATGCGTCATTTTGGACCCACTTTTGAACTTTGTTTAACAGTGATGAATTATATGTCATATGAAAGCTCTTGAAGTGTACTTTATTTTATTCTATGGCAGCTTAGCTCAATTCCAGCGCAAAAATTGTGTTTTGCTGCGTTATTGACAATCTGTGTTGTTTTGATGTTTAATTATGATTACCTGCCAATTAGTAGCTAAATACAATAAAAGGACTTTTGACTGTCTCAGTGGCCCAGTGGTAGTGTAAGCGACTGCAGATTATGAGTTCTCGGTTTCGATTCTCGGGTCGAGAAAAAGGGATATTAGGTTTTTCTGTTAAGAATAATCCAGTTCAAAGCTCAAAGCCTGGAGAGGTTGGCGGTGTTACACCTCCGTGCCTTGGAAAAGTTTGTCATTGGCTCAGATCAAATAAGTAAAAAAGAATGTAAAAGATTCTACAACAGTTAGCTTATTGCCAACATTAAAACACCCAATGTCATTATAACCATTATATTATCATCCAAACTGATGATATAATGTTGTACTGAATTTAATTATAACACTCCTTTTTTATCCTTTCTGCGCAAAGGGTTTACTCAACAGACAGCCACATTCCTACTGCTTAATGCGCGGTATCTGTATGAATTTCAAAAAAAGAAGATCTGTATGAATTTAAAAAAAAGAACATTGTTTTTCACGCGCGTTTCATCAGAAAGCCGCGCGTCATAAAAAATATGGTTATTCGAATCCCTTAATAAACAAAAGTTGCATAATTAACTATTATAAAACTTTTATTGTGAAGTATCACTAGCCAGGAGGCTAGCATATCCACATTGATTTAAATTGCAACCAGTCAGCAGTCAATCGTGAATTTACTATGGCAGAAAATCGCTGTGTTATGTGTCTGCACTTGCGTGTTTTGCGCTCAAGACGACATGTTTTAGGACATGATCTGCCTGTCAGTCGACCACAGTTTGCTGAATATGTTCAGCAGAATGCGTTGATCGAGGTAAGTACCCTACCATTGTGCCTACCTATTAGTTTATTTTTACTTAACATTCCTATGGATATGTAGGTACTCAATATCGACATAATTATGTTAATAAATAAAATAAGAAATGGTTTCTGAATAATGCCCTTGCTTATTCAAACTTATAACATACCAATTTTGCATTATTAGTATGTAAAAGAATTATCAATAGAATAGAATAGCAATAACTAGTAACTACAAAAAAACTTTAACTAACTATTTATACTTTTTAACAAAAAAATATAAATTTTTCGATTTTTGCAGGTTGTGTTCAATAATACCCAACAAGTTTGTCATCGTTGTTGGCAAAGAAGTAGTGCTGTTTTTATACAGCGACCTGTAGATAATATGGTCGATGATGCTATTGGTGAACAAGAGCCTGCTGCAAACATTCAAGATGATACCATTGATGTACAAGGGGCTGCGGATAATATCGAAGATGGTGCCGTTCTTTTACGAGATCCTGCTGTGCAGAACGTTCAACAATATCTTTATGCTCCCGAACATGTTAGAGCACCGAACTCTGCAAGGCGTTGTGTATTTAATTACTGCCACAATATACAACATCATAGAATTCCTACAACCATTAAAGTAAACGTCCTTTGTACACAACGTTTGTACATCCCAGAAAATGCGAGAGTGTATACCGATCACCTGGAAGGCAACGAATGCAGGAGTTCAATGTTGCACATTTTACTGATATGTCTAATATACTTATATCTGCTCTTAACCGAGGATCGAGATTAGATTTCGAATTATTGCAATCAATAAGTGACAACGATGTGTTTTTTTTGGACTGGACTCACCATCGGCCAATTCAATATAGTATTAGAAGAAACTCCTTCGCTGACACAAACTCGCGTTCGCGCACCGTGATCGGGGTTTATTTATCAAAACTTAGAACAGGAGAGTCTAATGAAAGGTTAGCTTCTCTGTTTAATATGTCACGCAAAAGCGTGGAGAGAAAATTGGCATTAGCTAGACACCATTTAGTGAGCGATTTTGTAAACACTCATTTAGGTATGAACCACATTTCGAGGCAAAACTTACTTCAAAAGAACTTGTTCTTACCAAAAATGATATATGGTAATGAAGAAAATACAAAAGCTATATAATATGTGATGGAACATATGTTTATATAGAGAAAAGTACAAACTTTCTTTTTCAGCGTTTGACCTATAGTAATCACAAGTTCCTAAATCTATTAAAACCGTTTTTAATGGTATGCAGTGACAGTTATATAATAGACGTTCTTGGTCCATACGCTGCAACAACAACCGATGCACAGATTATGTCAAGCTTATGTGCTAATGAAGATAATTCTTTTCATTGGATGTTTCATCAAAACGATGTATTCATTTTAGATAGAGGTTTCAGAGACAGTGTGGTAGATCTCCAGTCACTAGGATATGAACCACATATTCCTCCAACAAAGTATAGAAACGAAAGTCAATTGACGACCGAACAACCTAACAAAGCAAGATTAGTAACAATTTGTCGTTGGGTGGTGGAAGCGGTTAATGGCAAGTTTAAAAATAGATTTAAACTATTACGTCAAGATTATTTTAATAGAGCATTGCCTCACATGTTTGTCGATTTTAAAATTGCTGCTTCTCTTATAAATGCTTACTGACCACCGGCTTAGTCATAACATTTGGAATAATATAAATGAGAAAGTCAACTCGCCGAATCTTTTGTTTAATTATGTTACACTGAAAAACCTAAACAGACAAAGAGTAGCGTTCAGAAGGATGGAAGGTAATCTGCCACATTTAGGAGATTTCCCCCAGCTAACTGAAGAAGATATAATAATGATTTCCTTGGGCTCATATCAAGTGAAACTTGCAAGTCATACGTAAGTGAAAACTTACGAGATGGTGGTGTGTACACGATAGAAATATACCGTGAAAACAATTTAAATAACCTAGAACAATGCAATATACAGCAGAATAATGTATGGCTGCTTAGGGGACGTGTGCAATCACGACACGTGAGATCGAGGGTGTATTATACCTACATCTTGATTGACCGTGATCAGGGCGGCAAAGACGCAATTATACAATACTATTGCACATGTCACACGGGTAGACGCACTATCGGAAGTTGTGCCCATGTCATATCTATAATAATGGTTTTTGGGACTAGGTAGACATTTGGATGGTTTTCATCGACCAGCAATACATTTAGATGATATCATTATAGATGCATTTTAAAATCTTCCCTGTATATGAAGACACCCAGAGTCGTTACAAAGTTCATCAAAGTAGCCACGCGCACTATGGTTTATTATAAGGATTGAATTACTACTAGTTTATAAGTAATGAATATTATATTTTAAGCTCAAAATACTTATATTACTGTTACAAATACGTTGTTATCATCATAATCTCACCTAAAAAGATTTTACAAGACCGAGTTGATGTTTAATATTATTTAATTAATTAATTAATATTTACTTTTCATTTAATGTTGGCTTCGGGACGTGACAGCTCCACGCCCACTGGAGACCACTTTGACCAATACTGATATCTCCTCCGGTACAAATAGTCAACCGAAAGATGACGGTCAACCAATGTCAAAACTAAAATGGCTTAGCTAAATGGGCACCAACGCCTAGAATCAAATATTCTCGCCTCTGCATTCGCCAATCCGCCTGTCAAGCTACCTACGGAAAAATCCAAGTGGAGAAGGCCTATGTCTTGCAGTGGGCGTCTAACAGGCTGAAATAAAATGAAAAAATGTGCAATGCATAATATTTCACGCGCATTTGTAATTTACAAAAAAAAAAGTTTAACGTACCAAAACGCTGTTTTTGCGCTGGATTTTAACTTAGCTGCCATAGAATGAAATAAAGAACATGCCAAGAGCTTTCATATGACATACGTTTCATTACTGTTGCACACTTTTGAAAAGTGGGTCCAGTGTTCATACAAAAGTGCCCATGGTCCTTTACGGCGTTAATGCGTTCCATGAAGCTATTGTAAAGGCTCCTTAGGAAGACTGGTCTAGCTGCTTTCTGCAATGGTTAGGGAGTAAACAAAAATCTTTTAATTTAGAAGGCATCTTCTTTGAAAAGCAATGAATATAATATTAAGCTATTATACAGGGTGTCAAAAGACTTGAAAGAAAAGGTGTGTGGGCAAGCCGGTTGCGGCAGACTTCGTAAGACGTTCGTCGATCAAATTGGGGACGTCTTGAAAAACGGAAAAGTCCGAAGCACCCGTAACCGGCGAGCATGTACTTATGAAAAGTAAACGAATGTAAAGGAAGCGCGTGAGTTTTGTAAGGATAGAAGCAAGTGGCGTTCTGTTGTCTCTGCCTACCCCGACGGGAAAAAGGCGTGAGCATATGTATGTATGTATGTATGTCAAAAGACTATAAGCCGCAACGTGAAGCGCGCACGTGCAATGCTCGAGATACCTAGCTGGCGCGAGAAATGGATCGATTGTGTACCTACCTATAAGAAAAATTCTGTGGCGACTTTGAGCTAAACAAGTAATTTCCTAGGAATAGTAAGTAAAAAAAAATTAAGTGTCTTTTAACACTACGTAGGTATATCTGGTCCCATTTATCAGTATCCAGAAACTTTCAGTACCATAGGTACTGAAAGTGACGTGAGTACATATGACGATTGCCTGCCGATCGAGATAATCATACTACTTCTACTACTTTCAAACTACTTATTCAGAAACTATGTTTGTCATACCAAAGCCTCTTCACATCACCAATGACCAATCAATATATATAAGATTACTGCGTTCTGACTGACTGACAGACAGACAACGCCACAGTGGAAACTACAGGGCGCAAGAAGCAGTTTGTCATGTAAGTATGTACTAAGAAGGGATTGTCCGAAATTCGCCCGGGATCGAGAAGTAATGGTTACAAAATAATTTTCCAATAATTTTTCAAGTAGCAAGATTAACACTTTGAAGGACAGTTCACGTATATTATAGACGTCATAAAAATAAAACTTCTATTGTGTCTCGATTACTGTCAAGAAAGGGTTAAAAGTATTCAAGATAAGTACCCATTCTTTCTAATCCTTTTAGAGTTGTGTTCGTATTAAATAGTTAATTATCGCTTGTCCCGTGCCTCGGTGAGCACGTTTGAGCCGAACGCGAAGGTTAAGATAAGAGAAATCAGTAGCCCTGAATCAGTGGCGTAGCTACCTTGGGTGCACTCGGGGTGGAAGTTGGCGGGTGGCACCTTTCACTCCCGACTGACTTGAATGAGATGTTAATCGTAGTGCTGACCTTTTATTTTTTTAGGTCATACCTAACAATTACGGGCTAACTACATACTTCATAAAGTCGAGTATCGGGTGGGTGGCACCCCAGACAAGGGTGACACCCGGGGCGAACCCCCTCCTTCCTACGCCACTGCTCTGAATAAACCAAACAGGTGTAATAAAAACATATCGCCACCCCATTGGATGCCGGAGGTCAGACGGCAAACGCTACGTGGAAAGGCTAATATTCTGTCAATTCTGAAACATCGGCAAGAATCTTGGATGCAACTGGAATAACGCTTGGATGATGATCATGATAAATCCACCCGGGATACACATTGGGAAATATTTTTTTAAAGCCCCATAAGCATCCCTTTCGCAACTAAGTTTAAGCTCGTCCAAGTTGCCACTGGAGGTGGATTTTTTGGAATTGTGGTCTGCGTCACCAGGGGTGGCCATACGCACTGGGGGTGACGATCGGGACTAACCATACATGTTCGCCTCTGAGTACAAAAAACTATACGCATGTTGCGCCTTACCACACTAAACCTATGTGAGGAATAAAAATATATAAACACTCACCTGAGGTGCTAATACCATCTTGAACTACGGCTTTTATTTCCACAAATCTGAAAAGAAATATTTTTATTTTAGTATTCCTGAACGAGTTTTAATAATTCCAGTTTGGCTTCGGACACCAAAGTGCTAGTTGTTAACAGGAAACTCACGTTTTAAATAAACCCAATTGTTGCACCTGAAACTACAAATTGCAGACGAATATCTACCGAAAGTCAATTTGTAATATTATATAGGAAAAGTTTGACGCCGTGTGCCACATGTCTGTTTGCCAAAATGTTCTAAGGCAGTGTCCAGATCTGACGAGCGCACCGCTCGCGCGCTGCACACGTACTTGCTCTGCAACCGATTGCACGCCCCTCATATCCAACGGGCAGTGTAGCGGCCCCGTTCAAGAACAGCAGTAGCGGCCGCCAGCAGCAGCGATTTGATGTACATGACGCTCTACATCGCCGCAGCCTATATCGCATGAGTGTAGAACGTGTCATGGACATTTAAATTGCCGCCGCCCGGTGCTGCTGTTCGTGAACGGGCCGAATAGGATAACAAGCGAGCGGCGTGTTCATCAGACCTGCATACTACCTAGACCACCGCAAAAGACAAAAACGGCAAGTACCAATATTTTAACATATTATATCACCATTGCCGTAGCCTGAGCCTGACCCCTAAACCTCCACTTGTCAGTTATTATTATTATATTGGGTCTAGCTCACCTTCACTCAGGAAAGGAAATGCCCCGTGTTTTAGACACGTAACTAATCTAACAAAAAACAGAATAATATGGCGTAGGTAGTAGTTTAGGCAGTTGCCTCGCCTTTCAGTAGGTACCGCATTGAGTGTCAAGGTTGCTATTCTCACACAAGACAACACTCTGGTGTCTTTTGTGGGAAGAAGTAGCTATCAGCATATTTATGTTGGCAGGTCTGCCTTGCATTGAGGTTATGTCAAATTAAAAAAAACAGACGCGCGAAAAGCTGCCCAATTACATGCTGGACAAACCGTATATTTTTTTAGATCCTTGCTAGGCAGCTGTCCCCCCAGACTGTATCCCGCTTCGCACATATGCTGTCTAGTGCATGGCTATCACGCTAACTCCTATCGCGTTGTGGCAGCTTGCACGCGGCTTTCGCGTCTTTCACCCGCTCGAGGAACGTGCACGCCCAATGTGGAGTCAGCCTTAGATTGTTATTCGAGTAAGTAGGTATAGACAAAGTTAATATTTACAGAGAAATAGGTATAAAAAATATCTTATGGCATTGAGTAAAAGGTAAATAAATGGAAAATGTAATAAGTAATAATAAGTATTTAAGTATACAATGGCATTGTATTAAACTATTAATCTACTTACTATAACGTATTCATAATGTAGTTAAACGCTTTAATAAATCACGCACGGTATATCTTTACTACTTATTGGAGATATTTTTTATACGTATAAGAAAACAATAGTCATCCAATCCGCTACGCTAGACTCATTGATAGGACCGAATCATTACCTATAATTAAATATGAAATGCACAATAAATCAGACAATAGAAAAGAGATTGCCGTGCAGCGGTAAATTCAGATACTCTTTTGAGGTCTTTTACAGGTCTAATAAATATACCTACCGAACTAAAATAGGACATAGTCAAATCAGCAATAAATAATTTATGTACTTACAATCAAACAAGTCGGCGGTGGACCAGTTTGAAAAAAAAAACCCTTGGCTCGCTCAGAGTTGAGGCACACTAGAAACTGGTTTTGTATACGAATGTCAATGTTTGTGTAAAGTGGCACTGGAAGAGACGATGTCTTGCTGAGCGATTTTCACCCTGGTGGTCTAGCGGGAAGTTGTTCGACTTGTTTCGTACGTATTAAATTGTTACTTGTCGTGAAGATCTTTGATAGTCGATATGAGGAGTCGGTACCATTAAATATATTGATCCCTTCGGGATGCGCAGGTCAGAAGACAATTGCTCTGTGGAAATTCCGCCAAACCCGGTTAGCGTAGAAAAAGTCAACGGGAGCCAAGGCAAAAGTTGTGGACGTAAAAAGAAAATAATGAATTATAGTTTACAGAATCAAATAAATATATGCGGTAGCACTATTTTAGAGCAGGAAAAGCGTAGTGTCCCATGTGGGAATCGAACCCACAACGTTGGGCTATCGCTGCTCTAATCCATCTGACCGACCAACTGCGCGCGCAAGGGGTCAATACACGGTGCGCACCAACGACTTATCGAAGACATGTGCACTTAAATTGTTAATTATCGCTTGCGAAACGGTGAAAGAAAACATCGTTCACAATGTTCTCGGAAGATACGCCAAGTCTGTCAACCCGCACTGGTCAGGGTGGTGGACAATGGCCTAAGCTTTTTCTAAATGAGTAAAGGCCCGTGCCCAGCAGTGGGACACTTTATGTACAAGGCTAATGATGGTGATATGCGGTAGAGACCCTTTACTGTAAGGCTGTGCGCAAACAGGTTACGGACCATAGTACCTACTAGTACCTGGTGATAAGGCTTTACATCATTTTAATACGTTTTTTTTGCAAAATCTGCCATAATCGCCTGGTTCTATCTGGTAACCCCCTATTTTACCCCCTTTTACTTCCAAAAATCCCCGCTTAGTATGTAGGTGCTCCCCTACACTCCTCAAGAAACATACATGCCTTTCAGGTTATTATGCCGAGTTTGGTTATGCGCTGTCTGTCACTCAGTAACAGGAGATTTACCTACTTATTTATGTACTAGTCGACGCCAGCGGCTTCGCACGCACATATTTTCGAATTTCCCGTTTTGCCCGATCCCGTGGGAATTTCGGAAAATCCTCTCTTAGTGCACCCCTATGGTCACCAAGGAACATACATGCTAAATTTCAGCTTCTTGCGTCAAGTAGTTTCGGCTGTAGCTTGTCTGTCAGTCAGTCAGTAACGCAAGGATTTTATATATAAAGATTTTAACTAGCTGGTCACACCCGCGTTATTTAGGGTTACTGCTCCGCACCCGTGATTTATAGCGTGATGTTTATAGACTTCCTCGATAAATGGATCCCACACAAAAATAAATAATTATTCAAATCGGTCCAGTTGTTTTTTATATTGGCGCGATCAACCAAACAAACAAACAAAATCGCTAGCTTTATAATACAACTATAGATATATGTAGGTATAGTTATTTAATTATTGTTAATGGGACCAAATATGTAGTTCAATATTTGACGACCACTTTAAACACCATCTTGTATTTTTACCGCACTCTATGAATGTTTCTAACTTAATATCTGGGTACTTACTAGCTAGGGTGATGGTTTATATGATTCGGACTAATAGACACACGAACGGGCAGACGTACTTGCAAGCAGCTTCCCATTGTCACCTTTAAATCCTATAAAGGATTGATTAAGCTAACAACATAAGCCTCCTCTAGCACAAACAAAACAGAAGGTTAATTAGCTCGAGCTGTTTATCTCATTCTTGTCCGAAAATAGACACAACAGAAAATTGTTATAAACCAGAACCCTTTTAAAACTTCTTTTACAAATTTTACTCCAATTATTGCGATATTTTTGGTATGGTAGTCGGGGTTGCAGGAAGCGGCTGAATTCGCGGCTTCAGATCGGTCTGTATTTCGTTAAAGAATTTTCCAGAGCCACTCAGTTACAACTTTAAACCGATTACCGTTAACCGACCGGACCTGTTTTAACTATAGGTACATTTATTCTGTGACCAATCTCTTCCAGATATTATCAGCACGGTGTCATCACATTAAACAACCATTTCACTAAATTTAACTTTTAAATTGCATTGTTGATTAACACAGATCTGAAATAGAGTTGGTCCCAGGATACTACCCTGTGGCAACCACAACTTGAGTGATTCTTCACCGCTAATACAGTCACCAATTCTTACAAGTTACACGGTGTGTGCGGTTACTTAAATAATCTCTAAAATTTACTAGAGTTAAGCTCTTAAGAACGATGTTTTGATAATAATTAATAGATAAGGGCCAGAGGCAGTGTCGAAAGCATTTGAGAGATCCAAGTATATCACTATACGATTTCTGACAATCTTAACGTAAATAATTAGCACCTCGGAGAACTGTTTTATGCTACTATGAGTCTACGTAACAGTCCATTTCAAAGCTACCGGTTGTTTTCAGAAATATATTACTCGTGTTTGACGCAATTTAACACATGCATAAAATCATAATTGCGTATATTGAGATGACCCTGAATCCAAAAAAATTGTGAAATGTAGCAGAGACGACTGAGAATCGTCATCCTAACGTTATTCCATTGCATCAAAGACTTTCGCCTTGTATCCGCATATATCCTTCGCATGACAGTCAGCCATTGAGGCTGAACACCATTTTTTATCCGGTGCGTCAGCTATCTAAACTCCTCGAAGCAGATGTATGAAATCACGGTACTAAGACTAAAGCAGTTGTCCTGACAACTCGGAGGGGTTAGGACATTAATTCTCTCAGATATCCTGATATCTCAGAGCATTAATAGCCTAACCCCTCCGATCCTTTCAAGAAAAAAGGACAGAAAATTCGACATCAAACGAAATGCTCCATTTAACTCTGCTATTGTGACATGAATGAGGCATTCCTCATTCATGTCACAATAGCAGAGTTCTTTAGAGTACAATCCTATGTAAAGTACATATTCCTTGAAATAAATTCATAACAGAAACGTGCAAGTCTCTTTTGGGAATGGAAATCGCGACCTAATAATCAGCAGTCGTATAATATGCGCTAAACAAAGGCAGTGTACGAACATTCGATTTAATTCCAAGTCTGTTCAATTCTTGTCTCGAAAATTAATACAAGAACCTGGCTTAATTTTGTACGAATACGCATGTTGAAACATGCGTTCACATTAATTTACTTATTTACTGAAGTGGTCTCTTATCTCTACAATCTTTATTTTTTTATTATTGTTTCTCTAATTCTGTAGCAAATGTTTTTTAATTCTGTAGTAAATATTACCTCACAGCTCAACTGAGAAGTGTCTTTTTACGGTTATAACGCAACGATAAATGTATTTGCGAAAATGTTACTTGTTGTGATATAATTTGAATTCAACCTGAATTCGAAATAGTGACTGTGGCCTCACGATGGAGGACACGGGTGGCTATGTGTCTGAAACGGCCTGCCTTTCTTTCAAAAGCATACCATTTAAGCGTGGGCAAAATCGAGCCCAGGGGGCTAGCGCTTCGAGAAGCTTCGCTAAGCGCAAGGCAGATTTTTTAGGCTCTTAACTCTTACGGAGGTCTGACGCTAGTCTTTTCGATCTGAGTTGAGCATTAACGCCAGGCACTTTACATAATATGTCAGCTGCCACCCACTGAAGGATGATATGGATATCTTCTCCAGCGCAGTCAGTCAACCGGAAGATGGCAGATCTAGGAGGAAATATGCTAGGTAATTATAATAATAATAATATTCTACCACTTACACACATATCACCATCTAGTCCCAAATTTAGCAAATTACTAGATAATGGATAAACATACATATATACTTTCTTTTTGTAAATACATACATATTATACATAGAAACACCCAGACCAAGACAAACACAAATGTTCATGCATACAAATGTTTGACTTGAGCGAGAATCGAACCTGCGACCTTCGGCATAGCAGTCGCTTACACTCCCGCTACGCCAACCGGTCGTCAAAGGCCACCAAGAACATCATCATGTCGACGAAGAGGCAAAAATTCAATTCGCTTAAAGCGGGCAGCGATCAGCGAAAGGTAAAAGGTACATTTAATTTTAGTTAACGCACGGTCGGTGCGTAAACGGAGCACCAGTTCATATCCAACATTGCGAGAGAATTCAGTTTGAACCCCGCAACCGCTTTGGATGCCTGGGTGAGTGCGTAGATGTGGACGACTTCAGTGACGTTCGTAGAAGCTGTTCATACATCGGGTTCCAAGTTTTTCAGACCGCAAAAGAACAAGAATTTTCTTTAATTTATTTTCTTTAATTGCCAAAATCTAAGTTCTTTATATACAGGTAATACAGGGTGTAAAAAGACCCTTAACGAAAACTGAAATCCCGTATTGTACCAGTCATCAAGAACATTTTTTACAGCGGGACATTGGGGACCATTCCTGGGAAATTGGTGGTTAAGGAGATATGGAGGCTGAAAGTCACTATGCAATTTTTCTAATTAGGTACAAAATTGATGCAATAACCCCGCCAATTTGTTCTATAGATGTCCTATGCACCTATGGATAAGAAGGTTTTCGGGAATTGTACGCCCGCACTTTTATTTAAGTACGGTTTAAAAAATGTGTCTGCCTAAAAAAAAAATCGTTTCCCTGGTATAATTTTTGCTTAGTACGACTTGGAATGATGTCCTGAACGAGTAGACTTCGGCTTGGTGACGGGTCTTGTGTCACCCTGTATAGTATCTTAAGATCTAGTCCGATTAATTACGACAAACGCTATGGAATTTATCCCCGATGTTAAAATGTAATTGAGCAGATGCTAGCTATTATTCGTTTAGTCCTTTTTTTCAGCAGAAGAGGTTCATTATGTACATATCGTCACGCCTTTTATCCCCGAAGGGGTAGGCAGAGGTGTATTTCTACACCCACTTTTCGCCAGATATACTTTAGTCCCACGTAATAAGGGGCGAGCCTATTGCCGTACCGGGCACATTTCTAGACTCCGTGCTGCTACTGAGAATTTCGTGACAGAAAAACCCAATAACACCGCCCGACCCAGGAATCGAACCCGGGACCTCCCGATCCCACGCGCACACCTATGCCGCGAGACCAACGAGGCAGTCGTATAGGGTTTGATGTGGAGTTTTCCGTCTCTACGCAAAGATGGTATTTGCATCGTGTTATCCCTTAGTCGCCTCTTACGACACCCACGAGAAGATAGGGGGTGGTGACACTTGTACTCTATGCCGTCAACCACACGGCATTCAACCACACGGCATTCATTATGTATGTTCTGACTATTTAAATGTTGTAGGGTATATCTAGGTACTTCTTAAATAGATACGGAAACCACACTATAGACTCGTTCAAGATTTCTTTCAATCTTTCAGCATTACTTACATCGTAAATGCCACCATCAAATAGATAGTCTATCATAATATTGGTTAACTTATTTACTTAACTAACTAACATTCTAAATACATACTACTTCTAAAGTAATGAATGTACACTTCAACCGTTATATATGATGTCGGCTCTGAAGTTCGCGCATAAGGCTGCGCAGTAATCCTTTTTAGGAACTACGCGGGGCACGAAGCGGGGTGCGTGGGCGGTAGTCTAGGCCAGGCCAGTGATGCACCTTATCAATGAATACAGATTTACATAGAAGCGCAGTTCTTAAGGATTTCGTTGGCGCCGTTGGCGGCGCTGGCGTCGTTCTCCGTCTCTCTTGCTCTCGTAGTTAAGATACACAGGAGGAACGTTCGTCTCTCTTCCTCTCGTAGAGATAGTTGTCACAGCGCGACTGCCACGCGGGGATTTGGGTCACAGAAAACTTTTCTTCAGAGCGCCCATAGGAAATGCGCCTCTATGTGAATATGCTCTTTGACCTTGTGTGAATACAAATTAATACTTTATTCAAACAAAAATTGAAATCATTTTTGAATTCATCGAACTTCGTTATAATAACAAAAAATACAATTTTATTAAACCGAGCAATATAGTGAGATTAAGTTTTTAGTAAAAAACAAATCTAATATATTTTTTAAAATTTTTAATACATACATACATAGACTCACGCCTGTTTCCCGGAGGGGTAGGCAGAGACTACGGAACGCCATTTGTAACGATCCTGACAAATTTTTAATTATTTTATTAGAATTCCTATTACGTGGGACCTAAAAATGTATGGCGAAATGTGGGTGTAATGTTACATACACCTCTATAAATTTATTTTCTCGGTTTAAATACCAGATTTACTTACATCAGTTATCTATTAACGATAACATAAATGAAAAGAGTTGGAACACATTTAAAATCTTTTTAAGTACATACCTACTTAATTGAATACACGTATATTTTTTCTAATTAATTTTAATCGATATCAATAAAAATCGGTTAAATTGAGCGTCAAACACGTATGTACATTGGACACCTCCTTTTTACTTTTGAAGTTTTCGGTGTGATGTAATGTGTCTCTGTCACGCCTTAGTATTCGTGTTACTATCTCTGTCTTGAGCACAGACGGCGACATAAGTTTTCATTGTGGACAACTGTTTCTTTGTACTTTATTGTAATTGTTGAATCTTTTAATTATTGCATTTTAATTATTGGCGTAATGGTTTAAGCGGCCGCCTCGCCGCTTGGCACTGAGCCGAGTGCTGTCGGTTCAATTCCCACACGAGACAACGCTTTGTTTAATCCATAAATAGTTGTTACGAGTCCTGGTCTTCATTGTGTCCGTTGGTTGTATATTTGTAAAATTCCCCGCGACACAGGATTTATTCCTAGTGCGGGAGTTGTTTAAAAAAATAAAGAAGAAGAATTCTATATGATGAGCTGAATACATACTTTTCGGAAAAACACTCACTTAAAATATAGTGTGTATAGGTACTTACCTAGTTGCAGCACGTACATAAATAAAAAAAATACATTGTTATTTTTTTTTGTTTAGTCTTTGCTAAAACATAATTAGAATTAATAACAAGACGTGACGAACGTTCCAGTTAAAATGTGACAGTTCGCAGGTGAGGTCCATTATAAAATTATACGAATTCTCGCGATAACAGTTTTCTACTCGATTGTAGAAGCGCGGCAATTCGCACAGGCTAACTTCAGAGCCGCCAAGATACAACGTCTGGGGGCCAATTCTGCTATTTTTATATGACATTGATATTACATTTTGAATGGATTTAAAAGCGGTATTCTGATAACCTAATGTCATTATCGTATAATTTAAATAAACAGTTCGTCGTTGACACATATGATCTCGTTGCAATTTCATTCAAATATCAGATAATTTAGAAGAATACGCTTTTTGTGACGTAAGTAGGACACTGACATGATATCGAGACTATATTTATTTAGCAGAATTGGGCCCCTGATGTATACACAGGAATATCGTCGTTAACCGAAAATGTATATTAATCATAATGTATTTAGTGCATTGCATATTGGGAGTGAGGAGTCTGGCGGAAGAAGCAGTTGCTTGGAGCGAGTATCCGTCGACAACGTTAACGCTTTTAATTACCTGGCCTTAGCATTGTATTCGGTAAGCTCTCAAGTATCATCAGAGTCCTCCCTACATCCGTAGCATTGTCGAGGGATATTTATACAGAAGATCCATCATCTACTAAAGTCACGACATTTGGAGTCGTCGAGAGACAATGTGCGGTGTTCCACAGGGACCGGTTCTTGGTCCGCCCCTGTGGAACATCGGATACAACTGTGTGTTGCGAGCTGCGCTACTCCTCAGCGTGGTTGTCGTATGTTGAGGTGATGAAACCCTTGTCACTGCACAGTTATAAGATACACCAAGACGCGGCGACCTGACTCTCAAGGGTGGCAAATTTGGTCTTATTTGATAGGCAACAAAATGTACTACCTTTTATAATAAAAGATAACTAAGCTCATACTTCAGCGTCTATATTCTATTCACACATCCATGTCTTAGATCAGTAATAAACGCCTTTTCATAATTTAATATTTCTATATGTTTCTATTTATATGTAGCTATCTAAAAAGTTTGTTAATTTTAGTACTTGAGAAAAAAGTGGCCTAGGTTATATATAACCACAAATGCCTTTTTTTGCATATTTTATCTGATCTCTGCTTAAACTGGTGGTAATGGGTGCGTTTACGTTATATACAAACATGCCGTAACTGACTGACTACTGGGCGCTAGAAGCTGGAGTTTGGCATGTATGTTCGTTAAAGAGTGTAGGGGTGCACCCCTAAGAAGGCATATCCTTAAAATTCCCACGGGATCGGGCAGAAAAAGAATTGCGTAGCAGCGGAACTAGAGGATTCTAGGGCTCTATAAATAACAAGAAACTACATTTGATGACCGGTTGGCGCCAAGGAGTGCAAGCGACTGCTACGCCGAAGGTCGCGGGTTCGATTCCCGCACAAGTCAAACATTTGTGTGCATGAACATGAATGTCTTGGTCTGGGTGTTTCTATGTATAATATGTATATATTTACAAAAAAAAAGTATATATGAATGTCTATCCATTGTCTAGTACCCATAGTACAAGCTTCTGCTTAGTTTGGGACTAGATGGTGTTGTGTGAATATGGTGGAATGTTATTATTCTTATTATATTATTACATTGTATCTCTAGCATGCGGTACAGAATGATAAATAATAACAAAATCTACGTACCAGAACAACATCGAAATTCGACGAACGCCTGTTTCTTCTGCTGACACTGTCAACGTAACACGGCACAAAACTACACTGGACACAGATTTTCGCCACACACTCAATCGGGAATCAGCACAACTATTTTTTAAATTTTATTTATAATATTATATTATTGATTGAATCAATAAAGAAATAAGCAAACTGCACTAAGTGTTCACTTGACTTTACTCGCTTCCAATACGATTAACTACAGAGCTTCATCGTAACAAAATTGTGCTTATTTTAAATTTTATTTCTCGAAACCGCAATTTTATTCATTGTTCTTTAGTTAAGCAAGGACGTTCTATGATTTATTTGATGTTAATATTTTCTTGGCTCGCAGTGCAGACGTGTGTATGCGTCTCGGTTGGATGCTCTGTTTGACCAAACCGAAGGTTTTGTCTTTGCATTTATATATACGAAGTATTACTCTGTAATTATTTAATACGGACACGCATCGGTTAGTTCAACACATTCGCTATTACTTTAATCATACTTGGTTTTATCTATGGCTTCGCGTATTTTTAAAGTGATTCGTCCTTCGTCAAGGCTCTAGTTATCTTTACACTAAATCGTGCAATCCGTTACGCAGTTTTAATAATGAAGGAGTTACAAACAGTATTGGAAATAGTAGTATGTGTATATCATCATCATCACTGCTGGTTACGGGCCTCTTCTCGCTTAGTGCGGGTTGGCAGGCTTGACATGTTTTTCATGAACATTATGAGCATACAGGTTTCCTCACGATTCATTTCAGGATCACCTTACATTCTAAGATCTTAATTCGACCATCTTCGTCCTGGTGTTATCCCAATTGCAACCCGTGGTTCGCTTACTAGAGTAATCGGATAGACTGAAATGCTAAATAAATACATTATATCTAAAAAGAAACATCATTTTGACAGCCGACGCTTTATTTCTCCAATAAAAATGTATAAAATCATACAACCAGTAAAAATTAATTCGCTAATAATAAGTTTTCGTGAGGTTCTGAAACGCAGTGCGTGCTATGACTGATTTATTAGCCGATTAAATACCTACATAAGTACAATTTAGTGCTTGTAAAGCAGACTGACAAATAATATCCACTTACGTAACATTCATATTCGTAGACCATATCTTGACGAAAGATCTTGCGTCAATAAGTGAATAGGATTCTCCGACGATTCCTGTACAAAGCCATGATAAAAAGTTAGCTTAAATTAAATAACTATACTACTTAGCTACTCATCATCATTATCAGTGGTTGTATTTCGACTGATATGATGGTGATGCATCATCTTGTCAGCCAAAAGACAACTACTGCTGGACATAGGCCTCCCCAAGGCTTCCCACATAGATATCCGCTGACCGCAATCCTAACAAGATCGTTGGTTTACCTTGCGGGACGCCTAACTCTGCTATGACATCCGGTGCTTGGCCGCCACACCAGAACCTTTTATGCTCCAACGGCAGTCTGCTCTCTCTGCCACTTCATCTTGACTATTTGTAGAGCTATCAACAGTGACTTTTGTTCACCTACGGTTCCCTAATTCGATCTCGCAGCGTGACGCCGACCGAGCATAGCGCTCTCCATCGCCCTCTGAATGAACTTGAGCGTACTGATGTGGCTCACAGTGAGCGGCCAAGTCTTAGATCCGTATGGCAGCACTGGGAACACACACTGAGCAAATGCTTTCGTCTTAAAACACTGCGGGATATCTGACGTGGAGATAAGCCGTAGTTTCCCGAACGCCGCCCAACCGAGCTGAATTCCACGATTGGCCTATTCCTCGAAGTTAGACCTACCTAGTTATAGTTATAGTTGGTCGTGGGTTTTCCGCACTTAGCCACTTATTTGGGCCATTGTGCGTAAGTGGCGACTTGATTGACGCCGACTACTCATACCGCCTTAGTTCCTTCCAGAAAGCCATTAGTTGGCTGGTGTCGTTTAAAGCTTCACTCATGGTTCTGGGGTTGTTCAGCAGCTTTGCCGGTTGATCGCTCACACTTGTACAGTGCAGAATGACGTGAGCGGGTGTTTCTTCGGTTTCCATGCAGCCCCTGCACAGTGGGCTGTCCGTAACGCCTATGTTGAATAGGTGCTTGTTGAGTGGACAGTGGCCGGTTATTATGCCCGTCAGATGCTTAAGTGTTTTTCTATTAGAATGCAGCAGCTTGTGTGAGAGTCGCTTGTTCAAGCAGGGGATAGCATAGACCTACCTAACTGGATCATTTACAGTCTCAGGAAGTTATAGTTATCGACAACTTCGAGTGCAGAGTTCCCAGCCTGGATAGGAGTAGGTACGACATGGACGTTAACATGATTTTCGTCTCGTCTATGTTAATCCTCAAAGCTACTTGTTGGAAGATTCTGCAGAGGCAATCGAGCAATGTGCCGAGGTCTCCCATTCCCTAAACCACTAATCCTGCAGAAATAGCCCCGTGGTGAGGCGAACTGACTGTTACGTAGTGTGTTATGTGCGTATTGAATTTTTAAATTACCACTTGCAGGTGTCAGTGTTTGGATGGCTGGCAGAGTTCTCTGTCATGTTCTCGGTAGAATTAGGAAGTCTGCCAACCCGCACTTAATCAGCGTGGTTGCCTGCGGCCAACCCTTTTCACAGCGGGCCTATTTAAATAGGGCTAATACTAATATTGTATAACTAACTCCACTCAGGTTTACCATAAGTCCATAATTATTTTCACTACGCTACGGTTAAATCCACAATGAGTAGGTACGCTTATTCACGATTATTTTTATCTTAAAATACTTTCAAGTTTCGCATTTTCTACACATGCTTAACGGAAAATAAAGATGAATAAAATTGCATCTATCTGTTCCAACTAATTGTTTTGAGCTAATCTTGACGGGATAGTTTTTACTCGACTACCTACGACAAAGCCAAAGGAGGATATATCTTATACTAATATATAAAGCTGAAGAGTTTGTTTGTTTGTATGGTTGAACACGCTAATCTCAGGAACTACTGGTCAGATTTAAAAAAAAAATTCAGTGTTAGGTAGCCCATTTATCCAGAAAGGCTATATAACATCGCGCTATGAGCGACGGGAGCGGAGCAGTGGCCTTGAATAACGCGGGTGTAACCGCGGGCATCCTCTACTATTATATAGAACCGTAACAAAACAACTATAATAACGTGTGACTGCGGCTCTTATTTTTGTTCTGCTATTGTTTTTCCAGTAACCTTGTTTATATCAGCCTCTGAAAATCTTGTTTCATACTTTTTCAGCGTCGATTTTTTGTTGTAGTCGGGTTTTTTCTCCAGTAATGTTCACGGGATAACCTTTACATAAGTACATATTCCTATCCTTATTATGATATTTACCTGTACAACGACTGACAGAACCACTACGCCAAAAATCTCCAATTCTGTAGTCACAGAAGTAATTACTTACTAAAGTACTAAAGTAGTGCAAATTAATCAACATTCAAAGATTACACCACAGAATATAAAACGTTTTAGGCGCGCTTTGCATCGTGCCAACACTTCATTAAACTCGATATCAATTAAATAAAAAATTGGGCAAGTGCGAGTCGGACTCGCGCACGAAGGGTTCCGTACCATCATCTATAAAAGAAAATCACGTTCGTTGTATGTATACTTAAATACTTTATAAGTTTCTACCTGTTTATTAAGATCGAGTAACAAATTGCTTAAAAATTACGTTTGTTGTATGGGAGCCCCTCTTTATTATTTACTTTTTTTAAATTTAATTATTTATTTTGAAAGCTAATATACAACTACATATTCTGTGAAAATTTAAAGCGTCTACCTGTTACAGTTAGTAATTTTGATAAAAAAATACGAAAAAAAAACACGTTTTTTGTATGACCCCCCCCCCACCTTAATATTACAACACATATATAATTTGTGAAAATTTCAGCTTTCTAGCTATCATGGTTTATGAGATACTGGTGACAGACAGACGGACAGACAGACAGCGGAGGCTTAGTAATAGGGTTCCGTTTTTTACCTTTTAGGTACGGAACCCTAAAAATGATATTCTGCTTTTAGAGCTTCGTAGTTTACTGCAAGGAATGCTTACGGCGCGTTTCCAATATGACGTGACAATTTATTTAACGTAGGAAGACTATCATCTCTAACTGTTATATTCATATAGTACTTACCTGCAAAAAAGAAAACAAATCTTGTACGACAGGTAATCCTGTCGTCTTCTATGTTTTTTAATGTCATTCATTCATGTCAGCCTAGAGACGTCCACTGCTGGACATAGGCCTCCCCCAAGGTTCTCCGCACAGACCCATTTTGAGCCGCCCGCATCCAACCGCTTCCCGCGATCTTAACCAGATCGTCGGTCAACCTTGCGGGAGGCCTACCCCTGCTGCGTCGTCCGGTGCGTGGTCGCCACTCCAGAACCCTCCTGCCCCAACGGCCATCGGTTCTTCGCGTTATGTGCCCTGCCCATTGCCACTTCAGCCTGGCTATTCAGAGAGCTATGTCGGTGACTTTGGTTCTCCTGCTGATCTCCTCATTTCTGATTCGATTTTTTAATGTAATAGGAGGCAAACGAGCAGCCCCCCGTGGGATCTCGTCGACACACGGGTACACGAGGAACACGGGTTGGTTTTTAGTTAGTAAGAGTCCCCTTCGCCCTTCACCCAGGGCGGAGGGACTCCATAAGGATTTTCGAACCCGACACCAAAAAAAAAAGGCAAACGAGCAGACGGATCGCCTGATGGTAAGCGATTCCGCCGCCCCAGAGCGTCGGCAAAGGAGCAGTGTGGGCAGATTCTCCATCTCCCTCAGAGCCAAATGTAAAGCAATCAAAGTCTACGTTGGACTCTGTACCACTATCATTACAATCGCTGTAGATGTATGGCTCGTACTACAAGTGAAAAGCTTCATGTGCTCTTGACTTTACCTACAATTCATACTTTTCTCATTCTCCATATAAACTTGCCCCCTCCCCCTTGGCCATCGGCTGGCGACGCTCTTGCCACTGCCCATGGACATCTGCAAATTTACAGGATTCACAAGTTGCCATCCTACGAGATGGGAATAGGAAGAGGAGGAGCGGGATGAGGGAAAAGGAAAAGGGCTATAGATCTCCAGTACTCCGATATAAAAAGAAAGAAAGAAGAAAGATAAAGCGTTTATTTTTATACCAGACGAAGGACATGAAAAAAATTAGAGATGCTACGAATATTCGGCTACTATTCGGTATTCTACCTAATCGGCCACTTTTTAAAATATTCGGTATTCGGCCGAATAGCATGCAGTATTTGGCCGAATACCGAATACCAAATTATGGTAAAAAAAGCACATATTATTCAAAAAGATTTATTATTTCAATAACAAATGGTTAATTTTCATACATAAAATAATTATTTAATACTTAAAATCAATCAAAGGTAACTTATGATGAATGAAAACAAGTTTTTCAGCATTTGTTGATAGCAAACGATTACGCTTTTCTTCATAAATACTACCAGCTTCTGAGAATAGCCTCTCACTATATACACTACTGCCAGGAGACGATAGATAAATCTTAGCAAATTTTGTCAAGATTGGATACACTTTTGCGTTTTCTGACCACCACTTATAAGGGTCTGCCGGGAAATGAAACAAATACCCCCGCTCGCGTTGCTTCCGCACGTACCGCACTGAGACAAGTCGTAACATGTCGCGCGAAATGCACATCTTTTGCCAAACATTCGGCCGCCGAATATTAGGCACTTCGGCCAAGTACATAGCCGAATATTCTGTATTCGGTATTCGGCCAAATTAATATTCACCAAAACCATGTGGAAAATAATATAGAGATTTGTACACGTCTATCGTCTGCATAAAAATACGACGCTTGTTCAGCATATTGCCGGACAGACGTGCCCGATGCTGGTTATAAACTGGTTCCTAAGTAGATAGATATCGATATTCTATGAGAGGGTAGTATTTACCTGGTCGAGCCAGCAAGGCTCTACTAGCTAAAACGGACTGCTCCTTTTAAATACACTCGAGCCGACACTACACTCTTCCACTCGATCGTATGACTGTGGTGGACCGAGTTTACTATAGCATTAGGGCTGATTAGAGGTTTCCTTTTACATGCTTCTATTTAGAAAGCAGATTACGGTACTTGGTACCTTCATCAGTCATGTGTACCTACGATTTATCAACCAAACCGTAAAACTATAATTTGCATGGGTGTTAATCAAATAGTATATTACGAAGTAGGTAGAGCTTGCATCCTCTTAAGGGCCTGGTCATGAGATCGGTCTAAGCGGCGAGCGGCGCGGCAGGCGCGATGTACATGGCGCGTTAACTCTGAGGCCGCCGCGCGCCGCGTCGCAGTAACGCCATGCACATCGAAAATGCTCGCCGCTGCCGCACGCCGCTGTAGGCCGTGACCGGGCTGTAAAGCTACCTACGGGCACCGACACGCACTTGGCCAATTTTATTTTAAGGTTGCAAATTGCAATAAGTTTCACTTGCCTAATTTCAGTATAATTGTAAAAGGCCGCCAAAATTAATAATAATAACTACACTAAGGAGTTCCAATCAAACATATTTTATTGCTGACTGTACAAAGTCGTAAATACTGTCATTCGGCTAGTATTTTAAGCTTTTACTAACTACGCAGTTTGTGTGAGTGTGATAATGCATTTTAGCAACTCTTGCACGCAAAGCTACATTATAAATAACAAGAAACGCAAAGCTACTAAACAAAAGCCACTGAATATTTTTGTAGACTCTCGCCTGTATCCCCGAAGGAATAACCAGAGGTGTATATTACACCCACATTTCACCATGAATTTTTAGGTCCCACGTAATAGGGAGCGAGCCTATTACCGCTACCGGGCACATGACCAGATTCCGTGCTGCTACTGAGAATTCGGATAAACTCAGTTACACTTTTGCCTGACCCAAGAACCGAACCCGGGACCTCCGATCAGTAGACGCACACGCTATCTACTTGAGAGGTAGTCGGAGGCAGTCGACATTTTCATGATCACAATGATAACATAATCAAAATCAAATTATTATTGCAATGGGGCGTACGAGCGGAATTTGGATTGAAACACCTTCAACCGGATTGTACTGAGAACTTTGTCACCAGCAAATTTAACATTTGTGAATATTTCAGGTAACCCTGATCATCATAATATAGGTTAGAAGTAAAATAAGGCCCACTATGCTGCCTCGAGGGACACCACAACACTTTATGAACTTCCTTACTAGAAAAGTTTTAAGCTTTGACTATTTGTGTACCGTCATTATTAAGCAATTTCAACGATAGGTAGGTACATATAATTAAAATGGTGATAGCCTCATAACCGAGGCTATAATCTGTTCAACCTATAGGGACATAAACTATGTCAAAAGCCTTAGCAAGATCTAAGAATATTATTACTTTAGTTGTTCAGATTATTCAAATGACTAGACTATGAAAAACTGCAGTAGCTGTATCTGATTTTCTTTAGTAGTTAGTTCGACAGCATGCTAAACACTTCAAATATTTTAAAGCAATAATAAAATATATGCCTCGGAGAGGGCTTCTATTTCTGTTGAAAAGGAAGTATTGCTAAGGCATTTTAGAAGATTTGGTTTATTATATACTTACAGTGTGGTTGAGTTCTGGTTGTTTCTATGTATAATATTATTATGTATGTATTTACAAAATAAAGTATATATTATGTGTGTTTTCCATTTTCTAGTACCCATAGTACAAGTTCTGCTTAGTTTGGGACTAGATGGTGTGGTGCGTATGTATGTAGTAAAAAATTTAAAATTAAATTTAAAAATAAAACTGTACCTATTTAATTTCGTATTCTGCTGATTTATAAAATGACTTCGTGTTATAAATATTCATTCACACAGTATTATGGGATAATTTTTTGCTTAATTAATTTTAGCTGTTATTTACATAGTAGATTATTAAGTCAAAATCTACTTATTGCTTGCTTTGTTGAATTCAAATGTGTTTTTACGAATCGTTTCACATGGCTGGGTGTCTGGTCCAAATTTGCAAAGGAATGATTCGAATGGAGCCGTTCGTCGATGGCTACATTTATCACACATTTTGTAATACCACTACACCTTATCAGTATCAAAATTAGGTAACTATGATAAGGATATCTCTGAGATCAGTTAACACATAATTTTTGTTTGTAAACAAAAAAAGAGATATATTTCTCTGAGTCGGTATTTCTCATGGGCCAAGGTAAAGATATGCAATATTTCACCTATCTAAAACTTACGGTTTCTGTAGTCAAACGCAAAGCTTTCTGGAACGCATGTATTTTTAAGCTCAATTTACACCGTTCCAGAATGGCAACGATATTGTACTCTTTTTACGAGCTATATGTTAACTCGTAACCAGATTAGTAGGTTTATGCATAGAAACTAAATTAATATGAGCCTAAAAATTAGGCGGGCGTCTTCTGTGAAATCCTCATTTATTTTTGAGAAAAGCCCTCTTGCTGTCTCGTATTTTACACAATTGACTGTAGTGCATTATGCTACGTACAGTAGGCAGAGGTCACTACTTTGATGGGTGACCACTTGTTAGGGCACATCAGTGCGCTATCGTGCTTAGATACCGTCTGTTAGGTCATGTTGGAGGTCTCTTGATGGCTTATAAACTCTGACAACCCAAGTTGGCAACACACAATATACATACGAAAAATCTTATATCTTATACTAATATATAAAGCTGATGAGCTTGTTTGTTTCTTTGAACGCGCTAATCTCAGGAACTACCGGTCCGATTTGAAAAAATATTTCAGTGTTAGATAGGTAATTTATCGAGGAAGTAACCGCGGGTGTAACCGCGGGCATGATTTAGTAATAATCATAAATTGAAACGACAAGGCATCAATTTAAAAATCTACTAGTTACTTGTTTACGGTCTTAAAATGTTTGTGTTTCTTTTGATAAAACCTAAACCTTTCACCAAAATCCCAAATCCATCACTGGTTGTTCATAATCATCTCAGCATTTTGCTGGTGTGCTTTCAGTTTCGATTTAAATCTCAATTTGTTAAACCTTTGTTTAAATATGTCGCAGGGATTTTACAAAAGCTGTCATATTATAATTTCATTAGTGACGTTATAATTAGACAGATTATAGTCAATAAAATTGTTTGTATTACCTACAATTTAACGGGCTAATTTCAGTGCCATTATAATTTCACTAAATCGATGCAGTGAAATTGTAAGACAGTGATATATTGACAAAAACACTAGTTTAGGAAAGCCTAGATTATGATTTCAATTGTGAAATTATAATTTCACGTTTTTGACTAAATCCCTGCGACCTATAGGTACAAATCAAAGTTTAGAACATATTTTTCCTTGGAACGACCACGCTCTGTCCTCCGCAAACTAAACAGATGACTACACTTAACGATTACCTTTGCTATATCATTTTTATATCACCATCATCATCATTATCCTAGCGCTGTTGTGATCCAAGAATTCCGCCTTGGAGCATGGGGTACGCTATATCCTGGTAAGGACATTTATCTGGGTACGAACAACCAATAGCAACTGTCAGTATTAGTTATGTGCCAGATCGTTAAAAATGTATATCCGCGGATACGGATCGTCATACGGATATTTGGTGTCAGGATCCGCGGGCACGGATACGAATCTTTATTTTCTTACTGAATCGATTCGGTGCGCGTGACCTTGAAACTATAGTTGACGTCACGCACGCCCGGCGCACAGTATAAAGAGCATACAGTAGTTTGACGCCTTTGATCTCGAAGAAAAAGCCGACAACGTCTAGACAAGGGTAATGAGGCTAGGGCTGCCACATGTAAACAATACCTACTTATTCAAATACCGTCTATTTATTATAGAAAAATAAAACAATTACTACGTTACATGAATATTATACTGTAAATCACTTATTTATTATATTACAATAATTAACGATAAATAATTATTATAAAACAGTTAGCAGGCAGCGATAGCCGAGTGGATATACCAACAGACTGCCATGCAGAGGGTACCAGGTTCGAATCCACGGCGCGCACCAATGACTTTTCGGAGTTATGTGCGTATTGAATTGTTAATTATCGCTTGTCCCGTGTCTCGGAGAGCACGTTAAGCCGTCGGTCCCGGTTGTCATGAAGATCTTTGACAATCGTTACAGGGCGTCAGTACCTTCTAAATAAACTGACACTAGTCGTAACCATGGAATATCGCTATCCCTTCGGGTTGCGGAGGTCAGACAGGCAGTCGCTCCGTGGAAAAGCTAATATTCAGCCAAATCCGGTTAGACTAGAAAGCGGACCCCAGACTGAAACTGGGATAACGCTAAGAGAAAGAAGAAGTTAGCATTTTTTCGTGCGGTGACAGCTTTGCATACACAGTCAGCACCTATTTCATCCCACAGGTGTCGTGGGAGGCGGTTAAGAATATGAAGCATTTTTTATTTGGTCTTTATCATACAAACCAAGTTAAAATAAAGCGATTGACATAGCGTTCGTTTAATGGATGGGTAACCGTGGGATCAGCTTGCAGAGCCTATATCGATATGAAGTATTTTGCAGATTTATTTTCGTGCAAACTACGTCAGGGTAAAGTAATAGATACCACGGTCATTTACAGGATGGGTCTCCGGGCTATGAGGTTACGGAGAACATGTGCGGGGTTTATAAAAGGGGGCCAAAAATATGGTTATTTCTGAGCTAAGCCGCGCCGTTACCAAGATACATAATAATATGTGATAGGTACTTACCTAATACGAAAATACTAGGTACTTATTGCAAGAAATTAAATCACACTTGAATCGAATATTTCCTTAAAACACATATTTTCTTACGTCTGCCTTGTTATTTACGCACAGTAATTACTACTTTATTCTGTGACTGGGCCAAACATGAGATATCGTAAAATGTCAGTAGATTAGTAGGTGCATATTATTTTAAGTGGTTATACTTAGGTAAATACATTTCAAAATAATTTAAATACTTAATTATAATTAATGAAATTTTATTTTTTGGTGTAAGTAAATTGATGAAATCGCAGATTTTTTAAATCCTTATTTCTTTAAATCTTTAAGCAGCATAAAGCATTGCAATGTCTCACAGTACAAGTCGTATGCAGCATCTAAATTAATATTCATAAGCAAATAAATAAGTAACGAACAAAAAACAAGCACGCGCCAGCCCCCAAAAATATGTACCTAGTTGGGAACTAAGGTGACATACGTAAGTAGGTACCGCTCTTCCCGCGTCTCACCTCTTGCCCCCCGCACGATTGCCCCGTCTAGACGCGTTCGTCGAACGACTGTATGGATTATTTGACTGTGCCCGGCGGTACAATAGACAGATCATGTTTCGAATTGTATTGAAATTGTATTAAAATACTCTGAATGGAATTTAATAGTTTTTTAATTCTACCTAACCACCAATAGCATTCCATCCTATCAATTAAAAATTAATAAGGTGAAAGATCCGATAAAGATCCGCGAGAAAAGTAACGGATACGGATACGTATCTTCCTTCTTCCTCGGATATCCGCGGATCCGGATATCCGGAACATCACTAGTCAGTATGTTTATGATAACGAGTAGGTACTGGCGGCTTAGCACGCTCTCAATGCAAGGGGCAATGGCAAGCAAAAGCAACTGACAGTACTTGGTGATAATTAATAATGGAATAAGTAGCTACACATTTAACAATATGCCGTGGATTCGAACCTAGGCATGACTGTCTATTGTTTTCTCTACAAAGCTATCGTTTCTCATTTACTTGTTAAAATCTGTGGTTTACTAATTTTGTCGGCAATTTCCGCTCCAGAATTAATTGCCGCGTGGTAAAACAATAATTTGCGTTTTACAAACAGGAAACAAAAAGGACAAATTATACGTGAGTTGGAACAAATGTCTGTGACTCACAGAAATGTTTTGTTTTGTTCTTCCGTGCGGGTTTGGTATATTGAACATCACTCGATGACAGCGCTCTAATGAAGCGCTAAACAAGAGGAAATACCAACAGACGTTTTTTTACTAGTCTCACCATTCACATTCCAACTAATGTGTCACTTGTGTAGCCAGGTTAAGCAACAGTGACCACTGACCATTGATGACAACGAGTTCTGACACTTGTGAAGTATCTTAGGTTGTAATAAATGGATCTTGTGGCTTGTAGGACGAATTTCGCGATTAGGCGTTTCTGCATATGAGGTACAGACCAAAGGTCGGACGGACGAAGACGGTTCCAAATGAACCTTTACATAACCAGTATAAACAGAACTATCTTTGTAAACAAAGGTCAGGTCAGCTTTTATTGGTTATGTAAAGCTTGAACTGTTGCTGTGTGTACTGGGAGTACTAAGAAGTTACCTGTAAGTTACAGGTAACTTGGATGGATGTTTGTCTTGATTTGGGTGTTTCTATGTATAATATGTATGTGTTTACAAGAAAAAATGTATATATGTTTATCCATTGTCTAGTACCCATAGTACAAGCTCTGCTTAGTTTGGGACTAGACGGTGTTGTGTGAATGTGATAGAATATTATTATAATTATTAACTTCTTAGTACTCCCGCTGTAATTCGTTAAACATACGTCCAATTTGCATAGTTCGAGCACTCGTTCAAATCATCGCTTCGAGAAATTCAACACGTAGCGACATAATTCATCGGACATTGCTATCAAGAAGAGTTGTGAGCAGATAGTGACCAAACAAAGGGACTGAAGGTTCCGGCGACAATACTTAATATTCTGCAGACGTTAGCATTTTCAGGAATCAACATCTTATGTTTAGAACAAGGAGTGATGATGATAAAAAGGAAGGTTATTTTTCCATGCACTTGTAGCTTGGTATAGTGACATTAGTCATGAAACGACCATGGCACCATCCGTGCAATGAGTTATTAGACACATACTTGTTAATAAGTGCGTTAGTGCGTGTGCCTGTGTAGGTTGTGTAGCCACTAATTATACATAAAGTCATTATTGGAAAATTTGTCTACGTGTGAGTTTGTAATGGACGCCCGTATATCCTCGAACTACAGATGTACCCGTAGCAATGCTAGTTATCTGAAACATATCTATGATAATATACTTATGTTAATAGACGAGTAAGTCATTTCCGCAAGACAACGTGCCATTACAGGTTCTTGAAAATCCAGCCACAATCCATACCCAGTGCCGCGCCGACTCAATCCAGCGCCTGTGTGCAAAATCTATGAAGCGCCTCTCTGCGTACTTTTTCGAAAGTAATTCATTTCACCCGGCGTCGCGCGGTTTTTTAGTTCTTACCCTGATGCCTGTGTGCGCCGCACACATCGCACAATACCTCTTACACACATATCTTCCTTCATTTCAGTAACACCTAGGTACCGCGTGAAATAATTTATAGTTTTATTAATCATGCTTCTGTTCGTGAACACCTGTGGTGACAAGGCGAGGTGTTCACGATAGCAAACAATGATCAATTTAAATGGAATTTGGCCAAGCGTAGACAGACCGAGGTCAGCCGAAAGGAGAGATAGTTACTGTCACTTAGATGATGACGGATAATTCTTGCATCGTAACCTAACAGAACGGAAGGTGAAAGATGTTAATGGATTAACCACAGCAACCTACTTGCTAAAGAACTTCTGTTATCGTATATTTAATAACGTATGCGAATGATTGAAACCCAGCGTTTCTTTTCTTTCCGTATTCTATATTTCGATTTAATTTTATTCCGAAACGAAGGAAGCTTTCTTAAAGTAAGTCCTAGCGATGAGGATAACGTGCTCGTCTTCTGATCCATACTCTAGAAGCAGCCGCTGTAAAGGTGTAGGTAGGTACAATGACTTTTAAAGACACAGGAGCAGCACAATAACCGCCAAAGAGCGCGACCCGTCAAAATAGGCGCTTCACTATTCAGTCAAGGTTGTCTATTAGTACATCGCAAAAGTCTTGTGTTCAATCCTTCAGCACGCAGAAGATTTTCCTAGTCCAATGTTCACTGGTGTAGTGGTGAAAGCTGCGTCGCCGCCTGACACTATGCCGAGTACTGTGGGTTTGATCCCCACACGAGACGATTTGTGTGATCATAAATTGAACCTAAATATAAAACAAAATTTGTTTTGGATCGCCCAATGTTAATCTATTCTTAGAAGACGGCGGGCGATCTCACAAATTAAACGACTTACTATCACACCACTGTCACTAACGCCCGATTCCAATATTTGTTGTATCGATGGATTTGGATAATTGACATTTTTTTATGAAGCTTATGTAAAACTAGTCGACGCCAGCGGCTTCGCACGCACATATTTGCGAATTTCCGTTTTGCCCGACCCCGTGGGAATTTCGGGAAATCCCGTCTTAGTGCACCCCTACCGTCCCCAAGGAACATACGTGCTAAATTTCAGCTACTTGCGCCGAGTAGTTTTGGCTGTAGCTTGTCTGTCAGTCAGTCAGTCAGTAACGCAAGGATTTTATATATACAGATTACTTGCCAAATCCATGGATAGATAGAATACTGGATACAGCCTCAAGTCTACTGGTCAAGACCTATTCATGTGGTTGGCTGAAGATGTGTGCCTTCTGCCTACCCAATAAATTCAGGTATTTACGTGAAGGAAAATGTTGAGTATCATTAGGGTAATCATAGTATACGGTATTTTACGTTTGGGTTTTAACGTGGTTATAGGTAATTATATTAACTACTCTAAAGGAAAATATGAAAGTATTCCTGAATAGTCTATTATAATATTGTTTGCAGTGAAAAGAGGGAAGGATATATTCAGTAACCACAAAACGATTTTATAAAAAGCTGCAAATAGTTTGATTGCCTCGTTAGTCTCGAGGCATAAATGTGCGCGTGGGATTGGGTGTCTCGGGTTCGATTCCCGGGTCGGGCAAGGTGTTATTGGGTTTTCCGTTAGGAAATTCTCCGTAGCAGCACGGAGTCTGGTAATGTGCCCGGTACGGCAATAGGCTCGCCACCTATTACGTGGGACCTAAAAATTCCTGGCGAAATGTGGGTGTAATATTACACCTCTGCCTATCCCTGCGCGGATACAGACGTGAGTCTATAAAAAAAATATTTATAGACATAATTCATATATATCATACAATTACGTCGTGGGTTTTGTTGATTGCCACAACGCGTTGTGGTCAAATGATAGTCATGAACACGGCAAAAATTCACTATGTGGTTTGATTTTCCTTATCAATAGCATAACACACTGATGCTATGACAGAAATTTTGCAATGAGTGTATTTTGCAGTAGCCGTGTGGTTGACGGCATAGAATACAAGTGTCACCACCCCCTATCTTCCCGTGGGTGTCGTAAGAGGCGACTAAGGGATAACACGATGCAAATACCATCTTTGCGTAGAGACGGAAAACTCGACATCAAACCCTATACGACTGTGCGCGTGGGATTCGATATTGGATCGGTCCCGGGTTCGATTCCTGGGTCGGGCAGTGTTATTGGGTTTTTCTGTCACGAAATTCTCAGTAGCAGCACGGAGTCTGGAAATGTGCCCGGTACGGCAATAGGCTCGCCCCTTATTACGTGGGACTAAAGTATATCTGGCGAAAAGTGGGTGTAGAAATACACCTTTGCCTACCTCTTCGGGGTTATAGGTGTGAGACTATGTGTATGTGTGTATTTTGCAGTGGGTTTGACCAATTTTTATTTAATTTTTATGGGTCTCCCTTGTTTGAATGAAAGGAATTTGACAAATTTTCACTTCCCAAAAAATTTTTCGCGTAATTAAATTTGTCAAATTATTACTTAGCAAAAAATATATTCACAAAAAATTGTAACGCAAACCTAATGTTTGGGAAATTAACGTTAAAACTATAACTTGTTTACCAACTAGTAAATTTCAGTTCAGTTGCGGGTAACCTACTAAAAACAATCTCTTTTTTATATTAATGCAAGTCGTTTCTGGTACCTGCCGGCCGCTACCGCGGCACCGCTCGCTTCGCTCGCTCGGCTCGTGCGTAGGACATCAGGTCACAATTCTAACCTAACCTAACCTTACCATTTTTTTAATAATTAACCTACTCTAACTACTTCCATAAATAAAATAATATCACCAAACGTTTATTGTCTGAAGATTGTTTGCTGTGATAAATCATTTAATTAAAGACCAAATGCCATAATGACATTATACCTACTTGGTAATATTTTGCCAAGTAAAAATTTGACCACAAAAAATATGCGTATCTACTAAAATTATTCGAAATATAGCAATGGTATAAAAAAAGGTTGCTAAAATTTGTTTGGGTAATGAAATTTTGTTAAAATCTTTTCGGCAAAACGGCAGGATCCCAATTTTTTATATTTCTAACTTATCCCATAAAGATTGACTGTTTATCTGTGTCGCATGTTGCGTGTCTCCTTCCGTCGTTCATGTAATGGGAAATCAAGTAGCATATAATATAAACAAGCTTTTGTTTGTTGCGATGTTATATTATTTAAATATCATACATAAATATTAATTTTACTTGTCAGGAGGGAATAGAGGTATGCATTTCTTTTTAACTACGGACCACATATGACCCCTCATACACATGCGTGGGTTACTGAAGACATTGCCTTGGTCGTTGCTTAGCTCTGGAGTGTCATTAGCTGCTAACATTTCGAATAAATGCACCAGTGCGGCTTCCACAGCTGTCGCGTTCAGTGTTTTGTCGCGAATGTGTGCGTCGCTCAGCGCGCCTGCAGTTATGATGAGCACGACAATGAACAACAACACTCGCGTTGTGAGAGCCGTCGTCATGTTGCTGTGTTGTTCTGTTATCGCTGATGTACCGCAGAGATGACGCAGCAGCGCTATAATAAAAATAAACACATTTGTTAGAGGTTTCTCACTGCTGAACGGCCAATAGTGGCCGCATGGTGACGGCTTAAAATACAACATATCACTACCTCATTTAATGCCATGGGTGTCAGTAAGGTAGTCTGCGAATGGGCTGTAGAGGAGGCATATAATTATTTCTAAACTACGAAAAGTAAGGATGCGGACTGCACATAGATATCATAATTATATGATATGATATAATGCAGGTAATAGAGTGAATGGAGCTCTGAAGGCGTTTATGAACAGTTAAAACGTGTCCAAAAAGGCACGATTGGCTGTGCATAGAGGGGTGTTAGTGCCTACTCTTATGTATGGTAGTGAAAGTTGGGTATGGCAGAAGAGAATTGAAAGTAGAATAAATGCTGTAGAAATGAGAGCACTGAGAAGTATGTGTGGTGTATCTTTGACCGACAGAGTAAATAATTGTGTAATAAGAGAGTGGTCTGGGGTAAAAGAAGATGTAGTGACAAGCATCGAGAAAGGCATGTTAATATGGTTTGGGCACATGGAGAGGATGGATGACGAAAGACTGCCAAAGAAGATAGGTATATAAGGCAAGTGTGAATAGGACAGGACGAAGGGGAAGACCTAGGCGGACGTTCTCTGACCAGATTGTAGACATCCTAAAAAAGGACAGATCAGAAGTACCCTAAAAAGAAGAGCATGCATGAGAAACTTGATGGGAGTGAATGAAGCAAAGAGAGGTATGTCAGGATCGTAGCAAATGGCGTTCCGTAGTCTCTGTCTACCCCTCCAGGAAACAGGCGTGAGTCTATGTATGTATATGTAGGTACAATTTAATTGTTAAGCTTCGTTGCCCAAAGATAAGTAAATAAATGATATCAAATGATAAAGAGAAGACTAATAATGTGATTACGAGGTTTAGTTACTTTTTCTAACATTAAAAAAACATAACAAATTAATGGATTTTGTTTTAATAACCAACTAGGTTTTACCCTCAAAAAACAATTATTTTATATTCGCAAAACATTCGCAGCAATGTCATGAATGCGAATGCGTATGCGAATATCCAAAAATTGAATAGGTATGCGAATATCCAAAAATATGCGATAACTCGCGAATGCGAATATTCGTTACATCACTACTCTGTAGTGTCAGTGCCATAGCTTTAATAAACAGATAATTAAAAAGCGTGTTTCAACTTATTTTGATATCTTACCTTGCAATATCGCCTCGGTTATTCCTAACTTTACGCGTGGTTGCTGCCTGGTGGGAAACCAAGTAGAATGGAGTATTATTAGAAACACGATATTCCACTATACGACTTCTAAACGATGATTGAGCGCGCCAACGACTACCAATCAAATGAATGTTGTAACTAGCGAAGAATCATGCCGGTACCGATGCAACCGCAAAATTGTATCTATGTTTCCCTATTTAATTCCCATACTATTATCCGCAAATACATACTACTCTGCATAGTATAATAATACCTCTTTTTACTTTATGACTGCTGACTATGAGCTCTGGCGCAAAAATTAATCTGTTCAAACAGTTTTTTTTTCAGTTTTTATACTAGTATATGGTTCAAACCGATCTCGGAAAATCTTGTCAATATAACAATACTGGTGTTAAATAGGTCTGTAAAATTATACTTTAAGTTTATACATACAACTGTGTTTTGTTTGAATATTCCCTCAAAATGTTGTTTAAATTTTTTTTTCTTCTCTCCCGTTCCAGTCGAGAGTATTTGGCTTGCACGTTGTGCATTCGCCAGTTTCAAGTATTTGAAATAGACGTTAAGTGATGGGTCTTTATAATATAAAGACCCATGAAATCTTAATATATAAAATCCTTGCGTTACTGACTGACTGACAGACACGCTACAGCCGAAACTATTGGGCGCAGGAAGCTGAAATTTGGCATGTATGTTCCTTGGGGACCGTAGGGGTGCACTAAGAAGGGATTTCCCGAAATTCCCACGGGATCGGCCAAAACGGGTAAATTAAAAAAAAATGCAGGCATAGCTGCTGGCGTCCTCTAGTATATTATATTTCAGGGTCGTATTGGTTTTTATTTTGTGGTTAAGGTAGGGAAACCTTTACCATATACATTTATAAATCGGAATTAGGGAATAGGATCAGAAAAGTAGGATAATAATAACAAATTAAGTACAAACATAAATATCAGTAGGAAGGAAATCAATTTATGTCTACAAAGAAAGACTTATTTGCATAATTATACTTATTTACACTCGAATATTGTTACTATATATATAATCAGAAAGTATACTATAAATGGAAGGAATACAAGCAAATATAAGACATTTAATGGATGATGGGAAAGGGACGCGTAATGAAATTAAGCTATCTAAAAAGGAAGTACGATCATATTTAGGACAAGAAAAGAATATATGGTCCAAATCTCCAGAGTCTTTACCATATTCACATTGTGGACTATCTATTATATGAAAACGTGCAAGATGGGCTGGACAAGTAGTATGTCCTAAACGTATTCTTATTAAAATTGCTGTTGCAATTTTGCCAAGCTTTAAAACAGAGAACCAGGGCTTACAGCGAATTTCCGACTGTACACTAAAGTAGTGTTTACCTTTAAATTTGCTTCGTCTGGGAAGAACAGCCAGGTCCTGTATATAATTCTTAAAAGGAAATTTGTCCCCACACAGGCAATACAGCCTAATTTGCAAGCTTATCAGCTTTTTCGTTGCCACTAATACCGCAATGGCTCGGAATCCAGACAAAAATTATAGAAATATATTTCGCAACAAAGAAAAGAAACAATTAATATGGAAGAAACAATAAATAATTAATATATATGATTTCCTACACAAAGTATACAAAAGCGTAGACGAACGCACGCCTGTATGTTCGGTGTTTTGCGATATGACGCAAGCGTTTGATTACGTGCACTATCCTATCCTCTTAAATAAGTTAGAAAATTACGGTGTTAGAGGTAATGTCCTAAATTTAATTAAATCTTATCTAAGTAACAGAAAACAATTAACTGAAATAAGAAGAATAAATTTTCTCAATAAACGCGAAGACATATTTAGGTCATCGCAAAGATCTGTAAATTTTGGAGTACCACAAGAGAGCGTTCTCGGCCCTCTGCTATTTATATTGTATATCAATGACATGCCAAGATATATAGAACAACCATTGACACTTTTTGCAGATGACAGCACCATAACCATACCTTGTAAAAGTATAGATACATTTGAAAGTGATATAACAACACAATAAAAACGATGGTGCAGTGGCTAGACAGCAGTAATCTGATCATTAATTTAAGTAAAACCAGAATAATGCATTTCAGTCAACGTTATAATAATATAAATAATTTATATATACACCACAACAATATAATTATAAATGAGACAGAAAATACAAGATTCTTAGGTTTAGAAATAGATAATAAGTTAAATTGGAAAGTGCATATTGACATACTCTGCAAAAAGTTAAGTAAATCAGCTTATGCGTTATACTCCTTGTCGTCCATTATAAGCACTGATGCACTTCTCACTGCCTACTATAGCATTGTCGAGTCTCACTGGCGATATGGAATCATATTTTGGGCAAACTCAAGTGAAAAAGAAACTGCTCTAAAGCACAAAAAAGGTGTATAAGATCTATGTTCCATCTTAAAACTACAGACAGCTGTGAACCGTTGTTTAAAAAACACAATATTTTAACTTTGCCATGCCTATATGTGCTGGAAGTCGCAATGTTTGTAAAGACAAATCCCAACCGCTTTGAACGACTGACGGATGTTGTACCACGTAATAGACGCGACAATAGTAGGATGTGTCTCCATACTTCTAGGACAGCACTTATGCGTAAAAGTGTCTTCTGTATGGCACCGATCATATATAATAAAATACCTCAATCTTGGAGATTACTTAATACTATGTTATTTAACAAAACTTTACGAAAATTCTTAGCAGATAAAGCATATTATATTACAGATTTTTTATCAGAAGTAAGTTTTAGTTGACATCCATCTTGGTATGTAACCTATTTTGTTGTATCTCATCCTTTTTTCATTCTGATACATAAAATGTAAATTACTTTTTAAATGGCATTTTTTTTTACTCAATTTAAATGGCACTGTGAATTATTTACTGATTTAATTTAAAATTGTGTAACTGGTTTGATGGCTGTATTATATTCCTTTTTTTTTTCTTTATGTTATTTTTGCATGCCAACTGGTAAGATATGGCTGAACTTGTATATATTTACTTTAAGTGTCACCAAAAATGTAACCCATATTTGCAAAATAAAATATCTTTATATTTAACACATTCGTATAGTTTTCGCCTAATATCTGCAATAAGAGGAAATAGTGGTTTTGACTTAAATGGATATTTCAATATTGCTCGTAAGGCGCTCATAGAGTCTGTTAAAATTAAACTATTTTTAAGTTTTAGAAGTAAAATGTATTCAACAGCTTTAAGAATGCCAAGGCATTCACCGGTAAATACTGTTGTCTCTGGAGGGCATTTAACTTTCTGAACAATGTTGAATTGAACATGATAACCCACATAATCATCATTGTTTTTCTTAGACGCGTCAGTGAAAATATGATGCGATCCAGGCCAATTTTCTTCCACGATGGACTTAAAATAGGTGTCAGCATTTTTTTTGTCAATGTCTATAATGTATTTTACATTCGGTTTACAACGCACTTGAGAATCCTGTGGTGTTGCTTGTTGGACACATTGGGCGGAAGCTTCATATTCACAATTAAATAAGTCAAGCTTCGGAGATCGGTGTGTAGGGGAAGTAAACGATTTAAAATTGATGTAACTTTTAAGTAAGCAAGGGAGCGATTTGTGAGTCCAGTAATTTGAAGAATCTATGGTATCGACAAGAATTTGTAGTTTATCAATAGAAGGCTATTCGAAAATTGTAGAACCCTTAAAAGTTGCCGATCGGCTAAAAATTGGCGTCTTAAACTAAGCGGAGGTTCATTACATTCAACTTGTAATGCGTTTATAGGGCTGGATTTAATTGCTCCTGTAATTATTATCAATGCCCTTGATTGGATAGAATCCAATTTCTTAAGACCAGCCATACCACAAGGCTCCAATATTAAAATTCCATAATCTAGAATACTTCTTATCAGAGCATTGTAAAGAAGCTTCAAGGAAAACGGATGAGCACCCCACCAAACACACGAGAGACATCTCATTAAATTTAGAAGTTTCTCACATTTATTTACGGTATAATCACAATGAGGAACACCTGTAAGTTTTGAGTCCAAAATAACACCCAAAAATTTTACCTGATTTTTAACAGGTATTTTATTACTTTCAAAATCAATAGATATTGGAGATTGAATTCGTTGACGTGAAAAGAAAACCAAAGAACTCTTAATTGGTGATATGTTAAGGCCATTTCTGTACATCCAGACTTTTAAATAATCTAAAGAATTTGATAAATTTTTACAGAGTGTACTTGGTGATTTTCCCACGGTATAAAGAACGATATCGTCAGCGTATTGCAGTATAGTAGATGAATTAAATTTTGAAGGGAATATTCTAAATCAAATGTATACAAGTTGAATAATAAAGGGCTGAGAACTGATCCCTGAGGAAGACCTTTCCATAAAATTCTACACTGGTCGTTTGCTTGATAGGTTTGGTCTAATTGAATTTTCCTACCAGAAAGAAGATTTATAATAAAACAAGAGAGTATTTCAGGGATTGCAAGCTTATCTAATTTTTCCTTAAGGGCATTCAAAAGTACACTGTCGTACGCCGATTCTAAATCCAAAAATAAAGCTAGAACAGATTCATTTTTAGTAAACGCAATTCTTGTATCTGTTATAATTGTAGCCACACTATCCAGTGTACTTCTGCCTTTCCTGAATCCAAATTGTGATTCAGGCAAAATATTACGGTTTTCAATTAGCCATTCAAGACGAGTTTTAACTAAATTCTCAGCTACTTTTGTTATTACTGGTAAGGCTATAGGGCGATAAGAAGTTGATTCAGTTGGTAATTTGCCAGGTTTTAGTATAGGTATGATGGTTTGAGATTTCCAATATGGAGGAATATTACCTAAAAACATTACATTATTTATTAGGTCTAAATAATACTGTAGTGATGATTGACTCAGGTTGGTTAAAAACGAATAGGGGATGCCATCTTCACCTGGTGCTGAATCTCTTACTATGGATAAAACACCCTGTAACTCTTCCATTGTGAATGGGGAATTAAGAAAATTTTTACCATGGGAGACAGAAGAAGGAGTGTTGTTATGGACGAGTTCTGATTGTGGAACTGATGGAGGCGCTAGACTATTTAAGAATGAGTTGCTGATATTAAGAGGTATGCCAGGAACATGTGAATCAGAAGTACCATTTCTAAATTTTCTTATGTTTTGCCAAACTATAGAAGGTTTGACATGGGGAGAGATGGAAAGGCAGAAATTTCTCCAACGTCGATTTTTTTTGTCTTTCAATATTTTACGTGTTTTAGCTATTGCGTCACACACTAATTTAAAATTAACCTCTGTCATATTATTATTATATCGTTTCTCAGCTGTTTTCCTCTCTTTAATTATTTGGGTACATTCTTCATCCCACCAAGGAGGGGAAGGAATGAAACGATTAGCTGATTTCTTTAATGGGAATGTTTCATCTGCAGCTTGTATGATTGCATTAACAAACACATTATTATAATCAAAGACATTATCAGAAATATCACTCTGTAAATTAGAAAGATTTTGTTGAACTGCAAATCTGAATTTATCCCATAATTTATCATTAGTCAGTTTATACTTTACACGCGGTTTTCTCGGTAAATTAGGAGAGCTGTGTACATTTTTAACAGGAAAAGTGATATGAATGGGGAAGTGGTCACTTCCATAAGTCAACAACAGGGTACGCCATGTTAATAATGAAGCCAAATTTGGAGTGCAAACTGACAGATCTATTACACTAACATTTTCATTTGGACCAGAACCCCGAGTCAGAGAACCTGAATTTATTATGCAGATATTATGAGAGTCAAATATATCTAATAGTGTGTCACCACAGTGAGAAGAATAACTACAACCCCAAGAAGTATGATGGCAGTTAAAATCGCCCAAGATCAAGAAAGGGCGAGGAAGGAGGGATATAAGATTGGTAAGTTGTTGAAGGGCAGAAGAAGAAGGAGAAGGAATGTATATAGAGACAATACAAATATTATTTATTTGTGCTGCTACTACAGAAAAATCATTATATGTATACAGGAAGGGAAATACCATAAGAGATCGAATTTCTAATGAGTAGGGTGGCACCACCATCAGACCTATCATCTCGTAGGCAAGAAAAGCAGGTTATTTTAAAAAATGAACCTGGTTTTAACTAGGTTTCCGAGAGTGCAAATAAGCAAGCGTGGTATTTATTTATTTAGTGAATAATTTCACTTTTTTTTTTATACAGCGCTTCTACAGTTCCATTGTAGAACGTTTTGAATTTGAACTGCCATTATTAACAGCTTTTGAAGACAGGTACATATTAACTAGTGGGGCAACGTCGGCCGGTAATTTAATGTTAGATTTATTTAAAGTTCGAATGAGGATTGCGATTACTTCTGATGTAGACATTATTGAAGGATCTTTAGGTTTTTTGTTTAAGGCGCTGCCATTCTGAGACGTAGGAATGCTATACTCGTTAATTATGTTTTGGTGAGCTTCTCGGTCATAGCCTTTACCTGGTTGCGGTGGGAGTCGACGGTTGACAGTTACAGTTTTTTTTTATGAGAACTATGATATGGTGAGATTTCAGTATGTGATGGATGTGCTGAGAATGTGTTTTAATGAAGTTAGGGCTAGCGACACGAGTATTTGTAACATCAGCATAAGATTTAGAGACAGGATGGACCAATTTAGCAGCTTCACCATAGGAATTGCTTTTTCTGCCATGGTAATTTTAATTTGTTTTTGACGTAGAAATTCAGGGCATGATTTAGAAGTTGCAAAATGATAACCTGAACAATTACAGCAGTAAATATACTCATCTTCAACGTCACATGAATCGCCAGTATGATCCTGACCACACTTAAAACATTTTGATTTCGAACGACATTGAACCTTAGTATGACCCAAGCGACAACAATTGTAACATTGGATAGTAGGATATACATAGAGCTCTGTCGGCAATGAATTGTAACAAATAAAAATTCGAGGGGGCAAGATCTGACCATCCAGTGTAATCACAATACTCTGTGTTGGTTTCCATACAGGTGAACCATCTACAATAGTTTTATAATTTATTCTTCTAACTTTTAACATTTTACCACACTCATTTGGCACTGAAGCATTTTCAATTATTTCTTCAGGTGACCAATCAGATGGAACACCGCGCACAAGACACATTCTTGTTATTTGAAAAGTTATAGACCCATCGACAATGTTGCGAATGGTATTTCTTTTAAGGAACCGCCCAAACGCGACTGGATGGAGAGTAGTACTATCATCAGATGTCTTCGTTTCTTTTTGGACGTGGACAACAAATGGAGCGATATCAGTAGGCTCGTATTGGACCTGGAGTTGTTGTCCTAGGTTTATTTGTAACAATATTCTTATTATCAACCGATATAAACGTTTCGTTACTTGCACTAGTAGCAGTGTCACTATTTTCGCTGTCAGCACAGCGACAACCGGTTTTGTCGTCAACAGCCTGAGCGTGCTTCCGTTTTTTCTTATTGCAAGTTTTGCAAATGTTAATCCTATTTCTTTTGCGTCCGTTTCGTTGTGCAACAGAATTATCTGTATCCATGCCAGACTCATTGGATAAAGTCGAAGGAACAGTTACAAAACTTACAGCCGGGGGAGCTATTTCCCCCGGATCCGCCAGGTCAGGCGGCTTATTCATAATAATTTACAAAAAAACTTACCTAAACTGCAAAATTTACACTTAAACTACTATAAATACACTAAATACAAATAATATTTCCACAAAGATACTAAACTGATCCACAAATGTACAAAAAATTAAATTAAAAATTTTTAACAAGAAAAAATGCCACCGTTCAGCTCGAAGTTTCTCGCGCTTTTCTTGCTTACATTTATCACTACCGTGTGCAAGATAGTGAAGAGCTTTTTGAACGACTTCAAAAATGGAGTTCTTAAATGAGATCGTATATACCCATTGGCGATGCTAAGATTGTAACTAGCGACTCTAGCGACGAAATTTAGAAGTCGTCCATGTACGACTCTCGCACAGATCACTAATATTTTAGACACTTTGCACACCTCTCAATATAATTATATCCACCAAGGAGCAATTATTATAATATGGAGAGATAGCTTTAAGCATAAACAAGAAACCTATCGTTATTTCTTTTTACTTTTGTAAAATGTCATATGTGTAACCGAGACAAATGTATTGTATTTATTACCTCTTGAAATACTCATGTCGCAATATTTTTTAGAGAAGAAATCACTGTCAATAGAGATGTACTCATGTATTAATCTTTGATTGGTATTGGTACCTATATAATTCGGTATTTATAGACAAGATAAGCATTTGATTAAATAATATACCAGTAGTATATTATTTTACGAGCTTGTATTTAGAGTAGGGTGCATAGGGTTCCCACCTAGAACTCAGGGTCCCAAGCCAACCTCACCTGCAAGTGGTGCACCTGCCGATCAACGGACGAGGCTCTGGCAAACAAAATATCCCAATAAGCGGCAATAGGCTCGCCACCTATTACGTGGGATCAAAACACTGGCGAAAAGTGGACGTTTAATATGCCTCTGCCTACCCCTTCGGGGAAACAGGCGTGAGTCTATGTATGTGTATGTATGTATTTAGAGTATAGTACTTAGGTGCCTACAAAGAAACAAATACTGTAAAAAGAGAGGTAATAAGATATGATTACTATCTTGAGGAGACTTGACTTAGGTATGCCCAGCAAAGGATGTATTTTGGCTGAAATAATAATGCAATATTAATGGCAAATTCAATTTTCTCATAAAATTATGAAGTCGGTAATCGAATTGACAATGTCCTTCGGGGTGCTCCTCTCCTACCGCTTATTAACAAGAGGAATTCAAGTTTCCACTTCGAACTGGTGGTCAGAGTATACTTTATCCACCTCTATGATGATTCGCATTTCAGATATTTCCAAATAATATAAAGTACTTGCATTACAATAAAATGAAGTTTTGTCTTAACCGTACATTTGGTACAATAAGTAGGTTACTTGTTATTTGTAAACGAATCCTCCAGGTATGTACAATCAAACAAGTCAGCGGTGGACCAGTTCGAAAAAAATCCCTTGGCTCGCTCATAGAGTCGAGGCACACTAGAAACTGGTTTTGTATACGAATGTCAATGTTTGTGTAAAGTAGCACTGGAAGCGACGATGTCTTGCTGAGCGATTCTCACCCTTATTGTGGTCTAGCGGAAAGTTGTTCGACTGTACCTAGATAGGAACAGTATACAGCGCAGTTGAGCATTGCTCGGTATAACAATTTGACTATATTCTTAAAATAATCCGACAGAAAATAATTACCTTTAATTCCTCTTAAATTGACTATACTGAAACATAAATACAATTTTTGAAGGAGTGAAAAACTGCGCTCTTAGGTATACTTAACCAGTTGAATGTTGCAATACCGACTAGACAGTTAGACACAATTAAAATTCTATTATGTCTCGCACTGATCAGTGCATTGGCAATCAGCGAGTTATTTTATGTTCTCATTCTTTGTGACTCTATTTTCCAATAACAATGTATTGGAAAATAATTGAATGAGAAAGTCAAAATAGTCAAAATCATTTATTTATTCAACAAAGTAACTCACAACACACGGTAACTACCCGGCAGGTGTGATACTATATGTATTACCAAAATGGGATGTACATGGGCGGAAACAGTTAACATTTACGAACAATATTTTCATCCTGAGCTCCAGAAGTGCAAGCCATGTTCTCTCTTGAAGCTTTATTATCATTTATCACTTCTAAAAATTAAGTATTTGTTATTTTGGTCATTTCTGAAAATTACAACACAAATCTGTTTATGATATACATATAATACATATATTATACTAGCTTTTGCCCGCCGCTTCGCGCGCGTTAAATTCGGGGTAACACTAATCTACTTTCAGTCTCAAGATGTGTGAAGACACTCCTGATTATTCTAAAGACTTCAGAAACTCTGTAGGGTACAAAGTAGCTCGGTCAGTATTCATCACACTATGTACCATTAACGTCGCCTTGCATACAGTCAAATGCCAAAGCCATGTTCCAATACATTTCCAAAATATATCTATAAACACTTTCGCATTTATAATATTAGTAGAGAAAATAGTTTCAGCCGTTTGAGCTTATTATATAATTATTAGTTTATATATGCGAACAATTTTATGTAATAGGTCGGGGCAAAAGTATTTTAGTATTTCGAATGTATTATTAGTAATCAATCCTCTTTGGCTGTACTGAATGTAACTGGCTGGTTTTTCAACGTGCACAATATGACATTATGTATGACGTGACAATACTGACAGATATGTTAGCACATGCGCAACACTCAATTATAAGCGCATGCGTTCTTACTTCCAAGAGGTAAATTTGTGCCGTACAAACTTCTACCCTCCCTACAATCCCTCCCAGTTTAATTTTTACTACTATTACTACTATAATATAGACGCGCCATACTCCCACAAAGCGGCTCTGAATAACGGCTACAAATACCAAACAATATCTAGTATGAATAAAGAAAGAGAAAGTAAATAAATACTACTATAGCGGACACCTGTTGTTAGAGAGAGATAATTTTAGTTGTTTTTTAAATTCTTACACAAAAATTATTGTTACGGAGCGTACTATCACAACACAGGCTCGCGCGTAACTAAACGGAATGGCGGCAATTGCCTCCATTTCAGTTTGCCATTTCAGTGTGCGGGTAACGCATCTATAGTTTTTATATATCTTTGGTAGGGATAGGGATGATATACATATATGATAACTATAGCATATTTTAACAGTTGCAATGTTGGTATATATTATGTCTCGCACATGTCCGTGTGGTGACGGATTAAGAATACGGATTATCACTACCCCATATCATCCCATGGGTGTCGTAAGAGCCGACAGAGGGACCATATTGAGGGACCAATTATTATTATTAAGTATATGATAACTAAGCATATTTTTACATTTGCAGTTTTGGTATATATTGATTGACAAAAATATAAGTTAATAATATTAAAGTAGAAGTATACACCTCAGTATAAGATATCGGGGTAGTAAAAATAGTAGGCACAGCATAATAATGCAAAACATTTCTTTGAAATCCTTCTTGATAACAAGCTGACACAAAATTAAGCGAACAAAGTTTAGGAGAATTGGACGGTTGCCATTCTCCCTTTCTCATATTTCGGACCCAATTTAGTTTCAAATCTTCATTCTTAGGAAATCTACAAAAAATCACATTGAATAACATCGAGGTAACATTAACACTAGAGTAGCAAACTCCTACAATTGACGTTCAAAATAGCGTGGTGACCAGCCGAGATAGAAGACGTAGCTTTGAAATCAATAAGCATCTTAGAACAAACCTATATTCATCTCTTTTGCACTCGTTAAAAGCAAGTTCCATAATGTCAATTCAAAACTGATGACAATTGACCTTTCATCGAGAAATGCGGTGCTCTCCAGTTTAAAAATATTTTCCCATTTTTTTATTATTACTATTACTTAACAGAAGGTTGTGTTTATGGGTATGTATAATTTATTGTATGTATATTAATATGTGGGAATGTTCATTTGTTCCCTGGTTGCTACTTATATGTTTATAAGCAGTTTCAATAAATCCAGTATTGAACTATGCTTACAATTACTTTATATACCTAATTATTGAGCTTCATAACATCTCAAGTGTATTTACACATACATAGACTCACGTTTCATACCTGTTTCCCCGAAGGGGTAGGCAGAAGCAAATTAAAAGCCCACGTTTCACCAGTGTTTTGATCCCACGTCATAGGTGGCGAGTCTATTGCCGCTCATCGGGATATTTTGTTTGCCAGAGCCTCGTCCGTTGAGTGGCAGGTGCACCACTTGCAGGTGAGGTTGACTTGGGACCCTAAGTTCTTGGTGGGAACCCTATGCACCCAGTGTATTTATTATTACATAGTAGTACTACATAGTAGTAGTATTAAGGAAAGTGGTAATAGTCAGCTGAAAATTGGTTCAACATGAATTAAATCTATAAAAATCTTCCACGATCCGACCACTGGAAAAAAAATACTCGATGTCAAAGATCTCAAACACAGGTTCATCGCGATTTTCAGCAAATCGGTAAGTTTTATCATAAATTTATTATAACAGGAAGCCTAAGTCTAAGCGACCAATAGTGGCCCTTAGATGCCAGTGATGCCAAACGAGGCATCTCTTACGCGTTGCCGGTTCTTCAATACTTAGGCGAAGAAAAAGGTTTCTTGGCCGCCTTCACTCGAATACCCTTCCCCTATTGTCTGAACGAAACCTAACAGCATAAATATTGTTACTTTACATATATTTTCTGTGAGAGGGTGGTACTACCCCAGTTGGACCAGCTGTAATCAGCGTAGTTCTACCACTCAATATAAACCTTAGGATTTTTCGCACTCCGGGCTATACAATAGCACGTATTCATATACGTGCTATTGTAAAGGGGTTTTTAGACATTTTCATAGAAAATAAAAGCAAAATGAAAAATCCACATAAAACATTGTTGTAATTAAATAAACAGTAATACAAAATAATTAAACGGGTTTTAATTGCGCAAACTTCTTATTTAAGGTATAAATACATTATTGTTTCTTCGAGAGACTGATGACAGCTTAGTGCCGTCTTGTGGAAGTGCGGGTATCGGCATCTACCCTCACTTGGTTTTTATTTAAGTTCGCAATGTCAGTCTTTCGACACACTACACTAATGACGTCTATACACTGTTGAGTATTGTCACTGCGGCAGTGTTCACATTTGCTGATGACTGGTTTCCAAGTAGCCGATAATCTATATCCATCCTCCCGGTTGAAATTGTTATATTTCTTAATTTCTACCGCTTCACATAATATTATTATAGGAGTAAAACTCCCACAAAAGTGGGAGATCCAAAATTTTATTACTTGGTATCATTGTAAAAAAAACGAATATGTGCGATTTTCTTTGTTATTTTCAACCAAATATTGTAAAAAATAATGATGATTAGGTACATGTGGAATGATATGCCACACTTATAAAATTATTTTCTTTACGAGAATTGCAAGATTTCCACAACGCATTAGCCCATTTCAAGTTCGTATTATTTTCCTGTGCGGCAAATTTGACACAATAACATTGTTGTAACAGTATTAGGTCCAGACCTATAACAAACGGCAACACATTTCAGCGCTGTTTGCTTATCTAGTTGTAAGTAATAGATCAATGTTGAATAACCAATTATTCAAATTATAATATTTCAGAAACTGGTTTTCTAATTGACTATTGTATTACAACACTATCCTCAAATTCAAATTCTTAATTTTGCTTAAACATAGGTGCACAATGATGTCAGTGTTTTACAATTAATAGTATCTCTATATTTCACCTTGCGGCATGCAAAAATCATGTCAGAAAAAGCAGTATTATCAAGTCAATTATACTAAACAATAAAACATTTTATAAAATAAAAACAATAAAATTAAAATTTTCATTCAATAAATTTCAAATACACATAATTATCATGTCCCGCAATACATATTAATTACATAAAGGAGATGTACCATTTCGCCATACATTATGGGCCTGGCACGGCCAAACACGACACCATGTGTGTTTTGAAGATAAATGACTACTCTATTAACCTGTATAATTTCTTTTTAAATAACTTTTGGTGGAAGTAAGATACGAGATATTTGAAATTGAAATTATTCCACAACTAAATATACCTCAAAATTGAATTTTAACATAAATATAATACCTAGATGTAAATAAAGGTATGTCTTTGCGTCCTAAAGAACAAAAACTACATAAAGAGAGGCCAATAATAATGAATAATCACCTGTGTACTAGGGAACCTCGTACTATGTATACTCGTCCAAAAACACTAACCACAATCACAAACACCGCTGCATATTCTTAGCATGGGTAGAAGGTACTGATCATTATTATTGAATTTATATTCAATTACATTAAAACCGTACGAAAACACCAATAAATCAGAGCAAAATATTCACGATGCGCAGTAGCAACACGAATGACATAACAGATAAAAAATGTGTTGCAAATGGTTTGAAAAAATATTTCTACCATCGATTAAAAAACAAAACGATTTTTACCGATTAATAATTATGGAATATATAATAAATTATATATTTCTTGATTCTTTTTACAAATATACTTATAAAGTAAATAAAATATATTGTTTTCTAATATAATAATAAAAATATTATTTCCTTAATACAATTTCTGCCTACCATACTTCATTTTATTTTTAATGCTGGCAACATAAGACATTCATCCGCTACAAAGAGCTTGGATATATAATACATAGAGGTAGCCCTAGTACTGAAAAATTGAACACAGTCAACTGACGTGTAAGATACAATTTAGACAATTTAATGCCATCAAATTATATAACTTTAGTGATTCATCTTTTATGACAGTTCTATCACGATTTTGAATTTAGCCGTATAATATTTATATCGACTTTTCAAGTGTTGTAAGAAATCTTATCGATATGTCTATCCACCGTATATTTTTATCACGTTATTTTTTAGATTCTTTGTGCACGTGATAAAGATTTATACAATAAGTGGATTGCTGCAGTATGTCGTGGAGAAAATTGGGTGCCTAGAAAGCACCATAGAATTTGTTCCAAGCATTTTACTGCGGAATGTTTTTATAGTAATGACAGATGGCGCAGACTAAAAGAAAATTCTGTGCCAACATTACTCCTCCATTCTATACGTATCAGTGTGAGTGTTTAAATAATTACTTGCTTTTACTTTTATTAGGGTAGCAGCGCCAAACAGGAGTCGGATCTTGGGCTCCATTCGATGTCTCGACCAAAGGAATAATTTAATTTTAATATTTTCTACAATTTAATTATCAGTGCATAGGGTTCCCACCAAGAACGTAGGGTCCCAAGCCAACCTCACCTGCAAGTGGTGTACCTGCTTATCAACGGATGAGGCTGTGGCAAACAAAACATTAGGCTCGCCACCTATTACGTGGGATCAAAAGTCTGGCAAAAAGTGGGCGTTTAATATGCCTCTGTCTACCCCTTCGGGGAAACAGGCGTGAGCCTATGTATGTATGTTATAAACAATATTCAGCCAGCTACCTGCAGTTACACTGTTGCCACGAAAAGCCACGATACGCTAAGCGACAAGCGATTTCGATGTTTATTTGTGCAGTTTAGTTCTGCACTGAGGTGACAGCGCCGGCGGCAGAATAGAGAGCGGCATGAACATTGAAATCGCTTGTCGCTCAGCGTGTCGCGGCCGTTCGTGGCCAGGCTGTTAGACGACATCCACTCATTTCATAGTTTTACTATATCCTTACTACATGATACCTGTTATAAATGTAAGTGAATTTATTTATTTGTTAAGTGTTCACATTTTGACTACTCAATCGATCATAAAAAGTTCAATGCACGTTGCTGGGAGTAATGGGAGTACAGAAAAAGGTGTAAGGTACTTTTTATCAATCGGCTTTGGCCTATAAATCAAGCTTCAGGTATCATCAGTGATTGCTAGGGTGGCAAACACAAAGGGTATGCTTATTTATTTTAATATACTGCTTTGCATTAAAACGTGTTTTTTTTCTTTCTTTAGTGTACGCATGCGCCTTCCATAAATGAGACATCTTCTGTTTCTCCGACAACCAGCACTAAAGCGCCTACGTTAGTTAAAATTTCTCCGCCAGTAGGTACAGAAGCGATGAAAATCGTGTGCGCTAAACACTTACCTACAATAGAAAAACTACAAAAAGAAGTTTTTCACCTTGAGCAGCTTGTTAAAAGACGTTTGTTAAAAATTAATTACCTATTTAAGACAACGTTCTAAACGTCTGATGAAAAAGAACATTGCTATGAATTCACGTATATGTCGGCGATACGCCAGGGTTATCGTGTCCAGTCCAGACTCCATTATAATAAAAAGACTCACGTACTCACCGTGTGGTTGACGGCTTAGAATACAAGTGTCACCACCCCCTATCTTCCCGTGGGTGTCGTAAGAGACGACTAAGGGATAACACGATGCAAATACCATCTTTGCGTAGAGACGGAAAACTCGACATCAAACCCTGTACGACTGCCTCGTTGGTCTCTCGGCATAAATGTGCGCGTGGGATCGGGAGGTCCTGGGTTCGATTCCTGGGTCGGGCAGTGTTATTGGGTTTTTCTGTCACGAAATTCTCAGTAGCAGCTCGGAGTCTGGAAATGTGCCCGGTACGGCAATAGGCTCGCCCCTTATTACGTGGGACTAAAGTATATCTGGCGAAAAGTGGGTGTAGAAATACACCTCTGCCTACCCCTTCGGGGATAAAAGGCGTGACAATATGTATCTATGTATGTATGTACTCACGTAATATTACTTGGTTTATTTTCAGACGATTTCTAGCACAGAATTGAATTAAAATGTGACCTACAATCCTTTTTATAAACTAACCGTCACTACACTTAATGTTAACAACTGCCACTTCCTTTTCAACATATAATTGAAATTACTGTACAATTAATTATCAAAAATCAACATTAATATTGTTATGAATATTGCACAACACCACCATATGATTTATTTTATACGAATAACAAATCTATTGTAATAATCAAACGCTGCTTTACAACATTCGCAACAGATGGTGATGGGATGCTATCAACAGAATGTAAATATAAGCGCAGGTTATTTATTACCGTTAACATAAAAGTATCAGAATAATGTTATTTAATACTAATTGATTTTACTTTGAAAGTTTCTGGAGTTATCTTAATTATTAAGCGATAAATTAAATACTCAATATTTATAAAACAGTGAAGCAGTCAATACAGTCTCTAATATTCTAAAGTAGTGAAGTTCTCAGTTCTGTGTTCACAAATAGTTATTTAAATATCAATCTTAAATATTATTAGAACATTTTCGTAACAATATAATCATTATATATTAATTTGCGCCCATATATACTTGATAGTTTGCAAAACGAAAATATCGTGAAGAAGGATTTGATAATTTTAGATCACGTGAAAAATAACAGTGTTATTAAAAAATACCTTTCACGCGCGGCTGGTGACAAAACACGTGAAATTAGCTTGAAGTTAAAAAAAATGCTGTGACGCTTCATTATTATGTGCTACTGAGTACCCATTTGAAACGTGTCCGTATACGCAGCAGGACCCTGCGTTTGAATCGATTGAAAGTTAACTTTTTGCGTGCGTGGTATTTAGTACCTTTCGAATTGTATAAGTAAAAAAATAGTACCTTCATTGCTACAGCGAAATCTTGAATTATTACCCAGCAGGACCCTCCGCTGTTTGAAGGTTTTTAGACCAATAGTATATGTCACCGTTTAGCGATGTATTAGTACCTTTAAAATACCTTGGTTTCATTTTAATATAATTATTAGTTTATGAGGAAAGCGCCTGCAGAACTTGTATCATGCCAGCAGGACCCTTTTTTGTTTTGACGCTTTCGGCCCCGACAGTCATATTTCTTGTTAGCATTTTAATAGTACTTTTCAAATAACCTTACGTGTAATTCAAATATTTTGTATTATAGCAGAAAAATTGTTTTAAAACTTTTAAATATTTTTTCAGCGACTTAACGTTTAGTTTGGCCAATGTAGGTATGAGCTTTCATAACTTTTAGCATGGTGGCGTTAATCAAAGAGATTTTTATTAATTTAAACTGGTATTTTTAGATGTACTTATATATTTAATTTTTATGAACACAATTGAATAAAAATCCGTTATGATATGATTATTATTTATTTTGCATCTACCCTCAATTTTAATAATATTTAAGTGCCATAAAAATAATAGCATCATTGGAATGGTATAATCCTAAGGTCATCGTGAAAAAAGTTTTAAATCAAATTGCTTGTTAAACTACAAAGTATTTGATTTAAACGTAAGGTTATTTGAAAAGTACTATTAAAATGCTAACAAGAAATAAGACTGTCGGGGCCGAAAGCGTCAAAACAAAAAAGGGTCCTGCTGGCATGATAAAAGTTTAGCAGGCGCTTTCCTCTTAAACTAATAATTATATTAAAATGAAACCAAGGTATTTTAAAGGTACTAATACATCGCTAAACGGTGACATATACTATTGGTCTGAAAACCTTCAAACAGCGGAGGGTCCTGCTGGGTAATAATTAAAGATTTCACTGTAGCAATGAAGGTACTATTTTTTTACTTATAAATTCGAAAAGTACTAAATACAACGCACCAAAAAAGTTAACTTTCAATCGAATTAAACGTAGGGTCCTGCTGCGTATACGGACACATTTGAAACAAAAAAATATAGATTCTATTAAAATGAACACGAAAATCTCAGTAGCAGCACGGAGTCTGGAAATGTGCCCGGTACGGCAATAGGCTCGCCCCTTATTACGTGGGACTAAAGTATATCTGGCGAAAAGTGGGTGTAGAAATACACCTCTGCCTACCCCTTCGGGGATAAAAGGCGTGACGTTATGTATGTATGTATGTAACTAGCGTTCTGACTGCTGTGGACACAAACTTACGGAATGTATAACATGTACAGACTTACTTTTACAAGTCTGTTTGATTTTGAACCTATATTATTGAAACTTTGATCGATATCGATAGCGGATTTTCTCAATCACTAAAAAATTAAAAAGTTACGAAATTTGTGTTCAAATTGTCTTTAGCCCTAACTGACAAACATAGTGCCATCTTCTTCTGGCAACTCTAATTTGTCATATGAGTGAAGAGTGTAGCTATATTCAATTTGTTCATAAAAATATCGTTCATTCCATGCTTTAGTTATTCTTCCATGATCCGCTATTACCATAGCCTATTCAAAATAAATAATCTTTAAAAACTAAATTCTTTCACCGAAGCTCTATCAAGAAACGAAAACGATGTATAAATTTTAAAAATTATATGTTTAATTTCAATGATTCACAACTTTCTGGCCGCTACAGGCCGAATTTGGTATTTCTCCTTTAAGTTGAATCATAGTGAATGTCAATATTTTATTTTCAAAACCCATCCTATTTTTTAACGAAATATTTCTATTATATTCATTTCATTGTGACTAATGTAATAAAAATATGTGTCAACGGTGATCATTATCTTCATCTTTAAGTATAAGCTTTACAAATATCATTGTATTATTATTACGGTAGATATCTACAATTTTACATATTATGACTTACCTACCATGGACTTACCGGTGCCGGTGGAAATATATTTTTTGTCCATTTTCGGTCAATAGTCCCATTCGGCTTTACATCCGACGGCACTACAAACTGTTGTAATTTTTAGGGTTCCGTACCTCACAAGGTAAAAAAGGAACCCTTATAAGATCGCTTTCTTGTCCGTCTGTCTGTCTGTCTGTCTGTCTGTCTGTCCGTGTGTCACCACCGATTTTCTCAGGAATGGGTGGACCTAGCAAATTGAAATTTAGATACTGAGGTCTATGGTTCCTATTAGGTGTGTAAAAATCAGGGTCCTGGGTCGACCCGATAAAAAGATATGGTCAAAATTAGATTTTTGCGAAAACTTGTAAGCACCAAAATTAACCTTAATTTTCAACTTTTTTTAATTTTCGGAATTTTTCCTTTACTTGTGCTGTAAGACCTTGGTTTTGACAAAAATTGACTATTCTAGGTCAACCGTAAGTACCCTATAGGTTTTGGGTCGAAAACCTATATGGTAGTTCCCGTTGAACTAGAATCACGAAATTTGGCCAAAAGCAGGGTCCTACAGCACAAATAAAGGAAAAATTCTGAAAATTTTAAAAAGTTGAAAATTAAGGTTAATTTTCGTACTTGTTAAAGCGCCCCTAATGGAGAGAAGCGATCGATAGAGACCGCTAGGGGGCGCATTTAGAAAATGTATGGAAATTGTTCCCGTCGTCTAGGCTATCGTCCACCGTGACGATTGAGTGTAAACTGGTACTAGACCCTCAGATTTAGAAGCCTAGCGTAATTAGCCCCAACCTCAAATAAGGTAAAATGCGTACGGAACCCTCGGTGCGTGAGTCAGACTCGCACTTGCCCGATTTTTTTTATGTCTAAAAGTAATAATATTCACAAAAATAATATTTTGTAGCAATTAAAATTGCAGTTTATCTTCGACACGGCTTTCACTCCAGCTGGATGAACATCGACATGACATACCATTTTTTAGGCATTATGTCTTTCAAGGCTGTATAAAACATGTATGCTCTATGGCTATCTCACTCGAACATATGCAGTTCCGTTATTAGAGAGAATAGAGATGCATAAACGATTTCTACTCTTTTTGAGATGCCCTCTCCATATTTTATTATATTTTATTTATTTATTATATTTGCTCCTTGATTACCACCATAAACTCGAAGCACAGTTGTATTGAAAGCTGTCAAAAGTGTCGTACCTAGACACCTTCAAAATTTCGCCGCTAGAGGCACGCGGATAATCTTTGCATCGCCAATAGTTTTTCATCTTTATTACTACGACCATTGATTACTATAGTCGTATTTTTAATTAGACGAAGCCAACTGACAGTAGCTAATGTCACTTTGTAAAATAATGGTGCCATATTTAAAGTAATAGTGATGCGTTTAGTTCTCGTTCAATCAGATGAACGAACAATGAGTGTGAATAGTTAATCATTTCAAACTATAAAAGAATTCCCGAAAAAGCGCGGGAAACTTCGAGTTGAACGGTGGCATTTTTTCTTGTTAAAAATTTTAAATTTAATTTTTTGTACATTTGTGGATCAGTTTAGTATCTTTGTGTAAATATTATTAGTATTTAGTGTATTTATAGTAGTTTAAGTGTACATTTTGCAGTTTAGGTAAGTTTTTTTTGTAAATTATTATGAATAAGCCGCCTGACCTGACGGATCCGGGGGAAATAGCTCCCCCGGCTGTAAGTTTTGTAACTGTTCCTTCGGTTTTATCTAATGAGTCTGGCATGGATACAGATAATTCTGTTGCACAACGAAACGGACGCAAAAGAAATAGGATTAATATTTGCAAAACTTGTAATAAGAAAAAACGGAAGCACGCTCAGGCTGTTGACGGCAAAACCGGCTGTCGCTGTGCTGACAGCGAAAATAGTGACTCTGCTACTACTGCAAGTAACGAAACATTTATATCGGTTGATAATAATAATATTGTTACAAATAAATCTATGACAACAACTAATGGTCCAGGTCCCCAGGGTTTTACCTCTGGCATATCCAGAATCCAATACGAGCCTACCGATATCGCTCCATTTGTTGTCCATGTTCAAAAAGAAACAAAGACACCTGATGATGGCACTACTCTCCATCCAGTCGCGTTTGGACGGTTCCTTAAAAGAAATACCATTCGCAACATTGTTGATGGGTCTATTAAAAAAATAGGGCGAAACAGAATTTCGATGGCATTCTCAGACTATCGGGAAGCCAATTCATTTGTTAGTAATAGCATAATACTGACAGAAAACAATCTAAGAGCATTCATACCAACATTTCAAATAACAAGAATGTGTCTTGTGCGCGGCGTTCCATCTGATTGGTCACCTGAAGAAATAATTGAAAATGCTTCAGTGCCAAATGAGTGTGGTAAAATATTAAAAGTTAGAAGAATAAATTATAAAACTATTGTAGATGGTTCACCTGTATGGAAACCAACACAGAGTATTGTGATTACACTAGATGGTCAGATCTTGCCCCCTCGAATTTTTATTTGTTACAATTCATTGCCGACAGAGCTCTATGTATATCCTACTATCCAATGTTACAATTGTTGTCGCTTTGGTCATACTAAGGTTCAATGTCGTTCGAAATCAAAATGTTTTAAGTGTGGTCAGGATCATTCTGGCGATTCATGTGACGTTGAAGATGAGTATATTTGTTGTTGTAATTGATCAGGTTATCATTTTGCTACGTCTAAATCATGCCCTGAATTTCTGCGCCAGAAACAAATTAAAATTACCATGGCAGAAAAAAGCATTTCCTATGGTGAAGCTGCTAAATTGGTACCTACTGTCTCTAAATCTTATGCTGAAGTTACAAATACTCGTGTCGCTAGCCCCAATTTCAGTAAAACACATTCTCGATCAGCACATTCATCACATACTGAACACATAAAAAAACTGTATTTGCCAACCGTCGACTCCCTCCCCAACCAGGTAAAGGTTATGACCGCCAAGCTCACCAAAACATAATTAACGACTTTAGCATTCCAACTTCTCAGAATGGCAGCGCCTTAAACACAAAACCGAAAGATCCTTCAATAATGTCTACATCAGAAGTAATTGCAATCCTTATTCAAACTTTAACTCAATCCAACATTAAATTACCGCCCGACGTTGCCCCACTAGTTAATATGTACCTGTCTTCAAAAGCTGTTAATAATGGCAGTTCAAATTCAAAACGTTCTACAGTGGAACTGTAGAAGCGCTGTATCAAAAAAAAGTGAAATTATTCACTTAATAAATAAATACCAAGCTTGCTTATTTGCACTATCAGAAACCTGGTTAAAACCCGGTTCATTTTTAAAAGTACACGGCTTTTCTTGTCTACGAGATGATAGGTCTGATGGCTATGGTGGTGCCGCCCTACTCATCAGAAATTCCATCTCTTATGGTCATATACCCCTTCCTGTATATAATGATTTTTCTGTAGTAGCAGTACAAATGAATAATATTTGTGTTGTTTCTATATACATTCCTACTCCTTCTTCTTCTGCCCTTCAACAACTTACCAATCTTATATCCCTCCTCCCTCGCCCTTTCTTGATCTTGGGCGATTTTAACTGCCATCAGACTTCTTGGGGTTGCAGTTATTCTTCTCACTGTGGCGACACACTATTAGATATATTTGACGCTCATAATATCTGTATAATAAATTCAGGTTCTCTGACTCGGCGTTCTGGTCCAAATGAAAATGTTAGTGCAATAGATCTGTCAGTTTGCACACCAAATTTGGCTTCATGTCTAACATGGCGTACCCTGTTGTCGACTTATGGAAGTGACCACTTCCCCATTTATATCACTTTTCCTATAAAAAATTTACACAGCTCTCCTAATTTACCGAGAAAACCGCGTATAAAGTATAAACTGACTAATGACAAATTATGGGATAAATTCAAATTTGCAGTTCAACAAAACCTTTCTAATTTACAGAGTGATATTTCTGATAATGTAATTGATTGTACTAATGTGTTTGTTAATGCAATCATACAAGCTGCTGATGAAACATTCCCATTAAAGAAATCAGCCAATCGTTTCATTCCTTCTCCTCCTTGGTGGGATGAAGAATGTACTCAAATAATTAAAGAGAGGAAAACAGCTGAGAAACGGTATAACAATAATATGACAGAGGTTAATTTTAAATTAGTGTGTGATGCAATAGCTAAAACACGTAAATTATTGAAAGACAAAAAACTTCAAGGTTGGAGAAATTTCTGCCTTTCCATCTCTCCCCATATCAAACCTTCTATAGTTTGGCAAAACATAAGAAAATTTAGAAATGGTACTTCTGATTCACATGTTCCTGGCATACCTCTTAATATCAGCAACTCATTCTTAAATAGTCTAGCGTCTCCATCAGTTCCACAATCAGAACTCGTCCATAACAATATTCCTTCTTCTGTCTCCCATGGTAAAAAATTTCTCAATTCCTCATTCACAATGGAAGAGTTACAGGGTGTTTTATCCACAGTAAAAGATTCAGCACCAGGTGAAGATGGCATCCCCTATTCGTTTTTAACCAACCTGAGTCAATCATCACTACAGTATTATTTAGACCTAATAAATAATGTAATGTTTTTAGGTAGTATTCCTCCATCTTGGAAATCTCAAACCATCATACCTATACTAAAACCTGGCAAATTACCAACTGAATCAACTTCTTATCGTCCTATAGCCTTATCACCAGTCATAACAAAAGTAGCTGAGAATTTAGTTAAAACTCGTCTTGAATGGCTAATTGAAAACCGTAATATTTTGCCTGAATCACAATTTGGATTCAGGAAAGGCAGAAGTACACTGGATAGTGTGGCTACAATTATAACAGATATAAGAATTGCGTTTACTAAAAATGAATCTGTTCTAGCTTTATTTTTGGATTTAGAATCGGCGTACGACAGTGTACTTTTGAATGTCCTTAAAGAAAAATTAGATAAGCTTGCAATCCCTGAAATACTCTCTTGCTTTATTATAAATCTTCTGTCTGGTAGGAAAATTCAATTAGACCAAACCTATCAAGCAAACGACCAGAGTAGAATTTTATGGAAAGGTCTTCCTCAGGGATCAGTTCTCAGCCCTTTATTATTCAACTTATATACATATGATTTAGAAAATTCCCTTCAAAATTCATCTTCTATACTGCAATACGCTGACGATATCGTTCTTTATACCGTGGGAAAATCACCAAGTTCACTCTGTAAAAATTTATCAAATTCTGTAGATTATTTAAAAGTCTGGATGTATAGAAATGGCCTTCACATATCACCAATTAAGAGTTCTTTGGTCTTCTTTTCACGTCAACGAATCCAACCTCCAATAGCTATTGATTTTGAAAATAATAAAATACCTGTTAAAAATCAGGTAAAATTTTTGGGTGTTGTTTTGGACTCGAAACTTACAGGTGTTCCTCATTGTGATTATACCGTAAATAAATGTGAGAAACTTCTTAATTTAATGAGATGTCTCTCGGGTGTTTGGTGGGGTGCTCATCCGTTTTCCTTGAAGCTTCTTTATAATGCTCTGATAAGAAGTATTCTAGATTATGGAATTTTCATATTGGAGCCTTGTGGTATGGCTGGTCTTAAGAAATTGGATTCTATCCAATCAAGGGCATTGAGAATAATTACAGGAGCAATGAAATCCAGCCCTATAAACGCATTACAAGTTGAATGTAATGAACCTCCGCTTAGTTTAAGACGCCAATTTTTAGCCGATCGGCAATTTTTTCGAGCTCTCCAATTTTCTAATAGCCTTTTAATTGATAAACTGCAAATTCTTGTCGATACCATAGATTCTTCAAATTACTGGACTCACAAATCGCTCCCTTGCTTACTTAAAAGTTACATCAATTTCAAATCGTTTACTGCCCCTACACACCGATCTCCGAAGCTTGACTTATTTAATTGTGAATATGAAGCTTTGGTCTATAAACCGAATGTAAAATACATTATAGACATTGACAAAAAAAATGCTGACATCTATTTTAATTCCATCGTGGAAGAAAATTGGCCTAAATCGCATCATATTTTCACTGATGCGTCTAAAAAAAACATTGATGATTATGTGGGTGTAGGAATTTACCATGCTCAATTCAACATTGTTCAGAAAGTTAAATGCCCCCCAGAGACAACAGTATTTACCGGCGAATGCCTTGGCATTCTTAAAGCTGTAGAATACATTCTACTTCTAAAACTTAAAAATAGTTTAATTTTAACAGACTCTATGAGCGCCTTACGAGCAATACTGAAATATCCATTTAAGTCAAAACCGCTATTTCCTCTTATTGCAGATATTAGACGAAAACTATACGAATGTGTTGCGAAAGATATTTCTATAATTCTTGTCTGGATTCCGAGCCATTGCGGTATTAGTGGCAACGAAAAAGCTGATAAGCTTGCAAATGAGGCTGTATTGTGTGGGGACAAATTTCCTTTTAAGAATTATATACAGGACTTGACTGTTCTTCCCAGACGTTACCTAGCTAATTCCTGGAACCAACTTTGGTCAGAAAGCAGCAAATTTAAAGGCAAACACTACTTTAGTATACAGCCGGAAATTCGCTGTAAGCCCTGGTTCTCTGTTATAAAGCTTGGCAAAATTGCAACAACAATTTTAATAAGAATACGTTTAGGACATACTACTTGTCCAGCCCATCTTGCACGTTTTCATATAATAGATAGTCCACAATGTGAATGTGGTAATGACTCTGGAGATTTGGACCATATATTCTTTTCTTGTCCTAAATATGATCGTACTTCCTTTTTAAATAGCTTAATTTCATTACGCGTCCCTTTCCCGTCCTCCATTAAATGTCTTATATTTGCTTGTATCCCTTCCATTTATAATATACTTTCTGATTATATTTATAGTAACAATATTCAAGTGTAAATAAGTATGTGAAAATAAGTCTTTTGTTGTAGACATAGATTGATTTCCATCCTACTCATATTTATATTTGTACTTAATTTGTTATTATTATCCTACTTTTCTGATCCTTTTCCCAAATTCCGATTTATAAATTTATACGGTAAAAGTTTCCCTACCTTAACCACAAAATAAAAACTAATACGACCCTGAAATATATAAAGCCCCATTACTTACAACGTCTATTACAAATATACTTGAAACTGGCGAATGCACAAAGTGCGAGCCAAATACTCTCGACTGGAACGGGAGAGAAGAAAAAAAAAAAAAAAAAAAAAGAATTCCCCTTTAAACCAAATTCCGTAGTAGTGATGGATAATGCCCCCTACCACTCCAGGAAACTAGAATCGCTGCCTACAATGTCTTGGAGTAAGCCTAGAATACAAGAGTGGCTAACGAGCAAAAATATTTCATTCGAAGCAACAATGGTTAATGTTACTCTTATAGACATTGTATGGCAGCACAAAAAAGAACATTGCGATAAGGATGTTGTGGACGAGATGGCAGCGCAGCATGGGATAATTGTTTGACGTCTGCCCCCATACCACTGTGAGCTCAATCACATTGAGTTGGTATGGGCGCAGGCTAAAGGATATGTTGCAAGAAATAACAAAACCTTCAAAATGACAGAAGTAAAAAAACTTTTTGAAAAAGGACTTCATATCACTCCTGGAAAATGGAGTAGCTGCGTGTACAAGTTTCCTCGCAATGTTTTCCTTAATGTTTAAAACACTCGGTATTCAGTATAGGTAAATACTATAGGAACATAGTCTTCGAAAACTCGTTGGTATGTACAAAGCACGCCTAAAATTCGAACACTGTACCCGATATCGGCCGTTCGGCATACTAACTATTCACTAGACAATCGAGGCAATTTCATTCATTCAAGAGTTTTTTCAATCATTCACTTTGTCACAACACTATTTTTATTTCATCATAAACTGACAACACAGTAAACGTCAGTTGACTTCGTCTAATTAAAAATACGACTATAGGTGGACCTATGACGGACCTATGATATTATATTTCTGAACGAATATGATTTCTGCAAAACATTAATTTAAAAGGATCATGAACTTTTTTATGTCAATACCAAGCCGTGGCGTAGCTAGCCTGGGTGGCACCCGGGGCGGTAGTTGGCGAATGTCCTTTTTTTTTGCTGAGCTAGTGCCTATGTTGTTTTATTTTTTTTGTACATTGTTCTTAAAGTTAAGTTTGGGTGTCACCCCTTTTTTTTGGATGGGTGGCACTCCAAAAAGGGTGGTACCCGGGGCGGAGCGCCCCTGCCCCCCCCCCCCTTCCTACGCAACTGATACCAAGCCAAACACAATCTTTAAACTTATGTCTATATTGCAACGAAAGTGTAGAAATGCGATGATGTAGAATGAAGATAGGTAATCTTCAATTACTGAATTTTATAGTACCTAAGTAAGGTAAGTGCACCGGTAATGGACAGCGTACCAGTTATGAACATTATTGATTGAGTCCTAAAAAATAAGGATTCTACAACGCTTTTGTTACCTGGCAATATTTTACCACAGAGAAAAGGGATTAAAGTGTCAAAATATTGACAGCTGATGTATGTCTGTGGTTCAGTTTCAAACTGGTGGAAAGATAAACAGCACGTGTCACCAGTGATATCGTTTTTTAAGTGAGTTTGATAGCGAGGTATGTTGCTGATGAGTATTTTTTGACAATTAAATTAAGGTAATAATGAATAAATAATAAGTTTGTGGCTGAATTAACCTCTTTTCCAAACAATCTTTATTAAATGTATTGCAAACAACAACGTGGTTTGTTTTTTTTTGCTATGTCCATGACTAGTACCTGTTATTATGACATGTCCTAGTTATGGACATTGTGTCGATTACTAGTGCAGTGCATTTTTTTAAAGATTTTAGTCGATTCTAGATTTATTTCTCGAAGTTAATGAAATATCTTTTTTCCATGACTTTATAAAGCTTTTTACCAGTAATGGACAGACGTGTTCATTACTGGGGTGTCCATCACTGGTTCATTCCATTAGTGTAGGTACTACAAACAAGATCTTTCTTACAGTACTTTATTTTATGATTAATAAGAACTTTTATTTTAGAATACGTAATAGCAAATAAAATTTGTTTCTAAACAAACAATATTTTTATTTATTTGTATCTATCAAGTGTCTATCACTAGGTGTCCAATACCGGAACACTGTCCATAACTAGGTGTCAATCATTGGTGTATGACTTGTCCATTACTGGATAATTTTAAGCCAATTTTATTCGTAATTTTATTTTTATGGAAATTACTAGAATGAATGTAGTATTCTCTTATTAGATGCTAAAAAACCATAACCAACTTTATCTACAGCTATTGCAAGAATCGGCCCGCAACTTTTTTTTTTGGAAATTTTATAAGTACTTCATCGACCTTAAACCGTCCATCACTGGTGCAGTTACCTTAGGTAGGTAAGTAATGAAAATATGGAGGCTCATCCGTAAAAATTAAATGTTTTACGTAATAAAAATTCTTATCAGTATTTTACAGTTTAATTTGGATAAAACGAATAGCTATAGCATGTTTTTACTTTTGTTTGTTCAACACATCCAACGATTACAGACGAGGTAGGACTACAATAATTGTCAAATGTCCATTGTCGTCCAAGCTTCGGCCACCTCAACATGTCAATAGAAAAACTTTGCTTCTGTCTGTATGGTTCAGCTTTAGGTAGATTTTGAAGCAATTGATGCAATACGCAGCAGCGGCTGGACACGAAGAACCGAAAGTTAAGCTCAGTTGCGTGCCATCGGAGAGATCCTATATCCAGCAGTGGGGAGCAACAGCCTCTTGATGATGATGATGATGACCGATTGACGTCACTCGCAAATAGTAGGCTTGCCGTCCGTGAGCAATACCGCCCATTCTAATACGTCGTATATACGCATATGAGGGTTCTGGCTTTTAACTGAAAAGAAAAGTAAACCAAATTAGAGCACGTTAATTTAAACTAGACATCATCTTCTATTGACAATATTGACACCCTAATTACATTTTAAAAAAAAACTGCGCCGATCCGGCGACAATGAATACAGATTGACATAATAGAAGCGCATTTCTTAAGGATTTCGTGTGCCGATTCCAAGTGGCGTGTTGGCGGGTGTCGTCAGATCGTCTCTCTTGGATTCATAGAGACAGCTGTCATAGCGCGACTGCGACGCCACAAAGCGGCAATTTGGGTCACAGAAAGTTTGTCTACAGAGCGCCCATAAGAAATGCGCCTCTATATAAATATCTATGCTCTATGCCGGCGAGCCGAACCGGCGGCGGCATCTGGTGTCAAATAGGTCGGCGGCGGCGGCGGCGTCATCGGCGTAATCGGCGTGGACGGTGAAAATAAGTAAATTATGCCTAAAGGAGATCACCAAGTATCCATACAAATTTGTCCATAAAATTATCATAAAATAGTACGAAATAAACACTTTTTATTACTACACTAAAGTTCTAAGTCTGTGAGATAACATAAAAACTAAAATAATCTGTTCTGTTAGTGAAATAAATCCTAATTATTGTTTTATTTTGCCTAAAATAAGGTGCAAGTTACAATTTTAATGGTATCAGATAATGACAGGTAGCACGCCAAGAGCAAGATAGCATTAGACGCAGCATCTCTGTCAAGCTGTCTCGCTCTAATTTGCACTTCAGCATGCCTCAATGACAGAATAACTATCGGCTCCAGGTCCCATGTAATGTGCATTGTGGCTACATTAGGTATGCAAGCCACCTTCTTTTGGTGCGCGGTTGGATCTACTCACTGTATCCACAACAGAGGCCCTTGACGGCATGGAAACGCGAATTGCGGTTAGGATCACGTCGAACCTGCTCATATTTGGTCATAATTTCTGGAGGCGCACGTGAACACGGTGCCGCCACCTCAACCTACTGGCGGACGGCGGGGATGGGGCTGGGGCTGCCATCATCTCCCTCTCTCGCTTCGCTGTCTCCTAGATCAGCATTACTGCCTCGCAGAAGGAGAAAGTGACGTTCCAAGCCATCACGCAACGGACCATAGACAGAGCAGGGAGTGAGGGTACGACTGTTACAATTGCCGTGACCAGTTCACGGCCAATTGGAAATATGACCAGTCCAAACTCCGGCGGCATAACAATTGCAGCAGGAGGTAACCCTTTGGAATTCGTCAGTAAATATGTATACCTAGGGCAAGAGATAAAGATGGGCAAAGCAAACCAGGTGACCGAGATTGATAGACGTATCCTTGTATCCGGCTTGGGCCGCTTTCCACAAACTTGCATTTGCTTTTGGTATGAATATTACGAAGCAACAAAAAGTAAGAATATTCAACCAGTGCGAAGCCGAAACTTGGGTTACTACAAAGACAGCTCTGCAGAAAGTTGAAGTAGCTCAAAAGGCAATGGAGAGAAAATTGGTAAGGATGACACGAGGAGACAGAAAGACGAATAAATGGTTCCGGAAAGAAAGTCGAGTATCAGACGTTGTCAAAGGTGTAGCGAAGCTAAAGAGGCAGTGGACCGGATATGTAGCCAGAATACCCGAAACATGGTGCAAGCAAATATTGGAATGGAGACCGTGGGATCGTAAACGACCAGCTGGAAGACCATAAATGAGATGGAAATATAAAAGCGTAAAGATAGCAGGCAATAATTGGTTTAAGAGTGCCCAAAACAGAACGGAATGGAAGTTGTAGAAGGAGGTCAACACCAAAATGGTTGAGAATGGCTTAAGATGATGATGATGCTTATGCGGGACGTTTCGCGAACGTTTGCAGCGCTGTTTCCTCGACAGGGTTGCGGCTGCTGTCACAATTGTGACATTGGGAAAAAATTATTGAAATGATAAACATTTTTTTAACTAGATTACATAATTATAGCACTAAACATACATATGGGCTCAAAGAACTTGTCAATGCGGTTCCACCGATCGAGACGATATTTAGATATTACTAAATCCATTTAATTATTTAATTCCTTGAAATAAGCTGGTGAAAAATCAAAGGTAAAAGTAAAAGTCATTTATAGAGGCAGCCGCGTCGCAGCATGCTAATGACATTGTAATTATGCCATATTTGCTACAAGACTTGCAGGAAAACGACGTCCAGTGTCAATACTGCCTAAAGACGGGGCTCAGGATGAATTTGGACAAGACCAAGTTAATATTCAATGAACACACCAACTGTGAAACATTTTCTTTTAGGATTAATCACCAAAAGGGTACAGCATAGTTGCATCATATATTACCATAGCCACACCAAGGTATTTGTTCATAATAATAAGGTTTTTCATGACTGGCAAGACCCATTTGTCCTGCCAGTTATGACTAACGAAGCTACGACATGGGGCACCTGATGATGAAGCTAGCCCACCAACATAATGCCACTCAGAGAGCCATAGAAAGGTCAGTGCAGGGGATCTCGTTGGTCCAGTCTCCGGAACAAGAATATTCGACAGAATACTGAAGTAACTGACGTAGTTCAGGGATGTATCAAACTGAAGTAGCAGTAGGCTGGCTATGTAGTAACTGACAATAGGTTGATAATCAGTTGAATAAGCATGTTCTCGAATTGAGGCAAGCGTATTGCTGGACGCCAGCCTAATGGAACAGTGACTTGAGAAGGATGGTTGGTAGTGGCTAGATGGCAAAAACGGGAGATCAGGTCTTGTGGCGAACCGTAGGGTAGGCCAACGTCCAGCAGTGGACTACAATAGGCTGTTGAGATGAGAGATGAGATTTATTTCGGCCTGTATAGATGTCTTTTTATCCCAATTATAAACCAAATCTCAGATCTGACTTGTTTTGTTGTATGTTTCACATGGAATACCCCTAAGTAAATCTAGAATATAACTTAAATTATGACGCCGATGACGTCGATGAAAAGATCGGCGGCGGCGGCGTGGCCAACTTAACCGGTTGCGTGCGCCGCGCCGATCTGCGCACATGTCTAATGTAAACCGAAGAGGTTAGCAGTACTGCCCAGTACTACAATCAACACTTATATTTAAATTATTATACTTAGGTAAAATTCTTTCACGATGTGGCAAACTTTCCGTGTGGTGATGGAGTAGGAAAACAAAATGTAACTAGCCTATTTCTGAAAAGAAATACAATAAGTATATAATAATATAAAAAAATAATGGTATTTATGAGAAGAAGCGGGAAAACTCGACATCTAACGGACGGTATAACAACCCGTCTGGCCAGCGTGGTATAGTAGGGCAAATCCCCTTATTGACTTGCAATGCTATTGTGACTTATTGAGGCGTGTGCGTTCGCGCAGCGGAATGTTGTTGAATTTAAAGATTTTAATTATGCAGATATTTAGTGTATGACGTCGTATAATTGTGTATGGTAAAAAAAAATTTGTGCACGCAGCCATTGTGGAGAAATTCACCAAAAACTGATTCCGCTGGGCGAACGTTGTCCTGGCGGAACTTTTTTTAATCCATTGACTTTAGATGAAAAGAGATGTGTCCAACAATTAGTGTGTATTTGTGTGTAATTGTGTATGTATTAATAAAATTGGTGCATGCATAAACTTCGGAGAAATTCAAGTTTCCGCTACGCGAATGTTTGGCCATTAGCTAGTTTTCATATAAAGCGCTTACATAGAGAGCTGTAAATTTTTACATACGTTGTTTTGAATTTGTTTATATTTGTTTAAAAAACAGATTTAGAAAAAATCGTAGGGCTTAAAAGATAAAAATATAAACGTAAAATACGCTTATTAGGTCTTAGTTCTTAAAGTATGCACTTTGGGGTCTAGATTTTCACGTTTATACAAACCTTGTAAGTGTCTGCAACATGTTGCCAAGTATCAATGATGTTCCGTTGGTAATTAAAGAGTTATAGGACAATTTACCATGAATAGATCACTGTTTACAAAGCAGTCAAATATCACGACGTTCTAAAGGAATTGCATGGTAAAATGTATGCCAATAATTAGTGTATTCGTTCAACTATTCACATGCAAAATTTCATGTCATTAAATTCAGTAATTAAAGAAAAACAATTGTAATACTGACGAAGCATCGAAAACCTACATAACCCGGCCAAGTTCGGATAGTTACAAAAAAGCGGCCGTGCAATATATTTAGGTAACATCCCAAAATTTACAGTATAATACCGGTATTGAATTGGTATAGGTGATAACACAATTGTTGTTTCAATATAATTTATAGGTCATTTACTTTTGTACACCTACTTTTTTAAATGTATTTGACTATGACAGAAAGTAGGTACTATTTACATAGGTACTTTATTTAAGTATGCGCTTGAGACTGGAGATATAATCTAGATATATTATTAAAATTTAAGACAAATATAATTCATACAGCTAATTTCTATTGAAGAGTTCATGGATCAGATTTCTAACTATAGACCTCTTAGGGAAATTAAATAATTACCACATGTAAATACTACTGTTTAGGTAAATATTTATCATATTGTAGTTTATTACACTTTTTAACCAATGGACTAGATATGCACGAGCGTTCCCCTTTGCAACTTTAGTGGATCAAACAATCTAATAACTTAAAAAAACTACTTCTTGAATCGATTTTTTAATTGATGTATACCGTTGTACTGGTAGATAGTGACTTATGTATGTGAGCGTGTTCCCCCGCACCCCACCAAAATATTCAGAATTATTTTGTTCAAAGCGGTACGCTAGTTCTTTGGTTAAATAGTCTAAGTATTGTAGTTATGAATTGATCAAAAATATTCTAGTGTGAAAAAATAGACAACGCGCTGTGCGCAACGAGCGATAGGCGGCTTCCCGCTTGAAACGGTACTTCCATCCTTGAAGAAAAGAGAGGGCAATATGTTTATTAAACCTGTTTTAGTTAACACATTTAAGTCCATTGCTGTCGTTGCAAGCGTTTGTTAACGTTATTATAATTACATAATTATGTAATATGTAATTTAAAATATTTTTGTACACGGATATTTAAATACTTGTTAATTGAAGATTTATTTTTATCGTAGATAGTGGCGTTATTATTTAAAAAATATTTTTAATTCAAGAAATGCAATTGTTTTATTTTTTCCTAACGCTTGTGTACGCAACTGTACCATATTAATAAATACTATATTGGAAGGTTAAGAACGTTTCTTAGATATATGGCACGGCCGCTTTTTTGTAGCCATCCGAACTTGGTCGGGTTATGTAGGTTTTCGATGCTTCGTCAGTATTATAATTGTGTTTCTTTAATTACTGAATTTAATGACATGAAATTTTGCATGTGAATAGTTGAACGAATACACTAATTATTGGCATACATTTTACCATGCAATTCCTTTAGAACGTCGTGATATTTGACTGCTTTGTAAACAGTGATCTATTCATGGTAAATTGTCCTATAACACTTTAATTACTAAAGGAACATCATTGATACTTGGCAACATGTTGCAGACACTTACAAAGTTTGTATAAACGTGAAAATCTAGACCCCAAAGTGCATACTTTAAGAACTAAGACCTAATAAGCGTATTTTACGTTTATATTTTTATCTTTTAAGCCCTACGATTTTTTCTAAATCTGTTTCTTAAACAAATATAAACAAATTCAAAACAACGTATGTAAAAATTTACAGCTCTCTATGTAAGCGCTTTATATGAAAACTAGCTAATGGCCAAACGTTCGCGTAGCGGAAACTTGAATTTCTCCGAAGTTTATGCATGCACCAATTTTATTCATACATACACAATTACACACAAATACACACTAATTTTTGGACACATCTCTTTTCTTCTAAAGTCAATGGATTAAAAAAAGTTCCGCCAGGACAACGTTCGCCCAGCGGAATCAGTTTTTGGTGAATTTCTCCACAATGGCTGCGTGCACAAATTTTTTTTTACCATACACAATTATACGACGTCATACACTAAATATCTGCATAATTAAAATCTTTAAATTCAACAACATTCCGCTGCGCGAACGCACACTATTGAGGCCTATGACCAGCAGTACACTGCGACAAGCCTATGAATGTATCAAATGTACGCGGTAACCTTAAGAGATTCATTGCAGATGTAACATATACCGGTAAACCCATTAAATAGCACTTCATTCTTTAAGCACACAGATCAGCACGCTTCATGTGTGAGACGTAAGCCTAAGATAACTACCTATATGTATTAAAATTTCATAATTTAGTGATAACCTTCATCATTCGCTTGACACGTATTTTCGTCGTAGTCAGCTATTTACAGTAAACACATTTTTTTAATTATAGTGGTATGGATATAAAGACATTTCGATTTCACTTATATTATTAACTAGCTAACCAGGCGAACTTCGTACCGCCTAACAGTCGATTCTTTAATTTATTTATATTTGATAATTTGTTAATTTTTCTCTCCGTAAGAACCATCCTCGTACTTCAAGGAATATTATAAAAAGAAGAATTAGCGTAATCGGTTCAGCTGCTCTCGAGATTTGCGCTTATCAACACATTCAGCGATCAATTTTTATATTATAAGTAGATTTTTAATTTTATAAGCCATTGTGCCGCCTGCAAGGTGCTTCCTCATGATTCCCATTTTCATCGGCGTTGTGTTGATACGTCAAATATATCAAATATTTGACTTTTGTAGCCAAATCCGACTATAGGTAGAATAATAGAAACGCGCGTTAGACGCTGTGCTATACAGGGTGTCAGGGTGTTTTAAGTTTTCACATTTTTTTAAACCGCAATTAAAAGCGCGCGCGTGCATTGCTCAAAATACCTACTTATCCATGGGGTCATAGTGGCATCTAAAGAACATTTTGGCGGGGTAAATGTATCGATTTTCTACCTAATTAGAAAAAATCCATACTAACTTTGAGCCTCAATATATCCTGAACCAGTAATTACCCAGTTATGGTGCCGAAGTAAAAAATGTTCGTAGTGATTGGTACAACATGGGATTTTAGTTTTCGTTAAGGGTCGTTTTACACCCTGCATATAGTTGCGCGCTTGGAAAATATGTACCTAATCGACCCCAAAGACACACATGTCCTTTTCTGTGCCTCTCCTGTATCTACCTGCGCTTTGTGTCTCGGCACTTCTGGCACTTTCCTAATTGCTGCACCGTGCCAGCTCGTTCTTCGACTAATCTGTGAAAATTTACCACCTCTCGCCTCAAATGGCAGAATTAGAACAAACAACGTACCAACAGCTCTGACGAACTGCTTGGTTGGCAGATCAAACGGCTTCCATTTCGGTCGACCGTATCGGAAGTGGGACGTCGAAGGTATGCCTTTGTGATACTCCTGAAAATGTAGGATGAGTTATGGTGGGTACCAATGTACGATCAGTCCATGGGTTTGGAGATCAGACATATATTTGAAATATCTTGTATGTCGAATATGCATCTACTTAATCTTCAAATCCATAGATATTGAAACCGGCTGTTACTGTGAAGTTCTAGGTATGTGATATTTTATTATTTAAAGTGTCTTTCATCATCATTATCAGCCTTTAACAGTCCACTGCTGGACTAGGCCTCCCATTTGAAAGGAGGAAGTGGCCTACTATACCACGCTGGCCAAACGGGTTGGTATAGGGTTTGTATCAAGTTTTCCTTCTCTTACAGTGCTGTTCTCTGCATAATATGCTCTCTCTGTCGGCTCTTACGACACCCACGGGATGATATGGGGCGGTGACATTCCGTATTCTTAATCCGTCACCACACGGATATACACAAGTGTCTTAAGGGTATTCAAATCCAAATCTTTCCAATCCAATTCTTTTTGAAGCCTATTGTCCGCCTCCGGGTTCCAAGGCGAAAGATTTGAATCTAACTAGGAGAACGCAACGACGGTGATGATGAAGATGACCAATTATTATTAGCCATCTAAAAATAAAGCTGGCGAAAAGTGGGTGTAGCAATATACCTCTGCCTTCCTCATCGGAGATATAGGCGTGAGACTATCTATGTATGTATGTAATAGGTACATAATAAAAATTTACTTGGTCCCAAATATTCTTCCGGATGATTTTAGGTTCCTGTCGGTCTGACCTGGCCGCCTTGGGGTTGTAGTCAGGTGGATGGAACAGCATGTCGTAGGCACACAGCTGAGCGTTCTTCGGCTTCCAGTTGGTATTGAAGAACGTCTGCTCAGACTTGGGAATGATCATGGCCGTCCGCACTCGATCCGGCAGCGTCAGTGTTGTATGGAGATTCTGGTAATCACCCATCTTTCTCTACTTTTACTTAATGCGATATAATTTTCCTTTTTCTCATCTCAGTTTGTTTTGGTTAAATGTAAAATGTTAATTCATGATTTTCTTTGTTATGTTTATAGTCACTGAACTATCTACTTATCAAATGTCATGTCGTTACTACAGTCCGTTCACAGTTATTTTACCTCTGACAGATGTCGGTGTTTATTTTCTTTATGTTGGAATTGTACTCTGTGATGACAGGAATGTAAAATAGAGTTACCCGTGCATAACATTTTTATATATTAGTGGAAATGCTTCAAAAATTCAAATGCTTGAAGCTCATGGCCGCAAAGTGGTTAGATTACCGCCATACGACTGCGAGCTAAACGCAATTGAAGTTATGTCGAGTCTCATTAAAAAGCGAGTCAGAAGCAACAATTTAGGACAAGAGGCAACCAACATTGTGAATTTATAGCTGAAGAAACTTTTCAATCTATCACTGCAGAAGACTGACAAAAACAATGCTAACATGAGCGCCACATTGAAGACAAGCTTCGTGAAACAGATGGGTCTACGGATGCTGAAATGGACAGGTTCATAATAGAATTAAATTCTGAGTCTGATACAGAATATGACAGCAGTTACGAATCATCATAACATTGGCAGTCCACATGGATCATTCTTATAGACTCACGCCTGTTTCCATGCAGGGGTAGGCAGAGGTGTAATATTACACCCACTTCATTCCTATTCAAAATAAATATGAAAATTAAATTTGCAGTTTTTGTATTTGATAATTAGAACCTCACGTTGGCGTAATTATGATGCATTTACCTTTATATATTAAATAGACAACATTTTTATTATAACTACTTATCTTCATAGGAAATTAGTTATTTCGTAAGAAAATAAATGTACATGCATATAGCCATGCCAATATCAAGAGGTTTTGTTACAAACATTACTTCCAAATATTTAGGCAACAAAAAAATAAGTACATTTTTAGCAATAATGTATATTTAAAATGGGGGTATTATATACCAAATATAGCAACACAACGCCCAGGTTGGCCAATCTAACAGCTAGAGGTAAAATAACTGTGAACGGACTATACAATTATTTTGACTTGTTTTGACCAAAGAAATATAACCTTATTTTGACCTATTTTGACATGATTTTGACATCATAGAGAAATTACAAAAAGGCTGATCGTCTTGATCGATGGGCTTCAACTTTAGCAGAGAGGTTGGACTATGACTTAATAAGGTTATATTTCTTTGTGTGCTTTGAACTTTAGCAGATTTGTTGTCAAAGAAATATAACCGTAAACCACATCATCCTAGCCCTAAACCCACCTAAACCTTTTTTTTTTGCGGGGGGAAATCCTCATGGACTACCTCCGCCTGGGGAAAGGCGGAGGGGCGTGCCGGACTCTTACCGGCTAAAACCACCCCGGTGTCTCCTCGCACGTGCGTGCGGGGCCGCGGGAATCCAAATTCTTCCGCAGCCCCACACTAGTGCTGGCCGGTCTTTCCGGGCCTCGTCTCCTGCACGGGGTAGTGAGGTGTTGAACTACCCCGTGCATCGCCTCAGAGGCGCGCGCCGACAACCGCGCGCGCCTGCGCCTCGGGTCCATCGAATAGAGGGCGAGGACTTCCCCAAGTCCCTCGCCCCTGGACCCAAAACCCACCTAAACCTAGTCCAACCTCTCTGTTTGTTGTTGCCTCTACCCACAGACGTGTGCCTCTACCTTTTTCTCTGCAAAAAACAGTTGTTAATAAGGTGACATGAAGCCATAAAATATTATGAGATAATAACTGCCGACAACTGTCAAAATAACTATAATTGTCAAAATTCTATTCCCGAAAAATGTGGTCTCGGAGAGATATTATTATTTATATATTATATTAAAGTAGCCTCGAAATTCATGATGGATATATACAAAGCGGAGTCTGAGTTCATTGGTCTCAACTAGTTGTATATGATTTGCTTATCCATTGAAGTTGCTTCTTTTCTTTATTTTGATTTTTTGTATTTTTTTAGATTCACTGGACTTCCTGAGTCCACCGGTCAAACGAATTCAGAACAGTAGGGACGCGTTCAGTGGGAAGTACAACAGCGAGTTGAACAGGATACATTTATTTCAAGAACATCGAAATAAAGTGATTAAAACGACCGAGAAAGTTCATCACTCTAGAAGAAACGCTAAAACGCATGTTGAATCTTCAACATCCCTGATATTAAAGAAAACATACGAAAGACAGGTTAGCATCTTGATAACAAATAGGGTATTTACTCGTATGTAGGGTATTTAGAGGTAAAAAGACTTCGAATTTATTCGAAGTTAGATTAGCGAGGCAATATAATAAAGAATCTAGGAGAGGCTGCGAGACATGATTAGTTAATAATCTTTTAAATCAGGTAAATCAGACTCGAAGTTTTGAATCCCAATCTGAAAACCCTAGGTTGATTATAAGGAATTGAATCAACAATTTCCATTCGCATATTAAAAGGTATTACATTAGTTTCACTTAGGTATGTCTTTAACAGGTTCAAGGTCACAGTTCAGTTTTGAGCTACACAAACTTACAGATATCCAACCCGAACGTACCATCATTACAAATAGACAACCAACAAGACTTTAGAAACAAACCACTAATCAAAGTGACAGTCATACCGAAAAGTGATCAAATACAAACCGCAAAATTCCTCACTAAAAGGAGACGGACGTTGAAAAGAGTACAGAGTAGTCTATCAAATCAAGAGAACTCTGTACAAACGAAAAACTTATACCTCGTAGTCGCTGGACGAAAGAAGGATAAAATATATGAGATTAAAACAACAGGCAGTGCAACATTCTCTTCAGATCAAACAGATTACTCCATAAACAAGAATGATGATATTTCGATAGAGGGTTTGATGAATGTAAAACATCTGATCCAGTCCTTGGACATGGGTCAAAATAAGAAGAAAGAAAAGAAAGATCAGAAGGTGGCCGAACCGCACCACGCTTGGATGGTGAACAATGGTAATAATCCTTATGATACTGAAGAGAGTATGACTGCTAGTGCAGGGACTGGTCACAAGAAATCTTCGAATAGAAGTCGTGTGAGGATATACGGACAGCTGGGAGTTACCAATGACGACAGATACGTGCTCCGATACGGAGCGTCTGTCAATGATAAACCTGGTAAGTGAAATGAGACAATTACAAAAAAGATGAAATAAGTATTGCAACAGAAAGATGTGTCATCTATTGTACCTATCTTTATTAAGACGTACGGTGTACATTCATGTGTAGAAGTTTTAGGTAGACACTACCTAAAATACAAGAACCCCTTGATGAATGAAATATAATTATGGATCATTAGGAATTATTTATATGCAATTAATCAAACCTATGATGAGAAAATTACAATTTAGTACTTCTTTAAAAATATATACTTTAGTTTCAGATTTTGCTCAATTGACGTCGGATATTATGATGTCTCCGGAACTGATAATACCCATGACTGGGTATAGCCCTCCACCAGAGGATAGTGACATAGAGTAAGATTGAAATCTATAACCACTCTTACGACCAAGCCACTAAAAGCAGCGGTGGGTGTCAGCGCCAGTAATTTCGATGTACTTGTCGCACTCTTCTCCGCCGCAGCCGATGTCGCGTCTAAGTAGCTCGGCGCCTGTGTGGACTATTCGTTGACCACTGATGGCCTTGACAACTTTACGCGGACTATGGGTGAGCGCAGAAGGCTCCCAACCCGTTTACAAATAATGCCCGTCGCTTCTTTCCGTGGCTGTGTCATTGCTTAATTAATACCTAGTAGCTGTGTCCGCGGTTTTTAGATTTTAATGGCTGCTGCTGCGTGGTTTCCTCGAAAAATGGACACAATAGAATTTTCGTTTCAAAGCAGTAGTTAGTTTGAGATTTGCGCATTCAACTGAGTCCCTAATGACTTACTTACTTTGATTCATTGCAGGCAATTGAAAGAAGCTGGCGTACAAGCTAGTTACGAACTACCTGCAATTTCTTTCGTGAACGGGTAATATCATTATTTTTAACCACTTATTATGTAGAGCCGGTAACGGTAAAGCGGCGTGGACAATTATTAAAGCCCTACCATGAACTTATATTGACCAAGAACTAGTAGCCTGTCTACAATACCTACCTACTGAAAAAATAAAAATTAAATAATGAGAAAAGATAGATAGAAAAAAAAATATTTTACAGATTAAAAACGTACGAATTATATACACCGGTAGCTTAAGTTTTAAATCGTTTGGCCCCCGTGGGATGTCCACCTTGTCGTGGTGGGGGCGGCTCAGTAACCGTGGGTTTGAGGTACACCCACGGTGAAGCTAAGCGGGATCCCAGGAGGGGACGCTCCACGTGGGCTTGGGTGAGGCCTGCGTAGGATGCGTCCAAAGTGCGGGGGACAGTTCTGTCTGTCCCTCGCAGTCGGGTGCGGTCGCGGGAGGAGAGGCGTGTCGGTGTTGCGTTGCCGCGCGCCCTATCTCCCGCGACCAAATGGGGGCGCACCGTTGTTGCGTCGCGGTGGGGCCGCAGAGGAAGAGGAAATGCGGTGTTGCGTTGCCGTCCTCCCTATCCTCTGCGGCCGCTGGGTGTTTTGGCGGCGGAGCTCAACACCTTCATCCGCCGCCAGGCGCCAAGGGGGTTTTGTTCGGGGCCCGCCTGACCATCCGGCGGGCCAATACCCGTCGGGGGGTTGCGACGAATGCTTCGGCGATACCCGACCCTCCGACACACGGGTATATGAGAAAGTCAAGGTGGTTTTTAGTGGTAACACCACATACTACGTCTCTCATTTCCCCAAGAGTCGGAGATCCGAAGGGATTTCCCACCTCGTAAAACAAAAAAAAGTTTAAAATCGTTTAAAATTATTTTTTATTCAACAGAGAATCTCAAGCTACGCAAGTCAATTTCAATGTTCAAGTATCCTCCAGAAGCAATCAAGCCACACTCAGAACTTCGGACAAAGACGTACAATGTAGCTGTTACAATACTGTAGGAATCAGACCCGAAAATAAAAGCACAGAGGTTGTTCCGAAAGATTGTCACAGTCCTTTGGTTATTATATCCGTTTATCCTAAGCTAAGTCCTGAAGATAGCAGCAAAACTGATACCAATTCGACTGAAGTTAGGCATTCACCAGCCAGCCAATCACCTCAGAGAACACCCGTGACACAAGGTGAGCACACAGTCTGGTTTTAAACTTAAATTGATTTGTATATACCGTAGACTGACGATCTGGTTGGAATCGCGGAATGCGTTTGGATGCGGGCAGCTCAAAATCATTCTTTGTGGCGAGTCTTGGGGTCCGCCTATGTCCAGCAGTGAACGTCTAGAGATGATAATGATGTATAATAAACTTAAAATACCAACGCCACATATTCAGGCCTATTAAAAATAATATACGGCATAATAATCCACATTACAATAAGGTGCAATTAAGCAGTGGATGACACCAAAAACGTCCGCAAGAACGATGATCGCAAAAATACTGCCGTTTGCTTTAACATATATACCGTTTGCTATAACATAAAAACCATATTAAAAAAAGTATGTAATTATTTTGAAATGTAACAGTTTCTTTGATATTCCAGTTCATTACACGCAGAAATTGAAATCAGATAAAACATCAAATAAAATGGAGCCAAACCAAATGCCTAGTCGTGAAAAGAGAAATGCAGATATAAGAAAAGACAATAGGCGAACCGTAACTAGTCGATCAGTGTCTCCGATAAAAAAAGTATCAAAGGTAAAAATGCAACCTAAACAGATAGATACAAGAGTTCCTAAGACGCCAGTTGATAAGAAAACTCCTGATCGATACAAAGCAATGACAGTAATAAAAAATAAGATTTTAGAAAAGGATAAAATGTCTTCAGTGTCTCCAGGCCCATCTAAATTTACTCCTCCTACCACTACCACAAAACCTGGATTTAGAAGTCAAGTGACTCCTAGAAAGTCTTCACCTCCACGGCCGCAGGAAAAGGGAACTAATACAGCACATGCTTTGACAAAGAAAGTTTTAGTTGATAGCTATACTAAACAACTTACTGATCAATGGAATCAAAGAGATATGATTCCCGCCAAGCTCGGCAATTCTAAAGTCGCAATAAACATAGACGGAGAACACGAGTATTACAATCTGTTATTTGACCAAGGCAAATTGACCACTGATCTGAGAATAAGGAAAACCATGAAAGACATGAGTTCTCAGAAGGAGACGCGTGACAATGGTCACTCTTTAGCCTCTTTGGAAAATCTGTTGATACTGCCAGAAAGGGACGCAGAAACACAGCCAGTGACAACAGCAGCAAATAATAAGGTACATAAAGTTCAATTAAACATAGCTAAATTTTTAATGACTTAGTAGGTACACCATTCTTTATTTTTGCTTTCAGCAATACGATAGGACGCCAACAAAAGAACGTGTTTCGGGCATTGCTATACGAGATAGTATAGAAATATGTCACAGGTAGTTTTTTTGTATTATTATTTTGAATTGCTTATAGATTTAGTATATTTTTGCAAAGTTACATAACTTAACAATATCATGTAATTTTTTATGGAATCACTTACAGGCGTGAAGATAAAGGTTTTGGCAATATTAAAAATACGCAAACACATTACGCAGCTCATCAAATGGAAAACTTACCCGACGATACCGAATTCTTAGGTGAGAACAATACATTTTTAAAGAACTTACTGATGTGCACATAAAGTTTACGATTCTACGCATGCCACAAGGTAAGCAACTTCTAAAACTTATTATGCTTTTGTATTATGGTACAGTATAGTGCTGGCGTGGCTTTTTCGTCGACATGACATTTTGCAACCTTCTGCTTTCGGTCAGAGATTCTTCAAAACCAATAATATAAGCCAAAAATGTGTTATGTTTCGTACGACATAGACACAAACGTGCTTTGCATTCATTGGTGCTTCAGGGGGTAAGCAGCAGAATTTTATTCTTTAATGTAGAGAGGTCGTAAAGCATTTTAACCTCCCTACATTTATCGTTCTTTCAATTTCCATTCTTAGCATTTTGGATAGTCAGCAGTAGAAGTACCTACCAAATTATAATTTGTGTACTTATAGTAGGTATTAGTGTTCAAATAGTGACACACATCGTTTGTAGCTCTAAGAATATACCTACACAAGGTCGCGGCAAACTCCAAATTGTATCATAATGTGGGTTATCGTTTTGCAGCCCCGATCAAACATTACACTGGCGATGATTGCTCTATCATTGATCCCATAGAGAGAGACAAACAAATAAGGGTTCTTCTGGGCGTGGATAGATCCCACCTGTTTACTCCCAAGACTCAACAGGTCAGAGATAAATTGCTGTAAATTTAAAACATAGTTAACTGCTTTTATAAAATTTTACAGTTGAATTCGCAGCGAAGTCTTAGGGTCGGAACATATCTGAAGGAAGATCCGTCGCGTTTTATCAGTCGCGTAACGCCAATACCTACATACAAATGTATAGAAAAACGTTCAACCTTTCACACCTGACCGATGATCCGTTAGTACGTCGTGCGTATAGCGTCTGTTCCGTTTCGGTCACAGATCACGTTTCGGTCAACGCATTATCCGTCGACGTCGCGCGCACCACGCACCACGTGGTTTTTACCTTTGAGTAAGGAGTATACACGGAGAGGGCAAATAGTACATATAGAAAAATTACATTATACACATATATACGAAATCGACATAAAGCCACCAAACATAGTGTTGTCTCGTTTTGTCAGGGATATCTCTGACAGAAAAAAGAGATAGCCATAGTTTACTGAATAAATTAATCATGACGATATTTTATTAGAAATGTCATACGTGCCACTGTCGCCATATTTTTCGCCAAGGTTTGTGGTACATCTGCTGTGAAATCGTTGTATATCGAACATAACTTTGGAGTTCTAACACCCGAAATGATGCTGAAGATACTTAAGACGTTTGTTAGACCCATTTTAGAATACGCATTTCATGTTTGGAACCCGTACTTTATCAAAGACATTGATCAGTTAGAGAAAGTACAGCGGAGATTTACGAAAGTACCACGGGTATTAAAACGACGACCATATGAAGAACGCTTAAAATCACTAAAACTTACAACTTTGAAAAACCGCAGAGACCGTGGGGACCTAATCGAGACTTACAAGATCTTACATGGGCACTATGACCTGCAGGAAATTCAGAATTTATTCACACGCAATGAAAATGTTCACCTAAGAGGTCACAGCTATAAGTTATGGACTAGAATGTCCAATAGCAATCCCTATAGGGACTTTTTAACTAACCGAGTAGTCAGAGCGTGGAACAAACTCCCAGAAGACACAATACAAGCCCAAAATGTTAACCAATTCAAGAATAGTCTAGATAAACATATACTGAACTGCAGACAGAGGAACCAGTGAGGAACATCTGGATACAGGCATTATCAGTTGTCTCAACTGCCTGCCTGATAATAAATAATAAAATTGGTTGCCTGTAAAGTCGGTATACGGGCGAAAGTTTTACGTGACAACGACTTTGAGTGGTAAAATAATTTTAATGTGAATATTCATTCGTATAGTAGGAACAAGGATGAAAGACGCGTGCCTTTCACTTTTTATGTCTGTCTCTCTCGCTCTTAGGCGGGACGCGTGCCTCTCACTCGCTCTCATTGTGAGCGCATAACGTGAGCGGAGCGTAACGCAGTTTCTTGAAGTGTCACCCGGCAAACCAATTTATAAGACGTTGTCACGTCAATAATAATAATTTTGTTTTTGTGCATAAATATGTCTAAAACCAGATGTATCAGTGATTCAGGCTATGTGTTTCATTACCGTATGTATGGTGCCATTCATGTCCGGTACTTTCTCAGCGACACAGTATCGATATTGGCTCTCAGAGAATATTTTGTTACATGTTTGATACAAGGGTCGTCTTTCGCTTTGCCATGTTCGCCCACATTTGCATTATGGAATAAACTAATCTGGCAAAAGATTTAAACTATCTAAAGTAACTTAATACAAAAATGTATTATTTTCCTCTAACCGGCTCTATATCGATATCGATTATATTCTGGAGTACAACTCAAATGGCAGCCATTTTATTTGCCCAACGTTTCGTAGGTATGCACGCTAATTTCGTAGGTATGCACGCTAAATTCGTAGGTATTGGACATACCCATATCCATGTCATTCCCAGATCGGTGTTTTTTAAGATCGTAAGATTCCAGGGCCGCCAGACCTTACTTATTTTTTCAGAAATGAAATGTGTAGAATAATGTAGTGTTAGTATGTGCTATGAGTGTACGCATACTTGCTAGCTTGGATCGAGGGCCAATTTTAAGGTATGAGGTGCTAAAGGTCCACGGGAACAATTTTCATACATACCTATATAGAAAACATTTTGTGTCATGCTCTGCAACTGTAACCCCTTCTATATCATTTGTATAAATTTTGTTAAGACCGTAACCAAATCGTATCATCGTCTTACATTTTTGAACCTCCATACTTAGCTATATAGGAAATATATTCAAATAACGCTTGTTGGCTACTATAAAAAATCTCCGAAGTCCGACATATTTTTAATAGTCAAACTCGAATTGCAATATAAATAACTACAGGCCTTCAGTGACTACATAGCATCAGGAACACGAAAAATGATTAGGTAAAAGAATATGACAGTAAAATATTGAGCTGCCCTGAGTACGGCCCTGCACGAACAAACTGATATGTATGCATAATAGCCACGCTTTCAGCGAATGTGTGCAGATACGCTCGACGCATTTTCCGTCAGATGTGTACCGATTCATTTGACGGAATAGACGCGACCGAAGATACGTTCGACGCATCTTCCGTCAGATATGTTCCGACCCTTAAGCTACACTTGTATAGAACATATCTGCAGGTTATTTAAGATCAGTTCTCATTTAATTTTTATTGTTTTTAGGCACATTCTTCTGAAAAAGATGATTGCCCGTATCAATGTTTCTACCGGAGAGAATGGTTTATGTTATATTTTTTTTCTGAAATGTTTCTGAACTGTTGTCAATATCGTATATAAAATAAAACTAGAAACCTTTTTTTTAGCGAGAAAAGCCAAGTGGCCGAATTTAATTTGATAAAATTTTGCCCATGTTTAAAAGAATGCCTAACGAAGAAACCGCCAGTCAGTGAACCCAAGAAACGTTGTAATGATCCGAACTGTAAAACTAAAACCAACAAGAGCAAAGCTGATCTTAGTAAAAATGTTAATGCCAAAGCTAATACTCCCTGCCCAAAAGAATGTTTCCCTCCAGTAAATAACAACGCAAATAAAAACGCGACAAACAAGAATGACAATAAAGCAGGGAACCAAGCCAAAAATGCTGTTAATACTAAGAATAACGCTAACGCAGATACTGAGAGTAAATTATTTGATTCTTCAAGTTTTCTTATTGATAACAAAGCTACAGGCTGTTCTGTGTGCTGCAATTGCGATCCGAGTATCGCAAGTATCAAAGAAACGAACGAAGACACTGAAAACGCCGCAAAACCTGATGAGCAGGATTACAAAATACCTGGTAATAGAGAAATTTATCAACAATTGATACTAAACAGAAACATACAAGTATTTCTTCAAGTAGAACAATTTTCCAAACAAAGGCCAATAATCTTATCACGTCAACAGTATAACAAAGTTAAAAAGACTATACAGAATACATTAAGTAGCAAATCAAGTAAAGAAAAGCGGAAAAGGATTGCAGATAAAAGCAAAGAAAGTGAAGTATCAGTGGGTGAGATAAGAAAAAAGAAAACAGCGGAGATAATAATCCATTGTGATCAAGAAGTCCAAACTGATTTTGCTCCCTGTCATAAAGCTGTTTGTCGAGATGCATACAAAAGATCCGTATCATCAGGAATCGACGATCCACCAAATACACTGACTTCAGTATCAAAAGAAAAGGAATCCATCATAAATTATGAACGAAGAAATGCTATCACTGATGATATTAGTGGTTTAATACAATACCAAGGACGTGTTGAGGCACCTACTCGTGATACACAAGTTATAACAGTTAAAGACAAATCTACAGAAGAGTATTTCAGCAAAGCTCGAAATAAAACAAGTAACAAAAGTACCGGAGGTGATGACTATTACAGTTCAAGTACACAATACAGAGCCTGTGGATTCCATTACTCATCAAGTGGATCAATTTACTTAGACGGTATCCGACAAAACAGATCATGTGCTGAATGTTTTAAACCTTTTAGACCTAGAGAACATGACAAATTAAAAAGTGTATCTCCTAAAACTAATGATAAGTGCCATAGTTCACAAGCTACACAAGGGCCTTGCAGCGACAATAGTGAACACATCGAACCCCGCAAACTGACACAGGAACAGAACAAAGTAAACAAAGAAGTTCAAGGCGTATCTGATGAACTACAAAAAAAACCTGGGGAACAACAAACAGAAAATGAAGAGTTGCAAGGAGTTAATGAATTACATCAAAAAGTCCGTGAAGAACATTCAAATAAATATCGACAGAGTGTCGATGCATTTACGGAGCCTGATCTAACATTGCAAAAAAATAAGGGAGCTTCCAGACAAGTGCAGAAAATGAATAAATCTCTTGAAACAAGTCCCAGGTATAGTAAAAATAATGAAAGTAATCGGGGACAACTCAGACAAAATGAAGCAGAATCTACGCCGACGGCGAAAGAGTATACAGCTCTACGTGTTACTAGGAAAGAAGAAGCTCAACAGACGGACTATGAATTAACACACATAGAAGTTGAAGGACACGCACGATCAAAATGTGCATCTTCAATGTATAGTAAATCCAAAGTTCCGTGCGCAGAGCAATGTCGTACTGAATGTAGTATACAGACCGCACGGTCTCAAGAATCTGATAAAAACAATGTACTTGATGAAGAAGGAACACAAACAGTGATGTTATTTAACGCCAAAGATAGAAGTAATGCTGCAACAGAATGTACAAATACAAATACGAGAAAATCAATGTCATCGATGGAGATTCACTATGCCAGTGTGGCATATATGAATCAGATGGATTTGTCTACGTCTGACGTTACAGTTTTGTCTGATTCAAGTATTGGAAATGTTAACTCTTTTCAAACTATTTTCAGAGGTAAGCGGTGTATCAAACTGTCGCAAAGTACAGGAAATTTACTTATCACCTTTTTATTTATCGATTCGCGAGACGAACCAAAAGTCAATTAATAGAGAACTTTGATGCATTATAAAGTTATAATTATGTTATTTATTATGAATTAAATTACACTATAATCAGTAACTTATATGCAATTAAATTTTTTCCTGGTTTATGTGCTTTTTTACTTACTTACCGTCTTGTTTCCAGGCCACCGAAAGACACCCACTCCTAACCTAGGTACCTCTGTTTACTCACTATATTCGGATGACGAATACACTTCGGAGAAGTCTGCCAAATATATAATGGAGCCACGAGATGTAAAAGCCAACAAGAGGCCGTTCTTAATGAGGCTGATGTCCTGTTTGGTGATGAGATCGACCAGAACATCGGGACTCAAACTGCCCACCGCTCCCGCGCAAGAGCCACTAAGCGTCAATAGTTCTATCGATTCGTATCACATCAGTACCTCACTTGCAGTAAGTTGGCAATCTTATATCAATCTTACTAGCAATATAATATCCTAGATAAGAGTAAATCAGAGATCTAGAGATCTATGATGTATCTATGGTTGTGGGCTCAAAATCCATGGTTTTCACTACTTACTGAAACCACTTCTAATCACAGCTTGATTTGTAACACAGCGGCTGTAAAATACACTCTAATCCAAATAGTGAAAGAGTGTATAAATTGTTTATCTACTCTACAAAGGAGTATAGCCAACCAACCATGTTTTGAGTAAATCTACGTAGGCACCTTCTATAGGACCTCATCACATTGAGCGTGCGTGTTCCCCGAGCGGGCGCCCTGCGTGTGCCCAGCATGGGTGAATCCCACTATTTCCATTATGTATTTCCATTGGTGGAAATACTGGGACAGAGTCTCCCACTATTTCCATTGCGGGCGGCGCGGCGATTAAAAAACGCTGCATTGCCTCTTATGACGGCGTGCACGTGGAAAACACTCGGCTACTGAATGTCGAAGTTTGAAATGTCGACGAATGTTCGTTCTAAAGTACAGGATCTCGATGTACGCCGGTTCGAAAGTTCACTGGAGCGAAGTATGCAAGGCCGACGTATCGTTCATATGAATAAGTCTCGTAACTCAAGAAACTTAATAGGTTATGTTAGGTTCCTTGTGACTCTTTATCCAAAAATACCTAGTTCCTCGAGTTAACGAGACTTTTTCATACTAACGATACGTCGATAGAACTAACATACGTCGACATTTCAAACTTCGACATTTAGTAGCGGAGCCATAAAACAAAAGGCCGAGGGTACTAGCGGTTTTTTGCCGCAATGGAAATAATGGGATATAATTTGTATAAAACGCTTGTCCCACTTTTTCCATTTTGCATTTCCATGGAAATAGTGGGATACACCCCCCGGCATGGCTCGTACGCTCGGGTTACATTTTAAAGAAGTAGTGCTTGGGTGAGCTGCAAATTTCTGGCCTAGACATCTCGAATTCTCGATGTTGCAAATACCTACATTTATAAATGTAATCAAGGTAGCCTATGATCGTAGATAATGATGGATTCAGGGTTTTGTTTTAGGGAGGAGAATGAGGTCCTTAAGGCTGATCCACGTTACACCATGCCACAGGTTTCCTCACGATGAACCTTCACCGTTTAGCAAGCGATCATTATAACTTACGAAACTGTTTTCCTTTTTCCAGGCCGTAGAAGTGAGTTCGTCGATCTATGATACTTCGGCGTCGTTCTACAGCAATCACACAATTTTACCAATCAATAGCAAAATAAAACGAGGTTTTTTTAATTCTGTCAGAGGCTTTCTCACAAATCGAAAGAGCTGAGACAGATTTTGTATTTTATTGTTTTTATTTTTATGATTGTATATCAATGAAATCGTGTTTATAAAAGTACTGTCTTTTATTTTACGTCACCTATGTAGGTACAGGTAAATGTAGGTATACCACCCGCAAGATGAAAAGCGGGGGGTATGTGGGACTCGACGGCTGGAGTGCAAGTCCTTAATACCCACTAAAACCACAGCGCATACTTCTATGCCATTTTGGGGGTGCCAGGGGGTCGCCTTAGCATTCTACCCCGGCACCCCGGCGGATAGCCCGAAGGCCACAACCTCCTTGGCGGCGGATGAAGGTGTTGGGCTCCGCCGCCAAAACACCCAGTGGCCGCAGAGGATAGGGAGAACGGAAACCTGACATTACCGCGTCTCCTCTTCTTCTGCTGCCCCACCGCAACGCAACAAATGGTGCGCCCCTTTGGTCGCGGGAGATAGGGCGCGCGGCAACACCGACACGCCTCTCCTCCCGACTGCGAGGGACAGACAGAACTGTCCCCCGCACCCGCACCCTTGGACGCATCCTACGCAGGCCTCACCCAAGCCTACGTGGAGCGTCCACTCCCGGGATCCCGCTTAGCTTCACCGTGGGTGTCCAAGCCACGGTTACTAAAAACACGACAAGGTGGAGATCCCACAGGGGGGAGTTATGAGTACTATCTGTATATCTGTGGGTCTAGTGAAAAGGGGTCCAATAGTCCAAAGTCCAATTTTGTCGAAAATGAGTTAACTATACCAAATTGTTCACAAAACAATTCTCTATTCGTTGGTGTAAACAGATTTAAGATATCTTTAAAAATAAAGAAGTTTTAGCAAAGGGGTTACTTTTTTCAGATTATTAAAAAATAAAACATTGACACATTTGACAATTGTCAAATGTGTCAATGTTTTTTTTTTTTAATAATCATCTGTGATGGTGATGCGTTCATTATCACACAGAATTGGTACTTTTTAAGTAGTAGTATTGCCGTACAAGAAAAATAAAAAAGTTGGTGGCATAAATATTGCCACCACCAGTAAAAGGGATAACTTAATACAAAAATAGTATACTAGACGTCGCCAGCGGCTTCGCCCGCGTCAATTTATACCTTCATATAAACCTTCCTTTAAATTAAAAAAACTGCATTAAAATCCGTTGCGTAGTTTTTAAGATTTAAGCATACATAGGGACATACAGACAGAAGACAGACTTTGTTTTATACTATGTAGTGATTTGTATTAGTAACCACACTAACCACAAAACATTTGAATTTCTATTTATTATTTATAAATAAATGATCTAACTTGACATATAAATCGCCGACATTATATTTTATTTGTGTTTTTGGATACTAATGTAGGTATGTGTCAAGTGAGTAGATAATGATACGACTAAGCACTAACCCTAAAGCCTTGTATTCATTAGGCAACATTTGTTGATAAACTGTTTATGACGTGTTTATCATCAAGTTTACCGTAAACACTGTTTCTGAAACATGGCCGTCCACACTTATCAGTTGTAGGATGTCGCCCGAGGAGGTAGTGATGCTCGGTGCTGCTTGTGCTTACATAATAATTCTTTGGTGCTACTAAAAAAAATAAGAGAAGGTGGTGGATTCGGAATTATCTCTTAAATAAAAAATTACGTACTTCATGACCTTCGTGAATTTGATGGTACACAACTACAAGTCTTTTTTATTTGGTATACAAGTACAAGTCATTTTGATGACCTTTTTCTTTTCACGGGAAAGATGTGAGCGTAGAGTATGCATCTTCGTTTCCACTTCTTTTTGCGACATATTCAATTCTGCAGCACTATCGGCCCAAGCATATTTTTTTTAATGTATCTTTATAATCTCTATTTGAAGAGTTTCAAAGTACTTGATGCTGTTGATAAAGCTCTATGAGCATCGAAACTTGGTTGTTGGACCACACTACTTCCATGTTAATAAACTCGCGCAACACACGTCCACACCTGTTGACTTTTGCTTATAAACAAACTGTTTCGGCTTGTTCTCCGTTTGATTGGGGAACACGGCAACATGTTTCAGAAACAATGTTTCATCACATTTGTTTATGAAATGTTTATAAACTGTATCCAGAGATGATTAAACACTGATTATAAACTGTTTATAAACGGTGTTTATCAACAAATGTTGCCTAATGAATACAAGGCTTTAGGGTGCTTGTACACGGTGCAAGTAGCTGGAGCAAGTAAAGTTGCGGGTTACACGCGTGAGTAATATGCACAAGCTACTTGTTCAAGTTACTCGCTTGTACTTGTACATGGTGTAAATAACTGGAGCAAGTAAAGACACGGGCTACTTGCGCAAGCTGTATGTACACAAGTTATTTGTTCGCGGTCAAGAGCTAGGTACATGTGCATGCTATTCGCGCGGTAGCTTTATGACTTGAATCGCGTCAAAATGTCTCAACGAACGAAAATTCTTTTAAAATCGTATGTTAAAAATGAAGTTTTAACAAGTAAGTAACATGCGCGAGTGACCCGCGCGCGCCGCAGAGCACGCGGATTAGTTGTGCGGACTCGCACATTTTTTTAAACGATATGTTTACTCTGCATAATAACCCGCGCAAGTGCCTCAACATGCTCAAGCTACATGCACCGTGTACAAGCACCCTTAGCACCACTAATTTTTGCGATAAATATTGAGTATAACTCCATTAAGACCGTTATTCACTTAAAGTAATACTAAAATGTATAGTTCTAATTAGGATTGTATCCTAATTATCGTGTTCGTTTTACGTGAGGCCCGGTACAAGTCGTCTTTGCAAGGATAACAAAGGGGTAAGTGCGGGTGAGAGGTGACTGGATTTTGGTCACTGGTTTTAGCATAAATCAATGCTGAAAACGTAAGCTTTGAAAAAGTAATTCTGAAAGTAGTGTAGACCGAGTGAATAGTAAAAAGCGCAACTTAAGAAGTAACACTGCAGATACCGAGAACAGGTGGTAACAGAAAGAAAAATTAAATCTCTCAAGCAATGTGGAATGAAATGTGAAAGGATTTCGGTAGAATTTAGAAAAACATTTTTGATTTAGGTGCGTAGGTATAGTACAATATTCCAGAAAGTTGAAACAACTACCAAACTAACGCCTATCGCCAAGAATGTGTATTATTGTAAATGACAATTGACAACTGACTGCCTCCGTGGTCCAGTTGATAGAGTATGCGTCTAATCGGAGGGTCTAGTACGAGTTTGCACTCGATCGTCACGGTGGACGATAGCCTAGTCGACGGGAACAATTTCCATACATTTTCTAAATGCGCCCCCTAGCGGTCTCTATCGATCGCTACTCTCCGTTAGACGTACTAGACCCTCAGGAGGTTCGGTTCCGGTCAATATTGTTACTAAGTTTTCCGAATTCTCATTTGCAGTTTGTACAGACTCTGTAGTCTGGCAGAGTAACGGGAATAGGCTGGCTCCCTATTACATGAGGCCTACAAATTCATAACATGGCAAAATGTGGGTAAGTATATTAGGTACACCTCTGCCAATCCTCTCACGGATACAGGCGTGAGTATATAAAAAAAGTTTGACTATTTGAAATTAAATTTTCAGTCGCCTCCCATTTATTAAAATAGCTTTTTAGGTATATGCTTTTGATGAATTTTAAAAAGAAGAAAGAAACGAATACCTTGAACCCGTCTGGCAAGCGTGGTTATATAGTAGGCGTAGTCGTCTTATTGACTCACAGTGCTACAGAAAAAAGCAATTTTTTTTATAGACTTACGCCTGTATCCCCGAAGGGATAGGCAGAATATAGGTATTAAACCCACATTTCGCTATGAATTTTTAGGTCCCATGTAATAGGGGGCGAGCCTATTGACGTTACCGGGCACATCACCAGACTCCGAGCTGCTACTGAGAATTCGGAAAAACCCAGTAACACATATTTTGCCCGACCCGGGAATCGAACCCGGGACCTCCGATCAGCAGTCGCATACGCTATCCACTGGACCACGGAGGCAGCCACAGACTGAAGCAAATTAGTAGAGATTTTAGTTTAATAGTAAACTGCGCAAAGCTGTAAAGGAAGAAACGCATGTCCAACTCTCTGTAGATTGTGCAAGTCATCTATAAAGCCATCTACAGCAAAAGAAAATGGATGAAAATAGTTAATTTATCAGATAAATTAAGTAAGTATGTTCTTATAGTTTCATCATTATTCATCTCTATCATCTGATTTTAAATACATAAAAGGAGAGTTTCCAACATTTCATTATAAAGTCTACGATGTACCTAGATGAGTGGCATATAGTACGAGTATAGTGCAAAGGACGAGGAAATCATAGACTAATATATATAATAACTGGGAGGAAATTCTCCACTGCGTAGTGCTTTAACACTAACAGCATGTGGCGTTCATATGAGAAATTGAATGAATGACACTTTTGTCATTTATTAACTCCGCTTTATTCATTACTACTCCGCTTTTGTCATTTATTATCAATAAAGCAATCTTTTGAGTGATGACAATATAGGTACCTGATACTCATCCACTCCGAAATGATGATGAACATGATCGTGCAAAGTACTAGGTAATCAATTAAGTACTTGAATGATTGTTTTATTAGGTAATTCTGGTATTTGTATTATCTGTAATAGGCAATTTAGTTAAATCGATTAAAACTTTCGCGATTTGTATACATCATACCTACACTTTTATTAAAACGGGTCTTATTCGCGACATTTAATTAAAGATATAAATACCGGTATAGTTACCAGTCCTGCCGCGACCATGGCTGTTGTAAGACGGCTGTAACGTCACACACGGTACAACAAAGGTATTTATGCCTTAAATTAATGAAATATCGCGAGTAAGACCCGTTTTAATAAAAGTGTATGAAATTTAGCCTAAAATTGTTACATTTCTATTTAATTCGACAGTTGTATGGATGAAATGAGTACTAACTGTAAAGTGGCATTTTTGGACATAAACCCCTTTTGCACTACACCTATATGGTATCTACTTTCTCGTCTATCTTTCAAAAGATTGACTTTAAGAACCAATGCATTTTTAAAACCACCATGTCAATTTTAAAGACTGATAAAAAAAGTTCAAGTCAATTCCATGTACGGAGAGCTGCTCCCATGCTGCTCCCTTTGGCTGCTCCCCTTAATCTTATTCTTTTTATTTTTGTACAAACCTAGACAAATTATTGGTATCGCTTAGCTACGAGACCAATCATTTGTCTATGTGTACAAAATTCGTATAAAATTAAACGTTTTCACTAAAAATCCCTGACACTAACTTAAACCATAAAAATTCAATAAAAACCCCCTCTGCTACCTTCCACTAAAAATCAAAATAATTTTTTTGAAACCGCTTATAACAAGAAATTGGAATTTACCCATAACTTTTTAAAAGCCTTATGTTCCAAAATGGTGCTTTTTGGACTCCTATGTAAGAAGTAAACATTTAGGCCCTAGAACAGCGGTCGGCAACCTTTTGGTAGGCACGGGCCGCATGGAGGCAAAATAAATTAAAGGCGGGCCGCACTTTTGGTAATAACTAGACAGCATTTTTACAAGTCTTGCAGCAATTGGGGCGGAACATATCTGACGGAAGATCCGTCGCGTTTTATCCGTCGCGTAACGCCAATACATACAAATGTATAGAAAAACGTTCAACCTTTCACACCTGACCGAAGATCCGTTAGTACGTCGAGCGTACTGACGGATTATCCGTCGACGTCGCGCGCACCACGAACCACGTGAATTTTGACCATTGAGTAAGGAATATACATGGAGAGGGCAAATAGTCCATATAGAAAAATTACATTATACACATATTGTATTCTTTTTTTATAGACTCACGCCTGTATCCACGGAGGGGTAGGCAGAGGTGTAATATTACACCCACATTTAACCATGATTTTTTTTATACACATATATACGAAATCGACATAAAGCCACCAAACATAGTGTTGTCTCGTTTTGTCTTAGGGATATCTCTGTCAGAAAAAAGAGATAGCCCTAGTTTACTGAATAAGTTAATCATGAAGATATTTTATTAGAAATGTCATTCGTGCCACTGTCGCCATATTTTTTGCCAAGGTTTGTAGTACTTCTGCTGTAAAATCGTTGTATATCGAACATAATAATTTTGTTTTTGTACATAAATATGTCTAAAAACCAGATGAATCAGTGCTTCAGGCTGTGTGTTTCATTACCGTATGTATGGTGCCACTCATGTCCGGTACTTTCTCAGCGACACAGTATCGATATTGGCTCTCAGAGAATATTTTGTTACATGTTCATGAACGACCCTTGTATCAAGGGTCGTTCTTCGCTTTGCCATGTTCGCCCAAATTTGCATTATGAAATAAACTAATCTGGCAAAAGATTTAAACTAACTAAAGTAACTTACTACAAAAATGTATAGGTTTCCTCTGACCGGCTCCATATCAATATCGATTATATTCTGGAGTACAACCAATCACAGCCATTTTAAATTGCCCAACATTTCGTAGGTATGCACGCTAATTTCGTAGGTAGGCACGCTAAATTCGTAGGTATTGGACATGCCATATCCATGTCATTCCCAGATCGGTGATTTTGAGTGACGCGTAGTAGAGTAAGATTCCAGGGCCGCCAGACCTTACTTATTTTTTCAGAAACGAAATGTGTAGAATAATATAGTGTTAGTATGTGCTATGAGTGTACGCATACTTGCTAGCCTGGATCGTGGGCCAATTTTTAGGTATAATTTTTAGGTATGAGGTTCTAAAGGTCTGGCAGAATTATTTATGATTTTAATAATATTTTCTAAAAATACCTAAAAACAAACACTGAGAATTTGTCTGAGTCTGAGTGTTCATTGTGTCCGTTAGTTGTATGTTTGTAAAGTCCCCCGCGACACAGGATTTATTCCTAGTGCGGGAGTTGTCTTATTAAACAAAAAAAATAGAATATAAAACATGAAGAACACATTTTTACCAAAGATTCTACATTTACAGTTAATGCGATGTAGAGGCGTAGAAGTTAGAAACATGAGAAAGAACAGGCAATAAATCTCACGGCTACGCCTTTTAATTTCCAAACTTTATATCCGTACCAGGCGTGAATAACTTAACAAGTCGAAAATGCATATTTTTCAGGGCAGCGATTTTAAAGTTTAAGTTTAATCTGTAAATTCTGATTTTATGTTATTGAAAACTTTTTTATCGGAAAGTAATTCATTTGCTTTCAGTTTTCAGCTAACATAAGGTTATTTAATGAATTTAATGTATTTATAATAAAAAAAGACATATCAAGTTGTTCACCAATGAGTTATCAAGTTATTCACCTAAGTACCTTTAAGGGCAGTACGTGTGTAAAAAAATCATAAGTACCTATAGTCACTGCCTACCTCTTATGGTCTTATGGAAATAGCGATATTATGTATGTAGGTAGCTATCAGGGTCTTCGGAGTCAAAATCAGGATCGATGATGGATATGTCACCATCAGTTTTAATGGCTTTTTAAAATTCGTGATTAAGTGGGATCTATCAGTGGCAATAAATCCATCAAATCTACTTTTTTCTTTACTTATTGGTAAAGTCTCTTTTGAAACAACTTCTAATTCTATAGTGTCTAAATTGAATTTACCTCTTTTCCTGTAATCTATGACTCTAAAACGTCTTTAATTGTCAAGATTTGCCCTAAAACGTACTTATCATCGGAGAAATAAGAAGCCTATCGAGGCTCCTTATATTGCAGCCATTTCACGGGTGGCCAACAACTTTTTCACCACTAGCATCCTTTTTTTAAATTGTTAATAAGGTCCATTAACAATTTCATCCATTATCTTCGATCTCAATTCTGCAAAATTGATAAAATTGTCGAAAAATTGTCCAGTTTCATGGGTGCAATGGCAAATCCGAATCTTACGATTCATAACTTGAGAGATGATAAAGCTACATATTTGTTACATTTCAGACGAAACCATCGGTGCTCGTGGAGTAAATGAAATTGCTTCGTGTTTGTGACATTTTTCTACAAAATTTGCCACCTGAAGTTAGAGAGGTCTCATTTTATTCTGACATGTGTGGCGGCCAGAATAAAAATAACGCTGTTGCTTTTTTTTTGTGGAGTGGACTAGTTGTTGGCCGCTGATGGCCTTGACAAATTTACGCGGACTATGGGTGAGCGCAGAAGGCTCCCAACCCGTCAAAGTATACTAGACAGCGTTTTGTCTCCCCAAGGGTGGACTACCATGAACCTCGGCTTGCGGGACTAAGGTGTCCCGCGGTATTAAAGTTAATTCGACCGCGGTTCCGTCCTCGTCGGCGAGTACGGAACCGCGGTTGAATTTGTGTGCCTTCGCGAGCCGTGTGTGCTCTGATTTGAGCGAGTGTAGTGTCGTCGTCAGGTTCGTCTAATACGTGCCTAGGTCTCCTAATCTTAGAAATCCTAGATGGTGTATAGTTTAACGCCGCAACCAATAGAGGGTTGGGGTGTGTCGAAGCAGAGTCAAAGTAGCTACGGGAGCACTGTTTCATGAATTGCCTGATGGTCGGCAGTTGTAAGTCTACATGTAACTCCTCGTTACGTATGTACCACGGTGCGCCCGTAGCTCACCGCATGAACTTATTCTGAAGTGTTTGTAGCCTATGGATCCTGTGTGGCCTAGTGTGTGCGAATACTACACTAGCGTATGTCATTATAGGCCTTATACACGATGTGTATAAACTAATCTTGTTCTTAAGCGATAGTTTAGATCTAGCGTTGACTAAGTTATGTAAGCGCACAAGCACAAAGGAGGCTCTATTGCGAGCCTTCGTAATGTGTGAGCGGAACGATAGTCGATCATCAAGAATCACACCTAGATATTTGGCTTCCCTAGTCCATGGAATAGGGGACCCAAACATCCTTATTTGTGGGGTTGCACCCGGAGGGTACAGGTGAGGAGCTCTCCGGTGGAAAAGCACCGCCTGACTCTTCTCGGGATTGACCGCTATCCACCATCTCCGGAACCATGCGCCTAGGGCGTTGGCTGCGGATTGGAGCTTCCTACTGACTGCGCCAGGGTCTGCGCCTGAGATATAGATGACTGTGCTGTCTGCGCTAGCCGATGCATCGGTATATCAGCGGTAAACAATGAATACAAGAGAGGCGAGAGCACTGACCCCTGAGGGACACCGGCGCGGATGGCGTGACTCGAAGAGAGCGTGCCTTCAACGCGGTACCAATGTGAATCCAAACCTAGAGACAATTAATCATAAGTTTTGATTAGCGGACATAGGCACATGGAATGTGACTCGGATCATGCCCTAATTGAAAGACCTAAAAAGAAAACGAAGCTTAAAATAAATCATCTTAAGGATTGGATGCAATTAATAAGATCTTGCAATATTGATAACGGATTTGCCATTGTACCCATGACATTGAACAATTATCTCAATTTTGCAGAATTCTGTTCGAAGAAAGGTCTATTTACAATTAAAAATAAGGATGTCAGTGGTGAAATTTTGTTATGGCAACCCGTGAAATGGCTGCAATACAAGAAGCCTATCGGAGAAATACGTTTTATGACAAATCTTGACAATGAAAGCTGTTTTAGTCATAAATTACAGGAAAATAGATAAATTCAATGTAGACACTAGCTATAGAATTAGAAGTTGTTTCAAAAGAAACTTTACCAATAACTAAAAAAATAAGGATTTGATGAATGTATTGCCACTGAGACACAAAAAACGACGTGATATAAGGATAAACCGCCAAAACTGCAGCTATCTCTCTCTTAACATATCACTTTGTGTCATCACACGAGTAAGACCTAGCGCGCACTGGTGACTTTTGTCAGCGTGACTGTTTTGTCACTCTTATCAAGTCCATGGATATGTATGGAGATGCGCGCATGTTACGAAGTGACAACTGGGTGACATTTGTGTACGCCGACCGGCGAACAAGCCCGTGACGAAACTGTCACCGCGCCGTTAGGTTTTTATAGCGGTGCGCGCACTGGTGACAATTTGATAAATAAGCTGACATATTTTATATTTGACTAGCTTTTGCCCGCCGCTTCGCGCGCGTTAAATTCGGGGTAACACAAATCTACTTTTAGTCTCAAGTTGTGTGAAGACACTTCTGATTATTCTAAAAACTTCAGAACTCGGTCAGTATCTATGACATTTCTACCATTATTTATATTAACATTATTAATATTAATGCAGGTCCTAAAGTGCGAAGTAATTCATCAAAGCTTGTAACATTCATACATACATATATACATATCGTCACGCCTTTTATATAAAACTTACCAGTGCGCGCTAGCTCTAACGGATAGAAAATGTAATAGATGATAGAATTATTTGTCACAAAATAAAACGCAATTTCGATGCGGTAATAACTGGACAACTTAATTTATGCTATTAAAAGCATTATGGAGGTTGTTTGAATAAATGAACATCTCATGTTGTTCAATATTTTCTTCTTTTATAGTTGGTAGTATTATAAAGACATGTTGAGTTGTGTAAATAATTATAATTTGTATGTTTTAATATCTCAAGACGTCACATTGTACCCTTTAGTAAGAGAGTTGTTTAAAAATTCACATGTTTGTTATGTGCGGTAAAACAGACCTATCGACTTAGTCATTTATTCACCCTATGAATTAAGCAATCCTAATGCCTAATATGCATTAAAAAAATATACATGCAAGTCGACTTATCAACTTATTCACGCCTGGTACGGATATTATATTAAAATACCTACATAGAAAACATTTTGTGTCATGCGCTGCAACTGTAACCCCTTCTATATCATTTGTATAAATTTTCTTAAAAACCGTAACCAAATCGTATCATCATCTTTTAATTTTGAACCTCCATACCTATATAGGAAATATATTCAGATAACGCTTGTTAGCTACTATAAAAATCTCTTAAGTCCGACATATTTTTAATAGTCAAACTCGAATTACAATATAAATAACTACCGGAATTCAGTGCCTACATAACATCAGGGAACACGAAAAATGATTAGGTCCGGCCCTAAGGGGCGGAACATATCTGACCGAAGATACGTCGCGTTTTATCGAATTATTATTTTATTAGAAACGTCATTCGTGCCACTATCGCCATATTTTTCGCCAAGGTTTGTGGTAGGGGAGAAGGAGGCACATTAGCACATTTTTCATATTTGGACTCATAAAAAATCAACTGTAAAGAGAAATTGAAAAGACATATTTTTCTTAGCTTACTTACTCCTTTGTTAATATAAAAATGATGAAATGTTTGAATTTGTTGAAAACGTTAAAGAGAAAAATGAGATTTTTTTAAAACTCAAATTTGTTCAAATCTGCCTCCTCATGGGGGCACATTTGAAACGCCATGGGGCAGTTTTGAAAAATGGATTAAAAACCAGAAAAAAGAGAGGATAGAGTAATAATTAATCTTTATTATAATTATATTTATTGCTATTAAAATATAAAATAAACTTAAACGAAACTTCTAAAGCTAAATCTTGCATTACAGTTACAAAAATAAAAGTTATAGTTTTTAATTGTGTCTAAGTTCCTCCTTGTTCAAAAATAGTCATATTGCACAAGAGTATTAGTTTATTGTTATTATAATTACATAATACTAACTAAGGCCATAGTTCATTTTTGATCTTGTCAAGAGGTAATTTTGAAGCGTTTTTCCTCGTCATTAGTAAATACCTGATCAACAGTGTATTTACTTGAAAATAGTTCACTTCTTGGAGCTATGTTTTCTTTATATTTTTTAACTCGATAGAATAGTGTACTCAGCGTCAGTCCATAATTATACATCTGCAGCTCTTCTAAGTTTCATAGTTCCGTTGATGACGCATAAAACAGCATTTTGGGGATCATCTTCATTAATTGTATTTTCCCGCTTCTTTTTGTATGTTCTAACCATTCTTTAAATAGTGAATTACAGTTAGTGATGCATTTAATATCAATTAAGTATTACATTTAGAATAAATGTATTAGAAAACATTTGAAGTTTGCATTTAAGCCGGGTGCGGGGCACATTTGAACGTCCCGTTCAAATCAGCCCCGTTTGTTTTGACCAAATCTGCCCCATGATCACTTGGAAGATAAAATATTACAAAAAAATTATGTGAAATAACTGGCAAGCAAAAACTATAAGGTGGATTGAAAACTAATAAGCACTGCACAATTTTGAGAAAGAATTAGTTGGAAACATTAACTCACGTGATTGTAAATCCCTTACAAACTTAATTTTTTTTTTTTACTTCTTCAGTACAAATACGACCACAGGTTATAACTCTTTTTGACAACGAAACACGCGCGCTCTGTGACTTGACGTTTGTGGCAGCCAGTGTTGCCAATATTAAAATGGAGTTGCGGCATAGATTAACATAAAGCTGTGTTCAGAAATCAACATGTTCAAATCTGCCTCTGTGCTAAGGTGCCTCCTTCTCCCCTACATCTGCTGTGAAATCGTTGTCTATCGAACATAATAATTTTGTTTTTGTGCATAAATATGTCTAAAAAACCGATATTGGCTCTCAGAGAATATTTTGTTACATGTTTCATACAAGGGTCGTCTTTCGCTTTGCCATGTTCGACCACATTTGCATTATGGAATAAACTAATCTGGCAAAAGATTTAAACTAACAAAGGTAACTTACTACAAAAATGTATTATTCTCCTCTAACCGGCTCCATATCGATATCGATTACATTCTGGAGAACAACCCAAATGGCAGCCATTTAATTTGCCCAACGTTTCGTAGGTGTGCACGCTAATTTCGTAGGTGTGCACGTGAATGTTTAGGTATGAGGTTCTAAAGGTCTACGGGAATTACTGCCGTCGTAATGAGTCTGGCAGAATTATTTATGATTTTAATAACATTTTCTAAAAAATACCTAAAAACCAGCATTGAGAATTTGTCTGAGTCTGACTGTTTATTGTGTCCGTTAGTGGTATTTTTGTAAAGTCCCCCGCGACACAGGATTTATTCCTAGTGCGGGAGTTGTCTTATTAAACAAAAAAATATAGAATATAAAACATGAAGAACACGATTTGTAACCAAAATCCTCTTTTACCAAAGATTTTACATTTACAGTTAATGCGACGTAGAGGCGTAGAAGTTAGAACCATGAGAAAGAACAGGCAATAAATCTCACGGCTACGCCTTTTAATTTCCAAACTGTATATATTAATACCAACATAGAAAACATTTTGTGTCATGCGCTGCAACTGTAACCCCTTCTATATCATTTGTATAAATTTTCTTAAAAACCGTAACCAAATCGTATCATCGTCTTTTAATTTTGAACCTTCATACCTATATAGGAAATATATTCAAATAACGCTTGTTGGCTACTATAAAATAGGTAAAAGAATATGACAGTAAAATATTGAGCTGCCCTGATTACGGCCCTGCACGAACAAACTTGTATGTGTGCATAATAGCCACGCTTTTAGCAAATGTGTGCAGGTAGGCTCGACGCATTTTCCGTCAGGTGTGTACCGACTCATTTGACGGAATATACGCGACCGAAGATACGTTCGACGGATCTTCCGTTAGATATGTTCCGCCCCTTATAGCCACGTTTTCAGCGAATGTGTGCAGATACGCTCGACGCATTTTCCGTCAGATGTGTACCGATTCATTTGACGGAATAGACGCGACCGAAGATACGTTCGACGCATCTTCGGTCAGATATGTTCCGCCCCTCAATCATCAGTAAAGCGGAGACGCGTGACATGCCAACCATTGACATTGATGCCCATTCCATACTACCAGTGACGGATTAAGACTACTCGATGCCCTAAGCAATCCATGCCTGTGGGCCCACCTATCCGTATGTCAACTAGAAGGCTAAGAACTCACGGAGCGATTTTCACCCGCGACCGCCGCGGTGGTGGAACTGCGGTTTTATTTCTAAAATCACGAGACCGGTTATTTGCGCGGCTTACGGAGCCGTCGCGGCTGCAATCATCGCCCGCAGACGCGGCGGGCGATGATCGCAAGACGGGTGGTTGCAATACGGAGTAAAACGATCAGGTTGAGATCCAGACCATAGATCCAGACCGCCATGGACGTGTGTCCATACCAGAAACGAGCTGTTGCGTTATATTTACTTCACAGAAGATTTAAAAAAAGAAGACCCAAAAGGTTCTGGGTGCATCCACTTATTCAGGAAAGAGATCGTTATGGATTATTTGTTACTCTTATTAGTGAATTAAATAAGGAGGAAGAAAAACTATTTAATTATTTTTGAATGTCCGTATCTAGTTATTTCGAACTTTTAAGAATAATGGAAACTGCTCTTCAAAACGCAGAGCGCGCGGGCGCCGCCCACCGAGGCTGCGGGTGACCGCGGCCCGCGCGATTCCACTAGTTGCCCGCCGGTGCAGCGGGAACCGCAAACAACCGCGCACACCGCGGGCGTAAAACGCGTCGTGAGTGGTGCTTTAAATTTTTACATATAAGTACACCACTATTTTTTAATTAGTACAAAAACTTTAAGGACATTATTATTAGCGAAGACATTATTATCATATATTACGTTAGAACTTCATAATATCTATAAATAGCAAAGTTATAATCATTTGATTTTTGTAGAAAATCGCACCTAAATCATAGACATATTTTGCAACCCATTCTCTTACTCATTCTTTCCATCGCACTTATAATGTAGTGTAGGTAGCCTTAGACAATAAAATGAAACAAAATAATAAGTGTAGGTAAATACTTTTTAATTTTCTAAATTCTACCCTCTGCTTCATACTTCATCCAGGCTTAGGACCATCAAAATTTACCGTTTTACAAGTAATTAAATACAGAGGTTAATTAATTAGAAAGCAAACAAATATCAAAATAAAAGAAGGTATTCTGTAATAAAAGAAAAGAGTAATTTTGGCGTATTTATGAAGTTAAAATCATCTGGTATTTACAAATATTATTTTATCATCATCATGTCAGCCTAGAGACGTCCACTGCTGGACATAGGCCTCCCTCAAGGTTCTCCACACAGACCGATTTTGAGCGGGCGGCTCAAAATCGGTCTGTGTGGAGATGGCATCAAATTATTATTTACTTAAGTAGGTATTATTTACTAAACTTACAAGTATTTCCATTGTCCTTCGAAATGTCCACCATTGTTAATACATAGACGGGCAAGTTTTATTAAATTGTTTTTTAACGAAAGAATACGCTTCTGTCTTTTCACTTCGTCAAAAGCGTCCAATATGCGCTGTTTTAATTGTTCGACACTAACCGGCTCACTTTTGTAAACTCACAAAAAGATGTCCATGGGTATACAGCTGCACTCGCGATTCCTCCACTCAAAAAGTACGCACGAAGCATAGCTACATAATCCCGTGATGTGAAATGATAAGCCACCGGTCGGGCAAACGTAGACAAACAATTAAATGGATGCGCTCAGTTCCGCTAGCAATTTAGCACTGTTTGTCGCATCTGGGCGCGGCGCAGGCGCAGAGGGACAGGGGAGAATTTATCAATGGAGCATTTACTACTCATAGTACACGGGTCGGTCATAGTCTTAGTCTTAGTTATGCATTTACCAATTATTACGTATTTTTGTGGACAGTTTTGAGACAATTTTGGGACTTAGTATTTTTATTTTTTAACTATATAAATATGATCAGTTAAAGATACTTAGTGCCCCGTTAAATTTTTTGTACTAATTAAAAAATAGTGGTATATCTGCAATTCTACATTCTACAGAAGCTACGAGCCCGCAACCGCGGCGGTCGCGGGTGAAAATCGCGCCGTGAGTTCTTAGCCGAATCGGTCTTTAAACCTTTACCGCCTAAAAACATTAGATTTTTGTAAAATAAGATGATGAGATGTGGATGAGATGTCTTTAGAAAAGGAGTAGGTGCGACAACAATAAAAACCAAAGCATAATTTATTTATTTATTTATTGAAATGCGCCTTGCGGCTTTTCGGAGCATTTAATTCACGATACAAGATAGTATTAACGTCTAAAGTTTTTAACATTTCGGACTCTTTGTACAATATCGACAAATTATCGAGTCTTTCTTGTATCATCTTTGTCCTTTCTTCATTTTTTAATATTTTCATTTTGAAATAGTACTGAGTAATTTGTAATCATAAGCGATAAAAATATACGCAGGGCTGTTTCCACATTAGGGAAAGCTGATTCAATCTTATCATCATGTATTATTTTATACAATTGTGCGTGAGTTTGGGTTAACTTGTGCGAGCCGTATCACTGGGTCTGGAACTTATTTTACTTATGACATATGAATGAAACTGTTGAATTTCTGTTATTAATTCGATAGTCTTCTGGATATGTGTTTACCTACTAGATTTGTACTGTAGTGACAGTATTCTGCAGTTTGATCGGGACACATAATTTTATCGGCATTGGGTATTTTATTCAAGAATGAGAATGAACAGCGAGTGGGTAAGCGGGAGTGGGGTTCGTGGGGTTATGACTCTAGGTCGGACTCTATGTCAACTTAAAACGCGCGAAATTAGTCTTAGAAACTTTTTTTGGTGTGGGTTTTGGTGATGTGAGAGTGAGACGTGATGCCCTAAGGACGGTTTTTTTTGTGCTTCTTCTGGTGCCCCCTCAGACGTGATGCCCTAGGCAGTGGCGTAGCTAGCATGGGTGGCGCCCGGGGCGGTAGTCGGCGAATGATTTTTTTTTTTTTTTAGTCGACACCTAATAATTCCGTGCTCTATACTCTCGTAGTGCTGAGCTAGTGCCTATGTTTTTGTACATTGTTCTTAAGGTGTCACCCCTATTTTTGGATGGGTGGCACCCCAAAAAAGGTGGCACCCGGGGCGGACCGCCCCCACCGCCCCCCCCTTCCTACGCCACCGGCCCTAGGCAATTGCTTAATTTGATTAAGGGTTAATCCGTCACTGCATCCCACTGCAGGGAATTGAAGTTCTCCTCAAGCGTTGGTCAAGAGTTTCGGAAATATAGTGTCACCCCGTCCTACCTCTCGAAGCTATTGAATGGGTATTGTTTAGTTGTTCAGGGTTTGAACAGAAATTGTTGCCATTTGGTTATCTTAATACCTCCACATATTTTCAATCCACATGACAGCGCTGCAACAACTACAATGTAGCCTAGGTTTAGATGGAGTCGAAGGCTTTTTCGGCATCCACAAAAACCTGATGAAACGGCTTCCCTCATCACTCACACTTCACATCAGCCTGTTGCAATCCACTGCTGGACGTGGTTCTCCCACAGGGTACGCCACAAGACCTGATCTCCCGTTTTCACCATCCAGCCACTACCAGCTACCCTCCTCAAGTCATTAGTCCATCTGGCGGGAGGGCGTCCAATACTACGCTTGCTGAGACGTAGCCTATCGGACTGCCACTTCAGTTTGCTACACCCTCTAAGTTATGTCAGTAACTTACTTTGGTATTCTGCCGAATAATCTCGTTCCGGACTTAGTCCTTCAGCGAGATCCCCAGCATTGACCGTTCCAAAGCTCTCCGAGTGACATGTATTTCATGTTTTGTCGTCGTCTCAGCTGCGTACGTTATGACTGGCAGGACGCATTGGTTGAACACCTAGGTTTTTGGCATTGTAGCAAAAATGACACGAAGATATAAAGCAACTTCTCAGATTGCAACCCAGCCACAATTAACACACAGCTACGAATTTTGCCCCAGGTATACATACTCCTGGACAACTTCGAAGGCTACAGTTTCGATAAAAATTATTTCCGGGACGATGTGTTCATTAAACATGAGCTTGGTCTTGTCTAGATTTATCCCGAGCCCAACACGTCTTGAAGCAGTATTGAGACTGGATATGGGTGACTGGGTGCATTTTCTGCAAGTCTTGCAGCGAATCTGCCATAATTACCAGGTCATCGGCAAAGCGAAGATGCGTTAGATACCACCCATTGACATTGATGTCCATTGCATCCCACTGCAGTCTTTTGAAGACATCCTTCAGCGCGTTGGTGAAGAGTTTCGAGAATATAACATCACCCTGTCTTACACCACGAAGCAACTGGATGGATCTTTTTTGTGGTTCTGGACTTGAACGGACATCGTTGCTATTTGGTAAAAGCCCCGCAAAAACTCCCTAAATGACTAATCCCCTCACTTCCACCTCCAATCGATAAATCCTCCAGAACAGCCCAGGATTCGATGAAGCCGAAGGCTTTTTCGTAGTTCACAAAGGCCAGATACAACAGCTGGTTGTATTCTACGGACTTCTGTTTATCCTGCCGAACAGAATGGATGTGGTCCACGGTACTGTAAGCTCCACATTTACGAAACCCAGCCTGTTCCGGTGGCTGGGAGGTGTCAAATCTAGATGCCACACCATTAGTGATGACTGTTGAGAACAGCTTATAAAAGTGGCTCGATAGTGTGATCGACCAATAGTTAGTGAGAATCGTTGTCTCCTTTTTTGAAAAGTAGAGGTTTTCCTCCAGCCTTCAGGAGCCTAGAGGCCACTCCATCTTCCCCGTGCGCCTTACTATTATTAAGCTGTCTGAGAGCCGCATCGATTTAATCGACATCTACGTCAGGGAGATGCACCGTAAAGTGGCGGGTAAGTGGGGTAAGCATCGCTCGTGTCTGGTGCAGGCTTCGGTGCCCTCGAGGCATACAAATTACCATAGAATTCTTTAACTTCAACGACGGGTACTAACGTCACATCAGTATATCTGGTACGGATGTGACGTTATTACCCTTCGAAGTAGTCAGCTTTGTCAAATGACTCCTTCCCAGTGTTTTGTAGAAGACTTTTGACTTCCGATTTTGCTCAATCGCTTTCTGAACGAGGCGAGTGTTCCAGCTACGCAGGTCACGCCTTACTAAACTCCAGATCTTTATATTTTGATTTGGGTCTGACAAGGAAACCCCCGGTGCTTCTCGTCAAATCGCATCACTTTCAGAGTCTCGCTTGAAAGTTTAGACTTCATATATGGTCGCCTTTGCGGAAAATGTCGCTCAGGTCCTCATCAACATTTGCAGGAGTCTCTAGTGCAGCGAATTTATTTTTTCGTTTCATTAGTTTCAGTTCTAATGCGTCATGTCCCGCTACCGGGACAGTTGGACGTAGAACAGAACTCATCATGCGCTCGAGCTTGAAATTTATATTTAGACTGCCTACAAGTCGGCGATCGCTGTCGGTATTGAAGCTATTGATCATTGAGACATCCCTAAATATATGCTTCTTTTCCGTCGTGATGAAGTCAATCTCGTTCTTGGTGTGGCAATAGTATCTATCAATGCCTGCATGCTGAGGAAGTTGACTAGCATTTGTCACCTAATGTTTCTGCGCCGATAACCATGTGGACCAAAGACCAATTCACCGCTCTCGTACCCCATCTTTGAGTTAAAGGCGACTACTACAGTGGTATGTGTCTTTGTGGTGCGAAACATCGTTGTATACGGCCTCCACCTCTTCCTCTGATCAACTTCATGTCGGCGCATATGCAATTAGTAATCAATAGTTTAATAGTTGTTTTTATTGATACACGAAGATAGTTTAAAGTGACAAAAAAGTTTATATATTTTTAAACTATTGATTACTGATAAACTGATATAAATAATAGTTACAGGTAGCACGCCACTGCGTAATGTTGATGTTGTGCATGTATTGTTAGAAAGAGATGCAGGGGGCCTTTAATGTTGCGTTCTCTCTCGCACCGACGGACACGACACAGTATTGAGTTAGGTACTGTTCTGCCACTCTATCCTTTATATCTCTATGCAGTACACAGTGTACCTTAGACTGTGCTAATGCTATGCCTTGCGTTTTGTTTCTTTTTTATGTTGTAATTTTTCTGTGTCTGTGACAAATAGTTTTTCTATAGGTAAGTATGTATAAAAACCGGAAGGTAGATTGATAATTTTATCTTAAGGGCATTATTTATATTAACTTCGCGCTTTTGTCACACTGTTAGCAAGAGTTCCAAAGAATTACCTTATTAGTCCAACCTCTGAAGAGTTCTGTTGGAATAGTGCAAAAATACAAGTATCGAAACTCTTTAATGTCAATCTGTAATTCGGATGGCATGTACAATAATATAAAGGACATTGGGCGTATTCCGACCCGGTCACGGACATTGACGAACTTGGTATAAAATGAAAGAGCATGAATGCTCTTACCAGTACATACGCGATTTTTTTTTTAATCCATGGGAGAACAAAGTTTGAGCTAGAAATATATTTATAAAAAAGCAAAAATCTCATACTCTATTTAAGTAATATAAATTGTGGTTCTGTTAAAAATAGCTACAAATCGGGTCTGTCGAGTGCATGCATGTGCCTACCGAGTGATCATTCATGCCATTAGATGGAAACAATCCAGATTTTTGAGATTTCCCACAGTTGACATACGAGGGTCAAACTGAAAGTTCTTAGAACTGGCCACTTATAAACAATATAATAAAAAAAATATTCTAAAATTTGAAAATAGAACTCTTTGCCAATATTACTGAGTATATATTTCATTCATTTGTCATTTGTTTTACGATTTGGCGGCAAATTGAAAATTGTCTGTGTCACGTCAACATGAATTTAACACGAGAAAATTTTCGTGCAATGATTTTTTATGACTTTCGATGTCATTTAAGTCAACAAGAAAGTTATGATAGACTACGATTGGCCTTTCACGATGAAGCCCCATCTCGTGCGACTGTTTACAACTGGTTTAATGAGTTTAAACGTGGTCGCACTAATCTCACTGATGATGTACGTGAGGGACGGCCTTCTACGGCGACGACTGAAAATAACATCTGTGTTGTGCGGCGTATGATAGAGACTGACAAAAGAGTGACCTATCAGCAGATTCGGACAAGCTTAGGCATCTGTATGAGTCAAGTGCACAAAATCCTCCACGAACATTTAGCGGTCAGGAAGCTTTGCGCCCGGTGGATACCTCATAATTTGACTAAGGCTCAAAAACTCCATCGTGTGGATTGGTGCCGTAAAATGATTGAAAGATTTAACGGAGGTGACTCAAATGCTGTGTTCGACATACTAACAGGTGACGAAAGCTGGATTTACTGTTATGATCCTGAAACCAAAAGACAATCTGCTCAGTGGGTGTTTCCTTTCGAGGAGTTGCCAACTAAAGTGAAGAGAGATCGAAGTGCGGGAAAAAAAATGGTGGCCTCGTTCTTTGGAAGGATAGGTCATTTCGCAACAATTGTGTTAGAGGATCAAAAAACAGTTTCTGCAGAATGGTACACTACCAATTGTTTGCCACTTGTCTTGGAAAAAGTTCGAGAGAAACGACCTCGCAGTAGGATCCTCCTTCACCACGACAACGCCTCGTCGCACACCGCCAAGCGAACGATCGACTATTCGGCGACATCAAACGTTGAATTACTGGGTCACCCGCCGTATAGCCCCGACCTCGCGCCTTGTGATTTTTATTTATTTCCAAAAATTAAAGAAAAACTTAAAGGAAAGCGGTTTATGAATGCTGAAGAAGCGGTGGCTGCGTATCGCGATGCCATTGAAGAGACCCCTAAGGACGAGTGGGCAAAGTGCTTTTCCCAGTGGTTCCATCGCATGCAGCGGTGTATTGACGTCAATGGACAATATTTTGAAAAGATATAATAAAACTAATAACTGGCTAATGTAATCAGTTTTTGATTTTCTAAGAACTTTCAGTTTGACCCTCGTACGAAGAACTGATATTTTTATTATCATCAAAGATTGGACAAGTCCTACTGTCATGGCCATGTGAGACCAAGATTTTATAAACAATAAAATACAGTACATATACTACTTAGACATTCAGATTAGATTAAGCTTCATGTAGATTATAAAATTATGTTTATTTAATGTATATTCCGAAAAAAAATGTAATAAAAAAAAATTAAAAAAAACAATAAAATATTGATCGTCATCATCATCCTAGCGTTATCCCAGTTGTATCCAAGACTTACACGTCTTGGAGCCCGAGGGCCGCTTACTGGTCTGACAAGCTATGACAGATTATCAACTTTTCCACCGAGCGACTGCCGTTTGACCTCTGCAACCCAAAGGCATAGCAGTATTCCATGGTTTGGACCAGTATCTGTTTTTATTTAGGGTACTGATTCCCCGTAACGACTGTCATGAAGATCTTCCAGTGCTCGTGCACTGCACGGGGTAAGTGATAATTAACAATATAAATATAATACACACTTAACTTCGAAAAGTCATTGGTGTGCGCCGTGTATTCGAAAGCCTCAGCATGGCAGTCCGTTGGTATCTCCACTAGGCTATCGCTGCCTTAAACAACCAATAAAATATTCTACATATATACATACATAGACTCACGCCTGTTTCCCTGAAGGGGTAGGCAGAGGCATATTAAACGCCCACTTTTCGCCAGTGTTTTGATCCCACGTAATAGGTGGCGAGCCTATTGCCGCTTATCGGGATATTTTGTTTGCCGTCGCCTCGTCCGTTGATCGGCAGGTGCACCACTTGCAGGTGAGGTTGGCTTGGGACCCTAAGTTCTTGGTGGGAACCCTATGCACCCACCTTCTAATTCTAATAATATTCTACCACATACACACATCACCATCTAGTCCCAAACTAATCAAAGCTTGTACTATGGATACTAGATAATGGATAAACATACATATATACTTTGTTTTTGTAAATACATACATATTATATATAGAAACACCCAGACCATGACAAATATCCATGTTCATGCACACAAACTTGAGCGGGAATTGAACTCGCGACCATCAGCGTGGCAGTCGCATACACTCCCGCTGCGCCAACCGGTCGTCATGTCAGAGCGCGAAAATACTACGTACAAAGATATTTTGATAAACCAGGCGAGATAAGGAAGACAAACTGTTGAAGATTATTACTGCTCGTGTATACATGGCCTCCGTACCATTTGCAGTTGCGCGCATATTGTCAGTATCATTTAATTTTTATTCTCGGCGAGACACCAACAGGAAATCAAAATGTTTGCGGTATTTTTAGATAAAATCACAATAGACATTGATAAAGTTGAATAACATACATACATACATATCGTCACGCCTTTTATCCCCGAAGGGGTAGGCAGAGGTGTATTTCTACACCCACTTTTCGCCAGATATACTTTAGTCCCACGTAATAAGGGGCGAGCTTATTGCCGTACCGGGCACATTTCCGGACTCCGTGCTGCTACTGAGAATTTCGTGACAGAAAAACCCAATAACACTGCTCGACCCAGGAATCGAACCCGGGACCTCCCGATCCCACGCGCACATTTATGCCGCGAGACCAACGAGGCAGTCGCATAGGGTTTGATGTCGAGTTTTCCGTCTCTACGCAAAGATGGTATTTGCATCGTCTTATCCCTTAGTCGCCTCTTACGACACCCACGGGAAGATAGGGGGTGGTGACACTTGTATTCTATGCCGTCAACCACACGGCTGTTGAATAAATAATGTTAAATATGTTTTTTTTTTAATTCCCACAACTCACAAGAAAGCGACCCTTACCATGATAAACTAGAGATATTATCTGATATATACTCACAATTTCATGTCTGTCCGCCGTGGGTTTTTCTCCCATACTATTTGCCCAATGACCTTTGCATTTAGAATACAATATTGATGAATTTTCCTGATCACGAATATATGGCAGCTGTACTAGTAGCAAATGATTGGTATAATTTACAATCACATACTTTTGATTTACTTTGACGCCACATAGTTCTGACGCGAACTCCGTTCATTAATATTTGATTTCTGATTTTGATCATCTACTTTTGCTGTTGACTGTACAAGGTATGCTACCCGGGTCAAGACGCTACAGATCTCAGTCATGTTGTCACGGAGGGCTTTGCTAACGAGAAACCCTACGCCACCTTGGGATCGTTGGCCTCTGTCCCTGAAGTAGAATAGATGGCCTGATTCAAAGGTTATTGTGTCCTCCCCGTCCCTTCGGACTTCTCATAGACCCAGAACGTGCCACCGTATCTTATCTAATTCTATCTCAAGAATTTGGAGGCTTTCGTCAAGCCGTAAAGTAAACTGCGTCCATTGTACGCAGCCAGGGTCAATTGGTGTTAGCAGCTGTCCATATACGGCCGGGAATACTTAGCACCGCCTACCCTACCGGGGACCAAGCCGCTGCCGTGACTTGCTAGTGAGGCGGCCGGAACTAGAGGCCGTTTTATTTGGCTACGTTACATGAGGGTTTTTGCCCATAGTCACCACGCTGGGCAGGCGTGTTGATGGAGGTGGAGGCGTGGAAACGCTACTAATTACTTTGTCCAGAAAACTTAGTTTTATGGTTAAGCTCTAAGCTCGTAGGTGTCTGGTGGAGGCGTCGGGGCATGTGAGACATACATATTTTTGCAGTGATGGTGCAACTGGAGTAGTCAACTTTGTCAGATGCCTCTTGCCCAGTATCTTCAATCGTTGATTTTGCCCAATCGCACTCGCCCCTGTACGGTAAGAGTGTTCCAGCTTCGGAGTTTATGCCTAACCTAGCTCCAGATCTTTTTGTAGAAAAGTTGAGTGAATTTGTATCCATGTATTGTTTGGTCCTACAAGACTGTCTGATGTTCCACATTAAATTCCCATAAATTGTGCTATTCTAAGCCATAGGGCGCTTTAGTTCGATTTATAAGACATTTGTACAAATCGGTCGCGGGCCGCAAGTAGGACCCTCGCAGGCCGCATGCGGTCCGCGGGCCGCGTGTTGCCGACCGCTGCCCTAGAACACTAGAATATTTTTTGCAATAATTGCTCCTTGCTTTTGCACCTTTGAATTTGCTTTGATTTTGTATAACTGTCAGTTTTAAACGAGATGAACATACATGCACGCTGCATTGCAAACCCTTCAGGAATTCAAGTGAGCTAAGCACGCCAGTCGTAATGGTTTACTTTACGAACAAATTAAACAAAGAAAAAAGAAATGCTTAAACTGTGGTGCAAGCTTGATGCAAGAAATGGTCAGGATAAACGAAATTTATCTGACACCATGTGTGTGGTTTACATAAACAGGTATAATAAAGAACTGAAGAAACACTCGAGGTCATCATGAGTGTGTTTACCTAGTCACACTATTCTTTAATCAAAGTGATTGGTAACTTTCAGCGAAGGCCTAACTAGTGGAGATAGCAACAGACTGCCATGCAGAGAGTATCGGGTACGGATCCGGTCATGAAGATCTTTGAGAGTAATTATAGGGCGTTCGGCGTTAGTACCTTTAAATAAACTGACACTGTCTAGTCTAAACTATGGAATATTCTTCTCTTGGAATATCGCTATCCCTTTGGGCCATTTTAACATGGTTAAGCAAAATCATATTTTCCGAACCTTTTTTTACTTTGGCAACAGCAAAATTAATTCTAACCTCAAAAACTGACATTTGTTTTGGATTTGGGATTGCTCGAATTATGTTTTTAAATTAAATATTATTGTATTTAATAATACCACATTGAGCTACAAAAATGGCATTAATCAGGCGTTGTATGCCGCTTCTTGCTAAATCTATTAAAGCCCATCCAATAACTATTCAAAGTAAGTAAAACCATAAGATACTTAATTCATTAGTGTATGACTTAAAACAGAGCTGTAGTAATCAAAATAATAAATGATTTTAGGTAAAACCATCCACAGATGGGTAGCTCCCACATTAATGGTATTAAAACAACGTGAAAAGAAACTCGGTGGAAAGAAATTTATGCCCAGGAACACATACTTGGAATGGAATATGGAAGCAGAATTGTTCGCTTTCGGTCAGCGACTCAACGAAGATTTTGATCCAGACCTACTATTGCAGGCGTTCACAGACAGATCTTATGTAATCAAAGAAGAAATGAAACAAAAGGAAATGGATATAGATATCAAAATGAAAGATAACAGAGAATTGGCAGAAAAAGGTAACTTGATACACAAAACTTTCGTAAATTTAACGTAGATTTCAGTATACACTATAACCCCTGTTACCAGGTCATAAAATGTAAACATACCATAAAAAGGTTCGCCAGTAACAATCTGTAAGAGGCTCTCTCCTATATAACTTTACTCTTTGGGCTCTCTGTATCCACTCCCACTTAACATAACACTGTGCAGTAACTTCAGCGACTGCACAGTTCTGAATTAAGTAGCACCCTCCAGATGATCCACAGAAACTAGCCACAAAATAAGTACTTGTTAAATATAAAAAAATGTTATTATGTCTTAGCATCTGCAGCACAACACTTTGTCTCAGTGGTTAGGTACTGGCAATGGCCCTAACAATCCACCTTTGGTATTTAAATTGGAGATGCACATATGCACCTTATGAGCATATATTAGCTTTGATATCCATGACTTTGTGTTGAAACAATGTTATGTTGTAAGGCAAAGTGACACAGTTTACTTGGTTGTTAAGTTTGTTAAGTGTGTCTTAAGTTTGTGTGGAGATGCAAATAAAACATTTTCATTTCATTTCATTTCACTTAGGCCATAAATAAGATTTATGTTATGGGTAAATTGAATACCTTTTACTTATTTTTATGCAAGGTTTTGGCATGTTTCTTTTTTTTTATTATTTTCTAATATTCTTTTTTCAGGAGAGTCTTTTATAAACCGCTATGTACAGAATTACTTAGAGACAGTATTATCTAAGTTTCCACTGGAAGGGATAAAAGGAGTCAGGAATCACTTGACAAGTGAGGCAGTCCTGGCAAATATCTCCCGGCATTTGGGCACCAAAGACATTGTATTAGCAGATGTAAGTAATTTATACCAGTTTATAACTCTGTGTACTATATAGATTTTTTGCCAACAAATCTGCAAATTTTATTTATTTTTAACAGAAAAACAACTTGATAATGTTACAGCAATTTATTTTAATACATAACTTGTAACTTTTCGTCTGTAGCTTCTTGTCTGAACTAAAAGAAATATTATTATTTTAAAGCCACATCCGTGGTGACGTATTAAGAATACGGATTGTCACCACCCCATATCATCCCATGGGTGTCGTAAGAGCCGACAGAGGGAGCAGATTATGCAGAGAACAGCACTGTAAGAGAAGGAAAACTTGATACAAACCCTATACCAACCCGCTTGGCCAGCGTGGTATAGTAGGCCAATTCCTCCTTTCTAAGGAGAGGCCTAGTCCAGCAGTGGACTGTTAAGGGCTGATGATGATGAAAGCCTTCATTTATCACCCTGCATTTGGCGTCATAGCAGATAAATTAAGAGACAGTGAGTGAGCATTCAGCTTGACTCTAAGATTTTCAATAGAATGTGGTGCAATGGCAAAAAGGTCTTAATTAAGCAGCAAAAAAACACACACATTTCTTCCTAGACATATTTAGCATTAGAATTAGTAAATAATGAAGTAGTACTTTCTGTGTGCCACAAATGCAAATAATTGACAGTTTTTCACTTCAAGAAAAAAGAAGGTGACTCTTCGTGCCCCTTGTTTCTTTGAAGAATGTTCATAAAAATAAACCATTTGAAACAATTATTTTTCCAGCAATACCCAGTAGATGAGTTTGTCCTGGCGAGAACATTCAAGGCAATTGTCGGTGCCTTGTTAGAGAGTGCGGGAGATGAGAGGGCTGCACATTTTGTTAGAGATTTTGTGATCACACAACTGCAAGGTATTTTGACATTTTTATTTAAGTAAAATAAACCATAAGTTAGCTAGATATATATTATATTGTTTGTGTGTTGTAATATCAGTTCACTACTAGCAAAATTATATATCACAGAATGGGATAGCAATGGTTCTAAATTTTCACAAAATATTAGCACTTTCGCTTAACTGCCAGCAGCATTACATAACTGCCACTATTGTTATACATCAATTTGCTGTGAGCAATATAAGTATTTTTAAAAATCTGTTTTGTAATACAGCTATTGACTACATAAAACAACTAATTAATTATTACAATTCATCTCATACTCTAAATGACTGACATAATGAATGTAATGGACAACAGTAACTGTATGATGCTAAAGATCAAGACAAATATCTACACCTCACAATACACCGTAACGCACACAATTGTACTTTTATTCAATACCTACTTCAAACTAGGTTGTCTGAAAGAGATTGCTGTGTGCTGCTACTGAGAATTCGGAAAAACCCAGTAACACTTTTGCCTGACCCGGGAATCGATCCCGAGAACTCCGCTCAGCAGTTGCATACTGTAGGGAGTGTAGGTACACACAGATATACACCCACACATAACACACATACGCTATCCACTGGACTACAGAGGCAGGCAACTTGAACGAAGTTGTAACAAGATCGTAAATTGAAACAAGTGTCAAAATATGTGTCAACAACGAACTGTTTATTTCAAATTATACGATAATGACATTAGGTTATCAGAATACCGCTTCTGAGTCAATTCAAAATATAATATCAATGTCATATAAAAATAGGAATATTAGCCCCCCAGTCTACGATAGTGTTAATCTATCTATCTACTATGATGTATACAAATCGCGAAAGTTTAAAATCGATTATCTACAATGTTACAGGCCAAGACGTCAATGAATACTGGCACATAGAGGACCCATGGGCGATGCTCACTGGTTTCATCGAGAAGGACGGCGCGAAGGTCGAGCCCCGTCTGATAGGAGACGTGGGCAAGAACACACTGCTGGCGTGCTACAGGGTCGGGCTATATGTCGACAAGAAGATGATATCTTCAGGTGACTTCCAAACAAGTTTCTCTGATTTACCTGCCTTTTTCTTGGTCGGTGTGTTTAAGTATGAATATGTCGCAAGGATTTAGTCAAAAACGTGATATTGTAATTTCACTAGTGACATTATAATATAACGGCTTTTGTAAAATCCCTGTGGCACAAACACGGGTACTTTGCAAATTATGGCACTTATGGCAATCGAGTATTATGAATAAATACAAATCATACCCATGTTTCGACAACGGGTAACATATGTCAGGATGAATTGGACGCTTTTCAACAGGATAGTCAGGAAATAGCACATGATCGCGACAAGTGAAAGTTAGAAGGGGGGCCAATGTCTAGAGGTCTATTGACTGAGATGATGATGATGATAATGGAATCTTTAGAAATTGAACAATTTACTTCCTTGCAGGGTTACTATCTAATACTTAATGCTTCATTGACTTTCTTCCAGGCTTCGGTGAATCAATAGCTACTGCAAAAGAAATGGCTGCGAGAGAGGCGCTCAAAAAGATCTTCGGCACAGAGGACCATATGAAACCAATCAACTTCAAATTGGAAGGCATACCCAAGCCAAGCTCACAGGCGCGGTACCAGATAGCCGCTAGTTGAATTAGAACCTTATTGTAATGTAGTTTTAGGATTAAAATTGTTCACTATTTACCGATGATGTTTTAATTGGATTACTTATATTCTTATCCAGGGTTTTCTCAGGAATGGCTAAACCGATTTTATTAGGACTCACTGGAAAATAGAAGGCTTTGTAGGACTAGATATTGGCTGTCATTTGAACCGGTAGGTGGCGTTGTAGTCGAGATACCTAAAATAACGGTGAAAACGCAGGAAGCTAGTTAAAGTTAGTCCTGAATAAAACATAAATGAGAAGATAAATAACATTATTTATTAAAATCCATTTTGGCTTACAACATTTTTGATTACAAACATTAAAACTTAAATAAAATTTACCTATAAATATCAACATTCGTCATAAAACTATCTTATAAACAATAAATAGCAATATCTCAATCGAACTGCTAAATAAAATAACAATTTCGGAAAATAATAAGAAAATTGGATAGACTTCTAAAAATTACATGAAATAGCATAAGATTAGAAGAAATGAGCTTTGGAAAAAAGGGAAAGACGAAAAAGATAAAGCTTATGACAGAAAAAAGATAATCTGTATAAAACGGATTGTTGCACTTACACCTCTGGGATCTTATACTAATATATAAAGCTGAAGAGATTGTTTGTTTGGTTGGTTGAACACGCTAATCTCAGGAACTATTGCACCGATTTAAAAAATTATTTCACTTTACATTTATTTTTGGCTATATAACATCACTATGCGCCGCGGGATCGGAGCAGTAGCCTTCAATAACGCGGATGGAACCGCGGGCTCATCTAGTGAAAGATAAGGGTATTCTATTCTATGATAAATTATTTAACAGTTCAAAGAAGATAGTGAGATAAATTAACTACAAGTCATGAAAATCAACACATACAAGAAAATCCAACGAGGTCAGTGTGTTTTTCTTCCATATAAAACCTCTTTGCAGTTCATTTGCATCTATAGGATAAGAATAATTTCTTCGCTCTAATAGGGTTGCCAGACGGCCGGCAAATCCAGGATTGTCCCGGAACTTTGCGTCATGTGCTGTGGTTCAGTAATAATAAAATTAGACCTTTCTGGCCCCGGATTCGAACACCTATCTAGTAGACTAGGTCACTAGCAACCAACGGAATGATACTTTATCTAATAATATGAATAAAAATGCAACTTACTTTATTGAAGTATGTAGCATTTTAATTTTACTGACTACATTGTCAGTAAAATTAAAATGCTACATACTAGTAGTACTACTACATACTAGTCCTTGACTATCCCTGAAAATGTCCAGAAATTTATATACCTGGATCTGGCAACCCTAAACACTAATGACACAGATAACATGCTTTGAACTGAGACGCGGACGGGCGAGCTAGGTAGGATAGTGACGGTCCAGCCGTACATTACCCAGAACGACAACATTTTATTAATGTAGGGACAGTCAACCACAAAAATCGCTACAGATCTCAAAGTCTGCGCCGAGGCGTTTATGAATTAAAACTCCTAGAGTATAATTTTTTATTTATAAATTATGATAAAGGCATGATTATGATAAAACATTGAGAATCATAATTAGTTGAGATGATATAACCATTCAAAATCACTTCAACTTAAATGGACTTATGTAGCTGATTATACCTTCACTAGTTTTTTTAATCTTGCACGTCGGATTTTCTCAACAGGTACAATCAGCCAAAAATATGGACCACCCTACGGTCAAAATTAATTTGTACCACACTAAACAATAAGGTTGTCTTTCCTTTGAAACAATATTCTGACAGTTCGAACCTCAAACCTTACCGTTATTTTGTTGTCACTCTAGTATTGTCAAAACGTGTAGACCACATATTTGGCTGACCGTTCAAGAGACCTTACTGTGCACAAGGTTCAAATTCCTTTGGCTATCAGCCGGGTGCGGAGTCCATGATGAGGTTACCATGTTTGTCCTTGATGCGCACACGGCCGGACGCATACCGGGTCTCAGCCGTGCCGTCGTTGTACACAAGTTTCACGGTGCCGTCTGGGAATTCGCGACGCTGGAATGTCAAAAGAACACAACTTAGCAAGTAGGTATCGGGTTCACAGATTGGCGTTAAAGTAACTAGGTGTTATTATAATTTTTTAAACGGTTTTTTCGACATGTAGAATAACATTGAGAAAAAACTTGGACGAAGCCCAGCTCCGACTTCAAACCATCCATATCTATATATAATATGTCTCTATGTAAAACGTAAGCATTCCCTTAAAAGCCGTTTAGTACCAAAAATGCACGAAAAAGATATACTTATATGTTAGTGTTGTAATTCCATTGAAGACTTCTGAAAATGGAACGGAAAGGGACAGCGCGCCCAAATACTCGCTTTTTCCCATTCTGCAGGTAACATTTTGGTAATGCAATTTCGCAAATTCAACATTTCAGTCTATTTCTTGCTGGTTACGCTAAAACCAATATTAGTATCACTATTCACTAGTGGATACGCGTGGGGCTTCAGGAGGGGTACGGCAAGGGAGCTCAAGTCCTCTTCAACACTTTAGAAGAAAGCTGTGCTGGATTTATTCCAAAGAGTGTTTCCCTGGAAAGAACCATTCTGCACCAGGTTCAAGCTCATCTCAGAGCCAAAATAAGCCTCTCCAAAAATTTGTAAGGATGTAGTTTCCTCACCTTATGATCCATCGCATGCACCTCGATCTGTCCATTACTAAACACGACCCTCCTCTCACCATTGGCGGCCACGGTGAGCGCCGCGCCGTCAGGGAAGCGCCACTCTTCACGAACGTGCGCGTTCTTCGGATCGAAGTACCGCACGCTGCCGTTGGGTAGGCGGATCTCTGAGGAACCGTCCTTGTAGCGCTTCTCTACTTGACCGCTGGAAATGGAATAATTAAGTAGGTATGTATTATTATGAAGAACTTAGTAGGGAACCTCAGGATTAGGAGAGCCAGGCCTATGTCTGAAAGTGAACGTCTTTCGGCTGATATGATGATGATGATGAAGGAACCTAAAAGAACTATTGTTTTGAAATTGGGCCAGACTTTGATTGGGTTTCTATGCTAATGTGTACACTGCGCACGCTAGTACGCGCTATATTAGCACTTTCAGGCGTGATATGTCAACCTACTCTCCTAAGTGCACTGAGTTCACGCAGCATACAAGCTCTGCTAGAGATACCTGTTGTCAGGGCCGTCTTAAGCCGTGCCGGGGCCCTTGTGCACAAAAGAATTGGGGGCCCTAGGGCAGCCAAAAATGCTCAATAAAAGTAGGGAACATGGTGATATAAGCAGATTTTTATTACTTATTTATTTTTACAATATTTATATTGAATTGACTGTGAGTAATTAAATGACATTAATGCTAGGTAGGTACCTGGTGATGTGTTTATATAGGTGTGCACATGCCGCGTGTGCTAAAGACAGTTTTGATCGAGATCCTAAGATTTAGGAGGACAAGCGGAAGTTCAACAGCACTTTCAGACCAATCAAAAAGTCATTAGGCATTAGCCAAGGCGGGACACATTGCAAAAATTGGTGAGCAACATAGAACTGCTTGGCAGTTATCTCATGTTGTGCTTTCTCGTCGCTGGCCAAAGCTGCCCAAAGAAATTCTTGCCAAATCTATTTTCCGTGATTGAGGAAGTCTAATGACAGTGTGGCCCATAGTCCAAAGACAAGGCTAGTCTTGGACCAAATATTTGTCCCGAATTCGACTATGAATAATAATGGAGCCACCCCCAAACCAACTCCTATGGTGTGGGAGCTCTCTGCCCGAAATTATTACGCAACGCATGGCCAGGCGGAAGCTAAAACTCTTGGACCTCTACGAGTGGGTCAGATGGCATCCCAGCAGTAGACCTGAAGACGTGCGCCCCTGAGTTGTCCTCCATTCTAACGCGCCTGTACCGTATTTTGTACGCAATCCAAAACGTTGCCTCGTAAGACCCAGCGACCTCATGTGATGACATAAACGAAGTAGTGCTTACAACCCAGGCCTTTTTATGTCAATCTGAAATTCGCAACCAATGACCTCACCCGATGACATATTGAATTTACGAACATATTTCAAAATTTGCGGGGTTAGGCTTCTTCATTTTTCTTGCACGTCATTGGCTATTAGATGCTCTTGGCAGATTTAGCGGTTGAATCAATGAACCAATAACGAGTCAGATAATTATTCACTCAAAGTTAACCATCATGGTGGGTCGACGCAATCAAGATATGTTTAATTGCTTTTTTTTTTGTTTTTTTTTTTATTTTATTAGAAAGAACCTGTCAAATTGACTTCACGCTGCCTGATGGTAAGCTGACAGTGAGTTACTAGTGGAGAAAATTTTCATTAAATTTTTATGTGACTAAAATCAGAAGTAAAACTGGACCTAATTTAAATAAAACTCATTGTGTTTAAGTAAAACTCATTGTGATCAGATGATCACAATGAGTTTTACAGTTTACTTCTGATTTTAGTCCAATTTTGTTTGTCATCAACTTATCACATTGGAACGTAATTCACCTTATAATATTGTTTTATATTGTGTATAATAATTCTTAATTCTACTTTTGGCAGCCCTTCAAGAGAAAAATATCATAGAACAGTGGTTTCCAAAGTTGTGTGAGTGACCCACCAAACAAAAAATCCAATATTGTGACCCACATCTTAGCTGTCTTAGAAAAAAGGAGGATCTTGTTATAATGCTCAGATTCTATTGTGGCAAGTAGCGCACCACTTAACGCAGTACGAGTATTTAGCCAAATTAGAATCGCAATCGCCGTACATAGGACCCACGCAAATATTTGCTCGCGACCCACCAGTGAAATGCTGTCATAGACTATTTATCGCAGTCTTATTGAGAAAACTACATTCCCCGTAATGAAGACTTTGATGATCCTGCTTTCACTGCGGAATCGGGCCATCACACAAGTGAATCTGAATCAGTCTTCAGCTTTCCTCTTTTAATCCCTGCCCACGGCCCTCGGAATATCTTCGCCGCACCTGGCTACAGGATGTCCTTTGCTTGCCGAGACGCGATCGCCACACAACAACCTGTTCTGCGGCATATAATAATATGACCTACCCATTGCCACTACAGCTTGCTTATTCGCTAAGTCGGTTACGTTAGTTCTCTGTCGAATAATTGCATACCGGATTCGATCCCTAAGAGAAACTACGAGCATAGCTCTTTCCATAGCTCGCTGAGCAACCTTGAATTGATGGACAAGTCGTACAGTGAGTGGTCACGTCTCGGCCCCGTACGTCAATACGGATAGAACGCATTGATGACTCGTCACCGATTCTCAAACCTCGAAGACTTTGTCTTCAAGCTTTGAGGACCGACCCGACGAAGTTTTCTAAATGCAAAAGCCCAGCCGTATCCGTCTCTTGACTTCCTTATCGCAGCTTTTCTACTTAATTAGGTAATTAGGTATTGGGTGTCCTAGGTAAATATTTTTGGGAACAGCCTCGACCTCGATGGAGGCTCAATTTACGGCGACTGGTTCCGGTTCAACATTCTCGTTAATCATATATTTTTGTCTTTTCTGCTTTCCAATCCGCTGAGACGATGTAGCCAGATTGTCCAGCATTTTTTGTCATTCCTGCAACGTTTCTGCCATGATTACGATGTCGTCTACGAAACGTAGGTGGGAGACGTGTTTGCCGTTTATATTGATGCCATGATCTATCTAGTCCAGCATCCTGAACATATCCTCCAGCGCGTTGGTAAACAGTTTCGGTGATTTCACATCGCCCTGTGCCTCATATAGACATCTCATCACTTCTATGTATCGCCAGTCGACTTGGCAGCGTTTCAAAGTATCAAGAATAGACCAGATGAGTTTACAATAGTAATAAAGACTGATTTGAGATATAATTTAATGTCTCATTTGAATTTCATTCCTCAGAGTAGTACACTAACATAGACCCAATGTGATTATATGATCACAAAAATAATATAACAGATTTTGCAACTACAACCCAATGTGATCATATAAGAACAAAATAAAACTGTTTTTCTTCGCGGGAACATATGCCTTACCTTATATTCTAAGTGAAAAAAATATCCCATGTGCTTTTTTTTACTTTATTTTCACTTTTTCACAAAATTGTTATTCTGGGCTGCAGCTGCTATGGAGATTATGTCATCGCATAAGGACAATGGGTAGTAAATAGTTACATAGGTTTTTTCACTTGGGCCTTACGAGGCTAAGGATATTAGCCCTTGTTCATGCGATCTCTAAAAAGGGTGACCAGTCAGGCTCATCAACTCTTAGGCCCATTGTAGTCACGTCTCTGCTTTCTAAGGTGATGAAGCGATTAATTAAAGAAGACTCCTTAAATACTTAAACGGGTCTGCTTGGCCGTGGTCGTTCAGATGGTAGTTTTCTAATGTATGTTACGCACCGGTGGGCAGGAGGCAGATACCTTGGCAAGCGTAAGCGAAAATCTCTGTGTTAGCCTCGACATAACCAAGGCTTCTGACAGGGTCTAGCACAGACCACTTCTATTGAACCTTCCATCCTATGGAGACCACGACGGACTCGACTGCAAATTGCCAGCGGCGGAAGTATCATAGTCGACGTAGACGGCAGCTACTCAAAAAATAATAAAAGCTCAATACTGTCCCCGACGCTGTTCATCCTGTATATCAATGACTTGTCGATTGAAAACATGTATTGCTATGTGGATGACAGTTTGCATGATGCGCGGTACACTAACCAGCATATCCCTCAAAGCCAATTAAAAGTAAAACGGTTCACCTTGTTTCTGTAGTGGAGAATTCCCAAATTCCCAATGCTAAGCCTCCAAATGAGGTGAAGAGAATGTTCTTCTTTGTATTTCATGACAAGTGAGAGACTTAAGCTTTATAAAGCTTTGGCCATATGTAGAGAATTGCACACAGCTCTGAGCTGAGGCGCCAAAACATCAGCTGGATTTCCAGCTGGTCTCCTTATCTGCCTGTCTGTCTGTATGAACTCAAAAACTTTCGAACAGATGACTCGGGCGAAATCTGGTTGTAATTAAAACAACAAAGTCTTTTAAAAAGGTACTTATTTAAACGAAATAATCTAAATATTGAAGGAAATGCCATTAAAATGATTGCGATTAAAAAAAATATCAGACATTCTATTTACAATTCTGTTTCTGAAAAAATTGTACTGTCTATGACAAAAATGTTTTAAGAAAATAAATTTGGAAGGAATTTGTCGGTCCTTCGGGGACCCCCGGCCCCCCGGGGAAAAGGGGACCTGGGCACGGGCCCCGTGTGCCTCTATGGTAAAGACGGTACTGACTGCTGTGACCATAACTGTGCTAAACATGAACATTGGTCACATACATACTAGAAAACGCTTTTCACAGCAGGCAAACACTATGATCCTTAGTCTCTTAAAAGTAGTTGGAAATAAAAAAGCTACTTTGACATAATGATATGTACAGGAAAATATACTCACTCAGGAAATTCCAAAACTTCTAATCCATCAGCATGAGTAGTGTGGTATGTTTTGGTCTCTGCATAGAAGTATTTAATTCTGCCCTCATTATAGAAGTTTTCCTTCACATCTCCATTGTAATACACAAATTTACTGTATTTGCCATCTGCTGCTATAAACTTCACATTGCCATTCGGAAACCTGAGCTCTCTAGATCCATCAGGGTGTCTCATTTCAGTGGGATTCAGATTTGTTTTCGTCAGACTAGTTTTCGTAACAGAAGGTTCCGGACTAACAGCCAAAAGTTTGTCACCGTACTGGTTGTTGTGAATAACAGTAGTTGTAGCAGATCTTAGAGAAGAATGATTGAATGCAGAGTTCGGTGATTTAGTCCTGTTGTGCGAATTATCAGAATGATTTGACAACAATTCGTTAGGCGACCTATTACTAGAAGATCTGTTTGTCAAAATTGATACAGGAGATTTAGATCTATCAAGATAGACATTATTTGTATTCAAATTTGGAGATATCGTTCTTCTAGGCGATTTTGAGTTTCTTGCTGAATTTGAATTGGATTTTTGTATGAAAAAGTCTTTTGTATTGTCATTTAATGTTGGCTTAGTCGTAAAATTGGTGTCAAAGTTAGAATTTGATCCACTAGATCTGTTACTTTTAGGCGAGGTTGATTTAAATCTCTCCATGTACATTTTTTCTAAATAATTGTCTTCATTACTAACTTCATCCTCATTTGGCGAATTATTTGAGATTATGTCATCATCAGTATTTGGGTTTTCATCTTCTGATTCATTATCATCAAATCTTTCCACATTCATTATTGTCTCATGGTCTTTTTGACTGGATGCATCTCTTTGACTGAAATATTTAGCATATCTGGAAGTCACATGTAGATTTGGAACACTCTTTGCTCTTTTTCTAATGGTTCCTTTGGCAGCTGGTTCAACTCTTCTTGCTCTACTCTGTCTCTCAATCTCATAAGCTTTATATTTCACATCTTTATCTACACTTACTTCAGATCTAGTGTCTCTAGCAGACATATTAGTTAATTTTTTATTTATTTCTTCTAGATATTTTATATTTGTCAATCTTCTAGTAACTTCATTGCTGTGTTGAATTCGTCTATTTTGCTTTTTTAGCTTTTCCACCTCATCTTGTAGTTCTTTCTTTTCTTTCTCCATAAGTTTAATTTGATTGCGAAGTCTAGCTATAGTAGAAGTAGATTTTGCATCCTTGACTCTGATTTCCTCTTTAAGGTCATAAATCTCTGTCTTAAGATTTACAACTTCATCTTTGTCTTTCTTGTTCAGTCTCCCCCTTATTTCTTTTACATATCTATCATACATTTGCTTCTGTTTTGATAGCTTTTCTTTCTCTTCAGCCAAATAATACTCAGCTAACACTTTTTCTTCATTAAATTTTTGTTCAAATGCTGCCTTTTCCTCATAAAATTTATGTCTGTCTTGGTCTACTTCTTCCCGTAATTTCGCCAGGTTAGCGTTTTCTTTCCGAAATGTTTCTATTTCATCTTCCAACTCATGAAGCCTTTCTTTCAAAAGTTCACTTGTGGCTACCAGTTTGGCATTCATTTCTGCCATGTTAGCTTTCATCATGTCATTCTCTGTCATTGTGTCATCATGAATAGTACTATCAACCTCTTTCTTACTTATCTTTACTTTTTTCACATTTTGATCTGAACTCTTTTTCTTTTGTTCTATATGTTCAGTATTATTTTTTGTGGATTTTGGTGTTTCTTCTACTGTGTTACAAGAGCAACATGATGCAGATGAAGTAGCATCACTACAACAATCAGTGTAACTGCAACATGTTTCAGCATCACTATGTGAGTTGTTGTTTCTCTGCCTACCCTTCAAACCAGGAAGAATATGCATCAAGTCAGGGTTTTCAGTAAGACATTTTTGCATCACTAGTGGAGTGCTTTCACCAGAACATTCTAAATTACTTTTCCTGAAAAAGCGATTGAAAAATGAATTCTCTAAATTGAAACTTTCATGATTGACTTTATTCTCTAACAGTTCAAACATATTTTGTTCAGCAGCTTCTCTTTCCTGAGACAATTTAGACACTGTTTCATCACAGCTTGCATCAGACATTATACTTTTAGATGGTGAACTGAAATTTTTGTAATAATCACTCTGTTTTAGCTGTCTTAGGAAATCATTTTGTTCTTTGGTTAACACTGCAGCCCATGTTTTACCTCTGTTAGCTACAAGCGGATGTTTGTTTCTAGAAAATTCTATCTTTTGTGCTGCTTTCATTGGTGGTATGTTACACAATCTATCAGAACTTGTCAGGTCATTTGAAACTTGTTTAATTTCAGGTTCTTTTGCTACATTTACGGGCTTGTCCTGACTAGAAGGTTGTAAAATTTGTTTTTGTGATTGCTGTTCATTATTGTTACAGCTCTGTGTTAAATGTTTTCTAGTCAAGGTGCCTACTTTTATATCCGGCACCAATAATTGTGAATCGGGCTCATTCTGTTTTTTAACTTCTTGGCTCTTTAATTTTTTTATGCTTTGCTTTAAGGGTGATTCAGTCTGTTTGTTCTGAAAACTTTTTCTTTTCCATGGCAAAGATTTTGTGTTTTGTATAACAATAGCATTTTTCTTCAGTCCAAATCTAGCGATACCCTCACCTCTCCTCAAAAAAGGCTTTTTGCTTTGAACAGCCAAGGAATCTCGTTTTGCTGGGGTTTTGGCTTTAGCAACATTTTTCTCAGTCTGTAGCTTTTCTAACAACAAAGCCTCAAAATCTTTTTTAGGAGACAAAATTGGCATGTCATCAAGTGAAATTTGTTTTTTTGATACTGAACTAACTGCATTGCTGTTTGCTGAAGAGGCTATGGAACTTCTGTGTGTCTTGTTTTGTGAAGTGTCCGAGGTGGATTGCTCTCTGGATGTTTCTGGAGCTTTGGATGAAGCTGATGCTCTACTTCTAGAAGAAAGAGGGGAATTTACAATAAACTCCGACTCTTGAGACAAATTTAACACAGACACCCCTTCTATTAGGTCTCTACTTTGCACTTTTTGGGAAAAATCACTCGTATTTAGACGCGGGGTACCGTCGTTTGAAATATCATTTGAAGATTGCAATAAACTACGAAATGTATTATAACTGGTACTATTACTAAAATGGCTAACAATTTCCGTGATACTCGACGATGTTTCAGAGGTTTCTTTGTACTGTAGACGCTGTTTTTGCAACTTCCCGCGTTGCATCAGCTGCAAATGTCGTAAAACTTGCAACCGCTCCAAAATCTGAGACGGGGATAGCGACACATCACTTTCAGAGTAAGACTCCTCCATCACCGTCCGTATACAGATATAACGGAGTCGTAAACTTTATTTATATCAACTACACAAAAGTTCTCAAAACTTAACTAAAACACAGCGTCGCAAAGTTTTGAAAATTGACAACAAGTGAACTGAACTGTCAACTGTCAGTCAGTAATGACAGCTTTGTAGTCAAACGTGCAACAATTTTATATTACTTCCGGACCGGAAGTTCCGGTAAATGTTCCAATATTGCCGTTCTTAAAATACTTCAAATTTACGGTAGCCTCTCAATTTGCTATAAATTCTTAGTACCTTTATATTCATTTGGTAAGTATTGAAGGAGAAACAAATAATAATAATAATCTTTTAGCCTTCAGATTCTGAATATGTTAATGTTAGCAGCCATTTACGAATAATGCTCTTAACTTGGTGCATTTTGCAGTGCTTAATATCACATACCTTTACTACTTTATTGTATATGAAACTAAGCATGAATTGTTGCATACGCTGGGCGAATTTAGTGTTTACTCGAATTCATGGGCATCGACAGACCCTAAGTGTCAATATTTTGAGGTATTCTGATGATCGTATTGTCCTCTTATGTTGCTTTAAAACCATTTTAAGGATATATAATTGTCGTACATTGAGTGTTGACGTTTCTTGGTATAGACAGTTTGTGGAGAATCTGAAAGGCTTTCTGTACATGACCTTTAAAACGGATCTTTGAGCTCGTTCAATGTGTAACATAGCAGTAATTCCAACTCCACCCCAGACTGTTATACAGTAACATATAATAGACTCGCACAATGCCACATATACGAGTCGCAGAACGTTTTTATTTGCTGAGTTACGTAAAAGTTTCATTATGTAAATCAATCTTCTAGCACGTTTTGCTAGCAACTCAATATGCGGTTTAAAAGAAAGTCTACTGTCAATTATAATGCCAAGATACTATCTACCTGTTTAATACACTCGCAGGTGCATAGAAGTGGGTTGCAGGTTGTACGGTGAATTTTTATAGTATAGTCACGTTTCGGTGCTGACGACTGCGTTTTGTAAAAGGGCACGAAGTTTGTTTTTGTGATATTTAAGGATAGGAGACTGTGGTTGAGCCATTGTTTAATGTCGGATAGAACCTTTTGTGCGTTCTCATCCACCGCCAACCACGATTTGCTATGACATATGACGACAGTATCATCAGCATAGCAAATAATGTCTGCATTTTGAGGTACGGCATCAAAAATATCGTTCATGTAGATAATAAACAGAGTCGGGCCAAGTACACTTCCCTGTGGGACACCAAAAGTATTATATTGTTTTGAGCTAACATAGTCCCCTACTTTCACATACTGACATATATTATTTAAGTAAGTCTTCAACCATTTCAGCGGTAATCCCCTTATACCAATAAATTCCAGTTTTTTAAGAAGTATGGGGATAGCAACGGTGTCGAATGCTTTTGCTAAGTCTAAAAACACACCTAAGCAACACTCGTTGCTATCCAAATGCAGTGTCACCCGATTTGCCACAAGACTTACCGCATCCTCAGTAGATTTTGCTGATCTGAATCCAAATTGTTTGTCAGAGATAAGCTTGTTTGTCTCAAGATAGCAGATTAGACGTTTATTAACATTTTTTTCTAAAACCTTCGCATAATAATTATGTATTTATTTCTCACCATATAAATAACTAGATGAGCCCGCGGTTACACCCACATTATTTATGGCTACTGCTCTGCTCCCGTGGCTCACAGCCTGATGTTATATGCCCATAGCCTTCCTCGATAAATGGGCTATCTAACACTGAATGAATTTTTCAAATCGGTCCAATAGTTCTTGAGATTAGCGCGTTCAACCAAACAAACAAACAAACTCTTCAGCTTTATATATTAGTATAAGATATAAGATTAGTACATAAGTTATTGTGTTACAATGAAGCAAATATGGTGAGTTGATATCTGAACTAGGACTATTCCTGTGTCTCAGCATACAACTGTCGACAAACTTCTTGAGCACTACCATAGACCAAAAAGATACGCAGGAGACATTTTTGTACGTAATTGCTACTGCACAGCTCTTATTGGTTATGGTAGTGCTTAAAAAGTTTGCCGGCATCTACATCAACCCTCCGCCCCACAAAGTGGTCTTATAGCTATTAACAACATTTAAGATTCGACGTTCGTGCAACATAAAAATAAGCAGGGTTGGTGCAAAATTACAATTGTGGCAGCAACCGCGCATGGAACAAGAATCATTCATGAATATAATGCCGTTCAAGTTGTAAACAAACATTTGGTGTATGGTACAAGTGATGAGTTCCTGACTATTGAACAGTTACAATGAGAAATTACAAATTAGGTACAGGCTAACACAATTAATTTCAGACATTTTTAATAGTATTTGTTACTAGCGGCTTCGCCCGCGTCAATTATGCATATATAAACCTTTCTCTTGAATTATTCTATATATTAAGAAAAAACCGCATTAAAATCCGTTGCGTAGTTTCTAAGATTTAAGTATACATAGGGACAGACAGACAGAAGACAGACGACAGACTTTGTTTTATACCGGGGGACAGTTCTGTCTGTCCCTCCGTCCCTCGCAGTCGGGTGCGATTGCGGGAGGAGAGGCGTGTCGGTGTTGTGTTGCCGCGCGCCCTATCTCCCGCGACCAAATGGGGGCGCACCATTGTTGCGTCGCGGTGGGGCCGCAGAGGAAGAGGAGATGCGGTGTTGCGTTGCCGTCCTCCCTATCCTCTGCGGCCGCAGGGTGTTTTGGCGGCGGAGCCCAACACCTTCATCCGCCGCCAAGGGGGTTTCGTTCGGGGCCCACCTGACCATCTGGCGGGCCAATACCCGTCGGGGGGTAGCGAGGAATGCTTCGGTGAAACCCTACCCTCCGACACATGGGTACATGAAGAGCACGGGTTGGTTTTTAGTCAGTATGAGTCTGACAGTCCCCTTCGTCCTTCCCCCCAGGGCGAAGGGACTCCATGAGGATATTCCAACCAAACACCAAAAAAAAATGAGGCTTTGTTTTATACTATGTAGTAATGTATATTTAACGATATAATAATTATAATAAATACTTAATTATAGTAGAGACCTTGACCTCGTAGGACATTCGTCGACCAAATTGATGACGTTCTGAAAAACGGAAAGGTGCAAAGCATCCGGAACCGGCGAGCATGTATGAACAGAGTAATGAATGTAGACGAAGCGGGTGAGGTTTGTAAGGATAAAAGCAAGTGGCGTTCCGTTGTCTCTGCCTACCCCAACGGGAAAAAGGCGTGATTATATGTGTGTATGTTATAGTAGAGAAATATTTATGGTAATAGTGTGTGTTAGTTTGTTGTGAAGTTGAGTTTTATGTTGTATGAAGGGTGATGTATATATATTATGTGTGTGTGTGTGTGTGTGTGTGTGTGTGTGTGTGTGTGTGTGTGTGTGTGTGTGTGTGTGTTTGTGTGTGTGTGTGTGTGTGTGTGTGTGCGTGTGTGGATGTGTGTGTGCGTCGTGTGTGTGCTCTTAAATATTAATACATACATACATACATAGACTCACGCCTGTTTCCCCGAAGAGGTAGGCAGAGGCATATTAAACGCCCATTTTTCGCCAGTGTTTTGATCCCACGTAATAGGTGGCGAGCCTATTGCCGCTTATCGGGATATTTTGTTTGCCAGAGCCTCGTCCATTGATCGGCAGGTGCACCACTTGCAGGTGAGGTTGGCTTGGGACCCTAAGTTCTTGGTGGGAACCCTATGCACCCATTAAATATTAATTTTTAGAATATTTTCAGTTGCCTGGTAACCGAGAACTTTTAATTTGTTTTGCAATGTAGTTTTTAGGGTTGATCTTTGTCTATTCATTTTGAAAATGTTATTTAAGGCATTGAAGTGTCTATAAAGAAATGGTCCGGTATACGAATTGCCGTCGCGCGAAAATAGAGTTAAAGGTAGGCACATATGCGCGTACTCTTCTTTTATGTTGGGGTAAATGCGAGGGTATAAATGTTTTGTGATGGCGAAGAACTGAGTTTTATATGAATAATTGTCTGCCCGTCAGTAAGTTGGCTTCTTCATACAATACATCCGTTGGGTGTCTACTATGTTTGCGAATTATCACTTTGATAACAGCTCTTTGCACTCTCTCCAGCTCTAGGAGGTGTGTTGCAACGGCGCAACCCCACACGGGTATGCAGTATGTTATGATGGATTGTGCAAGAGCTAGATAAATCTTTGTAATGAGGGTGGTGTCAGCAGACTCTCTGAGATTTAAAAAAATATGGAGAAGCCTACGCATACTTTTATTGAGTGCTGAAATGTGTGGTTTTGGATCTTGCCGTTTTGCCGAAAAGATTTTGACAAAATTTAATTACCCAAACAAATTTTAGCAACCTTTTTTTATACCATTGCAATATTTCGAATGATTTTAGTACGCATATTTTTGGTCAAATTTTTACTTGGCAAAATATTACCAAGTATAATGTCATAATGCCATTTAATTTTGGTCTTTAATCAAATGATTTATTACAGCAAACAATCTTCAGACAATAAACGTTTGGTGATATCAGTTTATTTATGTACGTAGTTAGAGTAGGTTAATTTTTAAAAAAATGGTTAGGTTAGGTTAGAACTCCCCCCCGTGGGATCTCCACCTTGTCGTGGTGGGGGGGATCAGTAACCGTGGGTTAGAGGTACACCCATGGTGAAGCTAAGCAGGATCCCGGGAGGGGACGCTCCACGTGGGCTAGGGTGAGGCCTGCGTAGGATGCGTCCATAGTGCGGATGCGGGGGACAGTTCTGTCTGTCCCTCGCAGTCGGGTGCGGTCGCGGGAGGAGAGGCGTGTCAGTGTTGCGTTGCCGCGCGCCCTATCTCCCGCGACCAAATGGGGGCGCACCATTGTTGCGTCGCGGTGGGGCCGCAGTGGAAGAGGAGATGCGGTGTTGCGTTGCCGTCCTCCCTATCCTCTGCGGCCGCTGGGTGTTTTGGCGGCGGAGCCCATCACCTTCGTCCGCCGCCAAGGGGGTTTCGTTCGGAGCCCGCCTGACCATCTGGTGAGCCAATACCCGTCGGGGGGGGTAGCGACTAGCGAGGAATGCTTCGGTGAAACTTACCCTCCGACACATATGGGTACATCAGGTGCACGGGTTGGTTTTTAGTCAGTAAGAGTCTGACCGTCCCCTTTGTCCTCCCCCCAGGGCAGAGGGACTCCATGAGGATTTTCTAACCCGACACAAAAAATAAAGGTTAGGTTAGAACTGTGACCTCCTACGCACGAGCCGAGCGAGCGAAGCGAGCGGTGCCGCGGTAGCGGCCAGCGAGTGCCAGAAACGACTTGCATTAATAGAAAAAAGAAATTGTTTTTAGTAGGTTAACCGGAACTCAACTATTTAGATTAGGATAATTATTGATTTTGCGTAAAAACTGTTATTCCAACTGAAATATTTGACTAAATAAAACATGTTAAAAGTACTAGTTGGTAAACAAGTTATAGTTTAAACGTTCATTTCCCAAACACAGGTTTGCGTTACAATTTTTGTGAATAGATTTTTTGCTGAGTAATAATTTGGCAAATGAAATTATGCGAAAAATTTTTTGGGTAGTGAAAATTTGTCAAATTCCATTCGGTCAAACAAGGGAGACCCGTGTGGTTTCTAGTTTAGGTTTTTATCTATTATAATCTTATACTAATATATAAAGCTGAAGAGTTTGTTTGTTTGTTGGTTTGGTTGAATGCGCTAATCTCAGGAACTACTAGTCCGATTTGATAAATTCTTTCAGTATTAGATAGCCCATTTATCGAGGAAGGTTATAGGCTATAATATAATATTATGCTATGAGCGACGGGAGCAGAACAGTAGCCTTAATTATCGAGGGTGTAACCGCGGGCATCCTCTAGTTCCTAGATATTTGTGGGTTTCTGTTTGCTTGAGATTCGGACATTCGCAAGATGTGCACAAATCATTATCTTTTGTACATTCGTGGGCGTGGACTTCAATATTAAAATCAATAGATGGTTTCTTGGCATCAGAGATTCTAAAACAATCGTATTTTGTTTTTGGGACATTGATAGTCAAGAGACTATGATCAAGCCATTTTGTAATTGTTGTTAGGCCAGTTTCAGCTGATTTCTTGACCTGCGACCACGATTTGCCCCAGAAAATTAGTGCAGTGTCGTCGGTGAAAGCTAAAATACTGCTATTATCCGTTCTAAGTTTGCACAAACTATTGACATAGGCTAGAAACAGTGTGGAGCCTAGCGTACTTCCCTGAGGAAAGCCATACGTGACATGTAGGCTTGAGCTAATTACGTTGGAAACTTTCACAACTTGACTTTAATTAGACCTCGTATATCCCTAGACCCTACGCCTTCCAATCTATGCAAGAGTAGTGGGATGGAGTCGGTGTCAAACACTTTTTTGAGATCTCGGAAGACAGCTATACATCTGTCACCTCTGTCTAGAGCCTTTGTGACTGCCTGCGAAAGATTGACCACAGCATCCTCTGAGTTACGACCCAAATGAAATCCATATTGATTTTCGGCTATTAGTTGCTTTTCCAAGAAGGTAGTTAGCCGGACGTTTACAACCTTTTCAATTATCTTGTTGATTATACTTAGTAATGAAATCGGTCGGTAGTTCTCAATTGATTCTATTAAGCCTCGCTTGTGAGACTAACCGATTTGTGACCGTAAAATTCTTAGATCACGCGACAATTAATTTCTTGAGGGACCATATTGTGGAGGTAAATGCACAACAGTGAGTGTTTATTTGTTAAGATTAATTATTTATTGTTTATGAGTAATACTGCTGATTCTCTGCTATGATTAACTCATTTAACTCCTTTAAAATTGCTGAAATAAATGGCACACACTGGTCTACAAAATGGCCTACGTAGACACTATGAGCACTTGAACACAGAACAGTTCATATTTCTTTACACAAAGATTAAGAGGTACAGCCAGTATCTACGCTTTGTTCAAACCGGGGCACATTTTGATATTGGCGCTCCCGTCGAACAGTTTTCTCAGCAGTTCGAATTTTTCTTTTTATGTCGTGGCATCATTTTGGCGCCCTCATAACCCTGCCGTCCGGGGCATGTGGCCCGGTTAGCCCTTCTGTATATCCGCCACTGGGTATAGCCGCATGATTTTTATAAATACATTATGTTATTTTATTTCTCGCCCTCGGGCTCCAAGCCGTGTGAGTTTCGAATACACCCGCGATGACATTAGGACTATGATGATTCTTTTGTCGCCCAAGTCATCGCAGTAATTTTGCAGACAGGCGTACAGATTTAAAATTGTCGACTCCTTTTACTTGCATAAACTTTGCATAACGTTTACGCATAACCTTTATTAGCATAATGCTACTTTAGCATGATAATATGTACGCATGCAATGGTTAGCATAATTATCATTCGGTCTCATCTTTTCAGCATAACAAATATTTCGAATGAATGAACCGATGCTACCATGATACTACTACCATAAAATACCAATTTGGATCTTTTAAGTAGAAAATAAATGGTAGTTTAGGTAGATATTTGACTAGTAATACTTGTAACCCCCCACCCATGCGTCCAACGTCAAAATTTCATGTACATTTTTATTCAAAAAACATCTGGTTATCTGGTCGCAAAACACACTATATTTGCAATGTCCAAGAGAAGTGGTTTCCATAGAACTCCTAAATTTAAGCCCGAAGTGAAGGTGGTAAATAGTAAAGCAAAACAAACATTTAACATGTCTTTCAAAAGGGAGAAAGTTGAAGTCTTGGCTGAACCTATCAAGTCTGCTGCAGATAAAAAGCTTTATAAGTGAGTAGAATGTTATTATTGAATGAAATGTTAGATTTCAGTATGAAACCAGTGGTTCCACCTGCCTTGTAGTCAAGTGCGCTAATTTATTTAGTACTAAATGAAGTCAATTTTTCGTTCGAAGGACGATAAGATTGGAGAATGGATTGACTGCCCTTCTGATCTCGGATCCGAGCCGTCCTGTCAACGATAACACGACTAGCTCCAGTGAGGAGGATAGCAGTGGATCTGATGAGATTACAGACCCTGAAAGTGAAAGTGGAAAGTCAGTTCAGTCAGCTGCTAGTGATCATCATGGGACCAAGCGACGAGGCGATTACGATGAGGAGAAACTGGTGAGTACATTTTTATAATTTTCAAATAATTTTAATGTGATAGACACAATAATGTAAACAGTGCAATATTTGATTTTCTATCTAATCTGGGTGTCTTTTCAATATAAGCATTTAAAAAATACTTACTACAAGAATAAAAAATACTTACTTACTACCAAAACTAAATGTTTTGTGATAGTATTTTAGTTAAATACTAAATGCAGATATTACATAAGTTGATTGGCTGGAATGTGAGATACCTGTCTGCATGAGAGTGTTGAATGCACATTATGTAACTAATTATTAAACATTTGTTTACTTGTGCCACAACTTTCTCTTGCAAGTGATAAAATACATATCTTACATAAAATTCTAATTACTATTTTCATGATTGTGAGAGGAACCAAGAGTTAAAAAATAAACAGACACAACTTTTATTTAATATTAATTCAATAATAAGCAGTTTTTTTATAAAATAAATCATTGAGTAAGTACATAGTACTTTTTAATATTTGTTTCCCGTAGCAAACTAATACAATTTAATATGGAAATTAAATTACACATTTCTTTTTATAAGTACACATTTTGCTAGGTGTGAGTATATTTAGTATGTGCCAGTAAATTTTCCTGGAAGCACACATTGCTCATTCAGTTGTGTGCATTACTTACCACAGTTATTTATTAAAAAATAGTTTGCGGCTCTATGTATGATCTATACATATATATAGGTATTCCTTTACATTCTAAGTGATAATTAATATTTCTAAATTATCCTCTTTGCTACCTCAACTATTTCAAGGCTATTTAATTAGTATATTTGACACACACAGTAAGCACAATTTTGAAATTCAATAATTATATAAAAAATAAACAAAAGTAAACGTAAAAGTTTATTTTTGCCTAACTAAAATAATGTGGTTTTAAACTTCTTTTATTATTATTTCAAAATTCTATAAATTCTATTCTCCTATAAATGTTGTGATATATCTTGTATAATACTTACTCAATCAAAGACAATATTTCTGTCTGTTGAAAATATTTCTCTATGAGAATAAATATAGTCTTATAAAATGTTCAGTAAAAATTATAAAAAAGCTTAACAATGTGCTACAAAATGTTGTAATCTTTACTAGATGTGATACGTGGGGCTTCAAAAATCTTTAAAAGTTTGTAACAGCTCATGAGTTAAATTCCTCATATTAGATTTATCACATATTCACTGATGATACTACTAGACTTGTCCAGTGGTTCCACCTGCGTAAATTATACACCTAAACCATTCTCAGGAAACACACTATCTTTTGCTAAAAACCATAGACATAATAAACAACTTTTTTGAGTTATCATGTTCTTAAACCTACATAAACAGGCAAAAAGAGGACTATAGACAAACACTTAATGTTATTATAAGTATAGATCATAGGTACTTAGTACTGCATATACTTAGTAGTCTTGAGTGTCGCCTTGCCTCTGTTGGTGCGTTACTTATCGTGAGTTTGACTCTCACAAATCACACCGTAAACTAGTCATAGTAGTTTTTTAATGTCCACTGCTATGTAACACGAAATTATCCGAGTGCAGCACCGTATGTATGTTGTCCCTAAGATTTCAGTCTGTTTTTATTATGTATGATTTCGAAATCTGTACCTGAAAAGTTTTTCTTCATCATTCTGTGTATAAATAGTGTCCCACTGCTGGTCACGCAGTAAGCGACGGTTAACAATTCAATACGCACTTAATTTCGAAAAGTCATTGGCCGGCCCAAAAGCCTGGGATCAAACCCGAGTCTCTCTGCATAGCATTATGTCTCTCCGCTAGGCTATAGCTGTTGCTGTTCTTACGTAATTGGTTCACTTGGCTGCAGATAAAATATACTTCTCAATATTATTTAATTAATTTTCTAACATACAAATTTTGTTTATGGCTTCGCATGTAGATACATACAGGAGTCTATTTTAATTTTTTTATTGCAAAATAGACTAAATTTATAAATTAAATGGTCGTTTTTATTAAAATATTGACGAAAATTGATAGGCAGACAAACCACAAAGAGGAAATTAAAATAATAAATTTTCTAAGTAAGTTTATATTGCTTTCCGTTAAATAAGGCATTTGTTCATCAGCTAATAGTGTAAAGCTCTTTCACAGTTGTTATGAGGAATATCTTTGAATATACTGACAGCAGTGCCATGGAATATCGCTAACCTAATTCTGGTTAGATTAGAATCCGGATCCCAGCTCCAAGCCGAATCTTGAATGCAACCGGGACAATGCTAGAACAAAGATTACAGTTACAAAAAGAACAGTTCAAGATTCAAGAACTTATTGTACTATTTTTACATACATACATACATAGTCTCATGCCTATATCCCCGAAGAGGTAGGCAGAGGTGTATTACTACACACACTTTTCGCCAGATATATTTTAGTCCCACGTAATAGGGGGCGAGCCTATTGCCGTACCGAGCATATTAACAGACTCCGTGCTGCTGCTACTGAGAACTTCCTAACGGAAAAACCAAAAAACACTTTGCCCGACCCGGGCATCGAACCCAAGACCTCCCAATCCCACGCGCACATTTATGCTGCCATGCCGCGAGACCAACGAGGCAGTCACGTTTATTTATTTATTTATTTATACCTTATTGTACACTTATACATAAATTTGTAGAAATTTTATGAACAAGTAGGTACCTAAGTACAAAGGGCGGCCTTATCGCTGACAGCAATCTCTACCAGGCAACCTTTGGATGGATATTATTGGTCGGAAATAAATGGTAGTTGCAAGTATACAGTTGTAAAAAATATATTAAATATATAAATTCGTGTAATAACATACATACAAATAGGTATACAATATTTAAATAAATACATAGGTACACAATTATATAATGTAGAATGAGAAAAGTTATAATGTTTCATCATATCAGCCTTTAATAGTCCACTGCTGGACTAGGCCTCTCCTTTGAAAGGAGGAATTGGCCTACTATACCACGCTGGCCAAACGGGTTGGTATAGGGTTTGTATCAAGTTTTCCTTCTCTTGCAGTGTTGTGCTCTGCATAATATGCTCCCTCTGTCGGCTCTTACGACACCCATGGGATGATATGGGGCGGTGACATTTCGTATTCTTAATCCGTCACCACACGGACAAATGTTATAATGTTTAGTGTACTATTTTTCGTTTTAAATTAGCACATTACATGGTTCAATGCGATTACACGTCGTGTAAAAAATTTGGCCCAGTGCGATTCGGACTCGCGCACGAAGGGTTCCGTACCATCATCTACAAAAGAAAATCACGTTTATCGTATGTATACTTAAATATTTTTTAAGTTTCTACCTGTTTATTAAGATCAAGTAAAAAATTGCTTAAAAATTACGTTTGTTGTATGGGAATATGGGCCCTTTAATATTACTTATTTTGAAAGGTAATATACAACTATATATTCTGTTAAAATTTTAAGGATACAAGAAAATACACGTTTAATGTATGGGACCCCCTAAATAGTATTTATTTTTATTGTTATAGCGGCAACGGAAATACATAATTTGTAAAAAATTCAGCTATCTCGCTATCATGGTTTATGAGATACAGCCTGGTGACAGACAGACAGACAGCATAGGCTTAGTAATAGGGTCCCGTTTTTACCTTTTAAATACGGAACCCTAAAATGTATAATCATATTTGAATAAATACGCCTCGCCCCCTATTACGTGGGACCTAAAAAATCATGGCGAAATGTGGGTGTAGTATTACACGTCTGCCCACCCCTTCGGGGATACAGGCGTGAGTCTATAAATATAAAATATATATTTGAATAAAGAATGCACGCAACCAATGCACGCACACAAAAATACGTAAACAACAAAAATAAGTTTAATTCCAAATCAAATATAATTATGTGAACAATAGTATTTATTCTGAACTATAGAATTTGATACGATTGTGAACCGTCTTATTTATTATGGAAAATAAACATAGGTACAGGTAAACAATAATAAATGCGGTATAATCCCAAATTGTTCTTGTGCGAACAATAACAGGTAGTGTTTATTCTGAACTTATGGCCTAGACCATATTGTGATAAGTCTTATTTATTTATTGAAAATAATAGGTAAAGTTAAGTATATTTAGGTATCCTATTCATGGTGTTATATTTTCGTAAATATTATTATGATATTGAAATAATAACACATATCGCGTCGAACGTTATACGTTTATAAAAATTAATATGGACATCGTTTCGAAAGAACTAATGCATGGTTACGTGTAAATTCTTTTTCAATAAAGGGTTTCCACCAATCAGAAACTTCACTTTTTCAGAAATAGCTTCGGTCACAGCACGTTAATAATGTCTCGCTAATAATTTTAGCACTAAATCGTTTTTACTGTAACGTACGGCATTACGAGCATTAGAGAATGTAACCTCTGATATTTGCTCTTTCCAAATTAAACAAGTTGATTATGCTTATCAGCTGCCTTCGTTCCCCGTATTTCCTAGTCACCCAGTAGATTTTATCTCAAACCCGTTCAATGGCGCCTTGACTAACCTTCAGCCTTGGTAAGGCCAATAGTCAACGGCCATGTTTCAGAGCAATAGGTCATGATTAAAAACTTATCAGCTTACAATAATGATCCATTATTTTAAGTCCGGTTTTAAAAATAACTTGACTATCTAAACAACTTCTAAAAACATCCAATAAACAATATTTTTTTTGCTTTATTCACCTTCGAACTTCGGACACTAGACTGTGGTTCATAAATAGCTATTATATTTGTGGATTTTTTTGTATGCTTGGTATATGTAAGACAGATTATCAACAGCAAAGTGTTTCAAAATACTCATCAATAAATCTGACCCATGTCGATCGTTCAATTTTGTTTGGTTTGATGGTCATCAGACCATCAAACCAAACAAAATCGAACGATCAATTCGCAAGATTAAGCACATTAATTGCCGTGTAGTACTTAATTGGCTTACCAGTAAAAACTATAACGTAAAGCCGGATCTTATCATCGTTATCAGCCTGACGTATCCCACAGCTGGTTATAGGCTTCTCCGATGGCACGGCACTTAGCTCGATTTTCGGCTTTTCGGCTTCAGTCGCTGTCTTTAACTCGACTGTTATGAAAGCCGGTGGCAGTCGTCCCGTCTATGTAAAGCTTCAAACATCCTGACGCTAGATCAAACATTAGAACTTAGAACCGTTTAGGTTGGGGACTTGACGACGGTTCTGTTGCATTGTAGCACAATCAAAATTCCTTATAATCTGGTCATACCAAAAAAACAGTCGATGAGATGCTAAGCTAAAGTGTTGCATGCAACTGCAATAATGCTTGGATGATGATGATTGCAGAAGTTGTAATAACAGGAATTGACCTTTATTCGCGACCTTGGTAATTAGTTTTGATAGCGGTGGTTGCATAACTGAATCCGTTGGTTAGGCAACAGAACGCGCCCGTTCAGCTATTGTGTTGGCCGAAACTCGTCCACAAAATATTGTTGGATGCAAATTGAGACTTTATGAGTGGTAAGCGAACGAAAGTTACGCTGACTAGACTATGGACCAATTAAGTATGTCTGAGTTTGCCAATTTTGCCATTGAGACCATAAATTCGAAAAAATATATATATTCTTAAAAATATTCGATTAAAGAAGATTATGCCAAGTGTGTTATGCCAAATAAAATTCGGAGTATCAAGATTCTGCCAAATAGAAGGAACCCATTATATTAGTATGGTATTTATTTCACATCTATTAAGTTTATAATAATTCATAATGCCATTGTGGCAATTTAGATGAATTAAAACAATATAAACGTACACATAATAACGTAACATAATAATACCGCTTATTAAAATAATTTAATTTTAATTAAAATTGTCAAGTGTACGGAAATGTGGCATAGGGTAGGGGTGTGCAAGATTGCGCAGTGTATAAGATTGCGCAGAGCGATTATCCAATCAGGAAGCAGTTGTTGGCGGCCATCTTCAGTTGACAGCGTCCTACCGACATTCTAACTGTACCGGCACAAAAATTTACGTTTTTAATACAATTTCCTTAAATTTATTTGAAAATAACTAAATTTGATACCAGTCTTACATAATTTAGGTCTTTTATAAACGTGGTTGCTGTAAATATAAACCAGGTAAGCTGTGCTTATCTGTTTATTTCTATCAAATTACTCTCGAAGTGTGTTTCGCCTGAGCCAGTACGACACTCAAGTCAATTGTGCAAGAATGCGCATAACTATCGTGTACAAGACTGCGCGCGAATTCTTGTACACTGAATCATATTTTATTTGGAATTCGTTTTTCATTAGCTATATGTAAGCTGTTAAGCTTATTAATAGCTAAAAAGAAAAGTGTAAAGCCTTTACCTAAAAAGAATTAGACTGTTAAGCCAAAGAAGCCAGCCAAGGCACCCAAGAAAAAAATATGGTCATGTCCAGGTTGCTCAGATGTGTACATTGAGCCAATTACCGAAGACTGGATTGAGTGTATTTGTTGCAAAGAATGGTGGCACGACAAATGCACAGCATACGTGGGTCGCGGGAACTTCCAATGTGATGTTTGTGAGTAGGTAATGCGCATTGACGCAATATGCGCAAACTTGCACACTGGGGCCGCGCAATCTTGTCCGCATACTTTGTGCAAGAGTGCGCATTTAGGACGCAGCAATTTTTTGAAATATTTCCGAAAATATTACCTTTATATGTTTTATAATATTTTTTCTAAATAGGCAGATAACCTAAATAAACGAATAAAGACTGAAGTTTATTCTAAACTGCTGCGTATTTTTTGTAGAAAACATAGTAGCTAAAGTGCGCAGTCCTGCACACCCCTACCCTATGCTATTAATGTTCTCTGTAACGATTGTGCAAATATTAAGTAACATTGTTACGCAGCACGCATTGTTAATACAAATACGCCATGTGGTACGAAGAATATCATTGTAGAACACCTGTTTACTAAACAAACAATAATTTCGATGTTGAGATGTGAATTGAGATATTTTAATTGCCACATTCGGAACCCACGTAACCGCTAAGAAAGAAGAGATATATTGCTATTTCTCTATGAACCGCGAACTTGTAGAATCCATATAATTATAGAGGATGGCCGTACGCAAATATTTTTTTGATTTTTTCCGTTTGTGGTTGGTGCCGTAGGGATTTCGGGCAATCCCTTCTTAGTGCACCGCCGGTGTCCAAGGAAAAGAAATGCCAAATTTCAGCTTCCTGCGCACAGCATCATCATCATCATCAGCCCTTTATACTGTCCCACTGCTGGGCACGGGCCTCTGTCTTTCAAGAACATTTTGAAGAACTCTCAGACATGCAGGTTGTCTCACGATGTTTTCCTTCACCGATTAGCAAGCGATAATGAACAATTTAATACGAACATAACTCCGAAAAGTCGTTGATTCGAACCCGGATCTTTTGAGTAGCAGTCTGTCGGTCTCACCACTAGGCTATCGCTGTATCTACTGCGCACAGGAGATACAGATAATTTACGTGTCACAGGATACATTTAAAATCCTACATCTATCAAAATCTTTGAAAATGTGCTGGCATCCCTTGCAGTATACCTACATACTTATCCCAAAGAATATGATGATGTTCCAAGTCCTCGCATCTATTACAAAGTACATCACATCCTCCGAAGCATATTTTAGTAGATCGAATCATGTCAAGAGTACTCTAACAATTTATTCTATGTCAAGTGCAAGTCGCAAATGGATAATCGCGTTTGTGATGTAAAGCGCTGTCTCATTGTATACGAGTAGCGATAAGCGATAATTTCATTGCTTCATGTAATCATTGTTTGTTCTTAGCAAAAGGAAGTTTAATTGGTCATGGCTGACTAAGCTAAAGTGAACCCATATGATTTTGAAGTTTTTGATTTATAATAAACTTTGCAATTTTATTCGACTCGTAAATCGTCGTATTACCCACAGAGTACCTTTGGGTATTACCTAGCAACAAATTTGATGTTGAAAACCTTTTGAAAAAGTCATAATAGGGGGATATCTCCTTAACGAATTATCGAGTTTTATCCACGCAGTGCCAAGCGGCGATCAAAGTAGCGATTACGATAGAATGTATTGTGTTGTTTGTAAAAAGCAGCATACTAATAGCAGGTTGATGAATAGTAATTAATTATTGAGCAGGATCCTGGTTTCAGTATGGGACTGCTTATTTTAATTCTGATTAAAATTCCTCTTAGAGTTCTCAAACACGACCTTTTGATTTGCTTTAGGTATCTACTACTAAATACTTAAATAAACGTCCCATCCACTCACGGTAGTAGAGCCTTGCTGATTTCAGCAGGAATGGGCCGGCTCGACCGGGGAAGTACACAGTCACAGAAAATCGACGTAAAGTAACAGTACCTAAACTGTTTCGTTTCGTTCGGTGAGTGAGAGTGCCGGAGCCCTATCCTCTATTCCTTCTCCCTCATCCTATCCCTTTTCCCAACCCCAATGGCCGCCCCTTGTGACTCCTGTGGTGTTGCTTGTGTCCATGGGCGGCAGTAATTGCTTACCATCAGGTGATCCGTCTGCTCGTTTGCCGCCTATTACTATAAAAAAAACCGTGTACTACGACCCAGTAACTGCATCGCCATCGCTTATCACCAGTTATCACTTGGAAGTCTGCTTATCGCTCGTAATGATACCGATGCCTTACGCGGTTAATAATTTCATGACGTGCGCACATACTTACAATAGAACACGGAATTACAACAGTATTACAGTGACGATTACTTAGTGTAGCAGAGGATGTCATTACATACGATTAGTGGATACAAACGACATGTGCACGCTGATGTAGAGCAAGTATGTGACGAAGTGTGGTGGCTGCATGTGTGCACGTACAAGCTTATGTAACACGCGGTGCATACCAAGTGTAATTGTTAGGGTTCCGTACCTAAAAGGTAAAAACGGGACCCTATTACTAAGACTCCACTGTCTGTCTGTCTGTCACCAGGCTGTATCTTATAAACCGTGATGTGAAACGTGAAAGCTGAAATTTTCACAAATTATGTATTTCCGTTGCCGCTATAACAACAAATACTAAAAATTAAAATACTAACGGTAACAGGTAGACGCTTAAAATTTTCACAGAATATATAGTTGTATATTACCTTGCCAAATAAATTATTAAATAAAAATAAAGTAAATCATAAAGGAGGGCTCTCATACAACAAACGCAATTTTGAAGCAATTTTTTACTCAAATTAATAAACAGGTAAAAACTTAAAAAATATTTAAGTATACATACAACAAACGTGATTCTTTTTTTAAAGATGATGGTACGGAACCCGTCGTGCGTGAGTACGACTCCTACTTGGCCAATGTTTTTTATTTTTAAATATAATTCTAATGTTGAAGGTAACCTTGCAAATGTAGGAAATACTGATACTAAGACAACGAAATTCAAATAACATTTCGTCAATTTCCAGCGAGTTGCTAACGAAGTGGAGTTTCGTTCCATCTATACGATGAGCTTTTACAGTAGGGTTTGTAACATTGTTTGACATTATTTCATAGAAGAAATCAAAGAACGTGTACTCGTGGACTCGATGCCATTGAATTATTTTTTTGTTCTACGTTTTTATAGTGGCAATAGAAATACATATCATCATTCTAGCGTTTCGTTACGCCGATTGCGATACCTTTTGAACTCAACAGTCCGCGAAATGTGATCAAAATAATATCTATTTAACGTCTTACGTGTTTAGATTAAAACTTGAATTCCCATGCCGGCAATAGACCTTGCCTAAATGGCTACATTAATTTCTATGCAAGCAAGCAATCCGTTTGGTCTGTCATTCCGATCATGGTTGTTCGTTATCTCAGTTGCATCTAATTTAGAAATTGCTATCGCCTTTGAGCCCACTTTCTAGTCTGATCAGATTTCGTAGAATATTAGCTTTTCTACAGAGTGACTACCACTTAATTTTTCGCAACCCAGAGTACCTAATAGCGATATCCCATGTCTTAGAGCGTTAAGAATATTCAAGAGCACTGACTTCCTATAACGACTGTCAATGATCTTCATGACATCCAAATCCGGCGGCTTAACGTGCTCTCCGAGGCACGGTGCTAGCGATAATTAACAGTTAAAAAAATTTAACCAGAAATTCTTTGCATGTCAGTTTGGTATCGCCACTAGGTTAGCGCTGTCTCATTTCGGTCTAATAATATATTTGATTATATTATATTTTTTGCATTGTCACGTATAAGTCATTAACTCGTCTTGCTTAATCTCTTTAGACAATGAAAACGAAGGCCACGGCCAAGGTCGTCGGTTGTATTAACTATCGTGCATCTAATTACAAGCTGGCTTTTCTTATGACGCGTGACGTAGTGTATTGATAGTATCGATGTATTCGTCAAAACTTTGGATGTATATCATCATGTTTGTAAAAAATTCGGATGTATGTCATCATCATTGTCACAGTGGTATCCCGGTTCCAACCATGAATATCGCCTAGGAGTCCAGGGTCAGCTTTCTAGTCTAACCAGATTGACATAATTATTATTAGCTTTAGTGGTCACCCCTCGAACACGTGTTAGAGTAAACCCAATGAAATGACTCTGTATACTACATAACTCGACTCGTAAGATTTCAACGTAAACAATGACCGTCTACGGTATTGTTCATGATTGTAGAAAACGCCTTTTATGTAATGAACCGCAAATGACGTGATTTCTTTAGACAACATAACATATTGACTTTTATGGTATGAAGAAAATCCTACGTGTGAAGAAGAAATCAAACGCATGCTTTAGTCTGCTTCCCTCGTCTTGTAGTCATCGAACTACTTATTACGCTATCATGTGCCATCATGTAGTGCCGGAGGCTCCATTCATTACTCCTTCTCCCTCATTCCACTCCTCCTTTTCCTTTTCCAATCGTAAGAGCTGGAAATGAAATTGTGACTCCTGTGGTGTTGCGGTTGGTATGGGCGGCGGTAATCGCACAATCAGGCCGTCTGCTTGTTTGCCGAAAATGACAAAAAAAATGAATAATCAACTAAGTTGTTTCGAGTCTGAATGTTCTTCTTATGTGGTGTTTGATTGTCACTTTATTCCTTCGCGACACAGGATTAAAAACCGGTGCGAGAGTTGTCTTTAAAAAAATATATGAATAGCGAAAAGCTTTCCTCGTTATCATCATAGAAAAAGCAGCAACACTAGAATAATTTGCATATAATTATTTCTAATTTCAACAGCAAAAACAAACATAATAAAGTGCAGGTGAAACCTCCGGTAACGGCTAGTTCATTACTTACAACGAACATAATAAATGATTGATTGAAAATCAGTGACATTCAGACCGTGACGGGATGCCACAAAGCAGTTGGGGTTTACAATGGCCGACACCAAATGCTGTAACCTTGCACTGTCCTCACGTATTTTGTTCATTGGCTTATCATTTATGTTGACCTACTAATAGGTTATGAAGTGGAGCAAGAGGTAGGTGGATTTTTAGGGCAGCTATATCTTAAAACTAGAGGATGCCCGCGGTTACACCCGCGTTATTTAAGGGTACTGTTCAGCTCCTGTCGCTCATAGCGCGATGTTATATAGCCTATAGCCTTCCTCGATAAATGGGCTATCTAACACTGAAACAATTTTTAAATCGGACCAGTAGTTCCTGACATTAGCGCGTTCAACCAAACAAACAAACTCTTCAGCTTTATATATTAGTATAAGATTTCTTCAAGCTCAGTTACTTTTCTATCTGTGGAGTTTTGCGTCCTTAGTCTTCGTGTTGTTCGCTTTATGACGTAGATATTTAAAGCCCTTGGATTTTTTTTCCCGATCGCGATGGTAGCGTATCGCGGTAACTAAGTTCATATAATTATGTAATTTTCACGATCCAATTTGGTGATTAACTAAAATTTCTTTTCTCATAGGTGCATAGGGTTCCCACCAAGAACTTAGGGTCCCAAGCCAACCTCACCTGCAAGTGGTGCACCTGCCGATCAACGGACGAGGCTCTGGCAAACAAAATATCCCGATAAGCGGCAATAGGCTCGCCACCTATTACGTGGGATCAAAACACTGGCGAAAAGTGGGCGTTTATTATGCCTCTGCCTACCCCTTCGGGGAAACAGGCGTGAGTCTATGTATGTATGTATGTATGTTCTTTTCTCAAATATTGTACGCAGTGACGCACTAAATAAATCTTCATTGAAAATAATTATGTCTTTTAAGAATTATAATAATAATATAATAATAATAATATAATAATAATATTCTACAACATTCACACAACACCATCTAGTCCCAAACTAAGCAGAAGCTTGTACTATGGGTACTAGATAATGGATAAACATACATATACACTTTTTTTTTGTAAATACATACATATTATACATAGAAACACCCAGACCAAGACAAACATCCATGTTCATGCACACAAATGTTTGACTTGAGCGGGAATCGAACCCGCGACCTTCGGCGTAGCAGTCACTCACACTCCCGCTGCGCCAACCGGTCGTCAATCTATCATATCATCAAAAATCTTAGTTTGATCGTCGATTGGCCACCAAACTCATATCAGCTGTTCGTTTACATAACTTGCAAAAATAAACCGGGCCTGCTGACAAGCTGTTATCCCTGCTAATTGACATGTTAAGTCACTAGTACTACCGAGGCTTTACTTCAAAATAGCCAGAATTTCTTGACTCTACATAAAATATGTCCCGGTCTGGACCTTGTAATGGTCTGAAAGTTAATGCCACGGCGCCGACAAGGCGGTCACTATTAGGAATAACAGCATAAGCAGTCAATTACTACGTTGCGTAAGTAGATGTCAATACAGTTCCTCGCACGACCAATCTGTTTCACAGTCTATTTGTTTAATGGGCCGATACCGTTATTTAATACTTGTTCACCATTACGTGCATACTTGTCGCGGGTGTCAGGTTGGTATGCGAAAGGCTGTTGTTGTCTTTCGAACCGTTTATTTTGGTGGAAATTGCTTGAAAAATTTACCTCAGAAGAACTGACGAACGGGCTCGAATAAATATAAAAAAAAAAACCTTTTCTTTTACCCAGTACCTACCTTGTAATGAAAAGCACTTGGTCTGTATTTGGTATTTTCTGTTGAGTACATAGAAAAAGGATGCCTTTAAGACAGATCTTCACTTCGTGAAACCCACTTACCTAAGTAGTCAACATTTTGAAAGATCCACTGTATTTTGTATGTGTAGGATGAATATCCCTAGTCTTATGGTTCACAACACTACGCCTTCTTAAAAATGCTACACCATAAATGACGATTATACATTCTCTGATTAAATAATCGAAATAATAATAATTAATTTACTACCTATGTAATACATTTTCATTAATTTGTTTTGTTTTTCCTGAATCACCTGTCGATATTTGATTTACTCAATTATTCATAAAATCTATAATAAAGATAACGGTAACGGCAATAGGCTCGCACCCTATTACGTGGGACCTAAAAATTAATGGCGAAATGTGTGTGTAATATTACGCCTCTGCCTGTCTCTTCGGGGATACAGGCGTGACTCTATAAATAAAAATTAAAAATTTAGATAGCGAAAGTATGAATTATTGAGTACAAACCTCGCTACAAGTACTTAAATGAATTCATCTTCTTCATCGAATGCATCAATCAATTCATTATAATTAATGGTTGTAATGTACTCTCATCCGTAACGCATACGCGATAGAAAGCAATTGACAGTGAATGATTAATCTCATATAAGTGATAGTTGTTTGATATAAGAACATTGCCATGAGTATTTGTGAACAGTTTTGAGACTCACACACGCAACTTTTGACATTAGCGATAGCAATTTTGTTACCTTTGAAGGGGTGCATCATCATTGTGTTAGCGTTATCCCGGTTGCATCCAAGACTCTCAACTTAAAGACCGAGGTTCGCTTACTGGTCTTACGAGATGTGTCAAAATATTAGCTTTGAATGTTGTTCCATGTTGCGTCCAAAACTTTTATCTTCTTTCACAAACGATAGTCGTAACCAAGTCGCTTCTCTCGAAGTTTTCTGGGTGTGGATATCATTGATATCGAACGCATTGTCGGTGAAATAAGACTCAGTAACTTTTACAAACAATTTTACGTCCAGCTCCAGAACAGAGCTTGCAATTTTTACAGGTAGAACGTTGAAAGCGTTCATGCAATGCTTTTAAAAACAACAGCTGTGAATTAGTGTGACTGTGTCACTTAATAGTTTAAGATCAAAGCCAAGTAGGTATTGTGGCTATGTTCCTCACATAGGACAACACTTTATTTGGTCTACAAATCCAGATTCTTATTTCGAGTCTGGATGTCCGTTCTTACATTTGCGTGACGGGATGAATTACACAGTCAAAGAAAAAAAATCTCATTTTATGAGATGTTGTCAACCCAGATTTAAGATCTGAACTAACCACGGTATCCAAGTCCTTATTCTGATAGGGTTAATAGATATCTTAAAGTAATAAATAGACATACAACTAACACGTGTGCTTTCGACAGGGCATCAACAAAAGACGAATATTAAAATTTTTGAAGAACGCGTGCGAGAACCTATCTAAAAAGCGATGCAAGATATTTATAAACGAGCTTACAGTTGACACGGTACGATATTAATATTTGTGATTTAAGTTGGTATAGGCCTATTTGAACGCACACTAGTTAGATCTCTATAAAATTCGATATCGAACAACGACAACCCAACCTACTAGACACCTAATGTTTTCATTTCTACAAACAAACAATTCTGTCAAAGCGGTGAGGTATGCGGGACGAAGGGGGCTACAAAAATGCATTCTAATTGGCCGGTTAAAATTTGCGGAACGTCATAATTTATAACTAGTGTTGGGATTGGTCTTATGTAAGAGGTATAAGTCTAACGTGTTGTCAGAAAGTTTTCGCCTTACGTCTGCCGTCTAATAGGCTGAGTTGTCGTTGATATCGAAGGACAAAAACCGAAAGTTCTATAAGCGCAGTGTAGTAGTCGTTACTTTGCTAGTGTGAGACACTCACAACTTTAGAAAGGACTCGTGGCAAAGGCACCTTGTAAAGAGGAGGCTCTTTATACGATTCAGAAGAGGTCATAAACTTTTGGCCCAAGTCCCAAACAGTGCAATGGTTATTTTTTAGGATTCCTGATAAACGCAGAATGGGCACACCGTTTCCACACGTTACGGACCCATTGCGGGGTCACGTAGTATTAATACGAAATCGATTAATAAATTTAAAAAATAAAAATATCATTTAAATGTAACTTTACTTTTTGTCCATCGGTATTTAGCTAGATATGTATGTAATGCGTAGTGGATGCTGTAAATGAAGGCATAGATAGAGGTACTTAGGGATATTTTGTAGGCACTAGGTAAGATAAACTAGGGTTTGCCTATAGTTGAATAGAATAGAAACACATTTATTTACGGGTCATATTATAGTTTAATGCAACATTCATTATAATAGATATTTAAAAATAACAATACATTTTTCATTGAGTTATAAATGCAAAAATAAAATAAGCTTAAAGAAAATCTACAGGTGACTCAGTGACAATGCCATTATTTTTAATAATATATTTAAGAGTAAATAGATTGAGTTCTGTCTAACAGACCAAAAAAAACAGTATGATATAGTTTTAAACTTGACCTGGCCACGACCTGTTACGTGAATTACTAATATACCTACGATTCGACGTAAAATGAATATATAAAGTATATTATCTTACATGTAGACAAAATCTTGATTTAAAAAGAAGTTAAATTCCAATCCTCCTTTCTTTAAAAAAAAGAGGACTCCCGCTATAGAGACAATTTTTACTTCGCGGAGGACATTACCAAAATCAGCGGACCCAGAAACACCCGGACTTGAAAACGCGATTTGTGAATCACTCAAAGTATTGTTACGAATTGAAAATAACGCCATCTATCAGTGAATGGGAGAACTACATGAGATTGAATGTATCGGTGGTTTGAAGGTAATTCAGCTATTCTCTAATAGATGGCGTAGGTGTAAATAGAACATTTACGCAATTCTAGAAACACCTTACACGTTTCCAGAAATATCGTGAGTCGTCTCGAAAAGCCTAGTGATGTTATCCGGCCAGTATAAATAGAGCGAGAGCGCGCGAGACAAGACAGTAACAATTGAATACGGAAAGCGATCAACATCAAGCGAAGGAAGTAATTCGGAAGTGTTTAGTGGTGTTTTATTAGTGTTGTTCTAGTGGTGTGAATAGTGTGTTTTACTAGTGAAGTGAAAATTAAGTGTGTGTATCTAGCGTTATACTTAGTGTTTGTGTTAGTGAATAAAGTTCAGTTTAAGTGGCATAGTGTATATAATTTATCACGAACCCCAGCTCGTAACAAATTGGTGTCAGAAGAAAGGGATAAATTATGCCGGTTATGCCGAAGGAAGAAACTGAAGGTGTGCGTACCAGGAACCAGCGCCAGCAAGACCTGGACCAGAGACGCTTCGGAGACGTTCCTTCTCCATCGCCTGGTGGACCAGGCGACTCCGCGGCTGCAGTGGAGCCTGCAAGCGCTACACACTCCGTGACGGTGCCCGACATCGCGGCTCTGATGGCGTTCATGCAGGAGCAGGCCCGCCGTCAGGAGGAGCAGGCCCGCCGTCAGGAGGAGCAAGCTCGCCGTCACGAGGAGCACGCGCGCCGCCTGGAGGAACAGCTACAGCGCGACAAGGAGGAGCAAGTTCGCCGTCAACAGGAGCAGGCTCGCCGTCAAGAGGAGCACGCGCGCCGCCTGGAGGAACAGCTTCAGCGCGACAAGGAGGAGCAGGCTCGCCGTCAAGAGGAGCACGCGCGCCGCCTGGAGGAACAGCTACAGCGCGACAAGGAAGAGCAGGCTCGCCGTCAAGAGGAGCACGCGCGCCGCCTAGAAGAACAGCTCCAGCGCGACAAGGAGGAGCACGCGCGCCGCTTAGAGGAGCAGGTGGTGCTCATGAAGGACCTCAGCGCCGCAGTGGGGAAGGACTTGAAGGCGGTCAAGGAGGAACTCCAGCAGCACGAGGCCCGTATCAGCGACATTGAGAAGCGCGTACATGACCACCACGAGACCTGTGTTGCTGAAGTGGAGAAGAAATTGCGTGGGCTGGAAGTGACATCAGCGGCTGTAGCGCCCTCGCCCCGTGGGTTTAAGGTTCCACCATTTGATGGCTCGTCATCATGGTCTGCATACAAGATCCAGTTTGAGGCTGTGATGCGATCGAATGGGTGGACCAAAGAACAGGCCTTAACCGCCCTAACCTTGGGCCTTCGTGATAGGGCCTTGACAGTGTTGGAGGCACTCGGGCAAGACGTCACCTACGAAAAGCTCCTGGAGGCGCTGGAGGCAAGATACGGTGACGCGCACCTTGAACATGTGTATCGTGCTCAGCTGAAGGACAGGACACAGCGCACCGGAGAAACTCTGCAGCAGTGGGCTCTGGAGGTGGAAAAGCTGGTCAGGAAGGCATACCAGTCGTCGCCTGCGCTTATTGATGGGAACCTCGTACAGGCGTTTACGGATGGGATCCGGGACCTGGAGGTAAGAGCAGCAGTGAGGCTTGGGCACTTCAAGGACCTCAAGGACGCCCTAGCCCACGCTCTGGAGGTGGAAGCAGTGCGACGCGACGACCGAGGTCACCGCATCAGGGAAGTTGTGTCGTCACCTCGGTGCTACAACTGCGGAGAAAGAGGCCATATCCGCTTGAGCTGCCCAAAGCGTAGGCAGCCTGGTGACACCCTGTCTCCACCAACGGGGTCGCCTGATGTGCCTTCCAGGCAGCGAGAGCAGGGAAACGAGTAGAAGCCAGGACTGCGGGGCGGGTGCTGGCTGGTAATGGAAGAGCCCCAAGTATCTCGATCTCGCAATCATGTGACGGGAACAGCCTGATCATCGAAGGCGAAATTAACAGAACACCATGCAAGCTGACATTAGACACGGGTGCTTCTCGGACAGTCGTCGGTTTCCATCTGGCAAGACGGGTTCTTCGGGGCTGCTTCAGGAACAATGAATGTGTGAATCTGAGAACAGCTACCGGTCAGCACATAACCGTCCGAGGTGAAATGGAGGTGGATCTGAAGCTAGGCAACAAAGTTTACCGTCACAAAGTCATCGTGGCCGATATAGTGGACGACTGCATCCTGGGCCTAGACTTCATGCGGGAGTATCGCTGCGAGATCGATGTTAACCAGGGAGTGTTGAAATGTGGCTCGGAAGAAGTCTTCATGGAAGGTGCAACTTCAGGAAAAGTGTACTGCCTGAAGAATGTCACGCTTCAACCGCGGTCGGAAACGGTTGTACCGGTTTGTTTACCCGGGAGTTCTGGTCGAGGGAACCGCTGCGTACTTATCGAAGGCCTAGAGAAAGAGGCATCGTGGAAGATTGCACGAACCTTGGTAAGGGGTACCAAAGTTTCATCAGTACGCGCACTAAATGCAAGTGACAAGGAAGTGTTGCTCAAGAAAGGGACGGAATTGGGCACCTATGAAGGAGCGGCTTGGATGCGTAGGTGTCAGGAGCAACCTACCAGCGCCAAGGTTCAGGCTGCACGATTCGACGTGTCTTCACTTTTGGAGGACTGCCAAAGTACCCTGTCAGAAGAAGAGAAGCTCAAGGCTGAGAAGATGTTGAACCGGTTCGCCGATATTTTCTCGACCAGTGATGCCGACATAGGTAAGACAGCACTAGTCCAGCACAAAATAAACACGGGAAGTGAAGCACCGATTCGCCAGCGACCAAGACGTGTGCCAGTGGCACGGGAACGTGAAGTAGAAGCTATGATCGACGGTATGGTGAAAGAAGGCGTAATCGAGCCTTCGTCCAGCCCGTGGTGCTCTCCGGTGGTGTTAGTTAAGAAGAAGGATGGCAGCATGCGCTTCTGTGTAGACTACCGCCGATTGAATGACATCACGAAGAAGGACAGCTACCCGCTGCCAAGGATCGATGACACACTGGATACGCTGACGGGGATGAAGTGGTTTTCTACCTTAGACCTAAAAAGTGGCTACTGGCAGGTGGAAATAGATCCTCGAGACAAGGAGAAGACGGCATTCTCCACAGGGAAAGGATTATGGCAATTTAACGTCATGCCCTTTGGATTGTGCAACGCTCCGGCTACTTTTGAGAGACTGATGGAGCGAGTGCTTATGGGACTGATTGGAGACGCCTGCCTGGTCTACTTGGATGACATCATCATCGTGGGGCGCACCTTCCAGGATCACCTTCGAAACTTGGAGCAAGTGCTGTCAAAGATACGAGGAGCTAATTTGAAGCTGAGTCCGAAGAAATGCGCGTTATTCAGGCGGCAAGTGAACTTTCTAGGACATGTGGTCTCGGAGAACGGTATTCAAACTGACCCGGATAAGATCATTGCCGTGAAGGAATGGCCAGTTCCAGAGAACAAAACGCAGGTCAGAGCATTCCTCGGATTATGCTCCTACTATCGACGGTTTGTGAAGAACTTTGCTGACATTGCTCGACCTCTTCATAAGCTCACCGAAGACAGAGTGCAGTTCTGTTGGAATGAGAGCTGTGACGTTGCATTCCAGAAGCTTAAGGAACATCTGTGTACTGCACCTATTCTAGGCTACCCTGACAATGAGCATGAATTCATAGTTGACACAGATGCCAGTAACACCGGAATTGGCGGCGTGCTGTCACAGAAGAAGGGTGATCAAGAAGTTGTTATAGCATACTTCAGCAAGGCCTTATCCAAACCCGAAAGAAACTACTGCGTCACCAGGCGGGAACTCTTGGCTGTAGTAAAGACATTGCAGCATTTCAACAAATACTTGTTGGGCCGTAAATTCCACCTGCGAACCGACCATGCAGCGCTGAAATGGCTACTTCAATTTAAGGACCCAGAAGGACAAGTAGCTAGATGGATTGAACTACTGCAAGAGTTTGATTTTGTAATACAACATCGCAGCGGCAAGTCCCATGGTAACGCAGATGCCCTATCGCGTAGGCCGTGTCCCGACCAGTGCAAGCACTGTAGCCGGCAGGAAGCAAAGCAGGCAGCATTAGTGAGGATGTTGAAGACAGATCTGAGCGACGAATGGAAAGAAGCTTTGCAGAGTGCTCAACAAGACGACAAGGACATACAGCCGATTCTCGAATGGAAGAAATCAGACGCTCCTAGGCCCAAATGGAGTGATATCGCAGCAATGAGCCCTATCACCAAGAGTTATTGGGCACAGTGGGAAAGCTTGGTCGTCCAGGATGGAGTTCTGTGCCGCAAATGGGAAAACGCTCGCGGTAACCAGTGCCATTTGCAAATGGTAGTGCCTAAAACTAAGGTGCCGGAAGTCTTGCAGCTCTATCACAATGGTGCTTCGGGAGGTCACATGGGAGTTAAGAAGACGCTTACTAAGATCCGAGAGCGGTTTTATTGGCTCCACTGTCGGGATGACGTCGAGGATTGGTGCCGCAAATGCACAAGTTGTGCGGCTGTCAAGGGGCCACATACTCGAAGCAGAGGTGCATTAAAGGTGTACAATGTGGGGGCCCCATGGGAGCGCATAGCCTTGGATGTCGGGGCTGGGCCGTTTCCCGAGAGCCAGGATGGAAACAAATACTTCTTGGTTGTGATGGATTACTTCACGAAGTGGCCTGAAGTGTTTGCAATCCCAAATCAAGAAGCTACCACAGTGGCCGACAAGCTGGTGCATGAAGTCTTTTGTCGATTCGGGGTACCCTTGGAAATCCACAGCGATCAAGGCCGGAACTTCGAATCTGAGGTGTTCAAGGAGACTTGTCGCGTAATGGGTGCACATAAAACCAGGACCACGGCTTATCATCCACAATCAGATGGCATGGTTGAACGGTTTAACCAATCACTGGAAAGGTACCTGGCGAAGGTGGTGGAGAACAAACAAAGAGATTGGGACAAGCACATCCAACCATTTCTCCTGTCATATCGCAGTGCGGTCCACGAAACTACAGGAGTAACACCAGCTTTTGCCAATTTCGGTAGAGAACTCCGTTTACCCGCAGACCTTATCACCGGTATTCCACCAGAATCTCCACGCAATATAACGGATTACGCAACCGAGCTACGCAACAGGATGAACGACGTATACGAGCACATCAGGGAATCTGGACAACAGATGTCTGAGAAGATGAAGACTCGCTACGACCGGAAGGCAAATAACAAAGGCTTCGATGAGGGATCATTGGTGTGGCTTCATAACCCAGTACGAAGCAAAGGAAAATCGCCTAAGTTACAAGCCAGATGGGACGGGCCATATCGCATAATTACCAGGATGAACGACGTTACCTATCGAATCCAGAAGGGGTCGCGAGGTGCACCGAAGATAGTTCATGTGGACCGGTTAGCTCGTTACTATGGGTCCAACGATGTTCGAGACGAACACGTTTAAGAGGGAGGCCGTGTTACGAATTGAAAATAACGCCATCTATCAGTGAATGGGAGAACTACATGAGATTGAATGTATCGGTGGTTTGAAGGTAATTCAGCTATTCTCTAATAGATGGCGTAGGTGTAAATAGAACATTTACGCAATTCTAGAAACACCTTACACGTTTCCAGAAATATCGTGAGTCGTCTCGAAAAGCCTAGTGATGTTATCCGGCCAGTATAAATAGAGCGAGAGCGCGCGAGACAAGACAGTAACAATTGAATACGGAAAGCGATCAACATCAAGCGAAGGAAGTAATTCGGAAGTGTTTAGTGGTGTTTTATTAGTGTTGTTCTAGTGGTGTGAATAGTGTGTTTTACTAGTGAAGTGAAAATTAAGTGTGTGTATCTAGCGTTATACTTAGTGTTTGTGTTAGTGAATAAAGTTCAGTTTAAGTGGCATAGTGTATATAATTTATCACGAACCCCAGCTCGTAACAGTATGATCTCGTGTGGGCATCGAACCCACAATACTCAGCGCGGTACTGCCACGACTGTATTCGTACAGTCGGGTGATTTATTTTCCATTTAGTAGTGGTGAAAATAACCTGTTTGCCATTTGATAAGTGTAAGCCTAACTATCTGGTGTAAATTCTCTGGTGTAAGTTACACCACACAGCTTAATTAGAAAATATGGAGTAGTAGAGTGGGAATTTGGGATACCGGTACTCCCGGATACCGCTGAAACGTATGGCAATAGTATGGATTATGTAAAATCATCGAGGTTTGATGGAAGGTTATTCTACAATCATATTCAGTCCATTTGGCTGAAATCAGCAAGGTCAACACTAGAGAAAACTTTGTAAACAAAGAAGTTTGATTTCTCTCGATCATTTGAATTTTGTCACCTTGACCGTTCGTCAAGGTAATGTTATGATGAGCATGCTAGGACACGGAGTTTGCGACTTTTGTACTAAGTATTACTTCGTACGTAGGTACATTAATGTTATTATGGGAGCCGTTCGGTAATTTTAGTTTCAGGTAAGTACTCCAACTCGTCTTATTGTTTCACGTAACGGTGTGATTCTATGGCCGACTGAAAATAATTTTTCTGCTATAATGGGATTGATGGCGTAAAAATGTAGTATCTTAGGAACTGGTACAAGACAAAGATCCAGTGTTAACCTATGTTTTTACTGGTCGTCCAAACAAAACAGTTATTTTCGTCTCAGGGAGGAGGAGGGGACGACTGCGGCTTATTTTCGTTTTGCAGAGGGTCTTGACCCTGTTGAGCGTAGGTCATGATTTTTGTGAGATGCTTAGGCCTTTTACTCCTGTCTGGCATACGCCCCTGCCCAAAGCTCTATGTATAGGATACTTGTATATGTATACACCGCTATTTTTTAATTAGTACAAAAACTTTAAGGACAGATTAGCGAAGATATTACTATCATATATGTGACGTAAGAATTTCATAATATCAATAAAGAGCAAAGTTATTATCATTTGTTTATTGTAGAAAATCTCACTTAAATCATAGTCATATTTTACAATCCATTCACTAATTCATTTATAATATTCCATCCTGCTCATTCGCATTCTCTCTGTCGCACTTATGATGTAGGTAGCCATAAAAAATAAAATGAAGAAAAATAATAAATGTAGGTAGTTATTTTTTAATTTTGTTAATTCTACCCTCTCCTTCATACTTCATTCGGGCTTAGGACCAGCAAAATTTATCGTTTAACAAGTAATTAAATACGGAGGTATGTAATTAGAAAGCAAACAAATATCAAAATAAAAGAACGTGTTCTGGACTAAAAGAAAAGTGTAATTTTGGCGTATTTATGAAGTTAGAATCATCTGCTATTTACAAATATTATTTTATCATCATCATGTCAGCCTAGAGACGTCCACTGCTGGACATAGGTCTTCTTCAAGGTGTGTGGAGAATACAGACCGATTTTGAGCCGCCCGCATTAAATTATTATTTACTTAAGTACGTATTATTTACTAAACTTACAAGTATTTCCATTGTCCTTCGAAATGTCCACCACCGTTGTCAAAAGCATCCAATATGTACTGTTTTAATTGTTTGACACTGACCGGCTCACTTTTGTACACTCACAATAAGATGTCCATGGGTACACAGCTGCACTCGCGATTTTTCCACTCAAAAAGTACGCACGAAGCATAGCTACATACTCCCGTGATATGAACTGATTTGTCGCATCGTTGGGGCGTGGCGCAGGCGCAGAGGGGCGGGGGGGAGAGGAATTTATCAATGGTTCATTTTACTATGATACTCGTAGTACTCGGGTCGGTCATAGTATTAGTATTGCATTTACCAATTATCACGTATTTTTGTAGACAGTTTTGAGACAGTTTTGGGACTTAGTGTTTTTATTTTTTAACTACATAAATATGATCAGTTAAAGATACTTACTGCTGTGTTAAATTTTTTGTACTAATTAAAAAATAGCGGTGTATATTTATATATAATATAATTATCTATTATACTTGTATGTGTATATATTATATGTATTATATTTTATATGTATATATTTATAATAATATGTTACTGTTAGTATACCTATTATTACATATTTAGTGTGATACCTATTAATTATGTTGTTTTAAATTAATATTATTTGTTAAATTACTCCCTCTTTAAGCACCTACATACTTCAATCATCTCTGCATCACTATTCGTCGACGATTCGTCGATGAAAGAGGACTCACTAAACTTTTACAAACAATTTTAAGCCTCCAGAACAGAGCTTGCAATTTTTACAGGTAGAGCGTTGAAAGCGTTCATATGCAATGCTTTCAAAAACAGCTATGAGTTTAAGATCAAAGCCAAGTATTGTGGGCATGTTCCTCACATAGGACAACACTTTATTTGTCCAATCCAGATTCTTATTTTGAGTCTGGGTGTCCGTTGCCTTACATTTGCGCGACGAGATGAATTACACAGTCGTCTTTCGAAAAAATAAACAAAATCTAAGTTTATGAGATGTTGTCAACCCAGAGATAAAAGCTGAACTTACCACGGTATCCAAGTACTTATTCTGATAGGGTTAATAGATACCTAAAGTAATAAATAGACATACAACTAACACGTGTGCTTTCGACAGGGCTTCAACAAAAGACGAATATTAAAATTTTTGAAGAACGCGTGCGAGAACCTATCTAAAAAGCGATGCAAGATATTTATAAACGAGCTTACAGTTGACACGGTACGATATTAATATTTGTGATTTAAGTTGGTATAGGTTGCTATAATGGGATTGATGGCGTAAAATATAGTATCTTAGGAACTGGTACAAGAAAAAGATCCAGTGTTAACCTATGTTTTTACTGGTCCTGTTTCATTTTCGTCCCAGATAGGAGGAGGGGAGGACTGGGGCTGGACTGTTGAGGGTAGGCCATGTTTTTTGAGAGATGCTTAGGCCTTTTACTCCTGTCTGGCATACGCCCCTGCCCAAAGCTCTATGTATAAGAAGCGATGTCGATAGTTGCTCAAAATATTGAAAATATTTTCGTTACGTATGCAAATACAGCACGTGTCACTTTCATGAAATCACTTTCTCTTACCGCTTCACAGATATTTTACGGATGTTACAAAGTACGACTTTGCATAGGTGAACGTTTAAGAGACAATGTTCAGTGCATCTGTATCGTAAATGAAACTCGTAAACCGGTTTGCGTACGCGTTCTGCAATAATGTCCGTTTCAATGAGGCTGAACTTTGTTGAAATGATGACATGTGTGGTTGACGTTGCGAGAGGTCTTGTCAGATAGCTGTTTCAAAAATATGGTAGACTTGCATTAATCGTTTTTCTATTGATCCTTTGGCTATTACCGTCTGCCAGTTTTAGACTTCCACATTGCGCTAGGAGGTATGCTCGAACTTATGACAATTATAAGTAACCATGGTTGGTTAGCTAAACCTGAATGGCAGACATTGATGTTGATAATTTTAGTTCAGACGAAGCTATACATTATAGAAAATATCTTCTGTATACATATGTATATAAAATTCGTTACTGACTGTCTGGCAGACAACGCACAGTTAAAGCTATTGGGCGCAAGAAGTTGAAATTTAGCACGTATCTTCCGTGTTGGATCTTCCTTGGATTGCATGAAACTCTCACAGGATCGGGAAGAAAAAGTTTTTCTTTAATGTTTTGGCATAGGTGCTGGCTTCGTCAAGTGGTATTAACCAGTCAAAAGTACTATTGACTAGCAAAATCAGTCAAAAGTACTTTTGACTGAACAGGTTGGTCAAAAGTGGTTTTGACTGAAAATTATTGGTTATTAGTCAGTACTTTTGACTGCAGCGGTTAAAAGTACTTTTGACTGACGCTCTTCGTCAAAAGTAGTTTTATTTAACTGCAATAAAGCATCAGAGTTTTGACTGCAACATATATGTATCTCAATTGTAAGATATGATAAAAAAAATGTATAGCGTTCGCTATTCAAGACATTTGAATCTTTTAGCCGTTCACCAGTCAATATAAAAAGAAAGTTGTTTATTCAACCCTTTAACAAGATAAATGATTGTGTGAGAGAGCATCAACACATGCGTGCACGATTAATGAACCGTGTGAGACGTCCATTAATTTTAGATAAATATCAAATGTCAGTACGAACGGTTCGAAATAAACTCTCGTGCTTATTAGTTTAGGTAGAACGAACTAACTACAAGAGATTATGGATTTACGTTAATGTTAATATATCATAATCATAATGAGCTGCGATTGCTCAATAAACTAGTAGACTGTCACACAGAGTAGGTATCTCGGGTTTGAACCTATGGTCAGTACTTCCGAATATTCTAGCACTGATCAAATTACAGAAGCCATTCATATCAGTATACCTTTGGGATGCGGCGGGCAGATGGCACCGCTCTGTAGAAAAGCTTATTCTGTCAAAAGTTGTTTGAAAATGTCGTCGTCACAGTGGCAGTAATCGTGCTGTCTAATCGAGGAAACCAAACTCACTTTCCAACCCGAGAATATGACGTTGTACCTTTTTATGTATTTTTATGTCCGTGTGGTGACGGATTAATTATACGAATTGTCACCACCCCATATCATCCCATGGGTGTCGTAAGAGCCGACAGAGGGAGCATATTATGCAGAGAATAGCACTGTTAGAGAAGGAAAACTTGGTACAAACCCTATACCAACCCGCTTGGCCAGCGTGGTATAGTAGGCCAATTCCTCCTTTCAAAGGAGAGGCCTAGTCCAGCAGTGGACTTTTAAAGGCTGATGATGAGACCTTTTTATGGCCATTTAACTAATCCAGCCATTCTCAGTGTTCTCCGCGGAGCTCCAGTTCTCCACGAAGCATCGCTAGGGGCTCCACGAAGATGTAGATCAGTAAAATAAATGGTTTTAAAATGCACATAGGATTCTGCTTTGTTTTATTTTAGGTCTTCGCCAAATATTTGGTTACCCAAAAGGGTTCTATCCCTGAAAAGTTTGAGAACCACTGATTACTAATCAATGAGACCCGTTAATTGTTTATTTACGCATAAACAATTTATGCGTACTGCAGATATAATATACTCAGTAAAGAAACTCTTGTGCCCGCACATAACTTTTCCCGTTTAATGTGGCTGGCTACACCTAGTTTTCTCTAGAAATGAAAAGTTGATGTGTCGATTTCTAACCAAGCTGGTGCAATGCTAGGTTACGACTACCATACACGTTAATTAACCTTAAGATTTGATGAGAGTCATGGATATTATTTACAAAGTGTTTAGAGTTTGGGCTAGAAACTGGGTAGTTTGCAAAAGACAGTGGAAGCGATTAATTCATCCAGTCTTTAGCCCAGGTCAAAGGTCTAACACATATTCACTGCGTTGCACAGCGAATTACAAGATTACAATATTAATAAAATTTACTTACCAAATCTTCACTGGATGTCAGGCTTGGAGCTAAGTTAGTAAGAAACACACACAGATCTAAAATTGGCCAATATTAGCTGGTGAATTATCTAAATACTTAGCTATTAGGCTGCAAACGCGACGTCTTCAAGACACGATGGCACGTGGACGTCGACACCGGATTCACACAAATTTTGCAAATGTTCAATAGTTTACAGTTCTATCACAATTTACCGCCAGCACTAGATCAAGCGGCATTCACAAGGGTTTAGGACAAGAATTCACTTCGACACCATTACGATTCGCGAAGCACATGGGTGCTTCGCGATATTATTGCTTCAAGGGGCGATATTTCCAAAGGAGGACAAAACCGTAGGTATTAATTTACTTTTGTCAATCGCTCACAACCTCGTCGGACAACTTCATATAGCGACGGTTGCGAGGTTGTTAATCAATATAATTAATTCCAAAACGCAAAAATACAAAACTGTGTGAGCGCAAGAAAATTTTTATACCGGGAAACCGACAATGAACCAAAGTGAATGAATGACAGTTCATAGTGTGACCATAGTCAAAATTTACAATAGACTAAACAAAACTTTACTAAACCGATATAATCGATTTGACTTATATATATAATATTTCTATTTCAAACACAAAGAAATGGGACAAAACCCTTTATGAATTCTAACTCAACTGAGCAACATTTTAGATGCTAGTACGTAAGTATCGAGAGAGCCGAAGTTCCCCGTAAGAATTGAGAAAGCACAATACAAAGTCCTTCTTCATCATCATCATAAACTCGCTGTTGTCCAATGCTGGATACAGGCATCTCCGATGGCACGCCATCGAGCTCGGTTGAAGCAAAGTCAACCATAACTTGGACACGCGGCTACTCGTCAAGCTAAACACTTTGACATTTGTACCATTGTTATGGTGTAGGAAATAAGAATGAAAAACGTACAGCAACTAACCTTGACTTGTAGCCAAGTGATTAGGCTCTCTAGAGCAATGGTTTCCTAAGTTGTCTGAGCTCCGACCCATCACACATAAATTCCAATCTTGAGACGAGAGAAGGGACATAAAGGGAGGAGAAATTCGGTCTGTTGCTGTCATCTTACAATTCAGAAGTCACTCAATATTCGCTCGCGACCCACTAATGGATCGCGACCCATAGTTTGGGAAACGCTGATCTAGAAGACGATAGGGCTACTTAATATATTTTAAATTGTTTTCTTTTTCTTGTCTGACAGGCGGCATGCGCTCTTTGCGTGGGTGTGGGCAGCTACAGCGACCCACCAGACATACAGGGACTGGCGCACTTCGTAGAACACATGGTGTTCATGGGCAGCGAGAAGTTCCCCAAGGAGAACGAGTTCGATTCCTTTATTAAGGTGAGGCACTTTTTTTTCACCGATGCTAGAAAGTAAGTTCTCCTTCTTAAAATTATGATGACTAATTATTTTTGTTTCAAATTCATTTCTTTGTTCCATTTAGTACAGCTCAGTTACAATAAAGGGGGTTTAAGGTAGTAGTGCAAGGAATTCAAACTCTGGGACGACCAGCAGTTATGTCTTATCTATAATTTAATATCATGGTCAATATTATGTTCGCCAGAAAAGGAAAAAATATTGATAATCTTGAAGCCCTTAATTCACCTACATCTTTTTATTTGTATATCCGAAGGACTAAGAAGGAATACCTTAACCAAACCAGCAGTTTTCTTGAGGTTAGATTTAATAAAGAAAAACATACTGTCTCCCAGTCAGTCAACTTCGACAAGACCATTATTCAAGTTCTTATTGAAGTCATTTTGTTCCGGACGTCAATACCAGCCCAATTTGATAATTGCGCGGAGAAAACCAATGTGTATAGTTAATTAGATGATTTCAATCCCGTGTCTCCGGAATCTACAACATCCTGAACACATGATGTTGACTCAGTATCATTATATGTTTAGATAGCAATTTATTTCTTGAACTGTGCCACCACTCCGAAATTCGGTTAGTCATTGCATCCACTGTTTTCCTGCTTGATTCTGAACCAGGAAGATATTGGCTATTAACGTCTTCTTTAAATATATTCGTTGTTGCCCGAATACACCACAAATCGAATACCGGCACTTTCTTCTCTCTCTCTTTCTCTTCCCGAAGTCACTGGATAGCGTTAAATGTATTCATCATAGCATCGAAATATTACCACTTATGTAGGTACCAGCCTCTTAAAATGTGATTGAGAGGTATAGCAGAAGCTCTTGCTAGAAGAAACTATGTTGCGATTAGATGTAGTCTTATCATACTTCTCCATAAAGATCACCTTGGCAAAGAAGCGTATTGCCACCTGTTAGCGCTGGATTCAATACAAATCTCTGTAAGGTTCTCATCCAAACCACTGCCAGATAATTCTGATCAAACCAGTGCTAAAACGTCCAATTTCGCTTGTCTAGAAAAAAGGTGGTTCCGACAATGCATCAACGGACTGCGAAGTGACGACGTTCTACTTCGAGATCCAAGAGAAACACCTGCCGCGCGCCATGGACATGTTCAGTCAGTTCTTCGTCAGCCCTCTCATGATGAAGGAGGCTATGCAGCGGGAAAGAGAGGCCATTGAGTCTGGTAAGTAGTTTACTGGCAACAGAAAAGGATAGATAATAATGACTTGGTGTTCCGACAAATCAGATTAAACGAAAAGGGTCCGCTGGTCCAAGACGTGGCTATTGCGTTACAATAATGCAATAAAATGCTTAAACATATGGGGCTTTTTAGTATAAAAGCCTAATGCCTGTCGCCTCATATGCATAATCCAATCGAATCCATTTTGACCCATCTACAGATTCATTTAAATTGATAGTTTACGAATTTTAGTCACATTATGCATCATCTAATAAGAATTGTGATACATACGTGGGATTCAGCTATTGACGCGATTTATTTTAAAATACTTTTACTCGAAAAACGTGTAATGATTTTAAAATAGCATACCTAGGAAAATGTGTACTGACTAATAGTGGTATCAAATCAGATGTTTCGTGACACGAATAAATGCTGTGAAGGCGAATCAATAAATAGCAAAAATAAATAAATAATATATACCTAAACAAGCAAACACTTAAAGGAAACAACATGAATTTGTGTCCATGATGCGACATCTTATAACTGCTATACATTACATTTAAGAGGAATAATTATGCTCTGTGTACATGCGTGACTACGTGTATATTCTGTGTTTCTGAGACTAAAGCTGGCTTCCCAAGGTGCGTGTTATCGCGGACGGAAATTTCCCAACTCGTCGTGTATCTTCAAAGATGTCGCGCTCGCCTATCTGCAAAACCACGCACTGTGGGGAGCGGGCTTCATACGTCCACAGTCTAGTGTCCCCATCATGGGGTCACCTCACAATTTTTTGCCTTGTCCACCCACCTACAGGTCAAAGAATTAACTGCTCGCAAAATACAATAAAAGCATTTACATACAATTTAACTACTAGTAAGTCCGTCCGTCTCACAGTGCTACTGACTAGCAAGTAAATTGAGAGAAGCTATGAAGCAGTGGATGCATAAGGTTATAGTGGGTTATAAAGAAAACCGCAAAGAATTGAGATTTATTTTTCCGATATTCGTGTCTGTTTTCTTTATCTGTTTACTAAATATTTTTAGTGAAACAGATAAAATTTCAAATACGATTTCAACGTCATCTATAACAGACAATAAGTAACCTATAACCATTAAAAGATAATTTGCACTTAAATGTAGAATCATTTTAATCGATTTATATTAATTACTTAGACGTTTCCTATCCGTAGGTATATTATTTTTTCAACATTAGTAAGTAGTAGTACAACTGTCCTCGAGAATTTGAATAGCGCGTAAATAGATCTCGTGGCAGTGAAATTACCATTATGTACAAATTACCTTGATGATGGAGGAAAATAAAACAGTTCCAGCTGTTAATTGTCTTTCATTATCGTTTAATTGCCTAATTGATTTTAATCAATAACTACTCGTTGACCGCAGATATGAAATAGTATCTATTAATCTGGTTTTACTTAGACATTTTATTTTTAATGTTTTCATACTTTCTTTAAGCTATTAATAGATTCAGAATGAGTCGAACCGACCGTGCATTTGACTTAATAGATGAGAACATGGCCAGGGAAAGTGCACTATATGCTGAAGGTGTCAAATGTTGCCCAAAAATGCTTCGATTTGTAAAACAAAGAATTACTTACATTGATTTACAAACATATTTATGTGCACCGGGTATATAAACGATCGAACCATGTAAACCTTTACTCAACATTCTCTGTGTACCGTTTAAAAATTGCTTTTCGTTTAAAGTATTAGTAGTGTTCACCTGCTCGAATGTGTCGAAGGTTAAATACCTCCTCCATTTCTTGTTGCTTCTCTCACCTTACTTTCCCTCTGACATTGACAGCGACTAGCCCTTTATGGAGCAAGGAGGTGCAGAGATGGATGGATAAAAAAAGAAATAAACTAAATCAGTATTTTTTTATACCTTAAACAGAATTTAAAACAAAAAATAATATTCAGTAACACTTTTCTGAGTTTTCAGGTTGTAGCTTTTTAGATACAAAGACACGATTGAACAAAATAGGTTTTTGGGAACTTTGTATCCAAAAATACACAAAATGACTTTCGGGCTTATAAACTATAAACTTTAATTAGCTTCAGGCAATAAAAATTGTTAACTCAAATAGGAACTTCTGTGAAATCAGAGGATTGAAAATAAATAAAATAAATTAATTTAGCCATTGTAGACTATTTCGTATGAAATTCATGAAAATAGTTAGGTTTTTTCGTGAAACGTAGCCTCGTATCATATTTCAGACAACTTATTACTGTCTGACCCGTTGTGCAGTTCCTGCTTCGACCTTTCTTTACAACAGTAGGGATATGGCCATCAGTGCGAATATCCTGCAATATTTGTTGCCACACGTAGTACACATATTCCTGTTGGTCCGAAATATTCATTTTCAGTGTCTGTAAAACTCACATTATCAAAGTTTGTTTCACCATCATCATATCAGCCGAAATACGTCCAATGCTGGACATAAGACCGATCCTGAGCCACGCGTATCTATCCGCTACCCGGGATCCCAACAATATCATCAGGACGCCTTGCGGGAGGCCTGCCTCTGAAACCCTACCACCGAAATCGTATTTCGGTTGCATGGCCGCCGCGCCGCTACAACGGCCATCGGTTCTTCTGGCTTTTGTTTCACCAGTGTAAAGGGTAAAAAGTCATAAACTATGTCAGATACTTCAGCTCGTTTAAAAAATTAAACCAAGGATGAGGCTTATTCTAAATGTACTGCCTTCTTGATCCAGCTCTTGTCCCTTTGTATGGGAGCATCATCTCGTCATCAACTCTTTTTGGGCTCAATTTGCTAAGATTTTTTTCTTACGTGTTCCAAGATAGGTCTCACCTTGCATTATCGATCATTAGGGTTAGCGTTGCTATTATCTAAAAAATGCATGTATTTACGTCACGTTGGTACCATTTTAGTGGCATTACCATGCGAACAATAATCTTTGTAAGCAGGCATGCCAACAATACTCATCAGCATAATAATCAATACCTAAAAAGTTTTTATATTCTTATATTGCCATTTCAACTGATCTTCCTGTGCTTTGAATACAGTAAAGTTTTGATTGATAACAAATAAATCCCATCAGTTTATTGTCGAATAATCTTTTGAAGTATTGTTATGGTGGGTCCATACCAGTGACTTGCTCCTGAAATGAACTCTCTACACTTATTGCCCTGTCTACCGACCACATAAACTTTGTGTGTTCCTCTTTTCTTTTTCTTGTACGTTGAACTTTAACATCAGAAGTCTATAGTTGCATTAGGGCTTCTTGTCTTGTGCTTGATGATGGTTCTGTACTATGGTTTGGTTTTGAGTTTCTGGTCTGCGTGACCGCAGTAGTCTGGATGCAATTGGTATCAGAGGACTTGAAATACTGAATATTGTATTTGGCGTACTTGGCGACTGTAAATTTTTTGTGGTGGGTACAGGACTGACTGACACAAGAGAACGTGAAGTTGGGATTGTAACACACACGACTGATGCATCGCGTAGCCATAAATATGCTTTTGGAGGTTGTATTTGTTATTGTAAACAGTCATCTTCGCTATCCGATTGTTGAAAAATTTCCTTCATCTAGTTGGGGATATTGGGAGTCTCTGAAGACAGGTCTAAATCTAAGTCAGAATCATCAGACCCTGAGTCAGCTGGTGGCACCAGAGCCAAGATTATTGACACCCTCGAACTTTGTTTCATTTTCGATAAAAGTCGTTAAGTATCGTTGTATCTTTTTGGACACAAACAAATAATTTGCTAATCACTAAGAAAGACGCCCAGTATCTATTTAGATACATGAGTAATAAACACGATGAATAGGGGTAAGTCGCAATGTATCTATTTAGATACAAATACTTTTTTCCTTCATAATACGTAAAATAACTAAATTTTGTAATGAAATATTTATACTTGTAATAATTTGATGCGTTTCAAATAATATGACACAAATATATTTGCGGTATACCCACTTTATACTACGACTTTTAACAAAATTTTAATATACGTCCACCATTACTCAGTTTCACCACGGACCGTTTAAGTTTTTGCTGTGATTGAAAAGAAAGAGATAATATCCGTGGCGTGACGTATTGCGTTTTCGTTCGTTCGTACGTTGATAACTTGTACTGAAAGACGAAAACGTTCGAGTGACTTTCGGATTTTGTGCTATATCCATTTAAACGTGTTGTGCATATTTAGATACAAAAATGCTTAAAGGGCTAGATGTGTTTTTTGGCATCATGTTTGGTTTATCTACCAGCCATGGCTATCACTTACCTTCACTCAAAGACAGCAATCGGTCCCGAATGTAGTGACAATCTTTGGAAGTATTCACAGGATATCATTACAAATATATAACCTGGACCTCGATCTTTGGAAGTATTCACGGGATATCAGTACAAATAAATAACCTGGACCTCGTCTTATAAGCAACGATCATGCAATTTTCTTTCATAATGTCTAAGGAACCGAATAGAGGTAGTCGCTCTCCAATCAGAGCCAGTTCTGCATCCTATAATAACTGCATATATGAATGAATTGCGTACATGTATTTAATTATTGCATGTTACAAACACACTCGTAATACTCGAATATTGCTCGGAACGTGATCAGTAATAAACGTGTGTTCGAATGAATCTGTCCTTGCTCATAACGGATTTTCCATCTTAATTGGAGAGCAATCGATGTTTTTACTAGAAAGAGTGCTTTTGTAAAAAGTACGAACAAGAAATCTATCTCGGACATGTTGCGATAGAGTGGTGTATTGTGTATTCAATTGTTGAGTAAATACTGTACCTATTTAATTTGTTATTTCGTCGGATAGTAAATTATACTGATTGCGCTTAGTTGTTACTTTAGCGGTTTAATTGGTTGCATTTTTGCAAAAAAAAATAAAAATCATGGCGAAATTTGGGTGTAATATTTACACCTCTGCCTACCCCTTCGGGAATACAGGCGTGAGACTATAAATAAAAATTAAAAAAAAACATTGCTAATAGGTTGTGTTGAGAAGAGCTTGTATCGCAAGGGGATACCCTAGCGATACAAGCACTCTTGTAAAAGCGGGATAACTATGTATTTCTTAAGAAATTAATTAATTAATCACTTTTGTCCTCTGACAGGACTTTTTCGCAACGGTCTCAACAAAAGATTTGCTAAAGTGTGCATCATCCTGAGTGTACAGTGTATGGATGTACAGATAGGAAAAGGAACTCTTGAAATACTCTTACAATGAGGATTGACGGCGTGAAGAAAAGGCATCCATATTGAAATGGCAGTGCGCGGGTCTCGTCAGCCGTATGCACAAAAACAGCTTAAATATGTAAACCACAGAAATAAATAGATAATGAAATGAAATGAAATTATTCTTTATTTCGTGTAAACTTTGTATAAAGTGCTTACGAAACGTCAATTTTAAATTTATCAGTTGTACAAGTTTATATTTTTATGTTGAATTAGAGCAGCTCAATCCCAAGCATTTTTGTCGTCTATATAATCGGAAATTTTATAATATGCTTTTAAACACAACTTAGTTTTAACAATTATCTTAAATTTATTTATTGTTAAATTTCTTATATTAAGAGGGAGCTTGTTATAAAAGCGTATACACTGCCCCATAAAACAGTTACTTATTTTGTGGAGGCGGGTACTATGAACTACAAGATTATACTTATGTCTAGTATTTACAGTGTGAAGATCACTTTTTTTACTAAATTTGTCAATATTCTTGTGGACATATAAGAGATTATCGTATATATATTGCGATACAACAGTTAGAATGCCTATCTCACTGAACTTTCCTCTTAGAGAAACACGAGGACCAAGGTTGTAAATTCCCCTTATTGCTCTTTTCTGCAGAACGAATATTGTGTTAAGGTCTGCAGCATTCCCCCAGAGAAGAATCCCATAAGACATAATACTATGAAAGTAACTGAAATAAACCATTCTAGCTGTATCTATATCTGTAAGGCGTCTAATTGTCCTAACTGCATAAGCTGCAGAACTAAGTTTGCCCGAAAGTCTTTCTATATGCGGACCCCATTGGAGTTTGGTATCAAGCATAATACCTAGAAACATAGTCGTCCCGACGGGCTCAATTCTGGATTCCTTAAGTTGTACATTGGTTTCCATCTGTTTAACATTGGGCATTGAGAATTTTAATAGTTTGGTTTTCTTATCATTAAGTAATAAATTATTTACATTAAACCAACTAACAACTTTAGAGAGTGCATTGTTTACTTCGTCAAAATTTATCTGTTGTCGTCTAATATTAAAAATTAAGGAGGTGTCATCCGCGAACAACACAATCTCATGATTCTTTTTTACATAATAAGGTAGATCGTTAATAAAAATCAAAAAAAGAAATGGTCCGAGAATTGACCCCTGCGGGACTCCCATTTTTAAGGCAGAACCTGGAGATGTCTTGTCATTGATCTGGACCTTCTGGATTCTTTTGCCCAAGTAAGAAACCAGGAGATCGAGAGCTTTGTTCCTAACGCCGTAATGATACAATTTCCTGACCAGAGTGTCATGATGTACACAATCAAACGCTTTTGACAAGTCGCAAAAAATACCTAATGCATCTTGCGACTTCTCCCAAGCTGCAAATATACTTTTGAGTAGTTCAACTCCTGCGTCAGTAGTCGAACGACCCCTCGTAAATCCGAACTGTTTCTCGTGGAGTAGATTATGTCTATTGAAATAACTAAGCAACTGACTAAGAATTAATTTTTCAAAAATTTTACTAAGTGTCGGCAATACAGAAATAGGTCGAAAATTAGAAGGGTCGGTTGTGTCACCAGATTTAAATAAAGGTATAACTTTACTATATTTCATTAAGTCAGGAAATATTCCAGAAGCGACGCAACCGTTGAATACCGCTGCAAGATGTGGAGCAATTATGCTAATAATAGATGAAGTAGTCTTCACTGACAGTCCCCACAAATCCATTGTCTTTTTCATATTTAAAGTTTTAAATTGTTTAATAATATCGTCAGTAGTAACAACAGTGAATTCAAAGGCTGCATCACATTCTGGCACGCAGTCCCTAAGAAGCATTTCAGCAGACATAGAAGATGAGTTGAGCGACTCTGTTGTCACTATAGGTATATTAGCAAAGAAATTTTCAAATTCTGTCGCAACTTCCAGGTCCTCTGAAATACTCACATTATTGATTTTTAACAGGTAGTCGCGGCTGCTTGCTTTAGCTCTGCCAGTTTCATTGTTGATCACATTCCAGGTAGCCTTTATAGTGTTTTCTGATAGTTTTATTTTATTTCTCAAATAAATAGATTTTGCCGTGTTACAAGCTTGTCTAAATATTTTGGAATATTTTCTTACGTAATTAATAAAGGTCTGACTATTATTATAAGACTTTTCATTATACAGTTCATATAACCTAATTCGGCTTTTATGAATACCTTCAGTTGCCCAATCACTAAACATCAGACGGTCAGTTACATTTAATTTTTTGGATGTAAATACAGTCTGAAATTCGTCATTAATTAATTTAAATAAGGAGTTATATAACTGATCCGGATGGTCATGATGTGGCAACCAACGCATTTTTCGAGCTAAATTGTTTTTAAAAGTTTTAAGTCGTTTCTCATTTATTGGTATATATTTAACAATTTTTCTCTGTTCACTCGGGCATTCTCTTGGACAACAGATTAACTGCCCACTGTGATCTGACTGAAGCATATTAATCAAAGATTTGTGTATTGGTTTTATACTAGTAAATATATTATCAATACAAGTACCACTTGTGGCAGTCACTCTAGTTGGTTCATAGAAATTATGACATAAATTGTATGACTTAAGTAAATTTAAAAAATTGATAGTTGAAGAGCATTTTTCTAATATGTTAATGTTAAAGTCTCCACAAATAGCAACCGTTTTACGGCAATCACAAACTTTGCTTAGAGCATCCTCCATAATAACTAAAAAACTTTCAAATGGTGCACATGGAGGTTTGTATACACTCATAACAATGAACTGCTCAAACTCAACACATGTAATCTCTACTACTCGCTCAACAGAGAGGCTCACAATGTCAGTCCTTTCTTTAAATTTTAGAAATTTACTTGCTATGATTAACGAGCCACCATGGATAAAATTTTCTCTACTGAACGAGCTTACAACCTGGTGGTTATTAAAATTGAATATGAACTGGTGGCTTCTTAGCCAATGTTCTGTAATGCATAAAATATCAATATTGTTACAGTTCATAAACAATTCCAATTCTAACTCCTTACCCATCAACCCTTGTATATTTTGATGAACCAGGTTGATACAATTTTTAAAATTATTGTTTGTATGTGTGGTTGATGGAACTATGTTTTTGTCACTTAAACTAGGTACAAAATTTGGTGTCTTATTAAATATATACCAGATAGAACGGTGATAGTCACTTAATTCCTTACGATGCATGCGTGGCACTAGTTCAACAAGCCACGCCCACTGCGTTGACATGGCGTCGGTCAACTAGTGAAGAGACACACATCGTCAGTTATCGATAATATAATATTACGTATACATCGTTAATAATAAAAAATTATAGTGCTTAAAAAATGGGTATATTGAGGAATCAGATGTTGTAGGATTATCGTTTGATTCCTGGAAATATATAATTAGACGATAATTTAAATAATAATTTACATAGGTAATAAATTATTAGAAATATATGTAATATTTAGTAACGTGTTTCACGTGTAAAACAAACCACTTACGTAATTAACCCAAACGTCAATTTTTGGATATGCATTCGGAAATAGTATCCTCCTTTTTTTTCGTTGGATCAAAATCTTCATCTACAAAGTGAGAGGAACAAATTGTGCTGTATTTCTTAAGGAACCAATCTTTATGTCCTGTAGCATTAATCCATTTTTCTTTAATCTTAGGGTCTTTTGGAAAGCTGAAAGGACGCATCATTTTAGATAAAAGTTTATATGAACCGGGACCATCGTTTATATGATGCTATCATCATATGCAATATTTTGCGCTACAATATACAGTATATGCCTATGCGTATAACGTATATTCGAGCGCAAAATATTCACAAGTTGTATTATAAGACCTTTGTCAATAAATATCTATCTGTTGATGAAATAGTTTATAAATGCAGCCAATATTTATTTAGATAGTCAAGAAAACTAGTCGAATTAAATTTCGACTGGACAGGTTATTAACTATCTGTGTACAACATTTCATCTAAATCCGTTTAGTTTTTGTTGTGTCATAGAACAGAAACTATTGAAACTTAATTATTTATAATAAATATATTAATAATATCAGCCAACCGAAGGTATACAATATTTTATTTTATTTCAAGTGAGTTAATTATATTAATAATAAATTAAACGAAAATAATTTACACTAAAACTACGTTCACAATATTTATCGATAACTTTTCGTGTTCGTGAAAGTAACATCACTAATTCATTCATTGGTTGAGTCACTATTGTCACTAACCAATCACAGCGCGTTCGCCTTAACTGAATGTGCCGGTGCCGCGGAATAGTTAGTAATTCAGCGTTATTGTGATTACCGTTTGTTCGACGTACATTACGCGCCCACTTGATGTTTTTATATAGGCGCGATACTTAGTGAAAGTAATGTATACGTAATTTGTCGAATAAATATACGAGTTAGATCGTGATTGACGAACATGGTAGAAGTCGAATAATTATTTTAAATCTTAATATATCTCGTTTATTACAAAATTTAGTACTTACAAATGATACGAAATCCCTCCTTTCTTTAAGTTTACTTCCACACTTTTATTACGGCAGTTTGCGACCGCGCAATATGGCATATTTCCGTCTTTTTTTTAATATTTGCAGCTCGTAGGTATATTCACTGGCGGCGCGTAGCGCAGTGAGCGCTCGCTTAGATATTCAAGCAATATAAAGCTTATGGCCGGCACGCGGACCACGCCTACTTCACCATTCTAGTCTATTTATTTCTGTGATGTAAACACTTGATGGACAGTAGACGAGACACAATGAACGTTTATTGTTCTAACACCTTCACTGACCTTCAAACTGGTAACACATAAATAAATAGTAGAAACCTGTTATTCTAATATTTACTTTATGATTGAATAATCGGTCAAACATTATGATGTATCTAATTTTAAAATAACCTGTTTCAATAAAAAATCCTATAGGTCTGTGGTTCTCAAAGTTGTCTGAGCTCTGACCCATCAAACAAAATTGAAATCCTGAGACCCACTTCTAAGCTGTGTTTAAAAAAGAAATTGGGCAAGTGCGAGTCGGACTCGAGCACGAAGGGTTACGTACCATCATCTATAAAAGAAAATCACGTTCGTTGTATGTATACTTAAATACTTTTATGTTTCTACCTGTTTATTAAGATCGAGTAACAAATTGCTTAAAAATTGCGTTTGTTGTATGGGAGCTCCCCTTTATTATTATTTTTTAATTTAATTATTTATTTTGAAAGGTAATATACAACTACATATTCTGTGAAAATTTAAAGCGTCTCCCTGTTACAGTTAGTAATTTTGAGCAAAATGTTTTTTGTATGGGACCCCCCTTAATATTTTAATTTTTTTATTTTTAGTATTTGTTGTTATAGCGGCAACCGAAATACATAATTTGTGAAAATTTCAGCTTTCTAGCTAGCATGGTTTATGAGCCTGGTGACAGACAGACAGACAGCGGAGGCTTAGTAATAGGGTCCCGTTTTTTACCTTTTAGGTACGGAACCCTAAAAATGATAAAAATCCGTAAAGGGTAGGAGAAATTCGGTCAGTCGTCGTTCTTACATTTAATGATCAGGATCCACTGACTATTCGCTAGCGACCCAGAAGTGGGTCGCGGTCCATAGTTTGGGAAATGCTGCCATAGGTATAATAACTCATATTTATTTACGTCAATTGAATAAATCAAAACTATGAATCAAGTTTTCTCACGCTAAAAACAAATTAACTAAAAATAGCAAGATCATCAAATTGTGTTCAATTAGGTACGAATTTTGCAATATGTGAGTGAGGTCTGGTGGAGGAATTTTCTCGCTTACCATAGACGGACTGTAACTTGTTAGCTGCCCATAACTATGGTTTCATAAGTCATCATCATCCTCCTAGCGTTATTCCAGTTGCAACCCGTAGTCCGGTGCTGTCCGAGGCACGGTGCACGCAATAATTATCAATTCAGTACCCTCGAAGAGTTAGTACTTATCTTCAGAGTCAGAAGTTTACGCCGTGGATTCGAACCAGATACCCTCTGCATGGCAGTCTGTTGGTATCTCCACTAGGCTATCGCTGCCTTTGTTTTTTTTTATTTTCAGCTAAACTTTTTGTTCCTCCTCCGTGGTGCCTCCGTTTTCCGGCTCAACTAGTAAATCATATAAATCTGCAACAAACATTCGTTGCATAATACACATTAACAGGATTAACTCGTTCTGTATTGACACAAAACTGTTAAAAAATATTGTGTTGAGCATCACTAATGCGTGGATAATTGTTATAGGATTATTGGTTGTTCCTATAGTGTTGCTACTTTTGCTAGTGATATAACCAATGTTTTCTAATAGTCGGGTTATATAATTTTAATTTTCAAATTTACAAAAAATGCTACTGTTTTGCGTGTGCATACTGCCAGGCGCTTTTGAGTAGGTTAGGCTTTGGGGTCCACTACGTCTATTTTTGTCTTAAAAATATCAGCTGTTTTAATGTTTGTCGGTGTTAACTTTTAATTAACCCGGTGGAGTCCCCAGGACTCTCGGATATGTAATCGTAAATTTAATATGAAATAAATACTTTTAAAAAAGAAAGTTCTTGTTAGATTTGTATATTATTTATTAAGCTTTACAATGAGGTAGGTATTCACTTAAAATTATGGAATCACAGTCTTTCATTGAGTAACTTCTAAGATATGGCAATTTTTATCTCAAAATTACGAGACTTAACTTTAAGTCTCTACATTTCAAAAAGAAAACAGGTTTATAATTTTTTTCTTAAGGAATGTAATACTAACATACTCAATTTATGAAAAAAAAAACAAAAAACAGAACATGGTTAGACCAAAAAATAAAAACGTGCAAGACCTTCTAGTCACGGTTGGTGACATAGTCATTTCATGCTTCTTTTTGTACAGCTAAGGCACACAGGCTAAACACAAATAAGGAAAATATACGCAGTCTTTCCCTGAACAGCCTGAAACTGAATTGTAGTCAGAAAACCGACATATATTCTTGGATTCGAACACTAACACATCAGGTTCTAGTCTTCTTGGCTGATTCAACACACATTTTGTTGATCCTCATCATCCGTGTCGGCGTCCCTCAACTGTTCGAGCTATTTGTTCCACCACAGACGCAGTATCTTCATCAAGGACATTTATGGTACTACTAGATGCCATTATATCAACTCTTACTGAAAACAGAAAAACTTGCACAATAACAGTACCGTAAATACATCAAAACTATAACATTAATACCCCGGTAGAGTCCCGCGGACTCCACTAGCCTGTTTACTTACCGATCGGAGCCGCGCACATCGACTGCCGCTCTACCCCGCGTCTGGCCCGTCACTGTGTGAAGGTACTGGAACGCACAACTTGTTATTCCAAAAACTAACGGTTTTATTAGCGCTGGAAGTTTTCAATGGAGTCCCAGGGACCTACCGGGTAAATTAAGGGTTAAATACAGAACAGCTATGACTCTCTCGCGATTTCGAGAATGCCCTAGAACAAAAATTACGTTTTGGACTCCTTACACGCAGCCTCATACTCATAAGTCATAGCTCATCTAGATTCCATCCGCGAGAGTAGGCTATCGGGAAAATAGTTTGTTTTCATATTTAGTACTAGAGGAGCATGTTCGCTACGCTATTTCATTTTAACTAAGCCGTTTCTTCCCGATGCCGTGGGCACTTCGGGCAACCCACTCTTAGTGCACCGCAATGGTCCCAAGGAAGATTTGCGCCCAATAGTTTTGGCTGTGGCTTCCCTATCAGTCATTTAGTAGCGGAAGAATTTTAAATAATCAGAAATTGGTAGGAATTCGAAATGCTTAACAAAAATACTACACACACCAAAATACACGAAAAAATAAATTTGCATTATGTATTCGTGAATGATGTTACATCACTGTTTGGCGGCGAACTGCACGCATCGCGGCGCGCGCCGTAGTTATTATCAACAATCTGCATTTTTTGTACCAGTCATTAATTTACGTCGTAGTTTTGTAGAAAAAAGGAGCACAGATTATTGACTGATTTATTTCCTGAATCTTATTTATTTGACTAGATATTCTGATATTTGATTGAGGCTTATATTATGTATATATTCGCGGTATCACACACTCTCCCCTGATTTTTTTATAGAATCATTCCTTTATACCCAAAGGCGTAGGCAGAGGTGTAATATTACTTGTGTGTGGTGTAATGTTCCTTCATCAGCTCTATATATAAACTGAACTCCTGCTGGACATGGTACTTTCTCACTATAAGAAGGGTGCCTACTTAAGGCCATAGTCCGAACTTGGCCAGCGTGGTGGACTATGGCCTTCTCATAGTGAGAGCAGGCACATGCCCAATGTAGACAGACTTGACATGTCATTTGAGACCCTTACGGTCACGGCTTTCGATGTACATGGCGCGTTTACTGTGACGCGGCACGCGGCCGCCTCAGAGTAAACGCGCCATGTACATCGCCTCTGCCGCGCCGCTCGCCGCTAAGACCGATCACGTGACCAGGCCGTTATGGAGAACTCTCAGAAATATAGGTTTTTCTACCATGTTTCGTTCTCCGTTTTCATAGTAAGCAAGCGATAATTAGCAAATTAAGTTTTCCCATCTCGTTACTATTTTTCCTGAATGGAATATATCCGGAACTGGGTCACAAAGCAATAGGCTTGTGTCCTAAAATGTAATTAGCGATTGATTCGTTCCTTTATTAGATGTTAAACAGAAATATCTGATTTTTTTCTTCAAAAATCGATCAGTAACATTACTAATTACGGCTTTTTAAAAACCTTTTTGAATTTGACACGAAAACGCTGTAAACCATCATGGCGGTTGAGTGATGTCACAAAGTACAAGACAAAACAAACCGTGAATGAAGTCTGGTCAGATGTACCCACTTTTATTTTGTTATACTTATTCGATTTGACAGGTAGAAATTTGGACGTTTTAGTTGTATTTACCACTAAAACGTCAACAACATGGATGGCGGATGTACTGTTTGACGTAATGCTCTCTGATTGGTGTTCACTGTCACGAGAATAAATACATTATCTTTAGTTTTAGAATCCTAAAAATAATATTAGGTAATCTTACCTTTTATAATAAACTAGCTGACCCAGCGAACTCCGTATCGCTTTTTAAGAGTTTTTATTTAATTCCCTTTTTTCCAAGCCCCTTTTCCAAAGTTACCATTGACTTAGCGCTTAATCTCTTATCATTTCAGAGTCTATAAATGATGAACAAACAAACATAGATTTTTATATAATATTGAATTCCCCATTCCTTAAAATATCGGAGACGATACCCATATCGACTTTAAAAAACATCGCGTCCGCCATCTTTGAATTCCTATCCGCCATCTTTGATCACGAAATAGATGTTGTATTTGGATTCACCATCCTTTAAATCATCAGAGACGATACCCATATTGATTTTTTTAATTTTTCCCATCCGCCATCTTTGATTTCCCATCCGCCATCTTGAATCACGAAATAGATGTTGTATTTGGATTCTCCATCCCTTTAAACATCGGAGACGATACCCATATTGATTTAAAAAAAAATCCCATCCGCCATCTTTGATCAAAAAATAGATGGTGTTTTTGAATTTCCCATTACTTAAAACATCGAGACGATACACATATCGACTTTAAAAAAAATCCCGTCCGCCATCTTTGATTTCTATCCGCCATCTTTGATCACGAAATAGATGTTGTATTTAGATTCGCCATCCCTTAAAACATCGGAGACGATAACCATATTGATTTTTTTAAACTTTCCCATCCGCCATCTTTGATTTCTCATCCGCCATCTTTGATCAAGAAATAGATGTCGGATTTGGATTCCCCATCCCTTTAAATATTGGAGATGACACCCATATTGATTTTTAAAAAAATCCCATCCGCCATCTTTGATCACGAAATAGATGTTGTATTTAGATTCGCCATCCCTTAAAACATCGGAGACGATAACCATATTGATTTTTTTAAACTTTCCCATCCGCCATCTTTGATCAAGAAATAGATGTCGGATTTGGATTCCCCATCCCTTTAAATATTGGAGATGACACCCATATTGATTTTAAAAAAAATCCCATCCGCCATCTTTGATCACGAAATAGACGGTGGTTTTGAATTCCCCATTCCTTAAAATATCGGAGACGACAACCATATTGATTTTTAAAATTTTTCCCATCCGCCATTTTTGATTTCCCATCCGCCAGCTTGAATCACGAAAATGATGTTGTATTTGGATTCCCCATCCCTTAAAACATCGGAGACGATAACCATATCGATTTTTTTAAACTTTCCTATCCGCCATCTTTGATTTCTCATCCGCCATCTTTGATCACGAAATAGATGTCGGATTTTGATTCCCCATCCCTTTAAATATTGGAGATGACACCCATATTGATTTTTAAAAAATTCCCATCCGCCATCTTTGATCACGAAATAGATGGTGGTTTTGAATTCCCCATTCCTTTAAATATCGGAGACGATACCCATATTGATTTTTTAAATTTTTCCCATCCGCCATTTTTGATTTCCCATCCGCCATCTTGAATCACGAAAAATATGTAGTATTTGGATTCCTCATCCCTTTAAACATCGGAGACGATACCAATATTGATTGTTTTAAATTTTCCCATCCGCCATCTTTGATTGCCCATCCGCCATCTTTGATTACGAAATAGATGTTGTATTTCGATTCTCCACCCCTTCAAATATCGAAGCCGATACCCATATTGATATTTAAAATTTTCTCATCCGCCATCTTTGATTTCCCGTCCGCCATTTTGGATCACTAAATAAATTTCATATTATTAATCAGCGTCCCGAAAATCTCGAAAACGATACCCATATAGATTGTATCCTATTCGTTTAGCCTTTTTTTGCCTTTGACCCAACCCTCCCCCTTCTCGTTTGACCATTTTATTATTTTTGTCTAGCCCCTAAAAGTTGTGGCGTAATTTTATATAGCCTATAGCCTTTCGGAATAATTGGGCTATCATAGGCAATAACAATTTTTAAAATCCGACTGCTAGTTCCTGAGATTAGCCAACATAATGTTTTAGCCTTTTTAGCCTTTTGCCCGGCCCCAAAGGGTCGAAGCGTTATGTTATATAGCCTATAGCCTTCCGGAATAACTGGGCTATCGTATGCAAAAAGAATTTTTCAGATCCGACCGGTAGTTCCTGAGATTAGCGCGTTCAAACAAACAAACAAACAAACAAACAAACAAACAAACAAACAAACAAACAAACAAACTCTTCCGCTTTATTATATTAGTATAGATAAACTTTATTGACATCTTAAAATCATAATGAATCTATAGATACTACAATCAAACCGATTTATTCTTAGTGGACACAAGCCTATTATTATATTTTGTGTAAATATTATGTAGTATATTTTATAAACTTTGTATTCTAAGTAAGTATTGTTCCGTGTGCCGTCGCGGTCAGCATATTTATTAATATTTAGACCGTGTCGATCGATAATCGACTAGTCATATACCTCTTCTTATTTATATTTATAACAATGGTAGGAAAAACATTTGTATGCGTGTCAATCTGAGATTTGTTAGTTTCCTTCGGTCGGTAGATTTGTGTGTCCAGGCAAAACCCACATATTTTGTAAAACTGTCTATTAATATTTAGGTACTAGAGGATGCCTGCGGTTAAACCCGCGTTATTTAAGGCTACTGCTCTGCTCCCGTCTCTCTTAGCGTGATGTTATATAGCCTATAGCCAGTGGCGTAGCGTGGGTTTCTGCCGCCCGGGGCCGTTCGGCAATTCGCCGCCCCCTTTCTACCCCAATGTTGCTGCAAAAGTGTAGCGTTTTTCGGCATTTTGGTGTTAATGGGTCGCGCACGGCAGCGGCCGTTTCTCTGCTGCAATTAGTGATGTGCCGGATCGTTAAAAATTTATATCTGTTGATACGGATCGGAATACGGATAATTGGTGTCAAGTTCCGCGTATACGGATCTTTATTTTCTTACTGAATCGATGTCACGATAGTTATATAGATAGACGCCCGGCGCCGGCGGAACAATAGACAGATCATGTGTCTTCACTTATATATGTATTGAAATAAAATTATATTAAAAATAAAATACTCTGAATGGAATTTAATAGTTTTCTAATCCTACCTAACCTACCTCTGTCATTCCATCCTATCAATAAAAAAATAATAAGGTGAAAGATCCGTAAAAGATCCGGGAGAAAAGTAACGGATACGGATACGAATACGGATCTTTCTTCTTCCTCGGTTTTCCGCGGATACGGATACGGATATCCGAAACATCACTAGCTGCAATATATGTATAGCTTAGTCTAGGCCTAGACGGCTTAAAGGATTTTATTAAGTTAAATGTCGATGAATTTCCGTCATCACTAGATGCTTTGTTGATTTTAAGAGCCGACTACACTTCACTCTGTTCGACATTCGGGACGGCTGCGTCAGTAGGGCACTGTGGTCGTCGGTCTACCCGCCAGGTAAACAAGTGTCGATAAAACCTTTCAACGTCTTCGAGAATCTCGAACTTTGAGTCCACGATGCGGCCATCCGCGATTGTAGTGTCGTTTGATTGTGTCGCCTCAACTGCAGAGCGAAGACTTATGATCCCCGGGGTTTTCTCGATCGCAGCCTCGATGACCCGAGTGTTAATGCGTCGTAGGTCTCGTTGCGTAAGATTTCGATTTTGTCGTTTTACGGCCTGTCATTCCGGCGAAGACAGCCGACAGGATGGCATCTCGCGTCTTTTGCTCATCAGTTCGAGAGTCTCGGCTGGCAGTTTAGGCTTCTTGTTTTTTCTCTATGCGTAGCAGATGAGCTCTTCGTGCGTGCAGAGGTGACCACTGTGGCCGTCTTCTGCTTAATGCTGTAGGTGGAAAGAGCAATATAAGTCTGAGGGTAGGCTTCATTGACTGGGCCATTTCAGTTCTGAGGTTTATATTAAGAGAGCCTCGTACTCGTCGGTGATCGCTTCAGGTGTTTATCGTATTGATCACCGTCAGTAAATGTGTGCTTTCGGTCCGTCGTGATGTAGTCTTTCACATTGTTGGTCACATTATCGCGGTTTCGCAGAATCCACTGCCTGTGAGGCTTCTTCTTGCAAAAGGAGAAATCTTCATTAAGAAAATCCCCTCTGCTACGAGGAAGTTAACTAGCATTTCCCTGGGCTCCGATTTTCGTTTCGCCACGTTCTTGTACTTCCACTTTCGCGTTGAAGTACTGAGCTTTAGTCTTACTAGGTATTGCTATTGCCTTAACAGTGTCCTGGTACATGGCCTCAGCCATCTCGACGGGGTGAGTTGAGTTCGGGCCGCCCCTATTGGTGAGTTTAAGTACGAGGTACGGTACTCGGGCCCGACACTACCGACTTCCATAAATTGTTCCTCCTGACCAGGAAACCGACGCCACCCCAAGAGTAGGTCGCCTTCTCGATGGTAGCAAAAGTCACCTGAATCTAGAGTTACCACATGGTACCATGGCTCACCTTGTCATCGGACTTCTGATAACCCCAGCAGGTATGTGCCACGTTATGTGACTTAATTCTACCTTGAGCTCGGCGAGGTGATTTTTTGCCGTAGATTATGTTCGTTGTAAGAAGCAAGGTATACTGTATAATTGATTTTGGTAGCATGCCGTAGCCCGATTGTCTTACAGAACACAGACACCGCCGTACCCGCCACCTCGTCCTTGGCCTTGGGGCTGTTGCGTCCAAAAATTAGCAGAAGGCGTTTGTAGTATGTGAAATAATCGGCTTTGATTTAAACGCAAATATCATAAATATTGGAGTCAAAGTTCAAATAGGGTATATAGTTAAACCGCAGGTGTGACTATTGTCTTGAGGAACCGTACCTGCTTTCTTCCGGATGCAACTATAATTGTTGTATTACGCCCTGGCGCCTGTGTGCGCCAGTTGCGCCATGGAAATAGGGGCGGCAGTCCGGCACACATCGCACACAGGGGCGGCTCTGCCCTGATATATATGGATTTATTAATTACTCATAACAGGCTCGCAGATCACCGGTATATTGCAACCTATTCAAGAATTAATAAACGGACACAAGCAAGTCTTCACGTAATGAAAATCATGATGATTTTGTTTTCGATTCTTGTTCTTTTTAGTGCACCCACGCCGCCGCTCTGTCCTACTGGGATCGTGTCAGTGCACGCGCCAAGTATTTAAAATTAGTTTTTTTTTCGCGGCGTCTTTGGGCCATGGCCCCCTCGGCCCTCCCCACGCTACGCCACTGCCTATAGCCTTCCTCGATAAATGAGCTATCTAACACTGAAATAATTTTTCAAATCGGACCAGTAGTTCCTGAGATTAGCGCGTTCAACCAAACAAACAAACTCTTCAGCTTTATATATAAGTATAAGATGTAGCGGGTTTTTATGGCGTTATATTATTAAAATGGTGATATCTTTTAGCCTTATATATGCTCCGACGTTTCGGCTAACACAGTTGCGTTGGGCACGGTGTTTCAAACTTTCAACACAGGCATGTCGAAATTATTATTTGAAACTTGTCAGTTTTTATGTTTTAACCAACGTCGACAGTCTTATACCCGGACCACACAACGGCAATTTCTCCTCTAATGTCCTCTTACTAAACCCTGGAAGAGGTCTATGCTCAGCAGTGCCATTTACGCCATTTCGGCCTATACGAAGAAGGCCTTCGAGGTAGTAGAGCCTTGTTGATTTCAGTATGAATGGGCCGGCTCGACCGGGGAAGTACTACCCTCTCACAGAAAATCGACGTATAGTAACAGTACCTAAACTGTTGCGTTTCGTTCGGTGAGTGAGAGTGCCGGAGGTCCTATCCCTTATTCCTTCTCCCTCATCCCACTCCTTATCCTATCCCTTTTCCCTACCCCAAGGGTCGGCAACGCACTTGTGACTCCTGTGGTGTTGCGGGTATCCATGGGCGGCGGTAATTGCTTACCATCAGGCGATCCGTCTGCTCGTTTGCCGCCTATTATTACATTAAAAAAAAAACGGCCTGAAATAATGATGAATGTCGCTCTCATCTATCGCTGCCATGTAGAAACAAAGACGTACATTTAATATTCTTTGACAAAAATGCTATTGTCGATGAGATTGATAGACCAAATTACAGAGAATCACGTTCCACATAAAAATACAAGGAAAATCGATTATCATTTAGAGTTAAGCAACAAGTTTAGTTTTGAGATTAAAAGTCCGAAATTTCGACACACACGCGTTTACGCTTGTATCAAAAAAACACATATTTCCGGTACATTTTACGACAATTTTAGATAATAACTAATAAAACTAATGATTACGATAAATTGATTACTTTTTTATCTATAAATCAATTTGAAAATAAATAAAAAATATTTAATTAATATTAATGTAAAATCGATTCGAAACGGCCTCTTAAATCAAAAATAGGCATATACGGCTATTTTTGGGAACAATTTTCTCTCTATTTTTCATTTATTTAGATTTTCAAAGATAAAATAGGGTAGTAAATATAGTCAACTCAAAAACAATTAGTTTTTTTTTTCAAAATATTGCAAATTGACTCAAAAAAAGCAAAAAATCATCTTACATTTTTCTTCTATTTTGCTCGCATACGTGTGTCTTAATGTGTGGCAATAAGGTTCGTTTTATTTAGCCACTTTCTTGATTTATATATCCAAATTCTGCAATGAGATCTCAGTCTGCGCTTGAGCGCCGTCGGGAGTGGACTCTATGTCGCTTGTCGCTGCAGCCCGAAGACGAAAAAAGCAATATACGAATACAAAATATTCGCTAAAATAAATTTGATACTTCTCGTATTCTGTGCGAATTACGTACAAGTAAATTTCTTTTGTATAAATGGACATTATTACTTTATTTTCTCCGTTATGTTGATTCAGGATAGATTTCGGTATTTAGATATTATTTTGTTTCTTGCGTTGAAATCTGGTAAGATTATCTGGACTGATGGTATACCATCCCGTTCAAGTGTTGCGACTGGAACTCATAAAAGAGTAGACCTAGTTATGCCAGGTTAGGGCTCATTTTATTTGTTTTGGTGAGACCCTACCACTGGTACTAGTGAAGTAACCTTCCAAGGTTATTCGATGAGTCTTGCTGGTACTCATATGTGAGTAAAGCTACGCATGTCGAGTTTGGGCTCATTTTGTTTGTACATAAGAGACCCTACCACTGGAACTTATGAAGTAACCTTCCAGGGTTATTCGTTGACCTTTACTGGTACTCATATGTGAGTAGAGCTAGGCATGCCGAGTTTAGGCTCATTTTGTTTGTACATAAGAGACCCTACCACGGGAACTTATGAAGTAACCTTCCAGGGTTATTCAATGACTCTTGCTGGTACTCATGTGTGAGTAGAGCTAGGCATGCCGAGTTTAGGCTCATTTTGTTTGTACATAAGAGACCCTACCACTGGAACTTATGAAGTAACCTTCCAGGGTTATTCGATGACTCTCGCTGGTACTCATATGTGAGTAGAGCTAGGCATGCCGAGTTTGGGCTCATTTTGTTTGTACATAAGAGACCCTACCACTGGAACTTATGAAGTATCATTCCAGGGTTATTCAATGACTCTTACTGGTACTCATATGTCAGTACAGCTAGGCATGCCGAGTTTGGGTTCATTTTGTTTGTACATAAGTGACCCTACCACTGGAACTTATGAAGTAACCTTCCAGGGTTATTCGATGACTCTTGCTGGTACTCATATGGAAGTAAAGCTAGGCATGCCGAGTTTGAGTACCAGCAAGAGTCATCGAATAACCCTGGAAGGTTACTTCATAATATGCAGTGGTAGGGTCTCTTATGTACAAACAAAATAAGCCCAAACTCGGCATGCCTAGCTCTCCACACACATGAGTACCAGCAAGAGTCATTGAATAACCCTGGAATGATACTTCATAAGTTCCAGTGGTAGGGTCTCTTATGTACAAACAAAATGAGCCCAAACTCGGCATGCCTAGCTCTACTCACATAAGAGTACCAGCAAGAGTCATTGAATAACCCTGGAAGGTTACTTCATAAGTTCCAGTGGTAGGGTATCTTATGTACAAACAAAATGAGCCCAAACTCGGCATGCCTAGCTCTACTCACATATGAGTACCAGCAAGAGTCATCGAATAACCCTGGAAGGTTACTTCATAAGTTGCAGTGGTTGGGTCTCTTATGTACAAACAAAATGAGCCCAAACTCGGCATGCCTAGCTCTACTCACATATAAGAAACAGCAAGAGTCATCGAATAACCCTGGAAGGTTACTTCATAAGTTGCAGTGGTAGGGTCTTTTATGTACAAACAAAATGAGCCCAAACTCGGCATGCCTTGCTTTACGCACATATGAGTACCAGCAAGAGTCATCGAATAACCCTGGAAGGTTACTTCATAAGTTCCAGTGGTAGGGTCTCTTATGTACAAACAAAATGAGCCCAAACTCGGCATGCCTAGCTCTACTCACACATGAGTACCAGCAAGAGTCATTGAATAACCCTGGAAGGTTACTTCATAAGTTCCATTGGTAGGGTCTCTTATGTACAAACAAAATAAGCCCAAACTCGGCATGCCTAGCTCTACTCACATATGAGTACCAGCAAGAGTCATCGAATAACCCTGGAAGGTTACTTCATAAGTTCCAGTGGTAGGGTCTCTTATGTACAAACAAAATAAGCCCAAACTCGGCATGCCTAGCTCTACTCACATATGAGTACCAGCAAGAGTCATCGAATAACCCTGGAAGGTTACTTCATAAGTTCCAGGGGTAGGGTCTCTTATGTACAAACAAAATGAGCCCAAACTCGGCATGCCTAGCTCTACTCACATAAGAGTACTAGTAAGACTCATCGAATAACCTTGGAAGGTTACTTCACTAGTACCAGTGGTAGGGTCTCACTAAAACAAATAAAATGAGCCCCAACCTGGCATAACTAGGTCTACTCTTTTATGAGTTCCAGTCGCAACACTTGAATGGGATGGTATACCATCAGTCCACATAATCTTACCAGATTTCAACGCAAGAAACAAAATAATATCTAAATACCGGAATATATCCTGAATCAACATAATGGAAAAAATAAAGTAATAATGTCCATTTAGGTATATAAAAATAAGAAACTTATTTGTACGTAACTCGCACAGCCAGGCCTATAACACATAGATACATATCACAAAAAACTCTAAGTCTCAAAGTTATTTAGTTGAACTACATTTCCGCAAGTTACCGTGCGTAGTACGTACTGTTGCCGCCGTGTCGCTGTAGTGACGCGATTTTGTACCTACTAATTTTGTAAACGCGTCCTTAACGAGAAGATTTTACTTCTATTCTTTAATAATATTATTTTAATATAGCACTATTGTTTTGTTGAACCGGAGGTCAGACAGGCAGTCGCTTTGTGGAAAAGCTAATATTCAACCAAATCAGGTTAGACTAGTAAGCATAACCCGGGTTGCAACTAGGATAATGATAGCTAGGAGGATGTTGACCGTTTTTTTTAACTATAGTGCCTTAGGGAAGTGCATAAGCCCATACGGATTCGTAGTTAAGTGAGCTAAACGCGATTAGCGTGACACCGCCATATTAAGGGAAAGTTGAGGATACCACGGTGGTTTTAGAGTTAGTAGGTCAAAAACGCCTTTAGTTAAAAGACTATTACACATCCTCCGCCAGCCCAATTCGGTCAATCACACTCTTACGGCTCTAGATGAAACAAAAAAATGTCACTAGCCTTCACCGCTAGTCGAGATGTTATAATTTGGATCGTTGTTATTTTTCGCACTTGAATGGCTACATATTAAATTCTAGGAAAACGTATAAGTTGTTATAAATCCATTTTGTATGGAAAAGGTCGTGGGTAGGCTTTACGCTGTCTATAATATTTTACAGCCTAGTTGTAGGCTTAAATGGATTTTGATTGATCTATGAAATCGTTTGATATGTGCTGTTTGGTGGACACCGACGGTAGACGACCACTGCTTCTTTGAGTCAAATATTGCTTATCATCAAACTTTTAAATTTGTAGTCCACTGGACATAAGTTACGTTACAATCGCAATGTGAGGCAGCAGAGGAGCATTTGGCCTACTATACTACGCTGGCCAGATGGGTTGGCATAATGCTTAATCTCGAGTTTTCCGTCTCTTCCGCAAGATATTATTTGCTACGTGTATTTTTCTTTTACGACACCCACGGCATGAAACGGAATAGTCACGTTTTGTATTCTTGATCCGTCGCTAGTTCACTACACAGAGTATTGCTTAGCGCCTTTTTAAATGATTTGGGTGTATAGAAATATTAGAAACAGGCTTTGCTTTTACGCAAAGGCATATATTCGAAGATGATGATGACCACTAGCAATGTCTATAAGTGGTCCTGACTATCCTATAGCCAACAGAAACAAATCCAATTTTAGAGACCCTTCGATTAATCTAACACAAATCCAATAGTTCCTAAGGTTAGCGCATTCAACCAGATAAACAATATCTTCAGCGTTATTGTATTATTATAGATAGAAGCATGAACAAATCATATAAAAAACACATTCAAAGCTAAGAAAGGTCGCTGGTTGTGTATAAAGACTGTTGTTACTTATACTCAATCATGAGCATCGAGATCCCATTGTTCGATAATACCTAGTTATCGTACACATTAAAACGGTCACGCGACCTGGAAGTGTTGTCTGTACAATAATAATGACTAAACGTGTATAATCTTATAATAGAATCGATCAACCCAACGTTGGAGATGACTTTGTATAACACAAAGAAAGCACTGAATTATAACCGACCAGATGAGCCCGCGGTTACACCCGCGCTATTTAAGACTACTGCTCCGTTCCCGTGTCTCATAGCGTGATGCTATAGGTATAGCCTATATCCTTTCTCGATAAATGGGCCATTCAACACAAAAATATTAATAAATATTATTCATATCGGTCCTGTAGTTTCTGAGAAAAGCTCGTTCAACCAAATAAATGAACTCTTCAAGTTTTATAACATTATTATAGACTAGCTGTTTCCCGCGGTTTCACCCGCGTCCTGAGGGAACTACTTCTCGTACCCTGTTAATTTAGCCAGTTAGCCTCAGTTACTCCTTGGTACATCAGCTATCCGCCAGTGCAAGTCCGTCAAAATCGGTCCAGCCGCCGTTCCAGAGATTAGCGAGTATAATATACAGACAGACAGACAAAAATTGTAAAAAAATACATTTTGGTATATGTACCGTGTATACATCCATATGCATTAAGTAAAACCCTGTTATTTTAATATTACAAACAGACACTCGAATTTTATTTAGATATGTATAATGTATAGATAACAGACGCTAGGATCATCCCAACGTTATGATGACTTTGTATGCACAATATAAAAACAAAAAAGACACTGACTATAGCCGATTAAGGCATTTCTCAAGGGTCAGTAACAAATGACATTGAAGCGAAGGTTAGTGTGTGAATTCGTAAGTTGGTCACCTACTCTATGCACTACTTACAGGAAAATGCCCTAAGATTGTGTATTTTTTATAGCCTATGACCATGACCAGTTGATTCTAAGGTCTCTGCTGTTGATCTTGAAGTAAATCTTGAAATCTGAGACATATGTAATTATGATATCTTGGATTTTAACATTAGGTTAAATCCTAATCTATTCTAGGTGCAGTGGGAATGAGACACCTGGTATACCTACATAATTACATACTTAAAATGTATTTCAAATAGGTACATTCATATTATTCACCAAGACACATAACTAATCATCGCGTTCATATTATAAAGATTTGACCTGGCTTAGAAGCTAGTCGCCCCACCACTCTAGCTAGTGGATCAATATACCAGCCAAGAATCCTTGTGCTTTGTTTCACCAATATGTCTTTATTTGTAAGGCAAGGCATTGTTTTATCGGAAAAACACATTTGTTCTTGCGGCGTGAACAACATAAAAGTAACCACAAGACATGAAAATAAAGTATTAAGGAAGTACGCTATTGGCCACCGCGATGCCGTTCAGTTACCTAGTAGTCTAAGATCCGTAAAAGAGCAAACCTCATCAAATATATGTTTAAGTCACTCTAAGGTAGACTGGCAGAAAATGCCTAAGCATTAAGTCCACCTTTATACGCTATGTGTGTCTATAAAATTAAAAAAAAATTAAAAAAAATACATGTCAAAACATATAACTCTTACTATAAAATGTTGTAAATGATTATGAAAACCAAACAATTTGACATGCTTGTGATGCGACGCAGTAGCAACGACGCTATGTAAACTGGCTGTGTCTTCTCTATTAATTAGAACTCGATTAGTCGAATTTGAAGTATTTGAGTACTTCAGATGCGGACTCAAAAGAATCCCAATGTCTCTACAACAATTTACGACAAAACCTACAAATTTTGCCGAACAAGAAGTCTGATGTAACAGTAAGAATGGTCGCTGTTCTAATCGCGCTATGGTGTAACACCATTGTTGGGATCTCGTGCCACCGCAGACTTGTACATTATCGCCTGTTACCCTAGCCGACGACGGTAATGCGTTTCGTAACTCTGCGGTTATTTGAAAGTACTGAATGAGGTGATACGATTAGATTATATTTTTCTACCAACGTGACAAAACAACCGCGGCTATTGGAACAGAAAGCAATTTGCTCATATGTTGGTATGGGCATAGTAATCCCATAAATGTAAGCATTACTTAGCCAGAAGCATCGTCCTCCACCATGCACCTTAGCGCCCGGCTTTCCGTTTCCCAATTGTATCTTATTCATATTTTAGCATTAGTATATTGAAATAGAGTAGGTATAACAAACAAATCGAACTAAAGAGTTCATGTATTGCACCGTAAGATCTCGTGCATTCTACTGCTTAGTGCTGAAATAACTTTGATTTATTAAAATCTTTTGTTGCAATCATCTGTTGCATAGACGTCCTTAGTCTGGCCCATTTTCAGACCCTTATTTAAATAAGAGACGTCGCAATTTGGTCGCGTCTATTATCATTGAAGTAAGTACCAGTCGCTGTGCTGTAGGCAAGATTTGACCCTGGTTTTACCCTCTATTTAAAGATAAATGTAACATATTTTTGATTGCAAGAGTATACGTACACTGTTTTTTTGGCAATAGCTCGCTCCGAAGTGATATTCAGACGCATTTTATTTATTCAGTTAGAGCATAGTATAGACACGATTTTGCCTTTCTGTTCTTTATAATGGTACGGCCCTCATATCCCATACCAACAGTCCCCTTACCACAAATCATAAACCCATTTATCTCTCTTTCAGAATTTGCGATAGCCTCACCATCGGACTCGAACCGCAAAGACCAGCTCCTGTCCAGCCTGTTCCCCGAGGGGCACCCGGCGCGCACGTTCACGTGGGGCAACCTGCGCAGTCTGCGGGACGACATCAACGATGACGAGAAGCTGCACAAGGCCGCGCACGAGTTCAGGAAGAGGCACTACAGCGCGCATAGGATGACTGTCGCTGTGCAGGTATGTATTTGCCCTACGTCATCATCGTCATGTTATTGCATCCTATGCCATATATTCTTTTATATGACATAGGAGGCAAACGACCAGACGTATCGCCTGATGGTAGATTAACCGATGCCCATGGACACCTGCAACCCATGATGAGTGACAAGTTCGTTGCCGACCTGAGTGGAAGAAGTAGGAGAAGGAGGAGGTGAAGGAGATGGATCGGGCCTCCAGCACTCTCACTCACCAAAACGAAACGAAACAGTATAGATACTGTTACTTTATGTGGATATTTTGTGAGTGGGAAGTACTTCCCAGGTCGCGCTGGCCCTTTCATGCTGGAATAAGCAAGGCTCTATTACCATCAGCCGTACAGTTGTACAATGTACATACAGCAACACGTTAGGACCTTTGTACCGTACTTTTGGCTTAGGAAATTAGTATTAAAATCGTACAACAACTGAGTAGCTTGTATTGTAAGGCACACGTGTGCAATAGCGGCTACAGGATTTTGATTTAAGTGGTGGCAAGGATTTTTATTGAACCTGGTCAAATTAGGTTTTATCAAGGTAAACACGTAAAAGTCATTTGTTTGTTGTCATGCGCGTAGTCATATGATTTTGAGAGTCTTGAGCTCCTTACGTTGATTAATTTGTATTCATGATAGCATTTCCTCGTGGTTTTATTGACTATGTATGTAACATATTGAGATCCGTGCCGTGCGCATGATGAATATTTTGGACTGACTCATCACATATCATGGCATCACTAAACTTACGGTTTTAGCCACACCAATCAAGTAGTCACGGGAGATGGGCGTCCACGCCCGTATATTCACGAAAGAAGTAAAACAAATATAGTCAATGTAAAATTATTTATTGGTTTTTAGAGCTAGATGAGACCGTTGTTTCCTACCTGACCACCCTGAGCAGAAATATCCGAAATAAACTATATCAATATTATAAATTATTCTGATAATTTTAACAGCGTATTCGTCAGTAACGTCATTTTCCGTGTCCAATTATGCCTTATAAATTCCATCAAATCGTCTGTGTCTAAAGGAAAAGTGAACTGTCCAAATATGAATCGTACTGTTAGACCTTTTTATCTTCACTGTAATCATCAGAGCGTCTTCCGTGTGGTGACGTGACGGATTAAGAATACGGAATGTCACCACCCCATATCATCCCATGGGTGTCGTAAGAGCCGACAGAGGGAGCATATTATGCAGAAAACACAACTGTAAGAGAAGGAAAACTTGATACAAACCCTATACCAACCCGTCTGGCCAGCATGGTATAGGTAGTAGACCAATTCCTCCTTTCAAAGGAGAGGCCTAGTCCAGCAGTGGACTGTTAAAGGCTGATGATGATGAATCATCAGAGCGTAACTGAATATTTGTTTACTCAACCTAATAGCCTATAGACCATTTTTAATTTAAACTAGCAATGGACGTAATCGTCGTCATAACGTCGACAGTTAACGTGATAGGTAAAATAAAATACATTGAAATGGGATGTACCTAAGAATAGCTATAAAACAATTTTATAACAAACTAGAGGATGGCCGCAGCTACGCCCCACATTTTAATTTTACCGTTTCTTCCCGAGCTCGTGAGAAATCCGGGAAATCCCTTCTTAGTGCACCCTTAGGGTCCACAAGGAACATACATTCCAAATGTCAGCGTCCAGTTTACCCGTGCATTGTCTGTCAATTGTATATATAAATCTACACAAATAAATATCGTATTTATATGTTTCGTGCTAATTGAATAGGTAATGTTTGTAATATCGATATATTATGAACAATAATAGCAAACATTGTAAGCCCATGTCGCTCGTTTACTGACGCTCCCACGTAGATGTAACGATACGTACCATAACGTACGTATAATAAACTCATAGTATAATAAACTTATAGGCAGCATAAGTTTATTACATAGGTTCTGACTCTTCTAATGTATACTGATTTAAATAAATACATAAAAATAAAAAGTAGGTAATGTTTTGTTAATGGAACATATCTATGATTATTTTCGTTATTTTTCCTTGTAAAAAAATAGTCACTAATTATGTTCAGAGAAATCCATATCCCATTTTCAATATGTCAAACCTTAAACAGGTTTATCAAAATTTTAAGTTACTTTGCGAACTCAGAATGACCTCGCTAAAGACGCAACGAACATCCCATCTACGCCCCGGACACAGCCCGTCCAAGTTTTGTGCGGATTTCATGATTTACGTGTCCATAAAATGTCTTACAAGTAAAATCATAGTAACTAAAATGAATGACAACCACGCTGGCCAAGTGCGCGTTGGCAGTCTTCACGAGTCTTTCCTTTTTTTTACATTCACACAACACCATCTAGTCCCAAACTAAGCAAAGCTTGTACTATGGTACTAGACAATGGATAGACAAACATATTTATACTTTTTTTTGTAAATACATACATATTATACATAGAAACACCCAGACCAAGACAAACATCCATGTTCATGCACACAAATGTTTGAATTGAGCGGGAATCGAACCCGCGACTTTCGGCGTATCAGTCCCGCGGCGCCAACCGGTCGTCTATTACTACTATTTTATTTCGATACGGATATAACTTCGAAAAGTAATTGGTGCTCGCCGTGGTTCCGATCTCGAGGCCCTCTCCGTAGCAGTCTTTCGGTCTCTCCACATGGCTATCGCTGCGTTTTGATTTAATATACTTATATTTTTTTTAATTTTCAGGCGCGCATGGACCTCTCTTCTTTAGAGCAGTACGTAGTGAGCACATTCGGCAACATCACGACGAACAAGCTGCCGCCGTCAGACTTCAGTGAGTTTGCCTTCAAGGCCGACAGCGTCACGCCAGAGTTCCGCAGCATCTACTACGTCAAGCCTGTGGGAGACACCACTGAGGTGAGATATATAACATGCCATTGGTACATTTACTATATACAGGATCGTATTCAGTATTTGATTCTCGTGCCAAATGTATAAAAATAGCCTATTTTTTTAATAACCGTAGCTCATAAATACCATGATCGCCCGAAGTAACAGTTGAATGAGGGTGTTTGATAGTTCTTCTACCACCAGACGGCTTCGTATGCGTCAGGTCTCTGTCAGATATGTACAGACGCGTACACACACATCATGCGAAAAAACACAGACGTATGAAAATATTATGACTGCCTCGTTGGTCTCGCGGCATAAATGTGCGCGTGGGATTGGGAAGTTTCGGGTTCGATTCCCGGGTCGGGCAAAGTGTTATTGGGTTTTCCCGTTAAGAACTTCTCAGTAGCAGCACGGAGTCAATGTGCCCGGTACGGCAATAGGCTCGCCCCCCTATTAGGTGGGACCTAAAAATTCATGGCGAAATGTGGGTGTAATATTACACCTCTGCCTATCCCTTGGGGAATACAGGCGTGAGACTATAAAAAAAAATTAAAATATAGGGGCTTTGACAGTACAGGTTTCTGGACCTGATGCCTCAGTGCTGCCGCATAGTAAGCGTAATTTCATTTCAGAAGAGCCTCATTTCAAGACTTTGAAATTGAACTGTTGAACATGTCGAAAATAATGCGCTGAATGTTCTCACCTATAAGTATTTTAATTTGCGTATATTTTTATTAGTTAACGGCTACGTTAGTCAAAATGCGTTCTATAACTAATATTACACTGTGTATGTGTTACGAAACATCTATACTCCATTTGGTTAGGTACTTAACTAAACGTAAACAATCTTGATGTGACTTTTTATATTATCACATGTTAAACAAATAAACTACCTACTGCTTAAAATAATGGCTCAATTGATTTAGTAATCATTATTGTTGTATTTACCTTGATCTTTAGCAGCATTGTGATTTTAAACACATTTTAGATAAAAAAAGACACATCAAGATTGTTTACCTTTTGTTAAGTACCTAACCAAATGGAATCTAGTGTATCTGTGTGATAATACCTAAATAGACTATGAGTGGACTGTGTAAAGGCTGTTGTATATTGCAGGTACATTTGACGTGGTGCATGAGATCATTGATACAGGAGTACGAGTCCAAGCCGCACCAGTACATATCGTACTTGTTAGGACACGAGGGGAAAGGCAGCTTACTCTCCTATCTCAGGAAAAAGTGAGTTTTTTTTAACTATCTGTCCCGCTGAACTTTGAGCTGCTTTTTTAACATTTGCCATTACATTTTTTTCATACTTATCTCTCCTGATAAGAATAATCACATAACTTTTTCTTAAATTGTCTATGGTATTAAGTCCGCCTTTATACACTTGCTTTTGCATAATATATTACTTGATTCATAAAGAAATAAAATAAAGAATTATCCAATTTGGTGGGACCAAAAAAATTTATGGCGAAATGTGGGTGTAATTTTACACCTATGCCTACCCCTTCGGGGATACAGGCGTGAGTCTATAAATAAAAATAAATAAAAATTTGGTGCAGTCGTTTGGAAGCTAGCCGCGTACAAACATTTCGGTGATTCATTTTTATTTATATAGGGTTTAAAAAGACCCTTAACGAAAACTGACATATTTTACCAATCATTACAAACATTTTTTACTTGGGCACCATACCTGGGACATTACTGGTTTAGAAGATATTGAGGCTCAAAGTCAGTTTGCAATTTTTGTAATTAGGTACAAAATCGATGCAATTGACCCGCCAATTTGTTCTATAGATGTCCTATCCTATGCACCCATGGATAGGTATTTCGGGAATTGCACGCGCGCACTTTTATTTTCAGCTTAAAAAATGTGTCTACTTAAAATAAAAATTCGTTTCCCCGGTATAATTTTTGCTTAGTATGACTAGGCATGATGCCCAAAACGAGTAGACTTCGGCTTGATGATGGGTCTCGTGACAGCCTGTATAGATTTCAAAGAAAGGGCCATGTTTAAGTGGTATAAGTACAGGTTAGACTGCCTCCGTGGTCCAGTGGATAGCGTACTTATGCGACTGCTGATCGGAGGTCCCGGGTTCGATTCCCGGGTCGGGCAAAAGTGTTACTGGGGTTTTCCGAATTCTCAGTAGCAGCACGGAGTCTGGTGGTGTGCCCGGTAACGGCAATAGGCTCGCCCCCTTTTACGTGGGACCTAAAAATTCATGGCGAAATGTGGGTGTAATATTACACCTCTCTCCCTTCGGAGATACAGGCGAGTCTATAAAAAAAATATAGGTTACTGCGCCCTTTCTTTCCGTGGATGTCTTAAGAGGCGTCTAGGGAAATATATAAAACACATAGGTAGTATCTCGACGTCGTACTCTGTTCCAGCATTGGTCAGCATTTGAATAGCCAAATGTACCGTAGTAATTAACTTTTTGACATTTTATTTTTATTGTGTTCTATTTAATGTATATTTTATGTGTATTTTTATCACAATTGTACTTATTGTATGTGAATAAATGAAATGAAAAAAAAAAAGAATGAAATACCTATCGTCTCACAATTCTATTGGGGCTTAAGTTCTAAAGACCCATGCCCAGCAGTGGCACATATTAGGTCAGACAAACAGTTTATATTAATGCTTTTATTTTCAGGGTGTGGGCACTGGGCATCTACACGGGTAACTCCGAGAGCGGCATAGACTACACGTCTATATACAGCCTGTTCTCCACGCAAGTCGTTCTCACCAAGGAGGGACTCGACCATATTGACGAGGTCTGGATTTTTGTATTTTGTATGTTAAGGCAATTGACGCACTACCCTGTAGGAAGGGTGACTTGTAAACAAACAACTAACGGACTTTTGGAACACGCAAAATCGAAACGATATCATCATCACTAAAAACAATGCGTTGTTAGTGATGGGATGAAACCCACAACATTCGGCATAGTGTCACTCGGTAACACTACTCTATCATGGGTCAACGCGTAATGTTTCAAATTTGTCCATCAAGGGACACCTGAAGATATGTTTTTTCTTTTTATATTTATCTTATTTGTCAATATTGCTTGTTTTTCTTGTTGTTTATTATGTGCAAAATATATCTACGTCAAAAAAAAATCTTAATCTTTACCTAAGATTCAATTTGGCAAGGAATTTATCGTTCATAGGTTTATTTTTCTAATAAATTGACAGTTATTTATGTAAGTACATGGAAAATTCAATGTTGATAAATTTTCTTCTTTATTTTCCTTCTTTCCTTATTTTCAGGTGCTGGAGGCAATATTTTCATATCTAAACATGCTCAAACATATAGGACCGTCAGAGAGGATATTCCACGAAATAAAGGTTAGTAATCTGCCATTATTTTAACCATGCTAAGGTGGTTTGAGCACATGGAGAGGATGGATGACGAAAGATTGACCAAGCACATATATAAGGCAAGTGTGAATGGGACAGGACGAAGGGGAAGACCTAGGCGGACGTTATTTGACCAGATTGGAGACATCCTTAAAACAGGAAAGGTTAGAAGTACCCTAAACAGAAGAGCATGCATGTGGATTTGATGGGAGTGAATGAAGCAACAGATATACCTATGTCAGGATCGTTGCAAATGGCGTTCCGTAGTCTCTGCCTACCCCTCCGGGAAACAGGTGTGAGTCTATGTATGCATGTATTTAAATGATGTTTTTGGTTGAAATTACAAAAAAAATATTCCAAACAGCATTATAAAAAACTAACCTAACCACAAAACCACAATGGAAACGGATTATACAAACGAACGAGATAACGGAAAACGAATTTTGTTATGAAATTGTACATTTGTTTTCCTATCATTATTTTATTCTGAGCTCTTCATCTTAATATATAAAATCCTTGCGTTACTGACTGACTGACAGACGCTACAGCCGAAACTATTGGGCGCAGGAAGCTGAAGTTTGGCACGTATGTTCCTTTGGGACCGTAGGGGTGCACTAAGAAGGGATTTCCCGAAATTCTTACGGGATCGGTCAAAAATGGCAAATAAAAAAAATTTGCAGACGTAGCTGCGTCCTCTAGTTGAACATAAAGAAAGAAAACAAAATACACAAAAGGAAAATCATAACAATACATTAGTTTTGTGATTGTCTTTCTATCTACGAAAATTTTAATGTAATTCAAGCAACTTTTGCTTACAAGAACATAATCCTACTGGATGGATGTAAGTATCCGGACGTACTATAGTAGCACAGAAAACAAGCGGAACAGTGACACGCACAAACACTATAGGCTAAAAGGGGAACGCAGATATCAAACTTGTAGTCTAGTACTACTAGGTATTGTACATAGGTAGTCTGTTGTTGGAACTGGAACAGGCGAAATAGTTTTATAAGAACAGGTTTATACTGTTTCGTTCAGCAACCTGTTACATTTACCTATTCCGATATATACGATTTAAAATGTAGATCATAGGTTTATATAAATACATACATACATACATAGACTCACGCCTGTTTCCCCGACGGGGTATGCAGAGGCATATTAAACGCCCACTTTTCGCCAGTGTTTTGATCCCACGTACAATAGGTGGCGAGCCTATTGCCGCTTATCGGGATATTTAGTTTGCCGTCGCCTCGTCCGTTGATCGGCAGGTGCACCACTTGCAGGTGAGGTTGGCGCCCGACCCTAAGTTCTTGGTGGGAACCCTATGTTTATATAGATTTGCCTGAATAATATACCTATATCGGATTTCCATATTCAACAGCCATTTTTATACAGGGCTTAATCCCTTGATCCTGGTTGCCCTTATATATGTATCTGTTATATTAACAGACAATAGAAGAGACGAGCTTCAGGTTCGAGGAGGAGTCCCAACCGGCGGAGTACGTGGAGACGTTGGCCGAGAACATGCACTTCTACCCGCCTGAACACTACATCACCGGCGACAGACTCTACTATAAATACGACCCTAAGGTAATTACATAACTTCTTTATCCCCGAAGAGGTAGGCAGAGGTGTATTACATACCCACACTTCGCCAGTTATGTTTCGGTCCCAATGTAATAGGAGGCGAGCCAATCACCATCTACCCTGCCGTCTTAACGTAAAAGGGCACAACTAACATTTTGTAAATCAGGAGAAAATCGAGTTTAAACTATTTCTTAGTTTTTGTCAAAAGTAAATTACGGTATTGTAGTTAAAGAAAAAGTATGAATGGAAATAGTCTACATGAATTCTATAAGATTATTTAATTATTTTTTTTATTTTAACTGTATTTATTCCATAATCTACATTTTCCATTTCTAAAATCATAAATATTACGTATAAAAGGCATGATTAACCAAATGTGACTTTCCATTCTAAGATTTTGGGAGGAAAAGGGTTAAATATTAAAATGAAAAGCCATATTAATTAAAACACATCTTACCACTTGTGACCTCTTCATGTAATCTAAACTAGATATGCTTTTTTAGTGCTATTACAAAAATAATTGTTCAGTTGTGACCTTTTAGGTTATGGTACTTTTGTTTATTGTGGTTATAAAATTATTGTTTATTGTGGTCAAAAAATATTAGCCGATAGGCCTTTTTCTCCTGATTCCAAATATGTATAACTCAATTTCGAAAAAAAAATTAGTTGTGCCCTTTTACGTTATGACGGCAGTCCGGGCACAATATTAAGTGAGCGATAACTAATATTTTTAATGCATACATAACGGAAAGGCATCGTAAGGCAGCGATAGCCGAGTGGATATACCAACAGACTGCCATGCAGAGGGTATCAGGTTCAAATCCACGGCGCGCACCAATGACTTTTCGGAGTTATGTGCGTATTGAATTGTTAATTATCGCTTGTCCCGTGCCTCGGAGAGCACGTTAAGCCGTCGGTCCCGGTTGTCATGAAGATCTTTGACAATCGTTACAGGGCGTCAGTACCTTCTAAATAAACTGACACTAGTCTAAACCATGGAATATCGTTATCCCTTCGGGTTGCGGAGGTCAGACAGGCAGTCGCTCTGTGGAAAAGCTAATATTCAGCCAAATCCGGTTAGACTAGGAAGCGGACCCCAGATTGAAACTGGGATAACGCTAGGAGAAAGAGAAAGAAAGAACGGAAAGGCATCGTCTCGGCAGTGCGTTACGGGTCACACCACCGGGCTATCGCCGCGTTAATACTACCACAATATACCTAAAATTAAAAGAAACTAGGAAACTTAGTCTAAACATAAAAATAAACAGTTTATTTAACTATTTGCTGTATCGGCAGGGTATAACCGAGCTGCTAGACTGTATGCGCGCGGACACAGTGAACATAATGATCCTGTCCAACAAGCACTCCACGCCCATCACATACGACTCTAAGGAGAAGTGGTTCGGCACTGAGTATAAGAAAATGGGTAAGTGGAATTGATTACTTGAATAAATTAGTTACATACCATACTTGATTTAAATTGTCTTTCGGGATATATACCACGTACCTTTGTTTGGAGTAACTCAAGTTTAAATGACCACGAAAGTTTAAATGCCTATATTACATACCATAGTTTAATGAATTCAAAAACATTGGCTGTAGTAGACGCTTCTAAATTATCATCAGCTGACGAAGCTCTGGTGACGCTTAGACGCTTCCATATACAGGATGTCACAAGACCCATCACCAAGCCGAAGTCTACTCGTTGTGGACATCATGCCAAGTCATACTGACCAAAAATTATACTTGGGAAACGATTTTTTTTTCAAGTTTTCACATTTATTAAAACGCAATTAAAAGCGCGCGCGTGCAATGCTCGAAATACCTACTTATGTATGGGGTCATAGGGCATCTAAAGAACATATTGGCGGGGCAATCTCGATTTTGTACCTAATTAGAAAAATTCCATACTAACTTTTAGCCTCAATATCTCCTGAACCAGTAATTTCCCAGGTATGGTGCCGAAGTAAAAAATATTCTTAGTGATTGGTACAACATGTGATTTCAGTTTTCGTTAAGGGTCTTGTTACACCCTGTATTTTGAAATAATATTATTACTTACAAGCGGTTGTTACCGACTCACCTGCAAATTAAAAAAGTTCAAAATACATAGCTGGTATTCAATCTACATTTTTTCCTAATTTTCAAAGGTATCAAAAATAATCTTAAATCTCCAAACTTTTGGTCATACATAGAGGGAGAGTTGAATTTGTAGCTATTTTGCCCTTTTAATATCAAACGAAGAAAGAATGGAAGACATTGGATTACTAATAACCCTGTACACTATTTCTATTCTAAAACAAAAATACTATTCCACCAGAAATCCCCGGCAAATGGCTGGACCGTTGGTTAAACGCGGCCCCGCAATCCCACTTCCACCTGCCCGAGAAGAACATCTACATCACGACTAACTTCGACCTGGTCCCACCCGACCCGGTCTATCAGGAGGTCGCCAGAGAACTAGACATAGACCTACAGAACAGGTCGTCTATTAAAGACGTGTATAAGAAGCTAGATAGTAGTCCTAAGAAGACCAAGGTTTTGAAGCATGGAGATCTGATTGCCACTGTGAATAACTTTAGGTAAGTAGTTTATAATTAGTGTTTATTTTCAATAGAGTCCAATTTTGCCGGACTACAGCGAAGCCAGAAGTCTATGTATGTGTCAACCAATTTTAATTAATAAAGTGTCAATATATATTTTTATTACTTTTTAGTTTGGTACCTATTTTGAAGACAACACTTGAGTCCAGTATAAAACATTCCACGTTTACTTCAATTATTACAGGCACACTTTTATAAAGCAATACTTTTACACAATCACATACTGTAACAATAATTCCCTCTAGCTACTTCGTTACGTCCGAGAGGTGTTATATAACTGACTGTGGCGTCCTTTTACCCCTTTCACTTTGACTTCACAATAATCAAAAAGAGTGGGTAGTTAGTGAAGTGAAGTGCGCGCTGACGTATATGCCATGCCCATGAATCATTTGAGTGTTTATAAAATAATTATCGTAATTAATCTTAAACTAAACCAAAAATATGACACTGTAAGCAACTTTAACACTATTATTTTTGGCATAATTTGCATAACTACCTATTTTTTTTTATTCATCGATTGAAGGTATTTCACAAATAATTACGCGTTTATGATCTGTTACGTAAATATCAATATGTGTGTTCTATACGCGAGGGTTTGGAAGAACTTAAACTGATCATGAAAATTATTTTGGACAATGTGTAGTTTATATGTAATACAATAAATTAAAAATAATCATCTTCCAGACTGGACCAGCCGAATCTGATCCGCAAGAACCGTCACATGGAGCTGTGGTACAAGCCTGACTTCAAGTTCCGCTTCCCAACCGCTCTTCTGTACTTCTACTTCATCACGCCACTCTCGCTGAAGTCACCTAGAGAGTAAGTATTTACACTACACTTACATTCAAGGTCTTCTGCGATACAGGACTACCTGTTTCCCGCAATTTAACTTAAATATTTTTTCTTACAAACTTCCGCTTGTATTGCCGAAATTTTACACCCACATTTCGCCATGATATGAATTTGTAGGTCCCACGTAATAGGGGGCGAGCTTATTGCCGTTACAAGGCACTTTGCCAGACCCCGTGCCGCCACTGAGAATTCGGAAAAACCCAGTAACACTTGTTTAACGTTTTGCCCTACCCGAGAATCGAAACTGGAGCCCTTTAGACACATACGCCATCCACTGAACCACGGAGGCAGATCCTTGAAAAAGTTGAGCTTAAAACCTTTAAGAGTCATTTCATAAAACGTACATATCTGTAAGAGTAGCAACGAAGCATTTTAGTGTGATGTATTTTAAAGCTGTAATCAAAACATATCTCTTTAATAGCCAACTCTTTAATCGCCAAGCTCCTTCAATGAAGAAGTGATATAACTATTTTTATTAGAAAATATTAATTATCGCTTGCTTAATAATGTGCCCGGTAGACAATACAATAACAATAGGCTCGACCCCTATGAGATTGAAACATAACTGGCGAAGTGTGGGTGTGTAATACACCTCTGCCTACCTTCAGGGTTTAAGGCGTAAAGTTATGTTATGTTACTGGTCGCGAAATATTCTGTCTGCGTCTAATGATTCATACGATCGCGATGGCGTTTTAGTTTCATTGGAAATTATTTGTTTCAGTTCATGTCTACTCGACCTTTGGACGGACGTGCTACAACAAGGACTCAAGGTATGATTACATGTTTCAAATACACTATATAATAGACTAGCTGACCCGGCGAACTTCGTACCGCCGTATATGTATTATACATATAAACCTTCCTCTTGAATAATTATATCTATTAAAGAAAACTGCATTAAAATCCGTTGCGTAGTTTTAAAGATTTAAGCATACATAGGGAGAGACAGGCAGAAGACAGACTTTGTTTTATACTATGTAGATGACTACATAGTATAAATCAAAATTATATCAATAATATATCAGCTTCAGTCTTGTTTATAACATGTACCGCTTTTCTGGCTTTACACATTACCGCCGCGGTTGTCGCACGCCGCTGTAGGTCGTGACTGGTCCGTTAGGCCAAGTGCGGGTCGGCTTATTAAATGTATATTTTTTTACAAGCAACGAGTTTTAATAACTTAATTATTCGAATATTAAAGGGAAATTTCTTTTTTTCAGCGATGATTTGGCGTGGGTTTCACCCGTTACGTTAATAACGAACTGTATTATATTAGGTTATGAATAATTTAACTATTGTGTTTAAACATGTTTGTGTTGACAGGAAGAAGTATACCCGGCGAACATGGCTGATCTATCACACTCGTTATACGTCGGCGACAAAGGACTCACCATGAAAGTCACCGGGTATAGTCAAAATCTACATGTAAGTTTTTTTTTTCTTTTTATTTGTTTTGGGACTTATATATAATTTTATATGTTAGTCCCATCATAACAAGAACAGTTTACAGCTTTTAAAATTACTTATTACTAACTTATATCTAATATACATACATAGGTTTCATGCATACTTACCTACTAGAATTATGATGATGTAGGCATAGCCAATTTACAAAACATCTTAGCTTCTTCAGAAGTGGGGTTACTTAATATGCTTTGCACTACACCAACATTCATACAGTTTATATTTAAGAAATTTATGATACTTTTTCTTTTACTACTGTTTTTGACACATTCCATCAAAACGTGTTGAACATCATCTACTTTATTACACACTTCACAAAGTAGTGAAATAGCTCGTCCCATTAGACGGTCAAATTTCTTAGATGGAATGTGTCCTAAACGTAATCTGTTCAGCATTACTACATATTTACGGTTCATTTTAACATTAAAAAACCAGGGTATTTGAAGAGGCTGACACTGTATTGTTTTATACCATATTCCTTTTGTTGCAGACTGTTCATCAAAATACTCTTTCCACTTATTATAACAGATATATTTAAATTTAAATAAAATTTCCGAAAAGAATGGTACTATATTTAAACTTTCACCTTCTCTTATAGCAATTTTTGCTAGGCGGTACATGTAAGTTATATCATTCACCTACATTCATGAGATAATAATTATGTTGATACTATCTTCGTGTGGCGACGGATTAAGAATACAAAGCATCGCAACCCCATTTCATTTCGTAGGTGTCGTAAGAGGCGACTATGTAAAATACACGAAGCAAATAGTTTCTTTGGAGAATGTAAACTAGACATCAAAACCTACAGCAACCAGTCTGGTAAACGTCGTATAGCAGGACAAATGTGGCTATTGACACACAATGTTAATATGACGTATATTAGGAGAGGCTTTGGTTCAGCAGTGGATTGCTAAAAGATGTAGAGAATTATAATATAATATTTGATAATATCACGTTGCCATTCTTAAGAGCAGAGCAAAAAGCGTAAGGTTTCCCTGTGTATAACATGAAACTGAAAGTTATTATTCCTATATGACTAAAGAAAATGTGGGTAAGTGATACATTTGGTACCATATAGGATGTTTATTGGTTTAGTTGTTAAACCTAAAACCCGGTGCTTCCTTAAGTTAATTATGGCATGGCCTGTTAATTTTGAATTTTCTCCATCGTGACCTAACAAAACTTTTTAATCAGCGTAGTGCTCTCGTGATTAAGGATTAAAAAAGGAAGACTTACCGCGAAATTCAATATTCGACTTATCCATTTTTTTTAAATGCTCCATACAAAATACGTCAAACACGTCATTCTCCAATTCCATCTATAGATCGAATATTGAAAATGGCCGTTAGAGTATAATACGTGTTCTGTAGAATTGCTGCGGCCCGGTATTTTATTTTCGTGCATCGCTGCTAGGTCGCAGCTATAGGCGTATACCGCGTATATATGTATAACAGAAGGGCCGGATGTGTCGTGTCCACCCAGTATGGTCTTATGATGGTTACCGTCCACCCCAGAATGTTGGTTACCGTCTCGCGGCCACATACGGGAGTCATTCTTAATGGCAATGCAAAGATTATCCGCGCGCCTCTAGCGGTGAAAATTTGAAATTGTCTAAGAAAGACACTTAACAGCTTTCAATACAACTTTGCTTTGAGGTTACGGTTTGGTTAAGTTTTCCCTGACGTAAATTGTTTTCAGAGCTGTCAAAATTGTCAAAAGTTGTAGTGATCTGTGAAAGTGTCATTCTTAGATATGTTCTAAATTTTGCCGCTAGAGTGGCTATTTAGAATCTTAGCATCGCCAATATCACTCTTTACAAATATGAGAAGTCCTGCTACAACCTATTATAAACTTGTCCCTATCCAGTTGCTGGTGGAGTTGATATCGCGCGAGATGCGGTCGAGCTCGCAAAATCTGACGGCGCCCATGTTCGAGGCGGTGAGGGAAGTGCGCGCGCGAACATACCACAACGTGCTCATCAAACCGCATAAACTCGCTAAGTTAGTATAACACACAACACTCCCCAACCCTCACATCGATTCACTCATACACACCAGAGACTTAAGTACAGATTTTTCTATGATATCCTCAACTCACTTTGACATGACATGAGTCCTTTAATTTCACGACGCGTAAAATTTGCCGTCTATAGCATATTCATCTCTATTTGCCCATTGTTAAAGTACACTTTTGTGTTATTGCTAAGCATCAAATTCAAGCATCGTTGCCCGGCACTACGCGTTGCAGTTACAACACTAGACCCGAAATGACGTTTCAACTCTGTGTGAGTTGAGCCTAAAGCAGACAAATGAATGCGACAAACGCCGTTTGTTCGCATTTATTTGTCTTCTTATCGAGTAAGACTTGCGAAGGCCAAAGTCGTGCTTAGACCCCAGATTGGTACGCTTCGATATATATATAACTACTAGCTGACCCAGCGAACTTCGTATCGCCTTTTTAAGAGTTTTTATTTAATTCCCTTTTTTTCAAGCCCCTTTTCCAAAGTTACCATTGACTTAGCGCTTAATCTCTTATCATTTCAGAGTCTATAAATGATGAACAAACAAACATAGATTTTTATATACCAAATATTGAATTCCCCATTCCTTAAAATATCAGAGACGATACCCATATCGACTTTAAAAAAAATCCCGTCCGCCATCTTTAATTTCCAATCCGCCATCTTTGATCACGAAATAGATGTTGTATTTGGATTCACCATGCCTTAAATCATCAGAGACGATACTCATATTATTTTTTTTTTAATTTCCCAACCGCCATCTTTGATCACAAAATAGATGGAGTGTTTGAATTCCCCATTCCTTAAAATATCGGAGACGATACCCATATCGACTTTAATAAAAATCCCGTCCGCCGTCTTTGATTTCCTATCCACCATCTTTGATCACGAAATAGATGTTGTATTTGGATTCTCCATCCCTTAAATCATCAGAGACGATACCCATATTGATTTTTAAAATTTTTCCCATCCGCCATCTTTGATTTCCCATCCACCATCTTGAATCACGAAACAGATGTTGTATTTGGATTCCCCATCCCTTTTTACATCGCAGACGATACCAATATTGACTTTTTTTAAATTTTCCCATCCGCCATCTTTGATTTCCCATCCGCCATCTTTGATCACGAAATAGATGTCGTATTTCGATTCCCCACCCCTTAAAGTATCGAAGGCGATATCTATATTGATTTTTAAAATTTTTACATCCGCCATCTTTGATTTCCCGTCCGCCATCTTGGATCACTAAATAAATTTCATATTATTAATCAGCGTCCCGAAAATCTCGAAAACGATACCCATATAGATTGTATCCTATTCTTTTAGCCTCTTTTTGCCTTTGACCCAACCCTCCCCCTTCTCGTGTGACTATTTTATTATTTTTGTCCAGCCCCTAAAAGTTGTGGCGTAATTTTATATAGCCCATAGCCTTTCGGAATAATTGGGCTATCATAAGCATAACAATTTTTAAAATCCAACTGCTAGTTCCTGAGTTTAGCCGACATTATCTTTAAGCCTTTTTAGCCTTTTGACCGGCCTCAAAGGGTCGATGCGTTATGTTATACATATAGCCTATAGCCTTCCAGAATAACTGGGCTATCGTATACAAAAATAATTTTTCAGATCCGACTGGTAGGTTTGAGATTAGCGCGTTCAAACAAACAAACAAACACTCTTCCGCTTTATTATATTATAGTATAGATAGATATTCGGGGTAACACAAATCTCCTTTATTGGGCGGATACTATATAACTGTAAAAAGTATTTACACATACAAACTACTTAGTACAAAGCAAACTTGGGCCAATATCATAGAGCCAATAATGGCGACTGTGATTTGTCTGTCAGAACCATTAGAATTTAACAAAATACTCGACAATCCGAATTTTGCGGATATATGTTGTCGACTCGAAATCTTTATTTTTTAATGTTTTATTATTCAGGTAAGGTTTCGATGTATTCCTTGACGAAATTATTAATATAAGATTATCGACATCTGTTAGAATCTTTTGAAGTTAACAGATAATTGTGACTGTCAATTAATTATAGACAAATAATTTGCAATAAAATAAAATTGCGACTATAATTAAAGATCTAAGCTATCCTATCTCTCAAGTTGGACCAGACTGCTCATGGTGTGCCAATTTAATTTAAAATCGGTTAAGTAGTTTAGGAATCCATCGCGAACAAACATCGTGACAGGAGATTTATATATATTAAGATAGTAATTCGTCGATTGGTATAGTTAAGGGCTTATTTATAAATTACGTCGCACAATTGTCTTGAATTTTGGCTCTACCCCGTCCTTGACACAGCTGGTCTCATACATTCTCATCTCATTCTTCACATAATGTCAATTTTGAAGTTTGTTTTCTTTTTGCAGAGACGTCCGAATGAATATCTTGCTAAAACCGTACGTGTCGCCGCGGGAGAAGGCCAGCGTCATACACGAGCTCACGCTTCAAGACCTACAAGACTTCACTAAGAAACTGCTCAGCAATATGTACTGCCAGGTCAGTCCCTAGTATTCTTACAAAGTCATCCTAGTACACTCACAAAGTCCTACTTGTGTACTCACAGAATCCCAACAAGGACAATCTATATTAATAATTTCGTCAAGGGGTACGGTATACTTGATCGAAACCTTACCTAAATAATAAAACGTTAAAAAAATAAACATTTCGAGTCGACAACATATATCCACAAAATTCGGATTTTCGAGTATTTTTTTAAATACTAATGGTTCTGTAAGCTTCTGACAGACAAATCGCAGTCGCCATATTGGCATTCTAGCTACACGTCACTGACACCGGATAACATGTTGCATACTATTAAATATATAAAAATCACGCGCACACACACAACACACACACACACACACACACACACACACACACACACACACACTCACACACACAGACACACACACACACACACACACACACACACACACACACACACGCGCACACACACTGAATACTGTTATTGTTATATTAAATTCAACTAGAACCACAGTCAAATAATCCATACAGTCGTTCGACGAACGCGTCTAGACGGGTCAATCGTGCGGGGGCCAAGAGGTGAGACGCGGGAAGAGCGGTACCTAGTTACGTATATCGCCTTAGTTCCTAACTAGGTACATGTTTTTTGGGGGCTGGCACGTGCTTGTTTTTTGTTCCTTACTTATTTATTTGCTTATGAATATTAATTAAGATGGTGCATACGACTTGTGCTGTGAGACATTGAAATTCTTTATGCTGTTTAAAGATTTAAATAAATAAAGATTAAAAAAAGCTGCGATTTCATCAATTTACTTATACCAAAAAAGAAAATTTCATTAATTATAATTATTTATATTATTTTGAAATGTATGTACCTATAACCACTTAAAATAATGTGCACATTCCTACTAATCTACTAACTTTTTACAATATCTCATGTCTGGCCAAATCACAGAATAAAGTAGCAATTATTGTACGTAAACAACATGGAAGACGTAAGAAAATATGCGTTGTAAGGTAATATTCGATTCTGGTGTGATTTTAATTTAATTAAATAAGTACCTAGTACCTTCGCATTAGGTAAGTACCTTTCTTTTCTTTTTTAAAAAGACAACTCCCGCACTAGGAATAAAGCAGCGATCAGACGACACGATTCATCGGACCGATGAGTAGGGCTCGATAGATTGGGCGTTCTGATCACACTACACGATATCGCCACCCTAACTCACTTGGCAGCCGAACGCCGAGCAGTGAAGATGGCGGCAAAGTATCAAAAACTTGGAATCGCTCTTGCAGTAACAGCGGGTGTAGTAAAACAAAAAAGAAAAGATGTTGGGTGAAGGAATATTTACTCTGGAGAAATAAATTGTGTAACATGAACATTTTGAGTGTGTTATTAGAGCCTGAGGACTTTAGAAATTACGTCCGAATGAATTCTGGACAATTTAATCATCGTTTTATAAACTTCCAGTGCGTTGAGTATTATCTCTTTTTGGCGTTTCGTAGCCATTTTCACTCCACACGTCCTTTCACGCCGAACGCCGCGCCGGCACTGAGGGCCCTAACCACGATCAGACGGCACGATTCATCGGGACTTAGGGACTTAGGGCGGTCGGGCACCCTCGATCGCCCGATTTAGGGACACTAACAGCCTAACCGCGATCACACCACCATCGGGTCTTAGGGCACGATGAATCGGGCCGTCTGATCGCTGCTTAAATCCTATGTCAAATCACATATTATTATATATCTTGGTAACGGCGCATCCTAGCTCAAAAATAACCATATTTTTGGCCCCCTTTTATAAACCCCTCACATGTTCTCCGTAATCTCATAGCCCGGTCACCCATCCATAAAATGACCGTGATGTCTATTGCTTTACCTTAACGTAGTTTGCACGAAAAAAATCTGCAAAATACTTCATATCGATAACATATCTGCAAGCTGATCCCAAGGTTACCCATCCATTAAACCACCGCTATGTCAATCGCTTTATTTTAACTTGGTTTGTACAAAAAATGCTTTATATTCTTAACCACCTCCCACGACACCTGCGGGATGAAATAGGTGCTGACTGATACTTTGTATGCAAATCTGTCACCGCACGAAAAATGCAACGTATTTTATAATAATTATTTATCGTTAATTATTGTAATATAATAAACTAGCTGTTTCCAACGGTTTCACCCGCGTCCTGAGGGAACTTCTTCGCGTACCTGGTTAATTTGTAGCCTAAGTTACTCCTTGGTACATCAGGCCAGTGAGGGTCCCGTCAAAATAGGTCCAGCCGTTCCAGAGATTAGCGAGAACAAACAGACAGACAGACAAAAATAGTAAAAAATGTCATTTCGGTGTATGTACCGTGTATACATCCATATGCAATTAGTAAAAAGCGGTTATTTTAATATTACAAACAGACACTCCAATTTTATTTATATGTATAGATAAGTGATTTACACTATATAATTCATGTAGCGTAGCAATTGTAATGTTTTTCTAAAACAAATAGACGGTGTTTGAATAAGTAGGTATTGTTTACATGTGGCAGCCCTAGCCTACTCACCCTTGTCTAGACGTTGTCGGCTTTTTCTACGAGATCAAAGGCGTCAAACTACTGTATGTCTTTATACTGTGCTAGAACTATGTATCTACTAACCATATTGTAACCACGAGTATGTATTAAGTTTCACTTGTTTTTGGGAAGGAACTGACTCTCAACATACAGCTCACGCTAGTTTGGAAGTCAGGCCTACGTACATTTGTAATCACCTTGTTGTTACAATAAAGAATTATTATTATTATAAATAGTTTGTATGTGTAAATACTTTTTGCAGTTATATTTCTTATTGGTAGAAAAAACAGTTTAAACGATAATGATAAAAGTATCTGTCCAATAAAGGAGATTTGTGTTACTCCGAATTTACGCGAGCGAAGCCGCGTGTAAAAGCTAGTATTATAATAATCAACAAGGTTATTTTTATACCTCCTAGATCATATAATCCTAGTATGGCGTGCGACCCACTTGACAGTAAAATCAACACTGACTGTCGCTGGTTTACAACACGCAAGCGGGCACATGACAATAAACACGTGTATGAAGATAGTTGGCAGCATGCATACGTGCCTAACCTGCACACCCGCACATACACGCTTGACAATCGACAAAGCTCCTTCAAGGATGATTTTACTCGTTATGAAAAACTTTTGTTCTGCGATATTCGCGACAAAAGTAATATTTTAATTGGTTTCTCAGATTTAATTAAAAAGGTAGACGTATTATATGTGTCTTGTGTGCTAAGAAGATAGTGCAGTATAACGTACTCGTATTGGTACTTTACAGATGCTGATGCAAGGCAACTTGGCATGGCACGACGCGCTTAAGATGTCGGACATCGTGCTCAACAACGTGCGCTGGGACGGACTCAGCGAACACGAAATACCTGAAGTAAGTACTAAGTATATATCGTTAGATTGCTGTATTATACACAACGCGTTTAGTTAAAAAACAAGGTAAAAACCTAGGTAAAGGTAGTAAGGTATAAACCTCTGTTTTCCCGAAGTGTTGGCAAAATTGCAACGGCCGTGGTTTGGGTGGTACTAGTTAATTTTCCACGATTGAGAATTGTGTATGATTTATACAAATCGCGAATTTTCCAAATCTATCAGTCATTTATTTAAAAATTATTTCATGTAAAGATGTATTTTTTTTAAGATATCAATATTTCGTTTTTATTTTAGGTCAAGGTAAACCGACTACCGCTGGGCGAGCGCAAGATCCGCGTGCTAAGTCTGAACGAGCAGTCCACAAACAGCATCATCACCAACTACTACCAGGGTGAAGCCACTACCCCAAGAGACACCGCCACGCTTGAAGTGCTCATGGTAAGACAATAATTCAATCAAATAAACGTCACATGGTACATAGGGAAAACATAATTACATTTATTCCTTAGGTGTAATGCATCATTTATCTGCCTTTGCTAATTGTGGTATAAATCAAAGTACTTACCTGACGCCGCGCTATAACGTCGAGCTGTCTTGTACTATAATAGTACTATACCGTCAGACAGAAATGCGGGCGTTGGGTTAGATTAGGTTAGCACTAGCGCCGGGGCTCTGTTTGACAGTAGTACTATACAGCCCCGGCGCTAGCAGTACAGGTACTGGGTAACAGTGAAGGTACTCCTTCACAGTACAATATACAATTCAACGCTATGGCGCGTAAGGATAGCGTCTTGACCAGCACTAAGAACGCGCTCTGTTTGACAAGGCGCCTCAAGAACGCGCTCTGTTTGACAAGGCGCCTCAAGAACGCGCTCTGTTTGACAAGGCGCCTCAAGAACGCGCTCCGTTTGACAATGCCTTAAGAAGGCGCTCTGTTTGACAAAGCCTTAAGAACGCGCTCTGTTTGAGAATGCCTTAAGAACGCACTCTGTTTGACAAGGCGCCTCAAGAACGCGCTCTGTTTGACAAGGCGCCTCAAGAACGCGCTCTGTTTGACAAGGCGCCTCAAGAAAGCGCTCTGTTTGACAGGTCCCTAAGAACGCGCTCTGTTTGACAAGGTGCCTCAAGAACGCGCTCTGTTTGACAAGGTGCCTTAAGAACGCACTTTGTTTGACAATGCCTCAAGAACGCGCTCTATTTGACAGGTCCTTAAGAACGCGCTCTGTTTGACAAGGTGCCTCAAGAACGCGCTCTGTTTGACAAGGCACCTCAAGAACGCACTCTGTTTGACAAGGCCTTAAGAATGCGCTCTGTTTGACAAGGACTTAAGAATACGCTCTGTTTGACAAGGCCTTAAGAATGCGCTCCGTTTGACAAGGCCTTACGAATACGCTCTGCTTGACAAGGCCTTAAGAATGCGCTCTGTTTGACAGGGCCTTAAGAACGCGCTCTGTTAGACAATGCCTTAAGAACGCGCTCTGTTTGACAGGGCCTTAAGAACGCGCTCTGTTAGACAATGCCTTAAGAACGCGCTCTGTTTGACAGGGCCTTAAGAACGCGCTTTGTTTGACAATGCCTCAAGAACGCGCTCTGTTTGATAAGACTTTAAGAACGCGCTCCGTTTGACAATGCCTTAAGAAGGCGCTCTGTTTGACAAAGCCTTAAGAACGCGCTCTGTTTGAGAATGCCTTAAGAACGCACTCTGTTTGACAAGGCCTTAAGAATGCGCTCTGTTTGACAAGGCCTTAAGAATACGCTCTGTTTGACAAGGCTTTAAGAATGCGCTCTGTTTGACAAGGACTTAAGAATACGCTCTGTTTGACAAGGCCTTAAGAATGCGTTCCGTTTGACAAGGCCTTACGAATACGCTCTGCTTGACAAGGCCTTAAGAATGCCCTCTGTTTGACAAGGCCTTAAGAATACGCTTTGTTTGACAAGGCCTTAACCCCGAGCGCTCGAGAGGATGGACACAATGTGAGGGAGGCCTAAATCGCTCTTTATTTATAACCGTAATACATTATATTAATTTGTTATAATAACATTTTAATTTTACCACAAGTTCATAGATTTTTTTAAAGTTAAATTGTTAATGATAGTTTGTCTGTATCCTCAAAGAAACTGATACTGATCTAAGCAATAGAATATTGCTATCCCTTTGGGTTGCGGAAGTCAGACGGCAGTCGCTCTGTGGAAAAGCTAATATTCTTTCAAATCTGGTTGGACTAGTAAGCGAGGTCCGCTTACTAGTCCAACCAGATTTGAAAGGCTTTTTAGGCTTCAAGGTGAAGAGTCTTGGATGTTACTGGGATAACGCTAGGACAATGAAGGCCATAGATACCTGGGATTTGTGCTGAGAACAAATTATGTAATGATTTAATTACTTAGTACAGGTTAATATATGTATTTTAGTTACTAATGGAGGAGCCGGTGTTCGACTCTCTTCGCACCAAGGAGCAGCTGGGCTACAGCGTGTTCAGCATGATGCGGTACACCTTCGGGGTGCTAGGCTTCTCCGTCACCGTGAACACGCAGGTCGACAAGTTCAGGTAATTCACTACAGTCCACGGTGACCTGGTAACTCATGGCGCCTCAACAACTTATTAATTATTCGTATTTTGACGGCCGGTATGTCAAACTGTCCACACTACGGTCGTTAAGCAGCAGATGGTACGCTAAACTGAGGTCTTCACAACGAGCTAGCAGGTCGTCAGAATATCTAGAAATATTTTGTAAAGAAAATTTAATTTTTTGGATCTAATATTAGAATATTTCATCAAATGCAGAAAACAGAAGAAGTGAAAATTAGTAGTGAAGTAAAGTATAGCACGTGTGGTGAAGAAGTAAAAGTCAAACATCGTTCAACGCATCCTTAAAAGTCGATACTGCGATTTTCTCTCAATAGGGTCATCTGCGCTACTCGGGGTTTCCTTACCAATCCCTATACCCCGTCCGAATCAGTATTTAGAATATTCAGAATTTACTCGACCAATAGGGAGGAGGGAAGATCACAACTCAGTGTAGTCGGGAGACCCGCCCTGCGAATTACGAAACCAAAAGTATACTGTTTTCTATCAGAGACAAATTCCTGTTTAGTGTTTCTTTTGATTCTTTCTTCTCTTTCACGTGAGGGTGTGTCCAAAGATAAGAACAAGGACCGTCACCTGTACATGCCCCCTCTAGCGCTCACAAATCAAATTATCTCACTAATTAATTAAATGGAATCAGAATTTCTCATTTGAGTTTTCTTCCCTATATCTACGCACTTCGTATGATATGATACTGGATGCATAAAAGTGCTATTATTGTTGTAGTGTGTCATACGTAGACCAACGTGTGGAGGCTTTTTTGAAGAAGTTCGCTCGCGACATGAGGAGACTGAGCGAGCGCACGCTGTCGGCCACCAAGCACTCCCTCGTGCAGCTCAAGCACACCACCGACTACGAGCTCAAGGAGGAGGTATGAGACTATACACACACACACATACACACACATGAGGAGACTGAGGGCACCAAGCACTCGCTCGTGCAGCTCAAGCACACCACCGACTACGAGCTCAAGGAGGAGGTATGAGACTATACACACACACACATACACACACATGAGGAGACTGAGGGCACCAAGCACTCGCTCGTGCAGCTCAAGCACACCACCGACTACGAGCTCAAGGAGGAGGTATGAGACTATACACACACACACATACACACACATGAGGAGACTGAGGGCACCAAGCACTCGCTCGTGCAGCTCAAGCACACCACCGACTACGAGCTCAAGGAGGAGGTATGAGACTATACACACACACACATACACACACATGAGGAGACTGAGGGCACCAAGCACTCGCTCGTGCAGCTCAAGCACACCACCGACTACGAGCTCAAGGAGGAGGTATGAGACTATACACACACACACATACACACACATGAGGAGACTGAGGGCACCAAGCACTCGCTCGTGCAGCTCAAGCACACCACCGACTACGAGCTCAAGGAGGAGGTATGAGACTATACACACACACACATACACACACATGAGGAGACTGAGGGCACCAAGCACTCGCTCGTGCAGCTCAAGCACACCACCGACTACGAGCTCAAGGAGGAGGTATGAGACTATACACACACACACATACACACACATGAGGAGACTGAGGGCACCAAGCACTCGCTCGTGCAGCTCAAGCACACCACCGACTACGAGCTCAAGGAGGAGGTATGAGACTATACACACACACACATACACACACATGAGGAGACTGAGGGCACCAAGCACTCGCTCGTGCAGCTCAAGCACACCACCGACTACGAGCTCAAGGAGGAGGTATGAGACTATACACACACACACATACACACACATGAGGAGACTGAGGGCACCAAGCACTCGCTCGTGCAGCTCAAGCACACCACCGACTACGAGCTCAAGGAGGAGGTATGAGACTATACACACACACACATACACACACATGAGGAGACTGAGGGCACCAAGCACTCGCTCGTGCAGCTCAAGCACACCACCGACTACGAGCTCAAGGAGGAGGTATGAGACTATACACACACACACATACACACACATGAGGAGACTGAGGGCACCAAGCACTCGCTCGTGCAGCTCAAGCACACCACCGACTACGAGCTCAAGGAGGAGGTATGAGACTATACACACACACACATACACACACATGAGGAGACTGAGGGCACCAAGCACTCGCTCGTGCAGCTCAAGCACACCACCGACTACGAGCTCAAGGAGGAGGTATGAGACTATACACACACACACATACACACACATGAGGAGACTGAGGGCACCAAGCACTCGCTCGTGCAGCTCAAGCACACCACCGACTACGAGCTCAAGGAGGAGGTATGAGACTATACACACACACACATACACACACATGAGGAGACTGAGGGCACCAAGCACTCGCTCGTGCAGCTCAAGCACACCACCGACTACGAGCTCAAGGAGGAGGTATGAGACTATACACACACACACATACACACACATGAGGAGACTGAGGGCACCAAGCACTCGCTCGTGCAGCTCAAGCACACCACCGACTACGAGCTCAAGGAGGAGGTATGAGACTATGCACACACACACATACACACACATGAGGAGACTGAGGGCACCAAGCACTCGCTCGTGCAGCTCAAGCACACCACCGACTACGAGCTCAAGGAGGAGGTATGAGACTATACACACACACACATACACACACATGAGGAGACTGAGGGCACCAAGCACTCGCTCGTGCAGCTCAAGCACACCACCGACTACGAGCTCAAGGAGGAGGTATGAGACTATACACACACACACATACACACACATGAGGAGACTGAGGGCACCAAGCACTCGCTCGTGCAGCTCAAGCACACCACCGACTACGAGCTCAAGGAGGAGGTATGAGACTATACACACACACACATACACACACATGAGGAGACTGAGGGCACCAAGCACTCGCTCGTGCAGCCCAAGCACACCACCGACTACGAGCTCAAGGAGGAGGTATGAGACTATACACACACACACATACACACACATGAGGAGACTGAGGGCACCAAGCACTCGCTCGTGCAGCTCAAGCACACCACCGACTACGAGCTCAAGGAGGAGGTATGAGACTATACACACACACACATGAGGAGACTGAGGGCACCAAGCACTCGCTCGTGCAGCTCAAGCACACCACCGACTACGAGCTCAAGGAGGAGGTATGAGACTATACACACACACACACACATACACACACATGAGGAGACTGAGCGCACCAAGCACTCGCTCGTGCAGCTCAAGCACACCACCGACTACGAGCTCAAGGAGGAGGTATGAGACTATACACACACACACATGAGGAGACTGAGGGCACCAAGCACTCGCTCGTGCAGCTCAAGCACACCACCGACTACGAGCTCAAGGAGGAGGTATGAGACTATACACACACACACACACATACACACACATGAGGAGACTGAGCGCACCAAGCACTCGCTCGTGCAGCTCAAGCACTTTTATCGTTTCTACCGAAAATTCTTAAGGCTGCTAAACTGCTCTAAGGACCCAGCCACGAAAAACGTTGGTGGACAGCCAGCTTTAAGTTAATGTTTTAAGCGAAATTGCAATGCAAGCTTTATCATCAGCCTTTAAGAGTCTACGGCTGGACTAGCCCTCTCCTTTGAAAGGAGGAATTGGCCTACTATACCACGCTGGCCAAACGGGTTGGTATAGGGTTTGTATCAAGTTCCTTCTTTTACAGTGCTGTTCTCTGCATAATATGCTCCCTCTGTCGGCTCTTACGACACCCATGGGATGAGATGGGGTGGTGACATTCCGTATTCTTAATCCGTCACCACAAGGACACAATGCAAGCTTACTATATATATATATATATATACTTCAATCTCAGGTTGAGAAGAACTGGCGCGAGATAGTGAGCCGCGAGTACCAGTTCCAACGGTTGTTCATGGAGGCGGAGGCTATTGAAAATATACGGCTGACCGACATCAAGAGCTGGGTGGACAACCACTTCTCTACCGGCAATAAGTCGCTGTTCAGAAAACTATCTGTACAGGTACGTGGAAGAGTTGTTTTTATTTATGTTTTTTTTTGTATGAACTTAACGTTTTCACCGCCATAGTTATGTATTGATAACAAGCCAAAATTAACCTGGCATTCTATGTATTTATTGGCTACATTTTTGTTGTTCCATGTTTATCGCAGTCGTCTATGCACCTACTTATATAAAGTTTATATACTTCTGTGTACTTATACAAAGTTTATGTACTTATGTGTAGTTGTATAGCCTATAAAGTTCCAAAGTAAATTCTTTTGGCAATATACACCCTTATTTTTTAATTAGTACAAAAACTTTAAGGACTGATTAGCGAAGACATTATTATCATATACGTGACGTAAGAATTTCATAATATCTATAAATAGCAAAGTTATTATCATTTGTTTATTGTAGAAAATCTAACTTAAATCATATACATATTTTACAATCCATTCACTAATTCATTGACAGTATTCCATCCTGCTCATTCGCATTCTCTCCGTCGCACTTATGATGTAGGTAACCTGAGACAAAAAAATTAAACAAAAGAATAAGTTATGTAGTTACTTACTTTATTTAATTTTCTATATTCTAACCTCTCCTTCATACTTCATCCGGGCTTACGGTCGGCAAAATTTACCTTTTTACAAGTAATTAAATACGGAGGTATGTAATTAGAAAGCAAACAAATATCAAAATAAAAGAAGGTATTCTGTAATAAAAGAAAAGAGTAATTTTGGGGTATTTATGAAGTTAGAATCATTTGCTATTTACAAATATTATTTCATTATCATCATGTCAGCCTAGAGACGTCCACTGCTGGACGTAGGCCTCCCTCAAGGTTTCCCACACAGACCGATTTTGAGCCGCACGCATCAAATTATTATTTACTTAAGTAGGTATTAATTACTTAACTTACAAGTATTTCCATTGTCCTTCGAAATGTCCACCACCAATGTCAATACACAGACGGGCACGTTTTTTTAAATTGTTTTTTAACGAGAGAAGTACGCTTCTGTCTTTTCACTTCGTCAAAAGCGTGCAATATGCGCTGTTTTTATTGTTCGACACTAACCGGCTCACTTTTGTACACCTACAAAAAGAAGTCCATGGGCGTGAGGTCAGGTGAGCATGAAGGCCAAGCTACAGGGCCGCCTCGACCGATCCACTGGCTTGCAAACTCTTCCCTGTACAAACGCACAGATGCATTCGCGTTTCCTGCACTCAAAAAGTACGCACGAAGCATAGCTACATACTCTCGTGATGTGAACTGATAAGCCATCGCTTCGGGCAAACGTAAACAAACAACTGTTGCGGCGAAAAATGGATGCACTCACTTCCGCTAGCAATTTAGCACTGTTTGTCGCAACGGGGCGCGGCGCGGGCGCAGAGGGACATGGGGGAATTTATCAATGGAGCAGATTACTACTATTACTACACATAGGACGCGGGTCGGTCATAGTTTTAGTTATGCATCTACCAATTATTACGTATTTTTGTAGACAGTTTTGGGACTTAGTGTTTTTATTTTTTACCTACACAAATATGATCAGTTAAAGATACTTGGAGCCCCGTAAAATTTTTATACTGTTATGGACGGGGTAACGGGATTGGAAGGAAACACCGAGAAGCACTGATGACACTTTAGTCGACTTCACACACACGACGCGTCGTTCGATTTCGACGCGGACAGCACCAACACTAACGTCTTTTGCACTGCACTTCACTGCACTATACTTTCACTTTTACTACTACTTTTTCTTCCTTTTACTTCTTCCTTTCCTTCTCCACTTTACCACTTCTCAACTTAAACTGGCGCTCAGCGCGTCTAGACCGCCTTATATACCCCTAGGAATGTTCTAGATCCACTAATTTCGATTGTCTTTTCATTATTCAATTGGTTTTCCAACTCCTGTCTCTTAACCTTTCCATTCCTTCCTGAAGTTTCTAGAATTTTCTAATCTTTATTCGAAATATTTAAATAATCTTTTTTTATATCATCATCCTCTTAGCGTTATCCCATTTTCAATCTGGGGTCCTCTCTGTAGTCTAACCGGATTTGGCTGAATCATCTTTTTTTAAATATTTGCCAAATATTCATAAACATTTTCTAAATTTCATAAAAACCAAAATCCACATAACTGTTATGATTGGGATTTGAACCCACGCCATCAGAAAGTGAACGGGATGCGTTATCCGCACGGCCATTGCCTTGTTGTCAATGACTGGTGAATTTGGCGAACACTTTGCAGACTGTATACGTCATCGATGATCGAACTAAAAACTAATTTCCAAATAATAAAATAGTCTTCAAAACTCTTTGCTGATTATTGTGTTTCGTGACGACGGTTTGACATGACACCGACCGTCACAATACTAATAAAAAATAGTGGTGTATAAAATTTCGTTCAATCAATAAGTAGGTATATCAAAAAGTAGCACAATGAATAATATCTTCAACACGGAACTAATTTGAGTGAAAAATAATCTAAATTTGATTTAATTATATTAGCGTTTCTTAGTGTTATCATAGGTAAGAAATCACCTAGGTTTTCGTTACCAGCAGCGCTTCAATTATCGCACCCTCGACCCAAAATCGTGTACGGTCATTATTCAAATTTACTCATTTCTAATCCCAATTTATACCTACAGATAATGGGCCACACAGCCAACAAGACCGGCACCCAAACAACACCGGAGCACTCTAAGACCTACGAGCTTACGTACTTAGACGCGAGCCATCCCATCGGCGACACGGTGGAAAACAACGCTGACTTCGTCATGGACATCAAGGCGTTCACCGAGACCATGGAAACCATCCCCGTGCCGAAGGTAGACCTAGCAACGTGTTGACGTACCCAAGAATACACAGCTACTATCTATAGCAGGGATTCTTAACTTTAACTCCATGTAGCCCAAGGGATCTATGTTGTGGGGGCCATAAAGATGTTCAATATACAAGTGGCTTTCGCTACTCATTGCACGCTCCTATATCGCTATCGTTTGGTTACCATAGTAACACAAGCTGTTTGTTTTTTGTTTAAACTTTACTTGTCACTTGTCATTCATATAACAACAAAAAATATTACTTTTATGTAAGAGGTCCGTATGTTGGTCACATTTTGTTCATGATTGTAAAAAGGTTAAGAAACCCTGATCTATAGAGAATGCCTGAGTGTCTGTCCATCTTACAAGAGCTAAATAGGGCAAGTACAGCATAACTTATGTATTTGTACTATGAAGAATCTGTGTTTGTAAACCTGAAGTTTTCACACACCGTCCTGTGCTTAGTACCTAAATGTCGTTGAATATTGATAAATTGGGTTTATAGGTCAACAGTTAATAGAGCTTTTAGAATACCTAGGTACCTTAAAATTGTATAAAGTGACTGAGACCATATACCTACCAAGGTATTAATATTCGCAAAATCCTGTCTGCTTATGTAGAACTGGTATAGTATTGGTTATGCAGGTATCAAGATAGTTACCGTGTTTGTATCTATCTAAAGTGCCCCAACATTTTTGGGTTAGGTTTTGACTATTGAGAATAGTGACTGTATGTACTTATTTATTTACTAGCAACGGGTAAGGCTTGCGTTGTATTGCAGGTCGCAAAATATCTATAGTCTTCCTATTTATCTTAAATACATTTATTTTGGTTGAAACTACAACCAATGCTTATTAACATAGGATCATCAAGCTGAGGAACTAAATATGGGTCCTTCCAACTTTGCCTTTTAATCCGAATCTATATTAACTAGACAATTTAATAAGCACTAATTATAAAGCAATATACTTTTCTTATAAAACTAAATATGGCAAGTTACGTTACTATAGTTTTAATACCTACGTATTATATCGTAACTTAACTTACTATATTATTCGTTGGCTTAATAAATGTGATAGGTTTAGCGTGCTTCATTGTTAAGTTGATGTTATATTGACGAGTTTACCAAAAAGCTTTTATTTTCAATGTATAAATGACAGCAATAAAACCATATTACCTATAATAAATAATAGCTTTTTTTATAAATTCCATTGATAACGATTGTTCATGTTTAGACACAGTATAAAAATCCATATTGTAAAGTAAATAGTCTATGTAACTGTTAAAGATTTTACATTGAAACTCTTTATGAAACTAATAAATACGAATAAAATTTCAGTTCTTATTAGGAAACCTTATAGTATGTTCACTTATCTCAAAAAAATGTCTGAAAAGTGTTTGATGAAGGTAATCTTAAAATTTTGATTGTAACGACAAATGAAAACTTAGGTTATAAATTATGAATAAGGCAGTTTCCATAATAACCTTCTCTTATTTGGATAAGTAACGGCTAAACAAAAGTGTATAATTTTATTCGCTGAAAGCTGCATATCTTCTGTCATAATAATTTTGTTACTAGAAATAATTATTTATTTTAATTTTTTTACTTAAATCTTTTCCGACTAATGTCGTGTGTTATATTTCAAAACGTATTCGTTTTAGTTATGATCAGTACAGTCCCAAACAACCATCCTTATGAAGAAGATTCTGTGAAGTGTATTCTGATCAGTCTTATTAGAAGTTTGTCATGTTTATACACAACATTTACTGTTGGCTATCAGTAGGAACAATTGTTAATTTCGTAGCCATATTCTGTCTTTTAAATTTTCTATTTCAGAAGTCTGACTGAAAGTAGCTTAACGAATTTTTTGGAGTATAACAATCGACATCGCCGTATAGTATCGTATCTCATATTGCATTGTTATAAAGAACAAACTTTTTTATAATTATACTGTTTGATTGACTTACTTGACTTGTGACATTGTGTATAGTATACTCTAGTAAATTATAATTTAATTCACTAGCTTTTTAAATGTGCGTTTTGTTTTTATAAGGTTTTAGATAGAAATATCTATTTTGTAAATAAAAATTAAATACATACGTAATGATAAAAAATGGGAAAATATAAATGTAAATATTTGTACTTAAATGAAACATGTATGATGTTGTATGACCGTGGTGTTGGTAGTGATCCAACATGGCGGATAAAAGACTATCAATTACGACAGATTCATATATTTATTAAATAAAAGATGACTGTTAAATTGTTTGATAGAGATATAATAAATAGATTCTATAACAAAACATGGTTTTATTCACGATAAAAAGAAGACTAGATAAGTCCTATGGCGTTATTAATATTATACGAGTTGGAAGCAGACAGCAGCAGGTGTCATATCGCCGTGACGCTACTGGTTTCTATGTATTCCTATTAAATACCTTACGTAGCAATCGGCACGTTGTCTTCGATGCGCCTTCGCGAATGTCCCTAGTTAGTATTGCCAAAGACGTTCCTAAAGACGTCAGACATCTTGTCTCGTAGAGGTGTGTTCCTCTGTGGCCGGACCACATTTTATTACTCAGATGCTATAGTTCGAAATAATACCTACCTAAAGTCTACTTTCATCGGAATATATATATATTTTTAGTACCTCAAGAGATATCTTTTTAATTAACAATTTATGTGGTCCGGCCGCCAGGCAGTACTCTCTGGCCGCGCCACCTCAAATTAAATAGAGTGTAATGAGCTATTAATAAATCAATATCCCGAAAAAAACTACCTAAAGAGTACCTTGCATACGACAAATATGGTCCAATAAACCCCTTTAGTTAAGGACTTATTGGTCGTAGAGTGTGGTCCGGCTAGAAGGTATACTCTGCAGCAAGTCAATTTTGCAATATTTAATATTAACTATCCATAAATCAATTTATATGATAGTACCTTTTCTCTACTCTTCGTTGATACTTTTTTCTCTCAAGAAACTATTCATTTTGATTAATTAATCTTTAAAGTATGTGGCGCGGCTAGGGAGGATTACTTTCAGCAAATATAACGAAATATCCTTTATTTCTTTATGCCAACGAAAACTGCATTATAAGTGCTTTATAAAAAGTACTGGCCTTCATCCATAAACTTTTATTTTTATTACCAACAATGATTTTGAAAAAGATGCTCTTTTTAGTTTTTGTTTAAAACCTATCTACCTAAAAATAGGTAGTTAATTTGACGAAGTAAGTGAAAATTTTGGTTTAAAATAAACAATAAGTATACGAAAAACAAATATATATTTTCATAATCAAATATAAACAATAAAAAATCGTAAATACAATAGGTTTTGTAAATTGCGGAACTTAGTATGAAAAACGCCTTCCAATATGGTTTCCCATGACGGTATAAAATGTACCGGGTAAACAAATTATCACATTGAATGATTTATTAATATTTGAAATTGATTTAGGCGTTGAAATATATGACATTCCAGCCAGACACTTTATTACAAGAAAAATTCTTTGCACTGTTGTCAGTGATTGAGTATTTACCAAATATATTACGTCGCTTACTGCAAGCGTCTCGATGATACTTGGGAAACATAATAATATGATGATTTAAGTACTAAAGTTACAAGGACTAAAAACCAGCAAATGAATGTTCATTGTATTTTATACGCAAAATTGTAAATTATACTTTATTTTTATCAAAATGTTTATTTTTAATTTAGGCATTTAGACTTGCATTTTGAAGTTGGAAAATAACTTCATAACTCCTTTATTTGTAATATTGATTGACTATATTTTTAATACGCAGTTTTGGTACACTCTTTTTTTCATTGTTATTTCTTGTTTAAAGGGTTCATCATCAGCCTTTAACAGTCCACTACTGGACTAGGCCTCTCCTTTGAAAGGAGGAATTGGCCTACTATACCACGCTGGCCAAACGGGTTGGTATAGGGTTTGTGTCAAGTTTTCCTCCTCTTACAGTGCTGTTCTCTGTATAATATGCTCCCTCTGTTGGCTCTTACGACACCCATAGGATGATATGGGGTGGTAAAATTCCGTATTTTTAATCCATCACCACACGGTTTAAAGGGTTAAATGCCTAAATTCAATCTATGACCAATTTGAAATTCAACATACATACATACATATCGTCACGCCTTTCATCCCCGAAGGGGTAGGCAGAGGTGTATTTCTACACCCACTTTTCGCCAGATATACTTTAGTCCCACGTAATAAGGGGCAAGCTTATTGCCGTACCGGGCACATTTCCAGACTCCGCGCTGCTACTGAGAATTTCGTGACAGAAAAACCCAATAACACTGCCCGACCCAGGAATCGAACCCGGGACCTCCCGATCCCACGCGCACATTTATGCCGCGAGACCAACGAGGCAGTCGTATAGGGTTTGATGTTGAGTTTTCCGTCTCTACTCAATAATGGTATTTGCATCGTGTTATCCCTTAGTCGCCTCTTACGACACCCACGGGAAGATAGGGGGTGGTGACACTTGTATTCTATGCCGTCAACCACACGGCATTTGAAATTCAATATTCTTATTATTATTAAGACAGAACAACGTCTATCGGGTCAGCTAGTTGTTTATATTTGACTAGAGGACGCCGGCAGCTACGCCTGCATTTTTTTTAAATATACCCGTTTTGGCGGATCCCGTGAGAATTTTGGGAAATCCCTTCTTAGTGCACCCCTACGGTCCCCAAGGAACATACATGCCAAATTTCAGCTTCCTGCGCCCAATAGTTTTGGCTGTAGCGTGTCTGTCAGTCAGTCAGTAATGCAAGGATTTTATATATTAAGATTATGAAAATATATTTGTTATTCATATACTTATTGTTTATTTTAAACCAACATTTTCACTTTCATCATCATTCATCATCAGCCCTGTATATAAACTGTCCCGCTGCTGGGCACGGGCCTCATTTCACAATGAGAAGGCTGAGGCCAGGTGGATTGGCAGACTTCACATGTCTTTTGAGAACATTATGGAGAACTCTCAGACATGCAGGTTTCCTCACGATGTTTTGCCTTCACCGTTTAGCAAGCGATAATTAACAATTTAATACGCACATAACTCCGAAAAGTCATTGGTGCGCGCCGTGGATTCGAACTCGGACCCTCTGCGTTGCAGTCTGTCGGTCTCTGCACTAGGCTATTGCTGCCATAAAGTTTTCACTTCCTTCGTCAGATTAACTACCTATTGTTAAGTAGATAGGTAAACAAAAACTAAAAAGAGCACCTTTTTCAAAATCATTGCTGGTAATCAAAATAAAAGTTTATAGATGAAGGCCAGGTTTTTTTATAAAGTACTTATTATGCAGTTTTCGTTGGCATAAAGAAATAAAGCATATTTCGCTATATTTGCTGAAAGTAATCCTCCCTAGCCGCGCCACATACTTTAAAGATTAATTAATCAAAATGAATAGTTTCTTGAGAGAAAAAAGTATCAACGAAGAGTAGAGAAAAGGTACTATTATATAAATTGATTTATAGACAGTTAATATTAAATATTGCAAAGCTGCAGAGTATACCTTCCAGCCGGACCACACCCTACAACCAATAACTCCTTAACTAAAGGGGTTTATTGGACCATATTTGTCGAATGGAAGGTCCTCTTTAGGTAGTTTTTTTCGGGATATTGATTTATTAATAGTTCATTACACTCTATAGTCCGTTCACAGTTATTTTACCTCTAGCTGTTAGATTGGCCAACCTGGGCGTTGTGTTGCTATATTTGGTATCTAATACTCCCATTTTAAATATACAGTATAGCATTTAAAATCGACATTTGTCAGAGGTAAAATAACTGTGACCGGACTGTAAACCTTCATACATGAGGCCGATAGACACAGACTGCTGTAAAAAGTTGCCACATTCACGGAGGTTTTGTTTTCAGGTAGTGCTCTATTTAGTAGAGCTCAGCGAGACCAATTAGGGAAGAGTCGGGTAGCCATAGACACATAAGAAAAACTCAATTTATTTTGGGTTTGCAGACGTCACAAAAATTGGTTGCCTGTAAAGTCGGTATACGGGCGAAAGTTTTACGTGACAACGACTTTGAGTGGTAAAATAATTTTAATGTGAATATTCATTCGTATAGTAGGAAGAAGGATGAAAGACGCGTGCCTTTCACTTTTTATGTCTGTCTCTCTCGCTCTTAGGCGGGACGCGTGCCTCTCACTCGCTCTCATTGTGAGCGCATAACGTGAGCGGAGCGTAACGCAGTTTCTTGAAGTGTCACCCGGCAAACCAATTTATAAGACGTTGTCACGTCAAAAATAGCAAAGCCGTGAAGAATCAATATCTACGCATGCTTCATGTGCCTAGACTTTACATTTATAGCATTGCATCCAATCTTCTTCAAAAGTTTCTCCGCAAATGATGCACTCTGTGCTCCGATTTCTTGACAATCTTTGGATGTTCTGTTTGTCTTCTTTTTAATTTTCTTTAAATCTAAATCTAAAGCTCGCAATCTCCCTAGTTTTGGTACTAAGCTAACCTCTTGCCCGCTATTAGGAGCTTTTATCTGATCCTAAAAAGATTCTCGGCACCTCATTCCTGTCAGTTGTTTCTCTGAGCGAAAACTTATTTTCTTACACTTTGTATAGCCTAATACATTCTATCTGCATCCCTATTCCCTCGTTCAGTCACTCTTGCCTCAAATTTTGGCATTTTTAAGTCTGTCTGCAAAAATCATATAGACTACGATTACTTTCCTTATCATAAAAACCTATTTAATACAAAAAACGCGATAGACGTATTTAAATAAGGATTTTCTCTCCATTAAAAAAATGTCTACATAGATAAGACTGACATTACACACTCATGGTGGTTACAGATGGACATTCTAGTTTCCACTAAAATTGGGTAAAATGTTATGCACTGGTAACATACCTGTCATCACAGAGTAACATACCAACATAAAGCAAACAAACACCGACATTTGTCAGAGGTAAAATAACTGTGAACGGACTGTATTTAATTTGAGGTGGCGCGGCCAGAGAGTACCGCCTGGCGGCCGGACCACATAAATTGTTAATTAAAAAGATATCTCTTGAGGTACTAAAAATATATATATATTCCGATGAAAGTAGACTTTAGGTAGGTATTATTTCAAGCTATAGCATCTGAGTACTAAAATATGGTCCGGCCACAGAGGAACACACCTCGTAGAGTAATCAGAAGTTCAGAACCAATAGGAATTCGGCGCTGCTGTGTGCTGCTGCCGTTTACGGTTAGGTTGGAAATCATGACTACAACAACACGTCTCGGCGACGTGTCGACATCACGCGTCGCACGTCGTCGGCTGCTGCTGTCTGCGATTGGCTACGAACTCTTAAAAACCTTCAGACCGAAAAAAATGAGCGAATTTTGCGTGAGGTTGTTTTGGAGAGCTTTTTGTGAGGGGTTGTAGATAGAGTTTTTAACGAGGTCATTTTTGAGATTTTCTAGCGGGGAGATTTTTGAGAATTTCTTGCTAGGTGATTTTGTAGAGTTTCTAGCGTGATTAATTTTTAGGAAGTTACTAGAATTTTCAAAAAAAAAATTAAGAGTTCGTTGTGAGAAAGTGGTCAAGCGTGATTGGAATTTCATTGAATAAGTAGTAGTATAAGTAGTAGTAGCCTATTGCCGTACCGGGCACATTACCAGACTCCGTGCTGCTACTGAGAATTTCCTAACGGAAAAACCCAATAACACTTTGCCCGACCCGGGAATCGAACCCGAGACCTCTCAATCCCACGCGCACATTTATGCCGCGAGACCAACGAACCAATGCTCTGATGTACGACAAGTCAAGTCACGCTACGAGCACGATCACGCACGACGTCTCAGTGATTAGATCACATAGCTCCGAACACGTCAACGAGTCGCCATTGTGGCTGGTTTCAGAGTGACGCCACGTCGGCCAGCGCGTCTCAACAGCGCGTTTGGCGCGCGGACCACTGTGAAACGAGTTCGCGTTTCTCATTGCAATGTATGAAGCTTCGGCAGCGCGGCCGGCGCGCGCGTCTCACACGCGGCGCGTTTGAACTGCGTGACTATGAAACGCTACTACTAATCTAGTGTAATTGTAAGCGCGCGCGTGGGGCCGGCGCCGGTCAAACGCGTGACTCTGAAACCAGCCTGTGAACATCAAGTAAACATACTCCCGATCACGCGAAAGCAGCTTACCAAGAAAGATTGCCTGTTATCAATCTTCAAATCAACTTCTTGGTCCGATTACTAGCGATTACATGCCAAAAACGCTATCGAATAACATTAGCACAATATCTAATTTATATTATCAACCTCTATGCATCGTATTTTGTTTTAGTAGATAACACTCATTTTCATAAATGGTTGTTAATCAACAGATCAAAATTATTTAACAGCTTATAAATCAATCATAGTATGTTAATTAATAGTGATATTGTATCTACTTATTAGTTACATAATAATGGTACTTAGGTGTATAAAGTGCAGGTGAAATTACGCATGCGAATGTGCATGCACTGTGTGCGATGCTCGTGATTTGCCCAACTAAGATTTGTTGACGTAGCTTAACGCTTAGTTAGCCAAAAATTAACCTCTAGCTACTTTATTTGTGTCGTTTAGGCAGCGATAGCCTAGTGTAGATACCAACAGACTGCCTTGCAGAAGGTATCGGGTTCGAATCCACGGCGCGCACTAATGCCTTTTCGGAGTTATGTGCTTAGTGATTTGTAAATTATAGCCTGCCCCGTGCCTCGGAGAGCACGTTAAGCCGTCGGTCCCGGTTGTCATGAAGATCTTTGACAGTCGTTACAGGGCGTCAGTACCTATGAATAAACTGACACTAGTCTAAACCATGGAATATCTATACGTACCTATCCCTTCGGGTTGCGGAGGTCAGACGGCAGTCGCTCTGTGGAAAAGCTGATATTCTGTCACATCCGGTTAGAATAGAAAGCAGACCCCGCGGTTCTAACCGGGATAACGTTAATTTGTTTACTATCTGTTCCTCGCGGTTTCACAGCGCTAACTATTTCGGGTCAAATTAGACCTACAAAGTCCTGTATCTGGCAGTGTACCTGTGTCTCTGTCTGCACGCACCTACACAAATACAAGGACGGCCTCTGTAATCTTAAATACTTAGTAGGTATTGTTTCAGGATTGTCTTCAATCATATCATCATATTATCTTTTGAATTCTTTTAATCCACCACATAAGTCGTGAATTTTCCATCAAAATGTTTCAAATAACTCACACCCACATAATCTCCAGTAGAAATTAAATAAACTGAACCATAAAATACCCCAAGGACCTTTGGCTGTCAGCAAACAACTAGGTACTCATGGAAAGGAATTACGCGACTTAAAATTCATCACTTTTATTGTTCAATTGAGTCATGACAACGAAGTCGATAATCTAAGTAAGTATTAAGGATATTTATTATTAAGCTAAGGGATCACGTGGCAAAGAAAAATGTACCGAAATAATCTGCAATAAATCTACAATTTACGACGCACTTATCTATCAGCCGATATTGCTTATCAAGAGCCCAATAAAACGAATAATCAGCAATTATGACTTATAACAAATTGTATTAAAAGATAAGTTGGTTTTCCTTACGTTTTATTAGAAATAATATAAATAAATAGGAATGTACATTTGATGAGAGGGTATATTATGTATTAGTAGACAACTTGTATTCTGCCGTCGAGGTCTTGCATAACGATCTGTTGTCTTCTCATGTAGTTCTGCAACATCACGTAGTCCACTTCCAAGTTTCTTAGGTTCTCCCTGTTATCAGCAATCATCTGGAAAAGCATAAATTAATGTTATGTGCCTGAGAGCCCAAGCTTTATTGACTTTCGCCTAATTAACTTAGGTGTTTATATTGTTGCTGTAATCATAGGCAAAAATTCGTCTTAACTGTTTATTTTTCTTTTATTTTAAGAAGTCTTTATGGATAATGTTTCATAATTATTCGAATAAGATTCAGATCCAGTAGGTATGAATCGAGTTGATTTCTTTGTCTCAGCGTACATGCTCAACCTTCGGTTCCGGTAGTTATGAACAATTGAACATAGATATATCTCGTAGAGATCAGTTTCTTCACGGCACACCGCGCTTATGCACTTGTCCAGGCCTCTGGATAGACAACCAGCTAGTGAAGACCACTTTGTCGTATTTACCGAGTATCCGCCGCCGCCGTCGCCGATGTAGTTCTGCGTGAGCACGCGGTACGTGATGTTGGGGTCCAGCGGCTCGTACCGCGGGACGGGACACTCCACGCAGCGGACAGTCGCCGTCACGCGGGACCCCACCGGCTGAGACGCGTTGTATACGTTGCGCATACCTACACCACAACACTAGTATTACGTACCACTTTATCATATAGGAGAAATCATTCCCAAGTTAAATGTTAACACCAAACTATTGAACAGAATTCAAAATTGTCCTTACATATACTGTGTATAAAAGGCGCTCTGAAGCGCTCCAGTTGCTGGAAAGGTACCACTCCAATTTTTTCTGTAGGTACAATGTACACTAAGAACAGAAGTTTCTTTAAGGGCGCTCGGCGAGTTATTAACCTAGTCTAAGGCCTCTATCAGACAGAGAGCGGTCACGCGGTCAAGCGTTCAAGCGGTCAGTTTTGCGTTCTTTGTGTTATATTACGTTACAATAGGGTCCTTCCAGACAGAGAGCGGTCACGCGGTCTATGTAACGTAATATAACACAAAGAAAGCGAAACTGACCGCTTGAACGCTTGACCGCGTGACCGCTCTCTGTCTGATAGAGCCCTTAGTTGGCACGGTTGACAACATTTCTTGCCCCTGTCTGCATTTATGATCGAACAGTAAAGAGGAATGTGATAAGCCTGCGCTAAATAATTAAATGAAAAGTATTTAAGGTAATGAGTTACCAGCAATCTGCAGCATGCGTCCGCTAGAGAAGGTCTCGCTCCAGGACACTCCGACGGAGAACTCGAGTGCTTCCAGTAGATACTCTCCCTTCAGGTCGTACACCTGCACGTAGTTCTCGAACGGCATCGCCATCAGCAGACCCTCCGTCGTCACGTCTAAAAACACAATTCTATAATAATAATAATATATAAAATCCTTGCGTTACTGACTGACTGACAGACACGCTACAGCCGAAACCATTGGGCGGAGGAAGCTGAAATTTGGCATGTATGTTCCTTGGGGACCGTACGTCTTAGTGCACCCCGCACTAAGAAGGGATTTCCCGAAATGCCCACGGGATCAGCCAAAACGGGTAAATTTAAAAAAAATGCAGGCGTAGCTGTTGGCATCCTCTAGTCATTTATAATTTTCTTCGACAGAAGGAAATATAATGGCGCAGATACATTTGAGCACTCATTTCAGAACAAGGAGCATTCGCCGTTGTTAGTTTTGTCGCACCAAACATTGCCACAAAAATTTTCACGACCTTTAGCGAACGCTCTAATCAGCGAAAAGTTCATAGCATAACTGTCCATTCTCTCAACAGCCGTTCCAGAGATTAGCCCGGACAAACAGACAGACAGCCAAACAGACGGACAAAAATGTTAAAAAGGGTTGTTTTGGACTTAGAATCATGTAACTATATTTGTTACTACAGTTTCATCAAACTCATTCAGTACTTTTTGCGTAGAAGTGTCACCAACATCCACTCATCCATCCATCTGACCTCACAAGCCCACACGTACCTCCGGGGTTGATCTGCACTCTAAGTCCTCCAGAGTTGATCATGCACACGTGGACATCGTTCCAGCGGTCTGTCTCGTTATTCGCTAACGCCATCTGCAAATAAAATACCGGGTTACAACAACTGCACGAATGCCTTCCTGGTTAAAGTGCCCTTTTAACACTGCGGTGAGTGCAGCACACAAAACAATACTAACTTTGATAGGGTTCTGAGCAGTATCTTCCAAAAGCCAGATTTCTGTCTCCTGCGGTATGTCCGAACCGAAACGTAACTTCAAACTTTCAAGAAAAGTTTATCATAAAAAACGATTTTACTAAAAAGAAGTCATATTGCCGCCGCACTTTATGTCCTCTAGAACAACCCGCAGTGCTATCGGTGTCGGTGTTCAACTTCAACGCCCCGTAACTTTGAACGGTGAATGGAGCGATCACTCAGATCGACATAGCATTCTAAGATTGGGGGCAATGTGGGTAGGTACCTCAGTATACCTAGTCTTCTGTACCTATTTGCAGAAGACTAGATATACCTACCCACACTGCCCTGCTGCTGTTAGGCGGGTATACCTGGTCGAGGAATCCGTCGCAGGCCCAGCTGCCGAGGTTACACTCCCCACGGGAGCACCAGGAGCGGTTGAGCGTGACCAGCGAGCGGCCCAGCACCTCCTTGCCCACCGCGTCCACCTCCGACCGCCACGGCTCCAGCAACTCCATGATGCGAGGGTCTATAACATGCATTGTTTGAGCCTAGAGACGTCCACTGTCTGATGACCGGTTGGCGCAGCAGGAGTGTAAGCGACTGCCACGCAGATGGTCGCGGGTTCGATTCCCGCTCAAGTCAAACATTTGTGCGTGAACATGGATGTTTGTCTTGATCTGGGTGTTTCTATGTATAATATGTATGTATTTACAACAAAAAAAGTATACACTTATGTATATGTTTATCCATTGTCTAGTACCCATAGTACAAGCTCTGCTTAGTTTGGGACTAGACGGTGATGTGTGAATGTGTTAGAATCTTATCTTATACTAATATATAAAGCTGAAGAGTTTGTTTGTTTGATTGAACGCGCTAATCTCAGGAACTACTTTTTTTATGTTAATAGGCGGCAAACGAGCAGACGGATTGCCTGATGGTAAGCAATTACCGCCGCCCATGGACACAAGCAACACCACAGGAGTCACAAGTGCGTTGCCGCCCCATGGGGTTGGAAAAAGGGATAGGATGAGGAGTGGGATGAGGGAGAAGGAATAGGGGATAGGGCCTCCGGCACTCTCACTCACCGAACGAAACGCAACAGTTTAGGTACTGTTACTTTACGTCGATTTTCTGTGAGAGGGTAGTACTTCCCCGGTCGAGCTGGCCCAACTGAAGTCAGCAAGGCTCTACTACCTTGTAAAACTACTGGACCGATTAAAAAAAATATTGCAGTGTTAGATAGCCTATTTATTGAGGAAGGCTATATAACATCACGCTATGAGCCACGGGAGCGGAGCAGTAGCCTTAAATAACGCGGGTGTATGTGTGTAGGTGTGCTCATTTAGTATTATTATTATTATACTGCTGGTTAAACTTCTGCTAATTTGCTTCAGAGTATCACTGAGATTTTAATTTACTTTACCATGCTGGCCAGTCAAGTTGGTGTAGAGTTTGATCACTAGTAGGTATATCTGTTTAATCTATGGTTTGCTCCATTTGCTTCGTGTATTTTCCTTAGTCGCCTCTTACGACTGCCTCGTTGGTCCCGTGGCATAAATGTGTGCGTGGGATTGGGAGGTCTCGGGTTCGATCCCCGGGTCGGGCAAAGTATTATTGGAGCAGCACAGAGTCTAGTAATGTGCCCGGTACGGCAATAGGCTCGCCCCCTATTACGTGGGACTAAAATAAATTTGGAAAATCTGCGAAAAGTGGGTGTAGCAGTATACCTCTGGCTACCTCTTCGGGGATATAGGCGTGAGACCATTTATGTATGTATGCCTCTTACGACACCCACGCAATGAAATAGGATAGTGACATTTTGTATTCTTTATCCGTCACCACACGTTTAAACAGCCTTAATGATAGCGCTCATAGGGTGACTTGCTGTTCGTTTGTTTTGTTTTTCGTGTGAGTGTTTCGCCAACTCTGGTGTCGGAGTTTTCAGACCGCCCGAAGGCCTCCGACATGGCCTAACGATCCTTATCTTTTAAACAAGAACAGGGACCGACAGCTTAACGTGCCCTCCGAAGCACGGTAGCGCTCCGATGTAAATACCACACTCGGTCACCCATCCAAGTGGTGACCTGTGCAAGCGTTGCTTAACTTTGCCGATCTGTTACGATCGGCAAGCCAAGTCTCGTAGTCGGTCGCAACGCTTGCACAGGTCACCACCCCCAGTTGGATGGGTGACCGCGTGAAACATTTACATCAGTCCACTACCGCGCTTCGGAGGGTATGTAAAACTTCGGTTCTTGTCTCAGTTCATGTCGGTGTATAAATATCAGTCTACATTCCGTATAACAAAGACTTGAAAACAAACTTGAGCAGCAATAGCCGAGTGGAGGGACCGACAGACTGCTACGCAGAGGGTTTCAGGTTCAAGCCACGGCACGCACCAATGACTTTTAGAAGTTAATTGCGTATTAAATTACTAATTATTGCTTGCTTATCGGTGAAGGAAAACATCCCGGCAATTAGCGTGTCTGAGAGTTCTCCATAATGTTTTCGAAAGACATGTGAAGTCTGCCAACCCGCACTTGGCCAGCGTGGTGGACTATGGCCTTACCTTTTCACGGTGAGAAGTGGCCCGTACCCAACAGTAGGACAGTATATATTCAGGGCTAATGATGGGGGAAAACAAACTTGATATAAAGGTATACCAGTGGATAGCGTGAGTCCGAATTCTTAGTGGCGGCACGGAGTCTGGCAAAGTGCCTGGCAACGACAATAGACTCGCCCCCTGTTACTTGGGACCTACAAATTCAATTTAATTAACAATGACGATATGTGGGTGTAATATTACACCTCTGCCTACCACTTCGGGGCTACAGGCGCGAGTATATAACAAATAATAATATGTAAATATAGTATACCTTGTACGATAGATTGTCCCAGGTAGACGGGTTCTCCCTTCCAGCTGACGACCTTGCCAGCGGCGTCGATGAACAACTTAATGTTGCCGACGTACCGCGTGTAGCACGACGCTTGCACCACCGGGATCTACGCAACACCACCGTATACGGAACCATCACATCATCCATCACCATATGGAACATATCGTCGTAGTCGTAGAACAATAATGGATCTAACAAAGGTATATTTTTAGATCCGTCATTGTTCTACGACTCTCAAGTGTCGCGGTGGTATAGCAAAACATACGAACGTTTGACAAAAAGAACAACCAAACTCAAGACAAAATTTTTTGGATCACATAAACTGTTGTCTTGAGAGGGAATCGAACCCATACAACACTCGGTGTAGTGTCTGGCGACGTGGCGGCCGCTTATACCACTACGCCAACCGTGCAGTCAAATATAAATTCTCTCGTTGCTATTAAAGGTGCTGATATACAGGGTGTAAAAAGACCCATCACCAAGCCGAAGTCTACCCGTTCTGCACATAATTCCAAGTCTTACTAAGCAAAAATAGTGGGTTATTCCCTTAGAGCCCCGATTCCTGAGGCACACGTTCCGGAGAGCCCCGAAAACGATAAATTTGATTACATTTATCTCATTTATTTCTTCTATTATATTTTACTTGTACTATCGGCATAAAAAGTGCATGTACTTTTAAAGAACAATGGCAAACCACCGTACATTATCAGTGTCGCATTAAGACTTCGCGAGCATTAGTACAAATACTTAAAAAAGATAGATCTAAGGCCTATTAAGTAAAATGTAATTACAGAATATTTTTATGCTATGGGATTTTAATACAAAAAGGAAGTTAAATAGTTGTAAGTTACACCTCGCGCATTTAGTGTGGGCAGGTCTGAAGTTAGTCACTAATATGGTTATAGTATATCATCTGTGGTCACTAATGTCACAGCTGTCACAGTGATAAGTTCACGTATGTGCAGTACAATGAATAAACGTACATTGCGCAGAACGCTAATGAGTTAATGACTAACGTCAGGCGACGTTTTATGTAAATATTTGAGCTCTTTGCTAATAACGTAGGTATCATGAGCATAAAAGAACTGTGATAGGAATGTTAAATCATTTGAGAGTACCTTTTCCAACACTTACTTCTACGATTTTCTTTATAATTATATAGGTATATCACACTTCGCTGTAATTATGTTGCTCTATACTCTATCCAGCAAACTTACACTAATAATTATACATTGCAAACTCTCGCGCTATTTAGCATTTAGGGGTACTTAAATGATTTGGCGTTTCATCAGCCCTATGTTTGTAATCATAAAATAGTAATTAAGTGAAAATAAAATACGTTTGTTAACAAAGCATTTATTTACATAATTATTTTGAACCATTTTATAATGCCTCCGACTTCTTCGAAAAACAGAACTCGTGACGGCATAATAGCTTGACGACGAATATATCCAAGATATCATACAATGCACATAATGTATAATCATCAAATCCCATACTACACAAATAAAAAATCAGTTTAAAATAATAATACGTAGGTATTAGATTTTCGTCTCAAATGTATGTCCAGTATCACAACAACATAATTGTGTAACACCATAGGTAGGTATTCAACACTCAGGATGCAAAAGCTTAACTGAAAGCAGAAACGAAAGCTAAGCTAAGAAAAGTTAACAAAACATTGCGAAAATGCATAAAATAAATATAATACAGACTATTCATAAGATCTGTGACAACTGTATCAATGACAGATGACAAGAAATTCACGCGTTTCGTTGTTTTTTTGTAAGGTTTCTAACGATTTTATAAAAGAGGATTTAATGATCCTTATAAAATCTCGCTTTTGACGTTTAGTTATTGCTATGTGCATATCAGATGTAACAAAATATTTCTTTATTAGATATTTGTTTTATCCCATTGAATAAAAATAAATAATAACTAATAAAATAAACTACAGCTATCATTCTATAAAATGTATATAAATTCATTCATGCTCGCTTTCATTAATAAGCGACACTGATTTTGCCATTCTTCTTTATGACGACAGTTTGAAATTTTGTACAACACCAACTCATAGATTTATTAGAGATTAAACAGTTTGAATAAAATGTTTCAAATGGAATAGGATATGAAAAATAAACCAATAGGCGGGTCCACACAGACCGAGCAGCCTCGCGAGGAAAATGCTTCGCGAGGCTGCTCGGTCTGTGTGGACGTGGCTCGGTCGAGGAAAACGCATGTGCCGCCGCGGCCGAGCTTAAGCCGAATTAGACACGTCCACACAGAGCGCGCAGCCTCGCGAGGAATTGGCGCGCGAGGCTGCGCGCTCTGTGTGGACGTGCCCCGGCCGAGGCATGCGCGTGTGCCGCCGCCACGGAGCGACCGAGCCAACGAGCCATCGAGTTTGGTTTTTTGTTTTGACGCGGTCTGGACGCTGTTTCGTGCCTCGCTCGAACATAGTAATCCCTACTAATAATATAAATTCGCAAGTGTGTTTGTATGTTGGACATTTTTTTTATAGACTCACGTCTGTATCCGCGTAAGGATAGGCAGAGTTGTAATATTATTACATCCACATTTCACCATGAAATGTTTAGGTCCCACGTAATAGGGGACGAGCCTATTGCCGTTAACGGGCACATCAGCAGATTCCGTGCTGCTTCTGAGAATTCGGGAAAACCCAGTAACACTTTTGCCCGACCCGGGAATCGAACCCGGGACCTCCGATCAGCAGTCGCATACCCTATCCACTGGTCACTGAATGACGGAGGATACATGTATTCATCATAACATTCTCATCTTTGACGCTATTTATTGTACGAATAATAATCCTTCAGTCTGTGCTTCGATTACAGTATCCTTGCCTACAGACATTCATTTCCTATAATTCATTCTATATTTTTTCCATGTCTACCTATTCCATCCTTTAGGTATAACAATAATCGACGACCGGTTGGCAAAGCGGGAGTGTAAGCGACTACAACGCCGAAGGTCGTGGGTTCGATTCCCGCTCATATCAAACATTTGTGTGCATGAACATGAATGTTTGTCTTTGTACAAATGTACTATTTCACTCTAATTCACAAGTTGACAATTTGATACATGCGCAGTAATACCACATTTACTCATGTGGTAATACATAAACATAATAGATTTTCAACTATATTTTCATGTTCTGAATTCAAACTTTATGACAACTACAATTTTGTTTTTTTCCTACGGTGGTGCCGAGGCTGCCGCGCTCTAGGCCGCGTTCACATTTATCTGATGTAATCTGTCGTGACGGCGTCTGTCGTGTCGCGACAGACAATATCCCGGTCTGCGATAGAGAGGGGGGGAGACGGTACAGCGCGAATTAAGAGATTGGACTCAAATTAATTGTAAAAAAAATACTTTATTAAATTATAACAGCTTAACAGTATATTTAAAATATAAAATAGTAATCGCTAATGTTAGATCTACAAAGGTATTTATAATAATTTAATGCTAAGATGACAATAAGATTATCTAGATAATTTGGTGGGGAGAGATGTACTGACGAAGCTGACGTTGTTGGGTTCCGTACAGTTAACTCGCGCGACACAACTCGTCAGACTAATGTGGACGCGCCACTGTCTGTCGTAAAGCGTCAGACGCGCGTATGCAATTGTGCGCAATGGACGACGAACTAATTGACTTCCTTTTTATAATATTAGGGTTCCGTACCTCACAAGGTAAAAAAAGGAACCCTTATAAGATCACTTTCTTGTCCGTCTGTCTGTCTGTCTGTCTGTCTGTCCGTGTGTCACCACCGATTTTCTCAAGAACGGGTGGACAAGGACAAGTAGCAAATTGAAATTTATACCAGATACTGAGGTCTGTGGTTCCTATTAGGTGTATAAAAATTAGGGTCCTGGGTCAACCCGATAAAAAGATATGGTCAAAATTAGATTTTTGCGAAAACTTGTAAGTACCAAAATTAACCTTAATTTTCAACTTTTTTTAATTTTCGGAATTTTTCCTTTACTTGTGCTGTAAGACCTTGGTTTTGACCAAAATTGACAATTCTAGGTCAACCGTAAGTACCCAATAGGTTTTGGGTCGAAAACCTATATGGTAGTTCCCGTTGAACTAGAATCACGAAATTTGGCCAAAAGCAGGGTCTTACAGCACAAATAAAGGAAAAATTACAAAAATTTCAAAAAATTAAGGTTAATTTTGGTACTTACAAGTTTTCGCAAAAACCTAATTTTGACCATATCTCCTATGTACCTCTACAAAAAAAAAGTGGAAAATTTAAGGGTGTCCCCATACATACATAGTAGACTCCATTTAAGATAGTAGGTACTCTTTGTATGGGCGCTCGTACAGAGAGAGTTAAAGCGCCCCTTATGGAGAGAAGCGATCGATAGAGACCGCTAGGGGGCGCATTTAGAAAATGTATGGAAATTGTTCCTGTCATCTAGGCTATCGTCCACCGTGACGATCGAGTGCAAACTGGTACTAGACCCTCAGATTTGGAGGACTAGCGTAATTAGCATCAACCTCAAATAAGGTAAAATGCGTACGGAACCCTCGGTGCGCGAGTCAGACTCGCACTTGCCCGAATTTTTAATCTTATACAGTACCTATAGATGAGCTAATTGAATACGAAATAATATAATCCTATGTAAATAATTTATGGATATGATTGGATATCTACTTAATCTGAATCGGATAATTCATCAAAAACATTTCGAAAGTGTGAACTCCACGAGAGTCAAGACAGAACTGATTTAAAATTGCGTCAGATCGCGACAGACGGCGACAGACAAATGTGAACGGTAAGTAATTACGACAGAGACCGTCACGAGAGATCACGTCAGATAAATGTGAACGCAGCTTTATTCTATGGCCTCGCTCGTTCGGGGACCGTTTCCTCGCGCGGCAAAAGCCTCGCGAGGCTGCTTGCTCTGTGTGGACCCACCTAATGACAATGATTAAAATCTGTGATCGCCCTAAGAAACCCTACTTTGTGTTCTTTAATTATAATATTTACCATGACCAAACAAAACTCTATATTTTTTCCTAATGAATCCTACTCCATAGGGTTAACTACCTAATAATATTTTACAAACGGTATGTTGCTGTTGTCGGTACCTACTTTGAAGCTAAATTGACTATTGATTGAGTTTACCAAGACATACCTAAATCAGGGCCCGTACGGGTGCTTCGGGGATCGGGGCCCTTAGAGAATAACCCAAAATAATACCTGGTAAACAACTTGTTTTTTGTAAGAAGACACATTTTTAAGCTGCTATTTAAAGTGCGCGTGCATTACTCGAGATAAGTACCTGCCTATCCATGGGTGCATAGGTAACGTGTAGAACAAATTTACGCGGTAAATGCATCGATTTTGTACTTAATTAGAAAAAACATATGGTGCCTTTATGGTGAAAAATTTATGGTATGGTGCACAACACGTTGGGTGATCCAATTTTTTTTGTTTTGAGTATGGTTGTTTTCTCTTTCGCCTCAACCTCTGTCTCTTTCTTTGTAACTAATTTTAATGGACATAATGGTGCTGATACACCTGAGCATTCACTTCTAACAGAACTGAACAGCAAGCATTTGCGGTTTTTTTTTGTTTTGTCGTACTGAACAACGAACAGAGCCGAACATGTTCACGATCTTTCTGGCGAACGCAGCGTAACGTACAAAGTAAGGTACATACCCTGTGTCCATCGGTCCGTTCGACGATCGTGGGGTAGTCCCCGAGAGGCGTGTCTCCGTTAGGAGTCTCTCCCGTGAACAGCAGCGTGTGGGAGTGCCCGCCCACTATTATGTCCACCGTTGGGGAAACACGAGACGCCAAGGATCTTGGGGTGACGGAAAGTAACGGTATTTTTACAATTGGACTTTAAACAAAACGGTATACTGTAGAGACAAGTTTACCTTCGATGCAGTGGCAGCTGCTGGACTTTGGTTTGGAAGGTCTTAGGTATTATATTGGTTTGGGGGAGGATTCACCCAGTTGAGGACGGGTTTTATTATTATTTTCCCTTCACCTACCATATTCCAAATCTTCCGGTTATAACGGACCGAGTCTTGGGAGATGCACACCTTACTTGCGTTGGTTCTTTCAGGCGCGATAGGTTTTATCAATGGAAAACATAAAAAGTCATTCGTCATGGGGTGACTTAGACTGTTTTAAAAGCTTTAGCCGTAATTTCCTAACCCCTGGGTCCACCCTTGCTTCTGCAGTTAGCATATTCATACTTACATGTCACTGCTGTAACCGACGTGTGAGAGTACGATAATGATGTCCACTCCCTGCTCCGTCAAAATGGCTGCCTCGCGGTTAATAGCTGCCAACTCATCCTCCATTATCACTTGGCCAATTGGAGCAGAGAACTGAAACAAAAATTTATTATAAATATGCGCGATTTTGCAAATACCATCCTAGAAGGCAGGATCATTGTGGCAATTCGATCGTTGTATTCTTCTTCTTGTCGTGTCAATAGCGAATTAAGTAGTGTGCAACCAATATTCTGCCACCGTACAGCTCGGCCAAAAAACACTTAGCTGTGGACAGGAGGGACAGGATAGAAAGTGTGACATATCCTGCTTGATTGTTTTGTTGTAAAGTCTTTACCCGTTTGGTCTAGTCCGCAGTGGCGGTACTACGCTATAGAGGGTCAGTGGCAAATTCATGGTCTCATGAACCTGCCGGTTTACGAGTTATCAAACTGTGAGTGTAGGTAGGTATATATGGCTATCGTAATGGCTTGCTATCAGGCGATTCGTTGGCAAAGACACAGATAGAGGTTAACAAAGACCAGGGAGGGGCAGCTAAAGTCCCTGGGTACACCCATTGTTGTCACTGTTTTACGCCTAACATTAAAAAATACATACCGTGCGCAACAGTACGCCAATGATGCCGATCTTCCTGTTGTGTCTCTCGATGACCACGTGGTTCTTCACGTAAGGCGTCATGTCGGGCTCGAAGGTGGTGTTCACATTGGCGCCCAGCATCGGCGAGTTGAGCATCTGCAGGTACGGCACCAGCCCCTCTACGCCGTGGTCGAACTCGTGGTTACCGAGGACCTGCACATAAAAAAACATCATCCAACTTTTGTATTTTTAAACACAACTCCAACACTAGAAATATCTATATAATCTTGTGTCACTGTGGACTTTACAAACATGTATTAACTATCGGATACAATAAACACCCAGATTTGTAACATTAATTTATGAATCACACAAAGTGTTGTCTCGTATGGGAATCGAACCCACAATACTCAATAGGCCAACCGTGCACTCAAACATCTCATGCACTGCCAGACTTTATCTACTGTTGAACATAGGCCTCTCTTTGTTCTTGCCATTTGCCTCGATCTTGTGCTAGCCCAGGTTCGGCCCGCGATATAAAAGTAGGAGGTGGGGTGCAGTCAATACCAATATATAAAATTCTTCCCTTACTGACTAACAGATAACGCAACACCGAACCTACCGGGCGCAAGATGCTGAAGTTTGGCATGTATTAATTGAAGAGAGAAAGGGAGCACTAAAAGAGGATTTTTGGAAATCTCACCCCCAAGTGTGTAAAAGGTATGGGGGCGGAGCCATGGCGTATAGTCTAGTTATAATGAAAAATACTTAATTAATACATGCAGAGGCAGCGATAGCCTGGAGATATCAATAGACTGCCATGCAGAGGGTATCGCGTCAAACCCACGGCGCGCAAAGCGCCATGTCTCATACAGGACAGTTTATTTTATTTTTTTACGTTGGTACTTTAAAGGGTTGGTCCCGCTAGGTCCTGGCTGTCGTGAAATTCGTGAACATCTTTGACAGTCGTTAAGGGAAGCCAGTACTCATAATAAACGGACGCTGATCTAAGTAGGCAAGTGATCTAATTTTTTTTTTTAGCAATAGGCATACTCAATAGCTCTTTGCCTGAGCCAAGAATTGAACTTTAATTGTGGTATATGGTAGTGGGTCAACCTTAATACCTACAAACTTTATAGGTACTTGCACATTTTATAAAAATACACCAGTTTCAAATCTTTTGGAATTAATTAGTTCACGATGTATGATTATTGATTATATGATACTATGTTCACTAATTATTTATTGGTAATTCATGGTGATTATGCTTATAATTTATAATGCATATCGACATTAATGATTGATGGAATTAATTAGCACATAATAAAATTGACTAACGGCAGCCAAAAGAAAACTAAATTTTACCAAAGGCTGCGATAGCCTAGTGGAGATACCAACAAACTGCCATGCAAAGGGTATCGGGTTCGGATCCACGGCGCGCACCAATGACTTTTCGAAGTTAAGTGCGTATTAAATTGTTAATTATGGCTTGTCCCATGCCTCGGAGAGCACGTTAAACCGTCGGTCCCGGCGGTCATGAAGATCTTTGACGGTCGTTACGGGGAGTCAGAACCCTCAAATAAACTGATACTGGTCTAAACCGTGGAATATCGCTATCCCTTTGGGTTGCGGAGGTCAGACGGCAGTCGCTCTGCGGAAAAGTTGATATTCTGTCATATCTGGTTAGACCAGTAAGCGGACCTCGGGCTCCAAGGCGTGTAAGTCTTGGATGCAACCGGGATAACGCTAGGGCGATAATTAATAAAATTTATTAACGGGCTTTCCACTGAGTGCTTACGTAACATAGGTATCTTAAGAGATTCTTTATTACAAACTAAATCTTCAGTTATTTGACTGTCATTTAATCACAGCGTCAACGTTACATTATCAGGCATTTGGCCACTGACAAACATTTTTCAAAGAAATATAATCGCTCCCATTACCCAACTTTGTGGGCAATGAGAGCCTATAAATTCCCATATGTGTAATGGGAGCTACTTAATTATTAATTACATACATACATACATACATATCGTCACGCCTTTTATCCCCGAAGGGGTAGGCAGAGGTGTATTTCTACACCCACTTTTCGCCAGATATACTTTAGTCCCACGTAATAAGGGGCGAGCCTATTGCCGTACCGGGCACATTTCCAGACTCCGTGCTGCTACTGAGAATTTCGTGACAGAAAAACCCAATAACACTGCCCGACCCAGGAATCGAACCCGGGACCTCCCGATCCCACGCGCACATTTATGCCGCGAGACCAACGAGGCAGTCGTATAAGGTTTGATGTCGAGTTTTCCGTCTCTACGCAAAGATGGTATTTGCATAGTGTTATCCCTTAGTCGCCTCTTACGACACCCAACGGGAAGATAGGGGGTGGTGACACTTGTATTCTATGCCGTCAACCACACGGCAATTAATTATTAATTCAGTCTCTAAATTTGCGATATCAGTCTAAAATCTCACTTATATATAGAAAATATTAATATAAACGTAACTGTCTGATAATTAACTTAGGATCTAAGCAAAAACGCACAAATAATCAACCGGGCTGTCAGAACCAGAACATTCTTTATGAGCCCATTTACCACAACCTCTGTAACGGTACCACATTTCGTTATTTTTTCCTGTGTCACAGCAAATAGCACACAAAGTTTCTTCTTCTGAATATTCAGATTCTTCGTCGCAAAGATTCTCAACGTTCTCTTCCTCAGAAGTGCTACTTTCATCCTCAAAAAGTTTCTTTTTTACTTTCCTTTTTTATTTTTGTTGGTTGTCTTCTCTCGTTTTTTCCCCTTTTCTACGATACATTTCCTTTCTTTGTTGCCAGTTTGTCCCCTGTTCTTTGGATCGATTTTAGTTTTATTTTTTTTCCTAAACGTTTCTTTTCTTTCTCTTCAAACACTGTTTTCATTGCGGTGCTAGATAAGATGTTTGAATGTTGTTTTTGTTGCGAAGTCTTATTTTTGTTAGATATGTTAGGTAGTGGACTCACAGCTGATAGAACTTTCGCAAAATCAATTTTTCTGCAGTTATGGGACAAGCAAATGCTTGGTCATCCAAGTTAACAGTAGTTGCTTGCAGAACATTTGACTGTTGTTCTGTATCGTTTGATATGATGGAGTCTGTATAGAGTGACGGTTCTTGAACGTCGCTTGCTATGCATGAGGTCGTGGCAGTGTTGGCAGATAGTGGCTCCAGGCATTTTTTACTGGCTCCAGGGATTGTAGCAGGATTGCTGTTAGGGAACAGTTCTTGTGTCATATTTGCTGTAGGTATATGCCTCCTCTTGTGCATCATTTAATATTGATGGACTTTCATCGTGGAAAATGTTAGGAATCTGGTCTCTTCCATATTTGGCGTAGATTGGGTCAGGACAGATCTATTCATTTCCAGTTTCTGTTGAATACCACTAGATGTAGACGGAAGTGTTTTACGGTCACCAGTATCACGAGATGTAGACGGAAGTGGAACAGAGTTACCAAAAGCAAGCTGTTGAGAAATATGTCTCTGAGACTGAGCAACAGCAGACAAACTTTCTTGCTCATTAACTTGGGTTTGATTTTCACCAATGGCAACAAAATCGTCTTCTGAAAATATAGCAGGGTTCATGGGAAAAATACCTGTAGCTTTAAACCCAGAGATTCCCTTGTCTAAGCTTGCTACTCTGGTATAAGCTTTGTTAAATAATCCTGCAATCTCATATGGTGTAATGTTTACCATATTTCTGGATTTTATGTACATGTCGCATTCCTTGTTCGACTCTCTTGAGCTGAGGCTCTCTTGAGCGGTCCAAAAAAAGTCACTTCCAGAGGTTGTAAGCGATGTGATGAATGTGGTGAAAGAGAAAGCATTACGACATTGTTCGCTTTAGCCACTTCCCAAGCTTCTAAAGAGCTATGACTATTGTGGTTATCCATAATCAAGAGAACAGGTTGTTCAGCAGTAGGTTTTGATTTTCAAAATCAAACAGTTGCTTCCTCATTAATTCTTCCCAATATTGAGATCGTATCTCCACAAAAGATGTTTCGAGGTAAACTTCAAAAGTGAGACTTCTGCTTTAAAATAGATTTTTTCAGGAGTGCCACAGGGAAGTATTTTGGGCAATACTTTACCTCCTTTATACTGCAGACTTGCCTACACAAGACGATACTATTACTGCTACATATGCCGATGACACAGCCGTTCGTTCTGTCTATGATAACCCAGCCATAGCATCAGCAAAATTACAAGGTCACATCTGCAAGATTGAAGAATGGCTAGATAAATGGCGCATTATAGCTAACCAAAGCAAATCTGCCCATGTAACTTTTACCCTCAGAAAACCGACTTGCCCTTCTATAAAACTCTATAATGAGGATATTCCCCAAGCTGAGGATGCCAAATACCTTGGAATGCATCTTGATCGAAGGTTAACTTGGAGAAAACACATCTGGTCTAAGCGTAAACAACTGGACACTAAAGTAAGATCATTGTATTGGCTAATAGGTCGGAAGTCTCATTTGTCACATGAAAGCAAGATTGCAAAATATAAGACCATATTAAAACCAATATGGAACTATGGTATTCAACTGTGGGGGACTGCTAGTAACAGCAATATTGAGATAGGTACTCGAAAGATTTCAGAGCAAGACATTGAGAGCCATGTTAATCATACCATACTATGTGAGCAACAAATATACACATGAGGATCTAAACATCAATACAGTCAAACAGGAGATTGCTAAACGTAGTGAAAAGTATCAAGCTCGAATATGCACCCACGTCAATGAACTGACCTCCAAATTACAGGGTTCAGGCAGTGTCTCACACAAGCGATTAAAGCGGCATGATGTCCCTACGCTGGTTGCTAGATTCGATTAAAGAACGCTGAAGAGTTCTTTGTGCTCGTATTGCCATAATCGCAATTTAATACAAACTGATTGGCTTCTCGTGTCAACACAGATTGCCAAGTCGCAGATATACAAAAAAAAAAGTAGGTTTTGAGTGCTCAATGAAATGTCGTAGCCATTTAATGTATATGTTTTCATTTGCCCAACCATTATGAAAACATGTATAAACAGCTCCTCGTGCTATAATTTTTTCTGTTTCCTGGACCGTCGTTACGCCAGTCTCATCCATATTGTAAATTTGAGACGGTGGAAAGTTGTGTTTGGTCATGACATTCTCCAGGTTTTCAAATAATCGATCCACTTCGACTTTGTTAAATCCAAGTATTATATTAATGCTTGTCGCTTCTGGTTTCCTTACACTTAGGTCAGGATTTCGTTGGAAAAAGCCAGCTAGAAAGTCTTTACCCGCAGACTTCTTGGCTTCGTTAAATCGATCTGCGACTCAAAATTTTTCAGCCATGGCGTAACATATCTTACAAAACTGAGCCTTCATCAGTCCGTAAAATTTATTACACATTTTACGAAGATCATCAGGCAGAATGGCTCCTTTTTCTTCAGTGGGCACAGAGGGCCTTCCTAGCCTTGGAGGGCATTTATAGCTATCATTGTTCGATTTAGCTAACCCGTACCTCTTTTTTAATGTCCTGTAGGGAATTCCAGTCTCTTTTAAAACCTTGTATCAGATGTACCGCCACGTCGAAGTATTTTGACAGCGTTTTCCAAGGTTTCGACAATCCAAGATGCTTTTGTAGTGGTGCGTTGAATTTTTCTTGGCATTTTAGTATCTGAAAAACGTATGGGGCAATCAGAGCTACAAGGGGTAGTCAGAGCCTAATAAGCTCTGATTACCCGAACAGGACCATCTTGAAATGAAATAAAATTATATCCTTAATATAGCCTGTAATAAAATTATACACACAGATACTCAAAATTGATAACATTAACTGTAAAATAAAATAGGTTTGATAGTTGTATAGACATAATTTCGTACTTACCTGGTCGTTCAAATTTCAAATTTTTTATAAGCGTGGAGTAAAAAATCGACAAGCGTCCGTCGTCACATAATGCAAGGCACTGTCAAGCCTAGCGCGGGCGCAAACATGGCGGCGCGATGTGACAAAGGCGCCCGAGTGGCAACCGATTTAACACGAACTATAGTTTTGTCTCTAGTCGCACCGCTCCTTTTACCCGCTGGCTCCCAATACCCTCCGTTCCCCTACTTTTAACAGTAATATAAGGGTATGTCGTACTCACGTTTTTGGTCATTATTATTGAGTAAGTATTCAAAGCAATATTAACTTTTATCTACAGAAGAAGCCGTTTGACCTACCTCCGCAACCCAAAGGGATTTTATTTTTCTTGATCTAAGGGTATCAATAGATCTTCTAAACTGACGGACTCAAACAGCATCAAAGTTCAGGATTACGTTGAAATGATTTTTTTTAATAAGTATGCCAACTTTTTCAATTAAATTATATAAATATGGAGAGACTGGCTCTTAATCTTAAAAAAAACAAAATTTAAAAATAGAACTGCAGTAAAACAAAGGACAATGGCAGATCTCCATACATCGAAATGTCTGAAATTAAATTGAAGCGCACAGTAATAAAAAATATTTCAAAAAATTCGGCGTAAGTAACAGAGTCTATAAATGATTCTATTTTCACTCGGGAAACCCGGAAAAACAAGATATCGGTGTTTTAGTTTTTAGTTAAGAATAAACAATGTAGGTACGTTTGAATTATCAAATAAAATTATGTCAGATTAACATCAAAACGCAGAAGTATTCTGTAGCATCTAACTGTCACAGCCAAAGACAAAAACAGAGCTGCACATTTTAAATCGATTTTATGTGAAATCGATACAACATTAAAACGATGCTGTGACGTTTTTATTTGATTTAAAAGTTGTTTTGCTTCAAAAATTATTAGCTTATTGATATAATGTTAATTAAAGATTAAATAACTGCATTTTAATAATTATATTTTAATAATCGATACGGATCAATAGCACTCACGTCTATTCCTGTCACACCATTGTCTATGGCAACAATCAAATATTATAGTAGGAACCTAGTTCGTAATCAATTGGAATGCTTTTTATCATCATAAAATACTCCAGCTTTAACGAGACAAAGTGAAAATATTAAAAATCGTAGAAAAAAAAAACAATTTGTTTTATTCATATGAAGTTTAAGGTCGCCACAACAAACCCAGACCGAATTCTGCCATTGTTCTTTAATGTATATAGCCGGGAAACGAAAATTTACTCGTAGTATCAGATTTGCGTGTTATTTAAAGCAAAGTTTCAAATTGATTCATTGATTTATTCTTTTGTCAATTGAATTATTGTCACCAGCAGAATTGTTGGGTTAGTTTTTTAACTCATCGAGAGTTTTTGAACCATAATATGGATACTTCGTCCGAACAAGCGGTTCAAATTGTAGCACTGGTGCGGGAGGGCTTGGATCAACGAACGATTGGTAGAAATTTAAATCTAAACCAGTCTACGGTTTCTAGAATATACAGAAGGTTTGTGGAGACAGGTTCTTACAAAAGGAGAAGTGGTGCAGGTAGGACTCGAGCAACCACCGGTCGTGATGACCGATTTATTGTTACAACTTCCCTGCGAAATCGTTTCCTCACGTCAGCTTACATCAAAACAGAGCTTAATGAAGTGCGTGGAGTAAATGTGAGTGCACGAACAATAAGAAGAAGGTTAAAGGAAGCGGATATCACCCCTTTTAGACCAGCAAATGGTCCAAAGTTGTCTGTAGCTCACAGACAAGCTCGCTTAAGATTTGCGCGTGATCACTTAAATTGGACAGAAGAGCTATGGGCCTCCGTATTGTTCACGGACGAGTGTAGGACATGTATATAATATGGTGCAGATGGTCGCAGAAGAGTCTATCATCGACGCGGGCAGCGATATGCTCAAAGTTGCATTGAGGAGCGTGTTCCTTTTGAAGGCGGTTCGTGTATGGTCTGGGGCGGCATATCGATGAACGGGCGAACAGAACTTGTGTTCATAGACATGGTCCGTCAAAACGGTAATAGAGGGGGTTTGACTGCACATCGCTACACAACAGAGATCTTAGAAGATCACGTGGTGCCTTACATGGGATTCATAGGCCAAAATTTTACTTTAATGCAGGATAATGCCCAACCGCACGCTGCTGCACAAGTTCGACAATATTGCGAAGAGGTAGCGGGATACGTAAAATGAATTGGCCAGCACGCAGCCCGGATCTTAATCCCATTGAGCATGTTTGGGACAATTTAAAAAGAGCTGTATATGCGAGAAATCCAGTGCCCACGACTGTGGTAGCACTAAGAACAGCACTTTCAGAAGAATGGGACAATATTCCGCAAGATCTTTTAATAACCCTAATAAAATCGATGCGGAACCGATTAGAATCAGTAATAGGGGCACGTGGTACCTCCACGTGCACACCATACACCTTATTAAAACATAAATAAACCCTTGCATTGTGTCTATTGTTAAAACCAATTTTTTTATAAACAATTTTCCTTAAATTTCAGTTTTTTCTTCAAAAAAGTCTTAAGGTCCTTTCCAGTACATACACTAGCTTAAACTTAAGGATATGACCCTACGCTGTTTTACCAATCTAGAGGTTTCAATTTAAATCTGTACAGAAAGTTTGCATACTTGGTTAAATAGTTATTTGTGCAACAAGAGAGCAAAGTTGTTTTTTGTTTCGAGTGTTAATTTTGAGTCCCGAGCAAGCGAAGGATTCTATGATTGATTCACGAGCGTAGCGAGTGAATCAAAGTTAGAATCCTGAGCGTGGTGAGGGACTCAACAGCACGAGATACAAAAAACTTTGCTCTCGTGTAGCACACATAACTTTTCACCATAGCAGTGAGAACACATATTACTTAGGAGACATAAAAATGAACAGGAATAGATTGAATTCTGCATACCTAATCACTTGTTGATTTAATTCTTCTGGTGTTAAAGTACAGTCATCATCGCTAGTTTCACTCATCTTCTTAGATTATTTTATATATTAATATAATTTAACACGTTACGCTATTACCTACTGTATCAGTATCAGCGAATTTTTTACTCCCGCTACTTTTTTAAATCGCGTTTTAATTCCGCGTCCCTGATGTTTATTTTTCAAATGTATCATTGTTGTTGTTGTAATTCTAAATAAAAATGTGTTGGTTAAATACTAATTTTATACTATTATTTAGATTTATTTTTATTAAAATCCAATAATAAATTAAACATGTAAACAATAACATATAAAAAAAGTAATTTCTTTATTACAAATATCTTTATTTTTTTTTGCGTTGCCGTAGGTGTTTTCTTTGAGGTCGAATTCCAAAATCGAATTTCGAATTCGAAGGGATTTGTTTTTTCACTCACTTTTTATATGCATGTGACAGAGACAGAGCACAGTAAAATTCGATTGTTTCAAATTTATGGCTGAACAATGTCAATTCGTGGCACTGAAGATTGAAAAATTAAAAAGCTACTTTGCCTCACGCTCGAATCAAAACCGAGTTTTGTTCACTGTTGTCTCGCAGCAAAAGCGGCATGTTTGAGCTGCTGTGGTGAAAATGTTTATTTCAAAGTCGTCTATTACTTTGATGCAATTTATGAGTCTGTCAGTGTATTTAATTATTATATTTTACACACCTGAGTCAAGCTAATGTGTTGCTTGGCCCACCAATGGCCACTTCAGCTTGACTCGTGTTCATCGGAGACCCGATAGCAATTGGAACAGGTAGGTTCCTGCGGTCACGCACTGGACCACACAGCAGGAGTAGAACTCGAGCAACGTGAGCCGACAATCTTGTTGGGATCACGGTGCGTGGTTGAATAAGCGCGACTCAAATATCAGTCAGGCTTATGTCTAGTAGTTGTCGTCTGAGTAATGATACTTACATGAGCGTCATGCGGCAGCATGTTCATGAAGTGCTGGCTGACATTCCAGCGCAAGAAGTTGTACCAGATGGTGCCCTGGAAGGTGTCGCCGCCGTTCAGCAGTATGGAGTCGGGCTCCGCCTCGTACAGCTGTTGGATGGCGGTGTACAGGCGCGCGTACCCGCCGATGCACGGCTCCTCGACAGGGTTGCATACCCCGCCGCCTGGGCTTACCTCATCGAAGCTGGATTATAAAAAGATTAGAACGTTCTTTTTAAAATGACTAATAGGTATCATTATCATATAATATAGGTCAGTACCTATAAATAGTTAATCAAATAACTAACTGATATACCTATACCTAATTGCAAAGCCTGAACTACTGAAGATCATCATGGTCCTAGCGTCTGCCCGGTTGCATTCAAGACCCACCTACACACCTTGGAGCACTAGTCCAAAGCATACAGATAGATATGACAGAATTCTGAAGATAGAAACTTGAAGTTAGGATAGAGTTTTAAGTAGGTACACAACTACACACATCAATACCACAGTATAAAGACATACAGTAGTTTGACGCCTTTGATCTCGTAGAAAAAGCCGACAACGTCTAGACAAGGGTAAGGAGGCTAGGGCTGCCACATGTAAACAATACCTACTTATTCAAATACTGTCTATTTATTTTAGAAAAATATTACAATTGCTACGCTACATGAATATTATAGTGTACATCACTTATCTATACATATAAATACATCTATACACATAAATAAAATTGGAGTGTCTGTTTGTAATATTAAAGTAACCGCTTTTTACTAAATGCATATGGATGTATACTCGGTACATATACCGAAATGACATTTTTACCATTTTTGTCTGTCTGTCTGTTTGTTTTCACTAATGTCTGGAACGACTGGACCGATTTTGACGAGACGTTGACTGGCGGATAGCTGATGTACCAAGGAGTAACTTAGGCTACAAATTAACTGAGTACGCGATATACTTCCCTCAGGACGCGGGTGAAACCGTGGGAAACAGCTAGTTTATTATATTACAATAATTAACGATAAGTAATTATTATAAAACAGTTTGCATTTTTCGTGCGGTGACAGATTTGCATACAAAGTGTCAGTTAGCACCTATTTCATATAAAGCAATTTTCAGATATCGTTATCGTACAAACCATGGTAAAATAAAGCGATTGACATAGCGGTCGTTTAATGGATGGGTAACCATGGGATCAGCTTGCATAGTCTATGTTATCGATATGAAGTATTTTGCAGATTTTTTCGTGCAAAATACGTTAAGGTATAGTTTACCTTAACGTAGTTTGCACGAAAAAATCTGGCATCTAAACTATTGATTACTAATAAACTGATTTAAATAATAGTTACAGGTAGCACGCCACTGCGTAATGTTGATGTTGTGCATATATTGTTAGAGAGAGATGCAGGGGGCCTTTAATGTTGCGTTCTCTCTCCCACCGGCGGACACGAATAGGCCCCACTCTGCCACTCTATTCTTAATATCTCTATGTTTGAAACAGATAGAACTAATTATTTTACAAATTATGAAATAACAAAAGTACTTAAGTAGTCGGCAGTACGTTTTAAATTTGTGATTTTCGTTTTTTTTTGCTCCTCCTGATAATTTTGCTTCACTGCAATTACTTACTTTGTTTTTCCGTAGAGCAGCCGAATAGTGCTCTACTGTAAGTCGGCTGCTGTCTCAAAGAAATTATTGGTAACTTTCCTTTAAATTAACGAATAACGTTTCAAGAATATCACATATTTACTGCTGTAATGTATTTATAGAACTGAAATTGTATTACCGTTTAGTTGAAGCTCTAATTTCATCCTAAAACACGCCAGTTAATCAAGAAACTTAAATAATGTTATGGACTTTGCCACATTTGTTAGTAAAGCTAGGACATTACCGGTTTTGTTATTCATGGTTAGGGACTTTGCCATATTTGTTAGAATATAATTTAAATACATAACTGTCAGGGTTGTCGAAAAACATCAATTTTCGGTTAGTTTGAAACTCAAAAATAGTTAACAAAGGAACGCGAAAAATCTAATTTAATAAAAATATATCGAGGGTATAGTGCTCAAACCCAATAAGTATGAAATTGACACTTTTGAGATATTCAATATTTTTAAGTTTTAAGGACAACAATACCTATGTTATTCAAATAATGTCGTTATAATGAGTATTTGTGGTAAAAGTGGATACGTTGAATTAGTGTAAAACAGTATTTTAGAGTTTCTGAGGTTGTCCATATTGTCATAATAAAAATATAAGTTACAAAGGGCACCGACTTATTGGGTTTTAGTCCTAACCAAAATAAACATATTATGTACTGTAATAAATGGTTTATTTAAAGAATCACAAAAAGAAACAAGATAAATCACTCTTCGTCACTTTTGAAAGCTGTAGGTTTGGTGTACGTCTTCATACCACGTATCCATGCATGAAGCTCCTCAGGTATGATAAGTTTTTCGCACATATTGAGGACATCCTTTTTTTAGCAAAGCTAATTGGTAATTACTAAGTAAATAAGTACTCTATTTCGTTTGGTAATTGAACATTGACTGAAGGCGGGTTTGAATTTCTTTTAGCTCTAGTTTTTGGTCTATTAACGGCCATTTTACAGACATCAATGCTACGAAAGTTCTCGGACCCTATAACAGCCATCTCGGCTAGCATTGGTTGAGTTGCAAGTGTTGCTAAGAGCTGTTTAGCAACTAGGATTTCTCTTTTCTCGATCTTTTATTTCCCGAGCCAAGAGAATTCTCGACGCTAAAGAAATTCAATTGTTTTAATAAAACTCAATGTCAGTTAAAAATTTTGCTTTAGGTATATTTAAATTCACTCATGGATGGATTTCAACTAAATCAAATCTTAATACATAAGTACATACATATCGTCACGCCTTTTATCCCCGAAGGGGTAGGCAGAGGTGTATTTACACCCACTTTTCGCCAGATATCCTTTAGTCCCACGTAATAAGGGGCGAGCCTATTGCCGTACCGGGCACATTTCCGGACTCCGTGCTGCTACTGAGAATTTCGTGACAGAAAAACCCAATAACACTGCCCGACCCAGGAATCGAACCCGGGACCTCCCGATCCCACGCGCACATTTACGCCGCGAGACCAACGAGGCAGTCGTATAGGGTTTGATGTCGAGTTTTCCGTCTCTACGCAAAGATGATATTTGCATCGTGTTATCCCTTAGTCGCCTCTTACGACACCCACGGGAAGATAGGGGGTGGTGACACTTGTATTCTATGCCGTCAACCACACGGTTAAATCTTAATATAATTATCAATAATGATTTCAAAATCAACGACTATTAATAAATTATACATCCTTTGCGTATCAGTCAGTCAGTTCAGTCGTCAGCATCGCAAAGAAACCGGATCTCTTATAAAATCGCCATGTCTGTCTGTAAGTACTTGCCAAACCGTGAAGAAACACATTGTGAGGGAACCTGCAAGTCTAAGAATTCTTTCTAATGCTATCAAAAGATATGTCGTGTCTGCCAACCCAAACTATGGGCTAAAATTGCTGAGAGAGGTTCTTGCTCAGCAGTGGGACAGTTTATGCACACTGCTGATGATGACTTTTTCTTAAGTTCTCAAATTCCCGTGCATTTTTCCCGTCTCGACAAAAGACAAATTTCTCGGGAATTAACGACACAGTCCTGAAAGCTTTTACGTAGTTAACAAGATAATAATTTCTAATTACATATTGTGCTGATTGGATGACTCGTAGTGTATCGTTCGTCCTAGACCTTAAGTTTCGCATATTATTTGTGAGGCATTGGATTTAGTACGTACCGTCATGTTGTCCGGGTCCGGATGAAAGTAGGCCTGATACCTATATCTTTGATAGGCGTATACGCTCCGGACTCTTCCTATAGTAAGGCGGTAGGTATTTTGGGAACAAATGAGAGAATTTGTGTTATTGCGTTAGTGGAATGAACGTCATGCTTGGAGATTTTAATGCTAGGGTTGGAGTGAAGCATGATGGGTATGAAAATGTACTTTTGGCGTTTAGAGATAAGAGTGTCAATGACAACAACGTGTCTTTTGTAGATGTATGTGTGAAGATAGGTCTGTCAGTGATAAATACATGTTTAGCATAAAATTGTACATATGTACACGTGGTAAAAGAAGGAAGAAAATGTTGTGTTCAGGAGCATGATAGACTTTGTGATAGTCGATGAAAAGATGAGAATTAAAGTAGTGGACACCAAAGCTTATTGCGGATCTAATGTTGGCACGGATCTCTATTTGGCAATAAGTAGAATTGGTGGCCTACTCAAACGCTGGCGGCACAGAGATAAAGGTTCTACTACAGAGTTAGAACGTATAAAAGTAGAAATATTGAAAGAGTGTGAAAGAGATGTACAAAAAGTAATTGGGCGAACGGATGGATAAAAGCTGGAGTCTTGTAAAGAGGAAAGTGTGAGTGAGGTATGGTCAGTTTTTAAAACCATAATGTGAAATGTGCTGAAGATGTATGCGGTATGAGTAAAAGAAGAAGGAAGAATTGCGAGAAAGCTGACTAGTGGGATGATGAAACTAGAAGAATGGTTGATGACAAGAAAAAAGCATGGCTGGATATTCTTACAATAGAAGCAACGAATAGAGCGGTGGTATGAATGAAGATAATGACAATAAAATGAAGATAAAATATTGATGTGTGAAAGTCAAAATTAAAACATGTATAGAAAGAAAGAAGAATGAGAAAAAGGAGAAATATATGGAACAATTCGGCGCAAATTTCAGAGATAGTTTAAATCTTTTTTGGAAACTCGTAAAAGAAACGCGGCATAAAAAAAAAGAAAAAGATGAAGTCATGAATGAAGAAAGAAAGATACCAGAGTGCTGGAAGTGTTTTTTTGAGAGCTTATTTGAGAAAGATGACAGTGAAATAGAACAAGAAAAGATGACAGACATGTTTGTGAGCCCTAGTGATGAAATTGGAATGGATGAAATTATAACATTTTTGTGTCTTGGTACTTGAATAAATGAATTTATTATTATTATAAAGTGAGAATTTACCTGATATCAACGGCTTAATGCAAGCTAGTTGCACTAATTTTCTTCTTCGGTCACCCATCGTAGCATTAGCGTAGTAAATCTTAGAGTAATATAGTGACTAAATAGAAGAATTTCGATAACAATACGCGCGGACGAAGACGCGACGACGCGTGCGCCATGCAAATGCACCTCGCAAACTGATACAGTAATGCTAGAAGTTTATAGGTCAGTTTGATTTATTGGGTTTTTTTTCGAACAAAGTGTGAAGGAAGTTAGTTGACTAAGAGAGCTTATACCATATAACTAAACATATTAGTAACTTTCGAAATAAACTCGAACAGTAAAACCCGACAAATACATTTGTTTTGATTTAACTTTTGGTTTTGTTTGGTTTTTTATCTACGTATTTAAAGGTAAAACCCGATAAATACAAATAGTGATTATTGCCTCTAACCCGTTGGGTAATTTAAGTTAAAATTATTGCACACTCAATACCAATAATAAGTTTTATGTGGTTTAAGCGTGAAATGAAAATATTATGTAACAAGATAACACGCTTTATAGGGTACCAGTTTTTAAGTCTTGGCTAAACGTGGTGACTTTATTGGGTTATTACCTTAAGTAAATTTCTTTCTACTGCGAATTTCACTTATTGGATTAGACCACTGGAAAGAGCGTCAAAAATGCTTTAAGATGTACTAATAAAACGATTTTTTATTTTTTGGCACTTATTGGGTTTGAACACTATACCCTCGATATGAGTATATTTAAAACTAAACTTATGTGCACAACCCTAAAGAAAGTAGTTACTGTCCTTAGATTCTTTGCCTTATTTTACTTCCAATTTTCGGGACTCGCGACTCTTTTACTGGCTTTATTTTAGGTACAACGTTAAGGTAGAATTCCGTGCATCGCGATCGATCGCAGCCGCGCGCGGCCTACGACTGTCGTCGATCGTTCGCGACAATAGTCAACGTATGAAAATGTATGGCACCGCTGCCGAGGCCCGCGACTGACGACTGTCGTGAGCCGCGCGCGGCAGTGTCTTGAAATTAGTAGATGTTGTTCGTCAGTTTCCTCTAGACGTGTGTCTAGTGAAGTCAAAATCATGGTCGAAATGCTAATTGACATCCTTGAAGAAGAAGAGGAGAATGACGAGCTGCTGTGGCTATATTATGAAACTAGAGTACCAATCGACCCCATCTTTAAAAGCAGAAATGAAAAAGGATACTAGCAAATATTGATTCAAATCAATTATATTGTACCTAATGAAAAAAAATGTTGGAAGTTTGGAACGATAATACAAAATTGAATTGTTTTTATACAGAGTGTCACAAGACCCATCACCAAACCGAAGTCTACTCGTTGTGGACATCATGCCAAGTCATACTAACCAAAAATTATACCTGGGAAACGTTTTATTTTTTTAAAGTTTTCTCATTTTTTAAACCGCAATTAAAAGCGCGCGCGTGCAATGCTCGAAAAACCTACTTATCCATGGGCTTAGAGGGCATCTAAAGAACATATTGGCGGGGTAAATGCATCGATTTTGTACCGAATTAGAACAATTCCATACTAACTTTGAGCTTCAATATCTTCTGAACCAGTAATTTCCCTGGTATGGTGCCGAAGTAGAAAATGTTCGTAGTGATTGGTACAACATGGGATTTCAGTTTTCGTTAAGGGCCTTTTTACACCCTGTATAGTCGGCAAAACTTCCGATTTTTTTTTCATTACTACTAATTTCAAGACACTGCCGCGCGCGGCTGACGACATTCGTCGGCCGCGCGCGTCAGTCGCGGGCCTCGGCAGCGGTGCCATACATTTTCATACTTTGACTATTGTCGCGAGCGATCGACGACAGTCGTAGGCCGCGCGCGGCTGCGATCGATCGCGATGCACGGAATTGTACCTTTAGGTTGGCATTCAATCTCCACTTTATCGCCTTCTTTATTTAAAATAAAAAGTTTAAACACTTATATTTAACCCTAGAATACTAATCATCGCCTGAGAGGCCGCGTTCGGTTAATTTTTTAAGAATATTTTTAAATTACGTCTATGTATTGCGGGGTGCGTTCGCGCCAATACAGTGCACCCCGTGCCGTGATGCAGTGGAGAGTGGTCTAGGGTTCAGCGGGGAATATGCAGGTATTGAGTTATTGACCTCACGGTCGCCTAGGAGGCGATCATTAGTATTAAAGGTAAGTTTTTTATAAATCCCGTTTCTTAGTCTTTTGCAATTATCTCTTTATTTATTTGTTTGATAAAAGCTGAGAATTGGTTATTTTGTTTCAAGATGAATCTCGATGAGAACCAGATAAAAAAATATTTGGAAAATGAAGAATCGGACAGTGAAACTGAAAATTACGTTGAGGATTACGATTCAGACGACAGTATGGCTGATCCTTCGTGCCAGCTTGAAGATGATCTTCCATATATTGCTGCGAACATTCTGGATTTACCTCCTCGATCATCTCAAATACAAGCAAGCACAAGCGCGGAGATAGAAGTCATCCTACAAACCCAATCGCGATCCAAACTGCTATAATTTTAATAGAAAAATATAGTCTGATTTTAATTTACTGTCAAGCCAAATATCTTATAATTACAATGGTAATTTTACTTTCATGTGATAGACCATATTAAAAATACTTAATTTAGATACTAAATTAGAGCCTATATGTGACTTTTTATTTTTTATTATTATTATTCTAAAGACTGTTCAAACAAGGGTTACGTTAGACTTAAGGTTGATTTTAAGACTGAAATTATAATTTTAAAGAAAATGTGCAATAGGGTATTTGACTAAAAAAATCTAATTAGTCCATCAGTTAGATTATCGAAAAATATTGGACACGTATATTTTCTTTAGTCTCGTAAACAAAAAATTAAGACGACAAACTTCGCTGAAAACTCGTGTGACGTCACTTGCCAGTACACTTTTTACTGGTAATGGCAAGTGACGTTACAAGCCCCCACTCTTATGCGTTTCTCCATCTTTGATACGTTTTATCTTCGTATTTTTTGCTGATTTGATAAAACAAAAAATACGTATCCAATATTTTTCTATAATCTAACTGACGGACTAATTAGATTTTTTAAGTCAAAATATTACCCTATTGCATTTAAAGAAACAAGGTCTTTCTTCATTATTTTGTTTAATTTAAAATATTTTTTAATAAAAAGTCTTTCTAAAATCTTGTATCATATATGAAGTAGCCTTCCGAGCGATCATTAGTATTAAGCGGTAAAAAAATAAGATTAGTAGATACTCTAGGGTTAATGAAAAATAAAACTACGACAGTGCAGTTTCATTACATGCGGCCCTTGAAATATATCGTCTCTGATTGGTTCAAATGGACATTACTAATTTTGTTATGTCAGCCGGGGACTTTCCCGATTTTGTTATAAAACGTTTCGTTTATGCGTAGAAATCTATTGGATTAGGCCGGATTTGTTCGTATCTCTCAACGCGAGTTGGTAAAAATGATGTTACCACAACCAAAAAAAATAAAATCGACATTTCACATTTTAGTGGACTTTGCCGCCTTTGTTATTAGACCCCTGAAATATATTATTTATCCGCGAGTAAGACCCGCTAAATAACCATTTAGAATTATCAATAAGTGCACTAAGGATGAACGATTTTATTTTTTATTTTTCTAAAGAAAGTTTAACGGCTATGAGTCCAGTCACATATTATTAAGTTAGTTCTTTGATAAATAAATATTTTTTAAATAATTAATGAAAATTTAAGGACTTGTAATTGGCTTTTTAATAACCCTGTATGAATCTACCCCATGGCGTACGAAAGTACCCCACCTACTGTACGAACGTACCCCGTATATGGGGTACGTTCGTACAATCAAGCAATCAAGCGTATATAATCAAAATATCTTATCGTAGAAAAATGGCTATAACCTTTTAACCTTTTGACATAATAGTTTCGGACTTTTTTCAAACAAACTACAATATATTTGTTACACTTAGGTACATAAACTAGATAAATTCGTCATTTGATTGCAAAGAAAAAAAAATCTAAAAAGTGTACGAAGGGTGACCGCTTTCCCCTACAGTAGTCAAAACCCTCCCATTAACTGACAATGCTAAAGTGACGCGCAAAGAAGGAGAGGCCTATGTCCAACAGTGACCTGCGGAAGCCTGTTAGTATGCTGATGAATAAAATAATAGGAAATAAATACTCACTGAGCGTGGAAGTCATTGTAATGTACAATGTTCAGCTCGTAAAGGCCGCTTTCATCGGCCACCGCTGCGCCAACCAGAAGGAACAGAAGCCACATCATCTCGTACCAACGAACACTTCACAACTCACTACGGCCACACTATTATCACATCAGGCAAGCTCCTGTCACTGTATCAAATAATACTACAATTTTGCGATTAGATAATTAGCGACAACCCTGCGAGATTAGATGTAAGACGTTTCCGCGTTGTCTCACGACTCCTTTCATGCAAATATTAGTTATATCTAGAGTTACGTACCTATGTAATGAATTTGGGGGCGCTGTACCATCTAATAAAAAGAGGCCCTTAAATATTTGCCAAATAAATGGTTTCAGAACTCGAAGTGAGCTAATCAGAGCGCAGAAAGCCGAACGAATGAATTCTTATTTAAGTAGGCTTCATATCTATTGTCCCGATGTTTTACAGACTGCAGAGAACAAATATGAGTATCCTGAAATGTTGAAATTTTACATCTTTGTAGGGGTGCAACCTCTCATCATATCCTGTCCTCTTCCAAATCCGGCCCTGTAGGTATCACAACGTTTATGCGGTCTGTATTGCTTTTAAAGTTTTAAATGATCGGATATATTTATTTAACTACAGGTACACCCACACTTGTGATAAGATATACAAAATATGTTACATATCTGCGAAAGTCTTAACATGAAATAAATATCCAATCTACTTAATTTTATCAAATCGTTGGAATAGAAAGCTAACCCTGGACTCCACGGCAAGACTTGAATCGACACCGAGAAAGATAAAACTATTACCTAATGTCATAGTCATCATGAGTACCTACCTACTGTTACTGTACTTTAGTCAAATTAGTTATCGTCAAATTTAAATATTACTAAGTTAAACAAATAATTAGTCTAAACAAATTCTGTAGCTAGGTACAAGTCATAAACGGACATCCCGAATCAGAAAGATGAAATCGGCGAAGTATAGGTAATTCTTACAGCTGTTACAGTTGTAGAAGCCACTAAACAATTTTGGTGATTTAGATATCTAAACTCATGCCATGCCACAGACTAAGTAGGAAACAGATATTGCGCTCCTTTTGTCTTGAAGAAAGCCTCTGTTTTAATATTTAAAGCCATAGACAAATACTTAGATAGGCAACACTTATATGTACCTACATACCTACCTACAACAATTGGATTTTTTTTTTTGTTCAAGCTTTGTAAATTCTGTTACTACGGGCCAACGAAGCGCGTGATGCAGCGCAGAAGTCGCGAAACTAGCCATTAACCAATAAAATGAATGAGCGTTGAATGCCTGACAATACTGCAACTCGTCTGTGTCTATTTAATTTAATTGAATGGTGTATTGCCTCAGGACATACTTCGTCCAGTGCTCAGAAACATCTGGCTTGTATGAACAAATCAACATTTAGTACACCATGCCGCAGGGCCGGATTTAAAGGTCTGGAGGCCCCGGGGCAACATTGGTGTGGGGGCCCAAATTATTTTCCAAATAGAAGGAACTATTTTTTTGAGAACTATTTAAATAATTTACTTTCAGCAAGTGAAATTTATTTAAATTGATAATAGATTTTTTTAAATTTATAACACATATTATTAAAAACTCATTACGGCGGTAATGATTGGCACTTTGCGAAAGGTTTTCTGCGAAAAGTTGCGCCCCGCATGAAGGGAAAATGGTTTTTGGAGCCAACTACGGCCCGAACTACGATATCGGCATTTGATTACATGTCTCGTACAAGTCAATATACGCTTCTGGTACTATTTTGGACCTTAGAGCTCACCAGATTTTCGGTCGTGGTACACCGTCGAAAGCCTTCTGACATGTCCAGACACAGAAGATGCAAAGGCGGGTTCTTAGATTGTTTTTTTGCATGGCCATTATATTTAAGTCTATCAGGGATATAAATTGAACCATTTCATTGCCATTGTCAAGGGATTTGTAAACTTTTGCGACTTTTTTTTACAGCAGCATATAAATTTACTGCGTCCTTCTCCTCTAATTGATTAAGAAACCCGAATCCCTATCGAACTGCTTTGTAAGCCTGCAATCTTTCAGTGTGAGAAACAAAACGTTATTGGGACAAAACCAGTCACTTTAAATTTCTCACTTGGTGACAGCTTTACATCTTGATTTGAACTTTCATGTAATGAATGCGTCATTGAATTTGTTCGTCAGTATTTGGTATTTGTTTAGCTGCTTCTTCGTATTTAACAAAATCATAATTTTTGTATTCGACGAATTATTTTAACGACTCCTATGCACCCACGATTCAAGAAGCATTTTCGGGTCCTGCAAATACATGTTTGTAGCGCCTAATTGCTCTAAGATGTCGTTTAATGAAAAAGAGCCGTTCGGAGACCACTCATCATTTATAAAAAATGTGTTGCTCCATTTCCCACGATATCTTTCTGATTCTTATGAGTAGAAAAGCTGCAAATAGGTTCTTCGACTTGAACGACAATTACCTTTGAGGCAGCTTTACATGACCAGCGAGTATCGCTATTCTTTTTTAAGATATGATGGTCCACTTTTTCTCCGATAATATTTCAGACAGGATTCTGTATCATTGCATATTTGCTGTAAAAACCCGAAATAATCGTGCTGCGGAGATACAAAAGTTTGCAGATTTTCGAACTGAGTTGGGTAAGTACCCACAACATCGTACATCCCTTTGCATTTCCACTCATATTTGAGGCATAATCGTCCGATTGACAGTGAAAATCAATTATGGTCATCTAAAAGTGTAGTAATGCTTTTACTTCCCCAGTATGACCGCAACTTTCTAATGGAACATCATTTCTTACCCATGGAATTTATCAGTTCTTTGCAAAATATGGAGGAAGATAAATCGACGTGAAGGCTTCTTATGTTCGCACGCTGGTTTAAATGAGTAGGTACCTACCCAAGATAGCACCGTTCAGCAATGAATTGAATTGTACTGACGAAAATATTTTGCCTATATTCAATTTGTTGTGCCTCTTGTGTCATCAGCAATTGATCGATCGAATCCGTGATTTCTCCCCGTTGCACTCACTCTCTCCAAACTCATCACTGAGTCTAAATGAGTCTTCGATATCTCATGCTCGTATATAGATGCTCCGTTGCATGCTTCTAGACACCGAAGCATTCTCCAATTAATTAGTTTCATTTTTTGAATGGACATGTATGCTTGCACTAATAGTCGGAGAAAAACAAGGCCAGAATCGATTGATAGTCTCTTAATTTATTGCGTGGTATAAACATAATGTTTGACCATTATCGAACTAAATTTGTATTACCTCGCGACTGATTTTGGCAGACTGAATTTTTTCAGTCAGATTTATCATAATTTTGCAGGTTTGCGGCACCGGTTATTTTAATATTATTAGCCAAGAACAATATTCTCATGTTTGTGCAAGTGGTTTTGGTAAATATATATATATATAAAAAAAGATTTTATCGTCGAAGTTTGGATATTTTTTGTCTCTTGTGTGGAGGCCCCTGTCTTGTGGGGGCCCCGGGGCCATTGCCCCGCCTGCCCCCCCTTAAATCCGGCCCTGCCATGCCGTAATACTTTCTGTTAATCGTCAGTAAATCCCTCATTCCTATTCGATTCTAAGAGACCGAATAAAAGACAAAAATTGATAAAGCACACATTTGAATAGACAGATTTCGAGCTAGGTATGTTCTTCAAGAGCACAGTTTAGAGACACATTGACTGACTTAATTCAATTTTATTTATCCGCTATTCATGATGACCGACCATATTTATAACCAATTCAATATTTGTTTATGACGTCCGCTATGTACCTACTCTAATCAGCAATAATGATAATTAATTATGAATTTATTGCACGCCGCCAATATATGCTTAAGTAATGCCAAGATATTAGTTATATCAAAAGTGGATAATCTTTTGAGCGACGTAAGTTCCCACTGGTGATTAGAAACACATTTTTAGATTAAGTCAATTGATAATGATGCCTAATAAGTACTTGAATATATTTGAGGTACGAGTATACCTACTTTAATTGAAAATAAATTGCCATTTTTTTCATTGCTACTATTGATCTGTTGGTAGACTTTCGGACCTTATCAGCAGAAGTGGGATCAATATTGGTCAAATTTATAGAGAAAACCTCCGCACTACTTATGACAACCGTTTGTTTGTAGTGTTTGAGATGGTACCAAACGGTTTAGATGTTCGTATTCACCATTGGAGCCGAAAACCATCTGTCGAAGTGTCATTGCTACGACCTACTTCTAGCAACGTTTAATGATTTAGCATAACAGGGAAACCCAAGGCAGGATTACTTCGGATTTGTACCTAAGTTTACGACAAAAACAAACAAAATTTAATATCCCTATAATTTCGTGGTATCTATCAACAAGAAAGGAACTTAAACTTTCGAGGTCATTTCAACTGATTTTAAATTGACTTTCGGGATATATTCAATACAAATACAATGTACCTTTATTTGGAGTAACCGATATTTCGGCAATCAAAAGAAATATCGAAAATTCTGATCAACAAGAACTAATTCTTGTTGATCAGAATTTTCGATATTTCTTTTGATTGCCATACCAATTAATCAATTAACCTTTGGATTATCATACCAATAAAATAGGTAGGTACCTAAGTACCTACCTATTTTATTGGTATGATAATCCACTTGCAGCGATGACGGTTTTGATCATTACTTATCAGCAATCCGAACAATCAGTCAGCTAGAAAGCCAGTGCCAAAAAATGATGAGGCGAAAAACCATTTGATAAATATCTACAAACATTACATACCTATTCGATAAAGATTAAAGTTTTTAGGTAAATCATATAGACTGTCGTATTTGCCGGACGGACGCGCCATAGTACCTACGTCCGAATGGTGACTTTTAACAGCCGGTTTCAATATTCCATCTATCCATGGATTTGGAAATCAGATATAAATGTACTTACATATTTTGTAAGCAGCTGTTATCACATATGTATCTCAAATCTCCAAATCGATGGATGGATCAGAATCAGAAATAGATTATTGTGATCGCCGGCTAGGTCCAGTCGAAAACACAACATTTTTGATATCAGCGTCTGAGTGGTATAGGTACGTCGTTTAACAACCATGTCAAGACGACGACTCAAGGGAAAGGTTCTTCCCCAGTGCGCTTGCTTAGATTACGTACCTATTTGTAAAACGGAAACTTGGCTGTGTCGGGCACTTGTCGATGTTGTGCACGATAAACTTTTATGTACCTACACGTATGTGGCGTCGTAAAGTTAAATAAGAAGTTTTTGTACGTCCTTTGGTATAAGTATAATGAATCCACAAGGAGCAATATTACCTTTACAGAATACGAGTACCAGCAATTACTCGTCACTCTGCAAGTAGGTATAACTGCCGAACGAATAGGAACATTAGCACATCACAAAATAAAACAAATTCAATACTTTACTAACGTTTATTTAAACTAAGTACATTGATTTAATATTTAGTGTTCAATTAAAATATCGTGCTTCATACAAATAGACATAAAAACAAGCGAATTAGAAATAAATGCAATGCGAGCACGAAGATAGGACACAGTTGAAGATAGCATTTTATATGAATAGTATATAGCATTTCGATAAGACCAATAAGTTTCCAGGTAAACCCATCTCGAATTGATAGCGTTAGATTTTCCGGAGGTGCTTTCCTATTCCAAAGTATAAACGTCTCAAAACTCGAATTGAGCCTATGAGTGTGCCGATGGTTGTGGCAAGCCCTCGAATCGTCCGACGAAGAATTCGGCACAAGCAAATGCTAGCGTCAATCTCGATCGAATCGAGCTGAGTCGTGCGGTGACTAGACTCTTGCCTGACAGACTACGTCAGTTGGTAGGCCGCTGGCAATCTTCAGAAAAGGTGCCATACATTCTCGTACTGTTACTACTGTCGCATCGACCACGCGAGTTTGATCTTTGCAACAGCCGCGCTGTTTGGATCGGCGACGATGTACGGTAATGCATCTCTAACCACTCCGGCAATATCGACACTTGTAGAACATTTGGGTTACTTTCCATCGAAGAGGGAGGTTTTCTTACAATTCATTCTTGACTTTTACGGGAACAAGAGTGCAATTAAAGAGTATTAGCGAATAACTTCTAATTTAAAATACTAATAGGTATCATAATGATACTGCGAATCATAAATACAGATAATAAGTAGGTAACTGCAAGTGCGGCCAGGCTAATATTGCACTGTTGCTATTACAAAAATCTACTATTTGAGTACAAATCTTTTCATAAATTACCTAATGAATGCTCTCCGATTTACTATTAGAATAAATTTGAAATAAATACAATACTTCGGTGCCTATTCATAATAAAGCGAGACATCAATAGTTATAGAAAAGCTCTAGTTATTTAATACAAAGGCACTTGTGGAAATAAAACTAATTTAACAACTGTTACTACTAATTTTCTACTAACCCACTGATCTACCCACTAATCTGTATTATTACTACGCTAAACAGGCTGACGTCTTTGCGCGATAAGCACTTTTCAAAGGTGTCATTTTGAAAATTATGAACAACAAGGAATACAATTCCTGACAATTGTGGCAAACAGTGGCGGCTCGTTCAAAGGAGCGCTGGAGCAGTGAACTCCCAAAATTATAAAATATATGTAGGTACAACGCATATAAACTTTTTCTATAAACATACTCAATATTTTAATACACACCTATTCTCTTTTCTATAATGCATATCCTCAAATAATTATTTGACTACTAAGCTGCTTATCATAATTTTGTCAACAGTCTTGAAACATATCTACATAGGTATTTTTGTTGAGTGGAGCGCTCAAAACAGCGCTCTTCGTTGACGAAAGCTTAGTACAACGCTTAGTACTGAAATGTAATGAGTGCGAAAGAGAGAGCGTTCCATGCGCTGGGCGCGTGAGACAAAAGATTTGTATGAGAAATAAGCCAAATACGGAGCGGCGCTCCTCGCTAGCTTGACGAGGTGCGCATGCGCGAATATCTTACCCGACTAAATGATATGACGATTTGTCACGAAGAAAAATTAAAACGTGTGCGCCGTTTATTTTTAATAGTGTTTTGCCGGTATCATTTAGAATGTAAACAAAAGCAAAACATCTCTCTGCAAGTGCGTTGGTAATTAGAAAAGGATTGGTGTTTAAAATTTAGTTAATTGTATGTGTGATTGTGTGTATATGTTTAAGAAAGACAGTTAAATTGTGTTACTAATATGGAATATAACAGCGTAAACTTTATAAAAAACTGTGCAAGACTTATAAAAACGACCAATATGATAAAACGCTTTGGTTATGTGGTTGCGAAATTGCGAAGGAAGTAAGAAGCTATTTTGTTTTCCGTGTACTAGTCGACCAAGCCAACTAGACGAATGTCAACGTGACAAAATTCAACATAATTCAACAATTATAATCCAGAAATTATTTATCGTAACGTGCGAACGCGGCGTGTGAACGTACCTACAATGCGCCTGCAATCGGTACTAGGAATTTCTGGATTATATTATTATTGAATTATGTTGAATTTTGTCACGTTGACATTCGTCTAGTTGGCTTGGTCGACTAGTATTTTGTTTAGTGGCGCCGGAGTTGATACTGCGTGGACGGTTCAGGTAGGTATTGATGATTTAGCACGTCATCTTACTAGGTATTAATTATAAAAGCATTCACAAAATAAATGGTAAGCAGTTCCATCTTTTTTTTTAGTGAACACCCAATATAATCTTTCACGAGCCGCCACTGGTGGCAAAATCTTCGAAATATAGATATTTTTTTTTATAATCATTGGCATTATTAGATTGCCGAGATCCACGACGGCCTACGCATAAAACAACAGCTTTACATGAGTCAAGTGGTAATCATAGAGATCAGTGGGTGGTACGTCAACGACGACAAGCAATGCAACACGCTACGATGCGACGTAAAAACATAATAATACTTTACAAGTATAATAACCGCTACCAATTGATATTTTCGTGAATTGTCATAACCATAGACATAAGAATGTTATCATTCTTTACAAAAAGACAAAGCGATGAGTTACGAATGCTGTCTTTTCCTGCTTTTTGATTTTCATCATTCTAGAAAGAGAACACTACCAATTTAGAAGTGTATCTCTTTCGCACGTTTTGATCATGATTATTTGACAGCTTTTAAGAGAATGCTCAATCTTTGTCTATGGTTAAAACACATCGCAACGCATCGCTGTGTCGTATTTCTGCGCTGCCGTAGGTAACATCAAAGTTATAGAATATATACAAATCGAATTATTTATACTAATCAATATTGGTACATAACAGAGTTCTTACAGTAGGCCCAGAGAATTAGGAAGGTTTCAGATTAGCGTATTTTTCTACGTGTATACGATCGTTTCAGCATACGCACTTACGCGCGCTACATTACGCGCTTTAAAAACCGGACTCACGTAAACGGGCATAATTTGGCGTGTTCGCTCGCAGTGACATCGGGAGCCTCGGGAGGTGTCCCTCGCGGCCGGCGCTTACACGAGCCTAGAAGCGCGTCAACGCTCGTAACAGTTGCGTGAGTGTCAAAGGCGCGCCTGCATGCGCTTCCAAAAACGAGCCTATACGCGCGTATAAAACGCTAGTCTGAAACCGCTGTTAGTTCAACAAAGTCTCATTAAAAATAAGCTATAATAGAAATGTTTATACTAAAAATGAATGGGTAAGGGTCATTTTTCATATCCCTATTAACATTGTAACTCACTGTATGAGTTTTCTATCGTGGTTCTACGCCTCGTTATTCTTGGTGTAGTACAAACCTCTAGGAGGGATTATGATACTTATTGTGCTAGCGTTAGCCCGAAGGACCATCGCCTTGAAGCCCGGGATTCGCTTTCTAGTCTTAACTAGAGCTGCCAAATTTCGCTTTTGCGCAGAGCTACTGCAGTCTGACTTTCGTAACCCAAAGGTATAGCAATATTCTTGGTGTCAATATTTTTAACAGCACTGACTTCTCATAACGAGTGAAAGAACTTTATGACAGGCGTAACCGACGATTTAACGTGGTTTTTGTGACTCGGAGCAAGCCGACAATAATAATTTAATTATCCACCAGGTTATAGGTACTCGCGTATTATACGCGAAATCGCCTCATAGATACATCAGTACATCACACTTGTATGGCTTGTCACCGGCGAGCATCCGCATGTGGGCTCTTTAACATAGGTTATGGTCAAACCCTTTCATACAAATATTACACTTGCATGTCTTGCCACCGGTGTGCATTCGCATGTAAACCTTTAGAAATTGCTTATGGTCAAAGCTTTTTATACATACATCACACTTGTATGGTTTTTCACCGGCGTGCAGGCCTTTAAAATTACTTATGGCCGAAGCTTTTCATAAATACATCACACTTGTATGGTTTGTCACCAGCGTGCATCCGCATGTAAGCGTTTAAAAATTGCTTGTGGTCAAAGCCTTTCATACATACATCACACTTGTAAGGTTCGTCACCGGCATTCATCGGCATGTGGGCCCTAACACATTGGTTATGGTCAAAACCTTCCAAACAAATATTACACTTGTATAGTCTTGTCACCGGTTTGCGTACGCGTTTATGCACGGAGCCTTTGAATATTATTTTTGCTTATGGCCAAAAAATTTCATACATATATCACACTTGTATTGGCTTGTCAACGGCCTTTGTATATTGCTTATGGCCAAAATATTACACTTGTATGGCTTGTCACCGGTGTGCATTCGCATGTAAGCCTTTAAAAATTGATTATGGCCATAGCTTTTCATACATACATCATATTTGTTTGGTTCTGCACCGGCGTGCAAGCCTTTTAAAGTTGCTTATGGTCAAAGCTTTTCATACATACATCACACGTGTATGGTTTGTCACTAGCGTGCATGTAAGCCTTTAAAAATTGATTATGGTCAAAGCTTTTCATACATGCCATCATATTTGTTTGGTTTGTCACCGGCGTGCAAGCCTTTATAAAATGCTTATGGTCAAGGCTTTTCATACATACATCACACTTGTATGGTTTGTCACCGGCGTGCAGGCCTTTAAATTACTTATGGCCAAAGATTTTCATAAATACATCATACTTGTTTGGTTTGTCACCGCCGTGCAAGCCTTTAAAAATTGCTTATGGTCAAGGCTTTTCATACATACATCACACTTGTATGGTTTGTCACCGGCGTGCAGCCCTTTAAAATTACTTATGGTCAAAGATTTTCATAAATACATCATACTTGTTTGATTTGTCACCGGCGTGCAAGCCTTTAAAAATTGCTTATGGTCAAGGCTTTTCATACATACATCACACTTGTATGGTTTGTCAACGGCGTGCAGGCTTTTAAATTACTTATGGCCAAAGATTTTCATAAATACATCATACTTGTTTGGTTTGTCACCGGCGTGCAAGCCTTTAAAAATTGCTTAAGGTCAAGGCTTTTCATACATACATCACACTTGAACGGTTTGTCACCGGCGTGCAGCCCTTTAAAATTACTTATGGGCCAAAGATTTTCATAAATACATCATAATTGTTTGATTTGTCACCGGCGTGCAAGCCTTTTAAAATTGCTTATGGTCAAGGCTTTTCATACATACATCACACTTGTATGGTTTGTCACCGGCGTGCAGGCCTTTAAAATTACCTATGGCCAAAGCTTTTCATAAATACATCACACTTGTATGGTTTGTCACCCGCGCGCATCCGCAGTTAGCCTTTAAAAAATGCTGATTGTAAAACCTTTTTATTCATACATCACGCTTGTATGGTTTGTCATCGGCGTGCATCGGAATGTGGGCCCTTTTAAACATTGGTTATGGTCAAAATCTTCCATACAAATATTAAACTATTATGGCTTGTCACCGGTGTGCATCCACATGTAAGCGTTTAAAAATTGCTTGTTGTTAAAGCTTTTCATACGTACATCACACTTGTAAGGTTTGTCACCGGCATGCATCGGCAATTCGGCATGTGGGCCCTTACACATTGGTTATGGTCAAAACCTTCCATACAAATAGAACACTTGTATGGCTTGTCACCGGTTGGAATACGGTTATGATGAGCCTTTAAAAATTGCTTATGGCAAAATCTTTCATACAAATATCACGCTTGTATGCCTTGTCACCGGTTTGCGTACGCATTTACGCAAGTGAGCCTTTGAATATTATTATTGCTTATGGCCAAAACATTTCATGAAAAATATTTAACTTGTCATGGCTCGTCACCAGTTTGCATACTCATATAAGCCTTTAAAAATTGCTCATGGATACAGCTCATACAAATATCACACTAGTATGGTTTGTCACCGGCGTGCATCCGTATGTGGGCCTTTAACTATTGCTCATAGCCAAAGCTTTCATACAAATATCACACTTGTATGGCTTGTCACTGGTTTGCGAACTCATTTACGCACATGGGCCTTTGAGTATTATTATTGCTTATGGCCAAAACATTTCGGACATATATCACATTTATATTTTGGTCTCGTCACCGATTTGCGTACGCATTTACGCATGTGGGCCTTCGAATATCGTTATTGCTTATCGCCAAAACATTTCACATGTATATCACACTTGTATGGTCTTGTCACCGGTTTGCGTACGCATTTACCGATTGGGGCCATTGAATATTTTTATTGCTTATGGCCAAAACATTTCAGACATTTATCACACTTGTATGGTCTTGTCACCGGTTTACGTACGCATTTACGCATGAGGGCTTTTGATTTATTATTGTTTATGGCCAAATCATTTCATACATATATCACACTTGTATTGGCTTGTCAACGGCCTTTGAATATTGCTTATGGCCAAAACATTTCATGCAAAATATTACACTTGTATGGCTTGTCACTAGTTTGCATACGCAAATGAGCATTTTCAAACACACACTTTTAATGAAAATATCACATTTGTACGACTTACGACCAGCGCGTTAACGACTGAGTATTTAAATGTATTTTTCTTAAAACATTCAATCAGTACATTACATTTGTATGGCGCAACTGATGACAACACACTGATGTGTGTTTACGACTATGAGTCTTTAAATACATAGGTACATCACATTGTACAACTTTTCACCATTGTGTATTAGAACGTTGAAGTTTAACCATTTTTTTTATACTCACAACATTTTTATGACTCGTCACGGAGGTGCAATGCGTGTGAGAATTTAAATTTAGATATTTTCTCTAAATTAGATTTTCGACCAATTTGTTTCATACGTACATCACATTTTTGTAATGCCTCTCATTGGTGAGTATTCGCCCGTGTTTCTATATATTTTTATTGATTGTGCCCAGTTAGTTATAATGTACAAGTTTTGTGCAGCGACATTTCTAAAAACGCAAAATTTTTTGGCGAGCCCGGTAAGCAGATCGGTTAAGGTCGCTCTTCTACGGATCTTAGACTAAAAATATAATTCAGCTAGGTCATACATTTTGTCAAGGTTAAAGTTCGAAAAATATAATGAACCAGTAGTATTATATATTTTTTGTTTTCTGACAGTGGCTCAAACCAAAAGATCATAGTAACGAGTACAATAATCTCCCTTAGAGTTTTGCACTAAGTATTCTAAGAATTACGTTGTATTCTAAAATATTTGAAGGTGATGGATGACATTCTTAAGTGTATATGTAGAGATCGAGCATAAGAAATAATACGTGCTAGCATTCTATTAAAATATAAATAAACCTAAACCAACGGACAGAGTGAATAAGACACCTTTTTTGAAAACGAATATTTTCCACCGCAGCAATTAAAAATAGGGAAATACAAGGTTAATTTATTTTGTTTCTTAGTTATGACAAATTTTTGTTACTTCAATCATAATACTAACGTAATTGCAATTAAAATCAAATCTATATCTACCACAGTGAACTGAATTCATTTTCAGCGTTCCCACTATTTTTCTCAAATGGACCTACTTATACCACAACGGGTATTCGACAATAATTTGTCATGTACCATACTTTCGAATAATTAATATAATGTATGACCCTTACCTTCCATGATGCTAATTATAAAAAAGATATAAAAAAATTAACACAAGATTCATTTTAAAAAGGAACGTTAAATCTACAACTACATAATTTGTTAATAAAACAACGTTATATTGAATAAAGTTAGGTATATAAATACGACAATTATCACAATAAAAAAATTTCTACGCACAATCTACGAGTCATCTTAGGCAAATGTTTATAATCTCTTGAATTTGATCGTTTGCCACAACATTCTGTTCAACATTCGGCAAGTTTTGTGTGAAGAAATTTAAATAAAATTATTTCACAAGAAATTACCAGGTTTCAATAATGAGTGTTGGGTTGAAAAAATAATAAAATACATTGTGTGCTATTTGTGGCTATTATTTTCCAATGCCGGCAATGTAATTCACGAAGCAGCAAACGATCAAATGTAAGCGATTCTTTACGAATGAACGATTTGTTTCGATTATATCGATACAAATATTTAGTCGATTATTTCAAAATGATCACAACTTAATAATACACATCACTACAAAACTCTGGATATAGTTCTGTTGTTCCTTCCTTATTAGCAGTGGCTTACCTTCAGATTGACACATAGAATACGCACGAATATAATTTTCGTGTAATAAAACAAACCCCGCTTGCCAGATGAAAAATTATAAATCATGCTGTTAGGTTTCACCACAGATAATAGACACAGACGCTTCCTAAGAGATCTTAAAACTATATTTAAATCGTCAGAAACAATGCATGTTGCTTTTTAAATATTTGTCACCGATACTTTGACACTTCTGTTGATTTATTTTCCTTTAATATTGCGGCGGCAATGGGCGTGGATGTGACAAGTGCTGTGTTTAACTAAGATGACGGCCTCGGACAGTGAGGTACAAAGATCGTGTAGATTAGATCTGTGCACGCGTAAAAAGGGCTTGATACCACAATGAAATTAATTTTCATCTAAAACCAATCATAATTTTGATAAAACACTTTAAACGCCAATATATATTTCCGAGAAAAAAGGCTATATAAAGCATTTTAGTAAAGTTTACGATAGGGTTAAGAGTAAACTTGTATGACAGTGATATACCAAATTCTACCACAGGATATTTAACTGAGGGCCTAACATAAGCCCTCACGAAACGGTCATAAGGATAACAACGTCAAAACGTCTCTTAAAATTGCGGTTTACGCGCGAAACATTAAACACTGAATTAGGAATACCACTTTATTACAAAAGTTTACTCTGAACATATTCGCGATACCTCATCAAGTATCCGTCACGTGCCTACATTGAAATAATTATTAGTGCTTTATCCCCGCCCATTCCCACCAAACGAATACGTCTTAAAGACTAAAGTCGGTTGCGTACGCGTGCACGTACGCACGTACGCGTATACGTATACGTTCATGCATGCGTGACAGTGTACAGGGTCTAGTCCAAGTTTGCACAAGACCACCGTGATTAGTGACTAGTCGAATGAACAATTTCCATACACTTTTAAAAGCTGATAGCAGCTATCAGAAGAGACTGCCAGGGGGCGCGTTTAGAAAATTTATGGAAATTGTTGGACAAGTCACTAGTTATCGTGACAATCGAGTGCCAACTCGGACCAGACCCAGAAGTGCGTCGACGACAAAATGTATCACGTATTCATGCACGCGCATCTTATGCTTTCAATGAGGATCTGGTTGAATTGGTTGCATAGTAGTGTGGTATGTCACCGAGGCGGAGTGGTTAAAACGTCGTGTCTAAGAGTAGGGCGTGCGGGGGTTCACGTTTATCATCTCGGTTGTGCTGAAATTTGAAAAATTATAACAAATTATACACAATACAAGATACAATAACACAGACGTACACTATACGAAGACTTCTTAGAACATATTATTCACAATAATCTTGAGTTAGTTTTCGTAATCTAAAATTTTAGTATTATTGCTATTAAATAAATCTTTTATTAATCTTAGCCGAGCTTCTATTCTAGATTTAGAATAAAAATTAAATCGTATTGACAGACATTAATCGTACCAATCCATGAAAATAAAACTGAAAGATGCTTACTCTTACAATACAATTTCCACAGGTCTGTTTGGCATTTGATTGCATTTTTTTTTAGATTATTTATTGACAGTTAGTAGCGTTGATTCTTACGATAAGAATGTTACAAGTCTTGACAGGAAAACCCTAATTCCTAGTATCAATAAGTTACCCATACACCTAATCGAAGCAAGTTTGAAAGAAACGAACACACATAAAACATAAAATAATGTGAAATAAAGTGAACTTACGAGGACATAGTGCAATTTTGCGAAGCAGGCGGTGCGGCTAGGAAGTAGGTTTGAGGCATGGGGTGTGCGAATCTGATGTCAACATGCACAATATTCCTGTTAATACGCCGTTACCGTAGCAACAGCGCAAAATCCACCCTCTCATTTTAAAAACTTACTATTATACTTTATGCCTAATCATAATCATTCAAGTCAGGGAAATGCTTTTCTTTTTCTTAACCTATGCCTAATGACTAGTCCGCCATGTTGGATGTGCCGCCATATTGGATTTAGACCAACCACCATGCAATATTATCGAACCTAAAGGTGTATATAACATTTTAGCTGAATCGTTTGAAGTTGTCATAATCTGCTTCATAATTGAGTTGCAGGGTTTCACCCAAAGAAAAACAGATACGGACAGAGATTTAGATTTGCAAGTAAAATAAAAGCAAAAAACCAAACAAGACATGTATTTTTTGTCTGTTAAGATGAATAAACAGCAAAAATAAAATTATATCTTTAAATTCCAATTGAAAATGGTCAGTTTGCTTTCATACACGTTTAGCCGCTAGTTTTCAGCCTGCACCTATAATCTGACCGAGTATAAAGTTAGGTGCAGCATGTTTTCCGATGAATCTTTATAGTTACTGAAATATGCATAAAGAATTTTATTCTAAATAAATTTATCTTCTATTGAAGATATTTCGTCCGTACAGAATATAGTAATTAGGATAAGATATAGGGTGGATAACAGCGCTTTTGCTACAGTTTTGACGCAGAGTTTATTAGTAAAAGCTATAGAAAATTGTGTTAATATGTTAGTTTTACAATATGGCGTAATATAAGGACACTACATGGTAATAAAACCGATACTACTAATAGTGCGTTTCTATGCCGAGAGCATTACCAATGATTCATTTAAGTTCAAATAACAATTTGCCGTAATAGCCTTTAGTATTTTTGAGTAAAGACGGATTATTTTGTTTTACAATTGTGTCATGGTAAAGAATTTTGATTGGGCATCGCGCTATTATTATAGCCATGAAAGTGAAAAGAGCGTAGCATGAAATAACATTAACAAAAACCAAATTATTAAAATACAGATGAACCTGAAATTTAAAAATAACTGTTTCTTTAGAATGGTCAATTTCATATTGAACTTTGTCATTCTAGAAAAAAGCGTAGTCAACTATTATTTTAATACGCGTCACTTTCCTACTTGTGGTCTCATTGGGAGGCTCTCGGCAATATTAGTGTCGCACAAGATAAGTCTATTATAAGTCTAAATAATTTTGAGACCGAATTAATGATAGATATGTATGATTAATTTTGTACATTTTATGCCAATTAAAATGAAATTTTAATATAATTTGGAAACCACTAAACCAGTAGAAAGATACATTCATATAAATATAAAAAATATAACAATATAACAATCATGATAAATATAAGCTATATACAAAAGATTTTGAATTTTTTTTACAAGCCAATTAGAAATACTAAATATTTAGATACACGCATTAATAAATAGAATAGCCAATTTAATTAAATACAGCCGAACCAATTAGTAAGATAGCTAAAAACAAATGATTAAAGTCAAAGTAGCCACACAACCTCAATCCATACAGCAAGATTTGAAAAGTATAAGATTTATTATTTTATTTGATTATTTGTTGTTAACAGTTATGGGTCTTTGTGAGTCCAACAAATATGAGAAAGTGAAAGCTAGTTTATTAAATATAGATAATTTTCTTACAAGTTCATTTATTATCATAATCATCATCAGCCTTCAACAGTCCACTACTGGACTAGGCCTCTCTTCTTTGACAGGAGGAATTGGCCTACTATACCATGCTGACCAAACGAGTTGATATAGGGTTTGTATCAAGTTTTCCTTCTCTTACAGTGTTGTTCTCTGCATAATATGCTCCCTCTGTCGGCTCTTAGGATACCCATGGGATGATATTGGGTGGTGACATTCCGTATTCTTAATTCGTCAGCACACGGACGAATTATCAGAATATAAGTTATATGTTCAAAATATCGAACTAAATTTACGGTTTTATCTATCTTTCTAACGGCCATACTTGACGCCCTATAGCGTCAAGAATGGCCGTTAGAAATATTAAATTTGAATCATTTGACGTACGATTATGAAAAGACATGATTTTGTCAAACTATGTCTAACAATGCAACGATAATGTCGTATATTTTACAATTCTTGCTGTATGAATTATATACATTTAGTATCACTGCCCATAGCGGTTTTAATTTACTAGCGACAGTTAATTCTTGCTAGCGATATGCGATTATGCGTTTCAATTTATCGAATCAATGAATAGATTCGAGCATTGATATCATACTTTAAGTATCCAATAACATAGTCAACGTCACAAAACAAAATATAAATATAGGTAATATTAGATAAACGCAACGCATACGATTACTTTATTAAACGAATTACTATTAATATAGTCAAAAAAGGTCTCAGTGAATACGAAACCAATATCAACTAACAACTTTTCATTTCGCAATAACAATCGCAAATCGCCATGCAAGAGGTCACATCAAACAAGCTGTCTGCATCAAGCTACACGATTAAAGCGACCAACAAATGTACCTCTTGGAGCACTTGACGTGTATAACGAGTAGCACGATGCCCAGCAGTAGACATAACGTGCCCACGACTACGTAGGCCACGCCCAGGAAAGGGTTCTTGCCACCCAGGAGAGAAGTGGTCGAAATCACGAACGACTTTGTACCGTCAAAGTCTATCACGGGGTAGTCTGTGAATAAAATAAACGTAATTTTTTCTTTACTTTTTTGTAGACTCACGTCTGTATCCCCGAAGAAGTAAGCAGAGGTGTAATATTACACCCACATTTCGCCATAAATTTTGAGGTCCCACGTATTAGGGTGCGAGCCTATTGCCGTTACCGGGCACATCACCAGACCTCCGTGCTGCTACTGAGAATTCGGAAAAACCCAGTAACACTTTTGCCCGACCCTGAAATCGAGCTCTGGACCTCCGATCAGCAGTCGCATACGCTATCCACTGGACCATGGAGGGTAAATATTTTAAGTTTGTCAAAAAGCTTAAAGATCTCTTACAAGAGACAGCTTAATGGTGGCTTAATGGTAAACCAAAGGATTGCTACGCAGATGGTTTCGGGTTGAAACCAGCCACGCGCATCCCAGACTTTTCCAAGTTACGTGGGTATTAAGTTGTTTTTTAACCATTTTAGGAACCACGTTAAGCCACCATACCCGACTGTCATGTCAGGGCCATTTTGACGAGTCCGTCGCGGAAACCGTCCTCGTTGTGAAGTGTAATGTTTCCGACTTAGTGATTCGTCAACATGAACTCCAAGAAACTTAATAATTACTTAAGACAAAGACATATTTATTTCTGCATTTTGGTTGTTTACAACACTTATACAAGTCAAAACCCTATTCTAGATGATGCCGGCTTTTCCTGTTACAGTATTGACTGGCTCACCATAAAAAGCACATTTAAAATTCTCCTTATTTTTGGCGGTAGATCTGAACAGCATTACATTGGTTTTACTAGACTTAAATTTCAGATTATTTACCCAATTCTGGAAAATGTTAAGAGGTTCGTTTTTTTTTTTTATTAAGACCATTTATATCATTAGCAGGCACTATCACGTTTGTGTCATCAGCAAACACGACTAAATGTACATCTTCGTCTGTTATTTCACTGACAAAATTGAACAGGTCGTTAATGAAAAGATGTGGGACACAGTATTGAACCCTGTGGAACACCAGTTCGTATTTGCACTAATTTAGACCTGAAAGCACGTTCAATTCCTATATCAGAATGGTCACTTTGGTTGTAATTTACCGCTTGTATTTTTACTTGTTTTTTACCCAAGATTAGGTGGCAAAATGATTTGAAATGCAATAATGCAGAATGGACAACGACAGCTCTCGATAGAGAGAGGTGGAAGCAGGGTAGGGAGGCCTTTGCCCTGCAGTGGTACAGGTTAGGCTATTAATAATAATAATAATAATTTTTACTGAATTATTTCTATTGTTTAAGTACGATGTAAAAAACTGTAACACTTCCATAGTGTTACGATTTGTTCAGTAGTAGCTCATGGTTTACTGTACCAAAGGCGGCACTCAAATTTAAGAAGAGCCCAGCTACTTTTTTTCTTTATATTCTTTTGTGCAATAACGTCCTTGATAAGGCTATCTATTGCATCTTGTGTGCCTATGCTCTTGTGTCAGTAGAACAAAGTGAGTGTACGTACTGTAGTTGACGACGAGCGTGTAGGGCCCCTTGACGAGTCCGTCGCGGAAGCCGTCCTCGTTGTGGTTGACGCGGCGGTACAACTTGCGGAACGTCGGCAGCGCCGCCGTACGCATCCACACTATCAGGTCCTCGTTCTATAACAAATACAATATTAAGAGCCCGTTCCACCACTGTATAGGGCCATTAGGGCCAGTTAAATGAAATTTGTCAGAGAAAAGATACAATTTTGGACCCATTTATCTGGCATATGAAGTCTGTCCAAAAGTGGTGACACTGGGTCCTAGAGTCGCCGGTTTCACCACATTGCGACAAGTGTCGGCTACATAAATAGCCAACAGAGTAGAATAAAAACGAGACTTCGTTCTGATTTTGATTTTACTGGAAAATAATGTCTATACAGCTATTGAAACTAAGCCTTATTTATCAGAGAATTTATGTATTCATGTTCATTTTTGTAAAATTATTTTTAGTGTACATTAAATATGATTATTATTATTATGCTATTTTTCTTGTAGTAAATATCCAACATTTTAAACGGTTTAAATGTAATGAATGTAGAGGAAGCGCGTGAGGTTTCTAAGGATAGAAGCAAGTGGCGTTCCGTTGTCTCTGCCTACCCCGACGGGAAAAGGCGTGAGTGAGTATGTATGTGTATGTTAAATGGTTTAATGGTTTAGGATAGATGAATGCTCACCAAGAAACCATTGTTCTCAGGGTTTTCAGGGTCTAACTCCCAAACGTTGACGCGCCAGTTCGACGGCTTGGAGTAGTTTGCGAATTCTGAAACAACAAACAATATTTTAATACATTTAACAGGAAAGGACCATCATCATCTACTAGCGTTATCCCAGTTACAATCCGGGGTCCGCCTACTTTTAGACTAAATATTATCTTTTCCATAGAGCGATTGCCCGTCTGAGCGCCGCAACCCAAAGGGCTAGCGATATTCCATGGTTCAGAATACTTTAGACTAGTATCAGTTTATTTAGAGGTACTGACTCCCTATAACGACTGTCAAAGATTTTCATGACAAGCAGAATCGACGGCTAAACGTCCTCTTCGCGAGGCACGGGGCAAGCGATAATTAACCATTCAATACGCACATGACTCCGAAGAGTCAGTGGTGCGTGCGTGGATTCGAACCCGATACCCTCTGCACGGCAGTCTGTTGGCATCTCCACTTGGCTATCGCTGCCTTCTTAACAGGAAAAAGATAAATTTTGTGAGATTTTTTTTTATTTTTTTAACAGGAAATGACCGTGGACTCAATTTATCAGCTTTATCACCATCCCACATACCAACACAATGTTTTCCTTAAGTATCCACTATATAATTAAAACCATTTACATATATGTACGGCAAACCACGATATATAAAATGTAGAATAACCAGTTAGGCTCCGTTTTTTAAATTATATTCAATCAAACCTGAATAGACTAGGAGAAAGGTGGACTTTAAGCTTCGGGTTGCGGCTTCGAATGTTATTGAGATTAACGCTGGAAAATACTTTTAATACGTGAACGTAATATTTTTATAAACGTTAAGAGCGGTTTCAGATTAGCGTATTTTTCTGCGCGTACACGGTCGTTTCAGCATACGCGCTTACACGCGCGCTACATTACGAGCTTCAAAAAATCGAACGGGCATATTTCGGCGTGTTCGCTCGAAACGGTAGTGACATCTTGTCAGTGTCAACATGGATTCTGACGGCTTGCGGCTATACGAGCTTAGAAGCGCGTCAACGCTCGTACGAGTTGCGCGTGTGCCAAAAGGCGAGCCTTTACGCGCCTACATGCGCTTCCAAAAACGAGCTTATACGCGCGTATAAAACGCTAATCTGAAATCGCCCTAAATACTATGAGAATCCCATGCATTCCGGCAACTAGCACATATAGCTTGCCCAAATACGTAATTGGAGCTATTTTCTATGGGTGTGTACAATCCGCCCATGCTCCTTTGACCGTCCCGTTGACCCGAGTATACGCTTAAAGAAAAAAAAATGAAACAAGAGGATGTCCTTCTTTGCGATACCGTGGGAATTTCGGGCAATCCCTTCTTAGAACACCACTACAGCCCCAATAAACAAACACATGCCAAGAAATCCCTACTTAGTTCCTACGGTCCCCAAGGAATATAATTATGTACGTGCCAAATTTCAGCACCTTGCGCTAATTTCGGCTGTGCATTATGTGTCAGTGAGTGAGTAACGCGAGAGTTTTATATATACAGACAGAAGATACTTACCAGTTTTCAGATCTCCCACTGGGTTTTTGAATTTAATGTTCTTGTCGGAGGCCCAGGCGATTTCAGTGCGGTACACCGGCACGTCGCGGTTTAACTCTACAGAGTGTACTGTCATTGTGTCTGTGAATATAAACAACTTATATTAATAATGTCCTTCGAACGATTTCGGCCACGGCGGCTTGTCTTCATAATATGAGACTTGCCATAGTCGATAAGACTTCAGTGGATTCCTTCCCACATTGGTATAGCCGGTAACGAAAGGGCGGATTCACTTGCCAAACAAGCCTGCTCCCAGGGTATCTCTCTCACAATCTCACCCTATTTTTCGGACTGCCTATATATAGTTAAGAAATGTTGCTACAAAACATGGCGCGAATATTTTGACCAAAGGTCAGTAGAACGCGGTATCTGGTACAAAACCATTCAGCCAGAACCACTAGCCATTCCTTGGATTAATAACTGCACATTGAGCAGACCAAACTGTGTAACAGCTATGAGATTGCGGTCCGGTCACATTCCGTCAAAGAAGTTCAAGTTCCTTATGGGAATAGAACCATCTCCAAATTGTGACTCGTGTGCATTGGTAGAAGACGTACAACATGTTTTGACGGAATGTGTCCGTAACGACCATCTTCGACTCCAGCTATTAGGCCTAAGACATTGTGAGGTAGGATTATGTAACAGCATTCTGGATAATCCAATGTCAAACAAAGCTAGAGCACTGTATAAATTATATTGTAAGTCTATACATAAGTTATAATATTAAAAATGTAGCTATGATGGAGCGACATAGTCATAATTTGACTAAGCTCCGTAAATAAAGAGAAAAAAATTGGTTGCCTGTAAAGTCGGAATACGGGCGAAAGTTTTACGTGACAACGACTTTGAGTGGTAAAATAATTTTAATGTGAATATTCATTCGTATAGTAGGAAGAAGGATGAAAGACGCGTGCCTTTCACTTTTTATGTCTGTCTCTCTCGCTCTTAGGCGGGACGCGTGCCTCTCACTCGCTCTCATTGTGAGCGCATAACGTGAGCGGAGCGTAACGCAGTTTCTTGAAGTGTCACCCGGCAAACCAATTTATAAGACGTTGTCACGTCAAAAATATGGAGACTTGCCATATGTGCGGGATATATTGTAATGCATAAGTGTGTGCACGTACACAAGTGCACTCTCTATTCCCTAACTCTCATAATCCGATGGGACGCTACATGCGACACGACCGGAGAGAGACTGGGCGCAGGACCAACGGCTTAACGTGCTTTCCGAGGCTCGGGGATGTAACACCGCCAACTTCTATTGGATAATTCCTAACAGAAAACCCCAATATCACTTTTTGTTTGACCCGGGAATCGAACCCGAGACCTCATGATCCGCAGTCGCTTAAACTACCGCAGGACCACAGAGGCATTCAAGCTGAGTAGCTGACCCGGCGAACTTCGTACCGCCATATTTTTTTGCTATTTTCTTTTTCATGCGAACCTTCCCATAAACCTTAATATTAATACAGTACATTTGTATATCCTACAATAACTAACACATAAAAGTCATACATAATGTTAAACTCCGTAACTCGCCGCATAACCGCCGAAATGCTAGAGGACCTCTACCTACTTTGGTCGCCGAGTCCATCGGACTTGCCGCTGAATTCAATGTCCGATTTATCCATTGATTTAGAGAATTTAAATATATTAAACATGAGCTCCATACAAAATATGTCAGACATGTATCACAAAATCAATGGATAGATCAACTATTGAAACCGACCGTTAAAGGGGAAGTGTAAGTGTCTATGACACTTGGCGCACAGCACTAGTCCCCCCCCCACCTCGCGTCGCTCGGGCGCCGGCGCACGCGCGGATGCACTGACACAGTTGGTTGGTTGACACAAACAGCAAGACACACTTTTTGAAGGGCGCGCGCAGGATTATCGGAATTTACAGTTTTGTAACGAACCATACCACATTTACGCGAAATAGAGTCCGCTTTGCACAGTATCTCATAGTTTACTTGTATATGGATTATACAGTAAGGATCTACGATAGGGAAAGATGGAGAGATCTCATGTCACAGGCCAAGATTTCCTTTGTGTCGCTGCGCAGCCACGAATTAATGAATAAAACGCATAATTACCTACTGAACAAAAAATTAATTGGAAATAACTAGACAACGAGTTATCGTCAATGAGGCAAAAACTTTATTAACTTTTTGTCTCCGCCTGACGACCATTATACTACTTCTAATGAAAACGCGAAATTTCGTGTGGATGGATAGGTTAATATTTCATGCATTAACGTTAATGTAGTTTATACGCCAGTATAAAACGTAATTATGCTACCATTTGTCGCTATAATGATGAGTGGGTAGCAGAGCCGTGCTGATCCTGTCAAAGAATATCCACATACCTATACTAATAATATCTATGTATAGGTACTGTTGCGTTTCGTTCGGAGAGTGAGAGTGCCAGAGACCAAAAGGGGCACTAACATTTAATATTTTTTTAAAGGGGCAGAAAGTGGTGAAGAATAATGTTAAGTGAATTTACCATTTAAGCATCGTGACCTGCATATCTGAGAGTTCTCCATAATGCTCTCCAAAGACATGTGACGTCTGCCAACTTGAACTTTAGCCAAGTTCAAGTAGTGCGTGGTGGACTATGGCTTGAACCTACTCGTAGTGAGAAAGTTCTCGTGCCCAGCAGTGAATCTATACTAATATATAAAGCTGAATAGTTTGTTTGTTTGGTTGAACGCGCTAATCTCAGGAACTACTGGTCCGATTTGGAAAATTCTTTCAGTGTTAGATAGCCCATTTATCGAGAAAGGCTATAGGCTATATAACACCACGCTATGAGCGACGGGAGCAGAGCAGTAGTGAGCAGCATCCTCTAGTCAGTTTATATAATAAGGGGCTGACATTGATATAAAAATAACGAGATGCAGTCTCGATCTAAAGTGACGTTCAAAAGCGTCCACGTTGCGCAATACTAGTAAGAGTTATTACAATGGTCATATTAAAGTCATAATAAATAAATAAAAATATAAGTGAACAAAAATAAAAAATATATGTTTTGTAAATTCAACCTGACCTACTTAGAGTAATTACACCTACTTGTCTTAAAGTTGTATTTACGGCGTAACATTTTGCCATTTAACGCCTGCGTCGTGCGATGAGCGATACAAAAAAATAAGCTAGTGGATGTATTTTTCGGGCGGTTTTGAGACGCCTGTGACTGTAATCAGATTTATAAGGCAAATGTGTGTGGGCAAGTCGGTCGCGGCAGACCTCGACGGACATTCCTAGATCAAATTGGGGGCGTCCTAAAAAACGGCAAGATCCGCAGTACCCGAAACCGGCGAGCATGTATGAAAAGAGTAATGAGTGTAGAGGAAGCGCGTGAGGTTTGTAAGGATAGAAGCAAGTGGCGTTCTGTTGTCTCTGCCTACCCCGACGGGAAAAAGGCGTGAGTATATGTATGTATGTGACTGTAACTTAGTATGTATGTAAGGTTGGGTTAATGAGGGTTGATGATGAAGTTACCATTGAAGAGCGAGTTGGCGATGGCTCCGCACGGCGCGACGGGTTTGTCGTCGACGTACGCGAACGGTGCGCAGTCGCTCGACGGCGTCGGCGACAGCCGCCCCAGCAGCTGATTGTCGTCTCTAAGAACATACACACATATATTACACAAACATCACTTTCATCACTGGAATTAATGCATTAGGTCATTAAAAAAACTGCCTCGTTGGTCTCGCGGCATAAATGTGCGCGTGGGATTGGGAGGTCTCGGGTTCGATTCCCGGGTCGGGCAAAGTGTTACCTATTGGGTTTTTTCCGTTAGGAAATTCTCATTCTCATTCCGTTAGGAGTCTGGTAATGTGCCCGGTACGGCAACAGGCTCGCCCCCTATTACGTGGGACCTAAATAGGTATTCATGGCGAAATGTGGGTGTAATATTACACCTCTGCCTACCCCTTCGGGGATACAGGCGTGAGTCTATAAAAAAAAATCAGAAAATCATCCAAAAATATAAAATTTCGTCAATCAGGACCCTTCTATACTAATATAATAAAGCGGAAGAGTTTGTTTGTTTGTTTGTTTGTTTGTTTATTTGTTTGTTTGTTTGTTTGTTTGAACGCGCTAATCTCAGGAACTACCGGTCGGATCTAAAAAATTCTTTTTGTATAGGATAGCCCCGTTATTCCGGAAGGCTATAGGCTATATAACATAACGCTTCGACCCTTTGGAGCCGGGCAAAAGGCTAAAAAGGCTAAAAGATAATGTCGGCTAATCTCAGGAACTAGCAGTCGGATTTCAAAAATTGTTTTTGCCTATGATAGCCCAATTATTCCGAAAGGCTATAGGCTATATAAAATTACGCCACGACTTATAGTTGCCAGACAAATATAATAAGATGGTCAGACGAGAAGGGGGAGGGTTGGGTCAAAGGCAAAAAAAGGCTAAACGAATAGAATACAATCTATATGGGTATCGTTTCCAAGATTTTCGGGACGCTGATTAATAATATGAAATTTATTTAGTGATCCAAGATGGCGGACGGGAAATCAAAGATGGCGGATGGGAAAATTTAAAAAATCAATATGGGTATCGCCTTCGATATTTTAAGGGGTGGGGAATCGAAATACAACATCTATTTCGTGATCAAAGATGGCGGATGGGAAATCAAAGATGGCGGATGGGAAAATTTAATAAAAGCAATATTGGTATCGTCTGCGATGTTAAAAGGGATGGAGAATCCAAATACAACATCTATTTCGTGATCAAAGATGGCGGATGGGTTTTTTTTTATAATCAATATGGGTATCGCCTCCGATGTTTAAAGGGATGGGGAATCCAAATACAACACCTATTTCGTGATTCAAGATGGCGGATGGGAAATCAAAGATGGCTGATGGGAAAAAATTTAAAAAATCAATATGGGTATCGTCTCTGATGATTTAAGGGATGGTGAATCCAAATGCAACATCTATTTCGTGATCAAAGATGGCGGATAGGAAATCAAAGATGGCGGACGGGATTTTTTTTTAAGTCGATATGAGTATCGTCTCCAATATATAAAGGGATGGGGAATCCAAATCCAACATCAATTTCATGATCAAAGATGGCGGATGGGAAATCAAAGATGGTGGATGGGAAAGTTTAAAAAAATCAATATTTGTATCGTCTGCGATGTTAAAAGGGAAGAGGAATGCAAATACAACATCTGTTTCGTGATTCAAGATGGTGGATGGGAAATCGAAGATGGCAGATGGGAAAAATTAAAAAATCAATATGGCTATCGTCTCCGATATTTTAAAGGGTGGAGAATCCAAAAATAACATCTATTTCGTGATCAAAGATGGCGGATGGATTTTTTTTTAAATCAATATGGGTATCGTCTCCGATGTTTAAAGGGATGGGGAATCCAAATACAACATCTATTTAGTGATTCAAGATGGCGGATGGGAAAAATTTAAAAATCAATATTGGTATCGTCTGTGATGTTAAAAGGGATGGGGAATGCAAATACAACATCTGTTTCGTGATTCAAGATGGTGGATGGGAAATCAAAGATGGCGGATGGGGAAAAATTTAAAAATCAATATGGGTATCGTCTCCGATGTTTAAAGGGATGGGGAATCCAAATACAACATCTATTTCGTGATTCAAGATGGCGGATGGGAAATCAAAGATGGCGGATGGGAAAAATTTTAAAAATCAATATGGGTATAGTCTCCGATGTTTAAAGGGATGGGGAATCCAAATACAACATCGATTTCGTGATTCAAGATGGCGGATGGGAAATCAAAGATGGCGGATGGGAAAGTTTAAAAAAACAATATTGGTATCGTCTCTGACGATTTAAGGGATGGTGAATCCAAATACAACATTCATTTCGTGATCAAAGATGGCGGATAGGAAAACAAAGATGGCGGACGGGATTTTTTTGTAAAGTCGATATGTGTATCTTCTCCGATGTTTTAAGGGATGGCGAATCCAAATACAACATCTATTTCGTGATCAAGGATGGCAGATGGGAAATATAATAATATAAAAAAAGTTATTATTGGTGGTGAAAAAGTGGTAGTGGTATTTGATGTTCGATGCAGATAATGGCTATGTTCAGTGGATACCTCTCCTACGAAACCCTTCATGGGCGAGTCAGACTTGCACTTGATTTAATTATTTAATACCTAGCCATAGTATTTAATAGTATTAGTAATTTTATCATATCACTAGATCAGTGATCTAACCATATCACTCATATACCACCTTCTCATCTCCTTACAATAAGTTAGTTTTTCTACCCTAGAAATAATTTATATGGCAAAACAACTTTGCCTAGCAATTAAGAGATTAAACACTTATGTTCTTGGTAACTTTGTTCTGAATAAGTTGAAAAAGAGTTAAAAATTAATATGAAATGTAAATACATTAAAAAGGCGATACGGAGTTCGCCGGGACAGCTAGTTATTTTATAAATCTTGAGATATTATAACCGACTTTTTTGTTTAGAACAATTGCTAGTTAACAAGCTGTCCATAAAGTAACAATTTAGAGCCAAAAAGTGAATAGTTTTTTTAAATTTCGATTATTTTGATGACAACGTGTAAAATTTAAAAAAAAACTTTAAATCTCGATATCTCAGAAACCGTTAATTTTGGACCCCTAGACCTCAAATATAACCTCGTTCAAAGAATTGATCGAATTACCAAACACTCTGTATACATAATTATGTTTACATGTTAATCCATTGACTAGTATCCGTAGTACAAGCTCCTGCTTAGTTTGGGACTTGATGGTGTTGTGTATAACTGTATATAACATTCTTGCGTTACTGACTGACAGACAGACAACGCACACCCAAATTTATTAAGGGCAAAAAGCTAAAATTTGGCATGTTCCTTGGAAATTCCCACGGGATAGAGTAGAAACGTTTAATTTACAAAAAATGTGCGAGCATACCTGCAGGCATGCTCTAGTCCATACTATAAAGGCAGCGATAGCCCAGTGGAGGGACCCTCTGATTGTATCTGATTCTATACCAATATAATAAAGCTGAAGAGTTCTTTGTTTGGTTGAACACGCTAAACTCAGGAACTACTCGTCCGATTTAAATAATATTACGAATGGCGATATTTTACGAATAACGCCATCTATCGGACACAAAGAGAACTAGATGAGAAGAGATCGCAATAGAATAAATAAAAGCGCCATCTAGTAGCAAAGAGAGGAAGTTATCTATTCCCTACTGGATGGCGAAACTGGAGCATTCGTTCGAGCAAATACTCAAACATACTCGCAACCTTATCCGGTCGGTATAAATAGCGTTCGAACGAGCGGATTGACACAGTACAGTTGAATAATCGGAGCGATCAAGAAGCGAAGCAGTGCGAAGATTAAGGAAGTCGGAAGTGTTTTCTAGTGTTTTAATTGCTGTTTAGTAAGTGTTTTTGTTCGTAAAATAAAGTGCAGTTTTAGTGGCATAGGAGTTTAATTTATCACCAAACCCCAGCTCGTAACAATAATTATTTTTGTGTTGGTTAGCCCAGGTTTAGGTTTAGGTTTTGTGAGGGAGGCTATAGGTTTTTAAGTATCACACTATGAGCCACAGGAGCGACGCAGAAGTCCTTAACCTTTTCACCGCCCAACTATACTAAACGCGATGTGTCGCTGTACGCCAACGTATAAATGTATAACAATTATATAGTACGAAAGCAGGGATGGCGGTAACGTCATATCGATAATGAAAAAAAACAATGTGTAAATTTAAATTGTTACTCAAATTTACAATTAAAAATACTCACTGTTAAATTATAATGGTAATTTGTTTTATTTTATGAGCATTTATAGTAAGAAAAATGGGTATCCGTTATCAGAGACCTAATCGGAGACAAAGATACATGCATAGACTTGCTAGAGAAAATAATATAATAGGCACATCACTATTCATTTCAAAACGTAGTCCGTTTACTTCATATCAAGTCGTTGGCGATCGTAGCACGATAAATTTCATAAGAAATAGGGTTGTCTATTGTTTTCTTTCTGTGTATAGATTTTTGTTAGTCTACACTAAAAACCCTTGAATGTTTTTAGTTTATACCTATTTGAAATTTAACATGAACGGTCAGTCAGGAAACTCAGGAACATTGATTGAAGTGGCAAAGTAAGTATAGTTTCGGAAAGGGATAGTAAGTGACTTTTTAATACTGATGTGCTAAACATTTTCAGCTTATTTTTTATTAAATGCAAATGAAAAACTGGCTAGTTTGATTAAGGATATTCGAATACCTAAATTCATTAAAAAATAATTAAACTTAGCTATTCAAAATTATTATTATATGCTATTCTATATTATTGCCAGTCTCAAATCAAAATCAAAACCATTACACTCCTTTTTTTGGGCAGTCGTGTCAAAAGATAAAGGTGTGCGCGTCGCCCGGCACTATGACACAATGACCTTGACACCTATGCGCTTACGACGTCACAGGTTTACTTCTATTGAAGTTGTCGGCGCTAGTGACACTGGCATCTTGCCATTACGTAGAGATGGGTGTAGCAATATCGAAAACCCCCGGTACATTTAATTAATTTTAATGAAGTGATTTGATACGTACATCAATTTTAAAACGTATTATGTAATACGTTATTTACTGACCGGTATTACTTTTTAATCACAGAATCTAAGAACGATTGGAAGGAAAAAGACAAATAAATCTAAAAGATTCTAATGAATGCAACTTTCGCGTCACATCACTAGCCTACTTGATATGAAGTCGTTGGCGTGCGGGACATAAAAATATTTGGGGCCTTTTATGTTTTTATCCATTTTAACACAGAAAAAAGCCTGTTTTGCCTGAGAAAATAATAAATATGGCTTCATTCGTGTCCATCTACACAATTACAAAAGAAACAAAACTGTTTATGTATCGTAAATGTATTTTTTTTATAGTGAACTTCTATAGAAGTTGTGGCGTGGACGGCACGAAAATCCTGAACTTCTATAGAAGTTGTTGGCGGTGAAAAGGTTAAACCAGTAGTGTAACTGCAGGCTGAGTTAGTAAAAGATAATATAAATAAACATTACCCACTAATGATATGGGCCTGCTTGACTCAACGCCTCTGAGTGGCCCTCATCATCCAGTTTAATCCAAATATTGAATCTTTATCATCCAGACAAATCTAAATATTGAATTTTTATGTGTCTAACATTATCAACCAACCGAAATCGTAATCGGAGCTAAACAGAGGATGGTGTGATCCAATACTCATAGGATGCATCATAGTATTTTGATGTTAGATGACATAGATGTGAACTATAATACAAGTGAAAATTCTACTGGCAAATCCAAATGCAACTGGAAAAATAAATTTCGTTCTTGGGTGCCACCTTAGCACCACTTAGTACATTAACTCTTAAGCATCATTCATCAGCTCATAGCGTGACTTGACTGCTATTCGTAATAGATCAACAAAGTTAAGCAACATTCACAGAGGTCACCACTTGGATGAGTGAGAGCACGGTAATAATATCTAACAGTATTGTAACTGCATACAAACGCACGAAACTCGAGTTATACCTACGTGCCTCGAGTAGAGTACCCATTTAGACTGAGCGTAGAGTACCCACAGCCGCGGTCGCTCGTGCCGCAGCTCGCACCGTGTCGCAGTGACGGTGATGATTTTTGTACTAGTGTTCTGATATTCAAATAATTATTATGGCGAAGACGAAAAGATTATATTGTGCTGTTTTGGTTGTTTAAATTCTTCGATAACTCACCCAACTATAAGATTTCTTGAATTACCTGTAAACTCTGTAAGGTAAGTCTATTTATAGAATGTTTTTTTTTTTTTACAAATTACGATGGCTGCTGCTAGTTCTAGTATTATACTACTATCTTAAAATTAAATGAAAACTACGCTTTACACTTTTTTTTTTTTTGTTTTTTTTTTTTTTTGTATCGGGTTGGAAAATCCTCATGGAGTCCTTCCGCCCTGGGGGGAAGGACGAAGGGGACTGTCAGACTCTTACTGACTAAAAACCAACCCGTGCTCCTCATGTACCCATGTGTCGGAGGGTAGGGTTTCACCAAAGCATTCCTCGCTACCCCCCGACGGGTATTGGCCCGCCAGATGGTCAGGCGGGCCCCGAACGAAACCCCCTTGGCGGCGGATGAAAGTGTTGGGCTCCGCCGCCAAAACACCCAGCGGCCGGAGAGGATAGGGAGGACGGCAACGCAACACCCACACGCCTCTCCTCCCGCGACCGCACCCGACTGCGAGGGACAGACAGAACTGTCCCCCGCACCCGCACCATGGGACGCATCCTACGCAGGCCTCTACCAAGCCCACGTGGAGCGTCCCCTCCCGGGATCCCGCTTAGCTTCACCGTGGGTGGCTTCTAACCCACGGTTACTGAGCCCCCCCACCACGACAAGGTGGAGATCCCACGGGGGGGACGCTTTTCACACCTACCTTCTGACACGGTAATTAACTTTAGCGTGATAAAGTCGTAATTTGATTAGCTTAATCTATTAGTATGTTTATTATTTTTAAAACATATTGCGGTTATAACGTATACCTACTAGCAGGACACTTTTACCTGCGTTATGGACAATGTATTATTTCATTGTTGTCTATGATTAGTAATACCTACAGGGTAATTTTCAAAAAGGAAGCCAATGGAAATCTGCTTATTACATAACCAATAGGTAATTTCTTAGGGTACTTACTTAACTAAGTACATCATTTTTCGTTTAATTTTAAAGCACCCCGAGCTATAGGTTTTTGGAAATACATATTGAATTAAACGTAATATCGTTATGAAATTAAAATGATGAGGTAGATTTTATGTAGTGTTATCGAACCAGTTGGCAATGAATAGATATTACTGTAAGTAGCGCATACGCAATTAGATGGTTGACGTTAAGTAATGTTCAAAGCGGTTGGACATCGGATGGGTGACCAAATAACTGTTATTTCGAGTTGCTCTGTGCTGTTAGTAATAGGGACGTTAATTTACGATGAAAAGTTATAATTATATTCGTCAGTTATTAAGGACGTAGGTACTTGCATTTTGGCTCAGTAGGTAGGTGTTGAAGTAGAAATTTAAGTTTTGCAACCTACGGCGACTGCAGTTTACTATTTCATTCATTCGATTTTCATTTGTTTGAATAAAAATATAAGTAATATGAACAATCACAAAACCAGAAAAAAACGTCAAGTAGGTAGATGTGATTAAAATACTTGAGGCGGGCAGCCCTACCGCTGGTTTGCGTACGGCGCGTCTGTAGGTATATAACTCACGAAGACGGCCGAGTTACAATACTGTTAGATTATATTACCGTGGTGAGAGGTACTGTAGTCTGTCATTTACATTAGAGAGCTACCGTGATTTCGAGGGCTTCTGTAGATTTCGATATTTGGTTTAAATCAAAAGTCAGTTGTGTAGAACATAGACTTTTCAGCGTAATCATCATCGCCTGCTGTAGTCCACTGGATATAGACCTCTCCAATGGCACGCCACTGAGCCCGATTTTCGATTTTCGGCGTCATGTGTTGTATTGAATTGTTCATTATCGCTTGCAATGGTGCATCAGAGAGCACTCCAAGCCGTTGGTCTCCGCTGTCATGACAATCTTTGACAGTGGTTATAGAAAGTCAGCACCTCCAAAATTAAACTAGTCTAAACCATGGAATGCCGCTATCCCTTTAGATAAAGCAAAGCTAATATTCAGTCAAATTCACTTAGACTAGCAAGCGGACCCAACTGCAACTGGGATAATGCTATAATGATACATACATACATAACGTCATGCCTGTTATAATGATAATGACACTGTTATAAAGTTACCTAGATTTGACGTAACGCCGATGATTCTGATAGTAGTTGCTCAGTCCGTAGTAGAAGTACACATTCTTTTGATAGTCCTCAGTGAGATTAAAGTTGAGCCGGCAGGTGCAAGGCTTCATGATGTCGCGCTTTATGTAATCCGCACATGTTATGTTCTCATCCTCCTTCAGACAAAGCGTGTAGTCTATCACATGCTCCTTTACCTAAAAAAGATATAAATAATTGAAATAAATATCATGTTTAATTGGTGGTCGACTCATGAGCTTTATGGTAGTAGAACTTTGCTTCCTTTCTTTCCTTTCCTTCCAATAGTTGAAAAAATGTTTGGGTACTTGGAGATAACTTTTAAATTCAAGACAAAGACGAATAACACCTCAGTCTGCCGTGACCATGGTTCCTGTAAAGAAACTGAAACATCGGCTAGTAATAATAAAAAAATTGTTCTAGAAATCTAGATCATTCGGTTTCAATGTAAATTAACTGAAAGCAATATATTATCGCGATAGAATCCGTAAACCGTAGTTTGGTTTCTATTTCCTTTCCTCCGTCGTGAAAAGACGGGAAACTCAATATGCTTATACCAAACCATCTGGCTAGCATGGTAGGTCAAATCCATTGCGAGCCAAATAAGGTGTGGCCTATTTCCAGTAGTGGACTATGAAATATGAAACTATGAAACACTGTATTACTTAATATGAAAAATTACGAATTTAACCAACGACAGAACAAAACACGTCATAGACAAGTAGTCAAGAAAAATTAAAGAAATCTTGACACATTAATATTGTTAAATTAATAAATATTAATTGAGGGATCTGAAGTCAAACAATTTGAGAAGAGACCTTCTAAGAGCTTAGATTTCTTGTGTGGGGTGGAACTATTTTACTCCCTAACAAAATTCCTACATTATATTGGACATTTAGAAAAATCTTGCTTTACAATCCCACGGAACATATATGATGTCAAATTTCAGCTTCTTGCAATAGGGTATTTGACTAAAAAAATCTAATTAGTCCGTCAGTTAGATTATCGAAAAATATTGGACACGTATATTTTCTTTAGTCACGTAAACAAAAAATGAAGACTACAAACTTCGCTGAAAACTCGTGTGACGTCACTTGCCAGTACACTTTTTACTGGCAAGTGACGTTACAAGCCCCCACTCTTAGACGTTTCTCCATCTTTGATGCGTTTTATCTTCGTAATTTTTTACTGATTTGATAAAACCTAAAATACGTATCCAATATTTTTCGATTATCTAACTGACGGACTAATTCGATTTTTTTAGTCAAATACCCTATTGGTAGCTTCAGCTGTACTTTGTCTGTCAGTCAGTCAGTAATGGAAAAATCTAAATATATAAATAAAATCGAAGTGCCTGTCCGTGATTTCAAAATAAGGATGTTTTTCAAGTGCATACAGTAAGTTACACACATACCAAGTTAGAAACAACATTTTTTAAATGCTGACTGTCTGCTTCTACGAGGGCTTCCTCTCAATTATTGACAAAGTATATGTCAACTCCTAGGAAACTTATTACAAATTTATTTTCTTAAAAGTGGTACTTCTTAATGTCAAGTCGTATAAAATTTTTCCATGTGATAATATATGTCACCGCAAGTTTATAAATTTCCTAGTAAATTTATAAATTTGCAGTTCTCATTATTTTCCGTTCACATATACGTAATACATATTTAGTATAAGTGGTCATGCTGTTAAAACAGAGGTCTGATATTCTAAGAAACATTATATAGATGTCTAGAACTGTGCCTTTTAGGCTGCAAAGATGAAAGTTATTTTTCAGTCCCATTGCCACCATTTGCAATGGCCCCATTTCTACCTGAAAAGTTAATCTCAATTCAGCACAGTCAACATTGTTTCATGAGTTTTGAAACAAGCAATTTCTGTCCCAAGCTAATCATTATGTAGTTGAGTCATGGCAGATGGCTTCGGATACTATAATATTTACATCTTGTTCCAAATATTTATACTTGGATTAAACAGTTTTCATAATAATTATTATAAACTAGCCGAGTCCAGTGATACACCTGCAATATTTATGACTATTACTATGCATCCGCAGCTTATACTGAGATGTTTTATAGTCTGTAGCAGTCCTTTTCAAATTAGACCTGTAGTTTGGTAGTTCCTAAGATTAGGATCAAACAAACAAACTTTTCGGCTTTATAATATTAGTATAAAAGATATAGGTAATATAACAACCCAAGAGGTACCTAAAGCTTTTGAGTACAAATGTTGCAATATTTAGAGCAAAATAAATAGTAAGTGATAGATTGCATGATTATTGCAATGAAACATAATAGAAAAGTAATATATTCATAAAATAAGTTGAAAAATATTTATTATGTAACATATAAAAACAATACTAGCTGTACCAACACAAATTTTATAAAAAAAATAATTAAGAGCCGATCTGAGCTGCTGTGATTCAATACTGATAGTCATTTCTTTATTTAATTTTATGTAAATGTTATTTAAAAGTAAAAAGGATGAAGGAGTGATGACTTAAATAGTATGCACTGATTCATATTTAATTATTCAATTTTACTTATTACTTTATATCAAGGCCAAGTGGTTCTAAAACCCCTAAACTACATTTCAAAATAATTATGTAGATAGTCACCGAAAAGCATAAATAAATCTGTTATTGTCAAATTATACTAATATCAATTACTTAGCAGCAACAGTTAATGGCAGCGCTAAAATTGCGATCCACTGCAATAGACATTTTCAAAACAAGCCAACTATTTACTTTATAAATCATCAACAGTCTTTGCTTAAGACCTCTTATACAGGTTTTCATGATGTATAGTACAGTTTAGCAAAACAAATTTTCTTAGTAATTAAGATATTGATGAGACATTAAATTAGTAATGACGTAGGGCGTACCTCATCAGAAAAGTAGAGCAAACCAATTCCGACAGGTATAAAAGCAATTCCAATTACGAAAAACGTAGGCAGGACAGTCCCAGCAGTCAGGATGGGCTGCCAGGCGGGCAGCCGCTGCTGCTTGAAAGCCGATTCTATAGGGAAAACAGACACAATCATCAATCGATATTCATTTACACAAGGCCAAAGCAATATTTATTGTAAACTCCGTTTGAGTTTACCTGCAGGACGCCTAGATTTTACATTATCCGAAGTATCACTAGACGTCGCCATGGTAGCTTAAAAAGTATTTATAATTATTCTTGTAAATAAATAATCCGAGCTGTAAGCTACAAAAAATCACGAATAATTACGATTTACGATATCACAACTGACAGTTCTGAGACTGACGTTGAGTGACGTCTAACAATGTGCTGTACCGTGTACGGTAACGATCTAATAATCGATTAATCAATTATTAATAGTCGATTAATTGATTATCGAAATGTTCGTTTTCAAATGATTAACTATTTGGTGAAACAATTGTAATCGATTATTGATAAAAACCATTTTTTTATATAGTCTCACGCCTTTATCCTCGGAGAGGTAAGCAGAGGTGTAATATTAGACCCACATTTCACCATGAATTTTTAGGTCCCACGTAATAGGGGGCGAGGCGAGCCTATTGCCGAACCCGGAACATTACCAGACTCCGTGCTGCTACTGAGAATTTCCTAACGGAAAAACCCAATAACACTTTGCCCGACCCGGGAATCGAACCCGAGACCTTCCAATCCCACGCGCACATTTATGCCGCGAGACCAACGAGGCAGTCATAAAAACCATTAAAGTTATAGTAATCTATTTTGGGAATCCCCGTCACTGGTTAAAGCTTATGGTTTCACAGACACAGCATCTTCAGCAAGTAACTGCAAAACCATCGATTAGGAATCATTTTGACCGAAGAAATCAAATTTTATCGCAACATATACAATGATATCTTAACCTTCAGGTACTGACGTGGTTTAGTCATATCATAAATGGTGACGTGACGTCTCCCAGACAGGTTAGTAAATAGTTGAAATAGATCAATTCTATTTACGGATTTGCACATTGTTTAATTATATTATGATTCGTTTATTATTATTTTATGAAGTCAGTAAAAAACAACAACCTTTTCATAGGAGATCAGTATTTATTTGGTAGAAATGACATAACCAATGTTTCGCTCACCTAAAAAATATAAGTTATAATCTAAAGTTTAGATTATAACTTATATTTTTTTCGTTTAGATTCTAAACGATGAAAAATTATTAAGAATTATTTTGGAAAAATTCTTATATTTTAAACATTAGTCTTCATTATTTGTACTGCTTAGGCAGCAATTTCTTTGACTTTTGACACATTTTACATTGCCTTTGACCCACAAGTCCCACAACACTAATCCTTAAGAAAAGACCTTACGTCTCAGAGACACTGCGCAGCTCTACAACCGAATGTGTTACCGCACCGCTAGTGAGCTCTCGACTGAATGATGGACATGTTAGATCCCGAAGGTACAGGGAAGGGTCGAGGGTAACTTTAAAAGCCTTTAAATAAAACTCATATTTGTTAAGTCGACGTCTGTGAGACACCCATGTCAGTACTTGAAGGTTAAACTGAGATTATAGTAACATTTCGACAGTATATATAATTTCCTCTACTGCCAAGGACAAGTAAACCTCTACTCATACTACCTATATTGGAAGAATATGAAAACAAAATAACCCGCGTTTGTATCAATATTCGGTACCTACATTGTATGGAGCCTGAGAAAGAATTTAATTCAATGAAATAACGTCTGAATTATGGTGAAAAGTGTTTCAAAATTAATTGCATAGTTTAGAAGATCACAATCATAATATACATAATTATAAGAATATGATGTAATGAGTTGGTAATTTTTTTTATAGATTCACGCCTGTGTCCCCAAAGGTGTAATGGAGAGGTGTAATATTACACCCACAATTCACCAGGAATTTTTAGATCCCACGTAATAGGGGGCGAGCCTATTGCCGTACCGGGCATATTACCAGACTCCGTGCTGCTACTGAGAATTTGCTGACGGAATAACCCAATAACACTTTGCCCGACCCGGGAACCGAACCTGAGACCTCCCAATCCCACGCGCACATTTATATGAGATGAGACCATGGCGGCAGTAGCTAATCTGTATATAAATATTTTTATTTACTTATCTCTCTTACAGATTCAAAATTCAACCAAACGGGCAACATCGTTATTGAACTGTTCTACGTTTGCGACCGCTCATATTCATCTGTTTGGGACATACATATTTGGGTGGATTCTGCAAAGCATCATCATAATGGTCATAAGGTGTTATAATTATTTCTATAGGTATAAATAGACATTTTATCACTTAAAATACAAGAATATAGGTATAAATAGCGATCAAAACTTTGGGTTAGTTAAATGTGTCCATTTCAAAGATTCAAGTGCACAATTTAAAGTCTATCAGAATACAGGGTTTGTACTACATAATTATGTATGTACCTACTTGTCGACCAAGCCAACTAGACGAATGTCAACGTGAAAAAATTCAACATAATTCAATAATTATAATCCAGAAATTCCTAGTACCGATTGCAGGCGCATTGTACGTTCACACGCCGCGTTCGCACGTTACGATAAATAATTTCTGGATTATAATTGTTGAATTATGTTGAATTTTGTCACGTTGACATTCGTCTAGTTGGCTTGGTCGACTAGTATACTATTTGTATTTTTAACGCAACATCTGTACCTCAAAAGGTGAAGGGCGTACGTCAAGATGTCTTTGGTCCAAGATAACGGTGAATGACCGATAACTTTTGATGTACTTAGTTTATGAAAGTGAAAATTTCACACATTTATGTACGTACGGTGAACTACGGTTCCACATTTGATATTGCACGATAACTGACGATTTTCATATAAATTCAGCGATAAAATAAATCATCAAAGTTGCGGGACCAATGTTTTAATCACACAACTTTAATATGGCACTTCCCATTGTAGTGAAAATTTAGTATAAAGACGTACATAATATGTTGTACTAAGTCTTTGGGTGTGAATTGCCTGGCCTTGTGTAGCAATTTCAGATGGTCCCGCCACTTTGACAGTCAAAGTGGCGGGTCCAGGGACATCATGCTGTATTTCCTTGACCTTCAGAGGTACAAATGTCTGGTTTCGGGTACAACCAGTACACATGTAGTACAAAACCGGTATTGTGCTAAATTTTAAATCGGGGACTTAGCCCCGCCATCTTGACGCACACCACTATCGACGAACCGTTGACAATGGGTTGTCGTTGGTAATTTTTCGTTAACATTACTATACCGTTATTTCAACTCTTCAACTAGTTTATTAAAATATTAACTAGTTAAATTCATCAACTAGTTAACGCTTAACTAACGTCAAAGTCTTCAACTTTCAACTGCTCCGTTTACATTCAACGCAAAACTGACTCTCGATCAGGCCATTGCAAACTGTCGATAAAAACTAAAAGAAAGATAGGAGCTAAGACTACAGACTTAAATCTGTGGATAGGAGTAATAAATATTATATATTTACATATTTCGAATTTCGGGCGAGTCCTGCGAGTAAGGTGAATCCGGCCAAAATATCTCTATCCTTTTGCTTCATTTAAGTGTATAAAAATAGTGTGTATAAATGTGTATTTGGCTAAATGATTAAATTAAATTTTCAACTTAATATTTAGAGTTCAGAATCTTATGCGTCAACGACCCGTTAATTCAACGCGAGATGACATTTGCAATTCGTGAAGTTGAATTAGGTAACGATTTTCGTAAACTGTAGTGTTAAATTGGTAAACGTAGTTGATAAATTCAAGTAGTTGATTTCTTGACCGTTTACTGTTTAATAGTTGATGAACGATTAACCGTTGCGTCTACTAGTTCGTATAGTCCGTTCACAGTTATTTTACCTCTAGCTGTTAGATTGGCCAACCTGGGCGTTGTGTTGCTATATTTGGTATATAATACTCCCATTTTAAATATACATTATTGTTAAAAATGTACCTACTTATTTTTTTATTGCCTACGCGATCGTATTAAATATTTGGAAGTAATGTTTGTAACAAAACCTCTTGATATTGGCATGGCTATATACATGTACATTTATTTTCTTACGCAATAACTAATTTCCTATGAAGATAAGTAGTTATAATAAAAATTTTGTCTGTTTAATATACAAAGGTAAACGCATCATAATTACGTCAACGTGAGGTTCTAATTATCAAATACAAAAACTGCAAATTTAATTTTCATATATATTTTGAATAAGAAAGATATGGGTGTAATATTACACTTCTGCCTACCCCTTCATGGCAACAGGCGTGAGTCTATAAGAATGATCCATGTGGACTGCCAATGTTATGATGATTCGTAACTGCTGTCAGATTCTTGGACTGCCAATGATGATTCGTAACTGCTGTCAGATTCTGTATCAGACTCAGAATTTAATTCTATTATGAACCTGTCCATTTCAGCATCCGTAGATCCATCTGTTTCACGAAGCTTGTCTTCAATGTGGCGCACATGTTTGCATAAATTCAATTGCGTTTAGCTCGCAGTGGTATGGCGGTTATCTAACCACTTTGCGGCCATGAGCTTCAAGCATTTGAATTTTTGAAGCATTTCCACTAATATTGGGTAAAATGTTATGCACGGGTAACCCTATTTTACATTCCTGTCATCACAGAGTACAATTCCAACATAAAGAAAATAAACACCGACATTTGTCAGAGGTAGAATAACTGTGAACGGACTGTACAGTGATTTTGACCGTGATCTTGGTGGGATTGAATCAAAGAGCTCAGATATTTATATAGAGGCGTATTTCTTATGGGCGCTCTGTAGACAAACTTCCTGTGACCCAAATTGCCGCTTGGTGGCGTAGCAGTCACGCTGTGACAGCTGTCTCTACGAGTGCAAGAGAGACGAACGTTCCTCCTGTGTATCTTAATCTTAACTACACCGATCTGTGAATTACATGGATTGGGCATACCTACGAAATTAGCGTGCATACCTACGAAACGTTGGCGAATAAAATGGGTGCCGTTTGGGTTGTACTCAGAATATCATCGATATCGACATTAAACCGGTTTGAGGTAAATAATACATTTATTTATTTAATCTTAGGAGAAGTAATAGGTACATATATGTATATGAATAACCAAATGCTAATAAAAAGCTCACACAATTGGGGCTATTCTAAGGAACAGAAATTCAGAGCACAAAATGCAAAACACATACACAACACACGTATATAATACATTTCTCCTTTGCTGCATAAGAATAACAATAGAATCACAGAAATAAAATAATGGAATAAAACATACATACTGAACAGAATAAAACACACATAATGAAACATACCAAGAACAGCCTTGGCTTTTCCTGGTATTTTCTGTCATGCTTCATGACTATCGTGATACCATTATTTGCTTGTTACCTACCAACAGATAATGACAGGTATTTTGGTGTGCAATAAAGTATATCTATGTAGATTAAGAAAAAAATATGTAAATTGATATGTGTATTAAGTTACTTTAGTTCGTTTAAATCTTTTGCCAGATTAGTTTATACGATAATGCAAATGCGAGCGAACATGGTAAAGCGAAAAACGTCCCTTGTATCAAACATGTAACAAAATATTCTTTGGTACTCAATGTCGATACTGTGTCACTGAGAAAGTACCGGACATGAATGGCGCCATACATACTGTAATGAAACACACTGAGGTACTATCAGGGGATAAGAAAATAAAATTAATTGATTTATTTTATTTATTTGTTTTTATTTATAAATAAAATTATTTATTAAATTCTCAGTAGCAGCACGGAGTCTGGAGAAGTGCCCGGTAACGGCAATAGGCTCGCCCCCTATTACGTGTGACCTAAAAATCAGTGCGAAATGTGGGTGTAATATTACACCTCTGCCTTCCCTTTCGGGGATATAGGCGTGAGTCTATAAATAAATATAAAATTATTTTCTTCAACGTTTTATTGCTTGGAATTCTCGCAAACAGTTGCTGTTCACGTTATCTGTTGGCAAAAAAACATAATATACCTAATTATTTTAACTGCCGTATTTTCGTCAGCTTAGGGCAGGATGTAGCGGTTTTGGGTTTTATGTAATCAGGGCTAAGTAAAGTAAGTTAGTCAAATATGGCTTTTCTATAACTAGGTACAGACAAAATTGGTGGAATGTTTCGTTTATTTCCGTTTACAGACATGAGATATTTTTAACAATATTGTAGTTTATGGAAGTATTATGGATATATCGATAACCCATTTCGACATTAGCAGTAACATCACTACTAACCTCTTAGACCATGAAGTTATAGATAAACATGGAGACCGCACTCCGAATACCTACTTGAAGCTCAAATGATGTATCGCTATCTCGCTCACTGTGGTCATACCATCTCTTTTCAACCAACCACTGCCATACTGACAAGATTTACTTGACATATGGTGGCCAATGTTGCCACATTACCAAATCCTTAGGAAATGGGATTATAATTCACTGTCTCGCCAACCATGATTATAAACGTTCGAGACCTACAATATTGGGAGTTTTAACAAGTGATTGGATTTCAACCCTTGATTTAAATACACATTAATTGACCGTGTAAACTTCTGATTTGCTTAGTATGTCGGCTCTTTTTAAGAGCTTACTCGGAGATTTTAAAAGAAGATAGCAATACTAAATCCACGCTAAAATGAGAGGTCAGACCACAGAGAGTGAGATAGAGAAATGTAGGTATTTGACTCAAGGCTTTGTTGCAGCTGTGGCCTCCATGTTTATCTATACCTTCATGTCTTAGACTAACCTCTAATACGTAAAAATGCTACTTGCTTGCTACTTATTTGTGAAGAGTACATTTGTGTTGATTATAGCTTTATCTTGCACTGCACAGTTTAATTCAACACTTAGGCATGATTCTACGATCCCTACCTGCCTGAAGCACGGATTCATCTGGTTTTCAGACATATTTATGCACAAAAACAAAATTATTATGTTCGATACACAACGATTTGACAGCAGGTGTACCACAAAACTTGGCGAACAATATGGCGACACTGATACGATTGACGTTTCTAATAAAAGATTGCCATGATGAATGTATTCAGTAAACTATGGCTTTCTCTTTTTTCTGCCAGAGATATACCTAAGGCAAAACGAGACAACATTATGTTTAACATTATGTCGATTTCATATATATTATTTCTATAATGCAAATGTAATGTATCCAAAGGTATATCCTCTCCTTATTTACTCAAAGCTTGACAACGAGAGCAAGAGAGACGGAGAACGACGCCAACTACGAACTCTTCCTTTGAGAAAAGAATATAATATGGAGTGGACAAATTATACATATGGATACTTTACATTATAGAAATATATATGAAATCGACATAAAATCACCAAACATAGTGTTGTCTCGTTTTTACTTAGCGATATCTCTGTTAGAACAAAGAGATAGTCATAGGTTACTGAATACACTGATCATAGTGTTTTTTTATCAGAAATGTCAATCGTGCCAGTGTCACCATATTGTTTTCCAAGTGTTTTTGGTACATCTGCTGTCAAATCGTTGTGTATCGAACATAATAATTTTGATTTTGTGCATAAATATGTCTAAAAACCAGATGAATCAGTGCTTCAGGCTTTCCTAGAGATCGTAAAATCATGCCTAAGTGTTGATTTGAACTGTGCAGTGCAAGATAAAGCTATAATCAACACAAATGTACTCTTCACAAGTAAGTAACAAGTCATGATTTATATTGTTGAATAGGATTAGTATTTGTACAAAATATTGTTACAAGAGGTTCTTTTTATAGTTAATTTAACAGGTTTTAGCTTCGTTATGGCCTAAATGTTGTTATTTTCGTAGTTTGGAATTTTCCATATTTACGTATTAGAGGTTAGAAGTGATGTTACTGCTAATGTCGATATGGGTTATCGATATATCCGTAATGTATAGATACTTCCACAAACGATAACATTGTTAAAAATATCTCGCGTCTGTAAACGGAAATAAATGAAACATTCCCCCAATTTTGTCTGTACCTAGTAAAGGAAAAGCAATATTTGACTAACTTACTTTACTTAGCCCTGATTACATAAAACCCAAAACCGCTGCATCCTGCTCTATGTTCAAGAAAATGAGCAGTAAAAATAATAATATTATGTTTTTTGCCAACAGATAACATGAACAGCAACTGTATGCGAGAATTCCTAGCAATGAAACGTTGAAGAAAATAATTTTATTTCTAAACAAGAGGACGCCCGCTGCTACACCTGCACATTTTTCGACTGTTTCTGTCCGATCCTGTGGGAATTTCAAAAAGGTCCTTAGTGCACTCCTGCGATCCCCAAAGAACATACATACCAAATTTCAGCTTCCTGCACCTCATAATTTTGGCTGTAGCTTATCTGTCAGGCAGTCAGTAACGCAAGGATTTTATATATTATACAGATAAAAAACAAATAAATAACATGTATTAATAAATTATGATTTTTCTTACCCCCTTATGATATTTCAGTGTAGCTGTGTGTTTCATTACGGTATGTATGGTGCAAATCAGAAATCGTCGACATAAGGCCGGCGCGCACTGACGTCGCGGCATGGCAAAGGATTTTATTACTGATCAAGTCATTTTCATTCTTATTTCAATGAGTTTAGAATTCATATTACTTTATTTCGATACAATCGTACCGCAGCCCGCCGTGGCATGCCGCGGGACGTCGGGGCGAGTCGCGGCACGTCGCGGCATCGGCGGCATACTTGGACGCCGCGGCATGCCATGGCGTCTTGCAGTGTGCCACGACGTAGTCAGTAGGTAAATAAGTTCCTGAATTCACCGTTAGAAAATCTTGTTCTCATAAATAATGTATCCAGAATTGTTTTCTCTTCGACATATCAGTTTGTATTTGTCGTTCTTCATCTTCAGCAAGAAGTGCTATTGATACTAAACTCCAGTCAAGTGGACGCCTCGGTATGACGCGGCATGCCGCAGCACGTCGCGGCATGCTGCGACGTGCCAAAGCGACCTTCGGGCTAACGAAACATGCCATTCCACGCCGTGCCATGCCATGCCGTCAGTCGGCGCCGGCCATTAGCTATCCGGATAGCCAAGCTGAAGTGACAGTGGCAGGGGACATAGCTCGAAGAAGCGATGGCCGTTGGGGCAGAAAGGTTCTGGAATGGCGGCCACGTACCGGACGACGCAGCAGAGGTAGGCCCCCCGCAAGGTGGACCGACGATCTAGTCAAGATCGCGAGAGGCGGTTGGATGCGGGCGGTTCAAGACCGGTCAGTGTGGAGAACCTTGGGGGAGGCCTATGTCCAGCAGTGAACGTCGTCTGGCTGATATGATGATGATGATGTATGGTGCCATTCATGTCCAGTACTTTCATTCACAGCGACACAGTATCGATATTGGCTACCAGAGAATATTTTGTTATATGATACAAGGGACGTTTTTCGCTTTACCATGTTCGCCAGCATTAGCATTATGGAATAAACTAATTTTGCAAAAGATCTAAAGTAACTTACTACAAATATCAATTTACATATTTTTTCTAAATCTACAGTTATGTATTATTTACCTCTAACCGGCTCAATGTCGATATCGATTATATTCTGGAGTCCAACCCATAGAGATATAAGAATAGAGTGGCAGAGTGGTGCCAATTCGTGTCCGCCGGTGGGAGAGAGAACGCAACATTTAAAGGCCCCCTGCATCTCTCTCTAACAGTACATGCACAACATCAACATTACGCAATGGCGTGCTACCTGTAACTATTATGTATATCAATTTATTAGTAATCAATAGTTTGAAAGTTGTTTTTATTGATACACGAAGATAGTTTGAAGTGACAAAAAAGTTTATATATTTTTAAACTATTGATTACTAATAAATTGATATACATAATAGTTACAGGTAGCACGCCATTGCGTAATGTTGATGTTGTGCATGTACTGTTAGAGAGAGATGCAGGGGGCCTTTAACTGTTGCGTTCTCTCTCCCACCGGCGGACACGACACAGTATTGAGTTAGGTACTATTGTGCCACTCTACCCTTTATATCTCTATGGTCCAACCCAACGGCAGTCATTTTATTTTCCACATCATTTCGTAGGTATGCGCGCTAATTTCGTAGGTACGTCCATTCCATGTTATACACAGATCTGTGGTTTATTACTAGAAAAAGTAAGAACCCTTCAAAAACTAAAAAAAAAATAGTTTTCTTTTTCATCTTTTAGCAACACAAATCGCATTTGCTAGTACGTTAGTTTTAACCATTTCCACTTCTTACTGAACCGAGACAACAGTGATTTTAGCGCTGGTATGAACGCTCTCATCGCAAGCTTTTAAAAGTGCTTACGCCAGAGTTCAACGCAATCGTTTTTTAAATCCTCGTGCCAATGATGCCTAAAGGTGCTATACTTTGTCGATAACAAAAAAAATTGTCGATATATGCTTTGAGTTGCCTAATATGCGCCCAACCCTGATGGACGCCATTTTATTTGCATACGTTTCGTAGGTATGCACGCTAACTTCGTAGGTACGTCCAATCCATGTTATTCACACATCTATGGAACTCTTCGAACTACGCTGGCATGACAATGACAACATACGTAGTATCCATAGGTATCCATATAGTCTGTGAGTCGCCGCTATATAATAGTGATCTGTGGTATCGCTACTTGGTATCGGCACCAATCGGCACACGAAATCTTTGAAATGCGCTTCTATGTAAATGTTTATTCATTGTGTATGTGAATATTGTGAATCATCGCATTATTTGATTGAAAGACGGCCAGTAAGTTAACTAAAATGTATGAGTGAAACTTAGATTAGTGAAAAATAATAGTAATAATGTGACTGCGATCATCAATAAATGTTTTTTTACTCGTAAACTCATTGACAGTAAGTTGTTTTCGTAATAAGTTTTATTTTCGTTTGATTTTTGACCTGCTATTTTCACTTTTCAGACGCCAAATATGGCTTGGTTCGTATGCACGATACGAGCTCCTGTCTTTTGCTTTTCAGAAATGGGTATTGCAATGTTTTATGGGTCTTTCAAGGTAAAACAGCAATAAAATTACGCAGATAAACAAAATATTAATAATACGAAGTCTTCATATCCTTTTGGGTCAGTGTGTAGCCTTGAGAGCAGTACCTATCTCAGAATTAAAAAAAAATGATAAGTTTAGGTTTGTGGCACAATGAGTGGCCAAGAAAAGGAAAAAATAAAAATTTTTTTCAAGAAAGTTTTTTTTCTGGACAGTAAACTTTTTGATTTTTCAAAAATATCTTATTGTTATTTTTTATTGCGGCAGGTAAAAATTTCGAAATACGTCGCCGTTTTTAGGGGTTGAGAGTGATTGGGGGGGAGGTCTCGGCACCCCCTCCTCACCAATTTCACTTGCAGGAAATTCTTGGTTTCCTCTGAAAAAAAAAATATTTCCAAACATTGGTCTGTGGCACTGCCAACTTCCACATTTTTCACACTAGTTTAATAAACTAAGGTTGACGGACGGACGGACTATTTTCGGATTAAGGGTCAAAAGACAACCTATTTAGTTACTTATTACAGTCGCTCCTAACCCTAGGCAATGAATACAGATTTACATAATAGAAGCGCATTTCTTAAGGATTTCGTGTGCCGATTCCAATCGGCGAGTTGGCGGGTGTCGTCAGTTCGTCAGTCCTCTCTCTTGCACTCATAGAGACAGCTGTCACAGCGCAACTGCCAGGCCGCCAAGCGGCAATTTGGGTCACAGAAAGTTTGTCTACAGAGCGCCCATAAGAAATGCGCCTCTATATAAATATCTATTTTCCGTGTGGTGACGGATTAAGAATACAGAATGTCACCACCCCGTATCATCCCATGGGTGTCGTAAGAGCCGACAGAGGGAGCATATTATGCAGAGAACAGCACTGTAAGAGAAGGAAAACTTGATACAAACCCTATACCAACCCGTTTGGCCAGCGTGGTATAGTAGGCCAATTCCTCCTTTCAAAGGAGAGGCCTAGTCCAGCAGTGGACTGTTAAAGGCTGATGATGATGATAAATATCTATGCTCTATGCCCTAGGTACTCGAAAGCGTAGACAGAGAATCCTAGAATTCTCTGTCTACACCATAGAGATATAAGAAGAGAGTGGCAGAGTGGGGCCAATTCGTGTCCGCCGGTGGGAGAGAGAACGCAACAGTTAAAGCCCACCTGCATCTCTCTCTAACAGTACATGCACAACATAAACATTACGCAATGGCGTGCTACCTGTAACGTTTATTTATATCAGTTTATTAGTAATCAATAGTTTAAAAGTTGTTTTTATTGATACACGAAGATAGTTTGAAGTGACAAAAACGTTTTATATTTTTAAACTATTGATTACTGATAAACTGATATAAATAATAGTTACAGGTGGCACGCCATTGCGCAATGTTGATGTTGTGCATGTACTGTTAGAGAGAGATGCAGGAGGCCTTTAACTGTTCCGTTCTCTCTCCTACCGGCGGACACGACACAGTATTGAGTTAGGTACTAAGTATCCTGCCACTCTATCCTTTATATCTCTATGGTCTACACTCGAAAGCAATGAGGCACAAATTTGACATTAGCTGTCAATATCATCATCCTAGATGGCGAGTTGCGTTTCGTTTCACGTTTTTCACATAAAACCTAAAAATTACATTTGTAAAACTGTACTAAAGTATAAAAATTACGTTCCGTTTTGCATAATTATTGGTAAAGGTTTCGAAATACATCGCCGTTTTTAAGGGTTGTGAGTAATTTTGAGGTCTCGGAACCGAAGTATTTAAGAGTTTTTGGAAATTGTTTAAAAATATTTAGACGCAACTCCGGCAGCCAAAATTACTTTAAGGGGATTAAACTAACTCCCTTAAGCCTTCCTACACCACCAATACCCTCAAATTCAGGCGACTCGTTTCGAAACCCAACCCTTTGCCTATGTCCCATTTTCTTCACCTTGTACGGTTGAGGGCAAAGTTTTTGGGACTTAGCTAATATTTTGATTTTTTCAAAAATATCTTATTGTAATTTTTTTATTGCGGCATCGTGTTCGTACCGTGTCGTTACAAGCAATTATGCTCCCCACAACACAACCATGGCGCTTCGGCGCACCGTTTCTGAGATACGGGGCCTTAATTTTTTACGCATCCAATGAAATGTGTCAATAATTGAATCATGAATGATTAATTTAATGAGCGAGCACAGTAACGCCCTCTCTGTCTAACGTACGTAGGTAGGTAATACCCGTATTACGAGCATAATTACCGAGCACATTACCGTCACGTACGAAAAGGTTCGGTACATGTCATCTTATCTTTGCCGTACCATAAAGATGTGGAACTCACTGCCAGTTCACGTGTTTCCTTCCTCCCTTGATCCTGGGTCCTTTAAGCGGGGCGTGAAAAAGCATCTCTCAAGGCCGTCAAAGTGAGGGCCGTCATGTCACATTGCTTAACCAGCAATTGGGGATGGTGGCCTTCCCAATAGGGCTTCACTGTCAGCTTACCATCAGGCAGCGTGAAGTCAATTTGACAGGTTTTTTTTAATAAAAAAAAAAAAATATTGTCAGACTCGTGCCCGACCCGGGAATCGAACCCGGGACCTCCTGATCAGCAGACGCATACGCTATCCACAGGACCACGAAGCCAGGAAAAAAAAAGTTTAATTTTTTTTAAATATTCTGAATACTCATGGGTTGTGTGCGGGCCTGGTGTGTGTCGCTGAGGTCCTCACCGCCTGTGTCCGCCGACGGGTTACTCGGAGCGCCGTCTGACTCCGACTTGCAAAGTGTCATACATTATTATTGTTATTTGAAAAAGACAACTCGCCCAATAGGCATAAATCCTGTGTCGATCCCAATTTTAATGAAATTTCTTACTAAATTCACACCATTTTTTTTTTTAATTTTTATGTTTTAAGCGGCAAACGAGCAGACGGATCGCCTGATAGTAAGCAATTATCGTCGCCCATGGACACAAGCAACATCAGAGGAGTCACAAGTGCTTTGCCGTCCTTTGGGTTAGGAAAAGGGATGGGAGGAGGAGTGGCATGAGGGAGATGGAATAGAGGATGGGGCCTCCGACCTCCGACACTCTCGCTCACCGAGCGAAACGCAACAGTTTAGGTACTGTTACTTTACGTCTATTTTCTGTGAGATGGTAGTACTTAGCTTAGCTACTTAGCCGGCCCATTCACGCGGAAATCAGCAAGGCTCTACTACCTATTATTACCAAGAGCAGAAAGCCGGTCCCTATGCCCTAGTAGGCGACTGTTGACTTACATTTTGTCGGAAATTAATTTGTTATATACGCACTGTTATAGATAGGTACGTACCTATTGTAAATAAGTTGTAAATCAGTAGGAAAATATGAATAGTCTGGTTATAATTTTAAAATGTGATGTAGTAGGTACTAGAACTAGTACAATATCACATCTTCGTAATTTATAACATAAAACATTGTATATTATATCGGGTGGTTATATTTTAAGGCCCGATGTTTAATGTGAACCACAGCTAAACGTCAAGTATTTTTCTGCATTTCAATAGACATTTCTCAATTTCAGACTAACTCAATTTGAACCATGAAAAGATACACAATCGAGCAACGCGTTAAGTTATTCAGGCTTATTATGAAAACTAGCTGTGCCCGCGGCTTCGCCCGCGTGGAAGTCGGTATCCTTTAAGTACCTATCCCTTTCTGCCTTGATAATGATAAATAACATAATGATCGGTTGATAAAACTCACAGTCAAGTTTCTTACTTACTGTATTAGAAAAGTAGTAACCTCCTGTACCTGTTACCTAAAGTCTCTTTCTTTTAATAAATACTATCTGGCCGGGTTACATAATTATTAGTTAATTTATAATACGTAGGTATCTATGAATGGATGTTTATTATTAGTACCTACCTACCTATCTCTTACCTACACGCAAAAACTACTGAACGGCAACTGATCGAATTGTTGGTTAAAATTTGCAGTACTAATGTAATTCAGAATATGCAACACATAGGCACAACATAAAAATATCGTGTGTTTTAATCCAGCTAGTTCTTGTTGTGAGCAAGTAGGTAAAAGTACCGCTTAAATAATAATTTTAAGTAATACCCCTAGATGGCACCACTGGGAAAATTAAAAGTCGGTGAGATCCAGCGCTGACAATATAAATATTAAAAAATTCACTAAAATTGGTTTTGCCGAAATTGAGTCCGAATCACTTGATAATCAATGCAGATATATGTATATTTTAAATTGCGATTACTTTTGATAGAATAAACGGATTCTGATAAACTAAAGACTAAATGTTAACCAAAGACACAAACTATGCGTTTATCAATATCTCGATACAAACAATTTAGTGTGTTGCTTGAATTCAAGTCTATTAAATTTATTGGATGACACTGCTAGGCTCCCATAGGTGATAGCGTGATGAGCCTGTCCAAGATTGTAATCGAGTCTTCAGGCAATATATTGGTGAAAACCGCATCAAAATCCGTTCACTGGTTAAATAATCACGCAATATTGCGTGATGATTTAACAAACATACAGACAGACAGACAATAATTAAAAAAAAAATGTTTTGTGTCTATATCGATAGCATGTTACAATCCAACTGAAATTTCGCAAAAATACTCGGTGTACAGACAAAGTACGTATAATATGTATGTATTTACAAAAAATATATATATGTATGTCTATCCCACAGATGAGACAAGTATCAGATGTAGCGTATTCGTCCAACTAAGCGTGGCACGTTGACAGCTATGTGTGCGTGACCTTTGGCGACTGGCACTGTACGGACACGCGCGTCTATGTGTGTGTAAAGTTGCCAGATTATGAATAATCTCCCAGTATTTTGCATATAGTTATGTAATATTCTTATATTCATTTGCGGTTTTGAAGAATTTACCATGGATTTAATTAATGCTTTTATAAATACATTTCTTAAATGTAGGTACCGAGTTAAGTTTTAACTACTTCGTAAATCTGTATATATAAAATCCTTGCGTTACTGACTGACTGACAGACAAGCTACAGCTGAAACTACTCGGCGCATGAAGCTGAAATTTAGCATGTATGTTTCTTGGGAACCGTAGAGGTGCACTAAGACGGGATTTCTCGAAATTCCCACGGGATCGGGCAAAACGAGAAATACGAAAATGTGTGCGTGCGAAGCCGCTGGCGTCGATTAGTTGAGAACTAAATAGTATGTATGTATACACGGCACCAAGTCAAGCTAAACAGTTTCTGTACCATTTTGATACTTATTCCCTACGCCATAAGTATGTATGTACACACGGCACCAAGTCAAGCTAAACAGTTGCTGTACGATTTTGATACTTATTCCCTACGCCATAAGTATGTATGTACACACGGCGCCAAGTCAAGCTAAACAGTTGCTGTACGATTTTGATACTTATTCCCTACGCCATAAGTATGTATGTACACACGGCACCAAGTCAAGCTAAACATTTGCTGTACGATTTTGATACTTATTCTTTACGCAATAAAAACGGTGCAAAGGTCAAAGTGTATAAGCTTGACGAGTAGCAGGGTGTACACGAATATTTGGATCGTTTGGGGATCGAACTCAAAACAATATTATGTAAGGTATATACTTATGGAAATTGAAATTCTATTACTATATTTATGAGAAAGAAGATATATCTACAATATACTTTTATAATACGTTAATGTATTTTTCATTAACATGACAATCATTATCACATAATCAATTGACAAGTGCATTTTCCCTAATTCAGGCAGAACGGCGTCGACAAAAACTGGCAACACTTACATATTTCTTGCACAAATACGAATTTTATCGAAATTAAATTAGGAAACAGTCAAATTATCAATAGTTACCTGTGAAAAGATATTCCATTTTCCTGTTTTTGTTTTTAGGAACAACTTTTACGGTGTTTAAGAACACAAGACGGCATTTTGAGAATTTAAAAGTTGAAGTGATCGTGACGCGTGAACTGTACGATGCTTCGTAGCGCACTGAGACGAGTTTGTATTCGCTTTTCAATTTTGTATTTGCTTTAGTGGCCGCACGCAACAGTGCCGCGCGTTCCATCTGATAATTCTCTCATCTATGGTCTATCCATTATCTAGTACCAGAGACAATATTCTTTACTTGTCTCTGCTAGTACCCATAACTCAAGCTCTGCTTAGCTTGGGACTAGATGGTGAATGGTGATGTGTGTATGTGGTAGAATATTATTATTATAAAAAAAAGTGCTCTTTGAGTTTTATTATTAGTAGAATAGAAGATGGGCGTTCAAATCAAAATGCATATCGTACACTTCGTGATTTTTTCGGTCAATTTAATCGTCGAAATGTTCGTACAATCGGAAAAATCGTGCAAAAATTTGAGCAAACTAGGTCTGTAGGAGATGTGAAAACACCAGTGCATGCTCGTACAGCTTGTACTGCAGAAAATATTGCTGCTGTTCGCGATAGTGTGGCTGGATTCGTCAATAAGCAGAATTGCCGCATTTGGGCGAATGATAATCCAAGAGTGATTGTCGAAAAACCAGCAGTCACTCTTTGTGGGTGCATCCCACAAAGAGTGACTGCTTGGTGCGGTTTATGGGCTGGCGGCAGCATCAGGCCGTATTTTTCCAAAATGAGGCCGGTCAGGCAGGTACTGTGAATGGTGTTCGATATCGTGAGATGATAACGAACTTTTTATAGTCCGAATTGGAAGATATGGATGTGGAAGATATGTGGTTTCAACAGGACACGGACGGTGCCACTTGCCGCACAGCTAACGAAACAATGGCTCTTTTGCGCGACAAATTTAATGGTCGTGTTATCTCACGTGGTGGCGATGTCAATTGGCCGCCAAGATCTTGTGATTTGACACTGTTACTTCTTTTTTTGGGACTATTTGAAAGAAACGGTGTACGTCGATAAGACAGCAACAATTCAAGAGTTAAAGGATGAGACAATTCGGCACATTAACGGCCTAGAACCTCAATTATTCCTCAACGTCATCGAAAATTTGGACCATCGGATTTACAGAAAAAGGCAATTGGCAATAGTATAGACTCACGCCTGTATCCCCGAGGGGTAGGCAGAGGTGTAATATTACACCCACTTTTCGCCATGAATTTTTGGGTCCCACGTAATAGGGGGCGAGCCTATTGCCGTTACCGGGTACATCACCAGACTCCGTGCTGCTACAGAGAATTCGGAAAAACCCAGTAACACTTTTGCCCAACCTGAGAATCGAACCCGGGACCTCCGATCAGCAGTCGCATACACTATCCACTGGACCACGGAGGGAATTTATACTTAAAATCATATCTCCGTCTCCGTCCTCGGCACTTCAGAAGTTCAGAATTAAAGAGTTCAGTGATGAATCCAAAGTGGCGAGAAGAAAGAAATAGAACGTCTATACATACGTACATACATAGACTCACGCCTGTTTCCCGGAGGGGTAAACAGAGACTACGGAACGGCTAGGGCTTATAATATCGGAGAGTTTTGAATTCCGGAACTGAGTTACGATATTGGAGTGTCAATTCCGCTACTGGTTCCGGAATCGGTATTCTCTTGAAAGATTTAAATTTCTAATATAAAATAAACGTGTATAATGCCAAAATTAAACAAGTTATATACTTTTCATTAGACTGTAATTCGTTATACGTTGGATAGATCAAGATTTTACCATTGAATTTGAATATCGTACAGTTGTTATTAATTAACATGCCATGAATAAAAATTTGTATTATTATACATTGTTATAAAATCAGGCAATCTAAAATTTTACATTTAGTTATTAACAAACCGATTCTCAAAATTCCTAGCTCATGGTTAACCAACGTGTCATGTAAAGTAGCGTGTTAGGTGTACCGTGTAAGACTGACCGATAGTCAGTCATAATCATTTATTCATCCAGGTCACAGGGTGACGCTTATGAACGTCATTTTTTAAATTTACTTAATGAATCTAATGAATTTACATTTACTGCCTCGTTCTCAAAGCAATAGGTAGATAGAACCACGAGAAAGAAGGGCAATAAAACTCGTGGCCTCTCTTTTTAATCGCCAATATACTGTACATAAATTTCATTTTTGTAAGGAGCTGCAACTGTTTCACACTGTGCTTAATTACTTATATATAGTTAGATAAAATTCAAAACACCGTTATACACTAAAAAACAGGCATAATCAAAGTGCGCGTCAAAGCAGCAAAGTTATAATAGTATTGGGTGGGATATGTCTGTAAGATACATCTCGAAAAGTGGACATATCCATCACCACACAATGGAACCCTGAAGGCGACACAGGGACAGGCTGAAAACAGGATGGCGGCATGGCTTGATACTTTTCTAGTAGACTGGCAAGATATAGCCAAATCGGCATTAAATGGAAAGTGTGAAAGAGACCTTAGCCCAGCAGTGGGACAGTAAAACGTGGGAATTTATGCACTTTCCTCGTTTTATGGGTAATTGATTGGTTCAATTGTTGAAAAAATCGAACTCTTTGAAATAGATTTTTTCCTTAGGAAATTGTTCAGTGTCCAAAAAAGTGATGATCTATTGGAGCAAGTTACAGGCTCTAGGGGGTATGGCGGGTGTCCGAGACTTTCTAACCTCAGCTGCCTCTAATTTAGCAACCATCTTTCGCGAAGTAAGTACCTATGTGATCTAAGTGTCCGTTGTCCTCAAGCAGCAGTAGGCTGGAACGAATAATAATTATGATTATAACTATTGAGACCGGTGTCGGTTGTTTATCAGGCACCTTTCCGGTCCTGGTCCCCCAGACAACAACCAGTACTTTTTCTGAATGAACTTTCTCTTGTACAGGAGATAGCCGGTTCTCCTTGGTTCAAGCGCTTTGATGAGCGTTACCTATTGTCGGACCGGACCCATTTTATCATTACAAGAAACGATAGGTTTCAATATTCCCTCTATGATGTTACGGTTGAGTAAACTCACATAGCACTCAATGCGTGTTTGTTAGTGTACTTCGCTTAATTATTTCTGCAATTGTTTTCTTTCCAATTTATTTTAAAAGAATTAGAATTGTTTCATAAATCGTTAATAACACCGAAGCTAACTCTGCTGTGGTTTGCATTAGATCTGCTTCCATGATTACATTTAATTTTTCATTGACAACTGTGTGTCTCAAGTCGTTCATGGCATTAGCAAAATGTCGGAGACAGGAAATACTAAAGGGGGAGCGCGGAGTCGCTGGGGAAGGAACGGTGACCTAACATTGTGTATTCTTGGTCACGTTTACAAAAAAATGTTATCTAGAAAAATGACTTTGTATTATTTATGAAAATTATGAATACCGGAATTACGATATTTGGGCGCTCAATTCCGGTATTATAATAGCGGAAAAAAATCGCCCGAAATTCCGGAATTACGAAATCTCGGAATTCCGGGATCCATGCCCTACCATGTGCCCAAACCACCTTAACATACCTTTCTCGATGCTTGTCACTACATCTTCTTTTACCCCACACCACTCTCTTATCACACTATTCTTTACTCTGTCGGTCAAAGATATACCACACATACTTCTCAGTACTCTCATTTCTACAGCATTTATTCTACTTTCAAGTCTCTTCTGCCATACCCAACTTTCACTACCATACATAAGGGTTGGCACTAACACCCCTCTATGCACAGCCAAACGTGCCTTTTTGGACACCTTTTGACTGTTCATAAACGCCTTCAGCGCTCCATTCACTCTATTACCTGCATTAACTCTTCTTTCAATATCTTCTTCATTCTTACCATCTCTTGTAAACAACGTACCTAAGTATACAAACTCATTCACGTGTTCCACTCGCTGTCCATCGATCAAAACATTACAAGCCGTAACGCATTCCTCCTTTTCAAAAACCATAACTTTCGTTTTACTTACATTCACTTTCATTCCTTTCCTGTCTAACGCACCATGCATGATTGTTACCATCTCCTGTAACTCCTCCGCTGAAGACGCAAGTATTACCTGATCATCAGCATAAAGGAGGCATTTGACGAGTAACCCATTCATCCTTAATCCGCAGTCACTATGTTTTAAGTCTTGCAAACAACTGTCCATGAAGAGGTTAAACAGCCACGGCGACGCTAGACAAGGAGTCTAACACCTTTCTCGATGGTAAACCAGTCAGTGTATGCCCCGTTTATCCTCACACAAGCTCTAGAATCCTCATAAAGGGATTTCAGAGCTCGAATGAGCCTGCTGTCTACCCCATTCATTGACAGCACCGACCACATTTCATTCCTCACCACTTTATCGTAAGCCTTTTCCAAATCCACGAATGCGCAATAGACCTTTTGACCTTTGGCCAAAAACTTTTCAGCTATTCTTCGCAAGGAAAAAACCTGATCCGTACATCCCATACCCTTTCGGAATCCCGCTTGTACATCCCATATTTTCTTCTCGGTTACTTTCATAACTCTTTCAATCAGTAGGCACCTTTGCATACAATTTGCCAACAATGCTGAGAAGGCTAATGCCTCTATAGTTTTTGCAGTCTTGTTGCGAGCCTTTTCCTTTATAAAGGGGCGCAACTACAGCTGTGGCCCAGTCATTAGGTACTCGGCCGGTGCTCCAGCACAAGTTATATAACCGCTGCAACTGGCCAACTATGATGCCCTGTCCAGCCTTCAGCATTTCGACTGTAATCCTATCATATCCTGCAGCTTTACCTACTTTGAACGTCTATAATTAACGTAATTAAAAACTAATTGTTTATTTTATAATTTTTATTGTCATACAAGTTATGAAACATTTAAAGATAGAAAAATTTGGCAAAAAAAGTTGGCAACCCTACGTTCTATACAAGTATACAACTGGAATGATGCCTGGCGGCTTTCTGCGGCCGATGCCGGCGGCACCGACGCGCGACGCCCGCCAAAAGCCGGCGGCATGAGCCGCGCGACAAATGTACACTGTGTGTAGCAGCTAAAACTCATAATAATAACTATTATTATCTGGGGGCACGGCAGTGCCCCTGCTAAATCGAACAAATAGCGGCACGGCTACCATCCTTTTCTCGAAGCAATTCAGGCCACTTTCGACTCCCCATAACTCCGTTGTGGATAAAACTAGAAGCCTGAATTTTCAGTAACCAAGCATACATTGTATAAACACGATATTTTTCAAATATCATTAAAATTGAACCAGTAGTTTAAGAATTATAACAAGTCAAATATCTTAATTTTGTCACTCACTGACCGATCATCAAAAGTCTAAGGCACATTTAGCAGACATGGAAGCTTCAAATTTAGAATACAGTTAGTGTTTAGTGTAGGAATAAAGGGAAAATTAAAATATTAAATATCGGTCCAGCTTTCGAGATAGATCAACTGCATAAATAACTTTGTAATCCCATATAAATATATAGGATTACAAAGTGACTTTTGCAGTTAGAGCTTTAAGAAAATTCGTTGCTGGTATACAAGAAGTAGAAGGTGCCGGAAAGGAAAAAAAGTAGGATTATCTACAAAAAGAAATGAGGTCCCATAAAAAAACAATACTTGTCAAAAATACCAAGTCTCGCTACTCAGTTCTTCTACCGTAAAAAGTTCTGAGATCCATGTAAAGGCTGCTACACACAGTGCCGGCGGCACGAGCCGCCGTCTTTTGTCGCGCAGCTCGTGCCGCCGGATTTTGGCTGGCATCGGCCGCAGAAAGCCGCGCATCATTCCAGTTGTGACAGTAGTGTAGAACGCTAGTGAGGGGACACTTTGTGATTGGTTATCGATTACGATGAATGACAAAGTCGTCAACATTGCCATAGCAGCTGTAGCTTTCATTTTATTATGTAAAATAATTAAAAGAAGAAGAACAAAGAAACATACAAAGAACTATACAAACATACAATTTTATTAACAGACACAAAATTCACACCAATTTCTGTTTCGTATGGGGATTGAATCCATAACACTCGGCGCAACGGCAGGCGGTCGCTTAAGCCACTAATCCACCATACAGTTGAAATATAAAGGATCTCTCCCACATTAATTGCAAATCGAACAAAATTACTGTAAATGCTTTTCTTTGGTGGTTGATTCTGTTGAATGCAACTTGGAATCGATTTGATCTGGAGCATGGTCATCTCTTATTCTCCGCACCAAAATTGATTTATTTTATGGCAGAATTTAATGCATGTTTATTTTCTACGTTATGTTCCTGTTTGGAACTAATAAGTAAAATTACTTGAAGCTGAAAAGGATTGTTTACTTCAATCGATCCACTGGATCGTATCAAATGGAGCGAATCGATACTTGGGTCGATACATTGTGTTACGATCCATTGCGATCCAAAACATCGATACAAACTGTGTGTAGCAGCCTTTATACTTACCAAATGATCTTAAATGAATAGATGGACATGGCAATCGACCTTAAAACATAAGACTTTAGACCTTAGACCTCGAATTAGAGCAAAGATTAGATAGTAGTTTGCTCAATAGACCATAAAAACCATCTGCCATTCTGCACCCGCTTTGTCGAGATGCCGGCCGCGGCCCGAGTGCTGGGACCTCAAAAACTTGCATTAAACATTTACACTAACCCGTTCTCTACCTTTATGAATAATTTTAATGAAATTTAATTTACCTCTGACAATGGCGCGTTTAGTCCAAAAATGAACATTTTAATATCCTATGAAGGCACAACAATGTAGTTAGTAGTTAATGTAGTAAACATAAGGTTTAAAATTGTAACTTTATGCTTTAAAAATAATAATAATATAATAATAATAATATTCTACAACATACACACATCACCATCTAGTCCCAAACTAAGCTGAGCTTGTATTATGGGTACTAGATAATGGATAAACATACATATATACTTTCTTTTTGTAAATACATACATAATTATTATACATCGAAACACCCAGACCAAGACAAACATCCATGTTCATACACACAAATGTTTGACTTGAGCGGGAATCGAACCTGCGACCTTCGGCGTAGCAGTCGTTTACACTCCCGCGGCGCCAACCGGTTGTCAAAGTTTGAATACTTTACATATTCGGCTGACGTATAAGTAATCCCCTGTGTTCAATCACCAGTCCAAAATCAAGCAGTTGACGGCCAAAGTCGATGGCCTGATATGAAAGAAGAAACGAAAAGAAATATATGTTAAACATAAATCAACTGCTACAAATGGAATTTATTCGTTATAAAATTCTTATGAAAAATCTAGCTACATACACATGCACACATACACAACGTCACGCCTTTTATCCCCGAAGGGGTAGGCAGAGGTGTATTTCTACACCCACTTTTCGCCAGATATACCTTAGTCCCACGTAATAAGGGGCGAGCCTATTGCCGTACCGGGCACATTTCCAGACTCCGTGCTGCTACTGGGAATTTCGTGACAGAAAAACCCAATAACACTGCCCGACCCAGGAATCGAACCCGGGACCTCCCGATCCCACGCGCACATTTATGGCGCGAGACCAACGAGGCAGTCGTATAGGGTTTGATGTCGAGTTTTCCGTCTCTACGCAAAGATGGTATTTGCATCGTGTTATCCCTTAGCATGGTAACCACACCTCTTACGACACCCACGGGAAGGTGGTGACACTTGTATTCTATGCCGTCAACCACACGGCACTAATCTAGCTACTTTTAAAAAATAAATGAAACCGTGTTTGTAATTTGTTAAACTTATATTGTAAAATATTTTGTAGGTGGCGCCAAAATCACTATGAACAAGTTAGTGAAGTTCTATTTGCCATTAATATTCTTACTGGCACTGGCGATTGTTGGGATAGTACTCATAGCTTGCAGTCCAGGAGTAAGTATTGCATTCCGTCCTTCTTCTTCTTTCGTGAAATTTTCTTTGTAGTGGTGGATCCAGAATTTTGTTTTGGATCTAATTTTGATTTAGGAAGAGAAGGGCTTGAACCTTGTGCTAGTTAAATCAAGAGAAATACCAGAGATTCATTTGTTTTTGAAAAAAAGTTGATCCTTTGGAGTGCGTGCTTGAACCTCTTAGTCTCCCTTAGCCCTTCCATCTTTGTAATTTTACCGTTTTACCAAACAGAGTTAAGTAGGTACAATGACATTCTTAGCACGAACTCATGAACAACTTTTGTTCTAGAACTTTGCCGAAAATTCCGAAATTAATCAACTGTTACATGACGAAGTTAGGAAAGAGAGAGAGAAAAGTTAAAAATCAAGTCAATTTCATTCGATGTAGCGGTACTTTCATGAAAAACTGATTCCATTTAGGCCGTAGGTTTTCGCACGACTATCGATAGTTGCCGAAATTATGAACACCTACTGGATTTTTTTCAAGTTTTCTGACACTATTTTTGGTAATCAAATTCCCTGACCTGTTTTCGTAACCATGTTAATAAATTTTCAGGAGAACAAGGAAATCAGAACGTTTGATTACACCGCGTGTAAAGACACGGACTCCATTGAATGCAGAACCAGGAACACACTAAGAAAGCACTGTAACTGTTTCATACCGTTTGAACTTACTGAACGAGTCAACGGTGCAGTGAGCTTGTTCTATGAACTGGATACATTTAACACGACTAAAGACAACTATCGGCAGTCCAAGTGAGTACTGTAATCTATTGTTGCTATAGTATTTGTTGTATTAATTGCTCATGTTTATGGGAGCTGACACGCCCCGGATGTGTGTGGATATACAATAGCTGGTGGTGTGCGGAGATTTATTTACCTACAAGTGTTCTTAGAGGCGAATTGACCTCTCACATACAGGCAGTGTACGCCTCGGTAAGCGTAAGGTAGGGCGCCCCCCGGCTAGGTGTACGACGACCTGAAAAAGGTGGCTGGGACAGACTAGATGCGGCAGGCTGAGGACCGTGTGCTGTGGCGCGTGTTGGGAGAGGCCTATGTCCAGACATAGGCCTCTCCCAACACGTGCCATAGTCAGCCTATCGCAGTCCACTAGTATATTGGTGTAGGGACTTGGCGACGCCACCACAAGAATACCTATATATCATCAGGTGCAGTCAGTCCACCTAAACATGGTCGAACCATCAAGGAAATCGAACGGACGAGAATATTTATCGAGCTAGAAGAATAACTTAGCAAGTTACGAGGGCGCAAGGACTCGATATTCCTTCATCATCATCAGCCCTGTATATAAACTGTCCCACTGCTGGGCACGGGCCTCTTCTCGCTGTGAGAAGGGTAAGGCCATAGCTGGCCTAACGCAGGTTGGCAGACTTCACATGTCTTTCGAACATTATGGAGAACTCTCAGATATGCAGGTTTCCTCACAATGTTTTCCTTCACCGTTTAGGAAGGGATAATTAACAATTTAATACGCACATAACTCCGAAAAGTCATTGGTGCGCGCCGTGGATTCGAACACGGACCCTCTGCGTAGCAGTCAGTTGGTCTCACCACTAGGCTATCGCGATATTCCTTGATTGCTATAAATTGTTCTTCTACCGGAAGTTCGACCAAAAGTCCCAAGGTGATGGGTTAATCGTCCACAAATATCCCGTGTACAGACATCACAACTCGCGGGACCACTTGCTGGCCAGCTTAATGGAGAAATTATGAATTTCTTCTTCAAAAACCGAGAATGCCGCAAGTAAGCCTCGGTAAGTCCAGACGATGCCACGAAAAACACATTAACTGACGAAGAGGCGAATATTCTATGATGTCTTTCATCGATTCGCTTAAAGCGGCCAGCAATAATATTATCGAATGATAACAGGCAAATTGAATATTAATTGAAGCCTTGAACGGTCTATTTAGATTATTACGCTTGAACGCCTTAACTGTTCTGAATGCCCGACAATTTGGATTAAAAATACTTCGTTTGTTAATCCAAATCGAAGGCCATAACAATTTGTTGCAAAAATCAACATGAACGAGTACTTATACATTATATTTTATGTTTTGGAGCGTTGTATAAATTAAGACTATTTTTGTTGTATATTATGTAAAAAGGGGCTTTTTATCTGTTAAGTAAAATATATACCTACAACAATATTCTTGAGTAACCGACTGACAGAAAACTCACAGCTGAAACTATTGGGCGCAGGAAGCTGTAATTTAGCATGTATCTTCCTTGGGGAACATAGTGGTGCTTCCTCACGAGATCGGGAAGTAACGGTTAAGTTAAAGAAAATGTGCGGGCATAGCTGCCGGGATTCTCTAGAGTCCTAATATGAGGCAGTGATACATCGCTGAAGTACGGTAAGTACTTAGTAGCGAAATAGTCGGTTGCTACTTGCTAATGTGCATATTAGATTCCGCTTCTAGATATAATTAGTTTGCCTTATATTATGTATCTGCTGAACAATAGGTTTAACAGATACCAATCTGCAACACAGGAAGAGTACTTCCGTCCCATTCGGCAAATTTCTCGTTCAGTGCGTCCATGCGTTTGGGAAGCAACCACAGATACGATTCCGGCTTTGACATAAACTTCCTGCAGCGGTGTACTCAGCGTTATTCTGCAGTCTGAAGTTCAGACTTCTTATAATAAAAAAATGACCATATTTTAAGGAGGACTGGAGTATATCATATCAGCCGAAAGACGTCCACTGCTGGACATATGCCTCCCCCAAGGCTCTCCACATAGACCGATCCTGAGCCACCCGCATCCATCCGCTGCCCGCGACCCCAACAAGATCGTCAGTCCACCTTGCGGGAGGCCTACCTCTGCTACGATGTCCTGTGTGTGGCCGCCACTCCAGAACCTTAATGCTCCAACGGCCATCGGTTCTTCTGGCTTTGTGCCCTGCCCACTGCCACTTCAGCCTGACTATTCGGAGAGCTATGTCGGTGACTTTGGTTCGCCTGCGGATCTCCTCATTTCTGATTCGATCTCGCAGGGATACTCCGAGCATAGCTGTCTCCATCGCCCTCTGAGTGACCCTGAGCTTCCGAATAAGGCCCATAGTTAGCAACCACGTCTTGGCTCCGTAGATCATCACTGGCAACACACACTGGTCAAAGACTTTCGTCTTGAGACATTGCAGAATATCGGACGTGAAGATATGCCGTAACTTCCTGAACGCCGCCCAACCGAGTTGGATTCGACGAATGACCTCTTTCTCGAAGTTGGACCTACCCAATTGCATCATTTGTCCCAGGTAAACGACAACTTCGAGTGTAGAGTTCCCAACCTGAATAGGAGCAGGTACAACATGGACGCTAGACATGATCTTCGTCTTGTCCATGTTCATCTTAAGACCTACTTGTTGGGAGTTGGAAGACACTACAGAGTAATGTTTTCTTCCCGGGAGTCTCGGTCTCGAAAATTTCGAGAGTCTCGACGATTTTGCGGTGTTTTCGAGACTCGAGACTGCTGCCTCCAGTTTTCGAGACTATCGAGACTTTTGAGACTTAAGTCAAATAATAACCACTATAAAAAAATCTCGTGAATTACCGTGGTTAGAAAAAAAAAGACGTCCAGGCTAAAAAAAAACTTGCCAACAGCTTTTCCTGACAGGGTTTTCGCAGCCAACCCTATATTGTCGTGTTTCAGTCAAGTAACGCTCATTTGTATATACAAATTGTCTATTAAACAAATTCCGTTATCCACCAAGGCCTAACACCTCAGGCGTGGAGTGGGGGTGCGGTAGTTCTGTTTTTCAAAAATGGTGAAAAACCTTGCTGAAAAACTATAGACCCATTTCACTCCTGGCCCACGTCTACAAGTTGTTCTCGAGAGTCTTAACAAACCGCCTCGCCAGAAAACTCGACGATTTCCAACCACCGGAACAAGCCGGGTTTCGAAAAGGCTACAGCACCGTAGACCACATCCATACTATTCGGCAGATTGTACAGAAGACCAACGAGTACAATCAGCCGCTGTGTATGGCTTTCGTGGACTACGAGGAAGCCTTCGACTTCATCGAAACCTGGGCGGTTCTGGATGCTCTGCAGCGGTGTTGCATCGATTGGCGCTACATCGAGGTGTTAAGATGCTTGTATGACACGGCCACTATGACCGTCCAGCTCCAGGACAGTACAACCAGCCCCATCGAGTTGCGAAGAGGGGTGAGGCAGGGGGATGTAATATCCCCTAAGCTCTTCACCAACGCACTCGAAGTTGTCTTTAAGACTCTGGACTGGGCTGGACGGGGCATAAACATTAATGGCGAGTACATATCCCACCTTCGGTTTGCCGACGATATCGTCATCATGGCAGAGAGCCTGGAAGAGCTGAGCGAGATGCTGCACAGCCTAAATGGAGCCTCTACACGGGTCGGTCTCGGCATAAACTTGGATAAAACCAAGATTATGTTCAACGAACACATTGTCCCGGGACCGGTTTATGTCGACGGATCGATGCTCGAAGTTGTTCAAGAGTATGTCTACCTTGGGCAAGTAGTCCAGCTTGGTAGAAACAACTTCAAGAAAGAAATCGACTGCAGGATCCAGTTGGGTTGGGCAGCATTTGGCAAGCTACGTCGAGTTTTCTCTTCGCCCCGCAATGTCATTGCGTATAATGTTTTATTAATTAAAGTCGTATCGTAAATGAAAAGTCAAAAATATATTTTTTTATACTTTTCCTAGTCTGGGCAGGATTTTTTTGCCAACTCATTCGTGATAATTTTTTTACATGCAAAATTTAATATAAAATAGGTACTTTTCATCCGTTAACCAGATCGGTGAATGTCGCTCTTCCACGGATCTTAGGTTATCATCAGATCCTTTCTATCTGAAAACACATTGGATGTATTTTGCTTCCTACGTGCCTATTAGAAAAAACATACTAGTATGTATTTACATTATTTGAACTCATTGTATTAACTACCTAAATGCCTAACCTATTAGTTTAAAACCTTTTTTCTAAAGAGTCTCGAAAGTCTCATTTTTCCCGAGAATTTCGAGACCGGGCTGAGTCTCGAAATTATTTTCCGGGACTCGAAAATGTATCGAGACTGAAAACTACAGAGGCCACCGAGCATTGTGCCGAGATCTTCCATGGCCTCAGCCATAACTATGATATTGTCAGCGAATCGAAGGTGACTGATGTACTCGCCGTTGATGTTGATGCCGAGTCCTTTCCAGTCCAGAAGCTTCAAGACGTCTTCCAGCGCAGCGGTGCAGTTTCAGAGATATGACATCTCCCTGCCTCACCCCTCGCTGGAGTCGAATAGGTTTCGAGCTCTGGTCCTGTAGGCGGACTGACATGGTGGCGTTTTCGTACAAACACTTCAGCACTTCGATGTATCGGTAGTCGATCTGGTACCGTTGGAGAGACTGCAGCACTGCCCAGGTTTCGATCGACTGGAGTATACAATGCGTATATTATTGGGTTTACTATTGTTTGACAAAAAACGTATGACAAAAGATCATTTTACAAACAACGTTTGAAAAACTAATCATTTGACAAACTTTCATTTCGCAAACATATTACTTTAAAAACAATCATTTGACATAATACTGGTTTCACAAATGTTTTACTTGGAAAAATAATTAAAATGTTAAATAATTATTTAAATTAATAATCATTTGACTAAATAATTCGTTTCCCAAATTGATGATTGTACAAAAAGTTAGAAGATAAATTATATTATTAGATTTTAAAAATAACTAATTTCTAACCAATACTTACGCGAAATTTTAAAAATATTTAATTGCATGGTTGCTATTTTCATCTTGGACAGATTATTTATAGGCAAGTAATAATTTTGAATATATAATATAATAAAAAAAGAGTGAATGGAGTTCTGAAGGCGTTTATGAATAGCCAAAACGTGTCCAAAAAGGCACGTTTGGCTGTGCATAGAGAGGTGTTAGTACCTACTCTTATGTATGGTAGTGATAGTTGGGTATGGCAGAAAAGTCACGAAAGTAGAATAAATGCGAGAAATGAGAGCACTGAGAAGTATGTGTGGTGTCTCTCTGACTGACAGAGTAAAGAATTGTGTGATAAGAGAGTGTTGTGGGGTAAAAGAAGATGTAGTGACAAGCATCAAGAAAGGTATGCTAAGATGGTTTGGGCACGTGGAGAGGATGGATGACGAAAGACTGACCAAGCAGATATATGTATAAGGCAAGTGTGGAAGGGACAGGACGAAGAGGAAGACCTAGGCGGACGTTCTCTGATCAGATTGGAGACATCCTAAAAACAGGACAGGTGAGAAGTACCCTGAACAGAAGAGCATGCATGAGGAATCTGATGGGAGTGAATGAAGCAAGAGAGATATGTCTGGATCGTTGCAAATGGCGTTCCGTAGTCTCTGCCTACCCCTCCGGGAAACAGGCGTGAGTCTATGTATGTATGTATGTAAGTAATAATTTTGTATTAATACTAATTCCAAAGTAAGTTAAGTATTTTAAAAAAACATACACACTGGCTGAATTAAGCGAAATAAGTAGAATTCGGTTCTGGCACTCGCCGGCCGCTACGGCGGCACGCTCGCTTCGCTCGCTCGGCTCGTGCGTTGTGGTCGCAGTTCTAACCTAACCTAACCAGCCATTGTTTCAGTTGACCCTACACAAAGATTGTTGTTTTAACGTAGATTTTGGTTACTAAAATATTTACCAAGCAAGGCATTTTGTCAAATGTTATTTATGCTTTACGTTGTTTTGCCAAATAACAGGTTTAAAAAATAATCAATTTGTAAATTAATGTTTTAGCATAATAACTTTTTATAGTAAATATATTGTCTAATGAGTAGTTTATTAAACAATAGTTTGTAAAATAATAAATTTATCAAGTATAATTTTGTCAAACGTTATTTGTCAAATGAAAATTTTTCATTTGTTTTTTGTCAAATGATCGGACACCATATTATTGTCACGTAAGTAGTAGGTGTGCTAAAATGTTGTACTCGTAATTTAGGAAAATAGACGTGAAAATATATGTTATATGGTATTTAATGTTTGTCCTTAATGCAAAAAAGGTTATTAATGTCACGCAAATAAGGAATCCGCTACCTACCTCTTACGGATAAAAGATACAAAACTCAACAAATTGCTTTAAACCAAGTTTCAATGATGGGCTTTTACATTGTCCGAATCGCGTGTCAAAATAATGTGCTAAAGTTAGAGATACTCTCCTTGTATTCTAATAATTAAAAAAGCGCTCATAGCGAGAGTTGGCTTGCCGTTCGTAGAAGATCGGCAAAGTTAAGCAACGCGTGCACAGGTCGCCATTTGGATGGGTGAGTGCGTGTGGCATTTACATCTGAGCGCTACCGTGCTTCGGAGGGCACGTAAAGCTGTCGGTCCCGGTTCTTGTCTCAGGACAAGGATCGTTAGGCCATGTCGGAGGCCTTACCTTACGGCAGTAAGAAAACTCCGACACCAGAGTTCTGTTGGTCACACACTCACTCGAAAAATAAAGAATTATTAAAAGCATTCCAGACTTGAGGCGGCCGCGCGCCGCGTCACAGTAAACGCGCCCATCGAAAACGCTCGCCGCTGCCGCCCGCCGCTGTGAGCCGTGACCGGGCCGTTAGTTTTGTTTTGTTTCTTCCTGTGTGCGTGACTTGTTTCACTTAATAAAATTAGCAGGAAATATGGGTGGGTAGTCATTTCTCGGAATAGGTTGAGTTTTAAATCACCAATATGCTTTGTTGATAACAACTTAGTAGTTACTGAAATTTAGCGATAATTTTAGCCCGAGAGATATAATAATATGTATTTTCTGATCTGTTGTAGAAATGAGTCGAATAAACTTGAAAACCACAGTTGAAAACTATATGAAAAGACTTCGTTATTTAAATATGTTTTGTTATGTTATTTCTAACAGGAAAATTGGTAAATTACAATATAATTTAGAATTTCCTCAATGGCCTACCTACTAACTGTTATTCATAGGTACTGTCATAAATTACTATTGTTTTAATTCTGATAATTTTGTAGGATTTTAACCCTCAAAGCCTTAGTTCAAAGGACTTTGACAAAATGTGCCCCACGTTGACCAGAAAAAAGAGGTTGTAGATAAGTTATATAAAACATACAAGGAATTTTAAAGTACTATTTACATTCCATTGCAGTCGCTGAAAAGAAAATAATTTAAAAGAATTTGAAGCGATTTCCTTTTATTTTACTTTGTTTGAATCTACCGATAATGTTGCCACGTAACAATGATAAAAGATCATGTAGGGAAAAATATAGCAACTGAATTGTAAGAGTTAATTAAAATACGCGTAATCTTATGAATGATTAAATCATTATAATTATATTATTTTCTAAAACTGCCTCCGTGGTCCAGTGGATAGCGTATGCGACTGCTGATCGGAGGCCCCGGGTTTGATTCCTGGGTTGGGAAAAACTGTTACTGGGTTTTTACGAATTCTCAGTAGCAGCACGGAGTCTGGTGAGGTGCCCGGTAACGGCAATAGGCTCGCCCCATATTACGTGGGACCTACAAATTCATGGCGAAATGTGGGTTTAATATTACACATCTGCCTACCCCTTCGGGGAAACAGGCGTGAGTCTATAAATAAAATAAAAATATTTTCTATTAAATCAAACCTCTTAATAATAAATTAAAAATAAGTTCAAAATATAATTCAAAATCCACTTACTAACAGGGTTATTTTAATCCAGCTCTGGTATCACCAAGCTAATGTCAAAATAGTTGACATGTTGACTATCGTAAGTATTATCCATACTTATAGAGTAAAATAATACTACGGAGGTCTTATCTTTCGACGTACGCGCCTTTTCGGTTATCGTTTACTTCTAGACGAGAGGCCGGAGACAGATAGATACTTAAGCGATTCTCACACTGAACCGCATCACGCAGCGTCGTGCGGGAGTGCGTTTTGTTACGTTGCTTGAAAGTACATCGCTTTGTATAGAAAAAACGCATAGTTTAACACACCGAAAACGTATTCACGCGCGGTAGTTTTCTTCTTCGCCGCGCACCACGCTGCGTGATGCGGTGCAGTGTGAGAATCGCCTTATTTATAACAAACAAATGAACTGAAATACTAAAATATGGTAATAATAGATACTGAGGACAATAATGCATGTCAACTAAATAGATTATATTATAACTAATTACATTATATCAATACATTGCGAAATATTGTCATTTAAAATATGTCTTACTTACATAAATCATCTATTTCCAACCTTAATAACTTATAACCACTGCTGCTTAGCTACATGCGTCTTTCTTATTGCATAACTACAAGATATGTTCTTTAAAATGATATATCTTTCATCAGTGTACTTGCTGGGGCACAGGCCCATATGATTTTTGTTCATCTCCTTTGGTATAACAAACATTTAAATGAATTGTTCACTTGCCATGTGATAATCTATACACATACTGTTTGTAATATTAAAATAACCGCTTTTTACTAAATGCATATGGATGTATACACAATACATAACCCAAATATTTATTTTTTCAATTTTGTCTGTCTGTCTGTTTGTTCTCGCTAATCGTCTAAGTCCCGTCAAAATCGGTCGAGCCGTTCCAGAGAACGATTTTGACGGGACTTTCACTGGCGGATAGCTGATGAACCAAGGAGTAACTTAGGCTATAAATTAACCGGGTACGCGAAGTAGTTCCCTCAGGACGCGAGTGAAACCGCGGGTAACAGCTAGTTTAAATATAAATTGTCAATGACACCACTGCTGGACCTTATGTTTTGGTTACCACCTAGCTCACGTCGTACTGAGTTAAAGCACATTGTATATAGGTACCTATATACACACATACATGTTGCCCCGGCCTCGGCGAGCACGATAGGCCGCCAAAACACATGTGCTATTGCAGGATGTCATAAATATTTTCCTGTATGACTGTGCCTACCAGTGAGTAACATACCCATGTATTATTAGCAACTGACTTTAAATGGTCAGAATTAAAACCCGCGCGCTTGCCTGACACATCGACGCGGCCGCAACCGAGACCAAGAATATACCTAACTAGAGGACGCCAGCAGCTACGCCAGCATTTTTTTTTAATTTACCCGTTTTGGCCGATCCCGTGGGAATTTCGGGAAATCCCTTCTTAGTGCACCCCTACGGTCCCCAAGGAACATACATGCCAAATTTCAGCTTCCTGCGCCCAATAGTTTCGGCTGTAGCGTGTCTGTCAGTCAGTCAGTAACGCAAGGATTTTATATATTAAGATTATACACTATTACGCGACCGAGAGCAGTCGAGGTTGATTTAATCAGTCATCAGCCTTGTTATTATAACTAACCAAACATGTTTTTTTTGGGTGCCGTACCTAAACGAGAAAAAACCAGAACCTCTTTATGACCACTTTGTTGTCCGTCTGTCAAAACCCTTCGGTAGGTACCGCTTACCCAGTTGAAATTTAAACCATATAGGTACTCAGATCTGCAGTCAGTCCCTTGAAGATCTGAAAAAAACATCTTCTACATTTACGAACAATAGTTATTTGTGCAACAAGAGAACAAAGTTGTTTTTTGTTTCGAGTGCTGATTTTGAGTCCCGAGCAAGCGAAGGATTCTATGATTGATTCACGAGCGTAGCGAGTGAATCAAAGTTAGAATCCTGAGCGTAGTGAGGGACATAACAGCACAAGATGCAAAAAAATTTGCTCTCGTGTAGCACACATAACTTTTCACCTCAGCAGTGAGAACACATATTACTTAGGAGACATACAAATTAACAGGCATAAATTATAATAATCACTTGTTGTTTTAACTCTTCTGGTGTTAAAGTACAGTTATCATCGCTAGTTTTATCTTGTTAGATTAAGTATTTTATTATAATTTAACACGTTACGCTATACGCTATCAGCATCAGTGAAATGTTTACTTTATTCCCGCTATTTTTTTTAAATCGCGTTTTGATACCGCGTCCCTGATGTTTATTTTTCAAATGTATCATTGTTGAAATTCCAAATAAAAATGTATTGGTTAAATACCAATTTTATACTATTAATTAGACTTATTTTTATTAAAATCCAATAATATATTAAACATATAAACAATGACATTTCAAAAACAACATAATTTCTTTATATACTTATAAAGATATTTGTATAGATACCTTTAAATTTTAGGGTATAACCAGGTATAACGCGTTTCCGAACGTGTTTTCTTTGAGGCCGAATTCCAAAATCGAATTTCGAAGGAGTTGGTTTTTTCACTCGCTTTTTTATAATATATGCATGTGAAAGAGACAGAGCACAGTAAAATTCGAATGTTTCAAATTTATGGCTGAATAATGTAATTCGTGGCACTGAAGATTGAAAAATTAAAAAGCTACTTTGCCTCACGCTCGAATCAAAATCGCGTTTTGTTCACTGTTGTCTCGCAGCAAAAGCGGCATGTTTGAGCTGCTGTGGTGAAAATAATATGGCCGTTTATATAGCAAAAAACGCCTAATTAGATACTCTCCATAAAATTTGGTACAGGGTAGGTAGGTACACATTTTAGGGGAAACATAAAGAATAGTCTTAAAATAAGTGTCGAAATTCGCATGATGTGCATATTTCAAAACATATTATATTACTTGTTTTTTACGACGCATAAATTATTATTTATAACAATAAATACGTATATTATCTCGAAACCCTAGGTGGGCGAGTTTAACTCGCACTTATCCGATTTTTTTTACTGATCTGATGAAGGCCATTTTCCACTACGCGTACGCTGGCCAAGTGCGGCTTGGTGGACTTTTGTCTTTTGGGAACATTATGGTGAACTTTCAGACATCCCGTCCAAAACATCAAAAATGTACCCACACCTTATGCATAAATATTATTTACATAAACATTATAATAAACAATCTTCCAAGACAACCGGTGCAAATCAGAATGTTTATTTCGTCTTTTCATCGTTATGTTTTTGTTAGAATAGTTGCACTTAGCTTCGGAATATTTATAGGTTCACAGAATTGCGATTTTTAAAAGCATAGTTTATATTAATACAGTTTTTTCCTCATTAAATGTGTGATACAGACGATACAGTATCGGCCTCGGTATGTTCAATCAACCTACTTTGGGAAAAGGGAAAACCGTTACACAAAATATTACCTACGAATAAATGAAAGACCCTTATCTACTTAAATTGGGTTTTTTGTGTTCACGCGATTTTAGGCGTTATTCAGTTTATACTTAACTAAAAGAAACGATTATTTAAAATTATGTATTTTAGCGAGGGTTAAACAGTTTTAACACTATGACGGAGCGGGTCACCAGCTTAGTGAATTGCCTACTACTAGTGATTTAACATTCGTTTGAAAGCTCAGAAAAATACAGCATTTGTTATTTATTTTTCTTTATACTCCGTGCTGCTACTGAGAATTCGGGAAAACCCAGTACCTCTTTTGCCCGACCCTGGACCACTGGAGTTCACTGGACCACGGAGGCAGGCTTTATCCGAAGTAAGTTATTTGTTTTTTCGCATCCCTGGGAATTTCTGGATATCCTTTCTGAGGGCACCCATGTCTTCAGTCTTCAAGGCACATACCTACATGCAAATTTCAGCACCTTGCGTTCAATAGCTTTGGCTGTGCCTTGTCTATCAGTCAGTATCTACCTAACGCAAGAATTTTCTATACATATACGGATAGAGATTTAAGATTACTTGCTTAGTTCAGTTCTATACCTGTAAAGTTTCAGCATACGATAGTGAACATAATAAATTAAGTCATTACGAAATGCAAGGCCGAAGTAACTCGACCATGTCGAGGTGGATACAAAAAAGCAATCGTGTGGTACATTATACTCTCTTCTAAAATAAGTATGTACCTATGTAGGATAGTGTTGGAAGTCTTGGTGATATAATTATGTACACAAGTGCTACAAAAATCTACATATTTCTCAAAGAATTTTTATTTAAAGGTGTAATAATTATTTTAATTTCAAAATGCCTGAAATTGAAGGTGTCACCAATCTTTTCGTGTCCGTTTCGATGGCGCGGCCATGACGAATTTAAAAAAAAAATTATGTCAAGATTTTGTAAAAATTTGTAAAAGTAGACTCCCAAAACCATAAATATGTCAAAGCTGTGGTTAAAAAATTAATATAAAGGTTTAAACGTGGCCCCACCATTGAAACGCTCCGAACCGCGCGGCCACGGAGATCTTTAAAACTAAGCATTGCAGAGACCTGAAATTTTGGTAAGTAACAGATTGAATTTGTAAAAAATTTGTAAAAATATAGAAAAAAGTCCTGAGCTTATATTTTAGGAGCTGTAAGACTAATACGCCATGGCCGCGCCATTGAAATGGTAAAAAAATACGTAATCGCCGATATCTCGCTGAAAAAGCATCGCAGAGGTCTGAAGTTTTTTGTAAAACCTAGATCTGAATTTGTCAAATGTCAAATAACATATTTTGGCCGTGGCCGCGCGGTTCGGAGCGTTTCTATGGCGCGGCTTTATAACTTTTTAACCATAGCTTTGACAAATTTATGGTTTTGGGAGTCTACTTTTACAAATTTTTACAAATTCTTGACATATATTTTTTTTTAAATACGTCATGGCCGCGCCATCGAAACGGACACATCTTTTCTGTATGTTACAAAATTCTTGCGTTACTGACTGACTGACAGACAAGCCGCAGCCAAAACTAATGGGCGCGAGCTGAAATTTGGCATGTCACGTGTGTTCATTGGGAACCGTAGTGAGTGCACTAAGGAGGGATTACCCGAAATTCCACCGGAATCGGAAAGAAATATGTAGTTGAATTACAAATAATGTGCAGGCGTAGCTGCGAGCGTCTTCTAGTCTGTACACATAAATAGATTGGAGTGTCTGTTTGTAATATTAAAATAACCGCTACATATAATACAGTACATATACCGAAATAATATTTTATTTATTTTTGTCTGTCTGTCTGTTTGTTTCCGCTAATCTCTGGAATGGCTGGACCGATTTTGACGGAACTTTCACTGGCGGATAGCTGATGTACCAAGGAATAACTTAGGCTATAAATTAACCGGGTTTGCGAAGTAGTTTCCTCTGGACGCGGGTGAAACCGCGTGAAACAGCTAGTTATAAATAAAATATGTATAGGTACATGTATGAGTTTATTATTTTGCGGGTTGGTGAATTTTCTGAAGGCCAATTCTCGTATTTTATTTGACATTGAAATTATATTTCGAACGATATGAGATTATAGGTATTTTGAATTGACTCAGAATCGGTATTTTGCTAATTTAATATTGTTACGAGCTGGGGTTCGGTGATAAATTATAACTCACTATGCCACTTAAACTGAACTTTATTTATACACAAACACTATACACACTTATTTACACAACTAGTAAAAACACTCTTATTTCACACTTAATTCTCAACACTAATAAAAACACCACTAAACACTTCTGAATTACTTCCCTTCGCTTCTTGTTTATCGCTCCGCTATTCAATTGTTACTGTCTCTGTCTCGCGCGCTCGCGCTCTATTTATACTGGCCGGATAACATCACTAGCGCATTCTAGACTCTTCCACAAAACTGTCGAAATAATCGCGAACAGTCGATGCTCGATACAGCAACGCCATCTAGTACAGAGTAAATGAATTACCTTTAAACCACCGATACATTCAATCTCTTCTAGTACCGATAGATGGCGTAACACTGGCCCCCTCTTAAACGTGTTCGTCTCGAACATCGTTAAACCCATAGTAACGAGCCAACCGGTCCACATGAACTATCTTCGGTACACCTCGCGACCCCTTCTGGATTCGATAGGTGACGTCGTTCATCCTGGTAATTATGCGATATGGCCCGTCCCATCAGGCTTGTAACTTAGGCGATTTACCTTTGCTTCGTACTGGGTTATGAAGCCACACCAATGATCCCTCATCGAAGCCTTTGTTTTTTGCCTTCCGGTGGTAGCGAGTCTTCATCTTCTCAGATATCTGTTGTCCAGATTCCCTGATGTGCTCGTACACGTCGTTCATCTTGTTGCGTAGCTCGGTCGCGTAATCCGTTATATTACGTGGAGATTCTGACGGAATACCGGTGATTAAGTCTGCTGGTAAACGTAATTCTCTGCCGAAATTGGCAAAAGCTGGTGTTACTCCTGTGGTTTCTTGGACCGCACTGCGATATAACAGAAGGAATGGTTGGATGTGCTTGTCCCAATCTCTTTGTTTGCTCTCCACGACCTTCGCCAGGTACCTTTCCAGTGATTGGTTAAATCGTTCAACCATGCCATCTGATTGCGGGTGATAAGCCGTGGTCCTGGTTTTATGTGTACCCATCACGCGACAAGTCTCCTTGAACACCTCGGATTCGAAGTTCCGGCCTTGATCGCTGTGGATTTCCAAGGGTACCCCGAATCGACAAAAGACTTCATGCACCAGCTTGTCGGCCACTGTGGTAGCTTCTTGATTTGGGATTGCAAACACTTCAGGCCACTTCGTGAAGTAATCCATCACAACCAAGAAGTATTTGTTTCCGTCCTGGCTCTCAGGAAACGGCCCAGCGACATCCAACGCTATGCGCTCCCATGGGGCTCCCACATTGTACACCTTTAATGCACCTCTGCTACGAGTATGTGGCCCCTTCACAGCCGCCCAACTTGTGCATTTGCGGCACCAATCCTCGACGTCATCCCGACAGTGGAGCCAATAAAACCGCTCCCGGATCTTAGTAAGGGTCTTCTTAACTCCCATGTGACCTCCCGAAGCACCATTGTGATAGAGCTGCAAGACTGCCGGCACCTTAGTTTTGGGCACTACCATTTGCAAATGGCACTGGTTACCGCGAGCGTTTTCCCATTTGCGGCACAGAACTCCATCCTGGACAACCAAGCTTTCCCACTGTGCCCAATAACTCTTGGTGATGGGGCTCATCACTGCGATATCACTCCATTTGGTCGCTGATACGAGCCTCGTGCTGCTGGAGCTCCTCCTTTACCACCTTCAGGTCCTTCCCTACAGCGGCGCTGAGATCCTTCATCACCACCAGCTGTTCCTCCAAACGGCGGGCTTGCTGCTCCTTGTCGCGCTGTAATTGTTCCTGTAGGCGGCGCGCGTGCTCCTCTTGACGGCGAGCCTGCTCCTCCTGACGGCGGGTCTGCTCCTCCTGACGGCGGGCCTGCTCTTGCATGAACGCCATCAGAGCCGCGATGTCGGGCACCGTCACGGAGTGTGTGGCGCTTGCAGGCTCCACTGCAGCCGCGGAGTCGCCTGGTCCACCAGGCGATGGAGAAGGAACGTCTCCGAAGCGTCTCTGGTCCAGGTCTTGCTGGCGCTGGTTCCTGGTACGCACACCTTCAGTTTCTTCCTTCGGGATAACCGGCATAATTTATCCCTTTCTTCTGACACCAATTTGTTACGAGCTGAGGTTCGATGATAAATTATAACTCACTATGCCACTTAAACTGAACTTTATTTATACACAAACACTATACACACTTATTTACACAACTAGTAAAAAAACACTTATTTCACACTTAATTCTCAACACTAATAAAAACACCACTAAACACTTCTGAATTACTTCCCTTCGCTTCTTGTTTATCGCTCCGCTATTCAATTGTTACTGTCTCTGTCTCGCGCGCTCGCGCTCTATTTATACTGGCCGGATAACATCACTAGCGCATTCTAGACTCTTCCACAAAACTGTCGAAATAATCGCGAACAGTCGATGCTCGATACAGCAACGCCATCTAGTACAGAGTAGATGAATTACCTTTAAACCACCGATACATTCAATCTCTTCTAGTACTATATTCACCGATAGATGGCGTAACAATATCATTAAGTATCGTCTAATTTGACTTATATAGTTCGACGTTGACTAGTCACGATACATACATAGAGTCACGCCACTTTCCCAGAGGGATACGCAGAGATTACGGAACGCCATTTGCAACGATCCTGACATATCTCTCTTGCTTCATTCACTCCCATCAGATTTCTTATGCATGCTCTTCTGTTTAGAATACTTCTAACCTGTCCTGTTTTTAGGATGTCTCCAATCTGGTCAGAGATCGTCTGCCTAGGTCTTTCCCTTCGTTCTGTCCCATTCACACTTGCCTTGTATATCTGCTTGGTCAATCTTTCGTCACCCCGTCATCCAGTCACGATAACATTCCAATAACATTAAAATATCAGTTAGTTTAGGTTTAGGAGAATACCATTTTTGACATGAGTATGTCACTGACATTAGATCGAAACTGCAGTTTGAACAAAAAATATAATTAGAATAATTGGGCCTCTAATGATTGTACTATTGTAGCAGCTACAATCACCATCTGTTCGATAACCCGCGCTCCGTGTGAAGCTAAACAAGGTCATGCGCGACAACACGATTACATGACTGTTACTTACTGATAAAAATATTTTAGTGGTGATGTTTTTCATAGTTGCATACATACATAATAATATATAGTAGATAGTTCAAGGGCTTAGTAATTTTTTTTGCCAGGTCCGGATTCAGGGCGGGGCGGCTAAGGGGCACGGGCTCCAGATATTCGAGCGTGTTTTCTGCAATAGAAAAAATTCTTTTTGATGAAGTGAGGTTCCTTCATCAGGTTCAAACACACACTTCAAAATCCAATACGTACATAGACTCACGCCTGTATCCCCGAAGTGGTAGGCAGAGGCATATTAGACGCCCAATTTTCGCCAGTGTTTTATCCCACGTAATAGGTGGCGAGCCTATTGCCGCTTATCGGGATATTTTGTTTGCCAGAGCCTCGTCCGTTGATCGGCAGGTGCACCACTTGCAGGTGAGGTTGGCTTGAGACCCTAAGTTCTTGGTGGGAACCCTATGCACCAAAATCCAATAAGCTTTTAAAAATCAAATGACATCCTGTCTCTTCCACTCCAGCGAGGATAGGTTTTGGCACAAGAGCACCCAAAATGCTTCAGCTTGAACCCCTAAGAAAGGAAAGGGGTTACACCTTTCCTTTTTTTATGTAATAGGCGGCAAATAAGCAGACGGATCGCCTGGTGGTGAGCGAATACCACCGACCATGGATACAAGCCACACCAGAGAAATCTCAATTGCGTTGCCACCCTTAGGGATGGCAAAATCAATAGGAGGAGGAGTGGGATCAAGGGCGTCGCCAAGGGGGGGCAGAGGGGGGCAGTTGCCCCCGTAGAGACTAGAGACTCAAAAAACCCTACAATTCATACTTTTCTCAGTACTTTTCTCATTTTCCATATCAACTTGCCCCCCTAGGCAATCGGCTGGCGACGCCCCTGAGTGGGGTAGAAGGAAAAGAAGATGTTGTATTCGGCACTCTCCTTCACCTAACGAAATGCAACAGTATAGATTGCTACTACTATTCAACGTCGATATTCTGTGAGTGCGTACGTCGAGGGGTCGAACCGACTTTCATGCTGAAATTAATAATACTCGACAGTGAAATCGCCCCCTAACTTCGCTCTAATCGTGGTAAAACTAGATATTAGCTATACATATACATATATATCTAGTTACACCACGACTTTTTTTTTTCTTAATTTAAGGAGCTTTAGTCACTTAGGACTACGACACTCCATCCATTGGTCTCCACCACGATTTTATCGGCGTTTGCCACACTAATAGTCTCGTTTCCAATTTCTAAACGATGTTTTTTTAAAATCGTACCTACTAAGCTGACACGATTTGTGACGATTCAACACACGATTCTACCCATCATAGTACCTACTAATATAAACGCAAAAGTTTGTGACTATTGATGGATTGAGATGGAGGATGGATAGTTTTGATAAAACTTTGCAGTATCGTAGCTTAATTCGTATTCATATAATATATCATAGTTTTTGTCGTGGTTACAATAATCCTTTTGTTCCATCTAACTGGAATTCCACCTTATGTATTACACTATTTCTCTCAGCGGAAACTTATTTTTTAATTTTTTTTGTGTTATTCATCAGGGATGACCGTCAACTCAGGGGAGACGTATCATCACCCCCCTCACCCAGCTGCGGGGACTACGCATACGCCGACATGCCCGACGGCACTCGGAAACCCATCATACCATGCGGGGCCATAGCTGACACCATGTTTAACGGTACGTTCAACATTCTTTGAAACATTCAGTTATCAAATCAAATATCAACTTTTTTTATTTGACTACACGTACTTGGAACACATAATTTTATGTATTAAGTTGCAAATTAAATTGCCTACAACTTTCGTCCCATAGCATTTAGTTGTGGTTCTACAACCAGAAATAAAGGCAAAGAAAATAGCAACATTTTTCTTCGAAATGGGTTGTCGTCAGTAACAAATACATTAAATTAAACTTTACTTCTCCCAATATGACTCAATCCTCCTACACGAGACTCAACCTCCGAGTCCGAGTGATAAACCAATATTTTCACCTCAAGTGGACATGCAGCCTGAATGAACTAGAACTGTATTGGCGATGCAAAGATTATCCGCGCGCCTCTAGCGGCGAATTTGGAAGTTGTCCGGGTACGACACTTTTGACAGCTTTCAATAAAACTTTGCCTCAAGGTTATAGTGGTAATTATAACCTGTGAGTATTGAGCTGTCAAAAGTGTCGTACCCGCACAACTTCCAAATTCGCCGCTAGAGTCGCTAGTTAGAATCTTAGCATCGCTAATAGGCCAGATTTCAATTAAATATGGTTTCTTCAACTTAGTGGACTGTGTTATCTCGTGTAAGTATGGTTTGTTACAAAAGTGCACACTCCGACAATATTCTGTGCGAGCGATTATATCTGTGTCTTGCTAGGCTTTTGATGGCTGATTCTCCACACCAAATCAGAGAGGTCGCATCAATTAAGATTAGCATACCTTACCGCAACTTTGCCTACTTAGGCAGAGTATAAGATGGCTACTTAGCCATCAGGCCTGCTGTGGTAAGCTGCGTCTCCACCAAAAAAAAATTGCCCACTTTTGTTTTGTCAACACGTGTTACTTAGTAACAAAATTATGTGTAAAACTGAGTATCTGCTATATAAATAAATTAAAAGTAAAACTTTGTTTTTAAACAAGATTTTGTTTATGCTAAACATTAAGATAAAAGTACTCGACAATACGAATCAAACGAGTCCAAACTCGATGGGGTTGTGTCCTTGTATTGCGGAGTTCCTATGGCCACCCTCCAGCTCCATCAATAGATCATCTCCATGACATCATTATATTACATTCACGCGATATACACATGCATGCAAACTGCCAGTTAAATAGAAAACCGGGAAATAGGTCATATTCAGGGCCGCGCCGACCCAATCCAGCGCCTGTGTGCGAAATCGATGAAGCGCCTTTTTGTCGTCCTTTTTCGAAAATAATGTTAACACTTTCACGGACAGTAAACGACTATAGGCGTGATAACAATAAAACTTCAATTGTGTCTCGTTTACTGTCCGTGAAAGTGTTAATAATTAACGCATATCCTGGCCCGCAGCGCCCCTATCAGCCTGGCGCCGGTGTGCGCCGCGCACATTGCACATAGGGACGGCTCGGCCCTGGTCATATTTAACTTGCAAGAGACTTAAAGACACCGGGATGAATGGCAGTAAATAGTAACTTGCACAAGTGCCAACTTTCGTGTTGAGTACAAAACCTGGCAATTTTTCGATTTTAAACTTTCGCGATTTGTATACATCATACAAAATAATTTAGCGGGTCTTAATCGCGTTAACTTAACTTATTTAAGGCATAAATACCTATTTGTTTCCGTCGTTTCGCTCGTCTTGCACCGAGCGTGGTCGCGGAGAGACTGATGAGAGCTCAGCGCCGTCTTGTGGAAGTGCGGGTTACGGCAGCACCTACCCTCACTTGGTCTTTATGTCGTTCGCAATGTCGGTACTCCGACACACTACATTAATGACGTCTACACACTGCTGAGATTTATCACTGCAGCGCGGCAGCGGTGTTAAGACGAGCGAAACGTCGGAAACAAATAGGTATTTATACCTTAAATAAGTTAAGTTAACGCGATTAAGACCCGCTGGCAATTTTTCTTTGGTGGAGACGCAACATTAAGTAACCACCTACCTATGTACCTGCCAGAACGTATGTTGATAAAATAATTCGTGTTTCAGACACATTTCAACTTAATTACGACGGTAAGATTGTGGTGCCAAATATTTTCACTGGACTGGAAGGTATTACGGAGGCAGATAGGGCAAACTTTCGCAATCCCACTGGAGCTAATCTTGATATAGGTTGGTTTACGTTTTTTTATATTAAAAAATCTTAATATATAAAATCCTTGCGTTACTTACTGACTGACAGACACGCTACAGCCGAAACTATTGGGCGCAGAAAGCCGAAATTTAGCATGTATGGTCCTTGGGACTTGGGACCGTAGGGGTGCACTAAGAAGGGATTTCCCGAAATTTCCACGGGATCGCCAAAACGGGTAAATTAAAAAAAATGCAGGCGTAGCTGCTGGCGTCCTCTAGTAATTTTATAAACTTTATCTTCTGAAAATATATTCGGGCATAACAGGCTTCATCAGGGATGACCACCTCACCGACCGGCATTCTGCCACTGATCTGGCAGTGGACCTCGTTTTACATTCTGGAACAATCCAACCTTGCAAGCCAATCAGTATGTCAAAGACTGTTAAAATCAACCAATGCGTTAACTGTTTTAACTTGTACTTAAATCCCTGACCCAATTATAATCAAACTTTTTAGAAAAGGATAGTACTAGAACAGTGTCGGATCCAGAATATAGGCTTTGGGGAAGGGCTTTGGTCTTAAGGTGGACGCACACCTATCCGAGCCGAACGCGTCGAACGAATCGAAGTCAAGGAGGCCTCGTACATTAGCAAGAATCGACCGCGCCGAAAGAATCGACCGCGCTGAAAGAATCGACCGCATCGAACAAATGGTTTCCATTTCCTTTACGCCTGTCGCACTGTTATTACATGTGAATTGTGATGGATCTTGACGAGGTTTTTATTTGTCAGTGCTTTATTAATACAAGATGAAGAAACAATGCAGAAATAGTACTCGCACGTTGCTCTGTCATACCCAACTGATAGAATGCGAGCGCATCGGACGAATCGACCGCACTAACCGCGCCGAATCTGATGACGTCATTCGAATTCTTCTAGGATTTCTGAGGTTCTTCCAGATTCGGACGATTCGACGCGGACAAGTGTGCGAGGTTTCATGAGATTTCATAAATAAAGAATTCTAAAATTCGTTTCGTTCGACGCGTTCGGCTCGGATAAGTGTGCGTTCACCATTATTCTGAATTGGGGGCTTTACTCAGGTGAGGATAGTTTTTATTAAGGGAAACAATAGTCCTTTGTCTTTTGGGAGCTTTTAGGTAGGACTCCACTGGATCCGGCCCTGTCCTAAAACGTAAATCATCATGCAGTCTTCATGCATCCATCAATGATACTTCTTTACTTGTAATATCATTGGTATCCATGTTTAAATATAACGTTATGCAATATTTCAGCTAAGCAAAACTACACCAAACCTATAAGCTGGCCTAAATCTATTTGGGAACGCAATTCATGGGAGTTCGATGATAATCCGGATAATCAAGGATTACAGGTACGTTACTAGCAGATAACCGCTTTTTAATACGCTTTTATTAGGTCGACATGTATGTAACTATGTAATGGAATCTAAGCTAACTAATTTAACCATCTTCCAAGGGTCGTAGCGTAATGAAAATTGGCAGCTGTATGTAGTTCTGATGACAATACTATAATATAGTATTGTCGAACTGATCTGATGATGGAGCCGGAAGATATGAACTGGAACTTGACACGTATGTAACTATGTAATGGAATCTAAGGTAACTAATTTAACCATCTTCCAAGGGTCGTAGCGTACCTAATGAAAATTGGCAGCTGTATGTAGTTCTGATAACAATACAATAATATGGTACTGTCGAACTGATCTGATGATGAAGTCGGAAAATATGAACTGGAACTTCATGATGGAAAATCGCATCATAGCTGTTTTGTATTTCTTAGAAAAGTCTTGTAATGATCTTTGACCACGATTAGGTTTCAAGGTCTGATGATGAAGCCGGAAGATAGGCACTGGCATTCCATGATGGAATATCGTATCATAGTCGTGTTTGCACTTGTGAGAAAGGCCACGTAATGGACTTTGAACACGATCAGGTTTCAAGGTTATAACAAACCAATTATATATTGTAGACCACGCAGTGGTGTACTTACTCTTCCCGTACTTTTGCGGCTGGACAGGCATATGGGGCCCTAAGTAGAGTAAAATTACTTAATGGTCTCCATATTGAAGAGCTAGATAGCTAGCTTCTAAGCTGACAAATAAAACATCATGCAAAACAAAGGCACTGGCGGAGATGAAAAGGATGCGGGCTCATTCGCCTACTTAAAATAAATGTATAAAGGCCGATTCACACATATCCGTACAGTCACAGTTCCGGCACAGTACCGCCAGCGTGATAATTAATCTTTCATACATTTTCTATGAACGCATCCACACCTGTCAGTGTTAGTGACGACACAGTACTCTCAGTGACAGTGCCGGCGCCGGCGATCACGGACGTAATTGGTGGCGACGATATTTTTTGTCGGATCACGGACGCCGGTGTCCGTAAAACAAAATGCAGGACGAGCGACTGATAGAATTGGTTCGTGAAAATAATGTTTTGTATGATTTGTCTCATTCAAAGTAGGTATATTGAGACAGGGGTCTCAAGTAGGACTGTCGGGGTTCGATAGAAACACTGCTAGACTGAACAGGTTTTTATTACGTCTCACTACCGCTTACATACAGTATGACCGAACTAGGTAAGCACTGGCCTGAAGGCTGGAATGTAGACTCCTGCTGCTCTCCGACGCTCGCAGGGTAGTTGCTCGTAGGGTCGCCAGTGAGCTGGCCGAAGCACGCTGGGCAGGCGGCTCGGTGGTCGAGGTGCTGGCTGAGCGGAGGCTCAGGCGGTGCAGCCGATGTGAGCCGAGCGGTAAGGCTCAGGCGTAAACCGGTGCAGTCAGGCGTCCGTGGTCTGGCTGTAGAAAGCTCGCAGGCACGAGCTGATGCGTAGGCGGCGACTGGTAGCGGCACGGCGCCAGCAGCTCGTAGTTGTAGCCCGTAGGGAGGATTGTAGCCATAGAGATAACGTCAGGCCCGTAGGGAGAAGACAGCCCGTAGGGATAACCCCAGCGGGACAGTAGATAGAGATGTAGAAGAATAATACTTGGATGTCACTACAACCATCAACAAGGCGACGTCTAGGGAAAGTGACCGAAATAGATCGCGCACCCATCTTATATAGTCATAGACCAATGAGTCACAGACTGCCTGTGCCTCTGTCCATGACCATATAAGGTAACAATTTCTAGCGAAGCGCTCTTTGGGACTAAGCTGGCTCCACCCACTTCGTTAAGTGCCTGCAAGATATTATAACGCAATACGTAGTATTACATTATAATCTGGATTATTGAAACAACTTGCCGACATTCTAGAATATTCTAAATATTTCCTTTCGTCTTTAATCAATTCTTTAGATAATGTCATGAACTCTCCTTCTGTTAGGTACTCTTAATTACCATGCTTCATGCACCCATTTTCTTATTTTTCCTTGATGCTTCTCTTCTTCGTCTTCTTCGTCTAAAGCAATGGCTATCATTGCTAGTTCCGTATCGTTGAATAGAGCCATAGCAAAAATCATCACCAACTATTGTCGCACCGTTTTCAGTGCGTCTGATCCGCGCACTGATACATGTGTGAATTGAAGCACTGCCGCATCACTGTAGCACTGATAGGTACTGACTTGTGCGAACGCGTTGCCGGAACTGAGACTTCACTGGATACCTATGTGTGAATCGGCCTTTAATGTTAAAAATATTTCGTTATCAAAGACCAAAAAGTATAAAATAAATGAATATTTTAAAAAACAAATGGAAAAACACGCTTTTATAAATGCAAGTAAAAACAAAAAATAAAATTACCTTATTTGTTCCTCGCGTGAACTTCGATTGCGCGATTTAGGCATTTAGTGCCGACGAGTCCGCTAGATGTCGCCGCGGCCGTGTTGATTGTCTTCGCCGTCGTCCGATAGATATCATATCAATTGTATGTAGCTTCCGCTATACAAATTAAGTGAAAGTCTCAGATGCAACCGAGACATCGCTTGGACGATGATGATGAGTCGTTTAGTTCAGACCCATTGATTTTCAAAACTTAAAAAAAAAAAATTGCACTAATCCCTCCAGATAATCTTCAGATTATGAGAAAGCACGTCTAGGATGTTATGATGAAAGCATATATGTATGTGCTTTCATCATTAAGAATGTAAGATGTCTTAATCTGTCGCGCTTGAGTATCACAAAATGGGGCATTCTTTTTGCACGTTCCAATAGTGACCACAAGTTTGCGTCACACACAAATCGTTAGATTATTCAATAAGAGCCTTTTTTATGTTCACTTAACATCCCCTTAGAAAATCTGACACACCTGATTAATTTTAATTTTTTTTTCATTTTAAAATCTTTCGTTCGACCACCTCCACTATGCAAACGATCAGATTAACTTTCCTACTTTATTAAAAGTACGTAGGAAATGGATGCTATCAATATCTGACGCGCTCGACTTAATCCCGAATTTCCGTCATGGGCTCCCCTACTATTTGGTACGTGGTAATCCCAGGTCATACACATGGCTGTGCGCTAAAACATAACCAAACCGCTGCCTATCACGATGGGAAAGAAATAGGAGGGAGTAGGAAAAGGAAAAGGTAATGGTGTCTCTCTCACTCTCACTCACCAAACGAAACGCTACATTATAGATAATGTTACTTTATTATAACTCTCTCTATTCCTAGCTATATATTCCACATAATGCTGGGGTCAGCGGTCTTAAGTTTTCACCTCCACTTCGCTCTATCTGCGACATTATCATTAGAAAGTTTGCATTCCCTCGTGTTCTTTAGCACCATTTTATTTATCTACCTTGTCTTAATTTTTCCTTTAGTCGCCGACCGGAGTAGTCACTTTATTTTAAGTATATGTCTTAATATTGAACTGTCCAAGAATATTGTTGTATTTCTTAGCAAATAAGTATTTTTATTCGCAAAGTGGCTGGAAGCGGCTGGGTATGAACAGCCGAAAATTGGGCTCAGTTGCGTGCCATTGGAGAGGCCTATATCCAGCTTACACTACAACAGGCGGATTATGATGATGAAGTATTTAAATTATTGAATGTATTTGTAGAATGAGGCGTTCATAGCATGGATGAAGACAGAGTTGAAGACGAAGCCGGTGTGGCGAGTGAACCACACGGGAGCTGTCGAGGGCGGTCTGCCCGCCGGCCGCTACACGCTCAGAGTGCAGTACTGTGAGTATTTATCTATATAGTTCCACGCCGTATAACAAGGCAAGAACTAGATATAATGCCAGTCTAAGTCCAGCAAATAGAATAAAAAAAGGCATTTGGAAGAATTTTTATTTTATTTCTAGATTTATTTCCATGAATTTCAGAGATCTAGTACCTAGCTTTACAAATGTTCCAGGTGAAGCGCTAAACTTTATGTAATATACACCACTATTTTTTATTTAGTGCAAAAAATTTAACAGGGCACTAAGTATCTTTAACTGATCATATTTATGTAGTTAAAAAATAAAAACACTAAGTTCCAAAACTGTCTCAAAACTGTCCACAAAAATACGTAATAATTGGTAAATGCATAACTAATACTATGACCGACCCGCGTACTATCAGTTGTAAACTGATCCATTGATAAATTGTCCCCCCCCCGTCCCCTCTGCGCCTGCGCCTCGTCCCGACGATGCGACAAATAGTGCTAAATTGCTAGCGAAAGTGAGCGTATCTATTTTTTTGTTGCAAAAGTTGATTGTTTGTCTACGTTTGCCCGACGCGATGGCCTATCATATCAGTTCATATCACGGGAGTATGTAGCTATGCTTCGTGCGTACTTTTTGAGTGGAAAAATCGCGAGTTCAGCTGTCCCATGGACATCTTATTGTGAGTGTACAAAAGTGAGCCGGTTAGTGTCGAGCAATTAAAACAGCGCATATTGGACGCTTTTGACGAAGTGAAAAGACAGAAGAATTCATAAATACGCCAAAATTACTCTTTTCTTTTATTACAGAATACCTTCTACATAGACTCACGCCTGTTTCCCCGAAGGGGTAGGCAAAGGCATATTAAACGCCCACTTTTCGCCAGTGTTTTGATCCAACGTAATAGGTGGCGAGCCTATTGCCGCTTATCGGGATATTTTGTTTGCCATAGCCTCGTCCGTTGATCGGCAGGTGCACCACTTGCAGGTGAGGTTGGCTTGGGACCCTAAGTTATTGGTAGGAACCCTATGCACCCTTCTTTTATTTAACCTTTTGAACGCCAGAGCAAAAACACATGAACCTGCCCTCAACGCCAAGCCACAAATTCCGCGCAAATATCTATGAAAGAAATAGGGATTCCAATACTACATCGATATTCAATGGTATTTTTATTTTCGTCTACGATTTCAGAATATAAATGTCCTTATAACATTGAAATTTAATTCCTCATTACACTTCCTCCTACTATAGTAATCTTAATATATAAAATCCTTGCGTTACTGACTAACTGACAGACACGCTACAGCCGAAACTACTAGGCGCAGGAAACTGAAATTTGGCATGTGTGTTCCTTGGGGACCGTAGGGGTGCACTAAGAAGGGATTTCCCGAAATTCCCACGGGATTAGCGAAAACGGGTAAATAAAAAAAAATGCAGGCATAGCTGCTGGCGTCTTCTAGTAGTTATACATAATTTACAGACTTGTATAACACCATAATAACAGTTATGAGACGACAATTTAATTAAATGTAATAACTATAGGCACAACACTATTCTTTATCTGCTGTCTTCTATTTGTGACCATGGCGTGGACGGCTCGCCATTTGTATGACTATTTCGCTTCCGAAATAAGGATGTAGCAACGTAATATCTCGCTTATCGATGTGTTCTCTACAATATTATTTTAAAATAAATAAAACTTTTTTTTAATTAAGTACATTTATAATCTTTATAATTCCGAATGTTCAAACAGTTTATATATATGTATAGGTACGTATAAACATAAAAAGATATCTATAGTTGTTTCACGAAAAAATAACATTCGCCCCTATCTAACTTATTACTATATAACCCTATATAACTGGGCCACATACCTACTGTTATTATCTTGGTTTTTAATAAGATTAATTTTTCTTAAAATAAATGCAGTAAATGCAATAGGTACTTCCTTAGGTCTTCTAAACTTTAGACGACTATGATCTATCAAAAGCTTAAGACTAAAGATTTTGTTTCCGTAAACTCTTCGTCATCAGGATTCAAGAACTCCTTCTAATATACGAAGAAGTTAGTCCGTAGTCATCAAATTCGCACTCATTGTAACAGTCACATAATAATTAATATAAAATAAATAATACATATTTCAATATTGTTAATTTTCTTCACTATTTTCTGACGTTTGGTTGACGGCATAGTTGCCGTGTGGTTGACGGCATAGAATACAAGTGTCACCACCCCCTATCTTCCCGTGCGTGGGTGTCGTAAGAGGCGACTAAGGGATAACACGATGCAAATACCATATTTGCGTAGAGACGGAAAACTCGACATCAAACCCTATACGACTGCCTCGTTGGTCTCACGGCATAAATGTGCGCGTGGGATCGGGAGGTCCCGGGTTCGATTCCTGGGTCGGGCAGTGTTATTGGGTTTTTCTGTCACGAAATTCTCAGTAGCAGCACGGAGTCTGGAAATGTGCCCGGTACGGCAATAGGCTCGCCCCTTATTACGTGGGACTAAAGTATATCTGGCGAAAAGTGGGTGTAGAAATACACCTCTGCCTACCCCTTCGGGGATAAAAGGCGTGACGATATGTATGTATGTATGTATTTTCTGATCGTGCGCTTGTGACGACACGATGTTGTCATCTATTTGTGACCATGGCGTACAAGGTACTGATAATTCGGGTTGAGTTAGGGATGTGCCTGAGTCAGGATTAGCGAATATCGAAATTCGACCCAACCAATGTTATCTTCGACTATGTAGCTATTAAAATGTTTTTTAGGGCTGATTCTATAAAACTAATGCTGTTTTATCCTCGTACTAAATTATATCTAAAATAATACATTGCAGAAGAAAGTTTTAAAATGGTCTTTGATGTACATTTTTGATACTATCTAACATGCGCTACATCACTAGCGGTCACATGTTTGTGATTATGGCGTGTGAGGAACATTTATTTTTAAGAATTGATTCCTTTCTTTTTAACGTAAAATATCTCAATATCTATAATGCTATTTAATTCGTTTAACAGAAATAAACAAGAATTAGAACTTCTATTTTGAGGTAATATAAATAAACAGGCATTAAAGTAATGTTCAAATTGTTTATTTCGTGTTTTTGTATACCGCTTTTCCTGTCACGTATTTGTGACGTTGGCGTCCAGGGACAGTTTTCGCTTGTCACGTATATGTGACTTTGGCGCTCAAAAGGTTAAATCAAAGAAATATAACCTTAAGTCATAGAAGTAACACTAAATAACAACAGCGGTTGCTATGTTTGATATCTTCTTTCTAATGGCACATGCAGTATGATAGAAAGAGCTGTCGATAGGTTTAGCAGCACGCTCTTATAGCAGCGTCGTGGTAGCCAAACAGTAGACAAACCATAGAGTTAGGAAACCGAGTGTTGTTCGTAACAGTGATGATTTATCGATAAAAATGTCTAACTTTAGTATGTGTCGATATATTTAAGCCGTAGAAGTAAACAACAACTAAAATATTGAAATTGTAGTTTTTGCTGTCGACGCCGGACAGTGCTTTGCAAAGACTTGCCAGACAGACAGTACTAAAAAAATTCACGTGTTTAATTGTTCATTTTAGCCATAAAATCTATTGACAAAAAGTATTCATAAACTAATGAGCGATGCGTTGCGATGAGATGCTAAGAAACTGTCACTTAGATTATGTATTGTAAGAATTATACCAGATTGGCTAATGCGGCAGGCTTTGGCAATTTGTGTGCGTCGCATCATATCACGTTGCTTGCTGTCGCTTACGTTGGACACTGCTCGATTTTTTTTTGTGCTGTAGGTAATCGTATTTGTGATCCGCCAGCACAAATGATTCGCCTTTATGTAAATATTAGTACAGCAGTGAACTACTGTGACAACCCAGTTGGCGTGAGTGCAACCGACTGCCACGCCGAAGCTTGCGGGTACGATTCAGTTTTACATTCATGTCCGATAGTTTGTTTCCGTATTTATCCCTCATTCAAAAAACATCGATATCTCCTTTCACTGTCAAATCCCATCACTCCTTAATGATGGGATTTACAGCACGGCTATTTAGAGAATGCAGTCAAAGATATGAGTCTGTAAGGAGTCTATGCCTCTTTAAATGAGACGCGTAATTTGACGTTATGATTAACCAACTCAGACCAACTGACATTACGTGTTGCACGTTCGGTATAAGGAAATATGGCGAGCATGTTCTCTCTAGTCTAAACGTCCAACCTCTCTGGGTTAAATACCAGAATACCTTCTTTTATTTTGATATGTGTTTGCTTTCTAATTACATACCTTCGTATTTAATTACTTGTAAAACGGTAAATTTTGCCGGCCCTAAGCCCGGATGAAGTATGAAGAAGAGGGTAGAATTTAAAAAAAAAAATGTAACTACCTACACTTATTATTTTGCTTCATTATATTGTCTAAGGTTACCTACATTATAAGTGCGACGGAAAGAATGCGTAAGAGTAGGACGGAAAGTAAGTATTATCAATGAAGTAGTGAATGGATTGTAAAATATGTCTATGATTTAGGTGAGATTTTCTACAAAAAACAAATGATTATAACTTTACTATTTATAGATATTATGAAATTCTTATGTCACATATATGATAATAATGTCTTCGCTAATATGTCCTTAAAGTTTTTGTACTAATTAAAAATAGTGGTGTATAGGGCATACAATAATTACTATTTGTGTTTTAATACTAGCCTAATGAAGGTATTTTATTTTCCAGCTTATCCGTCCGCCATGTACAACGGTCCCCGTAGAGCGATTCTAAGAGTCCACATTTCAGATACAAACAAGACTATGCTAGGCTTTGGCATCTTTCTCCTAATCGTGGCCATCGCTGTATCTGTAGCAATAATCTATTTGATATACAAGGAGAAATAGAAACCAGTTCCGGATCCAGGGGAGAGACTTGGTTCAAGAGTTAAGAAAAAAAGCAGGTTTCTTTTTTAATTAAGGCAAAAGACTTTGTGTTTCTTTGGATGAAATCTACCCTCAATAATCTACCTGTTCAAGGCGCCTTAAAACCTTAGCCGCCCTTTGTTTATAACACTTGATATACCTACGTGCGGCCTTGGTCACCACGCATCAGTGTGGCCAGGGGCTTCGCCAGCCTGTGGCCAAGGGGTGGCAAGGACGCCAGCCGATGACCTAGAAGGGGGGAAGTTGGTATGGAAAATGAGACAAGTATTGAGAAAAGTATACATTGTAAGGTTTTTTTGTTAATCTAATTGTAAGGTTTTTTTAAGGTTGTTGTTTGTTGACAACTCCACACTCATGAGCGTAGCTAAAGGAGGGGCAGCGGCCCCTCCTTTGGCTACGCTGTACACCTGTAGTGTAAAGTTGTCGACAAACACAGCCTTTTGCTCTCATTATTATAATCTCATCGTTTCGAAACGACACTCGACGAAGTAAAAGATCTCACCTCAGTACACACAGCGCCAAGCTTAACAGTTGTAGTATTTTGATATTTATTTCTTACTAGCTATTTCCCGCGGTTTCACCCGCGTTCTGAGGGACCTACTTCGCGTACTCGGTTAATTTATAGTATATATAAGTTACTCCTTGGTACATCAGCTATTCGCCAGTGAACATGCCGTCAAAATCGGTCCAGCCGATAAGCGAAAACAAACAGACAGACAAAAATTTAAAAGATATTCATTTCGGTATGTGTATACATCCATATGCATTTAGTAAAAAGCGGTTATTTTAATAGTACAAACAGACACTCCAAATTCAAGTGTCGAGCTTGACATGTACCTGTGTGTTCGGCTCGTGTCGTGATTTTCGCTTTACTTATAGTAAGATTGACCAGTGATGAATAAGCTTTGATATTGTATAATCTCATTTATTTATTTATTTATTCATAACAATTTATGCATTGTGTTGAATTTTTGAAAGTACCTTAAAATAACAATAAAATAAAATAATAGAATAAAGAAAATACACACAAACAATAAAATATACAATAAATCAATAAAACAGAACAATAATAAGTCAATCAATCAACAAAAAATGTAAAAGAATAACACATCAAATAATCAAATAATAAAATACAATCAATAACAAATGACAATTGAAAATAAAAAGTAGTAATAATTTTAAATCAAATTGAATAAATAAACGAATACTAAATATTTAAAACAATGCAATAATATTTGTAATAACGTCTTGAATTGAAAAGCTAAGAATTAAGAATGTCTCCAAACAAAAAAGAAAATGCGACTAGTATAAATAATAATTAACATTAACTACTAATTAATTTAAGTATGTAAGTTATATTTTAAATGTAAATGTCATTGATAGAATAAAAGCAGCCTGCCAGTAAATAACGCTTTAATTTAGTTTTGAAGTCCCTTTTGTAAAGTGATAATTTTATAGCGTCGGGAAGTTTATCAAAGTTTTTCACTGACACGTGGGCGGTACCGTGTTTGACTATGTTTATGTTAGGAATATTAATTGGTTTGAAATCTTTTCTTCTTGTACTCTCTCTAAGCTTTCTTTCCTCTTCAGTCTCATATTGATGAGCATATTTTGAGAAGTGTGTCAAGAGCACCAATATGTATAAGGAAGGTACAGTGAGAATATTCAAATTCACAAAATGCGTTTTACAAGATTCTTGCTGACGAATGCAAACCATGATAGGTACGAATGGCTCTTTTTTGTAACACAAATGCTTTTTGTATATTATATTAGTTGCTACCTCCCCAGCATAAGATAACGACTCAATCAACGCGTAATAGACTTTTTTCAATTTTGTTATGTCAAAATCATTTCGTAGGCTTCTCAGTACGTAACATGCTGAGCTTATGTTTTTTTGTATGCTTTCTAGTTCTGGTATCCAATTCAAATAGGAATCAACATGTACCCCCAAAAACTTTACCCTTACCACCACACTGACATTGACTCCTTCTAAGGCACAATTTAGCTGGGTCCTAGATTTAGAAGTGGTTCGAAATAACTTTAAATTCGTCTGCCTAGCATTTACTTAAAGTCCGTTAATTTTTAAACCAGTTCTGAAACACTTCCAAAGCTTTAGATACGTACTGATTAAGAGTTGAGATGTTATCAGCTGAAATTATAGCATAAGTATTATCTGCAAATACCACAAACTTTGCGCGTTCGCCTAAAATGTTTTCTACATAATCTATTACATCGTTAATAAAAATGTTAAAGAGAATCGGACCCAATATTGATACCTGAGGAACTCCTACCCCAGAGTTTTCGAATTTAGACCTAAACGCCTGGCGATATAATGCATTTGTATATAATTTCCTGTCATTATTGTTCTTTCCGACATGTGTCAAATGTTTAAATTCGACGTAAAGAAGTTCTATAATAGCTTTGCCTCTCACTCCATAATGCTCAAGCTTTTTCAACAACAGGTCGTGGTTTATTGAGTCAAAAGCGGAACTTAGATCTAAGAAGATACCAGCTACCATTTGTTTTGAATTTAGTTTGCTTCTGACCTCCGTAACTAGCATATCTATCGCGTCTTGGGTTCTTACTCCGGATTGATAATGTTTATAATTTATTACGTTATTTCTGTTACAGTGTCCAATTAGTTTATCTATCGCGTCTTGGGTTCTTACTCCGGATTGATAATGTTTATAATTTATTACGTTATTTCTGTTACAGTGTCCAATTAGTTTAGTTTTGATTAACTTTTCGAAAATCTTCGATAAAGTGGTCAAGAGAGATATGGGTCTGTACATTTTAGGATCCTGCGTTGAGCCTTTTTTATGGACTGGGATCACTTTGGCTATTTTCAGTTAATCTGGAAAGATGCCGTCACATAATTATGCAATTATTATTTAAAGCATTTATGAGGTTCTGCTAAAATGTCTATATATATATATATATATTATCTTTAAATATCATTATGGGTAATTCATCATAATCACACGATAACTTACTTGCATTTTATTTATAAGCGTAATGATCTCTTTAGCTGTGACAGGTTGCCAAGTAATCTCCCCATCTACTCTGTCTATATTTAGCTGTAAGATTTCTATTGCAGATTTATTTCCCGTACGTTTTGTGATATTAATATTTCGAAATTGCCGCAAATTGTTTTGCAAATACATTTGCAATTTCAACTGTTTCTGTCACTCGTTTGTCATCTACTCTTAACACAATTTTTTGTTGATATTTTTTTGCTATGTTTCTGTTTTTTTATATGGAGTGTTAACCAAATCCAAGGACCTATTGTAAACATTATCGATATTTGATCGATATTTATTCTGAGTAATCCCATCATTAGTCAAGTTAACATTTGTGACAAACTTCGAAGATTCTTGCCTAGATTAAAATCATAAGTCAAAATGAAGTAAATATATTGGTTTTAACCGCCATTTTAGCTCGAATTCTATGTATTACCTATCTATATTCTAAGACTCGCCCGAATTCTCGTTCGTGAGAATGCTCACTAAAACACACTCATTTTTTTTTTGTAACATTCGTGAGAATGCTCATTACAGGTGAATGCTCAAGTGTATCAGCGCCTTAAGACAAACAATATACATTTATATTGAATACTACCTCATCAATTACACAATTTTATTGAATGTTTTGCTAATATTTATGACTTTTACAATCGATAAGTAGGTACATAACCTATATAACCTACCTAAATGTATGCAGAAAAGCGTTATAATAAATCTAAGGGCGCTTTCAATTAAGCGGTTGGTGCCGGACTGTTGCAGTTAGATAATTCATAAAAAGTCTCTAGACATTCTAAAATAGTAAAAGAAAGTCAGCTGAGTTTTATTTAAAGAAGTGAAGTTTGGTTTCGATAGAAATCACTAAAAGTCAATCGGACTGCAGCCGCGTATATCTTCAAATAAGACATTTCACGTCGTACTGCTGTCGTCCCGCAGCAGTACGGCTCACGGTCGTACTAATTCTGCAACAACCGTGCGGCAGCAGTCCGGCACCAACCGTCCAAATTGAAAGCGCCCTAAGCCTAATGAATGGAAAAAGTTTATTTCGGATAATATTATAATCAAGCTACTTAGGTACCTACTAACCAATATGTTATAGTCATGTAGTGCATTGAATTATTGCGTTCGCTGCTTAGTTTTTAAGGATAAAATAATTTAAATAATTATTGTAGTTTGTCACACTGGCCATAATCTTGTAAGCATAGTTGTAAGTTTATAACTAAACTGACCATTATTTTTTTAGTTCAAAACGGGACGCTTTTGACATAATTATGGTATATTTACATATACCGGATGTCAAAATTAAAATAATTATGAAAACTAGGCATCAAATTTAATGTCTTCTCTTCTTAAAAAAAGCTCGTGAGAATCGTTGATTGGGCGATACTGCGGTCGGCGTGAAGACCGCGTTACTAGCCAATCGAATTTTAATTTTTTTGTGGCCGGCACATTTTTGTGTCCTGAGCCATCGTCTCGGGACAACGGGACGGTTAAAAACGGGAAGTATGGTCAGTTTATGTATAGCCGACTGTTTACTATTATATAGTCCTTGCCACGAGAACATAGACTTTTTGTAAACAAAGGATTTCTCTCTTTTTACACCTAACGAGTACAGTGGCGAGTCAGTGTCCTCGGCCGAGTACTCGGTTGGTATAAACACTTCAACGAGTGCTCGGCCGAGCAAAGAGGCGAGAGAGTCACTAGAATCCCAATCTGTTTACTAGGCCGAGTACCCACCTCCCCGCATCATTTGTCTACCCCCGCAGCGACTCGGTATACCTACCGCTCGGCACGTATGAACACGCTCTCGATTGTCACTCGGCCACTCGCTACTCGTTCGTTCGTTATGTTTGTTTATGTGTTTGTTTTCAAATTATCCTAGTCTGAATTAAAATGTCCGTTAATAACAAATAGAGCATGGAAACAACAATAAAATTCATTCAGTGTTACAAAATAGGTACATTAATGTTTGTGGATTTTTTCTACAGTCATTCTTAAAAGTGCCTTGAATTCTTTGGGATCTTCTGACTGCAATTCATTAAAAAGGCAACTTGTTGTTCCAAGGGCATTTCGCCTTAACATCCATGTTCTAGTCCAAATTCTTCAGTCTTCATCTTCTAATAAATCCCACAATTCGTTTATTATAATGTCGTAACAGCTGGTCAAAAACTTTTTTAAATTCTTTTTTTTTGCCATCCATTGCAGACGTAAGTGTGATCAAAACTAAACTGTCTCGCCACTATAGTAAATACGTGTGTCCACCCACTGGGTTCGGCGACTCTCTCGGCCGAGAGCGCATTTACTGTCTCGCCACTGTACTCGTTAGGTGTAATCAACCCATTAGCGATAGTTCTGTCAAAAACAAATAATGTCAAATCCAAAGAGATTGGATATATAATACATAGAGGTAGCCCTAGTACTGAAAAATTGAACACAGTCAACTGACATGTAAGATACAATTTAGACAATTTAATGCCATCAAATTATATAACTTTAGTGATTCATCTTTTATGACAGTTCTATCATGATTTTGAATTTAGCCGTATAATATTTATATCGACTTTTCAAGTGTTGTAAGAAATCTTATCGATATGTCTATCCACCGTATATTTTTATCTCGTTATTTTTTAGATTCTTTGTGCACGTGATAAAGATTTATAAAATAAGTGGATTGCTGCAGTATGTCGTGGAGAAAATTGGGTGCCTAGAAAGTACCATAGAATTTGTTCCAAGCATTTTACTGCGGAATGTTTTTATAGTAATGACAGATGGCGCAGACTAAAAGAAAATTCTGTGCCAACATTACTTCTCCATTCTAAACGTATTAGTGTGAGTGTTTAAACAATTACTTGCTTTTACATTTATTAGGGTAGCAGCGCCAAACAGGAGTCGGATCTTGGGCTCCATTCGATGTCTCGACCAAAGGAATAATTTAATTTTAATATTTTCTACAATTTTATTATCAGTGCATAGGGTTCCCACCAAGAACGTAGGGTCCCAAGCCAACCTCACCTGCAAGTGGTGTACCTGCTTATCAACGGATGAGGCTCTGGCAAACAAAACATTAGGCTCGCCACCTATTACGTGGGATCAAAAGTCTGGCAAAAAGTGGGCGTTTAATATGCCTCTGTCTACCCCTTCGGGGAAACAGGCGTGAGCCTATGTATGTATGTTATAAACAATATTCAGCCAGCTACCTGCAGTTACACTGTTGCGACGAAAAGCCACGACACGCTAAGCGACAAGCGATTTCGATGTTTATTTGTGCAGTTTAGTTCTGCACTGAGGTGACAGCGCCGGCGGCGGCAGAATAGAGAGCGGCATGAACATTGAAATCGCTTGTCGCTCAGCGTGTCGCGGCCGTTCGTGGCCAGGCTGTTAGACGACATCCACTCATTTCATAATTTTACTATATCCTTACTAATACCTATTATAAATGTAAGTGAATTTATTTATTTGTTAAGCTTTCACATTTTGACTACTCAATCGATCATAAAAAGTTCAATGCACGTTGCTGGGAGTAATGGGAGTACAGAAAAAGGTGTAAGGTACTTTTTATCAATCGGCTTTGGCCTATAAATCAAGCTTCAGGTATCATCAGTGATTGCTAGGGTGGCAAACACAAAGGGTATGCTTATTTATTTTAATATACTGCTTTGCATTAAAACGTGGCTTTTTTCTTTCTTTAGTGTACTCGTGCGCCTTCCATAAATGAGACATCTTCTGTTTCTCCGACAACCAGCACTAAAGCGCCTACGTTAGTTACAATTTCTCCGCCAGTAGGTACAGAAGCGATGAAAATCGTGTGCGCTAAACACTTACGTACAATAGATAAACTACAAAAAGAAGTTTTTCACCTTGAGCAGCTTGTTAAAAGACGTTTGTTAAAAATTAATTACCTATTTAAGACAACGTTCTAAACGTCTGATGAAAAAGAACATTGCTATGAATTCACGTATATGTCGGCGATACGCCAGGGTTATCGTGTCCAGTCCAGACTCCATTATAATAAAAAGACTCACGTAATATTACTTGGTTTATTTTCAGACGATTTCTAGCACAGAATTGAATTAAAATGTGACATACAGTCCTTTTTATAAACTAACCGTCATTACACTTAATGTTAACAACTGCCACTTCCTTTTCAACATATAATTGAAATTACTGTACAATTAATTATCAAAAATCAACATTAATATTGTTATGAATATTGCACAACACCATATGATTTATTTTATACGAATAACAAATCTATTGTAATAATCAAACGCTGCTTTACAACATTCGCAACAGATGGCGCTATCAACAGGATGTAAATATAAGCGCAGGTTATTTGTTACCGTTAACAAAAGTATCAGAATAATGTTATTTAATACTAATTGATTTTACTTTGAAAGTTTCTGGAGTTATCTTAATTATTAAGCGATAAATTAAATACCCAATATTTATAAAACAGTGAAGCAGTCAATACAGTGTCTAATATTCTAAAGTAGTGAAGTTCTCAGTTCTGTGTTCACAAATAGTTATTTAAATATCAATCTTAAATATTATTAACATTTTCGTAACAATATAATCATTATATATTAATTTGCGCCCATATATAGTTGCTTGATAGTTTGCAAAACGAAAATATCGTGAAGAAGGATTTGATAATTTTAGATCACGTGAAAAATAACAGTGTTATTAAAAAATACCTTTCACGCGCGGCTGGTGACAAAACACGTGAGATTAGCTTGAAGTTAAAAAAAATGCTGTGACGCTTCATTATTATGTGCTACTGAGTACCCATTTGAAACAAAAAAATATAGATTCCGTTTAAAAATGCAAGTTTGTGTAATAATTATATAAATACTATCCATTAACTAGCGTTCTGTAACTCGCCGTGTGGTTGACGGCATAGAATACAAGTGTCACCACCCCCTATCTTCCCGTGGGTGTCGTAAGAGGCGACTAAGGGATAACACGATGCAAATACCATCTTTGCGTATAGACGGAAAACTCGACATCAAACCCTATACGACTGCCTCGTTGGTCTCGCGGCATAAATGTGCGCGTAGGATCGGGAGGTCCCGGGTTCGATTCCTTGGTCGGGCAGTGTTACTGGGTTTTTCTGTCACGAAAATCTCAGTAGCAGCACGGAGTCTGGAAATGTGCCCGGTACGGCAATAGGCTCGCCCCTTATTACGTGGGACTAAAGTATATCTGGCGAAAAGTGGGTGTAGAAATACACCTCTGCCTACCCCTTCGGGGATAAAAGGCGTGACGTTATGTATGTATGTATGTAACTAGCGTTCTGACTGCTGTGGACACAAACATACGGAATGTATAACATGTACATACTTACTTTTACAAGTCTGTTTGATTTTGAACCTATATTATTGAAACTTTGATCGATATCGATAGCGGATTTGCTCAATCACTAAAAAATTAAAAAGTTACGAAATTTGTGTTCAAATTGTCTTTAGCTCTAACTGACAAACATAGTGCCATCTTCTTCTGGCAACTCTAATTTGTCATATGAGTGAAGAGTGTAGCTATATTCAATTTGTTCATAAAAATATCGTTCATTCCATGCTTTAGTTATTCTTCCATGGTCAAATCCAATGAGCGCAACGCAGTATATAAAAAGGTACTCTGTGTATGCGTGTCATTGGAAAACCAATCAAATAAAACACACCACAGCCACGAGAAGATAGACTTTTTGTAAACAAATTCAGGGCTGTTTGAAAAAAGGCTGCGAAGCCCTGAATGTTTGTTTACAAAAAGTCTATCTTCTCGTGGCACCAACTAAACCTATATTTTGCATATCAGTCGCTATTGTTGGTAGGTAAGTACTGTGTTTTATTTGATTGGTTTTCCAATGACACGCATACACAGAGTACCTTTTTATATACTGCATGGTATTACTTTAGGCGTCCATTACACGATAGGTTTTGCTGTCAGTTTAACCATGGTCGAAGCTTTGCCTGACGACCAACCTGCCGTCTAATGCACTGACTGATGGTTGCATGACGGTGATTGACGATTATCTGAATATTTTGATATTTTCGTTATGCAACTCATGATTGATGGTTTTGAGTGACCGTGTAATGGCATTTCGTCAATCATCCGTCAGTCAGCGCGCGGGCAGCGATGGAGTCGGAAGCAGAAATCAGAATACGATAAACGCGACGAACAGGCGGTGCCGCTGGCTGGGCCTGCGAGATCGCGCAGCCAATCACCAGCGCTTCCTTCTAATGTTTTAAAACCAGAAAAGAATTTTATTTTAAAATATGAGACTATTCCTGAGTTATGGGATACCACTAATCTATACTAATATAATAAAGCGGAAGAGTTTGTTTGTTTGTTTGAACGCGCTAATCTCAGGAACTACCGGTCGGATCTGAAAAATTATTTTTGTATACGATAGAGTTATTCCGGAAGGCTATATATAGGCTTTATAACATAACGCTTCGGCCCTTTGGGGCCGGGCAAAAGGCTAAAAGATAATGTCGGCTAATCTCAGGAACTAGCAGTCGGATTTAAAAAATTGTTATTGCCTATGATAGCCCAATTATTCCGAAAGGCTATATAAAATTACGCCACAACTTTTAGGGGCCAGACAAAAATAATAAAATGATCAAACGAGCAGGGGGAGGGTTGGGTCAAAGGCAAAAAAAGGCTAAACGAATAGGATTCTACAATCTATATGGGTATCATTTTCAAGATTTTCGGGACGCTGATCAATAATATAAAATTTATTTAATGATCCAAGATGGCGGACGGGAAATCAAAGATGGCGGATGAGAAAATGTTAAAAATCAATATGGGTATCGCCTTCGATATTTTAATGGGTGGGGAATCGAAATACAACATCTATTTCGTGAACAAAGATCGCGGATGGGAAATTAAAGATGGCGGATGGGAAAATTAAAAAAAAAACAATATTGGTATCGTCTGCAATATTTTAAGGGGCAGGGAATCGAAATTCAACATCTATTTCGTTCATTTTCACTCGTTTTTTAGTTAACAACGCAATCAAAATTGCAACACAGGCCTTTTTTTAATGAAAATCCATGTTTTCCGTGTGTTCACCGTGAAATATCGGGTCTGACTGACGATCAATCAGAGTGACCGTGTAATGTCGATTAAACTCCATCAATCGCGGTCAATCATTCGTAATTCCTGCCTGATGGTTTTGATTGAAGAATAACCTAGCGTGTAATGGACGCCTTACTCTTTGTATACTGCGTTGCGCTCATTGGATTTGACTGACATTATTTTTTTTTTGACAGAACTATCGCTTTTACCAATCTGAATGTGTTGCCAATAGTAATATTATAGTTGCCAATATAATAGTAGGTATTTCTGAGGAACGTATTAGTATATAATTTACAAAGGCGGAGTGCAGCAGTGAAGTACCTAATTAAATAAAATCCCTATACCTGTCTTTTTATTCTGCTTACTTACCTACAACTTATTATTGATAAAGTAGCTTTTTATAGGTAAAATGATTATACATATACAGCCTTTAATTATAGAAAGTTTATAATCAAAGGTTTAGAATTAAGTATAATATAGGTATCTCGTTTCAGCTGTTTCAGACTGAAAAAGCTAAACTTTTCTATGTGCATTTTATTATTATTTTACGTATATTTGTGTTTTGACATTTTGTAAAATTATTTATTATATTTTTTTGTATCCTCACATCACTGTTTTATTATCTACCTACCTAGCATTCATGTGGGTGGTGCAGAGAGGCGGTAACCCGTAGGAACGGCGCTGCCATTCTGCTTTTGCTAATCGTGTATACATGTCAGTATCTACACCTTAACCTACCGTATCGTCCGTGTGGTGACGGACATTCCGTATCATCCCAAGGGTGCCGTAACAGCCGACAGAGGGAGGATATTATGCAGAAAACAGCACTGTAAAATAAGGAAAACTTGATACAAATCCTATATACCAGCCCGTTTGGCCCGGCTAATACCTCCTTTCAAAGGAGATGCCTGGTCCAGCAGTGGACTGTTAAAGGCTGATGATGATGATCTACGCAATAAGCGTTTGCCGTTCCAGCCTCCAGTAGATATGGTCTAGTACCAATCCCACAATTTTGGCAACCAATTCAAAAGTCTGGACTGGACACACAAGGAACTTCAGACCAAAATAACTGAAATCAATTAAATCAAATAATTACTTACGTACAACCTAAAAAAATTGGACAAGTGCGAGTCGGACTCGCGCACGAAGGGTTCCGTACCATCATCTATAAAAGAAAATCGCGTTTGTTTTATGTATACTTAAATATTTTTTAAGTTTCTACCTGTCTATTAAGACTGAGTAACAAATTGCTTTTTAATTTTTTGTATTTGTTGTTTATAGCGGCAACCGAAATACATAATTTGTAAAAATTTCAGCTTTCTAGCTACCACGGTTTATGAGATACAGCCTGGTGTCAGACAGACAGACAGACAGCGGAGGCTTGGTAATAGGGTCCCGTTTTTTACCTTTTTGGTACGTAACCCTAAAAACTATACCTGAAGATATGTAGTTACCTTTTATAACATACATACGAAGTAAGTATTACTTCTGCAATAAATATCGTTTGGATACATTTGAATACAAAATGTATTAAGCTTTTTTTTTAATATGTACTTACCTTGCCCACTCTAATAAACAACCTATGATGTAGTTACAGGCGAAAGAATAACTTATTTGTCTTTTTTTCACGCCATAACAGAGCACAGTGGTACAGTGGATAGCATTTGCTGTTCGGGCCGAAAGCCGGCCCTGGGTTCGATTCCCGGGACGGGCAAAAGTGTTACTGAGTTTTTCCGAATTCTCTCTTCTCTTGTACCGTAGGCCAAGACCCACTTCTGGTTGTTGCGCCAGAGGAGTAAGTAAGTAAGCACGGAGTCTGGCAATGCAACGGCCATAGGCTCACCCCCTATTACGAGGCCCGAGGGCCCTAAAATTGCAAGGACGCCAGCCGATGGCCCGAGGGCGGGGCAAGTTGATATGGAAAATAAGAAAAGTTGTAGGGTTTTTCAAACTCTTGGGTGGCAGCTAACCCTCCCCCCCCCTGCCTCTCTTGGTGACGCCCATGCTGTCATCACTCCAACTGACTATATGAATCATAAACCTCAATATATTTTGAAGTCGCCCAAGCTTATTAAGTTGCTCCAGATACTTGACTGTCATCAACATAGTCAAGGGAAGGTGAGAGAAGAGAATTTGCAAGCGCACTTTAGTGACAGTCTGCAGAAAGTTACGTAATCTTCGTGATCTAAGTCAGAATTGACCAGGTTTTTGAAATTGCTTCAGACAACTTATGGAAAGACGTAAGGCTACGTCCGCACAGGCAGGCGGTTTGCTTAGCGCCTAGAGCCCAGTTAGTCACCAAGCGATTAGCTTAGTAAACGAACCATAGATTATACAGATATACTAAAAACGAACGATCGAAAATGTTCGGTACCAGCAGCACTGCACGCTTGGCGCCTAGCTAGTCGCTTAGCGTCTTATCTAAGTAAACAAACGTGTTGGTTTTTTGTCACTAGGTGCGAGGCATCATACAAGAAAAAATGGATGAAATTTTAATTCCATCAGTTTTTAAAAGGGAACCGCTGTGGAACCAACTAATGAACGCCATAAAATGCAGTTTTGTTTAAGAAACTATCGGAGGAGGTAGCAGTTACTCATGGTAGTAGTTGATCGACTTATTTATATCATGAACCCAAAATGATGGATAAGGCTGTGAAGTGGTACCTATAATATAAAGACAAACTTTCTGTAAGAAGCACTTTTAAAGCTATTTTTGAAAGTAACATCTCCACAACGTGCCGTCAAGCAAATGAACCACCTCTCAGTGCGGACACCGTGTAGGTATCCTAGCAAGTAGCCAGAATGCAAGCCACTAGGCTCTAGGTGCTAAGTAAACCACCTGCCTATGCGGACATAGCCTTAGTGTTTTGAAGATCATGTACCTAGGTACTTATAACTTATAAGTAACGTAAGTGCGGGGTATTGCGGGTATAAGGGTTATTCCGTGTATTTTACTTTTCGGTTCTAAAATAAGAAATTCTGATGAAATATTTTAAAACTAAACATTATTGTGTATTCTCTACACCTTAACCTATCAAGAAAATAAAATACCTACCCTTTCGCGGCAAAACGGAAAGCAACACAACGTTTGAATCGTTTAGTTGGCCACAAACAGCTGTGGGAGCAGCCCGGTCTTACTGAGAACGCAAGGTCTTGCTCGACATTTCCTAAGGGTCCTACAAGACACAGGTAAGTCTATGTATGTAGATCTTAAGGAATTCTATTCTGTATTTCGTCATTATTCATTTGGTATCAAGTTCAGGTAGATTTTTAATGCAGATTTCGTAAAAACAGCAAAATTACGATACACGGAATACCCAGCATATTATTTTTCTTTTGTTGACTATTCCGTGTAACTCCCGGATTAGCAATATTTTACTAATAAGTTCATAGCTCATTTTTTATTTAGTTAAACGTTTTATAATAAACCTAACCTGAAAATTCAGTTGTGTAATAGTTAATTGTTCGTCTGAGGTAAATTCGGTATATCATTTTGGGAACAGATTTATCACAATACGACCTTAAACTTCCCTAAATTTGAACTTTCAAGGTAAATTCGTCGTACGATCTATGTTATCATAAGATCCTTTCAAAAAAGTGTTAATCTTCATATGGTTGATAATGGATCTACGTTTCTTTTTATGAATAAATTCGGACTGATCATGTTATTTTAAAATAAATCAGTCAAAGGGACGTAATTAAAAAAATCTAGATTTTTACTAACCGATAATAATAATAAACATTTATTATTGTTTTGTCTACTTATTTATAAAACAACACCCCTAATATGATTTATTAAGATTTTTCATAATTAATACAGAGAATCAACTTTTAAAACACGATCACGAAATAGCCAACACGAGTTCACGAAATTGGCAGCAAGGCAAATTTTACACACGCAATAGCATGCAAATGAAGGGTCTACTAAAAATTAATAAAAAAAAAACCAAGAGCTTATTGATCGTAAAAATTACACTAGGCTTTTCTCAAAGAACTGTCCTTTCTTAAATAAAAGTTTTCATTCCGATACCGTTCCCTGAAATAGGACAAATTCACCTGAAAGTCGCAAGACCCTTAACATGCCGGAAATACCCACACTTACCTTAGTAGGATAACAAATTGATAAGAAATATATTTTTTTAAAGACAATTCCCGCTCTTGGAATAAATTATGTGTCGTGGAGAACTTTACTAACATGAAACACACGGACAAGAACAAAAAAGTACACCCAGTCTCGAAACAACAATTTATAGATCACACAAAGTGATGTCTCGTGTGGGGATTGAACACTTGGCGCTATCGGCGTACCCAGGTTCTGGGTCAGGATCGGGCAAAACTAGTTTTCCAGTTGGGTACCGGGCGCTAACTTCGTCCTACATAACGGGTGATTTTTTAAGAGGTATAGGATTTGATCTTCAAAAAAAAACACAAAAAAATTTAAAAATTTGATGAAATCTTTATTGGAATCGATAGAACGATCAATATAATTTAATGTTCGAAGATGATTTCATGCAAATGCTGGCCGCGGCTCCGGTTTAGATGGACCATTCGCAAGGCCCAATTTCGGCACACTCTCTCCAACATATCAGCCGGTATATCACGAATAAATGCTTCAATATTGGCTCCCAGTGTGTCAATCGTGTTCACCGAAGGCGGCTCTAAATTGGGCCATTGTTTCGCGTGCCGTGTGGCATGTGGCACCGTCTTGTTGAAACCACATGTCAGGCATGTCCAATTCTTCCATTTTGGGCAAAAAAAATCGCCAATCATCACACGGTAGCGCTCGCCATTCACAGTAACGTTTCGGCCATTGTCGTCTTTGAAAAAGTACGGCCCGATGATGCCACCGGCCCATAATCCACACCAAACAGTACATTTTTCGGGATGCAGTGGTAGCTCTTGCAATGCTTCTGGCTGGTCTTCACTCCAGATGCGGCAATTATGCTTATTGACATATCCATTCAACCAGAAATGAGCTTCGTCGCTGAACACAATTTTTCGATAAAAAAGTGGATCTTCCTCCAACTTTGCCAATGCCCAATTGCCCATTCACCAAATGTTAGACGTTGTGGGAGGTCGTGTGGCTTCAATTCTTGCACCAGCTGTATCTTGTAAGGTTTTACACCCAAATCCTTTCGCAAAATTTTCCACGTAGTGGAGTAACAGATGAAATGAAATGAAATGATGAAACAGGTGAATTGCTGCGAACGGCGGCGAATCGATATTTCACGGTCATCACTAACACTGGCGGATACAGCCGCAATATTTTCTTCGGTCCTCACTCTACGTATGCGTGTTCGTGGTTTAATGTCCAATAATGTAAACTGGGTTCGAAATTTAGTCACAAGCTTCCGAATAGCTGCCTCAGTAGGCCGACCAAACTGCCCATTAATTGGAATAATAATGAATAATAATAATTGTTTATTTGCAGAAAATGTGGTAATTACAATACAGACATACATACATACATATCGTCACGCCTTTTATCCCCGAAAGGGTAGGCAGAGGTGTATTTCTACACCCACTTTTCGCCAGATATACTTTAGTCCCACGTAATAAGTTGCGAGCTTATTGCCGTACCGGGCACATTTCCAGACTCCGTGCTGCTACTGAGAATTTCGTGATAGAAAAAACCCAATAACACTGCGCGACCCAGGAATCGAACCCGGGACCTCCCGATCCCACGCGCACATTTATGCCGCGAGACCAACGAGGCAGTCGTATAGGGTTTGAAGTCGAGTTTTCCGTCTCTACGCAAAGATGGTATTTGCATCGTGTTATCCCTTAGTCGCCTCTTACGACACCTACGGGAAGATAGGGGGTGGTGACACTTGTATTCTATGCCGTCAACCACACGGCAAATACCATCTTTGCGTAGAGGTACAGGACAATACAGGTTGTTAATAATTTTAACCCTTTCACTGGCAGAAGCATTTTTTTATGTCAGAAAAATAAAATGTCGTTTTATGGAATCATTGTGGGTAGTTTAATAATTAATGTTCAAGAAAAAAAATTATACATGTTTACAATAAGAAAAAAACATGGTGGCAATATCCTTGCCAGCACCAGTGAGGGACCAAGAAAATCAATGAACGACGAATCGTTCATTGATTTTCTTGGCGAAATAATTTGAAACATGGATGTATAAATGGTGCCACTTTACTCCGTTCACATTCTATTTTAGACCTCTTATTATTTACTTTAGTGCTGCAGTAGCGACACCTCTTATAAGTCTCTATTTCTATAGGCCAGTGTTCATCTAATCTTTCAAAGCTGATTTCTTCTGGTACACCGTAAATTATTTTTGTCTTTCATGAGTCTCTTCCACTCAATTCTTTTTTTTTAGTTACATATTTTGGCGTTGATTAAAATGATTTTTTTCTCAAGATTTTATTATCCACCAGCTCCCTTGAAAAAGCAATTCTGAATTGTTTTTGGCTCATAACATTGTGCTCTCGGGTGTATGTTTGATGTGACATATGGTCATTGGTTATTGCAACATCTATAAAAAAATATATTCGGGTCCACCATTTGCGACTTCTTCTACCCACGGAATATGATGTTCTTTTTTGGTCGAAACGATCGACACTACCCATATGTTTTGTATATTCTGGTATTAGTAATGGGCATTTGATAGTTTTTTTTTAACAGCGTAAATCGAAGTTTTCCAAGTTAGGACTTTGTTGCCAAGATTGCTTTTTCCATTCGACCTCATCTGCATCCGATTCATCATCTGATGAAGAAGAAAAGTCTGAAAAGTTTGGGATTTCTCCGGCTTCAGATACAGATGACTGAAATCTTGCAGTTTCCAATGGAGAAAAATTTTAACATCTGCTCTAGATGTAGACGGTTGGGGTGAATTTGTTAGGCCGGGACTATCTTGTACTTGTTCCGATGCTGAGCTAATCAGAGCATCTTCACCTACTAACACAGAAAGCATGTCTGAATCTTCAACGCACTCGGTATCTGTCACTACTTCATCATCTTCAGATAAAGAGCCATCTGGTATACCGAATAGATTTTCAAGCTCTTCTTCTATTTGCTTGTCCGCCAATACTTGTCTTCGTCTTCGCTTACTCATTGTCAAAGAAAATATGAAAAGTAAAGATTACTTATATATTTCTATACAAATCTAAAACAAACCGGACAAGTGCAATGGTAATGGCATATACACACATCAACAAAGTCTAGGGATATTTTATATTTCATCAAATATCTAAAAATCTATGAAGAATTTTCTGATACAGTAAATAGAAGAATCATAGATTATTTTAAGGTCTTTAATAAAAATAAAAAACATTTCGTGTTTTTTTTTGTTTTAAATAAAAAAAAAAATTTTTTTAATCATCATGGAAAATTAGTATGATAACAAACATTTCTTCTTAAAAAACTATTAATTTTAATAAAAATGGAAAAAATCTTGTAAAATCTAATCATTAATAATCAGTGTTGCCACCTCTTACATTGATTACACATCGACATCGATTGTTAATACTTAAAATTAAATTGTCAATGTCTTGCTGCGGTATGAGGTCCCATGTCCTTTGCAAGTGTTCGTAAAGTTGTTGTTCAGTCGTCAAATTTGGTGGAAAATCTCTCAAAGCTTTTCGTTGTAACATGTCCCAGGCATGCTCGATAGGATTTAAGTCGGGCGACTGTGCAGGCCAATCCAAAACTTGAATGTCGTGCTCTCGGAGAGCGGTCGATACCAGCCGCGCCGTATGGCAAGGAGCATTATCGTGCATGAGTAGAAATTCATGGCCTATTTGAGTTCTGTGTGGGACAATAACGGGCTCTACTACCTCCTCGTGGTATTATTGTGCAGTCATGCTGCCTTGGATCCAAACGAGTTGGGTTCGTCCGCCAAGACGAATTCCTGCCCACACCATGATTGTCCCGCCTTGGTATGGGTGGACCTCCTGAGGGTGCCGTAGACGGCTAACTCTCCCTGGAGCTCTCCAAACGCGTGTTCTTCGTGAATCCGGGTGAAACCCAAACCGGGACTCATCGGTGAACAGCACCAAAGACCATTGTTCGTCACTCCATGGTAAATGCTCCCGAGCCCACGAAAGCCGCCGACCGCGATTGCCACGTCGCAATGCTGGAACACGCAATGGTCTTCGAGCATGAAGATCAACTTCATGTAACCTTCTTCGCACGGTTTGGTCGCTTACCAGCAGCTGGTGGTCCTCCTGGAGCCTTTGCACTAGTTGCAGCGCTGTGATATTGGGTTGTCTTCTGGCGGTCATTTGGAGAAATCGATCCTGTCTCTGCGTAGTAACACGATATCTACCTGTGTGCTGTTCGGCCACATCTCCAGTACTGCGATAACGTGACCACAACCTTGATATCACATTTTGACTGGTATGTAGGGCCTCAGCAACGACGCGTTGAATTGCACCATTTTCTAACATGCCCACGGCTCGTAACATTTCATCTCGACTCAAATGACGACGTAAATATAAAATCGTAACCTGGCTACGTCGCAATATGAAGATATTCTTGGATTTTTAAACAGATCGTAAACTGATGATTTTTTATAAAATACCTGCGTGCAAAAACTTGACAATTGTCAAATGTGTCAATGTTTTATTTTTTTTAATAATCTGTGATAGGCTTTGAGAATAGAATATAATATGGAGTGGACAAATAATACATATGGATACTTTTCGTTATAGAAATATATATGAAATCGACATAAAGCCACCAAACATAGTGTTGTCTCGCTTTTACTTAGCGATATCTCTGTTGGAAAAAAGAGATAGCCATAGGTTACTGAATACACTGATCATAGTGATTTTTTTATCAGAAATGTCAATCGTGCCAGTGTCGCCATATTGCTTGCCAAGTGTTTTTGGTACATCTGCTGTCAAATCGTTGTGTATCGAACATAATAATTTTGATTTTGTGCATAAATATGTCTAAAAACCAGATGAATCAGTGCTTCAGGCTTTCCTAGAGATCGTAAAATCATGCCTGAGTGTTGATTTGAACTGTGCAGTGCAAGATAAAGCTATAATCAACACAAATGTACTCTTCACAAGTAAGTAACAAGTCATGATTTATATTGTTGAAAAGGATTAGTATTTGTACAAAATATTGTTACAAGAGGTTCTTTTTATAGTTAATTTAACAGGTTTTAGCTTCGTTATGGCCTAAATGTTGTTATTTTCGTAGTTTGGAATTTTCCATATTTACGTATTAGAGGTTAGTAGTGATGTTACTGCTAATGTCGATATGGGTTATCGATATATAGATAATGTATAGAGACTTCCACAAACGATAACATTGTTAAAACTATCTCGTGTCTGTAAATGGAAATAAATTAAACATTGAACCAATTTTGTCTGTACCTAGTAAAGGAAAAGCGATATTTGACAAACTTACTTTACTTAGACCTGATTACATAAAACCCAAAACCGCTGCATCCTGCTCTATGTTGAGGAAAATAAGCAGTTAAAATAATTATATTATGTTTTTTGCCAACAGATAACATGAACAGCAACTGTATGCGAGAATTCGTAGCAATAAAACGTTGAAGAAAATAATTTTATTTATAAACAAGAGGACGCCCGCTGCTACACCTGCACATTTTTTCAACTGTTTCTGTCCGATCCCGTGGGCATTTCAAGAAAGTCCTTAGTGCACTCCTGCGATCCCCAAAGAACATTCATGCCAAATTTCAGCTTCCTGCACCTTATAATTTTGGCTGTAGCTTATCTGTCAGGCAATCAGTAACGCAAGGATTTTATATATTATACAGATAAAAAACAAATAAATAACATGTATTAATCAATTATGATTTTTCTTACCCCCTTATGATATTTCAGTGTAGCTGTGTGTTTCATTACGGTATGTATGGTGCAAATCAGAAATCGCCGACATAAGGCCGGCGCGCACTGACGTCGCGGCATGGCAAAGGATTTTATTACTGATCAAGTCATTTTCATTCTTATTTCAATGAGTTTAGAATTCATATTACTTTATTTCGATACAATCGTATCGCAGCCCGCCGTGGCATGCCGCGGGGCGTTTGGGGCGGGTCGCGGCACGTCGCGGCATCGGCGGCACACTTGGACGCCGCGGCATGCCATGGCGTCTTGCAGTGTGCCACGACGTAATCAGTAGGTAAATAAGTTCCTGAATTCACCGTTAGTAAATCTTGTTCTCATAAATAATGTATCCAGAATTGTTTTCTCTTCGACAGATCAGTTTGTATTTGTCGTTCTTCATCTTCAGCAAGAAGTGCTATTGATACTAAATTCCAGTCAATTGGACGCCTCGGTATGACGCGGCATGCTGCGAGGTGCCGAAGCGTCTTTCGGGCTAACGAAACACGTTCCGCGCCGTGCCATGCCATGCCGTCAGTCGGCGCCGGCCATTAGCTATCCGGATAGCCAAGCTGAAGGGGCAGTGGCCAGAGGACATAGCTCGAAGAAGCGATGGCCGTTGGGCAGAAAGGTTCTGGAATGGCGGCCTCGTACCGGACGACGCAGCAGAGGTAGGCCTCCCGCAAGGTGGACCGACGATCTAGTCAAGATCGCGGGAGGCAGTTGGATGCGGGCGGTTCAAGACCGGTCTGTGTGGAGAACCTTGGGGGAGGCCTATGTCCAGCAGTGGACGTCGTTTGGCTGATATGATGATGATGATGATGTACGGTGCCATTCATGTCCGGTACTTTCTTTCACAGCGACACAGTATCGATATTGGCTACCAGAGAATATTTTGTTATATGATACAAGGGACATTTTCCGCTTTACCATGTTCGCCCGCATTTGCATTATGGAATAAACTAATTTGGCAAAAAATCTAAAGTAACTTACTACAAAAAATCAATTTAATTTTTTTTCTAAATCTACAGTAATGTATTATTTACCTCTAACCGGCTCAATGTCGATATCGATTATATTCTGGAGTTCAACCCATAGAGATATAAAGGATAGAGTGGCAGAACAGTACCTAACTCAATACTGTGTCGTGTCCGTCGGTGCGAGAGAGAACGCTACAGGTTAAAGGCCCCCTGCATCTCTCTCTAACAGTACATGCACAACATCAACATTGCGCAATGGCGTGCTACCTGTAACTATTATTTCTATCAGTTTATCAGTAATCAATAGTTTAAAAATATATAAACTTTTTTGTCACTTCAAACTATCTTCGTGTATCAATAAAAACAATTTTTAAACTATTGATTACTAATAAACTGATTTAAATAATAGTTACAGGTAGCACGCCACTGCGTAATGTTGATGTTATGCATGTGTTGTTAGAGAGAAATGCAGGGGGCCTTTATGTTGCATTCTCTCTCCCACCGGCGGACACGAATAGGCCCCACTCTGCCACTCTATTCTTAATATCTCTATGGTCTAACCCAACGGCAGTCATTTTATTTTCCACATAATTTCGTAGGTATGCGCGCTAATTTCGTAGGTACGTCCAGTCCAATCCATGTTATTCACAGATCTGTGGTTTATTACTAGAAAAAGTAAGAACCCTTCAAAAACTTAAAAAATATAGTTTTCTTTTTCATCTTTTAGCAACACAAATCGCATTCGCTAGTACGTTAGCTTTAATAATTTCGACTTCTTACTGAACCGAGACAACAGTGATTTTAGTGCTGGTATGAACGCTCTCAACGCAAGCTTTTAAAAGTGCTTACGCCAGAGTTCAACGCAATCGTTTTTTAAATCCTCGTGCGAATGATGCCCAAAGGTGCTTTACTTTGTCGATAACAAAAAAACTTATCGATATATATGCTTTGCGTTGCCTAATATGCGCCCAACCCTAATGGACGCCATTTTATTTGCATACGTTTCGTAGGTATGCACGCTAACTTCGTAGGTACGTCCAATCCATGTTATTCACACATCTATGGTGATAGGTTCATTATCACACAGAATTGGTACTTTTTAAGTAGTAGTATTGTCGTACAAGAAAAAAAATAAAAAAGTTGGTGGCATAAATATTGCCACTACCAGTAAAAGGGTTAAAAGCTCAAGACACATTTTGCCATATTTAGATAGCATGCAACACAGATATGAGAATACTTCTCATATCTGTGGCATGCAAATATTAAGATGTTACAAATGTTAAATAAGAATTATGCTAACGTATTTACGTAAAAAAACATTGTATTTAAGGATTATTGACTATAAGATAAAGAATAATATACTATAAGAAGACAATTGAAGAAAGACAATAAGAAATATAAGAAGACAATGGAAGAAGTGCGCGATGCACTCTCTTAACCGAGCATGCATTTTGATAGTAAAATTCAATAATTTGCAAGCGTTGTTCGTTCGTAAGTCGATTCATGGTTAAATTATAGACCAAACCAAAGAGTATACAAATACTTAAGACTATAGAACAAAGGGCAGACAGAGCGCGCGGAACACTTGCGTGAGGCCACTAAAGCAAATACAAAATTGAAAAGCGAATACAAACTCGACTCAGTGCGCTGCGAAGCATCGCACAGTTCACACGCCACGATCGATCCAGCTTTTAAATTCATAAAATGCCGTCTTGCGTTTATAAACATTGTAAAAGTTGTTTCTAAAAGCAAATACGGGAAGATGGAATATATTCTTACAGATAACTATGGATTATTTGACCGTTTTATAATATTATTTCGATAAAATTCATATTTCTGCAGACAATATGTAAGTGTTGCCAGTTTACGTCGACACCGTTTTCCCTGAATAAGGGATAATGCACTTGTCAATTGATTATGTAGGTAATAATGATTGTCATGTTAATGAAAAATACATTAACGTATTGTAAAAGTATATTGTAGATTATATTTTTTCTTATAAATATACTAATAGGATTTCCATTAGTATATACATTATTTTGAGTTCGATCCCCAAACGATCCAAATATTCGTGTACACGCGGCTACTTGTCAAGCTATACACTTTGACCTTTGTACCGTTCTTAGACCTTTGTACCGTTCTTATGGCGTAGGGAATAAGTATCAAAATCGTACTTCAACTATTTAGCTTGACTTGGCGCCGTGTGTACATTAAGAACAGAAACAGAAATTATTGATTGTAGCCATTATTTATTTTTAATTGCAATTTTTTTTTGTTACGATTTATGATTATAATATTCATAATTTATTGTATGCATGACAAAATGTTTTTAGCTAATTAATATTTATGACGCAAGTCTATTTATTTCTCAATTTACGAATAAAATTAGTTAAAACTTAACTCAGAGCCTACATTTTTTAAGAAATGTATTTATAAAAGCATACTTTAATGGTATATTTTATTTGAATAATTTTCACAACAGCATTACATATTAAAAGCATTAATTAAATCTATGGTAAATTCTCCAAAACCACAAACGAATATTAAATATTAGCTATGTAATATTTTTATATTTGTTTGCAAAAACTATATGCAAAATAGTGGGAGATTATTCATAATCTGGCAACTTTACACACAAATAGACGCGCGTGTCCGTACAGTGCCAGTCGCCAAATGTCACGCACACGTAGCTGTCAACGTGCCTCACTTAGTTGGACGAATACGCTACATCTGATTCTTGTTAATAAATCTGTGACAAATACTATGGACCAAACTGAACAAGTTTGACGATGACACAAGACACGATGCACGCGTGATCTGTCAAAAACAGTGTTGCCAAAAAGATACCAGCAAAAAAATCACCCGTTACTACCTAAATGTTTGGGGAATACCTTTAATTTTATGCTGGTACGACATGGACGCTTGACATTATTTGAGTCTTGTCCCTGTGCTTCGTTTGACCTACTTGTTGGGAGATTACAGAAGCCATTGATTTCTAAATATTAACGAATATTATATTGTTTACCAAAACAAGAACTATTGTCGACAACATTACAGTAGATCGCAGAGAGGTAAACAAAGTCCAATAGGGTAGGGGGCAGCTGAACCCGCGGTACGCCCATGCTTGGCGTCATTGGCGTGCAGTGTTAAGCGGCGAGACAGCCGCTGGTTTAAGCGGTCGCCAACCGTGCAGTAAAATCAGGGCCGTGCCGACCCAATACAGCGCCTGTGTGCGAAATCCATGAAGCGCCTGTGCAGTAGCGTAGGGCTTGGGTGGCACCCGGAAGTTGGCGGATGGCCTTCTTTTTTTTTATTTTAGTCAATACCATAATAGTTTTTTGGATAGGTGGCACTCGGGGTGGACCGCCAACTACGCCACTGCGCCTGTGTGCGAAATCTGTGAAGCGCCTTTTTTGGCATCCTTTTTCAAAAATAACTATTTTAATTAACGCATATGTCGGCGCGCGGCGGCCCTGTCACTCTGGTGCCTGTGTGCGCCGCGCACATTGCACATAGGGACGGTTCGGCCCTGAGTAATATTATAAAAAGTGAGAAAAGTAAGAGAGATAAGCACCGCCTTGAAATCCGCTAAACCAACCTCCGCTGCGGTATACGGTGCCGTGTGTTAATCGACTAAGTGTACAGTCTATAGTACTCAGTTCTGTACTTCGATTTAAACAATTTTGAAGCATTGTCATTGTCTTCACCTGGCAACACTAAAAATCCAACTGTCAATTTGTCAAATCCGCAAATTGTTAGAATTTGTAGCTTAGTGCCGTGGTATGACACATATTTCTTTTTATTGTTCTATTCAAATTAATAAATAAGTTTATTATCTTAAAGTTAGTACGATATACACACAAGAATTGATATATATCAAAATGTCCAGTGACACGGCAAATAAAAACGTAAGTATTTATACGGTTATTTATTGTGAATTACAAATAAAATTTACGATGTTTGTGTAATTACTGAAGGAAATCGGATATAGATTTTTTTATTTATTGTATCAATATCCTTTCGTGGGTTATGCGCATTCTTTTGTAGTAATGATATAGTTATTTGTGTCTCGGAAGTGTGTTAGTATGTTTGTATGCATTGCGAATATTTTACGAATGAGTCGTGATTGTCAAACTACATTTTGTACGAGTGCCCGTTAGTTGGTCTGAATGCCTATGTTTGGACGAGTCGGCTGTTATCAAGGGTACTGATTAAGGAACATGTTGGTATGCAACATATTTACTCTAAGTAGTAATTAGTATTCCTGTTCATTTATCTCATTGTTTATTTTGAAAAGTCCATTACTTAGTTCATGTTTATGTTTAAAATTATATTATCTTGTGTCTGTCTGAATAATAACTTGTAAGGATTATAAAGTGTTCTTAAGTTGTTTAGTTTACCTTTAATAGCCATATAGTATTCTGTAGATTGCATTACTTACAACTTTCTCTAAAGATTTTATCCTAGCCAAAAACTTGAGCTAAAGTTAAATTTTATTTGGAACCAAGTTACTTTTAAGAAGTACACAAGGAATCAATAATTTTGTATTTTATAGGCAGAATCTCACTATAAATGGTATTATAGGTGTTATTTTTCATCCATGGATGTTTAACCGGATAAAATCTTGTTCTATGATTTTTTAAAGCTTTGTACCAAGTTTAGGACTGATCTATTTGTTTTTTCATAAACTCCTTCTTCATCAAGATTCAGGAATTACTTACCACTTATGCTCCCCTTCCTAAAGATTTACACTAAAAAAATAATTAGGCATAGATGACATGATATCTGTTTCATGCCTTGTTTCCTAATATGTCAGCATTTTTATATATATTTTTTAAGAAAATATAATTTATTACAGTTTTCCAACTTGGAAACCCCAGGTTACGTAGGGTTTGCGAACCTGCCAAACCAAGTGCACCGGAAATCTGTGAAGAAAGGATTTGAATTCACTCTCATGGTGGTTGGAGAAAGTGGACTGGGCAAGTCCACCCTTGTCAACTCCCTTTTCCTCACTGACCTGTATCCAGAGCGGGTTATACCAGATGCCATAGGTTAGCTATACATTTTTTACACTTAAGTTAGTAGCAAGGGGTCATCCATAAATAGGGAACATTACGCAAAGCTCGACGCAGATGGCAGCACAAGCAATTACAGTAAACAAACTTTCATAGCGCGCTTTTCAAATATTGCCATCAACAAGACAACAATATATATATATTTATTTATATAGGCAAACCGCAAAACAGTTACAACAGTTGTAATTATCAATAACAATAAAAATGATACAATGTTTCTGTTTTAGTGACTTGTTTGAGATGAGTTAATGAGATCGCGCATCCAAAGTTTGAAGTCTAAACCACTTGTCAAGTAGTCACTCAACTTGCCAAAATTCATTGTTTACTGTAGTCGGTGATACCGCCATCTGGTAGTTTAATTTGGCAGTAATCTTCCCTATTATGTCACACAATTTTTATGATATTTTGACCCCTCGTCTGCCCTTGTGACAGTTGCTCTCATACATCTCATTTATCATACAACACCCACACACACACACACACTTCATCGACACTCTACCCTCAATATGTATGACGTAATTTATGGATGGCCCCTAATTTGTATGCTTATTAATATTCATTTACTTAATTATCTATACTAAAATTATATAACTAAGGGCTCATTCAGACAGACAGCGTTCAAGCGGTCTGTTTTGCGTTCTTTGCGTTGTATTACGTTACATAGACCGCGTGACCGCTCTCTGTCTGATAGGCTCTATGTAACGTAATATAACACAAAGAACGCAAAACTGACTGCTTGAACGTTTGACCGCGTGACCACTCTCTGTCTGATTGAGCCCTAAAGAAATTATTGTTTGATTGTACATACATGCTAGTCTGAGAAGTAAATTCTCAGATCCAATTTTTATTTGAGGAATATAACATTACACTATGAGCAATGGGTGGGGAGCAGAAGCTATATGTTAATGCGTTCACTGTTCATGACCCACATGTGGGTCATTTTTGGTTCGAACAAGATGTCCATGCCATACATGTGGGTCACTGCACTTTTAATAAATTATGGGTTCTTACTTCGTGGACATAAAATAAACATACTAGTATTGTACATGGTCGTAGGAGCAATAGTAAAGGTAAAATAAAAATGCAATGAGCCACCGAATTTCTTTTTAAATTTAGGACTTACAAAGGGCTGAAAATTTAAAAAAATAATCAATGATGAATGATTTTATTCTAATGAGCTTCATTTAAACATACAAGACAGGAGTGTCTCGCAGACACGGCATTCTGTGTCTGTTTTTTTTTATTTTAGACATGCATCAGCAACCGAAGTACCTTCATCTTTAATTTTTTTGCAACATCCACTGCACCTTTTTCGATAGATTCTGCCGTTCAGCTGCCTTGCTATTTTTATCAACTTGTGAACCTCTCTGGTAGTTGGACTTCTTGTGAGGAATGTAGATAGGGATGTGGATGATGCAGGTGAAGATGATGTCAGTAAAATTCCACGTGACGGCCGTGGTTCCGAAACTCCCAATAGGCGTTTTATAATTATCTCATGTCCCTTCAACAGTGGAAATCTGTTGTTTGCATTAATGTACTTGTAAATAAGCACCGCATTTATAACTGCTATCAAAATAAGATCAGCTGCAATCTTATTATACCAGACACGTGTTTTACGATGGTGAGTTACAGCTAGCTAGTTAATCAGCTATATCCTTTTGCCTTTTTTGTTTCGATTATATTCCAAAACCACTTTTGGCTTTAGAATAGGTCTGGAGCCTATAGACATTTCCATCTCATGGTTATGGCATGTCATTTTATAAATCCTCTCTACCAGAGATATAATATTTTTTTATAACTTTTGACCTCTAACGTCCATGACACATGGATGTGTCATTGAATTGTTAGCTTCTACGTCTTTATTTTATTTTTTTTATTTTCGTTTATTAGGGAAACAAACAGATAAGTAACATACATGGTATATAACATATAAGAAATGCACAATCCAGTGAAGTTTCCACTATTAGTTTTAACATAAATCAAGTAAGTGGACACAAAATAATAAAAAAACAAAAGAAAACAAGCTTAATCTAAAACTAAAATACAAAATTAAAACAAAAGCAAAAGCACAATTCGGTTGGAAGCAAAGGCACAGTTTGGTTGATCGCTAAATTATAAATAACAATAACAAACGTAAGTACATAATTTCTACTCCCACATGTATGTCCATGACATACATGTGGGTCACTCAGAAAATGGGCGTTAAAAGGTCCCTCCCCCCATATTTTTATGGCATTTATAGACCTGAAGTGGAATAAATGCAATTACATCATTACATAGGAACGAAAACTTAAATTGGATGTGAGAGCTTATTTTGATATTTTGTCTGGACAGTGAACGTGTTAATTTCTTAAAGCAAAAAATTTATAAGTATATCTTAGATACTAACACTCCAATGCAATGCTAAATAATTCACATTCAGATACAGTTACAATTTCTCTTTTGTAGCAAAGCTTACTGTCTGGAGCTTACTTTAATTAACTTTTCTAGAATATGAACAAAAATCTCTACTACATTAATTCAAAAGTATGACTCAAAAATGTTATATATAGTAACTTAATAATTGTAGTATACTCATTTTTTCCTACACGTTATTGAGACAAAAGTTAGACTGTAAGTTATTCTAATATATGAGCTTTATTACTGCAAAATGTCATCAACATGAAGTCTGTAATAATCCCGCAAAAGAGTAACACGTTTATCCTTTCAAACTCACAAACATTCTCAGATTTAGATTTAAAAAATATATCACAAACATTCTATGATTTAGCTCATGGCCAAACATGGTATCATAATTATGAATGAGTAAAGTACTGGCATGTATAAGCATGATATGAAAGAGTCTACTCATTGTAAATAATTGTTTAGAAGCAATCATGCATAAGATTTCACAGAATTATTCAACATTTTGGTTGATACTTTTATGCTGTGAGCATTATGGTCACTTGCAGGTTATTTAAATTAGATATCATCTCACAAATTGAAGAACATTGAATCAAAAAGTACTGATAATAAGCAGGATGTGAAATATTTACACATTATAACAGCAATATTGACTGCCTCGTTGGTCTCGCGGCATAAATGTGCGCGTGGGATTGGGAGGTCTCGGGTTCGATTCCCGGGTCGGGCAAAGTGTTATTGTGTTTTTCCGTTAGGAAATTCTCAGTAACAGCATGGAGTCTGGTAATGTGCCCAGTACGGCAATAGCCTCGCCCCCTATTACGTGGGACCTAAATATTTATGTGAAATATGGGTGTAATATGACACCTCTGCCAACCCCTTCGGGGATGCAGGCGTCCATAATAAAAATATATATAACAGTAATAATTGTGCACAGCAGATCTTCTTTGTCAACCAAATCCTCATCTCAATATCTCATCATATGGCCGATAGATGTCTGCTGATTTTGAGCCCGCATCCATCTGCTGCCAGAGATCCTAAAAAGATCATCTTGGTCTACCTTGCAGGAAGCCCACCTCTTCGGAAAGACACCTGGCCTACATCAGATTATTGGTTGGCATGGGTAACAGTCTAAAACTTATATTTCTTATATAATAAATCTGTTGTGAAAACACCATCAAAATATATTACATGTATAACAAATCTCTTCTAGCCTTTGTCAACCAATAATTTGATGTAGGTCAGGCCTCCTTCAAAGATCTCCTCTTCTCTCTGTTTTAGGCAGTATAATATTGTGCTAAGTCCGTTCTATCTTTAGGGCAACTACACATCCCTATTTTAAGAATTGTTTTATATTGCTACTAGCTTTTTCCTCATTGTCGTCCATGCGATTATCGGGACATAATGTAACCTATTCTGATGCCAATAGGGTATATTACTATAAGGTTGCATCAAAATCTGTTCGGAAGTTGTTACCTGGACGAGGAACAGGCACCCATACATTTATCTCTTGATCCTTACAAACTTTCGGATTTGTAATATTAGTAAGGTGAGTCAGTGGCGGACTTGATGTCGAGCGGTAATCCCGACTCAAATAATTATACAGCTGTGTTCTCTTCACGATAAGGGCTTAGGTCATGCCAACTCCTGTAGTTGGGAATAAGTACTCCACAAGCATTCAAACACGAATAAAAAAATAGGCCCAATTTTTTATTCGTGTAAGACATCACTCTCATTATAAAGGTCAACGCTCATTAGAGCCACCCGGCACCCACTCCGCACGGCGTCCACGAGTGGACGTCGCGCGGTCAACCAGCGGACCGCGCGCCGTCAACGAGTGAACGCTGCGCGGTCAACCAGCGGACCGCGCGGTCAACGAGTGTACGTCGCTTGGTCCACGAATTATGAAATAGTCTGTTAACAATTGGCACTAGGTCTACACGTGTGTTTCGTAATGCCAAATTTTACAAACGTTGAATTGGCACTCTATTTTATATCAATTAACTTTTTCAAGTAATGCAATGACCACACACAACTAGATACTAAACTTTCGTCTATGAATACACCTACTAACTACAAATTTTAACATAAGGTATGCTCATGAAAAACACTACCTAAAATAGTTTTAATTCTGCCGGCTTATATTACCTGCTAAGTAATGCAATCGTTAATGATTTCCCCGACATCACCAACTGCGACAGCCAGTGTTGCCAATAAAGGATTACTCGTAAGAACATTAATATATTTTTGAGTAAAAATAAGAGTATCATTTACACGGTAATTAATAATTAAAAATACCTTAGAAAAGAACACGGTAGTAGCTTATTACAGTAGACCGTGTCTTGCTCAAAATTACCGTGCATCTACGGTATATACCGTGTATCTGGTAACACTCGGACGTGAATCATTCGCGGGCAGCGCGCGGTCCGCTTCAGACCCGCACGTTGGCGACGAGCCGTCAACGCGCGGCAAGCATGCGAGCAGCGAGTCGCCACCGAGCCGTCAACGCGCGGACGGCGGGTGGACCACCCGCCGCCCGCGCGTGGACGGCTTACGATAGAGGCGATCCGGTGACGCTACGGAGTTGATGTAGTGAGCGCATACCCATACAAATCCATATAAAGAATACTAACCGCACGAAGCGAGGCGGTGCGGAGTGGGTGCCGGGTGGCTCTAATGAGCGTTGACCTTAAACCACCACGCCATCCGTGCAGTAAAAAATACGACCTGAAACAGATTTGTCAAGTACTAAGCTTCATCCTGTGCGGGAATCGAACCCACAACGTTAATGCTAAACTGTAATATAGGAAGTTGATGTAAGGGGATGAGGTCATTAGTCCGATGCTGATACGCTGAATGAAACGCAGATGTGTGGGTTCTCTGCTTTATTTCGATAAAGGGTAGACCTATCTAAAAATGCTTTTGTTATTAAGAAACTTTTTAACTAGGTAATTAGGTATGCGTCGAAACACATCTCAATAAAAGAATCGCTAGTATTTTCGGTGTTCGTATAGGGAGACCGAAAATACAAAAACTATAAGAAAGAAAAGTATAAAAAGCAGTGGCTTCAGAAACAGAAAAAAAACTCATATTTATAATAATATTCTTTATCAGAATCTCATACCCATAGTACCTACAAGCTCTGCTTAGTTTGGGACTAGATGGTGTTGTGTGTATGTGGTAGAATAATAGTTATTTGTGCAACAAGAGAGCAAAGTTGTTTTTTGTTTCGAGTGCTTATTTTGAGTCCCGAGCAAGCGAAGGATTCTATGATTGATTCACTCGCTACGCTCGTGAATCAAAGTTAGAATCCTGAGCGTGGTGAGGGACTCAACAGCACGAGATACAAAAATCTTTGCTCTCGTGTAGCACACATAGCTTTTCACCACAGCATCAGCAGTGAGAACACTATTACTTAGGAGACATAGAAATGAACAGGAATAGATTGAATTCTGCATAATCACTTGTTGATTTAACTCTTCTGGTGTACAGTACAGTCATCATCGCTAGTTTCACTCATCTTTTTAGATTATTTTATATATTATTATAATTTAACACGTTACGCTATAGGTACCTACTGTATCAGCATCAACGAAATTTTTATTCCCGCTATTTTTTTAAATCGCGTTTTAATACCGCGTCCCTGATGTTTATTTTTCAAATGTATCATTGTTGTAATTCTAAATAAAAATGTATTGGTTAAATACTAATTTTATACTATTAACTAGCTGTCCCGGCGAACTCCGTATCGCTTTTTAAAAGACTTTTTCTTATTCCTATTTTTGTCAGACCACTTTTCTATGAAATTCTGAACAAAGTTACCAAGGCTACCAGTGCTTAATAAAAAATTTTGAGTTTATAAAGGTATACAAACAAACGAACATTGATTTTTATACATACGTATATCTATACGTATAGATGACGCAGACAAAGTTGTTTTGCCATATAAATTATTTCTAGGTTAGAAAAATAACTATCTTATTGTAAGTGAGGATGTAGTAAATGAGTGATAGAGGCAATAATATTAATAATTAAAAGTGAGTCAAAGTGATAATATTAATAACTTCCAATCCGCCATCTTGAATCACGAAATAGATGTTGTATTTGGATTCCCCATCCCATTAAACATCGGAGACGATACCCATTATGATTAAAAAAAAAACATCCCATCCGCCATCTTTGATCACGAAATAGATGGTGTTTTTGAATTCCCACTCCTTAAAATATCGCAGACGATACCCATATCGACTTTAAAAAAAATCCCGTCCGCCATCTTTGATTTCCTATCCGCCATCTTTGATCACGAAATAGATGTTGTATGTGGATTCTCCATCCATTAAATCATCAGAGAAGATACCCATATTGAATTTAAAAATTTTTCCCATCCGCCATCTTTGATTTCCCATCCACCATCTTGAATCACGAAATGGATGTTGTATTTGGATTCCTCATCCCTTTAAACATCGGAGACGATACCCATTATGATTTTTAAAAAAAATCCCATCCGCCATCTTTGATCACGAAATAGATGGTGTTTTTGAATTCCCCTCTCCTTAAAATATCGGAGACGATACCCATATCGACTTTAAAAAAAATCCCGTCCGCCATCTTTGATTTCCTATCCGCCATCTTTGATCACGAAATAGATGTTGTATTTGGATTCTCCATCCCTTAAATCATCAGAGACGATACCCATATTGATTTTTTAAATTTTCCCATCCGCCATCTTTGATTTCCCATCCACCATCTTGAATCACGAAACGGATGTTGTATTTGGATTCCCCATCCTTTTTAACATCGCAGACGATGATTTTTTTAAATTTTTCCATCCGCCATCTTTGATTTCCCATCCGCCATCTTTGATCACGAAATAGATGGTGTTTTTGAATTCCCCACTCCTTAAAATATCGGAGACGATACCCATATCGACTTTAAAAAAAATCCCGTCCGCCATCTTTGATTTCCTATCCGCCATCTTTGATCACGAAATAGATGTTGTATTTGGATTCTCCATCCCTTAAATCATCAGAGACGATACCCATATTGATTTTTTAAATTTTCCTATCCGCCATATTTGATTTCCCATCCACCATCTTGAATCACGAAACGGATGTTGTATTTGGATTCCCCATCCCTTTTAACATCGCAGACGATGATTTTTTTTAATTTTTCCATCCGCCATCTTTGATTTCCCATCCGCCATCTTTGACAAAGAAAAAGATGTTGTATTTCGATTCCCCACCCCTTAAAATATCGAAGGCGATACCCATATTGATTTTTAAAATTTTCTCATCCGCCATCTTTGATTTCCCGTCCGCCATCTTGGATCACTAAATAAATATCATATTATTAATCAGCGTCCCGAAAATCTTGAAAACGATACCCATATAGATTGTATCGTTTAGCCTTTTTTTGCCTTTGACCCAACCCACCCCCTTCTCGTTTGACCATTTTATTTTTTGTCTGGCCCCTAAAAGTTGTGGCGTAATTTTAGCCTTTCGGAATAATTGGGCTATCAAAGGCAATAACAATTTTTAAAATCCGACTGCTAGTTCCTGAGATTAGCCAACATTATCTTTTAGCCTTTTTAGCCTTTTGCCCGGCCCCAAAGCACGGTAATATAATCTAACAGTATTGTAACTCGGCCGTCTTCGTGAGTTATATACCTACCAGACGCGCCGCATGCGAGCTGCGGCACGATCGCGGCTGTGGGTACTCTTGGCACAGTCCGCACAGTCTAATGGGTACTCTGCTCGAGGCGCGTAGGTATAACTCGAGTTTCGTGCGTTTGTATGGAGTTACAATACTGTTAGATATTATTACCGTGCCCAAAGGGTCGAAGCGTTATGTTATATAGCCTATAGCCTGCCGAAGTATCTGGGCTATCGTATACAAAAATAATTTTTCAAATCCAACCGGTAGTTCCTGAGATTAGCGCGTTCAAACAAACAAACAAACAAACTCTTCCGCTTTATTATATTAGTATAGATTAGACTTATTTTTATTAAAATCCAATAATAACATGTAAACAATAACATATAAAAAAAAACAATTTTTTTTTTATTTTTTGCGTTGCCGTAGGTGTTTTCTTTGAGGTCGAATTCCAAAATCGAATTTCGAATTCGAAGGGGTTTGTTTTTTTACTCACTTTTTATATGCATGTGAAAGAGACAGAGCACAGTAAAATTCGAATGTTTCAAATTTGTGTCTGAACAATGTCAATTCGAGGCACTGAAGATTGAAAAATTAAAAGGCTACTTTGCCTCACGCTCGAATCAAAATCGCGTTTTGTTCACTGTTGTCTCGCAGCAAAAGCGGCATGTTTGAGCTGCTGCGGTGAAAATTATTATTATCCAAATAGTAGCATTAATTCATTCCAACCGGCCTCACGATCGTTCTAACCCATCAATCTATAATTGATCACAATAATAAATCAAGTAGTGTCACATTAGTAGATAAGTATGTTGTTATCCATCAACACCTTGCACGCACTACTGAGCCTCAACTATGTCGAACGTGCATTTAGCCGTAAAGAGGAAAGCGAAATTACAGCGGCAGTCGACAGCGTGTTGCGTGAATCTCGATACATAACTACTAAAACAAACAATGTAATTAAATAGCTTCGGATAATTTTAACGCAATCTATTTATGGCGTTTTTACAGATTGAGCAGTTTTTATATTAGTTGTCTATGTTTCATAAGGTGATGGATTTAGAATAATAAGTAAGACACTACTACATGCATGCATCCCGTTAGTGCCGTAAGAGGCGACTGAGGTAATTTGACTTGTGTTTGTAATTTGTTGTTTTGTTTGTTTTTCGTGTGAGTGTGTGGCCAACTCTGGTGTTGGAGTTTTCAGGCCGCCCGAAGGCCCCCGACGTGGCCTAACGATCCTTATCCTTAGAAAAGAACCGGGACCGACAGCTTTACGTGCCCTCCGAAGCACGGTGCAGTCAGATGTAAATGCCACACTCGGTCACCCATCCAAATGGCGACCTGTGCAAGCGTCGCCTAACTTTGCCGATCTGTTACCTACGAACCGCAAGCCAAGTCTCGCTATGAGCGCGACTTTGTAATTGACTTAGAAAATATACGAAGCATAAAGTATCTTCAGAAAGAGACAGAAAATTCGACTTCAAACCCTATTAACAGTTTCCCTGTCCCGTGTATCATATATGATTCATAACAATTGATTTTCTATTGTCTCGCGCCGGACAGCGAATGGGTTCCTCCACCACGTATCCTCCTATTGATTCACAATGGGAACATTATTTTGACGCAAATTAAGAGAGGCCTATTTCTAGCCGTCCAGTTTATTTTATGAACTCTTATCTGGTCTCACATTTGCCCAGTCGTTTCAGTTATCAACACGGGTCACGGGCACTCCTCACAGACTTACTATCGCTCTACGTTAAACAGGATGAGTCATACGACGCGCGACAGTTGTAAATAACTAGTAATCTACCGAATTACGAATCTATTACAATGTTACTGTTCATATAAAACCGACTGATCTTTTAGAAAGAAATCGAATTAACCAGCTTTAAGTTCAGCAGAAGATCACTGTTGAAGCAAATTATACGATTTAATAAGCATTTTGCATAGGTTCATTGTTCTAATATGAGACTACTTTGAAATGAGGAACTATTGACCCTAGGTACAATCAAACAAGTCGGCGCTGGACCAGTTTGAAAAAAATCAATCGGCTCGCTCATAGAGTCGAGGCACACTAGAAACTGTCCGTGTGGTGACGGATTAAGAATACGAATTGTCACCACCCCATATCATCCCCATGGGTGTCGTAAGAGCCGACAGAGGGAGCATATTATGCAGAGAACAGCACTGTAAGAGAAGGAAAACTTGATACAAACCCTATACCAACCCGCTTGGCCAGCGTGGTATAGTAGGCCAATTCCTCCTTTCAAAGGAGATGCCTAGTCCAGCAGTGGACTATTAAAGGCTGATGATGATGATGATGATGACACTAGAAACTGGTTTTGTATACGCGTATCAATGTGCGTGTAACGTAGCACTGGAAGCGACGATGTCTTGCTGAGCGATTCTCGCCCTTATGGTGGTCTAGCGGGTAGTTGTTCGACTGTACCTAGCAGCAGAAGATTCACTATTAACTGCGGCTACCAGGTGCGATGCTCATTGTTTAGTAAGCGTTCAAAGCTGACGATAACCTGTGTGAGTGTGTGACCAACCGCCGTGTCGGCGTTTTCAGACCGCCCAATGGCCTCCGACATGGCCATGTTTTGAGACGAGAACCGCAATTGACAACTTTACGTGCCCTACGAAGCATTGTTGCACTCTGATGTCAATGCCACACACGGTCTACCATGCATGTAGCGACCTCTGCAAGGGTTGCTTAATTTTGCCGACCTATAACAAACGGCAAACCCAGGCTCACTATAAGTGCCGTTTCTTTCACTGTTACATAGTCAACTGCAACCAAATTAACCTGGCATGGTGACCCTGTTATCTTAACTCACGTAGCTTCTTCAAGTTTTATCTTTAAATAATTCATTACCCATTATAATTATATGAATCATATTTTCAAGTCACCTTATAAATATACTGGCTAAAACGGATGCAATATCCGATCTAACCATGGATTTGGGGATTAGAGATGCACACTTGACAGAAGCTCCATACAAAATATGACAAATATCTCCAAATCGATGATCAATCCATATATTGGCACCGGCCATTAAAGTGCTCCCTGAGGCACGGAGCCGTCGCTAACTAACAATTATACACTCAGTAAACTCATTTGTGTATACTGTATACCATAGGTTTGAACCGCATACCCTCAGCATAGCAGTCTGTTATTATCTACATTAACCTATTCCTACCTGACTTGACAAAAGATAAATGTCCCTCTTCGAAAGGTAAATGCGTGCTTTTATATTGCTTCCGTGAGCGTGTCTAATGCATGTATGTTATTGCAGAGAAGACGAATCAGACGGTGAAGCTGGACGCCTCGACCGTGGAGATCGAGGAGCGAGGTGTGAAGCTGCGACTGACGGTCGTCGACACGCCGGGCTACGGAGACGCCATTGACAACACCGACTGCTTCCGGGTAAGTACTTAAGTAGTGCACCATAAGGGTCATATTTCATTCGAACGCTCTACACCACAATGACACGACCAGTCGCGCCACCGTGGTGCAGAGTTAGGTACTAGGTCGCCGGCAACAGCTTGATTGCGCCGCCTAGTTGATACCTGGTGAGATACCCTCTATACAACTGTATACACATTCTGATGGTAGCGCGACCGGTAGAGCCACTTTGGTGTTCTAATGAAACAGATCCCTAATGTTAACGTTATAAAGTGTTTAATGTATTATAGCATTTCCTAGCGAACCGAATAATCAGAGATTCAGACCATGGAATAAGCTTGGAAGAGATGTAGTCACAGCCGAAATTGTTCACCAATTCAAAAACTGATTAGGCAAACATGTACTCAACCATGAATAGGATGTAGGTATTTAAGAAAGAAAGAAACCCACGTTTAATCTGAGAATAGGCCGGGCCCTTGACCATCAAATCAAATCAAATCAAATACGTTTATTTGGTTGTATATGGTACATACGGTGGTCTCAAAAAATGCCACCGAAGGTTCCCTGAAAGGCGTCTAGTTTCTTATGGAAAATTATCTATATCGTTTTAAAGTCTTCGTTCTTGTCATCGAGCGGTTCTGTAGATGTGTCCGGCTTAGTTCGATTTCGGTCAGGTAGTTTTAATTCAACTTCAGTTTTAACGGCATTTTTTAGTCCAGCGTTATTTCTAGTCAAGGATATCATCAGTTCCTTCTTTTAAGGTTTTTCCACCAGGAACATTACGCTTCCCTTTAGTCAATGTTAAATTTGAATGTTAGAGCACCGTGCGTCGATTAGTACTCCGCTTTTATTTCCGCTTGAGTGAATCTAGAACGCCAGTCACTGTTGGCACTTATTAAAAGATATTATCAGGTACAATTTTATTATCCGACATATGTAGAGTTTAATTTGTCCTTTTATCATGATCCTACGTTTAGTGCTGCTGTCGTTATGAACTGAGGTCCTATGCTCCATACTGACACACGGTTTTACTCGATAGTTTTACTAGAAAGCCAGTAAAGAAATCTCAGTACTTACTAGTGATGTGCCGGATCGTTAACCATGCATATCCGCGGATACGGATCGGAATACGGATATTTGGTTTCTAGATCTTCGGATACGGATACAGATCTTTATTTACTTATTGAATCGATGTCGGTGCGCGCGACCTTGAAACGATAGTTGACGGCACGCACGCCCGGCGGAACAATAGACGGATCATATTGTTAATTATATTAAAAATACTCAGAATGGAATTTAATAGTTTTTTAATCTACCTAACCACCTATAGCATTCCATCCTATCAATTGAAAATTAATAAGGTAAAAGATCCGTAAAAGAACCGCGAGAAAAGAAACGGATACGAATCTTTCTTCTGCCTCGGATCCGCGGATACGGATATCCGAAACATCACAAGTACTCACAGTTTTAGGTACTAGATCAAGACAAGCTTCACGGTTTGCTTAGAGTAAAATTAGGTGCAATATAATTAATGGCATCGAAGTTTGAGTTTTGCTGTCCAAACGTTGATTTTTACTCGTTATCGAGTCTTTTTTTTGTCGTGTCAAAGGCGACTATTGGCGATTCAGTTGTGTGCGACCAATCATCTTTTGTTTTCTTCTTATCTTCTTTCCGTGCTCACCCCAGGATGGTCAACCGATTCGAAATTTTAGGCTGGAGATATAAGAAACTGCAAACTGCTGTATTTTGAAGACCCAGGCCCTGAAAAGTAACCTTAGGTACGCCAATTAAACTCGCGTCTACAGAAAACTGAGCATATATTTCGAAGTGACCTATAGTAGGTGCAGTTGCAATACTCCTCGCATAAACGTTATAAATATTGTAATGAGTACTAGGCAATACAATGGCCGTTGTGTTACTTAACACCGATTCTATTACGTACCAGTATGTACGTAAGTATGCAATGCGATTGATGAAGTAAATACTATTAAACAGGTCAATTTTACCTTTTTACATTTAGTTGTCTGAAGACCTTGAACGCACTGCCCGCTGGCTTAAATGTGGCGCGCTGCCTGCGGCCGGCTGCACTTAGATTATCTTAATATATAAAATCCTTGCGTTACTGACTGACTGACAGACACGCTACAGCCGAAACTATGGGGCGCAGGAAGCTGAAATTTGGCATGTATGTTACTTGGGGACCGTAGGGTTGCACTAAGAAGGGATTTCCCGAAATTCACACGGGATCGGCCAAAACGGGTAAATAAAAAAAAATGCAGGCGTAGCTGCTGGCGTCCTCTAGTTAAGCAATAAAGGGGCTGTTACATACGGACGGACAAACTGACACGTAAGACGAATCTATAAAGGTTCCGATTTTTGCCATTTTAGCTACAAAACCCTGAAAACGCACGATGTATACGCACTGACTTGCAGCCAACCTATCGTGGCCAGCCGCTAATGCGTTCAGATTCTAAGGCTGCAGTAATGTTGTTTTATAGTCATAAACCAAATACACTTAGAGCTTCTACAGACGGGGCTGTAATAGCCAATGTAGAATTGCGCGATTACCACCCTTTCTGAACAGAAACTAATAGATTCGCCATGTTTGTTCGTCCAGAATTTTGCCGAAATAGAAAAAAAACAATAGATGGTAAAGAGCAAGTCATATCCGTGACTTCCTGCAATTTGTCTAGGATATTCAGTTTAATCACGCATTGTTTTGTTCTTGCGGTGTAAACACTTTCTTGTGCTCTTCCCTCTGTCATCTGCGGGTTTGGGGACAGGCGGAAATGTGGGAGCTTCTCCCCTAAAGACGTCTGGGAATACTCAAAACAAAAATAATATTCCGCAAAAGGGATCAATTATTACGCCTCCCATCTCAACATTCTCAACTAACTAAACCGTAGTATATCTAAGACCATTCTAAATAGTGACACACATAAGGTTAAAAGGAAAATTATCGCAGCTAATTATTCTTTACCAATTAACGAGTTAGACTTGATTACCTTAACCTTTTTTGAGGTCGTAAGTTTTATTTTATTTAAGTTTTGCCTCGCTTAATTATACCTACACCTACAGGGTGTAAAGGACCCTTAACGTCTTCTGAAATCCCATAGTGTACCAATCACTACGAACATTTTTTACTTCGGCACCATGCCTGGGAAATAACTGGTTTAGCAGATATTGAGGTTCAAAGTCACCATATATTTTTTCTAATTCTGATGCATTTATTCATGAACAGGTATATATCACGAGCATTTCCCGCGCGTGCTTTAAATTGAAACTTAGAAAATCGGTCTATTTAAAAAACAAAATCGTTTCCCGGGTATTCTTTTTGCTTAATATGACTTGGAATTATGTGCAGAACGAGTAGACTTCGGCTTGGTGATGGGTCTTTTTACACCCTGTATAGTGTATATATCCTGGCTGAGAAATCATACTATCTATCGGTAAAAACTGTACAATAATTTGTTAGATAGTTTTTGTGTCTGAGTGGTGACGGATTAAGAATACGGAATGTCACCACCCCATATCATCCCGTGGGTGTCGTGAGAGCCGACAGAGGGAGCATATTAGGCAGAAAACAGCACTGTAAGAGAAGGAAAACTTGATACAAACCCTATACCAACCCGTTTGGTCAGCGTGGTATAGTAGGCCAATTCCTCCTTTCAAAGGAGAGAACTAGTCCAGCAGTGGACTGTTAAAGGCTGATGATGATGATGATGAGTTTTTGTGTTTAGACAGTTGGACATACGCGTCCAGAGAGCTTTATTTTTTTAACATTTAGATATAAAATTGACCAAAAATAGTAACAGTTTATAAATAACAAAAATAATGTTTTATGTTCAAACAATGATTAGGATTGTTCGTCAAATGATCTCTAATCACTTGCATTGGAACTTTTTCAATAAGTAGTAGGTAAGATAAGTACCCACTTTAATCAATCAAACTGTTAGTTATTTTTGTAATTGATATATATTGAAATATATCCCTACGATGAATATGATATTCAGATCTGTTAAGTTGTGAGCAAACTAATCAAGAAGTCATTCACCCTCGCCGTTGCGTTGACGGCGCATCGATACATTTTTGTGCAAATTTGATATCACGTCGTGAGATATCAATACATCTGTACATCTATACATATACATAAAATTGGAGTGTCTGTTGTAATCTGTATATATAAAATCCTTGCGTTACTGACTGACTGACAGACAGGCTACAGCCAAAACTATTGGGCCTATGAAGCTGAAATTTGGCATGCATGTTCCTTGAGGATCGTAGAGGAGCACTAAGAAAGGATTTCTCGAAATTCTCACGGGATCGGGCAAAACGGGTAAACCAAAAAAATGTGCGAGCTTAGCCGCTGGCATACTCTGCATAACTGCATGTACATATACCGAAATGTTTCTTTTTTAAAATTGTTGTCTGTCTGTCTATCTGTTTGTTCTCGCTAATCTCTGGAACGGCTGGACCGATTTTGACATTATAAATTAACTGGGTACGCGAAGTAGTTCCCTCAAGACGCGGGTGAAACCGCGGGAAACAGCTAGTCAAACATAAAAAGAACATACATCTGAATTGAACAACCACCCGCTTTTCTATGACGAAAAAAATCGTAATGAATGTAGTCTTAGTATTATTAGTATTCATCACCATGTCAGCCTAGGTATTTATTTATTTATTTATTTATTAAGGTCTGCCAACAGTTGTTACAGTGGTTATAAGGTATACAAGTTTACAAGCAAATATGGTTATAGTAATACTGCACAACTAATTATAGGCAAACACAGCATGCTGAGTGTTTACCTTGCAAAAGGACTACAAACTAGAAATTACATATTTATAACCAAATTAATAAAAGATACGCAAATACGGGTAAAAGTAGAACGCACATAAAAATAATATACAGGTAGGTCTAGAATATTCCGTTTGAAGACTAATTAAGCACGATCAATTGGACGCTTACTCGTAATCCGAGAGAATACTCATAGACTATCCGCGTGAATGTCACATAAATCGCTTCGCTCGTTGACCAACCTGCATAAGCGCGGGACTGGCGAATTCGTGGCAAAGGCAGTTCGACGAGGGGGTGAAGCCAAGGGTGTAATAGGCTTTCGCGGAGGTTTACGAGGTACTCTGAGGGAGAATTTGTTCAGAAGCGAAGGGCAGTCAATTTTATTCCTAAACAATTTATGAATAAACCATAAATCTAGAATATCCCTTCGCTTTTCGAGAGTGATCATTTAAAAAAATGTTAATCTGTCAGCGTAGGACTTAGTTTTTTTGTTGATCCCGGTTGAGTACCCTAGGTGGTTAATAAATCGTTTCTGGACACGTTCTATTCGGAGTGAGTGAACCGCGTAATGGGGTCTCCAAACGACACTACAATATTCGAGAACGCTGCGGACCAAGCTATAGTACAGTATCTTTTTTGTTGATGGCTTGTGAAAGTTTTTGCTATTGCGAAGAACGAATTCCAAGGTACGTAAAGCCTTTCTAACAATACTGTCTATATGTGGTATAAAAGTAAGCTTACCGTCTAAGACAACACCCAAATCGCGAATCTCCCCAACCTCTGTCAAAATAGTACCGTTTATGTGGTAAGAAGTATTTGTGTTATATGCTTTGCGGCTAAATTTAATGTGACTACATTTCTGGCAATTCAGTAATATGCCGTTTTGGGAGCACCACCTAGAGAGTCGGTCAATATCTTCCTGCATAAGTACGGCATCGTGACATGAGCTGATAGTTTTCATAATCTTAATGTCATCTGCAAAAAGGAATGGAGTAGTGTGTTTAAAACACTTGATAACATCGTTTATAAAAACGTTAAACAGTATTGGTCCTAAATGTGAACCTTGTGGAACACCTGACAAGATCCCACACAGTTTTGATTGTTAGCCGTTCACCACTACATAAAATTCCCTGCCACCGAGATAGGATCGGAACCAGTTTAAGAGTGAACCAGATACGCCGTAAGCGCTTAACTTTTTTATTAGTATTGCGTGGGAGACTCTATCAAATGCCTTGCTGAAGTCCGTGTATACAGCGTCTATCTGCATGCCCTTGTCCAAAGCTTCAGACAGCAATTCAACGTATGAAACTAAGTTAGTACTTGTGGATCGACCTTTGACAAATCCATGCTGCTCTTCATGAAAGACTCTCGAGAAGTAACGCTGTATGCAGGGACAGAGCAAGGATTCCAAAACCTTGCCAAGTACGGACAAAATTGATATCGGCCTATAGTTTTGCACTACTGAAATGTCGCCATTTTTAAGTATGGGTACCACTTTGGCCAATTTCCATTTTTTAGGGAAGTATCCGGTGTTCAAGGATGCATTAAATATAATTTTCAGAGGGGCCACCAAACTTGAGGCGCAGTTAACAATAAGCACGGGAGGGATCCCATCAGGGCCAGCCCCTTTGGTTTGGTCCAAACTGGTTAACTTCTTTACAATTTCGTCCTCGCCCAATATTAAGGAGGATAAGTTGTCGTGATATGCGATAGTTGTGAGGGCGTATTCATTATCGGTGCCTATATTAGCAGTATTAAACAGACATATTATTTTCACTGCTGGACATAGGCTTCTCCCAAGGTTCTCCACACAGGCCGATCCTGTGCCGCCCGCATCCAACCACTTCCCGCAATCTAAACCAGATCGTCGGTCCACCGTGCGGGAGGCCCACCCCTGCTGCGTCATCCGGTACGTGGTTGCCACTCCAGAACCCTCCTGCCCCAACGGCCACCGGTTCTTCGAGCTAGGTGTCCTGCCCATTGACACTTTAGCCTGGCTATTTGGAAAGCTATGTCGATGACTTTGGTTCGCCTGCGGATCTCCACATTTCTGATTCGATCTCGCAGGGAAACGCCGAGCATAGCTCAGTTATTTAAATTAAAGCAATGTAGTATTAATTTAAATAACTCGTACTACTGTTATTTAAGTGTATAGATATGTATGTTCTTGTGTACTACTACACTTGCATGAGCCCCTCTCGGTCTATAAATAGAAACATAACGTTATCACGTGTTTCAATACGCAGTGACTCATACCCATTATTCATACACTTTCCTTGGTATTATCATTTACGAAAGCTTTTATATTTCTTACTAGCTTTCGTCTGCGCCATCGTCTGGAATGTATTTACAATTTTTTTTAATATGTTATGGAATGCAATGTTGGCAAGTATTTACTATTTTTTTATGTTTTTTTTTTTAAAGTCAACTCCACTAACGGAAAAACCCAATAACATTGCCCGACCCGGAAATAGAACCCCTTGGGACCTCTGATCAGCAGTCGCATACGCTATCTGGACCACGGAGGCAGTAAGAAGTTATTGTCTGAAATTCCCACCGGATCGAGAGAAAGAGTCAAATAAAAAAAGGTGCGAGCGTAGCTGCGGACATCCCCTTGTCTAGTATTACAAAACATTACGCGTCATAACAAAAATTCGACACACTACAAACACATTCCACGGATTCACATTTTTTTAAATAACCACGAATACCGGAGATACGTTACGTAATGTTTGTTTGTTTGTTCACAGTCGATCATACAATACATCGACGAGCAATTCGAGAGGTTCCTGCGAGACGAGAGCGGCCTCAACCGCCGCAATATCGTTGACAACAGAATACATTGCTGCTTCTACTTCATATCACCCTTTGGACATGGGTAATGTATCCTTCAATGTATGATAAACAGATATTTAGAATATGTATTGCTCCTGGCTCAATTGGTACTTTATTTCATAACGACAGGAGGAAAAGTTGGAAAAACAACGCTCATTGGTGTAGCGATAGAGTACTGATACGGTTTTTTGACTGCTACGCACAAGTCCTGCCACCTACTTTTAACTTTTCAATATATATGCTCTTTCAATTATTATGAGTCGCTAGACTTCGGCCGTGGGAATTATGCACCTAATATATGTATGCAGCATAATATATAGGCGACAAAATATGTGCATCAATGAAACTTTGTTTATAACTTTATCATAGCAGTAGAAATTAGAATCTGCCAGATCTTACCAAAATTTGGGAGTAGTACCCTTCCCCTAGTTACCCCTACAAAGGGGTTAATGGAATGAGACCATAGCATGGTTTCCTTCCCTTTTAAAAAGCTGTCCTGCTCTAGGACTAAATCCTGTGTCGCAATGGACTTTACATACACATACAACTAACGGACACAACGAACACCCAGACTCGAAACAACTATAAATTCATACATACATACATAGACTCACGCCTGTTTCCCCGAAGGGGTAGGCAGAGGCATATTAAACGCCCACTTTTCGCCAGTGTTCTGATCCCACGTAATAGGTGGCGAGCCTATTGCCGCTTATTGGGACATTTTGTTTGCCAGAGCCTCGTCCGTTGATCGGCAGGTGCACCACTTGCAGGTGAGGTTGGCTTGGGACCCTAAGTTCTTGGTGGGAACCCTATGCAACCCTGTATAAATTTATGAACCACACAAAGTGTTGTCTCGCTTGGGATCGAACCCACAACACTCGCAAGTCAAGCGGCGAGGCGGCTGCTTAGCCTTAAACCACTGCGCACATATTTTGCAACAAAAAGTCGCTAGATTTTGAGAATTATACACCCAAACCATAGTGAAAAAGCTTTTCTGTAGGCCATCAAAGTAGGTGCCATCATGCCATTATTATTAATATTTTGTAGGCATGACTTTTGCTATGGGACTCCATATACACTTAAGAGCGTATGTAACGCCTCGAGCGGCGGCTCGAGTTTAGGTTTTTATAGTACCGCGGTCGCCCGCGCACCGCGGATCCGAGACCCGGGTATCCTGTGGAATAATAATCTTGATCCTTCTTGCCATACATGAACAGTATTCGTCTATGTAATACGTCGATTATGATATGATAGTATTCAAATTAATTATTTTCAACGCACATGAATTTAAAGGTATCAAATAAAGCTAGATATTATTCGTTTAGTAGGATGATGTTTCTCAGGATAACAACGACTATTTATAATAATATGGCGTAGGTTTTATTAATTGTCGCATTTCAAATATACATCTATTGCGTTATTAATGCGAATGAAAACTCACGAATAACACTAAATACAAAACCGAGTGAGGTAAAAGAAAATACTTAATTAATTAAAAGTAATAAAAAAATATACAATATGTTAATTTGCATTTGCAAAATATTTTAAGTATACAATATATGTATTTTCTCCTAAAATTATTTAAAATATTTTATATATTTAATTATTTAATACCACTTAATTTTGTGACATGAGTATGACACTGACATAAGATCAAAACTGCATTTTGAACAAATATAATTAGAAGAATTGGGTCTCAAAATAAAATGTTAACTGGTGCAGAATAAGACTGCACGGTAGGTACGTGTGCTTGTGTGTGTTAGGTACCTGCAGTGTGAGCTCGTGGGGATCAGCTGAGCGGTGGCGGTCAGTACACCGAGCTGATTTTTAAAATATATGATTACGAAAAAAAAACTACGATTTGGTGAGTTATGTTTTCATGTATTTGTATTCAGTTACAGTAGTATATTCATCCCCTGAAAATATTTTGCAAATGCATTTCAACACCCTGTATATTGTGGGTGCAATTCCAACACGAGACAACACTTCTTTGTGATACAAAAATTGCTTTTTAGAGTCTGATTGTGTACTTAAATATAAGTATGAATATCTGTAAAGTCTCAAACGCTAAACACTCTCAATAAACTGTGTCTCTTAGAGGCATTGACCGCGCCTTTGGGAATCTACTATATTAACTTTGCTGCCATACTCTGACTTCCAATAACACACCATCACAGTTAGTGCGCTGTCAGTCATATCTCATAATGTTTCACAGCCTAACACGATGAATACAAACACCATAATTATGTACAATGCAAAAATAATGATGGCAATCGGACTGGTAGATCCAGGGATTATTGTATTCAACCAAACTAATAAAGGCGAAATATCGCAAACAGTTGGCAAAATCTATTTTACAGCAATTTGAACTGATATGTTGTTCTTTATTACTAAAACTAATACTATTAGGGTTATTGATTGAAATAAAATGAAAATCAGTAAAAAATGAAATTTGTTGTTCTAAAACTAACTTCACGTCCCTTATAGCCTTTTTAATGAATTACTTTGGTTGGATGGTATCAAATATATACAGACATAATATGTAGGACTTTTTTGTGTTTTATGCTTATACTAGCTGTCATCCGCGGCTCCACCCGCGTGGATGTCGGTTATTGCAACAAAAACTATTCTATGTCTTTGATTGATCGAAGAATTTTTTATAATTATTGATCTCCTAACAGAAACCTCATCATACTGGACAATATGAGTATGACACTGACATATATGGTATAGTGCAGATGGGCTCTTATAGTTTCTCATCAGATGTTTCAGTTCTTCGATTTTTATAAGACAACAGAAAATGCTCATCAGATTGAACAACTTTTGCTAATACGTCAAATCTGTACATGTGATAGTGTGATAGTAATAGTCAATATGTTGCCTAGACCTAATTGCAATATAACAATAACAGTTTATTTTAAATACGTGCAGTAACTTCGGAGATTAGCGTGTACAAACAGACAAACTATATAGATATACATACAGTCAGCATTATTTTTTTATTTCTTGCTCCATTACTGTTTCTTAGCCTCCCTGAAATTATTTTTTGTAAATATATTCAATGTACCGAAATACTTTTTTTACTGTTTTATTATATGTTTCAAGGCGCCAGATTAGGTAAATTATAAAGCGGTCCGTTTCCGTCAGTCTCGTCCAGCTCCTGTTTGACCGCGATACTATGCTAACTAGTAACCACTAGATTCCAGATGTATTGACCAACACGTTAGTTTAATGCGTAATACATAAATAAAGTTACATCAACTTTACATATTTATAAAAAAATAGGTTGAGAAAAAAAAACGGATCAAGAAGCTTTAGCCGCACTATAAACGTTTTGGAATGCAATTTTTACGTAAAATGGCGGACGCGAACGCGAGCGACAGGTCCGTCCTCTGAGAGCGCTCAGCGCTGAATGGCGGACATTGCATCGCGCTTTGAGCTTTATAGGTCTGCATAGTATCTTCTTGGGTTTACGCGAATGTTACACATTGAAATTAAACTACAGTTTACGGATTTTATCGCGTTGTATTGGTTTCACTAAGTTATTACATTTGGTTGGAATGTTCCTCCAGCTTGGGACCCTGTCATAAGGCTAATGAAACCCAAGAAGGACAAAGTCACCAGAAGACCTAAGGACACTGTGAGCTCATTCTGCGTAAATAGTAACACCAGTAGTTGAAAAATGTTCGGGTACTTTGAGATAACTTATACATTCAAGACAAATATCACCTCAGTCTGCCGTGAACATGAATTCTGTAAAGAATTCGAAACGTCGGCTAGTAATAAATTAAAAATATAGTTTCTAGATCTTTAGTTTCAAATGTAATAACTTAGTGAAACCAATACAACGCGATAAAATCCGTAAACTGTAGTTTAATTTCAATTTATAGGTCTGTTTAAAAAAATCATATTAATTACAAACGAAAAGTTTAGATTCCAATTTTTTTATATGACTTAAAGTGAATCTTAAGGTTTTTAAATATGTTTATATCTTTTAAATAATCACAGTAGTTTTTTAGATATAAATGCAAATTCGCGGGCTAAAATTAAGCAAAATGCACTGTTTTGATCACCGATTTTTTTGAAAATTATGAATGAAAGTACAATTTCTTTTTTAAGCACTCGCTTGTGTAACTTCACCTTGTACAGTTCACATTTACAGAATTATAAAACGATAAGTTTTCATAGCACTAGCGACCATTAATGTTGGCCTAATCTACAGAAATGACGAAAATGAGTTTTTTAAATTCATCGGTTTTAAAATATTTACAATAGTGTAGTGACCCATATATTTTTCTTTAGCACTCTCTTGATAAAGAAGTGAACTTTCATATCTTCACGCCTTTTATCCCCGAAGGGGTAGGCAGAGGTGTATTACACACCCACACTTCGCCAGATATGTTTCGGTCCCAATGTAATAGGGGGCGAGCCTATTGCCATCTACCGGGCACATTGTTAAGCGAGCGATAATTAATATTTTTAATACACACATAACTTCGAAAAGTCATAGATGTGTGCCCGGGGTAACTGGGGATCGAACCTGAGACCATCGTCTCGGCAGTGAACTTTCATATTTTCTATATCTTTTACATGAATTGTTATTTATCCATAACATAATAGAACAATAAAAACCCGCAAAATCGTCTCCGACGGAATAAAAGCTCTTAAAATCAGGCGGCATGGAGTCATTTTGATAGGCAACAATAAATAAAAAAAAGTTTTGTATAAACTCAAGCTATGCATGATCGGTTTGGTGCCCTTATTAAATGCCTCGGATCTCATCACCGGGGATGAGTTGTGTCTGAACGGCCTATTATTTTGCGTGTAAAATATTAACATCGTTATAGTTCCTGCCTAAGAGGAAAATTTTAGAATAACAGTTGGCATAATGGAATTACTCTCAAAAACTACAACTGTTGATAATAATAAATTTTGTGCAGATGCTAGATCGGATTCACACTGGGTCGTGCATAAATAACGAAGATTTATTTAAGTATTCTTCATTTAGATGATATTAAAAAACTATCTGTGATTAAATGAAAGTAATGGTTTCATTGAGTTAATTAGATTTTAAATATGAAATCACCCATTAGCTCATTGTACATTCTTACGATCTTCTGTAGATTTCATCCATAAATAAGTCTTTATTTTGATACAGATAATTAAGTTTGCCAATCAAAAGAGTACGTACCATTAAGCTAATGACATAAAAAATCAAAGCAAGGAGATTAGGATCAGATTTGTTAATTGAAAGAAGGTGACTCAAGGTGGCCTTGCTTGACTTAATTGAAGGCCCTATCCAGTTCATCCAATTCCTACAGTCATCATTAGCACTATTTCACTACATGACAGGAGGCTCTTCTTACTGTAGCTATGAATGGATGAGACTATAGTCGACCAGTCTAGCCAAGTGTAGGTGTGCAGACTGCACATGTCTTAAGACTGAACTATCGCTACTTTATTTACACAGCCTTGTTTTATAATCTGTCCCGCTGCTGGACGTAGAACTTCTCTAATATGAAAAGCGTTAGCCGCACGGCTGGCCGCATTCCGGCTAACCGCATAGTGTGTAGGAACCTTAAGTTAGATGTTAGACCATAGCCCACAACGCTGGCCAAGTGCAGGTTGGGAGACTACACATGAGCTACAAGCATAATATATTTAATTTTGAATTGAATTTAGTCTAATCCACCTGTCTAGTGCTGCAGCTAACTAATATTTGTTCGTAACAGACTGAAACCGCTGGACATCGAGTTCATGAAGCAGTTGCACAACAAAGTGAACATTGTGCCCGTCATCGCTAAGGCCGACTGTCTTACCAAGAAGGAGGTACAACGGCTCAAGTCAAGGGTAAGTCATCCGGCTCGAAGGGCCATGTTTCGGCCAGATACAAATTAAACATGTTATCATCGACTGAGTGGACTGTTTTTAGCGTATGTGTATATGGTGCGTAACAAGTGTAATAGCCAATAATCAGCGTGAACGATTGATATATGTCTGTACGTATTGTGTGTTGGGCGTCTCGTAGCTGACTTCTTGACAGCGCGCGCACTCCCCGCTGCCGGCGCAGCGCCGCTTCGTTACGTGTTAAGTTTGTATTACTGTTGTGTGTCTATGACAATGTGTCCTAGACATAGTTTATTTGTATTCTTGTGATAAATGTCTTGGTGAAAGGGTGCAGTGGCGTAACTTGCTTTTTCTTCGCCTTTTTTGATTTAAGTGTCAGTATAGCTAGGTAATAGCACAAGCTATTGGTGAAGCCTATCCAGAAGAGAACTGCAACAGTCTAATAAAGATTTTGATGATTGCTAGGTGATGGAGGAGATCGAGCGCGAAGGCATAAAGATCTACCCGCTGCCGGACTGCGACAGCGACGAGGACGAGGACTACAAGGAGCAGGTCCGCCAGCTGAAGGAGGCTGTGCCGTTCGCGGTGTGCGGCGCCGGCCAGCAGCTCGAGGTGCGCGGCCGCCGCGTGCGAGGCAGGCTCTACCCCTGGGGCGTCGTCGAGGTCGAGAACCCCGAGCACTGCGACTTTATCAAGCTCAGGACTATGCTCATGTAAGTATCATGTGCCAATCAGCCACTGCAGACCACGATCAAAGACAACGTTCACACTGAGGGTTTTCTGAAATGACATCCACTAGGCGGCAGCACTGAGACGTCAGGTTCAGAATTCTGTCACAAGTGTCAGTGTGCCTCACATTTGTACATCGGCGTTTGCTTGTTTCGTATGTGTGTACTAGTCTGTAGTACTGTACATATCTGACAGCTATTTGGACCTGACGCATACGAAGCGCCTTTTGGTCGCAGAAAAAGTATCAAATACCCTCCTTGCGTTTGGTGTAGGAGATCGACAAGCGTTTGCGCGACGCCACATGACAATCATCATAACGACAAGACCTGTTTTTGAAACGCGTATCGTAGTGCGCGTGTATGCCGGAATGACGGTTTACGCTCAGAATAACACGTGCGCGTCACGTTACCGGACGCGTTTTCTCTGAAGCGTGATTAACATTCAAAGATCTCAAAGACAATGCTATGTACCAGAGGCGTAATAAGATTTTCTCTGCACTTATGCAAGCTATAACTATTCTTTTTATGTTTGATGTGTGCAGCACCCACATGCAAGACCTGCAGGAAGTGACGCAGGAGGTGCACTACGAGAACTACCGCTCCGAGAGACTCGCGCGCAGCGGACAGGTGCCCAAGCGACACACGTGAGTACACCCGCACACCTCACAACTGTCACCTGTGACATTCCTACCAACTGTCACTTGTGACACACCTGTCGCCAGTGACACCCCTGTCACCTGTCACCAGTGACATTCCTACAAACTGTCACTTGTGACACACCTGTCGCCAGTGACACCCCTGTCACCTGTCACCAGTGACATTCCTACAAACTGTCACTTGTGACACACCTGTCGCCAGTGACATTCCTACAAACTGTCACTTGTGACACACCTGTCGCCAGTGACACCCCTGTCACCTGTCACCAGTGACATTCCTACAAACTGTCACTTGTGACACACCTGTCGCCAGTGACACCCCTGTCACCTGTCACCAGTGACATTCCTACAAACTGTCACTTGTGACACACCTGTCGCCAGTGACACCCCTGTCACCTGTCACCAGTGACATTCCTACAAACTGTCACTTGTGACACACCTGTCGCCAGTGACAACCCTGTCACCTGTCACCAGTGACATTCCTACAAACTGTCACTTGTGACACACCTGTCACCTGTCACCAGTGATACCCTTGTCACCAGTGACATTCCTACAAACTGTCAACATCTAACGAACTTGACGGCACTAAATACCGCAGCGTGCTATTAAACTTCTCGCACACGATTAGTACAAGTTTGCTAGTATTTCCGTCGGATTGCAGTCTAATAGGCACGATTGAGCCTGCTCAGTGGATGCTCCCTGTAGTAGTTTCAGGATCACCACACCATATTCTTCCATAGACGCTTTATCTATTAAGAACAAAAAAAGGTAGTAGTAATCAATAAATATTCAATAATAACTAAAAATAGTTAAATGCATAGAAATTACTATTAATTACAAAATATCTTCTTTCATATAAATTATGTTTGTATGTATTGTAGTTCAACCGAGAGCGGTCTAAGCGAGGGTGAATCTAACGGTCTGACGAACGGAGGTGAGGACTCCACGGACCGCGAACGAGCGCTACGTGAAAAGGTACGAAATTTATCATGTTTTATTCACAGAAATATATGTTTTTGAATTTGATACCAGCTCACGTGTACGCGCATTCAATTTTCCATATTATAGGATATAAAGCAAGAGAGGAACCAAAAAAAAAGATGGATGAATTGTGTGAAAGGTGACGTGAATGAAAAGGGAGTGAATGTTCATGTCAGTGATATGGGAACAGAGCAGACAGAAGAAGATAAAAAAATAGTGTTTTGTGAAAAAGAAAAGGGAATTACCTTGTGTCCTCCCACCCAAATGCCGCTTACCTAGCTGTACACTCAATGTGTTGATTGTAGGAGGCTGAGCTGCGCCGCATGCAGGAGATGTTGGAACAGATGCAGCGACAGATGCAGCTGCAGGCCGCCGGCACCACCACCACCGCATAGTGCATCACACCGACACAGGTATACACACACACACACCACTACACTTACAGGAGTTTAACACCAGAGATCTGCTATCTTATTGGCTTGATACATTTGAGCATTAACTTGTAACATAACTACGAGGATTCGCCGTTTCTAATTTTGTCGAACTGAGCAAGAGAGCCAAACATTGCTGTGAACATTTTCACGATCGGACTAACGAACGCTCTAATCAGCAAAAATGTCCAAGTATATATTGTCCATTCACTAGAATGTTCGCCAGAACGCTCGATAGGATGCTCGCTTAAACACACTCGTTTTTTCAGTTTTGTAACATTCGCAAGAATGCTTAATGCAGGTGAATGGTCAAGTGTATCAGCACCATTATGTTCTTATGGATGCGTTTTATATCCACCAATCATATTCTTTGGTCGGTATAGCTAGCGTTAGTGGCAAAGGGTTCAACTGTTTTAAACTGAAACAACGGCGAAATATTCAAATTCCAAGAGTTCGTCTTGGTACGTAGGTTTGGGAATCATTTTATTATTACATCATAGGTTTTATTTTATTAAATCCAAATTTTGCAAACCCCACAATGTGTGTTTACAATATTTATTTACCTTTTGGCAGATACCAATTTTTTTCTATTCAGTCCAAAATACGCAGATAGTTGCCAAATCGAAAGCTACATTTTCGGATTGCCCAATTTAAATTTGTAATGCATCGTAAGACTTCGTTTTATGAACTCATATGCCCTTTACCTTGCTGTTATAATTAGCTTCAGTGTAAATGACTCACAATTGGCAATTAACCTAAGGAGAAACTTATGGGACCTCTCAAGGTTACTATGCTATCTTGTTTATGTGAGTAGGCTAATTAAAGTTCATTGTATGTAATGTAGTGTACATAGTGATATTTTAAATCTTGCATTGCTTCATACAAGTCTATTTAACGGGTGTCCTATTAAAAATTCAAGTTTTAATTTATTTCTATTTCCAATATTGACACTTCTTTTGTCAGCAGCCCTCATACTCAAAATAAATTAGTTGACTTATTTTAGTGAGTATAATATAAAAACGCTGTGTGTTTGCCAGTTGGACACGAGTACGGCTGTCCAGCTGTCCGGCTGCGACGTGGTGACGTCGATCCTGCGCGCCATCCCTTACTGCGTCACCTCCAACTAGCTGCCGTACGCGCTGTACTGTTCATAACTATATATAGCTCGGCATGGTTCTATACGCGCCAGTTATAGGAATAACTCACGTGTCTCCTGTAGCTAGTGACGAAAAGGGTGAATATACCCACCTGGGATATTATAATAGAAGTAGGTAGTGTCTATTTTGATCCTAGAGCAGTGGTGCCCAAAGTTGTCAGAGCTCCATCAAACAAAAATTCCAATCTTAAGACCCACTAACAAAAAGTGTTGAATCTTTTTAGAATTATCACTATTCCTTCACACATTGAGCGGGTAAAGAGAGCGAGAAAACAATATCCTTACTCGCATCTGATGGCTTTGCCAGGTCAGAGAAACTAACTTTATATTATGTAGACACGATAACACGTGAAGCAGGCACTTTTATCTATGTGCCGGTCTTATGGCGTAGGAAATAGTAATATACAGTAGACTCTGGACTTCATCTTATAATGAAAAGAGGCTATTGCAATAGCAAGCTTAGTAATGTGCAATAACAACACCAATCATTCGAGGCTATATATATTTATGAACATTACAGAATTAAGTATTATTTTCTTACTCAAATATTATTTTCCTTTCATATTTTATAGGACGATATTATTATAGGTGTACCACTATCTATAGCCAATAGAATGTTATATCTCTCTATAGAGTTAAGTATTAAACTATGAAATATTTACATATTTACAAAATATTCCATGTTCAAATCAATGGCTTTTGTATTAATTTAAATTAAGTATTTTTAATAGGCTGTAACTAATAAAAGCACGCATAAAATAAAAATAAAATCGATGTCTAGAATGGGGTCTTAGTCGATTTTTGAACATGGAATATTTTGTAGAATCGCACTATTTCCATGTCTGCGTTTGATAGATACTGTGCTAACAACCATGTTTATAGAGTAAAAGAGGGCGATACTGTTTACATCGCTTGCCCGCAATGACTTTGTTTATCGTAATAGCCCAGCGCTGTGGCATTGAATAGTATGTCACTTTTTTTGGGTCTACAGAACAATGGTAAAGGCAAAGGCCTTCTTACAGTGAGTTTACGAATAGAAAAACATCTTGTATTATTACGCTGACAACGCTGTTAATGTCTATTACGGTAAACAATAAAGACTGTAGTTCCTATATAAATCTCTGGCGATAAATAAAATATGTCATATTCAACGTAATAGAAGTAATTGTAGCATTGTAGTCATAGTTACGCAGACACTTCCATTTTACGATAGACTATAGAACGGATTACCATTGGTATTACTTATAAAAAAAAAAACTTGCAGACATGGCCATAGACTATGTATTATTATTAATAGTGGGAGATTGATTATATGCCTTATGCTATTTTGCTTTAAATGTCACGTAAGGAATGATGTAGACCTTCACAAAAGCATTACTTAAATTAAGCGCGCTTTAATACTGATGATAAAAGAATATTATACCGGCATATAATCAATTTACAATAGATCTATTAAAATCTTGCTCTCGCCCCAATTTCGAATATGTAACGATAGGTTGTCGACTGTGGCCTCATTATTGATCTAAAATGCATTTATTTACTCTGTGCCATTTCATTCTTAAAATGAATAGATCTTAGTGTTCCAATTTTAAAATATTGTAGAAATTCAGGCTGGATGTCAGATTTTACAATGAGAAGTAAAAAAGTTACTCAGAAGGGAAGTAAAGTGTAATTGCGTTAAAAGGTCTTGTATGCTATCATATGCTTTACAAAATATTGTTTAATACAACAGTGTATTATACAATTTTGTTGAGTTGCTGTAGCTTTTTTAATTAAACTTTAATTTACAGTTGATTGATAAATATCTTCTAAACCCTATTTTTTTGTGTTTAGCGGAAAGAGTTGTAAGTTTTAAACTGAACAGTAACAGATTCCGAGTTGTTCAATTGACGTGATCATAACATTTTAAGCGCCCGATCTCTGTCTTCCCAACTTATTGAACCAAATATGAGAATACAGTGTATTCAATAATTGAATTGGCACATTACTATCGAATATTGAGTTGTAAGCTCATGACAAAAGTATTATATTTTACTTTGATGACTGACATTATTACTTTATTTGAATATTCCATTTTTGTATTGTCAATTTACCCTTTTTTATTATTAGTATCATAGTAGATATTATGCATGAAAATATATTATTATTTTTAAGATTATTATTGGAATGATTATATCGAATAGAAGGCTGAAATGCTATTGGAGAATGTAATTAGTTAAATTACCAAATTCTAACTTTAGTAGGTACTTAAAATTCTTAGTATCTCATATAATAATTGTAGAATTTATTCCCACATTGGTGCATTTGTTTTGTACTATAATAACATAAAATAATTATTATAGACTAATTAAAGAAATAAATATGAATCTTATAAACCCTAAAAATAAATTGGTGCCAAAGTTTCGAAATACTAGAAAGTCATTAAAATAGAAATGAAATTGTATCAGAATAATTTGTTCAAGGATTAACGTTTCGGTACCCATGTAATTTTATGTAAAAGAAACTTGTATGTAATATTTTTTATAATAAATGTAAACGGATCATACCAATACGTAGTTTTATTTGTGATTCATAGAAACCTGGTTATCAATGTGGAAATTGCATTTTCTGAGACTGAGACTGCTGAGAGGTAATAGAAATATATGGACTATGGTTGTTTGTAATAAAAATAAAGACTCCTTGCAGAGACTGTGCTTTAATAATTTTATTTAAAAAGCAACAAAAATTGCAATTCACTTAAAAGGCACTACCAATATAGCACCTTGTATTGTTATAGGTGTCCGATTGATTTGGCGACAATTATTCTAAGGCTAAGTATAAGGATAGCTAAGGAACAAAATAGCGACTGTGTCTTATGCTTGCCGAATACATGCAGTATATGAGTAAGGGTTGTGGATCCATACGAAAATTGAGAAGGAACAGTATCTAGAGAAAACGCCCCAGCTTCTGCCGAATATTACTCATCAGCCACTCTATGCGTCAATCCAAAATCAGGGTAATGGCAATGAGCAGGGCACATAGCTCGAAGAACTGGTGACCATTCGGGCAGGTAGTTTCTAAAGTTGCAACGTACCGGACGAGCAGGGGTAGGCCTGTAAGGTCAACCGACGATGGTGTTGCGATTGCACAAAACGGTTTTTGAGCGCAAAAGACAGGCTAGGATTTATCGAGGTACTTACGCACATTATAAAAATTCGTGCTACCAACTGCTACCGACTAACTGTGATCACAGAATAGATAGTACTAACGTACAGAAGGATCACTTCTCAAACCAGTTTATTGAAATTGCGACTCTTGCTACTAAGCAACAAAGTGCAATTCAGCTCGCATAAGCACTCAGTGCCTAAACGCGATATTCACCTAACCGTTCCCGCTCTTTTCTAACACATAGCGTTGTTGCTGTCTGGCGCGGAGTGGCACGCTAGGGTTGTCGACTTGCCGCTGCTACTATAATATTTATTCATCGTCTATCTACCTACTTGACCACGTACCATAATAATAAATAATTTATTCTATAGGTATCCTATCCCACTATTTGAGCTCGTAGAACAAAAAAACACAAAAATTCTGGTCGTTAACATTTTCACTATACTAATGATTCTTAGTTATTTTCCTAAATGCATGGCCCGATTTACATGATTCAAACAGATAAAATGGTTTTTGAACTAGATCTTTAATTTGACACCATAATCGTTGGAATATCTCAACAAACAAAAAAATCAAATTTTCAAGCAAGTTGCTTTCGACACACATCCGTTAAATGAGCAATACTTTGCATCAGACTTGTGATGATACATTTTTGTTGTTAAAGGCGTTTATATAATTTGAACAATTTTCGAACACGGCGCGTGAGAATACGCTCCGGTCGCACTCGTTGCATGCGTCTAATGTGAGCGGTGCGAGGCAACCCACTAATATATAAAAAATGTACTCTGTGCCACTAATCCAACCATGTAGTCATGGGCGGCGGAGGTACTTGTAAGTTTGTACCTGAAATGCGAAGAGCGCCAGGACCAGTATAAGTGTAAGTGTATAATCTATGGCGCCAGGCCTGCTATGGTGTCGTGCTCAGCAAGGGGTCGCACAAGTCGGGTTGCCCGCTCTGCCATATCACAGATAGCTCGACCTCGACCTGACTTATTGTTAGATGTCGAAAATTCTCAAATATTCTAATAGACGTTTGTTTAGTTGATGTCATTTTAATATTAAACCTCAGATTAAGTAAAAATCTGAGTACCAAAAATAACTATAACTGATGATATTTAGTCGATTACAACTTTTTATTTCCTCTCTGCAATACATCCCTATTCTGACAAATACTCGTTCGTTCCAGTGTTGCCAATTTAGCGACTTTGTCGCTAGATTCAGCGACATTTTTACGCTAAAAGCGACATTTGATTTTCTTTTAGCGACAAAAAATATTTATCGACTTTTCTGGCGACTTATCAACGTCACTGATAGCTAACTTTGTAAACACAAACATACTGCCAACCTCATAACTATTTATGACTGGTTCTGTAATCTGAACTCTATGTGCGTAGATTTATAGCCGTAACACACGCTCGAACTTGTCCGGCGGACAAAACCCGTTGGTCCGGCGGACCAAATCCGTTCTCGCTACAGACGACCGGATCGGACAGTTGCTTCTTGAAGCCATATCCGATCCGACCGATCTGCAAACTAGCGGACCGAGGCGGACTCAATTAATAATAATTATGTTCGTCGGACTACTCTACAGACGGGCAGATTTGGTCCGGAGGCGGAGCAAATCCGTGGTCTGTTCGGACCAAGTTCGAGCGTGTGTTACGGCCATTAAAATCGGATATTGTATATTGTTTTGTGTTGGCTGCCTTTGCCGCTCAAGTACTCACAAGTACTTGTATTTGATTTTCAGCACCCGATCTGGCTCCGTGCGATTTTAGATATTTCTCCTCGTATTCAATACGCGTCTAGTTTTTTTTTGTTGAACTATAATAAATTGTTCTTGATAGTAACATTCAACATAATTATAATCAATATTACGAAGGCCTGAACGGCTGTCGTAATGTTGATTATGAAAACCAAAATGGGTTATAACCAAGAAGTATAAAGCCGGTTCAGACCTAAGCGGTATTCGCTACCGTCTGCGGTAGAGAAAACCCAGTGGGTATGCGGTAATATTACTGTTCAGACCTAAGCGGTATTCGCTATTCTTGTGGGTAGAATAACGCGCGGTAGTCGAGTTTCGCTCAGAACTAGCCGCGGTACTTGATACCAAATACCTGAGCGAAACCCGCGCGGTATGTACCTCTACCCACAGCGGCAGCGAATATCGCTCAGGTCGCTCTAGCCACGGTACTTGATACTAAATACCTGAGCGAAATCCGCGCGGTATGTACCTCTACCCACAGCGGCAGCGAATATCGCTCAGGTCGCTCTAGCCGCGGTACTTGATACTAAATACCTGAGCGAAACCCGCGCGGTATGTACCTCTACCCACAGCGGCAGCGAATATCGCTCAGGTTTGAATAGGCCTTTATAGGTAAAACTGGAGCCCATACTACCATAAGGTACTTGAGGACAGATTTTTTGCACTCAAGTAAACTCAGTGTCTATCGGTGATACTATGCTTCCTGTTGCCAATGCTCATGGAATTTTATCTACCTATTATCAGTTACGAATTTGTTAGCGAGATTTAGAGACTTTTGGAACGAAATTCATTTAGCGACATCTAGCGACTTTTCATTCCGCCTCTTAGCGACATTTAATAAAGTCGAGTTGGCAACACTGGTTCGTTCGCCCGTCCGCCATAATCGTTTGCGAAATTTGTTATCAAACAGCAGGCAGACGAAAAAACTTGTGTAGTGTTTATAGAGTTTTGTTGTGAATAATGGCTGTAGTGGAAGATGAAGTTAGAAATGACTCTGAAGAAGAAAATGAGATCGAAGTAGTAGTGGGAGAGGACGACCCTGAACAGGATTCCGATGACTCTGATGTATGCTTGCACTACATACAATTTGGCACATTGCTTACATATTTTCCTTTCGAAATAGCTTTCTGATTGTTTACAATGTGTTTTATTATCAGATTATATAATTTAGAATGATTATGCTTTTGCATTGTGTTCTGTTTCCTTTGTTTGGAAACGTGAACTAAATGATTTTGTCTTTCTGGTTTCTTCTGATTCTATAACGTATCAGTGAAGTCGTATTTGGCTGGCTTGTTGGTCTAGTTTTTGTCGACACTCGCTGCAGAACCAAGGACGTACTGACCGCAGGTCCGATTCCAAAATGGGACAAACATTTTTGGATAGCATGATTCGTTGTGTTTGAGAAATAATTATATCAAAAATCTTTATACATATTATGTTTATCATACACTTGGTTGCCATCGCCCCAGTATGTTATTGTATTTTCAAGTTGTATTCTTATTTACAATCTTTAGTTTACAATATTCAAACAAACAAAATTGTTGTCTTTCTTATTAGATTAACCAACAATGATGATGATAATGTCTATTACCTGACTTTTAAAAAATAATGTTATTTTTTATAAGTTTGATAAACAATCATAAATATACAATCTAAAAAAGTCAATCCAAAGCCTGCTTTAACTAGTTGATGTTGTGTGTCATTGTTTGTATAGTATAAGACCTATAAGTATGTATGCTTTGGTGAAAAGCCTATAACTGCCAAACTTCTGCATATATTGCACAGTTTATTAATACCAACAGCTTCTCTTCTGCAACAATGTAGTCCATTCACTATTAAAGTAATTGAAATAATCGCTACATACTTGACAATACCACATTTTTATCATTCATAAATAGCTTGAGCTGACTAGATTTAAAAGAATGACTTATTTCATCATCATCAGCCTTTAACAGTCCACTGCTGGACTAGACCTCTCCTTTGAAAGGACGAATTAGCCTACTACACCATGCTGGCAAAATTGGTTGGTATATAGGGTTTGTATTAAGTTTTCCATCTCTTCAAGTGCTGTTCTCTGCATAATATGCTCCCTCTTCCGACTCTTATAAAAATCATCATCATGCAATTTTGCTTTGCCCATTACCAATTTTATCTGTGCTCCTACCTTGTTAATCGCTGGAGTTGCAAAGATGAAGCTCTTAGTTCTGCATCCACCTCTGTGAAGAAGTCTTCTTCTAGAAGGTCTCTGTTTCAACTTTAGTAAAAACCACATGTTCCATGCTACTTGACATAGTCTGATATTTTACTTTTCACTATGGATGTGATATGCAGCTATGGGTCTTAGGAAGTTAGGGTCCATCCACACCAAAATGTGCCTTGCGATATCATATGACTTTTGGCTTCTACAATGCCTTCTTTACTAACTCTGCACATAAAATTGTATATAACACATTGCATAAACATGTGTATGTGTACACATGTTTATGCAAATAATTATTATTCTATTCTAAAAATAAATTCATTGTGAAATGTGGGTGTAATACTACACCTCTGCCTACCCCTTGCCTACCCCGAGATACAGGCGAGAGTCTATAAAAAAAAATACTAGATGAACCCCTGGTTACACGCACATTATTAAGGCCTACTGGTAAGCTTTTAAATACATTCAGCCCTTATTTGGTAATAAGCAATGGTCGGAATCAGGGAGCTAACATTGTCAAAAGCAGGGTTCGAGGATATATATCAATGGATATATATCAAGATATATATCCGATATATATCAACCTCGATTCGATGATATATATCAAATGATTTTTGTGATATATTGCAATACAAAAATGGTTTAAATAGGATATTATTTTTGCTTTTGTTACTGTATTTCTACTTCCAAAATGTAGATGGCGTGGGAGTAGAGTTAAAAAATACTCCCTTATGGTAAGTTCTTATCTAAAAATAGCAACACTTCTGCCGGTATTAATGGCGTCAGTCCGTCAGTGGTGTCAGAAAAAATTCGTTACGAAAAAGTTAGTATTTTTTTGTGTTTATTGATTATTTTATTATTTGTTTGTTACAAAGAAAATAATTGACAAAGTGCAAACATATGCAAATAGTATTCATAAATAAAACAATGAAAAAATAATATAACTTTCATACAAAATTGATATGTATCAAACTTGATATATATCCGATATATATCGTAAATATCCGATATTTTGATATTTATAATAAATATCGGATATTTTCGAACCCTGGTCAAAAGTATGGATATGCCTCATTTTTAAATGTGTTTCCGGAACTAGATTCTGAAAAATTTCGGCTATTAATTAAGGTGTTTTAAACTGTTGAAAAAACCTTAATTAAAAATCCAAAATTTTGTGACTCTTGTATGAAAGCAGACTCTTTCTCTACAGCAAAATTACTTTGAATTCTGATTGCCAATGGGTATTGTTTGTATACAATCAATTCCTATATTTTCATACATACATACATACATACATACATACCGTCACGCCTTTTATCCCCGAAGGGGTAGGCAGAGGTGTATTTCTTCACCCCCTTTTCGCCAGAAATACTTTAATCCCACGTAATAAGGAGCGAGCTTATTGCCGTACCGGGCACATTTCCAGACTCCGTGCTGCTACTGAGAATTTTGTGACAAAAAAACCCAGTAACACTGCCCGACCCAGGAATCGAACCCGGGACCTCCCGATCCCACGCGCACATTTATGCCGCGAGACCAACGAGGCAGTCGTATAGGGTTTGCTGTCGAGTTTTCCGTCTCTACGCAAAGATGGTATTTGCATCGTGTTATCCCTTAGTCGGCTCTTACGACACCCACGGGAAGATAAGGGGTGGTGACACTTGTATTCTATGCCGTCAACCACACGGCGCAGTATTTTCACTTTTATCAATAAATAGTAGGATTTACGATAGTTTAAGCGTCTACAGTATTGTATACAATGAAATTGTTATAAATAAGATTATTTTACTTGAACTAGGATGACGATGATGACGAGGTATTGGAAAAGAAAGTAGCCGAGCTAGAACAGAGGATTGCTGAAGATCCCTACAACTATGACCAGCACATTGAGCTGATCCAGGCTTTATGGTGAGAAGCTTATAAATCATTATAATTGTGATATTATGTAGAATTATTAATATGGTTGTACTAACGTCATTCAATGACTGACCAACCAGATGACTGCAACATATACAAGTTTATTTAAAGGGTGTTACATGACTTAAAAGGACATCTTTTAGGTCATGTAAGGTCTGCTAATTCGCATTTGGCCAGCATGGTGAATAAATAAAATTTCTGTTGTGTGAATGTGGTAGAATATATTATTATTATTATTATATTATGGTGTTTCCCAAATGGTCACGACCTAGCACTAGGCCACGACACTAAAATACTGGGTTGTACCTTGTAGAGTAACTTTTTAAATATGTTTTTAGTATTTCGTCATGCATTATGATAGCTATGAACCTTCTTTTCGTGGGACACAATGGAGAATCATTAGAAAAGGTTAAGAAACTCTGGTCTAATCCATTAGCAGAGGAACAGTTGATACGTGATACGAGCGACGTTGATACCTCTCTCGCATTTCAACTAACTTCAGTCCCTGATTAAATAAAACTTATAAATTTATGCTGAAAGAAAAATATTTACAAATCAGATATGTAATCTGTGGTCACTCTAGCAATACAAAGGCAAAGGGTGGTGTTTTTCGACAAGTTCGGTACTTACAAACGGCTCGTACTTTGAAATTGAACTGTTTCTTGATTTTCTGTATTATAAATGTTATTTGTATCTATGAACGAGTAATTGAATACTGAGTACGATCCTGAAATCCGTCCAATGACTTACAATACACCCTGTACAACGCTTATGAGGAATACAGAAGCATATCTAACGTTGCGTTTTCTGGTTAAACTATTAAGGCTTCGTCAAACAGAACGCGTTTTTAGCGCACGTCAAGGAGCTAACCTGACGCTGAGCTATAGTGCCGAATTGTATAGTACTTTGACGGTACTATACTTTCAAACAGATCGCCGGCGCTAGCAGTACGCAAAGCTGGCGTTTCTGTTTGATAGTATAGTATCGTCATAGTACAACATACGTTCTGTTTGAAGAAGCGTTTAAGCCCACCCCGGGCTTCGAGGCATAAAGGCCCACATTTTTTACATTGGAACATAAATTAGCAGACAGCGCGCTGTCCGCCGTCAGACGCCACGGTAGTCGAATGTAAAAAGTACCTAATGAGCACTAGTTAAAGCTATGTCTATAATTATGATTTATATTATTTTGCTTGGGTGTGAGGCGAGTCGTTTATGTGGACTAAGGTCTTAAGTCTTGGATGCAACGTGGATATCACTAGTAGGTACGATGATGATCTAACATGACGTGTACTCCAGGGGTCTGTCAGAGCTGGACCGTTGGCGCGCGGCGTTCGACCGGCTGCAGCAGATGTGTGCGCTGCGCCCCGAGCACTGGCTGCTGCGCCTGCAGACTGAGGAGACGTTGGCGCACTCCCACGATGCGAGGGAACGCATGGCGGAACTCTTCCAGCAGGCCGCACTCGACTGCTACTGTGAGACATACTCATTTATTAACATAATGCGACTAGCTATGCAATGTCTATACAACGTGTTGGTCCCACGTCGCCACTGTGGCTACAGATTTTATTTACCTATTAGTTTAACAAAATTTAAGAAAAAGTTCCTGCCTCCATTTCTTTGAAATTCTTGTTATTTTATACCCATTCTTGATATAAATCTGTAGGTATTTCAATGATTTGTAGACTTAATAGTTTTTAATTATTTTAATCACACCTTTAGGGCGCTTGTACAAGCTAAAAAAATTCCCCTTGTCTGCTTCAGATGGCTCAGGCGCAAAATGTCTCTTTCGCAAAATGTCCCCTGGTCGTAAAACGTCTCTTTCGCAGAATGTCTCTTTCGCAAAATGTCTCTTTAGCAGAATGTCTCTTTCGCAGAATGTTGTGCCAGGGACTTAGAATAAAATTAAGTGTGTCTCATTCATTATTTCCAAACTGTGTGGCTAGGTGCGATGAACTGAATAAATAGGTTATGTTAGGTTCTCTTTTGACCCTTAATCCAAAAATAGGAGCCCTGCGGAGCAGGGCTCCGTCAACTTTGGCCACATTCTTCACACTAGTTTAATAAACTGAAGTTGACGGAGCCCTGCTTCGCAGGGCTCCTATTTTCGGATTAAGGGTCAAAAGAGAACCTAACATAACCTATTTAGTTACTGGAATTACAGTCGGACCCATGGGCGTCACCAAGACGTCTTTTTGTTTTGAAAATATAAATTTTACTCTAAGTCCCTGGCGCGACATTCTGCGAAAGAGACATTCTGCGAAAGAGACATTCTGTAAAAGAGACATTTTGCGAAAGAGACATTCTGCAAAAGAGACGTTTTACAACCAGGGGACATTTTGCGAAAGAGACATTTTGCGCCTGAGCTCTTCAGATAAAACCGAATCATCATGTAAACGACAAGAATTAAGAAGGATACATACGAACATTTTTCAATGTTCTGACATCGTGAATAGCTCAAACAAGATTATTTATCTTGCGGCGCTGTTGTTGTAGTGTACACGCGACTTGTGTAGAGACGACATGTATTGTATTCGCGTGTAGTATCAAAATTTTATTGGACTAAAAGGATAAAAATAAAAACTTAATCCAATTATTTACTTAATGCATTGTCTGTCTACAGCCATCCCGATTCTCACCGAATGGTGTTCATGGCTGATAGGCGCCAGCGACGCGAACTTCGCGCGGGAGCACCTCGAGGAGGTGTTGCACAGGGCCGGGCCTGACCCGCTCTCCGGCAAGATATTCTGGAACGCCAAGCTTGAGCTCGAGAAGACCGAGCTGGAGACCATGAGGGAGGCTATTGGGGAGGATGAGAGGTATGTAGGCCCTTTATATGTCGTTATTCTACCCAGAATAAGGACGGTTTTAAACTAGCGTATTTTTCGTCGCGTCGTTTAGGCATTTACACGCGCGCTGCATTACGCGCTTCAAAAAACTGAACTCGCCCTTATTATGGTTAACATAATTATTTGTCATGTGGCAAAATGCGCGCCAGTACGCGTCACATGCTTCCAAAAACTGAACTCATACTCGTGTATGAAACACTAGTTTGAAACCGCTCCACGACCTAAGGGATCAGATGCATTAAGCGGTTAGCCACAATGCGGCCAGTCGTCCGGCTAACCACAAGCGCAACTGCTTCCTGCGGTTAGCCACACATCTGGCCGCATTGCCGCCGCGGTGGTGTAGCGCGTCTGCTATGTTCGCAGAAGCGCGCACATCTGATTTCTTCGCGGTAATGCGCACGCGTTGTGCTTCTTTGTTAAGACGGTTACGGCTCAGCTCCAACGTTCTCCTGAGGACCTTGTCTGAACGGTGGGACTCACCTTTGTTGCAGGCATGGATGGGGCTGCACTGCCTTTGTAACAGAAAATGAGTGTGTCTCATGCCGTACCTTTGTCATTACCTTTATTATCACTAACATTATTTATAAGCCTGTGTTACTAACAAAATTGAATGGATGGAACTTGTTTTCTAAGTAATAAACGAATTATCATTATTATTATATTGCAGCTAACCGTATAGTGCATAGGAGCCATAAGACCCGTATTTAATTATACATTTCTATAAACTAATACTTTTATAAGGGTAGCCAGATTTCTGTTATTAATTTCAAAATAACACATCTAATTCATATTGTCATCTTTTTCCCTGTTACATTCTGCATATTATTATTCTATATAATATATTTGTGTCGTGTCAGGGAGAAGAACTCTGACTACCACGCTCAGAAGAAGCGCGTGCTGTGGTGCTTCGTGGAGACTCTGTCGCGCCCTCTGCTGAGGGGGGACGAGGCGCTACCACAACTTGAGGAGTTCGCGCTCACCTATATGGATAGTGAGAGAGATCAGTATCTTAATAAGGCAAGTATTGTTCCAACATTTATACACTGTGTATCATAAGTAAGTCTTTTCCAAAAAAGTATGTACTCGGGCCATGATATAAAAGCTTCCTATAAGCATGCCTCCTTCACTCGGCCGTACACAGATACACAGTACAGGGATAAGTGCCTACACTTTCGCGCGGCTCCAAAGCCGCCAAGTTAGTCGGTTGTCGTGGTTGTCACCGCTCGCGCGCAGAGTGCACTAATAACGTGAATTTTAATAGTGAACAACAAAAATGCCTCATCACAAGTCTGGTGCAAAGTGTGTGCGACACACGGATGTGTGTCGAAACCAATTTGAAAATTTGATTTTATTTATTTTACGAGAGCAACTTGATAATTTAATTTTTTGTTTGATGAGATATCCCAACGATTATGGTGACAAATTAAAGATCTAGTTCAAAAACCATTTTATCTGTTTGAAAAAGTGTAAGTTTAAAATCGATTAGTTTAACTCGACATTAAACACTATACCAAACCTGCATGGTATAGTAGGCCAACTCTTCATATTGGCTCAGAATAATCAAATGCGATTGATCTATATCCGGAGTGCACTGTGGAAGGCTGTAATGATGCTTAGCGCTAGTCAAAAACTTTATGAAATCACTGTTTTACTTACAGATCAAGTTCAAACATGACGCTGCCATGGATTACTTACAAAAAATAACTCCATTTGAAGACAAACTATTGACGATTGAGTAAGTTACTTTTACATAACTGTACGAAATATTTCAAGTTTTACTATAAATTACTAGCAAATTATGTAAATTATTAATGCTCCAAAACCTCCGGCCTATACAAGTGTCATTCGATCAGCGATATCGCTATCCGCTTACGGTAATAATGTATGGAACTGGCAGAAGGAATAGTTTTTTACTATGGCAACGAAATTATAGCGATGTTTAAAGTGAGGAGCGAATTCCACTCGTCTGCCCTCTGGTTCAATGTAAATATATTATTATTTTTGTTTTAGAAGTCCAGAGGAGAAATGCACAGTGTATCAGGAGTACATAGACACGGTGAAGGTTCTGTCTCAGGAGGAGAAGTACTCGGAATGTGACAGTACTGGCATACTCAGGGTGAGTCTAGTTTTAATTTATTTATTTATAGTTACTAAGCATATTGTATGAGCTGCATAGTACAGAGAATATGCCCGCGTCAGCTATTGTAGATTTACTGAGCGATGTACGCCTCAGTGTTCACGTAATTCGCGTCGCGATCACACTATCATTCTCCAAATATCAGTTTTATCGTTATTCGGAGTTTTAATTCTAACAGTTAGTCAATGTTCTGAGTGAACAGTTCAGACACACATCATCATCGTCATCATCATTAACCTGATGCAGTCCACTCTTGGATATAAGTCACGCCATTGAGCTTAATCTGCACTTCGCGTCCAGCTGCTGCCAGCCACTTTGAGTATATCGTCATTCAACCTAGACGGAGGGAGTCCCACACTACGTTTACCAAGACTCAATCTCCTCTTGACAACACGTCTACTCCAACGGTGGTCGGTTCTGTTAGAAATGTGACCAGCCTACTGCCACTTCAGCTTGCTAAATGCAACATGTTACTATACTAAGCACATTTATATTATAATTATCATATTGCATAAAGGCAATAAAAACTTCACAATTCAAGTTTTGTATAAATATTGTATTTTTTGTTGTGATGTTTGTTGAAGTTTACTGAATTTGATTTTTGTTGCGCAAAGTTTTGAAACACAGCAACATTCAACAACAATCAATACTCGATTTTAAACTTTCGCGATTTGTATACATCATACAAAATAATTTTGCGGGTCTTACGAGCGAAATGTCGGAAAGAAATAGGTATTTATACCTTAAATAAGTTAAGTTAACGCGATTAAGACACACTTAATTATTTTGTACAATCAATACTAATAATATTTGTTTTTATTCTCCCAAATCCTAGCCTGGCCAAGCCTTCCAAGGGGCCGGTTATTCTTATGATTAGCCGAGATAAAGAGTGACATAATAACAATCTATGGAGTTACCTCGAATGTTTTGTTATAGAATGTTGTTCTGCTCTATCATTCTGAAATGTTGCTAAGCAAAAATCGACTGTGGTGTGGATGCACCATTACTTTTTGTAAGTTATTATTTTATTCCAAGCAAAGACTTTTTTATTGTTGGTGGTGGCATATAATAAATTGGTGTTACATTAGGGGATAATGCTGTTTTATAGTGATAATTGCTTACCACTAGAACAATTCAATAGATTGCTATTGAATTGTTCTCTAATGCTAAAATAACACCGACAATCGACATAGGCAAGATATAAATTGCTTACCACTATAAAACAGCATTATCCCCTAATGTAACACCAATATATTATATGCTACCACCAACAATAAAAAAAATCTTTGCTTGGAATAAACAAAAAGTAAAACGCCACTGGCTTTGAAATATATTGATATTTCATAGCCAGTGGCGTTTTACTTTTTGTTATTGTGTTGGAAACCTAGCCGCGAGGTTTTGGAAGGGGAATGGATCATGTGCTTTAGACCCGTTGAGGCCTAGTCGCTAAAACCACCGCTTTATACGTCTGGCGAGTTCGTATGTCATCTCCGTAACTCCGAAAAAATTTTTCAAATCGGACCACGCAAACAAACAAACTCTTCAGCTTTATAAATAAGTATAGATTAGTTCGAACGCATTCGCCTCATGAAGTCTACGCTCCGAGCAAATTGCCTCCAATCCGCGGTTGGGTCTAAAACGTTTCAGATAAAAATGGGGAACCGGTTAACTGCATTGGAAACAGCAAACGACGTTGATACGTTTCAGAAACTGGACCAAGTGGTTGAAATCCTGCTGAGTGACGAGACGACTTTAAGACTCATCACTCCGGCAGGAGGGGAGACGCGACGAGAACACCCAACAGGCATTTCGTCAGATCTAAATAAAAGGATCTTCAAGCTGGTAAAACGATCTGTGTAGCATCAATACACGCTCTATACAAGAAGCGATCGAGCGAAATCGAGGGTGGAAAGTCTTTAACCAGCATTTAACTCGAAGCCACCTGACGAAGCTGACCATGTCCGACGGGAAAGTCGTAATTTCTAGACCGGGGATTCTTGCGGAGGTTCAGAGCTTTTACAGCAACCTCTACACCTCGTGTGCAAGCAAAGCGTCCGTCCCCAACACGATCTCACACCAGCCCACTTTAATCCGCCATTTCACGGAAGAGTTGCCTGATATCAGCCAGGACGAAATCGTGGTGGCGTGGCCGAAATGAGGCAGCTTAAAAATCCCGAGGAAGATGGAATTACGATGGACCTGCTAAAAGCACGTGGGGAACCTACAGTTGTGCAGCTCCAATGCTTATTTAATTCTGTCCTCTTCTCGAGGAGAACTCCAACTCCTCGGCGTGGAGCAAGAGCATTGTCATTTCGTAGTTAAAAAACGGAGACGGAACTCTTTTGACGAACTATCGACCTATCTCGCTTTTGTTCCAAATCTACATATAAGCTATTCTCCAGGGTCATGACGGTCATGCGTCTCGCGCGTAGTCTTTATGGGTTTTAGGTCCCCGAACAAGCAGAAGGCAGGAGTATTATCAGCGCCTGTGCTTAGCGTTTGTGGACTATGAGAAGGCCTTTGACTCCATTGAAACCTGGTCTGTTCTGGAGTCCCGGAAATGGTGCCAATTCGATTGATAATATTATGTCTGCTGTAAGTGCTGAGAGGTCTGTATGAGGCCGCAGCTATGGCCGTCGAGGCACAGAACCAGCAGTCTGAACCTATCCACCTGCATCGAGGTGTGAGACAAGTGGATTTTAATCCCCAAAAATTGTTCACAAAGTTTTTGTTGTGTGTGTTTATGCTCCGGACATGTCCAAACCATTGAATTTCAGAGAGGAATTCTGGGACAAGGTCAGAGATGTGCTTGCTAGGTGTGAAAATAATGAAATAATAATTATGTTAGGCGACTTTAATGGCTGGGTAGGTGTGTCTCGTGATGGATGTGAAAGGGTTCTAGGGCGATTTGGTGACGAGAGAGTGAATGAAAATGGTGAGTGTTTGCTGGACATTTGTATGGAGAGAAAACTTGTTGTGACTAACACTTTGTTTAGTCACAAGATGATTCATTTGTATACATGGCAAAGGCAGACAGAATGAAGTATGATAGATTTTGCTGTGGTAGATGAACGTTTAAAAGGAAAAGTGAAAAATACCAGACTGTACCGAGGCTTGAATGTGGGTACTGACCATTTTTTGGTTGTTAGTCGTATAGCGGGACTAACAACTAAATGGCGCCATCGTCCTCGCATATACTCACCTGCCATAGAAAGAGTGAAAGTTGAAATATTGGCAGAAGAGGATATACGCGATCAGTATATAGAGTTATTGGAAATGAGGTTAAAAGATTTGTTTGAGAAAGAAGAGTGCGCAATAGAAGAATTTTGGAAAGAGTTCAAGAATGGAATGATTGAGACAGCCACTCAAGTATGTGGCGTAAGCAAGAGGAAGAACGTTAAGAAAATTTGTAATGAATGGTGGGATGAAGAAGTAAGCGGTGTGGTTGCGGAAAAGCGCAAAGCTTAGATGGACTTGCTGGCCATAAGAGCCAACAAAAGAGTACAAGGTGGTGTGAATGACAATGAAAGTATTGTAAAAGAAAAGTATCACAGGTTGAAATATAAAGTAAAAGAGATAGTAAGAAGAAAGAAAGAAGAATGCAAGGATAAATTTGATAGAAAATTTGCCCAACATTTTCGGGCCAATATCAAATTATTCTGGCAATTGGTCAGAACAGCCCGAGGCAAATCAGAGGTTTCGAAAGTTTTTTATTTATTTTTATTTATTTATTTATAATAACATACATTGTCTTTACAGGTAATACCCAATGCAACAATATAGTACTTACATAAAAATCTTAAAACTAATTTGACAAATATGCTAGTGTCACCTTCACAAATTCCGGCAATGTGCACATAAAAATATCAATTTTCTGTGAGACGCTGTTAATTGTATTTATTGCTCGCACAAGAGGAGCATACTTCAAAAGGTTGATACGGGATAGTGGGACTTCGAATAAACTGCCCCGTGGCCCCTGTCGTAAGCTGGTGTTAGGAACAAGCAGTCTCAACGCTTCCAGGATCTGGGGATTATTTAATTTACCACGAAATACTAGAAATACATATTTTGCTACAGCCAAATTGCGCCTTACCTCCAGCTTATAGTACCCAACCATCCCTATAACAAATAGTGTTGGGTACATAAGCGGGTAGAAGGGGTATACACCATATTGCTTTAAATATAGGTATCTCATAAATTTATTTTGCATCTTCTCCACCATAAGACTATATTTAGTTTCATGGGGATTCCAGATAATAGCACTCGTCTCCAATCTACTCCTTACCAGTGCGTTGTACAGTGATTTTACGGCATTGGTGTTCTGGAAATTCTTCGTCTCACGTATGATAAATCCTAAATTCCTAAAAGCCGCTGTGCAGATGTTAATAATATGCTGTCGGAATGTTAATTCAGCAGTGAACAGAACCCCGAGATCACGCACGAGGGTAACACGAGGAATAACCTCACCTTCTATTTGATAGTTGAAGTGAAGTGGCGCTACCGCACGCGTGAAAGAAATTACGTTGCATTTTCTCACATTAAAAACCAGTTTGTTTGCATGGCTCCACTCTACTACTTGGTTAATATCGTACTGGAGGCGTTCGCAGTCCTGTTCACTGCTAATTTGATGATATAATTTTAAATCATCAGCAAATAATAAACACTCTGCATGCTTGACCACTTCCGGCAAGTCATTGATCATGATGATAAATTCCAAAGGTCCCAAATTACTACCTTGACTCACGCCTGTGAGGGTAGGTAATGGCTTCGAAATGAATCCACCATATTCTACATACTGCTGACGGTTTCCTAAATAATCCGCAAAAAAGTGTAAAACGTCCGGGGTAAACCCTGCCGTTGCGAATTTCATCAGCAACACGTCATTATCAACACTATCGAAGGCCTTCAGGAAGTCGAAATATGCTACATCTTCAACTGAGCCCCCGCCTTAGAATCGAGCAACGGCGCTGCAGTGTTCATGAAACTCATAAGGTTTGAGTTAGTGCTACGACCCGCCCGAAAGCCATGTTGGCTGTCGCTTAATTGTACGCTCACTTGAGAACCAATGACTGAATAAAGAGACATCTCAAAGACCTTCGCTAGTGCTGATAATATTGCTACAGGTCTGTAGCCACTGACATCTGTGCCTGGAGTACCCTTGGGTACTGGCGTTACCCTGGTTAATTTCCACCCTCGGGGATATGACCGTTCCTTTAAGCAAATATTAAAGAGGTATTGAAGTGGCCGTGCTAACACCATTCTGCAGTCCTTTATTAGATAAGGAGGTATCCCGTCAGGACCTACCGACCGCTTAGGCTTAAGGCGCGCAAGTGCCCCACGCACATCAGCCAGTGATAACTGGCCAACGTGAATACGCGACCCTCGTTCAAATGCCATATGTGCAGCGGCTTCTGCGTTTAAAAAAGGTGTTTGCTTACCGTAGACCGAATGAAAATAATCGGCAAACTCCTGTGCACACTCACTCTCCGGTAACGGTTTACCATTTTTAACTAAATGAACTTTACTTCGCTTTGAACGCTTCTGACTGATATATCCCCAGAAGTTGGTGTGATGAGGGATATAAATGGAAGTATTATTAGAGAGCATGGGGAAGTTCTGAATCAGTGGAAGGTATATTTTGAGAATTTGTTTGAACGAGGAGGGAGCGACAATAGGAATATAGTAACGAATGAGGAAGATAGTTGTGAAAGTGGGATAAGTATGGAAGAGATACGATATGCATTGTAAAAGTATGAAGGCGGGTAAAGCTGCGGGATATGACAGGATATCTGCTGAAATGCTCAAGGTAGGCGAAGGCGTCACTGCAAGCCTGCTGTACCTAGCCGTTATTGTGCCACTGTACAAGGGCAAAGGGTCACAGCAGGAATGCAAAAAATATCGCGGTATCAGCCTCCTGAGTGTTATTGGCAAATTGTATGCAAAGATACTGATTGAAAGAGTGATTTCTGAAACGGACAGTAAAATTTGGGATGTGCAAGCGGGATTCAGAAAGGGAACGGGATGTACGGATCAAGTCTTTTCCTTAAGGTGCATTGCAGAGAAAGTCTTAAGTAAACACCAGAAGGTTTTCTGCGCCTTTATTGACCTGGAAAAGGCTTACGATCGAGTGGTGAGGGATGAACTTTGGTCAACACTTTCTGCGTACGGAGTGAGCAGCAGTCTGATACGGGCACTTGAATCCTTATATAGGGATTCAAGTGCCTGTGTCAGAATAAATGGGGCCTACACGGACTGGTTTAACATTGATCGTGGTGTTAGACAGGGATGTGTAGCGTCTCCTTGGCTGTTCAATCTGTTCATGGACAGTTGTTTGGCCGATCTGAAAGAGTCTGAATGTGGATTAAGAATGGGTGAGTCAGTGTTTAAGACCCTGCTATACGCTGACGATCAGGTTCTATTTGCATCGTCAGCGTCGGATTTGCAGCAGATGTACACCACGATGAATGAGGCGTATAAGAAGAAAGGTATGAAAGTGAATGTTAACAAAACCAAAGTCATGGTCATAGAGAGGGATGATAGTGTAACTGAATGTAACTGTGGCTGGCTGTGAGCTGGCTGAGGCACGACACTGAGCCCGATTTTTGGGTTCTTCGTGTCCAGCCGCTGCCAGCCACTTTACTTATATTGTCACTCCACCTAGCCGGAGGGCATCCTACATTACGTTTGCCAAAGAACACGTCTACTCCAACAGTTATCAGTTCTGCGACAAATGTGACCACTGCCACTGCAGCTCGCTAATTGTTTTAACCATGTCGATTACCGTGGTTCTGTCAGATCACTTCATTACGAATTTGGTCCTCCAAAGAGACTCCGAGCATAGCTCTTTCCATAGCTCCCAGAGTGACCTTACATTGGTGGACCAGGTGTCCACGTCTCGGTTCCGTAAATCATAACGGGCAAGACGCACTCGCTGAAGACTTTTGTCTTAAGGCTTGGGTAAGGATGACGAAAAGACTTGACGGAGTTTCCTATATGCTGCCCACTCCTATACTCTTCTGCAAGCCTGATTCTACCCAACTGCAAGATTTACCCGAGGTAGACGTACTTCTGAACAACTTCGAAAGGAAATTTGGAATAATCGGTTCCTGAGAGACATGTTCATTGAACATAATCTTGGTTTTATCCAAGTTTATCCGGAGAACGATACGAGAAGAAGAATCAGCCAGGCTGCTTAGCATAATACTGCAAAGTCCTGCACGGTTTCAACCTCGATCACGATATCGTCTGCAAATCTTAAGTATCCGCGTCCTTTCCAGTGCAGCATCTTGAACATATCCTCCATTGCATTTGTGAACAATTTTCTAACTATCTTTATCGTCACGCCTGTCTCCCATTGGGGTAGGCAGAGACTATAGAACGCCACATGCTTCGGTTCAAACATACCTCTTCCGCTTCCTCGACATTCATTAACCTCATCATGCATGCGTGTCGGTTATGGGTACTTTTAATTTGGCCCTTTTTCAGTACATCACCTATTTGGTCGGCGTACGTTCGCCTAGGGCGTCCCCTACCGACATTTCCATTCATCGTGCGAGAGCACGATACACTCCTTTCGTATTTCTTCTTTTTTTATCCATCCGTTCCAAATGTCCAAACCAACGCAACATTCCTTTTTCAATCTTTGTCACCACATCTTCTTTTAGACCACACTTCTCTCGTATCACTCTGTTTTTCACTTTATCTATCTCTCATCTCCAATGCATTGATTCTACTTTCATGCTTCTTCTGCCATACCACTATGGTTCGTCTAGAACAAGCTAGCTAGACAAAAACAACTCTTAAATTCCTGGAAGTTAATTACTATTACGAACTCATTACCCCTATACATTGAGGATTACACCTATTAATTATCAATACTACCCTCATTAAGAGCGTCATTAAGGTATGTTTATAAGATGTTGACTATTTAAAGGGCATTCATTTGCATTTTTACATCATATTTGATAGCATTGTTTATGTCACTAAAAGAAATTTGTGAAAGTGTTTTTGTGATGGATTGTATACGTAAGGGTAAGTAGTTATATTTTATTTCATTTTCAACATGGGAACTTCATTCTTTAGTCTTATAAAATGAAATGTTTAAATTTTCACCCACTTTTTTACTCATTTTTTCAAATTCATCGGTCAAATAATAACATGTCCCCACTTGTCCCCACCGTAGAACCTATCATATACGATTCTCATAAGTGTCTAGTAGTTATACGTAAAAAAATTCATTGCGATATATTTGCACAACTAATTTTTATTTATTTTTTTCTTTCAACAGTTTTTACCGTCTCAAGAATGGATTTTTTCGAAGAATGGCTGAAACACCCGAAGGAAACGCGGAATGAGGAGCTCTTTCGGTTTATATCTTTGAGATATAATTTTGATGGTGTTACGGAGCAGTCTCTGCGAGATATTAAAGTACTAATCTCAAGATATTCAACGAAATTTGCTGAAAAGTGGAGCAGCTGTGGAAGAAATCGAGAGCGATTCCTACAAAAGTATTCGACGTGGCTGGAGGGTCTTGACATATCTTTCGATGTGTCCGTTTATTTATCTCTGCCAACTACATCTGGAGAACCGGGACCCGGAAGACCTACTAAAGATTTTGAACATTCTAGTCTCAAAACGAAGAGACGACGTGTAGACGATCTATTACAGTCCAGAAGTGCTAGTGAATTAATTTACGCCGCTGAAGTGTCAGCTCGAATCTCGGGTCAGAGAAGTGTAGCACGTCAAATTAAAGATGTGACTAGTGATCCTTCAATAACCAAGACCACGAGTGAAGAAAGTGCCCCCAGGAGTTTAACAAGTGAGGAAGCTTTAGCGTACTACGTTGATAGTAAATCAAGTAGCCATAGCTATAAGCAGACTCGGAAGTGGAGTATTAAAGCTGGACATAAGGTGTTTCCGTCAATGTACAGTGTTAGAAAGGCTAAAATAGCCTGCTACCCGTCAGGTGAACAAATTACAGTCAATGAAACGCATGCTGAAATCAAAGTTCAGGCAATTCTTGATAAGACTGCCGAACGTTTAGTTTCAGCACAACAAGAAGTTGTTCATAGTCTGTTACCTTGCACGTCATTCACATTAATCAGTAAATGGGGTTGTGATGGAAGTTCCGGTCATAGTATGTACAAACAAAAATTCACTAATTGTGACGATAGTGACGAGTTTTTATTTGTATTTTCTTTCGTTCCTCTTCAATTGAAAGATGAAAGTGGTAATATTGTGTGGCAGAATCCTCGGCCCTGTTCTACAATGTATTGTCGGCCAATAAAGTTTATCTTTTCTAAGGAAACGAAAGATTTTACGATTTCGGAAACCAATAAGGTTTTAGAAGAGATAAACGCTTTATTGCCGACAACCTGCAAGGTGATGGAGACCGAAGTATCTGTCACACATGTTATGCTTTTAACAATGATTGACGGAAAAGTTTGCAATGCTCTGACCGAAACTTCTTCCTCACAAAAATGTTTTATTTGTGGGGCAACTCCAACAATGATGAATGATCTGTCAAAAGAGTTTGCTGCGGACAAAGATAATCTTGGTTTTGGTTTGTCTACGTTGTACGCTTGGATAAGGTGCTTTGAATGCTTGCTTCACATTAGCTATCGACTAAATATAAAAAAATGGCAGTTAAGAACAGCCGAAGACAAAGCTAGTGTGAAACAACGTTCAGATGACATTAAAAAACGATTTAAAAGCGAAATGGGCTTGATTGTAGACAAACCAAAACCAGGGTTCGGTAACACTAATGACGGGAACACCGCGCGAAGATTTTTTGGAAATCCCGAGGCTAGTGCCGATATTACAGGGTTAGATGTTTCACTAATACAAAAATTTGGCATACTACTTCGCACTTTATCATCGGGATATGATATAAATATTGAAAAATTCGTTAACTTAGCTCAAGAAACTAGACAACTTTATGTAAATCTCTATTCATGGTATTACATGCCCGCTACTGTCCACAAAATACTTTTGCACAGTGGCGAAGAAATTAGATCGTCCCTTCTACCTATAGGCCAGCTTTCCGAGGAAGCACAGGAAGCTCGGAATAAGGACTGCAGAAGATTTCGTGAGCACAACACACGAAAGCGATCACGGGAGGCTACGAATAGAGATTTACTTAATATGTTATTGATAACATCTGACCCTGTAATAAACGGTTTACGAGAAGTTCCTCGGAAGAAAATAGGTACGCTTCCAACTGAAGTATTAGATTTAATTGTCCCACCTAGCTGTAAGGAACAAAATGTTAATATGATTTCTACTTTTCATAGTTCTGCCCCTCACGATCATGACTATTCAATGGATGATTCATCTGATGATAGTGATGATAATGAGTAATAGATTTAGTTCTTAGATATTTTATGCATCTGTTATTAGATTTTATAGCGACGTCGAGGGATAAATCACTTTATAAAATGTTCAAAAAATATATTATACACATATGCCCGATAAATGTTTTTTTTTTCATGATACCAGCTCAAATGACAAACTGCCTTGAAAAAAGTACCAAAAACCTTATATCTTTGCTTATTAACCGCATCTAGACATAAAGACATAAAAATCAAATAAAATAATTTTGTCTAGCTAGCTTGTTCTAGACGAACCATAGTGCATACCCATGATCCACTACTATACATCAGTGTTGGCGCCAAAACTCCCTGCAGTATAGCAAGGCGAGCTTGCTTTGGGATAATACTATTGCTGATGATGGACTGTAAGGCGCCATTCACACTATTTCCTGCTTTAACTCTCCTTTCAATACCTCCCTCACATTTTCCATCTCTTGTAAACAAAGACCCGAAATACACACTCGTTCACTTGCTCCACTTTTTCATCTCCTATCATTACGTCACATGTATATTCAGCAATGGACTATGGTAGGCTGATGACAATGAATGTAATATGCTCCTTTTAACGTAAGCTGTAACGCTGTTGTGTGGTAGGTGCTGTACGACCGCGCGACGTCGGAGTGCTCGCTGAGCTCGGGCGCGGCGGCGCTGCTGAGCGACTGGGCGCGCGACACCCGCCCTCTAGTGTCGCGGCGCACGTACGCGCGCACGCTGGCGGCCTGCGTGCGCCGCTGCCCGCGCCGCGCCACCTTCTGGACGCTCACCATGCAGCAGGCGGAGCACGAGGACAAGAGCTTCGACGAGGTGCGTGAGTGTGTGTGTGTGTGTGTGTTGTGTCGCTGGTGTCGCGGCGCACGTACGCGCGCACGCTGGCGGCCTGCGTGCGCCGCTGCCCGCGCCGCGCCACCTTCTGGACGCTCACCATGCAGCAGGCGGAGCACGAGGACAAGAGCTTCGACGAGGTGCGTGAGTGTGTGTGTGTGTGTGTGTTGTGTCGCTGGTGTCGCGGCGCACGTACGCGCGCACGCTGGCGGCCTGCGTGCGCCGCGCCACCTTCTGGACGCTCACCATGCAGCAGGCGGAGCACGAGGACAAGAGCTTCGACGAGGTGCGTGAGTGTGTGTGTGTGTGTTGTGTCGCTGGTGTCGCGGCGCACGTACGCGCGCACGCTGGCGGCCTGCGTGCGCCGCTGCCCGCGCCGCGCCACCTTCTGGACGCTCACCATGCAGCAGGCGGAGCACGAGGACAAGAGCTTCGACGAGGTGCGTGAGTGTGTGTGTGTGTGTGTGTTGTGTCGCTGGTGTCGCGGCGCACGTACGCGCGCACGCTGGCGGCCTGCGTGCGCCGCGCCACCTTCTGGACGCTCACCATGCAGCAGGCGGAGCACGAGGACAAGAGCTTCGACGAGGTGCGTGAGTGTGTGTGTGTGTGTTGTGTCGCTGGTGTCGCGGCGCACGTACGCGCGCACGCTGGCGGCCTGCGTGCGCCGCTGCCCGCGCCGCGCCACCTTCTGGACGCTCACCATGCAGCAGGCGGAGCACGAGGACAAGAGCTTCGACGAGGTGCGTGAGTGTGTGTGTGTGTGTTGTGTCGCTGGTGTCGCGGCGCACGTACGCGCGCACGCTGGCGGCCTGCGTGCGCCGCGCCACCTTCTGGACGCTCACCATGCAGCAGGCGGAGCACGAGGACAAGAGCTTCGACGAGGTGCGTGAGTGTGTGTGTGTGTGTTGTGTCGCTGGTGTCGCGGCGCACGTACGCGCGCACGCTGGCGGCCTGCGTGCGCCGCGCCACCTTCTGGACGCTCACCATGCAGCAGGCGGAGCACGAGGACAAGAGCTTCGACGAGGTGCGTGAGTGTGTGTGTGTGTGTTGTGTCGCTGGTGTCGCGGCGCACGTACGCGCGCACGCTGGCGGCCTGCGTGCGCCGCGCCACCTTCTGGACGCTCACCATGCAGCAGGCGGAGCACGAGGACAAGAGCTTCGACGAGGTGCGTGAGTGTGTGTGTGTGTGTTGTGTCGCTGGTGTCGCGGCGCACGTACGCGCGCACGCTGGCGGCCTGCGTGCGCCGCGCCACCTTCTGGACGCTCACCATGCAGCAGGCGGAGCACGAGGACAAGAGCTTCGACGAGGTGCGTGAGTGTGTGTGTGTGTGTTGTGTCGCTGGTGTCGCGGCGCACGTACGCGCGCACGCTGGCGGCCTGCGTGCGCCGCGCCACCTTCTGGACGCTCACCATGCAGCAGGCGGAGCACGAGGACAAGAGCTTCGACGAGGTGCGTGAGTGTGTGTGTGTGTGTTGTGTCGCTGGTGTCGCGGCGCACGTACGCGCGCACGCTGGCGGCCTGCGTGCGCCGCGCCACCTTCTGGACGCTCACCATGCAGCAGGCGGAGCACGAGGACAAGAGCTTCGACGAGGTGCGTGAGTGTGTGTGTGTGTGTTGTGTCGCTGGTGTCGCGGCGCACGTACGCGCGCACGCTGGCGGCCTGCGTGCGCCGCGCCACCTTCTGGACGCTCACCATGCAGCAGGCGGAGCACGAGGACAAGAGCTTCGACGAGGTGCGTGAGTGTGTGTGTGTGTGTGTGTTGTGTCGCTGGTGTCGCGGCGCACGTACGCGCGCACGCTGGCGGCCTGCGTGCGCCGCGCCACCTTCTGGACGCTCACCATGCAGCAGGCGGAGCACGAGGACAAGAGCTTCGACGAGGTGCGTGAGTGTGTGTGTGTGTGTTGTGTCGCTGGTGTCGCGGCGCACGTACGCGCGCACGCTGGCGGCCTGCGTGCGCCGCGCCACCTTCTGGACGCTCACCATGCAGCAGGCGGAGCACGAGGACAAGAGCTTCGACGAGGTGCGTGAGTGTGTGTGTGTGTGTTGTGTCGCTGGTGTCGCGGCGCACGTACGCGCGCACGCTGGCGGCCTGCGTGCGCCGCGCCACCTTCTGGACGCTCACCATGCAGCAGGCGGAGCACGAGGACAAGAGCTTCGACGAGGTGCGTGAGTGTGTGTGTGTGTGTTGTGTCGCTGGTGTCGCGGCGCACGTACGCGCGCACGCTGGCGGCCTGCGTGCGCCGCTGCCCGCGCCGCGCCACCTTCTGGACGCTCACCATGCAGCAGGCGGAGCACGAGGACAAGAGCTTCGACGAGGTGCGTGAGTGTGTGTGTGTGTGTTGTGTCGCTGGTGTCGCGGCGCACGTACGCGCGCACGCTGGCGGCCTGCGTGCGCCGCGCCACCTTCTGGACGCTCACCATGCAGCAGGCGGAGCACGAGGACAAGAGCTTCGACGAGGTGCGTGAGTGTGTGTGTGTGTGTTGTGTCGCTGGTGTCGCGGCGCACGTACGCGCGCACGCTGGCGGCCTGCGTGCGCCGCTGCCCGCGCCGCGCCACCTTCTGGACGCTCACCATGCAGCAGGCGGAGCACGTGTGTGTGTGTGTGTGTGTGTGTGTGTGTGTGTGTGTGTGTGTGTGTGTGTGTGTGTGTGTGTGTGTGTGTGTGTGTGTGTGTGTGTGTGTGTGTGTGTGTGTGTGTGTGTGTGTGTGTGTGTGTGTGCGTGCGTGCGTGCGTGCGTGCGTGCGTGCGTGCGTGCGTGCGTGCGTGCGTGCGTGCGTGCGTGCGTGCGTGCGTGCGTGCGTGCGTGCGTGCGTGCGTGCGTGCGTGCGTGCGTGCGTGCGTGCGTGCGTGCGTGCGTGCGTGCGTGCGTGCGTGCGTGCGTGCGTGCGTGCGTGCGTGCGTGCGTGCGTGCGTGCGTGCGTGCGTGCGTGCGTGCGTGCGTGCGTGCGTGCGTGCGTGCGTGCGTGCGTGCGTGCGTGCGTGCGTGCGTGCGTGCGTGCGTGCGTGCGTGCGTGCGTGCGTGCGTGCGTGCGTGCGTGCGTGCGTGCGTGCGTGCGTGCGTGCGTGCGTGCGTGCGTGCGTGCGTGCGTGCGTGCGTGCGTGCGTGCGTGCGTGCGTGCGTGTGTGTGTGTGTGTGTCGCTGGTGTCGCGCTGGCGGCCTGCGTGTGTTGTGAAGGTTCACTCCATTTCTTTTACTCTGACGTAATCTGACCTACCCCTAGAATGAAAAATACACACTGCGATCCTGTCACTCCTTAAAAATTCTTTTATTTTCCATGTGTCTCAGGTGAAGGCGATATTCGAGGAGGCGTTGTCTAAGGGCATGGAGTCGTACAAGCAGGCGGAGGCGCTGTGGCTCAGCTACCTCGAGTACACGCGCCGCCGCACCTCCTTCGACAACGAAGCCGAAGTCGAACGGCTGCGACGGACCTTCAGACTCGCGTGGGACTCGCTTGCTGAGGTAAGACTGCCTAGCGTTACCCCGATTGCATACAAAACTTCAGCAGTACTAGAACCAGGATTTTGTTTGGAAGGGGCAGCACATTTGATAATCTGACTTTCCCAACCTCAAAAGATTTAACCAATTTAAACCATATTCAGTGCTTAAACCAATATTGGAATTATCGAGCATACTCGGACATTCTGACATTCGGGACCGCCTTCACAAAGGTCAGTTTGTGACCGGTCACCTAACTACAAACAAAATAACTGTTTGCTTGTCTTCCACACCATATTACGGCCGCGGCCGCGACTACGAAAGTGCACTAAACAAGAATACCCTCCCTTACAACACAGATTGAAGGATTATATTGAAGGATTATATTATTCCTTAGGCTGTCTGTACTACCCATGTTTTTCTATCATCATCATCTTCATCAGCCTCTATCAGCCCTCTGCTGGACGTAGGCCCCTCCTATGACACGCCAATGAGCTCGGTCTTCAGCTTCCCTCTTCCAGTCCCTACCCGCTTCCCTACGAATATCATCGCCCTTCTCGACATTTGCCGAGTCGCGGTCACCATTCAAGTACCTGATTGCTCCCACAACCATAGTTCTTTTTCGTCACGCCTGTGTCCTGAAGGGGTAGGGTGTGGTGTATTACACCCACATTTCGTCTTAGGAATTTTGGGTTCTACGTAATAGGGAGCGAGCCTTTTCGGTTCTGTGGCATTTATAATGATCTGCCCTCTTCAACTGGCTTATACGCTGAGCTACGTCGGTTACTTTGGTTCTCCGTCGAATAATTTCGTTCCGGATTCGATCCCTATAAAAACTCCGAGCAATAGTCCTTTCCATAGCTCGCTGAGCAACCTTGAATTGTTGAATATAACAATTTATTTATTGTTGTAGGCGTGGGGCGAAGAGGCGAATGACTGTGAAGTGCCGCTGTACTGGGCCCGGCTCGAATACAAACTGATGAACGCACCCAAGCAAGGGAAGGAGATCTTCGAAGAAATATTCAGTAAGTGTACAATATTATAATATTGTAATAATTATGTATGCCATGTCTAATGACAGCCTATTTAATGTTATATGCTCGCTCGTATAAAATCTCTCCAAAATTCGATCGTCGAATATTCAGCGTCTCAGCCGAGAGCATGACTGAATATTCAAGACCTAATATCATCGATATTTTCTTTAGGTTTATTTGGAATTTATACAGATTATATTGTTACAGAATACGGCGACAACAGAACAATGTCTAAATACTGGGAGGCGTTGATCGCTCTCGAGAGCAACCGCACCCCCAAGCTGTCAGACAACAAACTGCGAGAGTTGTTGCGACGTGCCCTCCGCTCTGTGCACGACTACCCGCCCTCCATCGCACGACTGTGGACCGACTACGAGCGAGACCACGGACACCTGCAAACGCTCCGGGAGTGCCTGGAGGCCTGCGAGGTAAGGCACATAGCCTTTAGACCAAGTGAGACTACTCTCAGCGAAGACTGTATACCCTGACCAATAAAGTCCAAAGAGTCTTTAATCTTAAGTGCGAGATGTCTTTGAACACTGAAAATTTAATTGAACTCTTTCATTTCAGACTAAAATAAAAGAATGGCGCGACAGTTACCAAGCGATGAAGGACAAGATGATCGGCAAGAAACAGAAGGGCAAACAGCCCGACAATAAGAAAGCTAAAGTTGACAAGAAGAAAGTGACGAAAGACGACGCTAAAGAAAAGAAAGGGAAAAGAAAGTCTGATGGGAATGAGGGTGCTAGTAATGTAAAGAGGAAGAAAGATACGGATATGGAGGTGGACCAGGAGAGTAGTGGAGTAAAGAGATCACATGAAGATGATGATGAAGATGGTTAGTACTTAATTGCTTAGACTCAGTATCGTAGGACTGTGCCAGTGGCGTATGTGGCCCAGACCCAAAATACAGGGTGTCACACGACCCATCACCAAGCCGAAGTCTACTCGTTGTGGACATCATGCCAAGTCATATTAACCAAAAATAATACCATGGAACCGATTTTTTTTAAGTTTTCACATTTTTAAAACCGCAATTAAAAGCACGCGCATGCAATGCTCGAAATACCTACTTATCCATGGGGTCATAGGGCATCTGAAGAACATATTAGCGGGGCAAATGCACCGATTTTGTACCTAATTAGAAAAAATTCATACTAACTTTGAGCCTCAATATCTCCTGAACCAGTAATTTCCCAGGTATGGTGCCGAACTGTATATACGGTGTAATAATCGCGCAATTACCTCACATATCACTTTTAAGGGCGCAGACATCAAAGCTTGCATGGGTCCCAAAAAAAGGCTAGTTGAGGCGGCACTTATAGTAAGGTACCTTATTTACTGGACACGAAACTAATAGATGCCGGTTTTACCACTTCTTATTGTAATACTGTACACCAGTACAGTTATTGGTAGACTAGCTGTTTCCCGCGGTAGTATCAAATCAAATAATTTTTTGCGAACTAAGTGTACATCTAAGATGGTATACATTAATAAGTGCTTTAGACTTAGCGCCTTTTTCAAGCGTAGCAATACATATAAGCTGAGTAGCATATAAAAACTAGGTACATTAGCCAAACATAACCATACTAAATGAATATTAATAATAAATATTATAGAAGTAATTATATTTATAAAATAAATTTTATAAGTTAGAAGCAGGAATTATATATTAAATTAATGGAATTATTAGAATTATTAGATTTGAAATTTGAAAATTATATGAGAAAGAAAAATAAAAGTACTATTAGAATTCAAGATACGAATTAAAGATAACATTTTAAATAAGAACATTATGAATTACATATATATTATGTCACGTGGAAATTGTATAAGCTTAAGGATAACTAAATACCCAAATTGTTTGCCTAATAATAAAAATAATAAAAATAAGTAGTATCCCCGTTATTTTCAATATCTCGACGACAGCGCCACATACCAAGTCAAATTAAAGCCTAAATGTCGCAGCATTTCCCCTTTTTAGGGTTCCGTAGTCCACAAGGAACCCTTATAGTTTCGTCATGACCGTCCGTCTGTCCGTCCGCAGCCTTGCTCAAAGACGCCTGGTGCTAGAAAGCTGATATTTGACATGAATATAGACATAAGATATTGCAACAAAACTGTAGAATAAAATTTAGGAAATTATTTTTTTTTTTGGTATCTCCCCTACATATATTATAGTGGGGTTGAATTTTTTTTTGAATCAGTACCCCATCATGTGGGGTATCATTGGATAGGTTTTAAAAAAATATTATTAGTTTGCTCAAATCATTTTATGATCAAGTGATTTGTTTGTCAAATATCAAGCTTTGAAGTGAAAAAAATTGTTAGACTCAAGTGTCCCCCCCCTCTGCCGGCTAAACTATTAATTTTGAAGAGGTGAAAAAAATCACAAATGTAGTACATATAACGAATTTAAAAGGAAAACTATCACGGCTAAGTAGATATCACTAGTTTACGAGTAATCGTCGGTTAACTTATAAATACCTATTTCTGTGAGTTTACATTGGGCGCGCTGGCTTAATCTTAAAGATATAGCTACTTTGGTATGTAATGTACTACGGTACTACGTATGTATAGTAGTAGTATATCTTGGAATCCACATTTTATGTTTACAATACATAACTGGATACATACCTAATATTTTTCTAAACAAAACTTAGGTTCTTATAATAGTGTTATTAAAATTATTTTTTCAGGAAAATAAACAGTCGGATTTGTTGTACATTACCCTTTGCAGCAAGTCATTATGGGCAACTACGGAACCCGCGCGTGGCCCGACACGCACTTGGCCGGTTTTCAATATTTTGTGGTGATATCACAAATTCAGTTCTTATGTAACTCGATGAAGCCATTTACTGCCTATTTGCCAACATATCTGCCAATTTTGACGTTAAAACGCCAAGACACATCATAATAAGCTAGTTCACATTTACATTTATGTATATATCTCGTACATGGAAAACTTACAGCAATGCAAACTTATATCCGCAATGTCTATCTTAACTTTACCACCACAATTTAGGGGCGGAACATATCTGACCGAAGATGCGTCGAACGTATCTTCGGTCGCGTCTATTCCGTCAAATGAATTGGTACACATCTGACGGAAAATGCGTCGAGCGTATCTGCACGCATTCGCTGAAAGCGTGGCTATAATGCACACATATAAGATTGTTCGTGCAGGGCCGTACTCAGGGCAGCTCAATATTTTACTGTCATATTCTTTTACCTAATAATTTTTCGTGTTCCCTGATGTTATGTAGTCACTGAAGTCCTGTCCTTATTTATATTGCAATTCGAGTTTGACTATTAAAAATATGTCGGACTTCGAAGATTTTTTTATTTTTTTTACTTTTTTTTTAAACTTCTTGCACAATATTACAAAATAATTAACAAAGGCGGACTAAATGCCTGTGGCATTTTCTGCCAGTCGACCTTTGGATGGTGCAGAGACAATTCAAGGTAGGTGCGTAAGAGAGCCGTAGTGTGAGAGCAAAACCACTTATTACTAAACATAAAATGAATAATAACTGAAAATAAAATATATAGGTACCTAAATATCAAATATCACAATATATATTAATATATATAAAAAATACATAAATATGTGTATATAATGTACTAATTATTGTTAATTAACAATAAAATATATAAAAATGTATATATATAGATTCACATAAATATACATATATACCTAGTAATTATGATTATACAAATACACTATGGAGATTCTGCCAACTGTTCAATAAACTGCTGACGGACTCTGGCCTTGAAAAGTTCACGAGAAGAAGACATTTTTATAGTAGCCAACAAGCGTTATTTGAATATATATCCTATTTAGGTATGGAGGTTCAAAAATAAAAGACGATAATACGATTTGGTTACGGTTTTTCACAAAACTTATACAAATGATATAGAAGGGGTTACAAACTACAGTTGCAGAGCAAGACACAAAATGTTTTCTATATTGGTATGTATGGAAATTGTTCCCGTGGACCTTTAGCACCTCATACCAAAAATTGGCCCTCGATCCAAGCTAACAAATATGCGTACACTCATAGCACATACTAACACTACATTATTCTACACATTTCGTTTCTGAAAAAATAAGTTAGGTCTGGCGGCCCTGGAATCTTACGATCTTAAAATCACCGATCTGGGAATGACATGGATATGGTATGACCAATACCTACGAATTTTGCGTGCACACCTAAGAAATTAGCGTGCACACCTACGAAACGTTGGGCAAATAAAATGGCTGCCATTTGGGTAGTTCTCCAGAATGTAATCGATATCGATATGGAGCCGATTAGAGGAGAATAATACATTTTTGTAGTAAGTTGCCTTTGTTAGTTTAAATCTTTTGCCAGATTAGTTTATTCCATAATGCAAATGTGGGCGAACATGGCAAAGCGAAAGACGACTCTTGTATGAAACATGTAACAAAATATTCCATGAGAGCCAATATCGATTTTTTAGACATATTTATGCACAAAAACAAAATTATTATGTTCGATAGACAACGATTTCACAGCAGATATACCACAAACCTTGGCGAAAAATATGGCGATAGTGGCACGAATGACATTTCTAATAAAATATCGTCATGATTAATTTATTCAGTAAACTATGGCTATCTCTTTTTTCTGACAGAGATATTCCTAAGACAAAACGACACAACACTATGTTTGGTGGCTTTATGTCGATTTCGTATATATGTGTATAAAAAAATCATGGCGAAATGTGGGTGTAATATTACACCTCTGCCTACCCCTCCGGGTATACAGCCGTGAGTCTATAAAAATATAAAATATAATAATATATGTGAATAATAAAAAAATTCTATATGTACCTACTATTTGCCCTCTCCATTTACATTCCTTACTCAAAGGTCAAAATTCACGTGGTGCGTGGTGCGCGCGACGTCGACGGATAATCCGTTAGTACGCTCGACGTACTAACGGATTATCGGTCAGGTGTGAATGGTTGAACGTTTTTCTATACATTTGTATGTATTGGCGTTACGCGACCGATAAAACGCGACGGATCTTCCGTCAGATATGTTCCGGCCCTTAAACTTATCAACGGAATGTGTAAGGAAACAGCATATTTAAATCTGAATATTTGTAGGCGGCGAGTCGTCGAAACGCCAGCGCACGGAGCACTCGACGAGTCCGCACCGCCTCGGCACCAGGGACGCCTGCACGCTCTTCGTTAGCAACCTGGAGTTCAAGTCAGTACCTGCATTGCACACAACTATTATTTTTTAATATAGTACGCTGTGGCACACAGACCGAGCCACAACGGTATGTGTGGAGAACCTTGGGGGAGGCCTATGTCCATCTAGGCTAATATGATAATAGTAGGCTGCAATTATCAAATGGATTGCCTGATTAATTTTTTTATGTGGTGGTAAATGAACAGACGTATCAGCTGATGGTAAGCGATTACCGCCGCCCTTGGACACAAACAACACCAGAGAAGTAACAAGTTTTTGGGATGGGAAATAGGTGGAGGAGTGGGATGAGGGAGACGGAAAAGGGAATAGGGCCTCCAGCACTCACTCACTGAACGAAACGCACCAGTATAGATACTGTTACTTGTCGTGGATATTTTAAATGCACATTTAGTTCCTTGTCATCATCATCTTACCCAGGCCAGGATATGTCCACTGCTAGACATAGGCCTTTCAAGGCTCTCAATATAGACCGATCTTAGCCGAACTGTCGCTATTATTTTAACCTAAATTAATAGAGGCCTATATTCAGCAGTAGACTCTATAAGGTTTTATTAAGAGAATCCTTGAAATCGAAAATATTTTAAGCGATCATCATCAGCCCTGTGTTTAAACTGTCCCACTACTGGGCACAGGAATCTTCTCATTATGGGAAGGGTAAGGCGGAAGGCCATAGATCAACCCTTCAACCCCGCTGGCTTACAGCTTTTAATATTCGTTGTATATGTCTCCCAGAGTGGACGAGCAGAAGTTACGCGACAAACTGTCAGCGTACGGCGACATAATCTCCCTGCGCGTGCGCAAGGGCATCAAGGCGTTCGGCGGCTCCATCTGCTACTGCCAGTATAAGACTCCAGCAAGTATTACCCACTATTAGTATAGTAATGTAGTACAAACTTCTTAGGGAGTCTTTCTTTCTTAATCGAGTGAGGGTGTGGCCAACTCTAGTGTCGGAGCTTTCAGGCAACGGCCAACGACATGGCGACACGTCCGGCAACTTTACGTGCTCTACGAAGCACGGTAGCGGTCTCATGTCTAATGCCACACAAGGGATAACCACGACCCATCCAAGTGCCAACATCTATAAACGTTGCTTAACTTCGGCGGATCTGTTACGAACATATTAGTATACTAGCTTTCGCCCGCGGCTTCGCCAGCATGATATTTTAATAAAGAGTGGCCTATGTACTTCCCCGGGTTTCAGATTATCCAGTATCCATGTCAAATTTCATCACAAACGGCTCTGTAGATTAGCCGTATAGCATACATATAAACAGATAATACTAAAAATTACTTTTGTTTTCATAATCGTTGAACTTCAGGTAAAGATTAGCATGTAAGTATATTTTTGAAGTTATGAAGAGTTTATATACCTACTAAATATAACAGCAGCAAAAATAAAATCTGAAAGCATTAGGTACCACAAAGTACATATCAGACAATCAGATCGTCCCTCCGCCTCGCTGTGCTTAAGCGCACTAACTCATAGAAAGCGCTTTTAATGACGCTGCGCTTAGGTCAGATATATCGTGATAACTTTTAACTATTCGTCAAAATAAATCTATCAATTTTAAAAACAATTTGATAACTACTCTAGAATGAGCATTGTAAAAAACATATATATATATATATTTGATGTTATACTGGTTTATTACAATAAAAAATGATGCAAGTAGTTAGATTATGTACTAAAAGTTAGAAAGTTATTCGGTAAGTTCTATCTACCAGATCGCACCAATGTTCTCATTAATCTGGGGTATTGATCGGACAAATATAAAATCGTTGGGCAAGTGAAATTTCTATCATAATGTTTACTCTGGACACGCTACGCCCAAAATAATTTTTTTAGTTAATTTTATTTTCAAGATTTTAGTTTTGTTGTTAGTTGATACTTCTCATTCTATTTTCATAGTGAGCCCTTTTCTACCAATCAAGCCCTGTCATTCGATACCCTTTTGAGGTATTTGTGGAAAATAGGTAATCCGCCATTTTGTGGCGGCGGCTACCTTGGATTTTCATAGTGAGCTCTAGTCTACTAATCAAGCCCTTTAATTTGATATCCATATTGAGGTATTTGTGGAAAATAGGTAATTTGCCATCTTGTGGCGGCGGCCATCTTAGATTTTTCATAGTGAGCTCTATTTTACCAATCCAGCCCTTTCATTTGATACCCATATTGAGGTATTTGTGGAAAATAAGTAATCCGCCATTTTGCGGCGACAGCCATCTTGGATTTTTCATAGTGAGCTCTATTCTACGAATCAAGCCCTTTCATTTGATACCCATATTGAGGTATTTGTGGCAAATAGGTAATCCGCCATTTTGAGGCGGCGGCCATCTTAGATTTTTTATAGTGAGCTCTATTCTACCAATCAAGCCCTTTCATTCAATACCCATATTGAGGTATTTGTGGAAAATAAGTAATCCGCCATTTTGTGGCGACAGCCATCTTGGATTTTTCATAGTGAGCTCTATTCTACGAATCAAGCCCTTTCATTTGATACCCATATTGAGGTATTTGTGGCAAATAGGTAATCCACCATTTTGAGGCGGCGGCCATCTTGGATTTTTCATAGTGAGCTCTATTCTACCAATCAAGTCCTTTCATTTGATACCCATATTGAGGTATTTGTGGAAAATAAGTAATCCGCCATTTTGTGGCGGCAGCCATCTTGGATTTTTCATAGTAAGCTCTATTCTACCAATCAAGCCCTTTCATTTGATACCCATATTGAGGTATTTGTGGAAAATAAGTAATCCGCCATTTTGCGGCGACAGCCATCTTGGATTTTTCATAGTGAGCTCTATTCTACGAATCAAGCCCTTTCATTTGATACCCATATTGAGGTATTTGTGGCAAATAGGTAATCCGCCATTTTGTGGCGGCAGCCATCTTGGATTTTTCATAGTGAACCCTATTCTACCAATCAAGCCCTTTTATTCGATACCCATATTGAGGTATTTGTGGAAAATATGTAATCCGCCATTTTACGGCGACAGCCATCTTGGATTTTTCATAGTGAGGTCTATTCTACGAATCAAGCACTTTCATTTGATACCCATATTGAGGTATTTGTGGAAAATAAGTAATCCGCCATTTTGTGGCGGCGGCCATCTTGGATTTTTCATAGTGAGCTCTATTCTACCAATCAAGCCTTTTCATTTGATACCCATATTGAGGTTGTTGTGAAGTAATATAATATGATTCGCCATTTTGTATCGGCGGCCATCTTGAAATTACAATCATTTAAATATTATCTTTTATTATGATGAAAATATGAGTGTATACCAAATATCAGATCAATCTGTCATCAGGAACGGGGTAAAATTGCAATAAATAGCTTTCAGAGCTATGGATTTTTGCCGACTTAGTTTATACTTTTCCTTATATTATGGCAACATTATACAAAATCTTTATAAATTGTAGCCTATATGTTATTCTGATGTATGAACTATATTATTGTAAAGTTTCATCCAAATCCGTTCAGTAGTTTTTGCGTGAAAGAGTAACAAACATCCATCCATCCATCCATCCATCCATCCATCCATCCATCCATCTTCACAAACTTTCACATTTATAATATTAGTAGGATACTATATGATCATAATAACGAGTGAAATCACCTTATGAGGTTTGCACTACACCAACAGTGACATTGTTTACCTTAACTGTAGAATCTATTTGTGGCAATAACTTTCTTTACATTTCATGTATTAAAACTGTTTATTTATGACAGGAAGCAGTGGACGAGGCTATAAAACACGACCGCATGCCTCTCGACGGGCGGCCCATGTTCCTCTCCCGGTACTCGGCGAAAAAGAGCAAACCCACCTTCAAATACTCCACCGAAGCTGAGAAAAACAAGTTATTTGTGAAGAATCTACCCTTCTCTAAGTGCAATAAAGACGCGCTAGGAGAAATATTCGATAAATATGGCAAAGTCAAGGACATTCGGGTTGTGACACACAAGTGAGTATTGCTTTCTTTGTGCTTTACATTTTACTTTTGTCAATAGGTTTATGGAAAGAGCTGAAATTAAATTATAGTTAGAAAAATTCGTGCGTGATACTGCCTGGGTCTAACGTGGTCAGACTGTGGAAGTCATGGTCAATTAGTCTGCGGGCAGAGAGGGACGAAAGGCAATGTGGGACTGTCGCTGTCACAGTCGGCCAAGAACGTGTCTGGCAGTTTACTTACACGTAGTTTGAATTCGCGTGGACAATAAAACCAAGTATATCAAACCTACTGGTACATTTGAACGTCTCGAAATCTCACTATTATTAAACTGAAAATTTTTGTTAGAACTCTTTAGTACACTTTTTGGCTGATCATACAATACGCGATCGATTCGCCATCCGCGTGGACCCTATGGTCCATGGTATAGGTTGTCATGTACGAATTTGTCAAGTCATTTTTATGTTCGAAAGTATATATATATATTTTTTTTCACCCCAGCAGCTCAAACATGCCGCTTTTGCTGCGAGACAACAGTGAACAAAACGCGATTTTGATTCGAGCGTGGGTCAAAGTAGCTTTTTAATTTTTCAATCTTCAGTGCCACGAATTGACATTGTTCAGCCATAAATTTGAAACATTCGAATTTTACTGTGCTCTGTCTCTTTCACATGCATATAAAAAAGCGAGTGAAAAAACCAAACCCCTTCGAAATTCGATTTTGGAAATAAAACACGTTCGGAAACGCGTGAAAGTTTAAAGATATTTGTAATAAAGAAATTACGTTTTTTCTTAAATGTTTTTGTTTATATGTTTAATTTATTATTGGATTTTAATAAAAATAAGTCTAATTAATAGTATAAAATTGGTATTTTCGGGATACATGCGTGAGTCTATAAAAAATAAAATTGGTATTTAACCAATAGGTTTTAGTTGGAATTTCAACAATGATACATTTGAAAAATAAACATCAGGGACGCGGTATCAAAACGCGATTTTAGAAAATAGCGGGAATAAATTTTGCGTAAAGCGTAACGTGCTAAACGTTATTTCAATCTAATCCTGTTCATTTCTATGTCTCCTAAGTAATATGTGTGCTCATTGCCGAGGTGAAAAGTTATGTGTGCTACACGAGAATAAAGTTTTTTGCATCTCGTGCTGTTGAGTTGCTCACTATGCTCAGGATTCTAACTTTGAATCACTCGCCACGCTCGTGAATCAATCATAGAATCCTTCGCTTGCTCGGGACTCAAAATCAGCACTCGAAACAAAAAAACAACTTTGCTCTCTTGTTGCACAAATAACTATTGTGGGTTCATTAAAACACAGAGTTAGCTTATTTTCATTTTCGTTATTGTACAATGAATGTATTTATTCTTTGGTAGGTAATTATGATAAAATATGCATTACCTCCCAGAGAATAATCCTCCCAGAGCTACTTATATTATGTGGTTTTGTATAATCTAGTGTTTGGAGTTAAATGTACTGATTTTTGAGAGCAAATTTACGTAGTTTTTAGAGTTCGTTTATGGAAGTGTTTTTTGTTGTTTATAAGTTCGTATAAGCTTGAAACTGATAGCAGTTGATTGACCACAACGAGCATATTCATCGAAATATTGTTGTGTACGCTTTTCTGTACTATGTATCTTTGACGCGAATACATATACAGTTAAAGTGCAAAATATAATGGCACACTTTATAGTTTGAATATAGCCGAATTACTGTATTTTTTCTATCCATGTACTTTCACCTATATTCGCAATAAACGATTTTTGAATTTGCCACAAAGTGATGCTGAGTCCGTGTGGTGACGGATTAAGAATACGGAATGTCACCACCCCATATCATCCCATGGGTGTCGTAAGAGCCGACAGAGGGAGCATATTATGCAGAGAACAGCACTGTAAGAGAAGGAAAACTTGATACAAACCCTATACCAACCCGTTTGGCCAGCGTGGTATAGTAGGCCAATTCCTCCTTTTAAAGGAGAGGCCTAGTCCAGCAGTGGACTGTCAAAGGCTGATGATGATGGTGCTTATGATCGTCAAAATTCAATTTAGTGCAGTTGCGCAAAAGAATTTGTACGCTAGTTTGTTATCGCCCTTTTTTGGCTCATTTCAAAGGCGATCTAAATTTAATTCAGTCGTTCGTTCCGTGTAATAATAAGTATTTAATTTTACTTCTTGTTCATTCAATATAGCCATATTATAAATGTACACATTTGCAGGGACGGCAAGCCCAAAGGCCTCGCGTACATAGAGTACGAGGACGAGGCGGCAGCATCTATGGCGGTAGAGAAGACTCACGGCACCATGTTAGACGAGCGGCGGCTCGACGTGGCGTTGAGCGCGCCTCCTCCGCGACAGGAGGGAGCCGGAGGACACGAGCCGCCGGCGCCGGCGCTGGGGCAGCCCAAACGAGACGTCACGGGCGGCATGTGAGTACTTGCTAGCTTTATGTAACATTCTACTGCTAAGTCTCTACCATAGAAGAGACTGTGTTCAACATAAAGGTCTTAGTCCACTTACACGACTCTGCTCCAACACCGCTCCTACTTAACACGAGGCGACTGCTCGCACTCCACGCGGCGATAGCTAACGAGCACCCAGCAGTCGCCGCGGCGACAATTAGCAGTCACCCAGCTGTCCACACGGCGACCGCTTCTGTATAGGAAACGCGGGCACTGTCCACGGCAGCAGCAGACCGCATGCTTCCGACGCGCGGTAACCAAGGCGTCTGACGGCGGATCGCCATCTAGTCATCACGCAATCCCCTAGAGGGTTGGCGGAGGCTGGTTCAGGGCGTCTGGCCCCTCCGGCGGGTCCAACGCCGTCCCTTTAACAAGGAACGGGTGGTTGGGGTGGGCTGAGTGCCCTACGGCTAACGCTGAGAGGCGTGCGTGACCGTGTCAGTTTTCACGTCGCCCGGGCGGTCAGCACGAGCCAGGTGAGACCCCCGGCGAACCGGGAGAGGCCCAGCTCCGTGTAACCAGAGACACGGGCGACGACTTACGTGTAGCCTCGGCGTTAACTATGTGGGCAAGCTAGCCACGGTAAGCGTCTGTACTTTTTGTAGCAGACGTGCAGAAGGGTGCAGGAGAAGAAATGAAAGGAAGAATGCTACCTGCCAGAGTATTCTTTATTCGGTCCCAACAGCGTCACAGGTACATAGAGAGGCGCAATACAGCAAGCACAAGCAACAAGCAGCTTAGGGCAATTCTTACACTATTTTACTTCTTATATTTCGTAAGCGCGAGGCTGCGGCGGCGGCGCGGCGGGTGCGCGAGCAACACGCGTAACGTGTTTAGAGGTTTGTGACAGACTAAAGAGACAACTGACTTTTTATCCTCGGGCCGTCGCGGGCGTCGGTGGAGGCGCGCTTCTAGAAATTTCCAAACGCTCCGCCCACTTGCGGTGCGCGGCCATGCGTCGGAGCAGGACCGCAAGTGTGCGGAAGCGAGACAGTGCAAACAGGTCGTCCGCCAGCCGAGCCTCCGATCACTAATAATAAAGTTCGACGTTTGTCCCGATGTACATTTTTAAATTTATTAAATATTTACATCAATGTTACATATGTACATCAATCATTGTTCATTACTTATTCTTACAAGATACTTAATAATATTATTTGGTACAAACATATTTATACTAATTAAGTTATACACAACAACAATATATTAAAACCATTATTAATACAGTGGCTACGCCACAACTATTTGTCGTGAGGTGTGAGGTGTCTAAGATGTGATGCGGAGTTTTTTGTTGGCGTCTTCTGTTGCGGTGGTCGCCCGCGCGCGCACATGATGTGCGTATCCTAGGTTGATACGCACAGATGGCGCGGAAAGGGGGGTCGCCTGCAACAGGGGGAATGGAGTGTATTGTGCGTGGGCGGCGGTTACCCGGGGGCAACCGTTGTGTCGGCAAAGTCATCGGGGGTGGCGAGGAGGTCTCGCGGCAGCCTTTTCTTGTCCGGGGGTCGAGCGTGCCAGGGGGCCAGATCTCGGACGTGGTCCCAGGTCGAGGCGTCGGCCCACTCAAACATTCCCACGGACAGACGGCGGATGAAGGCGTCCAGGCTCTCTATACGGGTGTCCCGCTGTATGACGGCGTTACTCACCGTGCGAGGTGCTCCTACGATGGCGCGCAACGCAAGCGCTTGCTGCGCGCGGAGGCGGGCCCGGTTGGTCTCGCTTGTGAGCGCGAACCAGGCGGGGGCAGCGTAGGTGAGCCGAGTGCGTACATAGAGCTTGTACACACTCAGCTTGACACGCAGCGGAAGGTGGGATGAGAGCACTGGACGTAGTTGCGCCCTCGTAGCGCAGACCTGTGCGACGACTTTGGTGACGTGTGACTTCATAGTCAGGAGGCGATCTAGGGTTACCCCCAAGTACTTCGCCATCCTCGTCCAGGGGATGCTTTCGTCCTGGAGTTTGAGTGGTGGTGGATAAGCTATCTGCGAACTGAATAGAATCGCCTGTGACTTACCCACGCTCACCGACAGTCGCCACTGCGATAGCCAGCGGGGGCGAAGTTGTAAGGTGCGCTGCATCTTTGACGCGGCGTGGTTTGCGTTCAAGCTTGATGTAAAGTACGCCGACGGCGGACAGCGCGCTGTCTGCTAATTTATGTGCCAATGTAAACAATACCTAAAGAACAATACTTAAAGCCCACAATTGAATAATGTTCTTTTGGTTGGGTGTGAGGCGAGTCGTGTATGTGGATTAAGACCTTAATAGTTACCAAAATTAACTTGTCAATTAATAGATACCCTGTCAAAATTGCATTTTATTTCCCTACTCTATGACGGTATGACAAAAGTTACTATCGAAACGTGAAGTCAATAACAACTCTTATCACACGGTTTTAGCCACTCACACCCACACTCGGCAACGCGTCACATTAGACCTTGCAACTTGACCCATAACATCTTTAAATCTGCCAACCTTAGTACACTGCTTATTATGTAGCTTCCAAGTTGGCCGAAGAAATTTATATCTTGGAGGTAACAAAATAAAAGTAAAGCATAGAGACTTAATCACGCTACAAGTTAATTCTATCCTTAGAATTGTTCTTAATTCTTAAAAATATAGTGTGGAGAAACTGTTCCGAAACACATATTGACCCGTCATAATCTATATAATTCATCTCACAATTAATTAATTCCTAGGCGACGTACACAACTAAGCAGTTTCATCCCGAGCGTTCTCCAGCGACCTTCGACGAGCGGCATCGCCCGACCAGCAACAACAGCAACAACAGCCGGCAACAGCCAAGCAACAAACGGCAACCACAGCAACACGAGCAACGGCGACGCAAACAACGACAAACGACCACTCAGCAACAGCGATTTCCGCACGCTATTGCTCAACAAGAAATAACTCACTATGAACAATTTAGTCTTGTACATAAAGGTAACTATTGTAACTTTGGTAAGGATTCAGTGGATTGCTCTTGTTCTTGATTCTGATTTTTGAGGTAATATTCGTGTTGTCTTCAAGGTTTTGCTCATACTCGGCGTATGTTATGTGTCTGACACTTTGTTATTTGGCTATACAAGTAAAGTTGCGTATTTTGAGTGCTAGATGTAAAGAAAATGATTGTCATACAGGCTACAGGCATACACTTACATCTCGACGAATAAATATTTCTAGCACATCGTGAATGGCACTATTTACAGAGTGTGTACTGTTCACGACGATGATTGCGTTTATTTCACCGTTGTGCACCTGAATATTCCACGCTTATACGACCTAATTATGAATTTCTTTGAGTAACCACAATCGGTGCTTTTTTACTGCAAATCGACGTTTTCTCTCAGCGGTCCAGTAATTATAAAGTCGGTCAAGATTGACATCGTCATACATTATATTGTATTCTTTTATTTTTGTAATGCAGCATTATCGTGTTTTATTTGCATAGCAGTCGTTTTGTAATTTGCCAACTTTTTTTTTATTACAGCGCTAAATATGTAGATGGTTGCAATTTTTACAGACTGCTTGGTAAAATTATGGTTCATGTTATACAGCCTGTTCAAAGACGGACGGATGGACGGTAAAGGCGAACTAATACGTCCTCGTTGGCATCTTTTGGATGCGGAACACACAATGAAATAAAAGGAAACTATAAACCCAGTGCGAAATGCTGTCTTAAAATTCCCCCTGGCCTTAAAAGGCCCCCTGTTCTGTCTTAGGTATTCCTAATTACTATACCTATTTTGAACAATCTGCTCAGCAGTGTAAATGCAATGTAGTTACAAGTTGAAGTTGCAGAGTGATGTTTACGGCTCTGTGGGTCAACAATTGATCATAGTGTTCCCAGACATTTTACGTACAATTTATTTTTAGAGAATATTTTATTTAAAACGTTTTGTTTATTATAGCTTTTGCAAGAATTCAGTGTGTCTAGGAACCAAGCTCATTCAAGCTTGACTGTTCTTGAGGCATTCTAGGGTTATTTGCCTATGCCAGTGTATGGTTATGAATAGAACAAAAAAGACAAATCTGAAGACTGATCTAAGCATGCGTACGAAATGAGACTGCCATAATTATAGTGATGCAGGGTATATTATGCAGATTAAGAGAATTACACCCGCTTTCTAGGTACTATAATAGATGGATTTCGCTACTCGAGAGAGATTAGACATATTTTGAGTGGTGCTTATGTCAAATATCTATTTTCAGTAGCCAAATCTATAGATATAGGATAGAATATTGAAAACGGTCGTTAGTCTCCAAGTCGTCCATATAAAAATAGATAAAGTGCTTTTGGCTCAAATTTTAATACAATGTTGAAAAATGTAGTCGAAATTTAAAAGAGCTTTGTCTGGAATGGAACCCGTAGAATCTACTTACACATAATATGTCTGGGAGCGCTATTATATACCCTAACATGTCACTTAAACTCTGTCTCTTGCACTACACTAAACTTTGAGGCTGCTAAAGCAGGATGGATATAGTTTGTACCTATTTCTCTCATATAACTCTTACATTACATCATTAGGTATTTAATAAGATAAATATCAGTAATACTCCATTACTGCTACCTATAGTGCTATAGATACTTGTCTATGAATATAGCAACACAAACTTTGTAAATATCAAACATTCTCTATGTCACATAAAATACCTTTTTATTTCACATCACGTATGATTTTGATATTGTGTAGTATATGATTGCCCAAATCACGAGGCACTGTTACTACTTAGCAATGTATATAATATAATAGTTATGTACCTCATGTATTATTCACTAAGCGGATGATAAGAACTACATAGTATGGGATAAAACACTGTATTTCTACTCGAAAAGAGAGTAAGAGAATTTTGTACTGAGGACTAGAGAATAAACTTTTAGCATCGGCGACAGATAATTTTATTGGGCTTGTGATTTGCCGTGTTTGTGAATGGCGGCATTTCAGGCATTAAATCACATTCTGGCTACTGTCCTTTCGTCAATGTTAAAAGTTGTGAACTTTGGTCCTTACACAGGGCTAGCGCTGAGCGCAAGCGAATCCGAAGGATCGGATGCGTATATTTTATAGAAAGCTGGGACATTGATCTATTGAACAGCATATCATCGTAGGAAGAAAGCGTCATTCGATTCCATCCTTTGTAAAGAAATGTCTCAATATTAGTTTTGTTAAAATTTTGGCTTATTTAAGTAATACATTGAAAATGTCTCTCATTTGTCTATCGAATAAAATAGTTCTTGAAGGGTTTTAATGATTAATTCATTCCATATAAGTGAAAATACGCTGATTTTAATCAGATCGTTAAAACCAAACATAGTTGTATGTCATAGTATATGTACTTATTGATGTCAAGTAAAGTAAGGCCTGGTGCTCACGACTGACCATCGGCAATATGCGTTTTAAAATAGTTCTAAGTCTTATGAGTAATACTTCCCCTGACTAAGTTTCTTTGACTATGTTGTATTGACTAAAATTATTTGAAGCAATGCTAACTACACTTGTGACTTATTAAAAGGGGACATGTTTTTGGATAAGTTTCTCGTATCATTGTTTATCCTGCTAAGAACTTTTTAAATACGTGTTAACTCAAGAATGGCCAGTATTTTACGACTGATTTTAGATTTTAAAGACAAATTGTAGTCAAAAAGCTTATTGCCATAAACCTAAAAAGAAAAAGAATGACGCTTTAAGAATATTATGAGAAAACAGGGACATAGTATAATTATGTACCAGTTACACATTGGAAATATGCTGATCTTGTATAATTCTTTTATAATTTAGTTATTCTACTGAGATAGTCAGTCGTGTGCACAAGTCTGTCTTGTAGTGGTTTCCAATCATCTCAACATTATATAATAGTGTTTTACTCAGTGTACGATTGTGACACCGTAACAATTTATTGTTTATTTAAAACAGAATATATATTTTGTTTTGTATTCGGAGTTTTAAGTTCTGTGTGATTGCGGTCGCAGGATGATTCAGAATAAATGAGTTTTGTTGTACTAATATTGACTTTTATTGTACCTACTCATACTGCTTGAAATTTCTTTATAGTACTATCTCAATATGTATAACATACCTAAATACTGGCTATTTATTAATGTGGTTTGTAAAATCTGATCAGAGAGCCAAAAAAAATACATTGCTTGGTCACTTCAACAAAACAAAGTTCTAAGTAAATCAATTAGACGACTCATTTTGCATAATATAACGGCTGGGGATGGCTGGAGTACCGCAAGTTACGATATTGGGGCCAGAACATTGACCAAACTGTGTTGGAAAGAGTCGTCTGCCAATTTTAGACTATGCTATCTTAGGGCCGGCAAACATGGTGAAGCCCAGCGGAGAGCATTTTGCCACTGTCACATTATTAGACAGGTAATTAATGTCTAAAGCAATTAACGAAATCCTTGAACGGATTGAGGTCAATGACACACGCGACTACGCCCTATTATGCCGCGTACCCACGCGCATGCTCTTTGCAGCGCTTCTCAGTCTTAATACATCAGCCTATTGCACGCAGCTTGAACGTTGTTCTGCTTGCCCCCAGGGTACAGACCACAAGAACCGAAGAACCGATATCTCGTTTTTGCCATATATCCACCATGTCATGTACAGCCACCTTCTTAAGTCATTGGTCATTGGAAGAGGGACAATAATGTGTAAAGCTAAGTTATGATATCTTACAAGACAGCAACATCAGCCTGTACCAAAGAGTATACAAATACTACGTAAGAGCCTGTAGGTACATACATCGAAAGCACTAAGTAGCCAGTGAGCCTCTAGCATTTATGTAAACTGAACCAAGAATAATTAAAACAGATCTTAGGAAGAAACCATATAGATAAGAAAGAAAAGAGTTGTGTATAATAGATTACATTGGCTTGAAAATTAAAATGTAATCTGTATATATAAAATCCTTGCGTTATTGACTGACTGACAGACAAGCTATAGCCAGTTCAAGAAATTCACACGGGATCGGGCAGAAATGGATAAATTAAAAAGGCATGCGGGCGTAGCTGCGAGCGTCCTCTAGTTAAACATAAATACAGCAATTAGTTAGCAATAAATGAAGATTCGATATAAAATCGAATCTTTATTTATTGCTAATCCATCTACATAAATAAGAATTTGGTTTGGGTGTACAGTCGAACAATTTCCCTCTAGAGTCTAGACCACCATAAGGGCGAAAATCGCTCAGCAAGACATCGTCGCTTCCAGTGCTACTTTACACGCACATTGACTCTCTGATACAAAACCAGTTTCTAGTGTGCCTCGATTCTATGAGCGAGCCAAGGGATTTTTTTTTCAAACTGGTCCAGCGCCGATGTGTTTGATTGTAAGTCAAGTTTAGTGTGTGCGTGCGGGTTCTAGCTTTATTTATTTTATTGTTTAGTTTGGTACTTGTGCTGGTAAATAGCCTCTTGGGAAAAGAGTTTTTCCAAAGAACCTTAGGCTAACTGTCATTCCAGTGCGTCTATTTTGATTGGGTGAGACATTTTAGTGTTTTTTTCATTGTAGATTGGAGCACAAACAGCTGTCGGACGGTTAAAACTTAGCATTCGGTGTATAGTTTTTTAGTTGGGTGCTTGTACAGTTATTTAGTAATCATTTATAAGTTATAAGACAGCTCTGCGTGGTCTATCTATGGGCAGAAGATACGTCTTTATAGTTTTGCCATCCTTCCCTTCCTTCCTTCCCATATAGTGATGCAATACTGCATAATGGATTGACTCGGGGTTTCGTAGCAGAAAAAGGATACTACCCTGTGGAACTCCGTATGTAACACTTTCTTCTTTGCTTAGATAGCCCCCTATATTTACACATTGTTGCCTACCTGTTAGGAAATCCCTGAATATGTTATAAGAAATGTCAGGGATACCCAGTTTTTTCGCTTTGGACAGGAGAATGGGTATAGAGACTGTGTCAAAAGCTATTGAAATGTCCAAAAATATGCACAGACATCTATTTTTCTGTCTCCATCGCCGATCAAAGAAGGTTTACTTTCATTTACCTACCTCATCATCCGTCATTATCAGCATCATTTCAGCCTTGCTTATAATATGTCCAACTTAAGAACTGTGCATTTTATAATCATGAGAGAGGTTAGGCCATAGTCCATACACAGATTTCCTCTGGATTTTCTACTCCACCGTTTCAATGAATACTTACTACAATGAATTTCTTAAGGATTTCGTGTGCCGATTCCAAGTGGCGAGTTGGTGACTGTCGTCAGTGTAGTAAGTAGTTGGCGCCGTTGGCGGCGCTGGCGTCGTTCTCCGTCTCTCTTGCTCTCGTAGTTAAGATACACCGGAGGAACGTTCGTCTCTCTTGCACTCCTAGAGAGAGCAGTCACAGCGCGACTGCCACGCCGCCTAGCGGCAATTTGGGTCACAGAAAGTTTGTCTAGAGAGCGCCCATAAGAAATGCGCCTCTATGTAAATATCTAAGCTCTAAGACCGTTTAGCGATTATCAACCATTTGTACGCCAGTGCTGCGCACCGTGAGTTTAAACCACTTTAAGATCCTCTGCTTAGCAGTGTATTAGTTTCTCGACTAGGCTATCGCCTGCCTACAGTACCTCATCTTAATCATTTATTTACTACATTTACAACTGTAGTAAATAGCTAGTTATAATTCATCGGTAATAATAGTAATAAATTGCTGTTCTATAGTTGGTGCCACGAGAAGATAGACTTTTTGTAAACAAACATTCAGGGCTTCACAACCTTTTTTCAAACAGTTGTGTTTTAGATTTTATAATTTTTGAACAGTCTTTTTTCCAATGCCTAATTATGCCTTTATGTTTTTAAATTTATATTGTTAAATTTTACTTAAATAAAAATATTTGATATTGTGTTTGAATGGTCGAATGTTATTGTATAAATTTGCCGATATTTTTGTCGTTTTACACATAATTTATTCGGTAAATTAAGGAAAAATAGAGTACCATGTATGTTAATGATAGAGTACATACATGTTACTCTATTATTCACATGATTTTTTTAAAATAATAGACAGTAAATCATTTGCTCAAAGTAGCCTACCTATCCCAAAATATTAAATTTTTTGACCAACAATGAATAATATTACAGATAACTAGCTAGTAAGTAGGTACATTGTAGGAAATCTTCAGAATAACTTAAACAAAATAGATTAAAAGTTACGGTACCTAGTCTGAAAACGCAATTAGTTTTTTAGATATAAATAATTTTCTGCGCGATTAATAGTTTGCCATCTGCCATCCTGCACCCGCTTTTTTGAGATGCCGGCAGCGGAAGAGCTTTGCGATCCTATAAACTTGTATTTAACTTTACATTTACCCCTTCTTGACAACTAAAAAAAATTAATTATGTCCTCTGATAAATGCATGTTAAGCCCAATAATGTAACATTTCAATGAACTAACTCCAAATGTTGACATTCTAGGCGCCAGTACCTCAAAACATGTAAAGATCCTGTTGACAGCGCAGAATATCGATAAAAACCCGATCCATTGACATATTAGTTTCCAATGACACGTATCTATGTACCGTTGCGCTCATTGGATTTGACATTATTTGTTTTTGACAGAACTATCGCTAAGTCACTTAGTAGAAATTCTTTGTTTACAAAAAGTCTATGTTCTCGTGGCACGGACTTTAGATAAATTGTGTCATCAAAAGATTGTATCTAGCTGCGTCTTAAGCATGGTAATTTAACGCCGATATACTGATGTAAATATTATTATTGGATCGTACCTGCAGCTCTCCTTTGCAACAGACATTACAACAGTAGGTATGTATCGCCATTTTGCCCATTTTGCGAAGATAACCGTCCAGCAGTGGACTGTAAAAGTCTGATATGATGTCGAAAAGCCGATGCCACAAGTAAGTCATACTTTAAAAGTATACTTTGCATGAGCAAACGATCGAGATAGACCAAAAGTTTGCGCTCAGGTGGTCCAATTACTATGTTGTAGTATGATTAACTGCGGAAGGTGGTGTTATGGTATAAATAGAAGAGCGTATGTTCTGCTGTCGAAGGGTAACTAAAAAAAAAACATATAATAAAATTAAAACATTTTATATATAAAAATATCATGTACACTTTACAATCTCAATAGAGAATAAATACTCTTATGCACGGAGAAACGTATACAATAAATAACTCTAAAAGCATTGCCTTACTGGAATTATACTTCTAAATAATACACACTCGAAAATATATTTGTACTGTATCCACGAACGTATGAGAGTAAAATGCTCTCATACGCCATTAGACTAAGTTTCGTTTACTTTCTGCGTACATCAAGAGTTTTAGTAAAAAGTATAATTTGTGCAACGAACGATAAGACACTTGGCACCTATAAATTTTAAACTAAATCAAATAGTCACAGGAAATGTTTCTAAACTTTTTGATATGTAAATATAACATGTATATAATTACCTAAATGTTATTGTAAAATAAGTATCTATAATTTGTGCAACCAACGATAACAGACTTGGCACCTAGAAATTTTAAACGAAATCAAATAGTCACAGGAAATGTATCTAAACTTTTTGATATGTAAACATAACATGTATACAATAAAATGTTATTGTAAAAATAACAGAAAATATAACTACGGAACTATTGTATAAAGTTTGTAAATTATTGCAAAAATGATAGTTTGTAGATCCACTGCAGTAGACGTCGTCACGGCGGCACTAGTGTAGAAGTGTACGCGAGCACTGACCAGCGCGGGACAAAGTCTGCCGTCAATCTATGTGTTTACCGTCTTTCCACCTTTTCTTTGACCGTTCGAAAGCTTCTCTGATGCACGATCTGTGGTAAGAGATAAAAATTTAGTTACGCATATAATATAATGATGAATAGAACAATCTTATGAACTCAGGTAAACGAAAAAAACTGCACTACGGTTAGGGTTTAGGTACCTATTTCCTGGACAAATAGAGAACATCGGTGTCGGTTACATGTCGAGCCGCATGTAGAGAGACAGTGGAGACATGAATGCGCGTTTCTTCATTGCCGACATGACATGACACGGACATCGATGGACGCATAATATGTAATAATATGTGTCATTAGCCCGGCCCCGCCCGACAAGACACATACCGGTGCTGGCGACTGTCATAACAACATGTCGTTGACAGCAAGTCTGAAGTCACCCACTTGTGTTAGAGCCGCCCGTCAATGGATTCACAATTCTATGAAATCGTATCACGTATGGCTGTCAGCTTAGGCTATTTAAAACGCGTGTATTGTAAGAAGGTGTGGGGTGTGGTGTTACCTGAAGAGCGACTGGTGCAGGATGTAGGCGGACACGTGTCCCGCGTCGACGTAGCGCACCTCGGCGCCGGGCCAGATCTCCTCCAGCGCGCCCACGTCGTCCCGCGGAACGTACGCGTCGTGCTTCGCGCACACCGCTGCAACACAACCACACTACGCTAGCATCTGCACTCTGTAGCGAGGAACGGCCTTACATTCGTCGTGCTTCGCAACACAACCACACCACACTTACACCTGCACTCTATAGCGAGGAACGGCCTAACATTCGTCGTGCTTCGCAACACAACCACACTACACTTACACCTGCACTCTGTAGCGAGGAATGGCCTAACATTCGTCGTGCTTCGCAACACAACTACACTACACTTACACCTGCACTCTGTAGCGAGGAATGGCCTAACATTCGTCGTGCTTCGCAACACAACCACACTACACTTACACCTGCACTCTGTAGCGAGGAATGGCCTAACATTCGTCGTGCTTCGCAACACAACCACACTACACTTACACCTGCACTCTGTAGCGAGGAATGGCCTAACATTCGTCGTGCTTCGCAACACAACCACACCACACTTACACCTGCACTCTATAGCGAGGAACGGCCTAACATTCGTCGTGCTTCGCAACACAACCACACTACACTTACACCTGCACTCTGTAGCGAGGAATGGCCTAACATTCGTCGTGCTTCGCAACACAACTACACTACACTTACACCTGCACTCTGTAGCGAGGAATGGCCTAACATTCGTCGTGCTTCGCAACACAACCACACTACACTTACACCTGCACTCTGTAGCGAGGAACGGCCTTACATTCGTCGTGCTTCGCAACACAACTACACTACACTTACACCTGCACTCTGTAGCGAGGAATGGCCTTACATTCGTCGTGCTTCGCAACACAACCACACTACACTTACACCTGCACTCTGTAGCGAGGAATGGCCTTACATTCGTCGTGCTTCGCAACACAACTACACTACACTTACACCTGCACTCTGTAGCGAGGAATGGCCTTACATTCGTCGTGCTTCGCAACACAACCACACTACACTTACACCTGCACTCTGTAGCGAGGAATGGCCTAACATTCGTCGTGCTTCGCAACACAACTACACTACACTTACACCTGCACTCTGTAGCGAGGAATGGCCTTACATTCGTCGTGCTTCGCAACACAACCACACTACACTTACACCTGCACTCTGTAGCGAGGAATGGCCTAACATTCGTCGTGCTTCGCAACACAACCACACTACACTTACACCTGCACTCTGTAGCGAGGAATGGCCTAACATTCGTCGTGCTTCGCAACACAACCACACTACACTTACACCTGCACTCTGTAGCGAGGAATGGCCTAACATTCGTCGTGCTTCGCAACACAACCACACTACACTTACACCTGCACTCTGAAGCGAGGAATGGCCTAACATTCGTCGTGCTTCGCAACACAACCACACTACACTTACACCTGCACTCTGTAGCGAGGAATGGCCTAACATTCGTCGTGCTTCGCAACACAACCACACTACACTTACACCTGCACTCTGTAGCGAGGAATGGCCTAACATTCGTCGTGCTTCGCAACACAACTACACTACACTTACACCTGCACTCTGTAGCGAGGAATGGCCTAACATTCGTCGTGCTTCGCAACACAGCTACACTACACTAACTCCTGCACTCTGTAGCCATTGGCGTATCAGTTACTTTTCAACCTGCCATAGCCCACTACTGCATATACGCCTCTCCAATGGCACGCTATTGAGCCCGATTTTCGACTTTTCGTGTCCAGCCGTTGCCAGCTACTTTGCGTATATCTTCACTCCACCTACCTGGAGGGCGTCCTAAACAACGTTTGCTAAGGCCCGGTCCTGGTTAGATGTTAATACTAAAGAGCATTTTTTTTTATTAAACTCCAAACATCCAATACGGAGTGCAATCAAAATCTAAGTTACATGGAAATCTGGGGATCGGTCACACCAAATATAAGAGGATTGTATTTAGCCATCAGAAAATTTGGAAACTGGGAAACTGTTGACAATTGCACGTTCTGCTAGAATATTCGGCGGCTTAGGCCGGCAATTTAATTTGCCTGCGGATTTTTATTCGATCTTGCAAAGAAAATTTGAGCCCAGCTTTTTCCATCATCTTTCGAGAATCTGCGTTTAAATATTCTCACCCCTAGCTATAATTAAATATGTTTTGATCTTAGAGACTAACATGGTGTTCATTTCATATAACAACATTTTGGCGTTACAAAGTAGTCAGACTAAAATAAGACTGCAGTAGGTACTAATGCCAAGCATAGAGGCCAGTTATATGCTTCCTGTGACATGCAACAATGTATGTGGTCTAATGTTTAAAGAAAGCTGAAATTCGTGAATGAAAGGTCGTCTATCTCGTTCTAGAATTGAGTCATGATGACCCTCAATAAAATCAGCTTGTAGAGTCGGACATAAGATACCCATCTAACATCGGCTGAGATGTGTTAAACTTTAAAAGAACCATATTTTTGTTGTCGGAGACATCATATAAAATGTTTACATGGTTGCAATTTTAGCCAGCACACTTTTCGAATCTATCTCATTTTCATTAATTATATCGAAAGCATATAACTTAAAAATTTGTTTACATTACATTAATATGTTTACATCCATAAGGAATTGCATGAAAATAATTCTAGAATGCCCTTTCAATGTAATTAATCATACAATCAATTTAGATTTAAGTGGTAGTGAATTCATTAGTCGTTGCCAAATATGCATAGGTATCTTTATTATTATTTATTTATCTATCTATAATGACTACAATGTTATCAACACGTGGAATACAATGCTTTCTAATATCAATATGTGTAATAGATAATGTTGTATCTATATAAGTACGATAGACGTCACTATAATCGTGGGGGTGTTTTTGATTTTTATTATTAAATGGCTGGTCTGATTCTAATGTAAGTACTTTTGTAAATGGACATTGTGTGAATTCTAGATAGAGATATACTTTCTTAGCAAGCCTTTTACATCACTTTTCACTAAGTTTTGGACATCAGAAGAGTGTTGCGAGTATTAGCTGTTTATACAAAACGTATCACGAGATGGTGTTGTTATTTTTTCATGGGGACTTCAATTTAGTAGACTCCAATCAGAAGCTACATTTACTGAATTGAAAACTATTGTTATAATGGGAAATCTTGATATAAGTATTTACTCACCTATAATAAGAGAGGTATCATACGGCACAGAGAAGTTACTGAGATGCGTGCACTCATCCATGATGCCTCTCATGAACTGTAGCGCCTCTCTGTCCCTCCAGTGCATTTTGCTTATGTCTATCTTCTTCCCACTCGACCGACCGATGAACGGCATATTCACCCACAAATCTGACGTAAAATCTGATATGTTCCATGAAGCCTTATTAGGTTTTAACTTTAGGTGTTTTTCAGGCCTCTGGTCTTTTTCAGATAATTGGTATTTTTCAGATGTTAGCTCTCTTTCAGACAATTGGTCTCTTTCGGGCATTTGGCTGGTTTTCAGTGAATATTGCTTTGGATTCGAATCTTCCACAAATGCGTCTTGGTCGAGTTCTGCTGCGACCGTGGTGGTCCGTTCATTTTTTACTAAGGTTTTTGGAGCCAAATGGAGATGCATATTTAGAGCTTCTTCAATTGATTTTTGTTTTTCTTTATTTAGTTGATTTCTGAGGTCTGCTGGAAAAGAAAATAATTAAATCGAACGTATCAGTCCTCTTTATTTATTATTACACTGAGTAAACGCATGCTTACACACTATGTGTAAGATTATGTAGTTTCTTATGAGTTAATACAATTTTTGGATTTCGGATTTATTTCTTCTCCCATTCATGCATGTATCATGCCATTTTAAACCATAAATTATCCCAGTAGACTATAATTATGTTAAATATAATAATGCTAGTACCACGTCATTGCCCTGAAGGCGCCGGCTTCATCTCGTGGATGGCAAAAACTTTACATTATCTTTATATCAAAAACTTGGCACTGCTCATGCTTTTATTCAGAGGTAGGTACATTATTCCAATTTTAGCAGATACAATAATTGTATTTAGTCAGACCTACAAACACTTCACACATCTGTTGAATTAGATTTACCTAACTCATGCAAAAAGTTTAGCTTCATAGCATGTATTCAGAGAAGAAAAAAAAAAGGTGTAATGGCCAAATGTATCGCTTACCATTCGCCAGTCTTTATGACCCTTGGTCGTCTTAGCAATAAAGAGAGAAGACTTACCAACTTTACATTTGAGCAAAACTTCCTTGAGCATTTCTTCAGTGAGGTTGTTGATATCTTCGATGTCCTTCGGCTCCAGCACGAACGTCTCATTCGACATCAACTTGTTGTACAACACTTCACTTATCTTATTCTCATCCAGCAAACGTTTCAACTCTGCATTCAAATTTTCAATTTGAGCTAATGTCTCGAACTTAACAACTGATTGAGGCACTTTGCTTACTTCTAACACGTTTTTACTAACATCTACGATGTCCTCCGATAATTTTTTATTACAATCACTAATTTTTTTTTGTACGTCATCTACTTTATGGTTGGCATCCTTTTCTTTGAATGTTATGTCTACTTTTTCACTTTTTTCACTGTTTATAGTCCGTTCGGGCGTCGTTTCTACTGTTTGTGAGTATGTGCGCGCAAATTTCTTGCCTGCGAGGAATGCTTCATCGACAATGGTCACCATTTTGGACAGTTTCTCCCGGTACTGGCCGTCGGACAGATATTGGTCTTCGAGCAGGTCCCAGTTTATTGACTGGGCCATCACACCCTAGAATTAGATTTGTGTATAGTAGGTAGAAATGTGGTTACCGGTCAAATAGTTATCTGATGGACAGTGGTAGTTATGATACAACCGTACGAATTAGAAGAGGAAATGTTATTGGATTATATCTTGGTTAATGGCGCATTTCGGTTAGTCTTGTATAACACTCATACATAGCAAGGATAAAGATTGGGTCATATCTAAATTACAGGCAGTGAGACGATAGAAAAAAACAACAATACCACATCATATTATATGCTGTCGAATTGTTGACTTAGTAAAAGACATATCTTGTAGTATGTTATGTGGGTGCATAGGGTTCCCACCAAGAACTTAGGGTCCCAAGCCAACCTCACCTGCAAGTGGTGCACCTGCCGATCAACGGACGAGGCTCTGGCAAACAAAATATCCCGATAAGCGGCAATAGGCTCGCCACCTATTAAGTGGGATCAAAATACTGGCGAAAAGTGGGCGTTTAATATGCCTCTGCCTACCTCCTCGGGGAAACAGGCGTGAGTCTATGTATGTATGTATATAATGTATCTTGTAGTAACTTATTACGAAAATCGTCGCTTTGCGTCAAAATCTGTAAATTTCTTTAGTGCGCAGTAAAGTCAAAGCTGCTATATCTAAGTATATATGAGATTCTTACTACATTTGTATAAATCAAAATTATTGAGTGCGAAAATTAAATTCTTCTAAAATGTGCATAACTTGTGTAGCGTAAGTAGATTTTGTTGATATCCTTAATGACAAAATAGTCAGTAGACAGTTTGTTTACATTTTTAATCATGATTAATGTACTCATACTATGTACCTATCAATAGGATATCTAATTATCTATGTTTATTGATATGATTATCTTCTAATAACTCAAACTTTTTTTAGAGCTCATTACGCGACTTGTCTTTCGTCATAGCTTGGCAAAGTTACGCGACGTTTTCAGTGGTGGATGGATCATGGAGCAAGTAACATGTTCGGTAAAAGTTCTTGTCTCGGAATAAGAATCGTTAGTAGATATCAGAAGCCTTCGGCACGGTACTAATATCTAACAGTATTGTAACTCCATACAAACGCACGAAACTCGAGTTATACCTACGCGCCGCGAGCAGAGTACCCATTAGACTGGGCGGACTGTACCTACAGTACCCGCAGCCGCTATCGTGCCGCAGCTCGCATGCGGCGCGTCTGGTAGGTATATAACTCACGAAGACGCACTATGGTTCGTCTAGAACAAGCTAGCTAGACAAAATTATTTTATTTGATTTTTATGTCTAGATGCGGTTAATAAGCAAAGATATAAGGTTTTTGGTACTTTTTTCAAGGCAGTTTGTCATTTGAGCTGGTATCATGAAAAAAAAAAACATTTATCGGGCATATGTGTATAATATATTTTTTGAACATTTTATAAAGTGATTTATCCCTCGACGTCGCTATAAAATCTAATAACAGATGCATAAAATATCTAAGAACTAAATCTATTACTCATTATCATCACTATCATCAGATGAATCATCCATTGAATAGTCATGATCGTGAGGGGCAGAACTATGAAAAGTAGAAATCATATTAACATTTTGTTCCTTACAGCTAGGTGGGACAATTAAATCTAATACTTCAGTTGGAAGCGTACCTATTTTCTTCCGAGGAACTTCTCGTAAACCGCTTATTACAGGGTCAGATGTTATCAATAACATATTAAGTAAATCTCTATTCGTAGCCTCCCGTGATCGCTTTCGTGTGTTGTGCTCACGAAATCTTCTGCAGTCCTTATTCCGAGCTTCCTGTGCTTCCTCGGAAAGCTGGCCTATAGGTAGAAGGGACGATCTAATTACTTCGCCACTGTGCAAAAGTATTTTGTGGACAGTAGCGGGCATGTAATACCATGAATAGAGATTTACATAAAGTTGTCTAGTTTCTTGAGCTAAGTTAACGAATTTTTCAATATTTATATCATATCCCGATGATAAAGTGCGAAGTAGTATGCCAAATTTTTGTATTAGTGAAACATCTAACCCTGTAATATCGGCACTAGCCTCGGGATTTCCAAAAAATCTTCGCGCGGTGTTCCCGTCATTAGTGTTACCGAACCCTGGTTTTGGTTTGTCTACAATCAAGCCCATTTCGCTTTTAAATCGTTTTTTAATGTCATCTGAACGTTGTTTCACACTAGCTTTGTCTTCGGCTGTTCTTAACTGCCATTTTTTTATATTTAGTCGATAGCTAATGTGAAGCAAGCATTCAAAGCACCTTATCCAAGCGTGCAACGTAGACAAACCAAAACCAAGATTATCTTTGTCCGCAGCAAACTCTTTTGACAGATCATTCATCATTGTTGGAGTTGCCCCACAAATAAAACATTTTTGTGAGGAAGAAGTTTCGGTCAGAGCATTGCAAACTTTTCCGTCAATCATTGTTAAAAGCATAACATGTGTGACAGATACTTCGGTCTCCATCACCTTGCAGGTTGTCGGCAATAAAGCGTTTATCTCTTCTAAAACCTTATTGGTTTCCGAAATCGTAAAATCTTTCGTTTCCTTAGAAAAGATAAACTTTATTGGCCGACAATACATTGTAGAACAGGGCCGAGGATTCTGCCACACAATATTACCACTTTCATCTTTCAATTGAAGAGGAACGAAAGAAAATACAAATAAAAACTCGTCACTATCGTCACAATTAGTGAATTTTTGTTTGTACATACTATGACCGGAACTTCCATCACAACCCCATTTACTGATTAATGTGAATGACGTGCAAGGTAACAGACTATGAACAACTTCTTGTTGTGCTGAAACTAAACGTTCGGCAGTCTTATCAAGAATTGCCTGAACTTTGATTTCAGCATGCGTTTCATTGACTGTAATTTGTTCACCTGACGGGTAGCAGGCTATTTTAGCCTTTCTAACACTGTACATTGACGGAAACACCTTATGTCCAGCTTTAATACTCCACTTCCGAGTCTGCTTATAGCTATGGCTACTTGATTTACTATCAACGTAGTACGCTAAAGCTTCCTCACTTGTTAAACTCCTGGGGGCACTTTCTTCACTCGTGGTCTTGGTTATTGAAGGATCACTAGTCACATCTTTAATTTGACGTGCTACACTTCTCTGACCCGAGATTCGAGCTGACACTTCAGCGACGTAAATTAATTCACTAGCACTTCTGGACTGTAATAGATCGTCTACACGTCGTCTCTTCGTTTTGAGACTAGAATGTTCAAAATCTTTAGTAGGTCTTCCGGGTCCCGGTTCTCCAGATGTAGTTGGCAGAGATAAATAAACGGACACATCGAAAGATATGTCAAGACCCTCCAGCCACGTCGAATACTTTTGTAGGAATCGCTCTCGATTTCTTCCACAGCTGCTCCACTTTTCAGCAAATTTCGTTGAATATCTTGAGATTAGTACTTTAATATCTCGCAGAGACTGCTCCGTAACACCATCAAAATTATATCTCAAAGATATAAACCGAAAGAGCTCCTCATTCCGCGTCTCCTTCGGGTGTTTCAGCCATTCTTCGAAAAAATCCATTCTTGAGACGGTAAAAACTGTTGAAAGAAAAAAATAAATAAAAATTAGTTGTGCAAATATATCGCAATGAATTTTTTTACGTATAACTACTAGACACTTATGAGAATCGTATATGATAGGTTCTACGGTGGGGACAAGTGGGGACATGTTATTATTTGACCGATGAATTTGAAAAAATGAGTAAAAAAGTGGGTGAAAATTCAAACATTTCATTTTATAAGACTAAAGAATGAAGTTCCCATGTTGAAAATGAAATAAAATATAACTACTTACCCTTACGTATACAATCCATCACAAAAACACTTTCACAAATTTCTTTTAGTGACATAAACAATGCTATCAAATATGATGTAAAAATGCAAATGAATGCCCTTTAAATAGTCAACATCTTATAAACATACCTTAATGACGCTCTTAATGAGGGTAGTATTGATAATTAATAGGTGTAATCCTCAATGTATAGGGGTAATGAGTTCGTAATAGTAATTAACTTCCAGGAATTTAAGAGTTGTTTTTGTCTAGCTAGCTTGTTCTAGACGAACCATAGTGAGACGGCCGAGTTACAATACTGTTAGATTATATTACCGTGCCTTCGGGGCGTGTAATTTTGAACACTATTATAATAGTACAGAATCCGAGTATAAAACGACCTTCACCGAACTGGTTAATGGAGGAAAACTATATTTTATTAAATTAAATATTTTAATAAATATATTGCAAGTGGGTTGACTAAAAATGTCTGCCCAGCATAAGATTAATTAACAAAATATAACAACTTTAATTAATCATATTATGGACTGAAATTTTTCGGTCCAGTTCAGTGAAGGTCGTTTTATACTCCGATCTTGGACTATATGATGTATGGTAGTGATAGTTGGGTATGGCAGAAGAGTCATGAAAGTAGAATAAATGCCCTAGAAATGAGAGCACTGAGAAGTATGTGTGGTGTTTCTTTGACTGACAGAGTAAAAAATTGTGGATAAGAGAGTGTTGTGGGTAAAAGAAGATGTAGTGACAAGCATCGAGAAAGGTATGCTAACATGGTTTGGGCACATGGAGAGGATGGATGACGAAAGACGGACCAAGCAGATATATAAGGCAAGTGTGGAAGGGACAGGACGAAGAGGAAGACCTAGGCGGATGTTCTTTGACCAGATTGGAGACATCCTGAAAAAAGGACAGGTTAGAAGTACCCTTAACAGAAGAGCATGCATGAGAAAATTTATGGGAGTGAATGAAGCAAGAGAGGTATGTCAGGATCGTTGCAAATGGCGTTCTGTAGTCTCTGCCTACCCCTCCGGGAAACAGGCGTGAGTCTATGTATGTATGTAGTTTACGCAAAGAAGAAGTAAGGATGATTATAAGCTGTTAGTAGTACAACAGATGTTAGCACTGACTTACAGTTTGATCGCCACAATTATCTTAAGACGACAAGAAAGTGTTCACCATTCAATCTGATACAAAACTTAAACATGATAGAACACAAAATACTTTTTCACCACAGCAGCTCAAACATGCCGCTTTTGCTGCGAGACAACAGTGAACAAAACGCGATTTTGATTCGAGCGTGAGGCAAAGTAGCTTTTTAATTTTTCAATCTTCAGTGCCACGAATTGACATTGTTCAGCCACAAATTTGAAACATTCGAATTTTACTGTGCTCTGTCTCTTTCACATGCATATAAAAAGTAAGTGAAAAAACAAACCCCTTCGAATTCGAAATTCGATTTTGGAAGTCGACCTCAAAGAAAACACCTACGGCAACGCAAAAAAAAAAGAATAAAGAAATTACTTTTTTTTATATGTTATTGTTTACATGTTTAATTTATTATTGGATTTTAATAAAAATAAGTCTAATTAATAGTATAAAATTAGTATTTAACCAATACATTTTTATTTAGAATTACAACAATGATACATTTGAAAAATAAACATCAGGGACGCGGTATTAAAACGCGATTTAAAAAAGTAGCGGGAATAAAAATTTCGCTGATGCTGATACAGTAGGTATAGCGTAACGTGTTAAATTTATATTAATATATAAAATAATCTAAAAAGATGAGTGAAACTAGCGATGATGACTGTACTTTAACACCAGAAGAGTTAAATCAACAAGTGATTATGCAGAATTCAATCTATTCCTGTCCATTTCTATGTCTCCTAAGTAATATGTGTTCTCACTGCTGTGGTGAAAAGTTATGTGTGCTACACGAGAGCAAAGTTTTTTGTATCTCGTGCTGTTGAGTCCCTCACCACGCTCAAATTCTAACTTTGATTCACTCGCTACGCTCGTGAATCAATCATAGAATCCTTCGCTTGCTCGGGACTCAAAATCAGCACTCGAAACAAAAAACAACTTTGCTCTCTTGTTGCACAAATAACTATTTAACATTAATATCTTCTCAACTGAAAACTCATAGCATGGCGAAAAGTGACTCCATTTTTTATGTTTGAAATTTAGAAAACTATTTATAATCTATTCGATGGGTATTAAACAGTTCGTACATTATGATTGGGATTGTTTTATATTTTAGAAATCCCTTTTATATATAAAGCTGACTAGACACAGTGCGTGGTTTTGCGAACGACGCGCACATCACCTTTGAAGTTTCTCGACCCACGGTAACAAACTACTAACTTATTAGCTTCAAAGGTGTGGTGCACGTCCGTCCGCAAAACCACGAACCATGGGAAGTAGCCGTTACATGTTACTTAGCTGCATATAATGTGATAAATAAGTGTGTATACCTGCAAGAAGACGACAGAGGCGGTGGACCACGAGAGACAAGGTACCAGCACCAGAGGCTTCGGCCAGTTCGTCGCTGCTAGAGACGCCATCTGTACACACAAAATAACACTTATATAAAGCTCACCGCGTTGTTAGGGTAACCAAATATATTATTATAGCATCTGGTAGAACAAATATGTTCATAAAATGCTTCTACACTTCTTCACCCACTAAATATCGATATACACGTGGCTGTTACAAAATACATATACCTACATAAATTTCATAAAAACCGCAAAGTGCGTTGATATTTTGTATTAGTGATGTAACGAATATTCGCATTCGCGGATATTTGCATATTTCTTCATATCCGCATTCGCATTCGCACAATTACTGCGAATGTTTTGCGAATATAAAATTAAAAAAAAAATAGGCTTATAGTTGGTTAATAAAACAAAATCCATTTATTTCTTATGTTTTTTTAATGTAAGAAAAAGTAACATAACCTCGTAATCACATTATCAGTCTTCTCTTCTGTTTATAATTTGGTATCATTTATTTATTTAACTTTGGGCAATGAAGCTTAACAATAAAATTTAAAAAATTTAACAGACAAAAAAATACTAAACGCAATGTAAACAAACAAAAATAATTCTTCTATGAATTTTTACCGAAGTTTTAAAATTATAGCTAATTATTTTCTTGTACAAAACTTAAAATAATAATTCTACAATAAATAAAAATAAAAGCTAATATTCAGCCAAATCCGGTTGGGCTAGAATGCGGACCCTTACTTGAAACTGGCATAACGCTAGGAGGATAATTCTTCTACAGTAAATAAACTATAAATATAATAATTTTATATATGATACGATACGATGAAGTCGGCCTTTGATACATGACTATGAGTGGTTCTTAAAAGGACTGGTTCTATTACTCTGGTCTGCTGGGTCCTAGTTTAGGTATATAATATAATATAATAATATATAATTTATTTTAGACCAAAGATCCATAGTGTTAGTATTATGTGCCCGTTTATACATATTTAGTTTGAAAATCTTGAATATTTAAATTTATTTCAGTAAAAGATTCACGATTACTCACGGTCAATATTCGCCCTCCAATTTTGGATGTGTGAACTATATATATATATATATAAAAGAAAGTCGTGTTAGTTACACTATTTATAACTCAAGAACGGCCGAACCGATTTGGCTGAAAATTGGTGGGGAGATAGCTGAGAATCAGGAAAAACACATAGGATACAATAAAATGCAAAAAATAATTGACAGTAATAACGCATGCACTGTAATAATTGAGTTGCTGCGCATGTACTATATCTGTCAGTACTGTCACATTATACATCGACATAGTTATGATGCACTGTCATTACTTCGTTCGCTTTTAAGGTTCGCTTACTTAATTAAACTAATAATAATTATTGTCACAGCCTTGGCTAATCCCTACTAATATTAGGTACTCACTGTGCTCACGGCTTCGCCCGCGTGGAAATCGGTATCCCTGAAATATCCCTTTCTGTGGCCTTGATAATGTAAAATAACATAATGATCGGTTGATAAAACTCACACTTATATTTAAGTTACTTACTTACTGTATCAGAAGGTTTGTAAGGATAGGAGCAAGTGGCGTTCTGTTGTCTCTGCCTACCCCGACGGGAAAAAGGCGTGAGTATATGTATGTATGTATTAGAAAAGTAGTAACCTGTACCTGCCACCTAAATTCTTAGGTCTTTCTTTTAATAAATACTATCTGGCCGGATTACATAATTATTAGTTAATCTGAATCTTTGCACTCAAAAAGTAACACGCGAATAGTAAGCCTACGATGCTCTACTATCTATACTAATATAATAAAGCGGAAGAGTTTGTTTGTTTGTTTGAACGCGCTAATCTCAGGAACTACCCACACCCAGGTCGGATCTGAAAAATTCTTTTTGTATACGATAGCCCAGTTATTCCGGAAGGCTATAGGCTATATAACATAACGCTTTGACTCTTTGGGCCGGGCAAAAGGCTAAAAAGGCTAAAAGATAATGTCGGCTAATCTCAGGAACTAGCAGTCGGATTTAAAAAAATGTTATTGCCTATGATAGCCTAATTATTCCGAAAGGCTATATAAAATCACGCCACAACTTTTAGGGGCCAGACAAAAATAATAAAATGGTCAAACGAGAAGGGGGAGGGTTGGTTCAAAATCAAAAAAAGGCTAAACGAATAGGATACAATCTATATGGGTATCGTTTTCGAGATTTTCGGGACGCTGATTAATAATATGAAATTTATATAGTGATCCAAGATGGCGGACGGGAAATCAAAGATGGCGGATGAAAAAAAAATAAAGTCAATATGGGTATCCTCTCCGATGTTTTAAGCTATGAGGAATGCAAATACAACATCTATTTTGTGATCAAAGATGGCAAATGGGAAATCGAAGATGGCGGACGGTTTTTGGTGCGTCATCTATCTATACATATAGGTATATAAAATTCAATCTTCGTTTATTTGTATACCTTTGTAAACTCTGAAATTTTAGACTAAGCATTGGTGGCTTTGGTAACTTTGATCAGAATTTCCTGGAAAAGTGGTTTGAAAATAAAAAGGAATAAGCAAAAAGACCTTTAAAAGGCGATATATATATATATAAATGATAGAAAATTGCACCTAATATAAATTCTGGACACACTGGACATTTAGCTTCTATGTAGGAGACGAAAACGATTCTTTTAGAAACAGTATCCTATCCTTAAAAGTTTTTTGAAAAATCCGAAACGACCCAGTACTCCGCGGCGCGAGTGCAATCAGGGTTGCCAGATTATTTTTTCTCGAATCGCCTGGTAGGAGCGCGCGTGTAGCCCCGAGATAGCCTAACCTGTAGCCAACGGATAATATATTATCGCCGCCCGGTAAGGGAGAGCCCCATTGGCGCTAAATAGCCCCTGTGTTACACTGAGCGGCATGACACTTTAGTCAGATGCGTTCGTATAACTTGGTTTGCTCGGAACCAAAAACAAACGCACTTCATTCGAACGGTACCGCCACCAAGGACACCGAGCCATAGACAAAGGGCGCCAAATTTGAACAAAAACTGAATATTCGCATTCGCGAATGTTGGCAGCAGATATTCGCATTCGCATCCGCGAATCTGACATTCGTTACATCACTAGTTTGTATTGATCGCTTGGTCGTGACGTATCGGATTTTAGCTAAACATCGAACAGAGAGCATAATGTGCACTTACAAGCGCACACATCATTGGGTTATATGTATTAGTATTTTGTTATTTTTTGCAGCATATACCTACTGAAAACTTAGAACTGAGCCAATGCAGTTCTGCCCAAGCCCTGGATAAGCAGGTGTAAGAACCTCCTTTTTTTTTGAAGTCGGTAAAAAAATAATCTCAAGTTCTTACATGGCCACCCATGGACAGCCCGGTAACTCCTAAAGGCCCGAGTCCATTCCGCTCGCACCAGTGGAACAGCACCAGCGACTCCAGGATCAGGCAGCCGCCCATCACGAATATATCCGACACATTGTGCAGAGACGACCGGCTGAAAGAATACGAGCCGGAGAAATGAAGCTGATGTGGAAAATGGAGGGATCGGTAACATTTTGACTGCTGAAAGACGTGGCTTTAATTTAAAAGAACAGGATTTTTTCGTTTGTGACAATTGTCTTTTTAAACGTATGCTGTTCGATTGGACTAGAATTTTCAGATTAAGGCCGACCTCACATTGGGCGACAGCGTTCCTCAATCATACGCCCAGCCAGCGTGCGCTCGGCGTTCACTCTGTAGTACAAAGTGAACGCTGGGCGAAGCCGAACGGACGCCGAGCGTACGCTCGAGGAACACTCATGAACAATGTGAGGGAGGCCTAAAAGCATTCCTAGTGCGATAGTTCTTTTTAAAACGTATACTGTTAAACTGGACCAGAATTCGGTGCAGTTTGCGTGATTTTGACCGAATTGGGCAAAATATGCTCCGTGAAAGTGAGTAAAGTCTAATTGCAAAGGCCGCTATCTCAATCCCGGCCCACAGTAGCATTTTAAAACATATGAGGTCAAGTTGGACTAGAATTTGGTGCAGTAGCCGTTATTTTGATCGAATTGTGAACAATATTACCCCATGAAAGTCAGTAAAGTCCAATTGGGCCATGGTCAGCTATGGCCAGTTTCATCTTTGGCTTTAAGAATACTTTTACACGTTCTGACACAAATTCCAAACTTTAATCACACGTGTGCTGGCGAACATTCAACATTGCATAGTCTTTGCATAAATACAATTGGCCGAATTCTATTAATTGATAACTCGATGGGTTGACTTACTATAGACATCGCGATCTCTCAAATGAATCATTTTCTTAGAAGCAGTGGTATTTTTGGCGCGAATACATTGTAGGCGGTGCGTGCGTTTTACAATACTCTTCCTATATTGATGATATATTTATTACAATATGTCTGGCACTAGCGATGTGCATTCGTGCCTCAAAGTGAAATTGAAGAACCACGCCACTTTTGTTGTGTAATAGTAATATTTTCGTGTTTGTATTTAAACATTCGCCATTACTTTGTGTTCATTCAGTTTTTTTAGACTATAGAAGGTCGTAGCTTCGCATCACTGTGGATATCATTATTTATCTCTTTTACTGTCGAGTTAAATCCGCTTCATACAAATTGAATTCAGCGGAGTATATTTATACCAAAAGATGGCCCAAATCAAATTGAATAATTATGAATACGGCTACAATATGAATAACTACGAAACTATAATATCAATAAATAGATAAATAAGCATAACTGTTCAAAAGTCAATATGTTACAATATGTCGAATTGTCGATGATATACTTGACTCAGTCATTCCTCGGTGACTTGATTCCATACTAAAATCAAAGAAAATTTCGATTAAAATACATGTCAAATAGGCCAATTTTACGCTACACATACCATTACAAAACTTTGTATAATATACATAACCACTTAGGAACAAAGTCATGTAAAGAAACAGAAGGTTAGTAAGTAGTGACTGAATATCGCAGGTTCATTACTAATTGAGAACCTTACCTCGCTAAATAAGATTACTAAAATCTTAAACTGAAAATATAGAATATAGTTTAAGTAGAAGATAAGCGAGAATATAAACATGCAGTGATAGTTTCCAATACTATGTGCAACAAAAATACTTACGTCAAAATATCTCAATGACGATTCCAGCTTGGCTATTGTGCTAATAAGTAGTAATTAGGTACAATGTTTTATCATTGGTGTAGGCACCTACGTGAATACAAAGTGTCATACCTATTAGACAATGATTAGAATGTAGGTACAATAACATGTGACTACGTTTAAAGTCACATGTTATGAGAGTGGTCTTGTGTCACAGATATTAAATATTATATTTTACAAAACGCCTCAATATTTTTTTTTACGTTTAGGCTGAAAAATCAAGTAATATAGTATTACGTACTTATACATTACTTACATACATAACATAATTACATTTATATATTGTTTGGTTCTAATGAATTGTTAATTTATGTTTTTTGTCATTTACCTAGTGAATTGCGTAGTATTATCTTCACCATTATTGTTTTCAAATATAATGCTAGAAAAATGTTTATTAAAATTATGAATACTAAAATTAGTATAATACATACACTTGGTCTGTAGGTTTCCTCAGGCCATAGAATGGGTTCTCTAGAATGATACCGCCGATGCCCGCTTCTTTTAGTAATGGTTTCACCATTAAGTTTCGCCGTCGCCAGAAGAACTATGGACAAATAGAATCGTGGTTTACTATTTTGCAGAAGTAAAAGATTGCTTTATACTCTTTGCCCCAAGTTAGTCTGAAAGTGAGGTCTATTTCGGTCATTTATTTAATGGGAATTGTATAGAAATTATCACAGACATAGATCTACATAGATAACGTAAATGCATGCACTTTGCGTGTCTGAACCCCGACCAAGCGTCGAGGTTGGTCGCCGCTAACTTCAGTCCCCGCGCGTCCGTTGTTGCAGCCGAACGTCCGCAAAAAACTAAAAAAATGCCTCGTTGCGTGATAATTAACTGCAATAGCCCAAAAATTTCGAGCACCCAAAGGCAGGAACATATTTCCTATCACAGGTAAGTTATTTTAAAATTATATTATGCGTAAATTCATATTAAAACTGTTTTTAAGTATTCCAAGCTGCGTGTCGTTCCAGAATATACCTAACTATAAATTACCGTTAAGTAAACTTTATTCACATTACGTTGCCGCGTTTGCTTTGGACGTTTGATCTGACGCTGTGTGTTAGGAGACGATGAATATCGCACAAGCGATACTGTCGCGCATCGCTTCGTCACAGTAGGTATTAAAAAGTCGGCACGCTTGGTTTCAATACAAATCGTGATAATTGCGTTATCTATGTAGATCTATATCTGTGGAAATTATATAGGCAGCGATAGCCTAGTGTGGAATGACCAACAGACTGATACGCAGAAGGTCCGAGTTCGAATCCACGGCTCGCACCAATGACTTTTCGGAGTTATGTGCGTATTAAATTGTTAATTATCGCTTACTAAACGGTGAAGGAAAACATCGTGAGGAAACCTGCATGTCTGAGAGTTCTCCATAATGTTCTCAAAAGACATGTGAAGTCTGCCAAGCCGCAGGCCAGGCCAGCGTGGTGGAACTATTCTTTATTCTATGGTGGTGGACTATGGCCTTACCCTTCTCACAGCAAGAAGAGGCCCGTGCCCAGCAGTGGGACAGTTTATATACAGGGCTGATGAGGATGATGTATGGAAATTGTTTACAGCGCAGAGCGTAGTTTCCTCCACTTGACAATTCGAAGGTCGATATATTCGAGACTTTTCATTCACATCAATTGCCTCTTGAACAGACACTCATACCTATTGGGTTGTATAATATGAGTTTATGTTTACGAATATTTAAATATAGGTAAGTCTGTTTGCAATGCAAAGATTCTGTCTAGTTTGGGGTTAGATGACCGTATGTAGATTGTAACAGAATATAATATATGTATTTAATCGCTAACTCCAACATGACATATGAACTTTGGCCTGAAGCATCTAAGCCATCTTTATCCTAGAAATGACGTAAGCAACATGTGCTAACACAGCGATTTTTTGTAGTGTCAACAATCGATTGCAGGTATCAGTTGTCTATTTGTGGTCTGTACATGATAAACACCGATAGCGCGCGTGCTTGCTGATATAAAGGCCCATTTAGACGGAGAGTTTCTCGACTCGAAGATGCGATTATCGAAAGAATATAAAAAAGTTTCTTCGTCTAAAGCGCCATTTAGACGGAGAGAGTTTCTCGCACGTTTCGTACGAGAAATCGTATAATACTATCTCAAGCAATAATCGCCAAAACATTATCGTATCTAAATGTTTACATTCAGGCAAGAAATAAATTCTCGCCTACGATTATATCATACGAGATTCGCATATGACTTATCGCTAGGCGATAATTACCTGCGTCTGTTTACACAGCGAAATTATAGTAAGAAGATTCTGGCTTACGAGAAGCTCGACTCGTATAAACAAGATCTCGTATGATATTTTTTCAAGCTCATAAGAGTATCGTACAAATCGGTTTGAACCGTTTTCAGTGCGAGATTCGTCATTCGGCTTTAGTGCTTACTAAAGAGTATTTGTTCTCAAAAATGACACAAAAACCACTACACTCATGGTAGCAACTGGCACAAAATCTCGAATACGATTATTGCTTTGAAATTTTGTTTACACGGACACAATCAATATTCCTTGCGAGGCAATTGTCGCCAAAGTGAAGGAGCGAGAAGTGTGTATGTTTAGACGAAGATACTGTTTTATATTCTTTCGATAATCGCATCTTCGAGTCGAGAAACTCTCTCCGTCTAAATGGGCCTTAAACATACACACTTCTCGCTCCTTCACTTTGGCGACAATTGCCTCGCAATGAATATTGATTGTGTCCGTGTAAACAAAATTTCAAAGCAATAATCGTATTCTAGATTTTGTGCCAGTTGCTACCATGAGTGCAGTGATTTTTGTGTCATTTTTGACAACAAATACTCTCTAAACTCGAATGACGAATCTCGCACTGAAAACGGTTCAAACCGATTTGTACGATACTCGTATGAACTTGACAAAATGTCATACGAGATTGTGTTTATACAAGTCGAGTTTCTCGTAAGCCAGAATCTTCTTACTATAACTTCGCTGTGTAAACAGACGCAGGTAATTGTCGCCTAGCGATAAGTCATATTATTATGCGAATCTCGTATGATATAATCGTAGGCGAGAATTTAGTTCTTGCCTGAATGTAAACATTTAGATACGATAATGTTTTGGCGATTATTGCTTGTGATAGTAGTATACGATTTCTCGTACGAAACCTGCGAGAAACTCTCTCCGTCTAAATGGCGCTTCAAGTCATAAGCTTATTAAAAAATCTGATATTGGTTACGTAGGCATGTTATTTTAGGAATTACATATAATATTGCACTTTGCTTTTAAAGGAATTAATATATCAAGTGAAGTACCTAGGTAAAGGCCCATTTAGACGTAGAGAGTTTCTCGACTCGAAGATGCGATTATCGAAAGAATATAAAACAGTTTCTTCGTCTAAACATACACACTTCTCGCTCCTTCACTTTGGCGACAATTGCCTCGCAAGGAATATTGATTGTGTCCGTGTGTGTCCGTGTAAACAAAATTTCAAAGCAATAATCGTATTCGAGATTTTGTGCCAGTTGCTACCATGAGTGTAGTGATTTTTGTGTAATTTTTGAGAACAAATACTCTTTAGTAAGCACTAAAGTCGAATGACGAATCTCGCACTGAAAACGGTTCAAACCGATTTGTACGATACTCTTATGAGCTTGAAAAAATATCATACGAGATCTTGTTTATACGAGTCGAGCTTCTCGTAAGCCAGAATCTTCTTACTATAATTTCGCTGTGTAAACAGACGCAGGTAATTATCGCCTAGCGATAAGTCATATGCGAATCTCGTATGATATAATCGTAGGCGAGAATTTAGTTCTTGCCTGAATGTAAACATTTAGATACGATAATGTTTTGGCGATTATTGCTTGCGATAGTAGTATACGATTTCTCGTACGAAACGTGCGAGAAACTCTCTCCGTCTAAATGGCGCTTAAGATTTGTAGCGACTAGCTACATAACGGATGCCATCTACCGAACCAAGACGATAACTATCGACAAGCGCAATTTACCCGACGACGAAGAAACTACCATGATGCGACGCTACCTATCGCTAACGACGCGCCAAAAACCAAAGTCGTGAACCGCGCAAGCGAAACATTCACACCGGATACGTATACAACGTCTGAAATACGATCGTCGGACTACAGTCCACCGGGCACGACCTCCTAGCCTGTTTCATATCACCACACCTTATTCCTCCATAGCTTCAATTACCAAGCAGTAAATCTGTCAAATCTACCCAGTGTCCCAACTTAGAGCTCTAGAAGCCTTTGGGCAACCAGGATAACGCTATTATCAAGAGCTTTGTCCAGCCCTACTGTCAGCACAACCGCGACATTGTCAAGAACAAGACGATGCACTCCTTAGCGGAGTGCCCTACGCGAACGCGGCAGCGCCGTGACTGTTTTGCTGCAATAGAACTTTGGTACGGTCCGCCTGAAACCTAGTAAAGGCAGCGTCTCACTAGCAAAAATGCTTAAAAGGTGGAGTGGGAGTGAGATGATCACTGCCCACATCTCGTTTGCAGTTCTACGACCGAATGATCAAATCGATCTCTGGCGAAGTAGCAATCATAGCGAAAAGTTGAATAGCGAGCTAGTAGGGCACTTACCGTTCCCAATAACGGGTATAGGACAACGCCGTGTCTACGAGTGCCTTTCAGGGAGCAGCAACGGTTTTCGTTGGGGGAATGTTGGGGTTATTTTGGTTTCGAGAGAGCTTGAACCTGGTGAAGGTAGCTTTTATCAAGGGAATCACTTAATATCATTTTCCTTTAGAAAAACAGAGTTTTTTGAGAGGTTGAGCTCCTTGGGAAAATCCTACGAGATCGAGACGAAAGCCTCCCACTCCTCCACAGGTTCCAAATTCGCATCCACTAGCCTCTCCCTAATGTCGCTAGAGAACATAACCCTTGTACACTTGGTTAAAACGTAACCGTAATCACTTAATCGGTCACAGCACACGTCAAATCGTTGAGTTGACGTATTACGCTGTTATCAATGTGTCGTCTCATCGTTATATCATAATAAATGTTGCGACTAGGAATAATTAATTATTGGACTGTTAGACGCATGGCGCCAGAACTATTTATTTACACTAAAGAGTTTATTTATATAATGACAATTGATATATTGGGGTTTGCAAGACCGCGCTGTAGTGGACATCAAGAACTACTTATAACCACCGCGAAAGTTTTAGTGGCTTGGCCGCGATCGCATATTTCAGTACTCGATCTATTGCTGTCACGTTATCACTTTAAACTGTAAAGTGATAACGTGACAGCAATAGATCTGCAGTGCTAAAATCAGAGTTTTTAAATAGCACGTCTCTTCACTGTGCTGTTTACTCATGTTCCGCAGACGCTTTTAGACCGCGTTTCGCCATTTCACCACATAGTGTATGGTGTAATGGTGACGTCAGATGTTCGTGTCGTGCATTGTGGTTTGTGTATTATAATAACGCAGGTATGCACATATAGGATGACACGATTTAATGCCGACAACGTCATTATTTAGCAGTAACGAAAGATTTACGGGCACATCTAGAGACGACAGTCGTCCAACGATAAATTAATCGTCACGACATAAACAAGCCCTTATTAATCGTAGGCGTTTCACATGTCGAAACTAAATTACGAAGAGATTACTCTTCGTAATTTAGTTTCGTAGTAGTCGCAAGTGTATTCAAATAAATAATTGGCATCATTAATAATGGCTCGGCTTTGGCGTTCTCGAGCGGATAATAAGGGTAAACAAACAATATAAATAACTGACATTAGCACATCTATTTATCTACGTCATCAGTTCATTGGCACCGATGCAACGTGATGCGGAATCGCCAACAAATGTGTGTGCCAACGGGACTAAAACATGGCAGTAGAGGTCAATGCAACCCACAGGTCATTTTGAAAGTCGAGCAATGGTATTTGAACTTGAAAACACAAAAAATAATTACTGAAACTTATACAATTTTCACGGAACCCCGAAGGAATTTAAAATGAGATGTCTAACTCTTCGATTTAGCGGGGTGGGTGAGATAACGACAAATAATTATTCTACTTAATAATACACCTACTATCAAATTATCTTTACACCATCTTAGGATAAGAGGTAGAGAATGCCCAAGGCATTAAAAGTAGTGTTGCCCAAATGCAAGAACAAGACGAGACTTAGCCAGTCTTGGTCTTGGTCTTGCGCCAATACACCTGGTCTTGGTCTTGGTCTTGGTATTGCGCTCCCAGTCTTGGTCTTGGTCTTGGTCTTGCAGCAAGAGTCTTGCAAGTCTTGCAATTACCTATCAGTCTATTACTATTTATTAAAGTTTTTAAATCTTAGAAAAACGTATTAGAATTGGAACATTGTGAGCTTGAATTAACACAGCCATAGTAAAGATCAAGCAGATTAATAAATAACTGAAGATTTGATAAGAAATTCGAAAAATCAACTGACCTATATGTCGTTTTCCATGGAAGTAACTGTTTCTTAATAAACATTTATGATTTATAAGCTTACATTTGCTAAAACATGTAAAAAAAACAAATTAATTACAATAACTTGACTGTATTTTAAAGAACAATATCTGTCTAGAAAGAGATTGAACCCTCAACTTATATGAAATTTAATAAAAGAGTTTTACGATTTATCATTTATTTCAATAAAAAATAAAATACAACACAAATCAAACATAACAGTACACAACAGCTTTATCATTAGGTTATGTTACTTTATATCAATTCTTTTACAAAGTAACCATCTGGCTGACTCATCACTTAACCTATTTCTATGTTTTCTAATTACTAATGATGCTTTAGAAAATAATCAATATAATATATATATAATGTATCATAACCATGTACTTCCGAAAAGCGGCAAATTTCTTTGAGAAGTAAGTACAAAACCTTTGATGCCGCATTATCAAAGTGCCGATGGTTAAAACATAACTATGCATGCACTCAGTTTGATTTTAATGGATATTTTTTTATTCGCTATGTAGGTATGTTTATGGTACCTATTAGTCGTAATGCGCATAGGTCCAGTTTTTCATATTCTTTGATACAGTTTTTTGCGTCTCATAGAATTCCTAAGCGTACCTATACACCGAACTGTTACACCTAACTACTCCGTGAAATAGCGCTAAGTCCTAGCTGCAAGACGCAAGAGTCTTGCAGGCTTAGTCTTGTTCTTGCTCAAGTCTTGCACGATCAGTCTTGGTCTTGGTCTTGCTAAAAATACGCGGTCTTGTTCTTGGTCTTGGTCTTGCAAAAACGCAAGAACAAGACCAAGACTGCAAGACCAAGACTGAATTTGGGCAACACTAATTAAAAGTCGCCTATGTGCAACTTGTTTGTAGTGGAGAAAATTCTAATCTGTTTTACTGCTGGGTACAGACGTCTTCTCAAAATAGGAAGGCTTAACCCATAGTCTACCACGTTGGCCAATTGCAGATTGATAAATTTCACATGACTTTCGAGAACATCACGGAGATTTTCTAGCAATGCAAGTCTTCTAACGAAGTTTCAGTGAACTTTTAGTATTCAGGAAAATATAATTAACATTTGAATACGCACAAAACTTTTAAATGTTAGTGTTTAAAGCAAGCGGGAGAAGTATCATTTACCTACTATGTCATTTTTGTAAATTATCGAAGGGATACTATTATTTGATAAGAAAAATGAGTATGCCTATCTTTACGATGCAAATAGCCATGTTTTCTCATTTTAAGCTCGCATTTTTTTGCAGATCTTTGGAGTTAATTAATGTATCTAATACAAATAATGTTGCATATCATAAAAATGCATAATAAAACTACATAGTTCAGCTATTTCGAACCAGTTCTTTGAATATAAATTACGCCATGCAGTCGAGTTGATTGAGCTGACGTGCGTCTTTGTGAATGAATATATTGTATGGCCTTATTGGCAGCCGACTGTGCGTAAGGCCACTTCTAATCGCGGATGTTTGTGTTTGTTTTTAACCTGTCTGATAAAATTAATAGCAGGTTCGATCCACAATATTTCGTCAAAAGGTCTTATCAGTTATGTCGTAATGAACACCGATAACTGGGGCAGATATTAAAAATTCCATCACAAATTGTTGACTTAATAGGAGTGCAGATCGATAGCATGTAGGGTAGACCGAGGCGAATCGGATCACTTTTTATTAGAGGACACAAAAATCATACTAAAGTGTAATAAATGTAACATTAATTGCCAAAACGGTAATCAGTAATGATTTGGCTACGCATTAAACATTTCGTAACTCAAATTACTCATAATTATATTGTGCAAAATATTAATCAAAAGGTAGAAAGAGAGAAATATCCGAATCGCCCCAATTATTGGGGCGAATAGGATCATACATAAAATTAAGGACTTTTTAGCATTATAGGCTTTTGTATCAAAAGTAATATTAAAATAATTAATAATCAGAACAATATTATTTACTAAAACATAAATCACATCGATACGGGCCTTCTTTTCCACCCCGATCAGCACTTTTTTCATGGCACCATTCTTCACATGATGGTGGACGAATGATATTTTTTTTATCAGTAAAACAAAGCCAATATTTGTGCTTCGCACGTGAACCTTTAATTATTATTCAAGGTGTTCTTTTATTGTTATTCTTCTTCATATTTTCTTTAGTATTCAGTCAGTTTCTCTTATTTTCACGGCATTTTCAGCAGTTTTTAGTTTCTTCTTAGCATCTCTTTCGTAAAGATTAATCTTAAACTGGGGCGGAGTCAAATACAATATTGGTTTTATTGTCAACCACGTATCTTAATGACATCACTGGAGAGAGAAAATATTCTTTGTAAATTCGTGTATGGTAATTTTTAAATCTCAGCAGCCAGACCCAAGATTAATTCTTGGGCCAGTACTTTGTTTGGGGCTATAATTCTTATTTGGGGCCATTCTTCCGCTTTTTTATTTTTATTGTTTGTCTTTTATATGTGTGAACCATCTATAAATGAATTAAAATACTTAACTATTCTCTAATGTAAAATAAATCATTTTAAATAAGTGGTCGAATTCGCCCTCGATGACGCGATCCTAATCACCCCATATTGAAGACCTTTCAAATTAATATTTCACATATTAACCTATAATACTGTGCTTAAAAACTAAAATGTTTTCTAAGATAGACCTATTCCCAAGCCGTTTAAGCTATAAAATTCAAAGATTTAACACAAGTTCTTAGATTTACACCAAGAAATAGTAAGCAGGTACTTTAGATGGGCGCGAAAATTTTAACGTACACAAAAAGCGACTCACTGGCGAGCGGCGCTGACGCTGATGTACTATTCGTATCGAAACGAAACCGATGGCAGGAGGTGCAGGGTAGAAGTGGCTCGTGAGCCGCCAACAACTTGCGTTCCGTATCAACGCTTTATTAAAATTATTCACAAATTTCTTATTCTGATCCGATTCACCCACTGATCCGATTCGCCTCGGTCTACCCTACTTTGTATATTCTACGTTCCTTCCAAAGATTTTAAACGGACACATTGCCTTAACAGTGCACGCTGAACAGCGGACAAAACCTCTGTCGTTTGTTGTCGAACGGACAAACCATACAAACAATTTTTTTTTCATATTTCTTAAATCTGATAACAAGCTGACATCTCTGCATTATTATCGGTTGACTGATAGAAAATGTCTATGGTATACAGTTTGCCTATATGGTATATTATGTTGTAAAAGATGATTTAGATATAAATAAATGTACAATTTCTAGTGATAAGGGAAGATAACAAATACTACGTTAAATCGTTACACCATTACACACGTTTGAAGCACACAAGGAAACAAATGTATTGTCAGATTTATGACGAACATTGCAACGTATTGAATTTCCCGCCTACATTAATTCACAAGAAACTGTTCCTTAGTCACAAGACACATAGGTTTCATATTTATCTAGCAAAGATAGGGAATCGTTTATCATGACATGACGTACTGCTAGGTACTCATATCGTTGTAAAATGCGTGCTAGGCTTTTGTGCCAAAATATGTGGTCTAGGTGCACACGGCGATTATTTACTATGTGGTTGAAGTTATTGAATTTTTACGTATAAAACCAACTGGATCAATATTTCTTTCGATATTTGTAATTAAGAGGAAGCATTTAAGGATATTAATACTTTTAAATAGCATTCAAGATGATGTGCTATTGATAAAACAATAATGTATTTTAATATTTTAGAGTACCACAGGGCACAGGACTGTCATTGCATAACTGCCTTGAGGCACCCCCAAAATTTATTTGTTTTGCGAGTAGATTTATAAGGGTTAATTGTCAGTTTCAAGTTGGCCTTGCATATTGTTTGCATAAGTTACTGCTCAAGTACTCTTCCAGAATAGCATAAGTAATATCGTTGTGTAGGTATTTAATAGATGTACATTGTGAGTAACCAGATCGAAAGCATTAGATAGTTCACTATAAAATGCTGGAGCACCATTTTTTGGGCAATGTAATTCGTTACTAAAGATATCATACTGATGGTGATATGATGATGGTTGGATGAATAACTTATTTTTAGAGGTATTGTGTTAATTTCAAATCGCATTGTGGAAGAAATTTTAAAATTCTGGAACACACACATTTAAAACATTTGCATGATATAATATTAAGTTTTGGGCATGAGCATAGCTGGTAAAACACCTAAACTTAATTTCTTATAGCCAAGTATACTCACATGCAGGTAGCCTAGCCTAGTGAAGAGGCGGACAGACTAGCAGTCTGTCAGAGGAAAGGTAGGAAGGTATGCAGAGGGTCACAGGTTTGAATCCACGGCCAGCAGTAATGACTTCTCAAAGTAACTTGATGATTATTGTTTGCTTAGCATTCTCCATAATGTTCTCGAAAGACATGTAAAATCTACCAACCTGAACTTGGTCAGCATGCTGGAGTATGGCCGTACCCTTTTATTAGTAACAAGAGGCCCATGCCCAACGGAGGGACAGTTTATACAGGTCTGATGATAATGATACTCACATGGTCTCCAGTGCCTGCTAAATGTAGACAAACTGGTTTACATCCTGGTTCCGGCCAGTGCACCGGCAGCATAGCTTGAAAGTGTGCCTTTTGAGCAATCTCCGGCACGATCCCTGGCAGGTACCTCTCCAGGGGGGTGATGAAGTAACCCTCCAGTATTTTACAATCAGAAAGATTTTGTTCCTGCAACATTAAAATATGTATAATATAATAATATTCTACCACATACACATCACCACCTAGTCCCAAGCTAAGCAGAACTTGTGTTATGGATACTAGATAATGGATAAACATACATATATACTTTTTTTTTTATAAATACATACATATCATACATACATGTGAAGTATGTGTGATAAGAATTGACTTTGGAGTTAATAGTATCCAGTTGTAGCAGTAATGCCTCATAGAGTTACCATATTTATAAATATTATGCCTATTGTTGCTACTGAATATGCATAACTTAAAAATAAAGTTGCTCATAATAAAGCATCTTTACTTTGACAGATGTTTTTTCATTAGTTTGACTCAATGTAGCGTTAAGTAGTTCAAGACACTTTTTATTTTAGACTCATTGTTCCGTTTAAAGGTTAAGTAACAGAAACTGAGAACACTAATATTATTTTATGTAAATTCTAAATGTATTTATTTTTATTAGACATCTGGAATACAAGCTTCTATCATAATATTCCAGAGATTCCATTGACATAGTCAATATTTAAAAATAAAGAAGATTTCATAATAATAGTTTCATATGTAACTAAGTTCACCTTAACAGCACAATTTATTGCTTAAAATATTCAATGGTGCAAGCATCTAAGATGAAAAAAAAAACACTTGGAATTTCATACTTAACTAATTTAAGAGGCCCACTTTACAACTTATTTTACTTTGACCACAGCTTTGTGTCATAACACTGGACTTGCGATAACAAAAGCCTGTTTCATCAAAATAAACTAACCCCAAAAACGTCTTCACCAACTTTTTTTGGAAGTAACAAAACTAGCAGTAAAAATAAAATTGCAAATTCACTTTACTTACTTTGGTGATCGTAACAGGATAGTCCCTTTCAACTAATTTGAAGCATTCATCTCGGTTTGATACAATTTTTCTGAATTCGAATAACCTAAAAATAAAGTTTATTTATGTAAACACAAAAAATATTCAAATGAGCGGCAGTGTTCAACTCCGCGGGAATTTTCACGTTACACAACAGTTATAACTCATGTACTTCGTAAAACCGACCTTCGTAGATTTTCTGGTTTCCCCCATCCTTTAGTAAAGAATTTCGTTAGAAGTATACTCCTGTACACGGCATCTAATCTGCTAGTGGACATATTCTGTGATGCTAGTGGATATGGACCAGTTGCACTGTGCGGATAATTACGAAAATGATTTGAATTTCCTATTACGATGCACTCCTTGTCAATACATCTTGGTCGAAAATGAGATGTCAACAAGTTTTTCAGCACGGTCAGCTGTTCTGTCATTTTGACAGACGCGTTCGGTTTAAGTTATAATGATCACAACATTATAATATCAAATGAATATTTTCATTAAATAATCGATTTCATTATTTATTTTTTAATATTGGTTCCATTATTAATATAATTAATATATATTCATTATTAATATAATTAATAATAATAATAATAATAACAACTTTTTATTTGTTTGAACATAGTAGTACATGACATGCAAGATGTTACAATATAATAATCAGATAATAATACATAGTTTCATTATGTTCTGCCAGTTATTGGCGTACAAATTTTAGGAGTATATAAGAATAGCTTAGCATTTTAATCATTTCTATAATATTCTTATTCATTAAGTCAATAATACTACTAACACAGATCACACAATTACAAATAAACATTCAAATGAGATCATGCTTAAAACAATATTAAATATCTACATAAAAATTAGTGCTTGGTAATGTCAGAATGAAATTTGTATCAGAATTAAAATAAAATTGAAATTGGTTATACATGTCAAGATTAAAGTTCAATAAAAGAATAGAATGTCACAATAAAAACAAATAAAAAAAAATTAAGTTAACGTAAACATATTAATTAATCATTCTGTTACCTTATCTACAAGGAAGTCCGATATATTGTAATAAGCTTTCAATAATAAATAATTTCTAAGTTTTATTTTAAATTGTGTTGTGTTTAGATATTTCCATGACTCAGGTAATTTATTAAAAATAACAGGGGCCATACAGAAAACACTTTTCCGCATAAGTGTAGTCTTTGATTCATGTAGGCAGAGTCTACTTTTATCTCTCCTGTTTCGGGGGAATAAATCCGATATTTGTGGAAATAGATCCCTATTTGTCTTGACAAACGTAGCTATTTCCAAGATATATAGCGATGGTAAAGTTAATATTTCATGTTTTTTAAAGTAAAAGTTGCAACTGTCAGTAACTTTAAGGTTGAACATTGCACGTATGCATCGCTTCTGTGCTTTAAAAGCTACTTCTTTATGTGTACTATTTCCCCAGAAAATTACTCCATATCTTAGGATTGACTCAACTAGTCCGTAGTAAGCAGTTATTAATGTGTCTACACTTACGATATCTGAAAGTTTGTGAAAAGCATACGCTGATTTACTTACTCTCTGAAAAAGTGACTCTATGTGTGGTTTCCAACTTAACTTTGCATCAATTATTAAACCTAAAAAATTTGTGGTATCACTTGAGTCAATATTTATACCATGGCAGTTAATATTGAGATCCTTAGTAGGCAATATACGTTGTCTAAAATGCATTATATTTGTCTTTTTTAAATTAATATTTAAATTATTATTATGCATCCACTTTGCCACTGATGCTAAAGTTTCATTGATGTCACTTTCATATGTATCTAAATTTTTGCAAGCAATTGTTAGAGTGCTATCATCGGCAAAGAGCGTTATGGGGTTATTTGTTACGTTGGGTAGATCATTAATATATAAATTAAATAGTAACGGGCCTAATACACTACCTTGGGGGATACCATACACTATGTCACCCTCGATTGATCTGAATATCTCTTCTCGTTTAGTGACCATATTTACATTTTTTACCTCAGTAATTTGCTTACGATTAGTTAAATAAGATTTGATTAGATCAAGAACATTACCACGAATACCGTATGCTTCTAATTTTGTGATAAGAGTCTTATGTTGGACACAATCAAAAGCCCTTGTCATATCGCAATAGATGGCTGCTACTGGTATTCTATTGTCAACATTAATCATTACAGTCTGTAGAAAATTGTAAATCGCGGTGTTGATATTTTTATTTTGTCTGAAGCCTTTTTGTGCATCATTTAAGATATTATGTCGTTCCACATAGGTATATATTTCTTTATGGATATGTTTCTCAAAAACCTTAGCTATTACTGGTATCAGTGCAATAGGTCTGTAGTTTTCCAATTCATCTCTTTTGTCCTTTTTATGAAGAGGTTTAACTATGGATTTCTTTAATCTATCTGGAAATATACCTTCACTAATTGTCAGGTTTATTAAATAGCTTAAATGATGACATATTGTATCTGATACAGCTTTTATTATTTTGGTGGAAATGCCATCGTAACCGACACTAGATGTATTCTTTAAGGACATTATAATTCTTTTGACGTCAAGGGGTGTACAAGGCGCCATAAACATGGATTGTGTTCTATTAATAATTAGTGATGTTGGCTTCAATCCTGAACCTGCCAGGCATTGAGTTTTATTCAAGAAGTAATAATTGAAAGTAGTAGCGATATGTTGTGGGTCCCTAATAACTTTATTTGCATGATTTATATTTGAAATAACATGTTTTGGTGTGTCAAGTTGTGCTCTTTTTATTATTTGCCAACTAGTTTTACTCTTGTTTACAGAATTTTTTATCTTGTAATCATTTTGTGACTTTTGAGTTAATCGTATTATTTTCTTTAATAATTTTGAATACTTTTTAAAGCTACTTCTATTGTATTCACTTGGATTAAGACGATATTTCCATAATAATTTTCTCTTATTTTTGCTGCATTGTTTAATACCACGCGACACCCAAGTTACTTTTTTTATAGTACTGATTGTTGTTGTCTTTTGGGGAAAGCATAGGTTATATAACAAAGAAAACATGTCAATAAAGTAATTATAAGCAGCATTAGGATCTTTTGTTTGATACATGTCTTGAAAGGTGAGACACTCTATATATGTTCTGAATTTATTAATGTGTTCTTGAGAATAGATGCGTTCAGTTCTGCGCCAATATTTAAGACCACATTTTTTATTAACAGGACATTTTAGTAATTGGGCAGTGTGGTCAGATAGGGCAAGTTCTATTGTATTGGCTTTACATAACCTATTGAAATTATGGGCAAAGTTGTCTATACATGTTTGACTGCAAAGGCGAGTAGGCTGTCTTAAGGCCAAGTGTAAATTAAAACTCAAGAGAATAGCTTCAAGTTCTTGAGATTGAAAAGTTTTCTTCAAAATGTCTATATTGAAATCGCCAGCCAATACTATGTTTTTATTATCATTTTTAACAAGTATTCTTAAAATATTCTCCAATTTCTCAAAAAATAATTTGATATTCGATAAGTTTGGTACCCTATAAATACATATAACCAACAGCTTGTGATCAACTAGCTCTATTCCACAGCACTCGAATACGCCTTCTGTTGATACCTTTTTGATAATTTTTATTTCCTTCCACTGATATCCCTTTTTTAGAAGTATACAGACTCCACCTCTTTTACTTTTTTGCCTAGAGTAGCATGCAACTAGATTAAAATTGGGTATAAATAATTGGTTTTCATATCCAGCCATCATGAAATGTTCAGATATGCATATTACATCTACATGAATATTTTGCTTCTCAGACAGTTCATGTAAGCTAGTTATTAGAGTGTCGGATTTGCTTAATAAACCTGCAATATTTTGATGTAGAACATACAGACTCTTAGTGGAGAAAAAAACTCTTATTTGAGAAAGAACATACACTATCAGCTTTATTGATCAAACCCGCACTGTTTTGATGCATTCCATAAAGTGACTTATTGACGAAAAAAGCTATCAATTTTTGGCGAGGGTTTAGTACCAATACAGTCTGTTGGTGAGTTTGGGATTTTTATGAGCTTTTCACAATCCAATAATTTACATTTGCAAGTATTTGATTCTACCACGAGTGTTTGGGTGGCCTTCTCTAATAATATAGGTTTGTTTGTAAACGGTATGATCTGAGACTTCTTAAATTGCACTTGGTAGTCTGTACGCAATACTTCTCTAAGTATTAATTGGCACACGTGCCGTGTATAGAAAATACGATGCGGGATTTTCATACTAAAGCCCATATCAAGAAATATAGTATTTGTAAATTTGGAACATAACAATTTAACTTCGTAATTTAGTTTAGTTTCCCTTAGACACTTATTATATGGAATTTCACAGAATAAGACATTCGTATTCCTAGCCTGGCATAAGAAATTGCGTATACAAATCTTCAGAATTGTTGGTGATCTATCATGGACTCCACCTAAAACAACAACATAATCTCTGTTTGTTAATGACCTTATTTGAGTAAGGTCTGACAACAGTACATCCTGTAATGCAGCCCCTGCTTTCCAAAAGCAGGTTACCTGAAATTTGTCACCAATTAGGGTTTGTAGCGTACGCCGTAAATAACGTCCCTGGTCATCCGCAATAATAATAACTTTCTTCTAATATATATTTTTTTCATTATATTAATAACTATGCTTGGAATAATCAATTCTTTTCAATTATTTTTTAATATTGGTCCGATTATTAATATAATTGCTTTCTTTAAAATATATTTACTTAAAATATTTTTACTTATAATTAATTAACAAAAAAAGCATTTTAGCCCGTACGACAGCTATAACAACGAAATAGTTTTTATTATAATTAACGCATATCTCGGCGCGCGGCGCCCCTGTCACCCTGGCGCCTGTGTGCGCCGCACACATTGCACATAGGGAAGGTTCGGCCCTGACTACGGCGATCTGCTTAAATCTTATATACTTATGTTCTTATAATTATTTTGGGAGCTACTTAATGCACTTCACGAATGGAAATTTTACGTCAAATTTTGTAGTTTTTAATAAAATGTTGTATAGGTTTGAGTAATCAAACGTAAAGAACAATTAATTAGTAAGTGAATGAAAATCTAAGAAGAATATAGACTCAAGCCTGTAGGCAGAGGTGTAATATACACCCACATTTCGCTATGAATTTTTGGTCCCACGTAATAGGCGGCGAGCTTATGGCCGTTACCGGGCACATCACCGTGCTGCTACTGAGAATTTGGAAAAAAACCCAGTATCACTTTGCCCGACCCAGCAATCGAACCCGAGACCTCCGATCAGCAGTCGCATACGCTATCCACGGGAACACGGAGGCAGTCTAAGAAGAAATTAAGTAGATTTTTATTTACTTAACCTCTATCAGATGATAATCAAAAAAGATGATAAAAAAAACCAGGCAAAGACAGACGATTTTTAAAGATTTTCATGTAAAAAAATAGATTGATGAAAGCAGTCTCTCCGCGACCACGATCGGTACAAGACGATCGAAGCCTCGCAAAGAAATAGGTATTTATACCATAAGTATATAAGTTTATTTTACGCGGTTAAGACACGCTAAATTATTTTGTAAGGTTGAAGGCAATGAGGTTAATAGCATTTAGGCCATTAGTGTAGGTAGCAACACATGGATAAGATAAAACTAGGTAGGTATGTCTTTTTACTATAACTTTGAAAGGAGAAACTCGTCATCAACATCAACTTGTTGCAGTTCACTGCTGCTTATAGGCCTCTCCAATAGCACGCCACTGAACTCCGATCTTTGGGTCTAAGTGTCCAGCCACTGTCAGCCACTCTGCGTAAATCGTCCACCTAGCCGGCAGGCACCCCACGTTTGTCGAAACGCGGTTTGCACTTCAGAACTCGTCTAGTGCAGCGGTTGTCAATTCTCGACAAATGTGACCAGCTCACTGCCACTTCAACAAGATATTTCTGAGGATATAGGTATCGATCACTTTGGCCCTCTGTCGGATCGCTTCGTTTCGGATTCGATCCTTCAGAGAAACTCCGAGCCCTTCCCGATACAACCCTGGGCGAACTTAAGTTGGTTGACCAGTTGCATTGACAGTATATACACGTCTCAGCTCCGTGTGTCAAGGTGTCAAGTGCGCTCCGTGTGTCATCAAGGGAAAGGCACACTTGTTATAGTCTTTTGTCTTCAGGCTATGAGATAAGTGTGACGACAAGCCTTGACGGAATTTCCTATACGCTGCTCAGCCAAGCTGTACTTTTTTGCAAGTTTCTCCTTCTCAAAGTTATTTCTTCTCATCTCTCCGGAGAAACAAGCCCGCATTGAAGATAACTTTGATTTAATTCACTAGTCTGGACTGCTCAGCATTTATTGCACTAAGTCCTGCACGGATTTCAGCCACAATGACGATTAGTTAATACTATGTCCTTCGGAGTGCAGCTTCTTGAACATAACCTACACTTACACTAGTGAACAATTCACTCCTGTCTTACTTCTCGATGCGGGTGGATACGTTCAGACGGGTGGTTCTGCCGCACTGTGTGAATGAGCTTGATCGCAGTCAAAATTTGAAACTCGTCAAATCTACTGTAATGGGTGCTACCGTACCGGACATACGTTACACTACGCGTGAGATGTTTCGTGATGACCCTATAGAAAAGACCTCATGGCTCATGACAGGGATGGGTCTATAGGATGTAGAATATTGGCTTTGAAATAATTCGACTTTGGACTTTCAGGAAAGCGTACCTATCTAACTATTTTAACACGATAACTTTCTCTCTTTCTTTCTAGTTCCTGGCTATATATCCTAAATTGAAGCTGACCCTAGCCTTCCACAATCAATCTTCTTATTTCGCTTCGTTAAGCGGGTATGATTTCATATCCCTTGACACTACATCTCTTCTCTTCTTAGATCAGTCTGCCCATGTTTCCGTAGTCCGGTGGGTTCTCTTCACGTGACCATGCCATCGCAGCCTGCTGCTACAGGTTTCGCCTTCAAAACATCCGTAGATACTTATATTCATAGTATAAAAAGTTAAACAATGTTACCTACAGATTTATAGCCCCCAGTCGTCTTCGTAATAAACTTATGAGTAGTCGTCGTCTAAATAAACTTATGAGTAGTAAATATTGAATCACATCAAACACCCACGCCTACATGGGACACAAATAAAAAGTAGGTACCTACCTACCTACTAGAGTTGAAAGCGAAATAAATTATTCATAACGTCTTCGCAACTCCATTAGGATCAGCGCTTTACGATGTTAGGTTACGGCTTTTAATGGCGGAAGGCGAGCGGCTAGTGGGCTGGTTGCCTAGTGTTTCCAATCCCAGTATACTTCGGTAAAAAAATATCCCGCGTGCTGCGGGATAACGAGCGCGGGATCAGCGGGTTTTGCGGGACTAGTAACATTTTTAATTCATCTGGCAGCAATGTTGACGAAGAGGCTGATCAAGCAAAAATAATTATGTAAAGAGGTTGCGCCGTCCGGCGCCGAACTTACTTAGCAACTTAAGTTGGATTTAACTAGGTAGGTATACTTACTTATCGTCCATGTATTGAGTCCCAATACCGACAGGACAGTCAATGTATAATCAAAGGCATTTGTCTCCGACGATAGACGGAGGGGTTTCTCTAACAACTTGACTCCCAACGGACTAGCCAATCCATCATACAAACCATCAAAAATGATGTATGGCTTTGTTATTCGTGAAAAGTAAATAAAAATAATAAATTCGCCGCAGCCAAGGTCATATTTATAAAAATCTTCTAAATTATAGGTTAATAAATTATGTTAAACGATTCGGTTTGCCATATAAAAGAAATGAAACATTTCTCATTAACGCTCTCGGATGGTAACATCCTACATGAAAAATTAGCATATAAAATGCCTAATCTATTTTATTGAAAACGAATGAATGATCGCCTTATTTGATAACCATATAGGTATTGTTGTATTTTTATTGTTACTTGCAAAGGTCATTAAAAGAATCATTAACATAACCTAATGGTGTTTATACTACGAAGTGACTACCACGCCCATTTGGGATGTGGTCGTAAGTTTAGCTAAAATTTACTGACGTTGTCGACTGGTAGGTAGACGTGCTACGCTTTGCACGTCGCTTCTCGAAGCGGCAGATTATTGTTGCAGACTGCAGCCAAGTTAACTTAGATGCGTTTTCAATTATGTTAGTTTACTGTAAGAACCTACATTTTAGATTTTCAACGCGAGCAGGCTCGCTTTTGTGAGCGTTTAACAGGGGCGAGACTGAGGGTCTGAACTACGGAGTCATGTAACAAAATTGCATTTTGGAAAGTGTACGACAAAGCTACCTAAGTACTTGCCTCTTGACCTGTGTTTAAAATCATAATGGGGACCTTTGTATAGGTAGTTCCACATATTTTTTATGTGATCCGCCAGACGTGACATCAGAACTGCATTACAACTTCGCGGAAATTCCAAAAGCTTTTACAAAGATTTCAACTAAGCAATACTCTAGGTAGTGTAGGTGACTGACGATCTTGTTGAGATCGCGGGCAGCGGATGGATGCGGATGATTCAGGATCGATCCACGTGGAGAGCCTTAGAGGAGGCCTATGGCCAGCAGTGGACGTCATTTAGGTTGATATGAATAAGGAACTCTTAATACTCCTAGTTTTACAAAAGACATATTTATTGGCTACCCCTGTTTCATCCGCGGGCTACATCATAATTATGGTGACTGTTGCTGGATATACCTAATGAAGAGGTGTGTTAATTTACATGTTTTAATTATCCATGCCAGTCCATACAAATAATGTTTAAAGGTGTAATATGATTAATGTGTTTTTTGTTTAAATATCATCGGTCGGATCCCACGCCACCTCTGGTTAAAAATAGGTGCCTACTCTTTGGATCCGTGATGAACTTTATAAATTATTTTTAAACTTATTCGGACTCATCCAAAATCCTGTTTTGGTCCATCGAAGTCAATAATAAAACAGTTTTTGTTTATTTGAAAAAAAAAACTAGCAGCGATTGGAGAGAGCTAAATACATAATGAAGGAAAATCGTAAGGCAACGTGCATGTCTGAGAGTTCTTTCATGTTTTTGAAGTATATAATTTGAATTATGTGAACTCTGCCTGCCCACGCCTTATCAGCGTGATAGACTGAGGCTTAAGTAGCCCTAGGTACCTACTCATCAAGAAAAAAGGCACAGTAGTGGCCAGTGGGACACATCCATAACAAGGCTATGACATTTACATTTCATGGGCCGAAATGTAATAGGTATGGTACTTTGATATTTGAAACCGGAGATGATTTTTATCAGCAGTTATCACATTACTTAGCTACTGTCATCATCATCTTCCGATCTCTTGGATGCAATCAGGACAACGCTTGTGCGTTATCCCGATAGCATCCAAGTAAGGCTCGACCGAGACGGGTTTATCATTCTCGGACGAGACCGAGAATAAAATAAAATCTCGGCCGAGACCGAGATCAAGAATAGGCTTCTGTTCTAAAATGTAATTAGCGATTGATTCGTTCCTTTATTAGATGTATAACTAAAATACCTGATATTTTCTTCAAAAATCGATCAGCAACATTACTAATTATGTACGGCTTTTTAAAAACCTTTTTGAATTTGACACGAAAACGCTGTAAACCATCATGGCGGTTGAGTGATATCACAAAGTCCAAAACAAAACAAACCGTGAATGAAGTCTGGTCTGGTCAAAGAGATTGGATCATTATTCTTCCATGGGTCTGGTGTAGGTACTCACTTTTATTTTGCTAAGTAGGTATATTCGATTTGACAGGTAAGTAGAAAGTTTGACGTTTTAGTTGTATTTACTACTAAAACGTCAACAACATGAATGGCGGACGTACTGATTGACGTAATGCTCTCTGATTGGTGTTCACTGTCACAATAATAAATACATTATATTTTTATTTTCAGAATCCTAAAAATAACATTAACCTTACCTTTTTATAATAAATAGTAAACTTTATTGACATCTTAAAATCATAATGAATCTAGATACCTACTACAATCAAACCGATTTATTCTTAGTGGACACAAGCCTATTAGACAAATTTTGAAGGAAAAAAAGCTACGTGCTGTTAATTTTTTTTATAAAAATTAAGTAATCAAATAACATAATAATACAAAAAGTAATTTTTCGGCATTTTCACCCTTCAATGAAAATCGCCTCTCATCGTATACTTACCTGTCGAGCTTTACTTAAAAGTTGTTCACTTGCTACACTTGTAGGCGTACTCATAGCGAGACTTTGCTTGCCGTTCGTAACAGATCGTCAAAGTTAAGCAACGCTAGCACAGGTTGCCACTTGGATGGGTGACCGTGTGTGGCATTTGCATCGGAGCGCTACCGTGCTTCGGAGGGCACCTAAAGCTGTCGGTCCCGGTTCTTGTCTAAGGATCGTTAGGCCATGTCGGAGGCCTTCAAGCGGTCTGAAAACTCCGACACCAGAGTTGGCCACACACTAACACGAAAAAAAAACACTTGTAGGCGGCGCTGATAAAAACTTATTTATTTGCTGCAGGCTAAAGCACCATAAAAGGTGATGAATACCAATACTCGAAAATATTAGCGTTTCTTTGCAGCCTTGGCTCTCTGAGAAAGTTTTCCAGTGCTATTTCGATCACAGAACTAGATCTGCTTTTGTTATTGATCATCGCGTCGTCTTCCAGCTCAATGGAATCATGAGCTGCCTATAGGTTAGTTTGATCTTTGTCCAGCCATGTTGGACGAGTTAGCTGAAGATGCACATGTTGTCACGCAAGAATTTGGTCCCACATTTCCATGGAGAGTCTCAACAAAATGAAGCTTATATAGCTGAGTTCATGTCGTTTTTTGTCAGATATTTGGTTTTAAACCGTGGATCGATCAATGTGACAGTTATTAGTGGCAAACAACTTTTTACAAATGAAAACAGCGGTTTCAAGGAGCAAAATATAATAATTGCTCCATGAGGGGTTTCCATTTGTAAAAAAATGACCTGAGTTGTGACGCAAAGAAAGGTCTTAATGCGGCCTGCAGTGCACTGTAAAAGGATGTATGATTATAACATCGAAAATTTTGTGGTGCGCGGCAGTTTGAAACTTTGAACACAATACAGTCTGCCGATATCTCCTCTAGACATTCCCGCCTGCCTTATTCGATTACTAAGTCTAAGTATTAGGTATAGCTACCGTTTAGCCGTTTTCTAAAGCAGTCTGTGATTATCTAATTACACATTGTTATTGTTAAACTACTTAAATCGTTATTGTCGTAAGTCGTAAGATACTTACGCCCATTATCGCGATGACGTGCTGTTAGTGGGAGGACTAAACATAATGTTATATTTTCTATCTTAGTAAGGATCGTACTTTAATCTTCTATACATATTATAAAACAAAGTCCCCCGCCGCCGCGGTGTCTGTCTGTCTGTTCGGTTAAAACTCGAAAAGTACTGGACAAATTTTTATACGGTTTTCAACAAAACAATGTATGGTGGGATTGTACCTCTTTAATAGATCTACAAAAAAGTCTGCAATGGTATGTCTATCTTCCAAGGATAACCCACAATAAATATATTTTGCTTTTACATCTATCTATACTAATATAATAAAGCCGAAGAGTTTGTTTGTTTGTTTGGAAAATTCTTTTTGTATACGATAGCCCAGTTATTCCGGAAGGCTATAGGCTATATAACCCCTCGTCTGTCAACCCATTTTTCGCGCGACTTAAGCGCATCTGTCACGCTACTTTTCGGTACCCTGCGCGTTATCGGCGCGTATGATTCAAATGACCATATCTCTAAAGTTTTGTATGGAAACTATATATAAAACTTATTTCGTTGAAATTGCTATGAAAGAAGCTAACATGTTATGTATGATTTAGTAAAGTTTTGTCGTCCAATATATTGTTAAATTTAATTTCAAAATAGGGTAATAATTTTTTTCCAGTTTATTAGATAAATGTCGAGATAATTATAAAATAAAACCATTATATCAATATATTTAATTTTTTTTTAACAAAAAGATACTTTTTTATTAGAAAACCTTCCAAAAGTCAAGAAAATAAAGCAAATTAATTTTACGGACGAAATAATATACTTCGAGCCCGGTCTGTCAACGTGCCGTCTGGCGGCAATGAAGAATTCCTCGCCAAAGAGTATACAAATACTACGTAAGAAGAGGCGGATGTGCCATAGATCATGCGAGACTTTCAGCTTTGTATGAAACGTGCAGGGAGAACTCGTACCAACATAAAGATACTAATTGACATCGTTTTTATGTTGTCAGCATTGTCATATTCGTCAATATAGGGATGTACCCTCTAGTGATTAACGAAATATCGATATCGATAATATTCGGTAAGAGAAATATTTATAATTATGTTTCGACTAGAATTATACTTTTCCAACACAAATAAAAGATATACCTATTTAATATTTATGTGTTTATTGAAACAAATTAGCCTATTCTATATATCTATACTAGATTAGCGAAGAAAAACACGCGGAACTAAAAGATATATGTATGTACATGTAATGGAAAGGTTTTCAACATTTCTTCTGTAATAGGATTTAAAGAAATGTCTATAGATACAAGGCACAGCTGTTTTTCTGACTTGAGTTCCCTTTGTTTTAAGTCTTTCGGCTTAAAATGCTTGCCACACACATAGTTCAACTGATGTAATTTTTCAATGGGCACATAAATCAAGTCTTGGTTTCCAGTTGCAGCTACCCATTTTTACATCTAAAAAAAAAAATGAATTGAATTTTTAGTCCTTGTGCCAATTTCGAATAACGGATTATCGATAACTGACAGGCAGCACTATTGTTTACCTACAAAGTACTAGGATATGAAACTTTAGAATATTTCCTTATATTTTATGTTTCATTGAAATATATCACGTTATATAATATATTTATATATATTAACATTATAAATATTCATTGATCTTTATCTAGGGACATTTTGCCATAAAGACCCTTTTTTCATTGCTTGACCGGCATGTTGTTGTATGCCATATTTCGCACGTTATTTTGCTTGTTTTCATTGCGCTCCTTTCAATGCTAATCAAATAAATATATTAACACTAACACTAGAAGTGTAAAATCACATTTATTTGGTATACCTACACAAAGCACTTTTACAGTATGTTTTTTACGTTTTAAAAACAAACTACATAACGCGGCAAAGTTCAATCTAGATAATGTGACAGTTGTGACATTTGACACTATTGACAGTCATGATGTACGTATAACCCGTCTAACTTTGAAAGAATACTGTTCCAAGGGTACATAGTGAAGAATGCTATCTTCACGTTTTATACATATAATAGTAGCCATTAAAAAGATAGCACGTTTCATACTTTCGGTTTTTTCTTAGGAACTTGCGCCAGGCTGTTCCTCGCGTATAATTTAGTTTTGGCATAGACTAATGATTGGTCTCGCTCTGCTCTACTAGACGGAGCCCTCATACTTGTAAAATGAGGCAGAAAAAACCATGCCAGCTGGCATGGTTGAGCCTGTCACACTGACAGCCGTGTGTCAGGTGCATATATCCACCAAATTAATTACGGAAATAATTCGCTGTACAATGCCAAGTTGCGCTTTTATCCCGATTAAAAATAACTCATCAAAAAATAATAAGGTCTCAGGTATCACATACTATCTGTAAAATAACAATAATTTGGCAATTTCAACATAAAATTACAAAAAACCGAAAATGCCATTCAGTGTTTCTGCTAGTACAAGAATCAACTTCCCCACAGTTGAGAGATTTTATTTTTCAGATATTTTTATTACGTGAATCTATAGTTCGTTATATTTTACTATTTACCTTTTTCTATATTATTTTATGTTTATACCTTTACAAATAATGTGAAAAATGTTAGTTGTTTGAAACTGAACACACCTTTCCCAAGAAACACGATTTACCTAATTATATGGGTAATTAAGTGTGTAAGATTATTGTTTTATTCAAAGTAGTTTTCACGACTATTGTAAAATTAATAACATTTATTTATATACATGTTAAATTAATAATATGTAACTAAATTTATATGGATGAGTAGCATGGAAATAGAAAGCACTATTTTGAAAACACCTTATTTTCGCTATGGTTATTTCTAATAATAATTTGCAAAATACTATAAGTACATACAACAAACCATCATAATAAAATGAGACCTAATCATTGGATACCTAATATACCCACCATTTTTCTCATAAAGGAACTTACGCGGTACGCCTATACACAAATATATTGATACTTTTAATGAATTGTTATTTTTTAAGAATTTTCTTAACTGTTTTAGAGACCAATAACTTATCCACTAGACCACAGGATAACATATTTTCCCATTTACTCGGGTAACTGTTGAGAAGCTGACAACACAGTTCTTCACGCATGCGTCTTCCTGCTTTTGTTTGAAACACACTGTCAAAATGAATTGCCTCATTTATGGACCTATTTTTCGTAGGCAGCGCGGTGTCTAGTATAGCGAAGCGATACCAATCATTTGTCTAAGAGTTTTGGCTATGGAACGATGCGTGAAGCTTTTATGAAACGTCAGATATACTCTTCACGATTATTTTGAATCTTTCACCAAGTTAATAAAGTCCAACATATTTATAAAAACTTGAGTCAAGTGACAACGATCGATTTGCCCCCAGACGGCTAGTTGACAGATGCGTGGGGTGTTGTGTTCTGCCGCCTGGCGGCGACTTGACAGACGAGCATAACGCTTCGACCCTTTGGGGCCGGGCAAAAGGCTAAAAAGGCTAAAAGATAATGTCGGCTAATCTCAGGAACTAGCAGGCGGATTTTAAAAATTGTTATTGCCTATGATAGCCCAATTATCCCGAAAGGCTATATAAAATTACGCCACAACTTTTAGGGGCCAGACAAAAATAATAAAATGGTCAAACGAGAAGGGAGAGGGTTGGGTCAAAGGCAAAAAAGGCTAAACGAATAGGATACAATCTATATGGGTATCGTTTTCAAGATTTTCGGGACGCTGATTAATAATATGAAATTGATTTAGTGATCCAAGATGGCGGACGGGAAATCAAATATGGCGGATGGGAAAATTTTAGAAATCAATACGGGTATCGCCGTCGATATTTTAAGGGGTGGGGAATCGAAATACAACATCTATTTCGTGATCAAAGATGGCGGATGGGAAATCAAAGATGGCGGATGGGAAAATTAAAAAAAAAAAACAATATTGGTATCGTCTGCGATGTTAAAAGGGATGGGGAAACCAAATACAACATCTGTTTCGTGATTCAAGATGGCGGATGGGAAATCAAAGATGGCGGATGGGAAAAATTTAAAAAGTCAATATGGGTATCGTCTCTGATGATTTAAGGGATGGTGAATCCAAATACGACATCTATTTCGTGATCAAAGATGGCGGATAGGAAATCAAAGATGCGGACGGGATTTAAAAAAAAATCAATATGGGTATCATCTCCAATTTTTAAAGGGATAGGGAGTCCAAATACAACATCTATTTCGTGATTCAAGATGGCGGAGGGGAAATCAAAGATGGCGGTACGGAAAAATTTTTAAAATCAATATGGGTATCGTATCGTCTTTGATGATTTAAGGGATGGTGAATCCAAATACAACATCTATTTCGTGATCAAAGATGGCGGATAGGAAATCAAAGATGGCGGACGGGATTTTTTAAAAAGTCGATATGGGTATCGTCTCCGATATTTTAAGGAATGGGGAATTCAATATTATATAAAAATCTATGTTTGTTTGTTCATCATTTATAGACTCTGATCTATCTATACATATTATAAAACAAAGTCCCCCGCCGCGGTGTCTGTCTGTCTGTTCGCTTAAAACTCGAAAAGTACTGGACAAATTTTTATACGGTTTTCAACAACATCGAGACTGATCCCTGAGGAAGGTTTTAATGTATAATAAGTTTAGATTTTGTGCAAACTGACGATATTACGACGATATTAGTTCGACGCGTCGGAAAAAAATGAGCCGATCTGGAGCTTTCCTCGAAAACGCTGCCAAAACCTTTTGAGTTATACCTAACAAAACAATGTATGATGGGATTGTACCTCTTTAATAGATCTACAAAAAAGTCCACGATGGTAGATATAATTATTATGTCTATCTTTCAAGAATAACCCACAATAACCATATTTTGCTTTGACATCTATCTATACTATCTATACTAATATAATAAAGCGGAAGCGTTTGTTTGTTTGTTTGAACGCGCTAATCTCAGGAACTACCAGTCGGATCTGAAAAATTCTTTTTGTATAAGATAGCCCAGTTATTCCGGAAGGCTATAGGCTATATAACAGCTATATAACATAACGCTTCGACCCTTTGGGGCCGGGCAAAAGGCTAAAAGGCTAAAAGATAATGTCGGCTAATCTCAGGAACTAGCAGTCGGATTTAAAAAATTGTTATTGCCTATGATAGCCCAATTATCCCGAAAGGCTATAGGCTATATAAAATTACGCCACAACTTTTAGGGGCCAGACAAAAATAATAAAATGGTCAAACGAGAAGGGGGAGGATTGGGTCAAAGGCAAAAAAGGTTAAACGAATAGGATACAATCTATATGGGTATCGTTTTCGAGATTTTCGGGACGCTGATTAATAATATGAAATTTATTTAGTGATCCAAGATTTCGGACGGGAAATCAAAGATGGCGGATGAGAAAATTTTAAAAATCAATATGGGTATCGCCTTCGATATTTTAAGGGGTGGGGAATCGAAATACAACATCTATTTCGTGATCAAAGATGGCGGATGGGAAATCAAAGATGGCAGATGGGAAAAATTTTAAAAATCAATATGGGTATCGTCGCTGATGATTTAAGGGATGGTGAATCCAAATACAACATCTATTTAGTGATCAAAGATGGCGGATAGGAAATCAAAGATGGCGGACGGGATTTCTTTTTAAAGTCGATATGGGTATCGTCTCCGATATTTTAAGGAATGGGGAATTCAAAAACACCATCTATTTCGTGATCAAAGATGGCGGATGGGTTTTTTTTTAATCAATATGGGTATCGTCTCCAATATTTAAAGGGATGGGGAATCCAAATCCAACATCTATTTCGTGATCAAAGATGGGGGATGGGAAATCAAAGATTGCGGATGGGAAAGTTTTAAAAAATCAATATGGTTATTGTCTCCGATGTTTTAAGGGATGGCAAATTCAAATACACCATCTATTTCGTGATCAAAGATGGCGGATGAAAAAATATTTAAAGTCAATATGAGTATCCTCTCCGATGTTTTAAGCTATGAGGAACATATATTACAACATATATTTCGTGATCAAAGATGGCAAATGGGCAATCGAAGATGGCGGATGGAAAATCAAAGGTGGCGGATGGGAAAATTCTATTAAATCAATATGGGTATCGGCTCCGCCGTTATAACGGATGTGGCATTCGTATATAACATCTGTTTCGTGATCAAATATGGCAGATGGAAAATCAATATATTATTTTATTGAAATTTCCCATCCGCCATCTTTGATTACCCATCCGCAGTATTAAGAAAGGTTCTTTAAAAAGGCGATACGGAGTTGGCCGGGTCAGCTAGTTGAATATAAACTTATATAATCAAAGACTTTAATGAACCTATACATAAAAAATAGAAGTGTCTGTCTGTGATTTTGTAATAAGTAGCAATGTTTTTCTGTGCTTACCAAATTATAAAAACTCTTTTGTACTTTGTCGCTATTTATCAGTCTTTCTTATCGTCTGAGGTTACTCAACTTAACCGATTAAAATCTCTGAGTTAGTAGTTGTTCTAGAGCTAATTATAGGTTTGGTTTTTCGCACTTTCTTTTTTAAGCTCCTAAGGATGTAACGTTAGATACAAACCTAGCACTTATATTATTTCCCACAAATGGACAAACGTAGGTTACACAATGAAATCTACTATGGAAGGCTTTGTTTCTGTATATTCTACTCCTAAAGGAAAAAAGCTGCTAATTATTCATTCTGTTTAAAGCTGCTAATTATTCAGAAGCTAGCACTATGAAAATACGGCAATGGCGAGTAAGTATTATAAAATAAAATTCTTGCGTTAGGTACTGACTGACACACAACGTACCAAGGAGCAATTTTGCAACGCACAGTCGAAACCATAGATTATACAGATATACTAGTAGTTGAAACTACAGGGCTACTATTATGCTCCTTGGGGACCGTCGAATTGCCAAAATTCCCACGGGATCGGACAGAATTGGAAATTGTGCGGGTGTAGCTACGGGTATCCTCTAGTTACCTACATATAAGAAGAGCAATAAAGCATTGAATGAATACTAATTGAAGCACAAAGGGTAAAACCTATAAGACTCATAATAAAATGACCCCCACAGTAAATACCTACTTACATAATTGGTAAAAATTGTGATCTTATCAACATACCAAATGACTATTAATTACAGAAGATAATCAGGCTTAATCAGCATCTAAGATGTTTACAATAAAATCTAGGATCAGGTGTCTATTACGTAATCGTGTGGGTGGTTAACTGAGTCAGTTCATACCTACCTATATCCGTACTTTAGTGGACTGCCAAAAAAATATGCTAAACTTGGTATTTAAGACGAAAACGATCAAATCTTCGGGATATAGTCGATAATTGAGTCAATTTTATAATAGATGTTTGTTATAAACACCTCTTTTGGGAAATCCATATTGTGCCGATGTGCTAAAGTGTTGCTAGGAGAATGTGCGTGGGTTTGTTACGGTTGTAGGACGGGTCGTCTTGTTATTGATGCTGAACGTCCTTTGAACAAATGATTTGCATACCTACACGTGAATAGTGCTAGATTTGAATAATTTATGTCATTCGTGTTTTTATTTAATTGTATTTGGATTAGTTTTAGTACATATGTACCTACTTATTTAATGTAGGTACAATCAAATAAGTCGGCGGTGGACCAGTTTGAAAAAAATCCCTTGGCTCGCTCATAGAGTCGAGGCACACTAAAAACTGGTTTTGTATACGTATGTCAATGTTTGTGTTTAAAGTAGCACTGGAAGCGACGATGTCTTGCTGAGCGATTCTCACCCTTATGGTCGTCTAGCGGGAAGTTGTTCGACTGTACCTTGTGCCTATACGTAGGTATCTATGCGTAGATACCTACATGTCTTCGAAATAGTAGTGGCTGCAAATAATAATGGCTTTTCTTACTAATTAACAATATTAAAACGCTTGTATCTTTTTCAGTAAACATGGGCGTCTTGATGTAAAAAAAATAGCAATTGTTAGATCTCTACCAAATTATTATTTCTGTGCTAATTTTGAAACCACTAGATATTTTTCTAGCTACCTTGACCGGACTATCGCTCGTTCAATATCTGTTAAGGTTCTTTTTTATACTTAATATATTATTATCATACATATATAGGTAAGTAGGTACCTACGCGTACCTAGCTTGTCAACTAAATTATTTTATAAGGTTCTTTACTGGAAGTTTGGTTGAGGTCTATATTCTGCAACATATTGAATGCCAAATTGAGAGATGATCAGGTTCACTTTTAGAGTGGGTCGTAAAGACGATGCGTTGAAATGTAGGCGTGACACGCCTCTACTCTTTTTAGGCTGTTTTGTTTGTTATTTCAGAGCATATGTTTATGCATGTACATACCTATTAATGGACATGTTATAAGTAGGTATCAATCAATCAACCAGCCTATTGCAGTCCACTGCTGGATATAGGCCTCTCGCAACATGCGCCACAATGATCGGTCCTCGGCCTTCCGCATCCAGGTACCTACCTATAAGTATATTATAAAATTATGTTGTGCATCGTAATATTTACAAACCATTTCTAAGAGGTTGGTTTTGATCCACATCAAACTTTGTATATGTTGTCAATTTAATACACGAATTTGTCACAACCTAATGTACGGGTATACAGATAGACAGAGTACTCTGTTTCAGAGAATAATGCTAATAGCCGGGGACTTACAGCACAGCTTCCAGACTCAGATGTGTGGATCACAAATAGTTGTTACATAAGAGAATTAAATCTACAACACTCGGCTTAGTCCATAGCGGCGGGTGGGCCGCTTAACCACCACGCCGTCCGTGCAATCACCAGTAACAAATAGCACTCACCCGGACCCTCAATTCATGCTCATTTATTGAGTCGAAAGCTGCAACTGCGTCAAACATGCTCGGAATATTGGCCAGAGAGAGACGATACTTCACACCGGGACAACTGCTAAGTATATATACCAAGCACAAGCCCGATCATGTATGGAGTATTGTTCTCATCTCTGGGATGCATTGGCTAAATACCAGCTTGAGACACTTGACTCAATAAAGAGAAAAGCCAGGAGGATTATTGGTGATGAAGAAGTTACCTCAAAACTTCAAAGCCTCGAACACCGACGACGAGTTGCTGCTTTATCGGTATTTTACCGTATACATTTCGGAGAGTGTGCAGCGGAACTGCACGATTTAATACCCTCATCCCCTTTCCACTATCGGACAACCAGACGCCCTGCCCAGCGCCATCGGTACATGGTCGATATTCCAACCATACGTACAAAATGTTTTGTTTCCTCGTTCATCATGCGCACTGCAAAACAATGGAACTCCCTGCCAGAATCTGTGTTTCCCGATCAGTACAATTTGGGTGTCTTCAAGACGCGAGTGAATAGGCATCTTCTAGGTAAGCGTGCTACATCCTAGATCGCATCAGTGGTTACCATCAGTCATGATAGTGGTCAAACGCGAACCTACACCTATAAACTAAAAAAAAATGTTGCTTAGTAAGATTTACTAAGCTGGTATCTTAGCTAAACTTCATGATATTGCCTACCTATGCCCGTTTTCAATATTTGATCTATCCATGACTTTGGCTACTAGAGATACTAAATATGTCAAATATGTAAGTAGCCTCGAGTAGCCAAATCCGAAGCACGAGATCAAAGCTTGATACAGTTTCAATTTGGGAAAGCAAGTGAGTAACACTTTACTTAGAAGTATGTACTTGACACTGCACAGGTAAATTTGCACAATGACATCATGGGCGCGTGATTTGTATCAGTTACGAGTTGTTCGCTGTACCATGGTTTACTCACTCCGAATATGGTCGGAAGGAAAAGTCAATGACAACAATTTGCACTCATAGTTTTGTTATCAAAACTAGGTTTTGATCCGGATCTCGTTGAAATTCGATGATATCGGGGCGTAGATATCAGAACCTGCAGACTGCTTCCGTGGTTTAAGTGGATAGCGTAATTACTATGCGACTGCTGATCGGAGGTCCTGGGTTAGATTCCCGGGTCGGGCAAAAGTGTTACTGCGCTTTTCCAAATTCTCAGTAGCAGCACGGAGTCTGGTGATGTGCCAGGTTACAGCAATAGGCTCGCCCCCTATTACGTGGGATCTCAAAATTCGAGGCGAAATGTGGGTGTAATATTACACCTCTGCCTTCGGGGATACAGCCGTGAGTCTATAAAAAAAAATTTAATAAAAAAAGATATCAGAACCGCCATCCCATCTGAAAAACACAGAACAAAATATGAAAGGGGTCTGTGAGAGCAAACCTGCCTGGTGCTGAAAAGTAAATGAGACTACTTACTTTTTCGCTCACTTAATTATTCAGTACCTCCTCCTGGGTAAAGATGAACCGAACTATTTATGAATTGGTAAATTTTTCAACATAAACGTGACGGAATGAGCCTGTAGGAACATGACGTATCAATCAAGGAATTAGGAAAGGAAGGGGAAAAATTGGGCAAGTGCGAGTCGGACTCGCGCACGAAGGGTTCCGTACCATCATCTATAAAAGAAAATCACGTTTGTTGTATGTATACTTAAATACTTTTTAAGTTTCTACCTGTTTATTAAGATCGAGTAACAAATTGCTTAAAAATTACGTTTGTTGTATGCGAGCCCCCCTTTATTATCTACATTTTTTAAATTTAATTATTTATTTTGAAGGGTAATATACAACTACATATTCTGTGAAAATTAAAAGCGTCTACCTGTTACAGTTGGTAATTTTGAGCAAAAAATACGAAAAAAACACGTTTTTTGTATGGGAACCCCCTTAATATTATAATTTTTTTATTTTTGTATTTGTTGTTATAGCGGCAACCAAAATACATAATTTGGGAAAATTTCAACTTTCTAGCTATCACGGTTTATGAGATACAGCCTGGTGACAGACAGACAGATGGACAGCGGAGGCCTAAGCCTCCGCTGTCCATCTGTCTGTCTGTCACCAGGCTGTATCTCGGAACCCTATTACTTAGGGTTCCGATTTTTACCTTTTAGGTACGGAACCCTAAAAAAGAACGAAGAAGATAGGAGTGTCACATTTGATTTATGGTAAATGTGTACCTTACACATATTCGTTATGTATTTGCTTGATGTTGAGATTTTTCTGTGGAAAATCCGGATAACAGTTCTATAATAGTGAATGAAACTCTCGGAAGTCTGTCCGGAGTGTGTCGAAATCGTGCGTAAAAATAAGGAAGACTTACATGTTAATTAATACGAGGTCTTAAAGTAATGCACGTATGAAACATGGTTATAAATAAAATGTTAATGAATGGCATTATGTATAGCGGCTTTAATTTTAATTGTGACTTGTTCCTTTCCTTTTTTGGTATACCTAAGGATGGCGTAAACTCCATTTATAACTTAAAGTGTAAAAAAGTTAAGTTTATTTTATGCAGAAGTGTGCTCGGTTTTAAAATAAATGCATACATAGGCATCGCACTGCATTAAGCAGTAACTGTACTGCACGTAAGGGGAAATGATTTAGGCACGCTCGCCTTGCTGCCGTTTTTGAACTACGTCGAATGTTGGGGTCGAACCCCAACATTCGACGTAGTTCAAAAACCCCACACGTAACGTCTTTTTGTCTGATCTACAAATTGTTGCTTCTCGTCAGGGTGTATTTTGTATCCTTTGATTGAATGTTTGCAAAGGCGAGGCAGGATTTAGATATTCCTATTGTAATTTGAGAAAGAAGTTATGTTTGACTGTACGCATAGCACAGTGGTTTTAGATCGTGAAGTTTGCGAACAATCATGAATTCAAATATATTGGACAGAAATGTTATTGGACGATGTGTTTTGTGAAAATACTTGCTAAAGACAACTCCTGCTCTAGGAAATACTCTAGGATTCAATGTGGGCATTGAATCCACAACACTCGCTGCACAGTGTCAAGGGGCGAGGTCTTATTTTTTTATATTAAATAAACAACTCTATGTATGTGTGGTACAAAAATTGTTGTCAAGGGGCGAGGTCTATCGGGCAATTTTAAGTATTCGCAATAATACGTAAACCGAATCTACGTCACTGTGACTTAATACTTTTCCTCCTCCTTGCTTTGCTATTTATCACGAATCTACTTAAGCATACATACGTCAACTTATTTTCTGGGAAAGATCAAAATGTACGTGCACAGAATCAACGAGTGTAGTATACTTACGTGTATAGATTACGTATCTTAATATTATCTGTTTATATAAAATTCTTACTTTACCTACTGACTGACGGGCAAGTCACAGCAAAAATTATGGGGGCAATAAACTGAAATTAGGCATGCATGTTTGATGTTTCGTTGGGGATAATGGCGTTCTTAGCTGCGGGAATCCTCTACTCTTCTATAATCGTAAATAACGGGGTGTCCTGCTGCATCTTCTCCGTTCTAACATTGTCATGATTGCGATTCACGATCTGCCGTCGCCTTGGAGCCTAAGGATTTGTTTTCTAGTTTAACCAGATTTAAAATAAATTACCAATTGCCGTATTCCACAGAGCAAGCGCTGTTTGACCTTAGGAATCCAAAGGGTTAAGCAATCATATATTGTACAGACTAGACTATATTTGAAGACGTACCTACAGAATAGCAGAATGTCAATAATCTTCATGACATCCGAGACCAAAATGTATTTTTTTATTTAGGTGTCGTGGATACTTAATGAAGATCACTTGAGACACATCGAGTCTGATCCAAAATGGATGAATAATAGATCTTTCAGAATCCTTTTCGAGTTTTTCAGATTTCTAAGTAAATAAATGGAGAGTGTAGAAGAAAGCCTTTCTTATATCATCAGATCCCGTCGAATGCAGAACGCGACCGATCTACCACCTAATCTAAGTATGGCCAATTGGCCAGCGTAAACCTACGTACCTACTTCATTAATACGCAGCGTTATTTTTGCAATAGTGTTGATTATTTTCCACGATCAATCATTTTAATCCAGAGGGTGACGACTTAAACTAAGTTACCGTTTCAAAAACTTAATTAATAGTAATACATCCATCTCCGTAGGGCTTTATCGTTGACCGTATACATACGATCATACTCACAGCCGTAGCTAAGAGGGGCATTGTGGGGCAATGCTCTACCTTGAAATCACAATGCCCTACCTTAAAAATACGAAAAACTAAGATAAATTATTATAATTAAACTGTTTGTTCATAGTTAGAGATAAAAAAATAGTAGCGATAGGTATCTTAACGTTTTCTAACATACTTTTTCTTAAACCAAATAGGTAAGTAATAATAACATAAGATAAGGAAAATCAATAAAAAGAGAAAACCCAACTACGATGTGACATAAAATTCCTCCGCAACGCCAGCCGACGCTGGTAGCGTGCCTAGATGGCCGGCAGCATTGCAACGTTGAATGGCAATGCTTATTCTCTCTGGGAAACGGGAAGCATCGATCAGCCTTTTGGTGATTTCTTTGTATAGACCGCGTGCTAGTGCACGCGTCTCCAGCGTTTTGACACCGGCTCAAAAAGTATTTACCAGATAGGTTTCTGTATTTGCGCCGTTTGAGGGTCTCCGCTGATGCAGCAGCAGCGTCAGCCGATCCAGCTGGGATTGGAAGATGTGATGGCGCAACGGTATCGACGCATGTCACGTCCCACACCAGAGGCCTACCTATCTTCCAACCAAGATAATAGCGTCTGGTCTCTTCCCATCGTCGCGTACCAAACCATTAGGTTCAAGATCAGCTGGTACTCCGGCGGTGAAAAGAGCTCGACGGAGTATGGGGTAGGGTAGGCATGTCGGAAAATATGCCCAGCACTCTGCTGCACGATAGACCATGGTGGCCAAGACTGTCGACGGCTTCACCGCAGTGACAGCGCTGCGGAGAAACGCAAACAGCTCCCAAGCGTAAGCAAGAAGCGATGCGGAAAGTTGTATGGTCCAACATAGTTCCTATTACTTCCTATTATACAAGGTTATTTAGCGGGTTATCTGAACGAAGTTCTCCGCATGGCGAATCGTAGAATTCTGCTGTTTAAAAAAATGTTTTTATTATTTTTTTTCTCTTTTACACGGTTATTCTTCTAACATTTGGTGTTAGAAGAATAACCGGACCTTTGGAAGGCATACACGGGGATATGGAATCTTAAATGGGATGGGACACATGGCGCGGAGCCTCCACGACTGCACTACTGAGTACAACTATTGACTAGCCGCAGCACATATATGTGGAGCCTAATTTAACTGGGTTATCGGGATGGGTATTAAATGGACTGAATATAATGATACTATGGATAACAAGCGGCATCTGCCAGTGATACTCCTATAGCATCCATCTGCGTTGCAGGTGGTGACTCGCCAACTCACTAGAACTCACACTCTCTAAACAGCCGCCCAAAGCAAACAAAGTCTGCCATAGAGGCAGCCAGAGGGCAACACCGGTGCGAGTCGCTAGGGCGTAGAGCGGTGCGGCACCAGTTTCGCCATCGCCGGTCTCGTGACAACGTAGACCCGGAGCGGGATTCCCCGTAATAACGCCCTTGAGAATGACACTTCCACCTCCAAGCTAATTGCTCTTGCGGATTCTTTCTAGTCGGCTGACCAAGGCAAGCCAGAGTCGAGAGTCCTGCAGGCGCTCTTGGGCATCCACTCCGACCAGCCAATAAAGGCAAGCCGGAGACGAGGCACTGACCGAGTTTCTGAAGCATTCGGGACCGCAGTGTCGCCACACACATTCAGTTCGCCACAAAGCCGTCCTGCGGCTTTTAAGCTTTCTATTCATCTTGTAATCCATTTTTTGTTTACCTAATATCACAAGATACAAGATGAAGCTGATGTTTGAAAGCTGTTACTCTGCCCTCCGAGTTTCCGTTAGTCTCATAATGAGATAACGACTGCCTCAGAGGGCAGTTATTATTTTAATTATTATAATAAGTTTGCACCAAAATTATGATCCAAATGGTATTTTTGGTCGTATCTATTTACTCGTATCACCCCACTTAATATAAATTATTACCTCATTCTCACTCAGACATGGATCTCTATATTCAAATCTGAAGGTTCAACCATCTTGTTAGCTTGTTCTTCATCATTGAGGATCTAATAGTTCTTAGATCTATGCTAATGTTCTGTCACAGAAATTATTTGTCCACGAATAAAGCGCCATTTAGACGGAGAGAGTTTCTCGCACGTTTCTTACGAGAAATCGTATACTACTATCGCAAGCAATAATCGCCATAACATTATCGTATCTAAATGTTTACATTCAGGCAAGAACTAAATTGTCGCCTTCGATTATATCATACGAGATTCGCATATGACTTATCGCTAGGCGATAATTACCTGCGTCTGTCTACACAGCAAAATTATAGTAAGAAGACTCTCGCTTACGAGAAGCTCGGCTCGACATGATCTCGTATGACATTTTTTCAAGTTCATACGAGTATCGTACAAATCGGTTTGAACCGTTTTCAGTGCGAGATTCGTCATTCGAGTTTAGTGCTTACTAGAGAGGATTTGTTCTCAAAAATGATACTTAAATCACTGCACTCAAGGTAGCAACTGACACAAAATCTCGAATACGATTATTGCTTTGAAATTCTGTTTACACGGACACAATCAATATTCCTTGCGAGGCAATTGTCGCCAAAGTGAAGGAGCGAGAAGTGTGTATGTTTAGACGAAGATTTTTTTTTATATTCTTTCGATACTCGCATCTTCGAGTCGAGAAACTCTCTCCGTCTAAATGGGCCTTTACTATTGAATGAACATCACTGACCTAGAGGGCCGTGCTTCGGAGCAGATCAATTGATACCTTTTTTACTTCCGCCCTACCTGTAACCAATGCTGCCATACCTCAAATTCGACTCTAGCTTCAGCCCAGCCCCCTTAGCCAAATGGCATTCGATTAACGATATCGCTAATCGCTAAGTGCAAAAACGTATGGAACTGACATAAGCCTTCGTTATATCACGTGGTTAACGAAGAAGGAATTCCTTATGTTGCCATGGCAACCAAGCGTTATCGAAAGTAGATATCAGGCGAATGCCGTTTGGCTAAGGCCTCTGATCATACTGTGAGCTGAGGAAACCAGTGGCAATAAAAACAACTTATTAGGTAGGTAGGTAGGTATTAATTTCACTTTATGTATTTGAGTATCTTAACTAAATCTCGATTTATGGTTATAACAGAAATACGTAATAACATATGAACAGCGATAGAGTCAATACATTTACATATTAATATTAAACCCAATAACTACCTTTTTTGTGTTCCTATATTAGTACGAAAATCAATTATTTAGACGCTTTATATCCTTGAATATCCTTTCTATTATGAAAATGACCATTTATAGATGCCTCAGTATTAATTAAATTACCTAACAACAGATACCAAGTGGGTTAGTCGTTATTAAACTTTAAGGAAGCGATATTTGGTAGGCGTTGTATTACAAGCACATCTTCGCATATTACAACGTTTATGTATCTTACGTGTGTTTTTTTATTAATGACAAGAGGATGCCCGCAGCTACACCTGCCCATTTTTTTATTTTACCCTTTCTGTCCGATCTAATGGGAATTTCGGGAAATCCTTTATCATTGCCCTTCTGGGTCTCTGCTCTACTGCAGCTTCTTGCGCCCAATAGTTTGACAGTACGTTCTCTATCAGAGAAGCGTATTTCTTAAGGCTTTCGTGTGCCGATTCCAATTGGCGTATTGCTGTCACGTCAGCGTAGTTCGTAGTTGGCGCCGTTGGCGGCGCTGGCGTCGTTCTCCGTCTCACTTGCTCTCGTAGTTAAGATACACAGGAGAAACGTTCGTCTCTCTTGCACTCGTAGAGACAGCTGTCACAGCGCGACTACCACGCCGCCAAGCGACAATATGGGCCACATGGGTTACAGAAAGTTTGTCTACAGAGCGCCCATAAGAAATGCGCCTCTATATAAATAAATATCTATGCTCTATGCTATCACTCTATCAGTCAGTAACAGAGAGGTTGGACGAGGTTATATTTCTTTGGTCAGTAACGGAAGAATTTTATTGATACAGATCATAAAGATGACAAGACTTTAATCAAGTTCAAGTTCCATAGACTCATGTATCATCAGCAGCGTCATCAAGTTATGAATTTATGCGACACAAAAATCCTTCGCCTTTCGGTCCGTTTACCACGCTAACCAGATTTGACAGTAGGTACCTATACTTACATCCAGATTTGACAGTAGGTACCTATACTTACATCCAATTTCTTTGATACTTACAAATTATTTGCTTTGGCTTTGCCATAGAGCGAATGCTGTCTGAAAACCACAAATTGAAAGGATGGCAATATTCCATGGTTAGATAAGTCTAAGGATTTTGAATATTAAAAAAGCTTTCTGAATATTAAAGATAAAATCAATGATCCTGATTTGTTGTATCGTCCTCTTTGTGTTATCTTGAGTGGGAAACAGGGTCTTACTTTAATAGGATTTGACTGTATATTAGCAGCAGACCCCTCCAACCCAATGAGGTAGCATCCATGTTTAAGACTAGTGCTAGTTACTCCCTGCCTACAACGACTGTGAAGGCTCTTCATAACAGTAGGGACCGACGGCATGCACTCCAGGCATGGGGCACGCAATAATTACCATTCAATACGCACATAAATCCGAAAAGACTGTGAGGCACGTAGTGGACGAACCCGATACCCTCTGCGTGGCAATTTGGTTGGTATCGACTAGGCTATCGTTGCCATGAAGAAATATGGCTTAATGTCATCATCGTCAGCCTTTAACAGTCCACTGCTGGACTAGGCCTCTCCTTTGAAAGGAGGAATTGGCCTACTACACCACGCTGGCCAAACGGGTTGGTATAGGGTTTGTATCAAATTTTCCTTCTCTTACAGTGCTGTTCTCTGCATAATATGCTCCCTCTGTCGGCTCTTACGACACCCATGGGATGATATGGGGTGGCGACATTCCGTATTCTTAATCCGTCACCACACGGAAAGGCTTAATGTCATTAACAACTTAATACGCACATACCTACATTTAACTTCGAAGCTTCAAAGGGCTCTCCACTAGTCTCCACGGGTTCTTGCTGCTCGGCATGTCTCAGCTCTTAGGTACCTACCAAAATATGAACATGGGAACTTAACTTAGACCCAAAATAAACAGTGGACATGGCATGTATAAAATGCATAACATGCTTGCCCGAAGAACAATGAAGTACCTAATTGTCCATATCGCATTTTCTACATTCATTGACAAGCAATTATGTTAATTCACTATATTGCGCTGTTACGTATGAGATGCTGAACCTAATATGGAATGATAGATGTAATAACCGATACACAGATAATAATTATGCAATTAATTATTAAACATTTGGCATCATTGTTTGTTGTCATCACATAATTATATGCTCAATTTGGTTATCTACCTTGAATTTAGCCCACCCTTAGGGCTGATTTCCTGATCTAATTACCGGGTTCAACGGCTCTCTTCAGGCATAATTAATTCGGCATATCCGTGCAAAAAGGCTAGATAGGCACGCATCTATAGGCGGCAGCGTAGGCGCCGGAGGCAGTATAAGGACGGTGTCCGTGCCTCACAGACTGTTATCTCATCGCGAGACAAAACACGAACAGACGTAAGTGTTACTTGTGGTTGTGGCGCGAAAAATTAATACCAGTGCTTTTAAAAAGTTTTTTTTTTTATTTTTGACTAATTTTTTACTGTGAAGTGAGTGACTATGGATCTGCTCTAAAATTTTGCCATCTCTACGACGATTTGCAGTTAATTTTAGCCCTCAAGTGCATTGTAAACAATTCGTATCTAACGCTTTTGAAATAACGCTTGCTTGAATCACAGGACTAGTGGTGTTTAACTGTGCCCTTTGAACTTATAATGCGGTTCTGATCTTTGCGCAATATACATCGTGACTCTAAGAGTATATCTATTTAATGTATAGGATTTAGCCTGCCTTTAGCTTCATACAGGCCTAAATTATAATTTTAACTATAGACGAAAGAGTTTCCTGTAGAGCAATTTCTATACATACAAATAGACCAAAAGCATTTTCTTTATCTTTAATTTTTTTATTTAATTTTCTAATTTTTTTAGTTCATAACTATGTAAAAGGTGACGTAGGTACATACCTACTGCGTAACGTGTAAGTACTGCAAAATTTATTGTGCAATATTTTAATCATCTCTCCATTATGCCGTAAAGAGTGAAAAATGTGGGGGTCAGTCGTACGTACTGAGTATATTTACATTATGAGTCAGTGGAGCGCTGAAACCTTGAATGAGGTTGTAGCTCATTCATACATACATTATGATCTTTTGTTCACCGCGACATGTCTGATGACGACAGAATGTTATTTATGTTAGGTATTCACTTACTACATTGGACAAATGCCACATCTATTGTTGAAGATTCAATAGACAGTCGCTCCCAGAATGTGCATTGATGTGATGTTTTAGGAGTTTTTTTTGAAGATAACTAGTTTTATTTGATGATACAGATATCGCAATGGTTTAAGTGCCATTTTACTGCTTTGAGCGTTTTTCGTTCGATATCTTATTATCTAGGCCAAAAAGGTCCACCAAGGTACCTACCTAGGTCCGCAAGAAAATGAATGCTTAAGTTGAGAATTGACACTTTTAAATTAGATTAACTTTTGCATGAGTCTCCGGCGATAGAGTAGGTTAAATTATAGGACGATTACAACGTGTAGAGAGATCCATTTTGAGAGGACAGCGTGTAAAGTACCTAACTAGAAACTATCAAACCAGCCCCTTCAGCAAGGGATATCTGCTGAGTAGGTATGTGATGTCAAAGCTTTATAATGAACGAAAGCTTTTAACGAATATAAATTAACTAACGAATGCTTCACCTCAAGCCTTAGTAGCAACCTACTGAGTTTATTGTATCCAATCTTGTTTGTTTACCTACTTACCTAGTTATCCATCCATCGTTTAAATCCACGATCATCGCTTGCCTTTAAAAAAGGAACAAAATGAAAAGAATACTTGCATAGGTACTCTTTATATCAAGAAAAAGTTTAGATTTGTCAAGAAAAAGAAAATAAAAAATTCTTCTGTTATTAGTCTATGCCAAATTCTACATCTATGATCTAAAATTAACAAAAAGAATGTCACAATTTTTCACAATGTTAAAATTTTAGTTGATCCTAAATTTAAAGAAATGTTTTAAAAATAAGTAAAAAAAGAGAAAAATAAATAAAAATAAAATAATAAAGGTAACAATTATTGTTTTATCCAGATGGGTTTGAAGTTGTTGCTGTTGGCGCCGTTGGTGCTCGTAGCTTTAGGCAGCGTTGATGGTAAGTTTCAATTTTAATTAAGTAATTAATTTATTAATGAGAGTGATGTTTGAGAGATAAATGGATGCAGATGCAGTAAAGGCGGCACCCGACAGGCGTGGTACAAAAGGTAAGCCAACCCAGAAAGGCTCACGGATATGTCGTGCTAACGTAGTCTTGAGCCATTAGGGCAAAACCGCGGTGGTTTAAAAATAACTACGGAGAGCGGCAACGAACGACAGGCGGCAGCGACTTCTATGTCCATGGCGTGTTCCACTCGGACGTGACAGTGGCCGCAGTAGAGCATAGCGTGGCATGGACATCGAATTCCGCCACTTTCTGTGGTTGAGCTCTAAATCATGTTTACTTATTTAGCCAGTAGGAGAGGGTAACATAATGGTACTCAGGGGCTCCCAGGTTCAAACCCATTATTCTCACCATTGACTTGCAAAGTTATCCGCTTAGGTACATATTAATTTGGTAATTATCCTTTTCTAAACAGTGAAGGAAAACACCTTTAAGAAACCTGTGTCTAAGAGTTGACTGTTATGTCCTAGAAAAACATGTGGAGTCACTTGTCGAACGTGGGTGACTATGGCCTAACGAAAAAGCGCCCATGCCCAGCAGTGGGACAGTTAACTGATAAGGAGACGCTCAAATATATTTGATGTAATATAATTACCAGAAGAAGTTCTTATAGGTGAATGTTTCTGCGTATACCCTGGATGCCCCTCGATGACCTGTCCTGCGATCTCCTCAGGAATAGATCGAGCACGACTTTTTGGAGGGAATTGTTCGGCACCTCTCTCGTTCGGTTAGATATTGTTCTGCATTTTAAGTACCATGATGTAGCAATTTTGTATCCATTTAGTGTAGCAAATCATGATAGCTGTATTTAAGGTGTAAGTAGTTATTGCCCACGGCTTCTGCGTTTTTGGTATCTTTACAAAAGTGCTACCTACCGGATCAAATTGTAGCCTAGATTTAGTCCTACAAAGACCTCTATCTCCCAGTGACAGTATATATTAAAATCGGTTTAGCCATTCCAGAGATTACCTACGCCGGACAAACAGACAGACAAAAATAAAAGAGTCTTCAATGACTTGGTACCGCGTAACAAACTAGGTACCTATGTATATGCACTTGAAAAACATTGGTATTTCGAAATCACAGACACTCAGACAGTCACTTCAGTTTTATTTATGTGTATATATGTATAGATATGTAATACCTACTTTCGTATATTATGTCATCGTCTGATCTCCTGTTTATGTTTAATTTTGTTTTCCTGCTTCCTGTTCAAGCAACTACTCAATTCACATTCACAATTTTTTTTTATTGACACCAATGTCGTTGTCTGAATAATCTGTTTGTGGAATATTTTGTCATTGACGGGTTGCGAAGTTAAAAACTATAATGGGTTAAAATTGCAGAGATTGCAGAGCTAAACACCTTAGTCAGTGGCATATTTAACTTGTGGAGAAACAGTGTCGATCTCAAGACTATTAGTCTAGGAAAGGTTTGTCCTGGTGAGGGTAGTTTAGGTTATACAGAGGGAAACGCTGAAAGTCATTAATTATGAGCAAATTTGATGACTCACACCCTTACAAAGTTCTTGAGGAGAGGCTTGAGACCTTTAGCAGGAATCGCATGTCGATTAGGAACATGTAGCTCCCTAGACGTATCCTTGGCAGTTTAAGTGAAGTTTCCTGTAAGTTCAGTGTTTTCAGGCATATTAATTTTTCAATATCCTTGGCATTTTAAGTGCAACAATCATATTGATCTTAATATTATACAAATCGTTTATTATCATCCAATTAATTGAAGACTTTCCTTATACAGCCCGATGATTCATAAAGCGCATTGTATTATAAGAAACGTGAATACTTTGCGATATAGGTATTATATCATCGGAGCTTTAGAAGGTCGTCAAGCACGCGACTGTATTGACCACGCGGAATACGCCCACCATGCGATACAACGTGCGTTATGTAAAGTTACTGCTTATTTAAAGTCAACACACTTCTTTGAATATTAAAAAAAATGTGTCATAAGCATTTCGCGTAAAAATTTTCAAGTAAGATTAATACGCATAGTAATTTCTTCCCCGCCAATGGTTCAAGATTGGGTACTGCTGGAGAAAAACAGGCAAGATATGTGGACCTAGACCGAGTTTGTACAAGAGTTTGCATTTTACGCATTCAAGTCTTTCGTCGATGGGAACATTTTCGAAACTGCGGGCCCTGGCACTAAACTTGACTGCACAGAAGCTCCGTCTCAATCACTTAGGTCATATACAATCAGATGTCACGATTATGGGTGATCGTGCACTTCCGTTTTGACAAAAGCTGTACCTACTTAGTTATATTGCCAATTAAATATATAGCTTAGGGTGCATAGGGTTCCCACCAAGAACTTAGGGTCCCAAGCCAACCTCACCTGCAAGTGGTGCACCTGCCGATCAACAGACGAGGCTCTGGCAAACAAAATATCCCGTTAAGCGGCAATAGGCTCGCCACCTATTACGTGGGATCAAAACACTGGCGAAAAGTGGGCGTTTAATATGCCTCTGCCTACCCCTTCGGGGAAACAGGCGTGAGTCTATGTAAGTATGTATATTAAACAAATTAAATAAGCAGCAGGCGATATCCGAAGAAACTTTATAAAGGTCAAGGGATGCCTTAATGACAATTAAAACGACACGGCTCCCAATTTGGAAAATATTATTTTACAGTAAATTTAAATAAGTCACGACGTTATCGATCAAAATAAGAAAGCTTCTGTAATAAAAGACTTGACACCCACAGTTAATCTGGTTGATCTGTTCAAACTTATTAAGCAAATAAAACAGAGCAAATTTTCTCACACTTTTTATGTTGCAAGTAAACAAGACTTCGCATACCTAAGTTAGAACTCATGTATAATCTAAATCCGTGTCTTTGCCATGACAAGGACATAAGGTCCTGTGTAGGCGCAGCCTTGCATATATGGCTCGTTGCCAAGGTCTTGACAAGTATTTTTTATTCTTCGATGATGATTTCTTTACTGGCAGTATGACTATTGATTGAGCGTGGGGTGCTAAACTGTTTTTGTTACAAAATATCACGTGTGTTTTGTATTTTAATCGTGTTATTGTTGACTTCGTTAATCCATATATCTATTTATGATTACTTCCTGAATCGTTAATGATTTTGTTTAATTTATGAATCGTCATCGATCAATGGTTCGTTGTTTTGTTGCGTTTGAATGATGAGCTGTACCTATTTGGGTGTAACATATCAATTAGCATCCTTAGCATTACGCTCAATATGTAGGTGTATAAGTAGTTAATAATAGCTAAGTAACTATAGAGTATCTAAAGTAGGAACATAAAGTCGTTAAGAATGAAGTAAGTAGATCGCATTTCATGCTTTGAAGATTGAAAGACTATTTGTAGCGCAATTTTAATCATATTATTCTTTTATTTCTTCTTGATTTTTTTAGATATTTGGTAAACTACATATTGCATATTTGATTGATGCTATCTTCAGTAAAGCCATGACCCATTATTCAAATAATAAGTCCAAAACGAATGATTTCAAGGCAAGAAAGACTCCGCTTGATTCTGTCCCTTCCATATCAACGTAGCATTGCAAATACTATTGACAGTATTGTATCCATTATTCAAATGACACAGCAAAAGTTGCTGATTCAACTTAGGTTTCAAGGTTTTCTCTGAAGACCACGTTCCAATCTATATTTCAAGTTTCCATTTAGTCTTCAAGTTTTTGCAGTGAGTCTAATTTCTCTTTTTCTTCCAGCTCAACGCTACTACAACCACTACGCCCGGAGCTACTTGGGCCGCGACTTGTACGAGCACGGTCGGTCTATCTCCGACAATCTTGTGACATGTGGCCCTCACACTTGTGGAGTCGGCGCTCACTGCGTGCATGGTAGTGTCAGGCCTGTGTGTGCCTGTCTGCCGGGGTACTCTGGAGATGCGCTGACGCAGTGCATTAAGATCGAGTGTATTGGTGAGTTATCAGTTTTATACTTAGCCAAAAGCAGATTTAAAAGTCGAGTAAAATTTCAATCTGTTTCTCCAATTGTAGAGAGAACAAAATTAATAATTTTATTATGATGCTCTGTGTAAAATAGAGGTTGCGTAGATAACTATAGGTAAGTACACAACTCGCTTCTCGCAGAAGTTGGCGATTGCATCCAGTTGTGTAAATATTATTTTAAATAACTGTAGTTAGTTGTATCTCATTAAATTACATAATATTTCATGTATGGGAAGATGTATATGTACCTAGCAGGTACCACTAAAATATTTGGTAAATAGCAGGTACGTACTACCTACTATTAACCAATTGTTGTTGTGTCGAAATTAGTGTTAAAGCTACTGCTACTATAACAGTTTGGTGTATAATTTGTCAGACAACAGCGAGTGCCGCAGCACCCAGAGCTGCGTGAACCAGCACTGCGTAGACCCGTGCGCCGGCGGCACCTGCGGCGTCAACGCCAACTGCGATGTGAGAATCATACTGCCTACATTAATCTTTATCGATATCACTATCAAATCATCTATTGAAACAGCTGCACAGCAACTGACGACCGGTTGGCACAGCGGGAGTGTAAGCGACTGCTACGCCGAAGGTCGGGGGTTTGGTTCCCGCTCAAGTCAAACATTTGTGTGCATGAACATGGATGTTTGTCTTGGTCTGGGTGTTTCTGTGTATAATATGTATGTATTTACAAAAAAAAGTATATAAGTATGTTTATCCATTATCTAATACCCATAGTACAAGCTCTGCTTAGTTTGGGACTAGATGGTGTTGTGTGAATGTGGAAAAAATAAAACAGCAGTCTATTCTAATTTGCAATGGTGGATCAAGGAATTTGTTTTTGGGCTAGAGGGAGAAACTGTTTTAATTTGGTTTAAGGATGGGCTCTGGTGCCGAAAGGTTTCATCGTAAGAAACATTGGAAAGATTTTTTTGTGGAAGATCTCTGATGGTTTTGTTTGGTTGGCTATCTTAAATCCCTTAGCTCCCTTCCTCCTTGGATCCGTCCCTAGAAATTTGTCATTAATCTTCCTTTGCACTTAATTATTTAAGCTCCCGAATAAAATTGTGTAGAGACTAGGGTCTCTCCTCAAATAAGGTTATACCAGAGAAGGCAGATTAATATAAGACCATAAAAAAATGTTTTATTTTATCTTTTAACTTATTTCGGTTTCTGGCTCTCTTCTTTTTCCTTGTCTAGGCACCTTTTCTCATAAATACGGATATTGTTGCTAATACCTGAATTATTGTATTGTTAGGTTCGAAACCACGTTCCAGTGTGCACCTGCCCACCTAACTACACCGGCAATCCCTTCAGCTCTTGCAGAATCGCCGACCCAGGTACGTCGAAACCAAATACAGTCAACATTCACAGAAATATGTAACTTGAGAACTTGTGTTTAATGCCGTTTTGCTTTGCAGAGGAAGCTTGCCACCCATCCCCTTGCGGTGAGAACACTAAGTGCCATGTTGCCAACAACCAGGCCATCTGTACTTGTCTGCCAGGATACAGGGTAATTTTATAAAGAAAGTTTATCCGGAAACACGTGTTCCTAAAGTCAACTAGTCAAAGTTAGTCTGTCATTAAAGGCTCACTAGGTCATGACGAATGCCATTTTTTCAAGTGTATTATCACTGTTTGTTACCAGTTGGCTGCCTAAACGTCCGAATGTTGCAGTGTTAATTTTTTTCTGAATATTGGAATTTGGCTTTCGAAACATCGACAATAAGGCGCAGGCTTTGGACCTATCCTAAGAGTTCTTTATTGTCGCATTTGCAAATGAGAATGTAGCTTTTCTGGAGTTCTTTGACTTGTATTCTTATGACATCATGAGTCACAGAAATCTTGAAATCTACAGTTTCTGCGGTCTTTTGCGATTTATTGTGATCTCAGATTTAATCTTGTTTTCCAAAATTTGTTGTTTTATTTATTTTTATTTTTGCGTCTACAGGGTAGTCCTCTAACCGGCTGTCGTCACGAATGCGAGTCTGACGGCGAGTGCGGTGCCACCCAGTCCTGCCGGGACTTCAAGTGTATCAGTCCTTGCGGAGACTGCGGAGTGAACGCTGACTGCGAAACTGTTGCCGCTCACCGCGCCATCTGCAAGTGCCCCAGAGTGAGTGTACACTGATGAATAAAAAAAAAATTAAAACTTACTTCAGAAAGCTGAAGTTTGTTAGACTAATATAATAAAGTCGAAGAGAGCGTGCTTTTCTATGGGACCACTAGGCGGGTTTAGAACATTTTTTTTAATATGATAATCACATTCATAAAGCACACTAAAGTTCCACTACATAAACTGAGCATTGCCTTGAAAGCAGTCAATTAATTGAGATAATCGATGAACTAAAAAAAACTAAATTTAGTCGTTCTAGATTTTTTATAACCATTAAGCAAATGTGAAAGCATGCCCTCGCTTTGTCTCTTTTAACAGAATGGCCATCTCTAAAAAGGTGTAATGTATGTTCTTACATAGTCGGTAGCTACTTACCGCCGGGCAGCCCATTTATTTCAGTTGTCTCTTTGGCATCTATCAACTTGTAAATTTAATTATTATTTCTAATACCTGAACATTTCCTAGGGCTACCACGGTGACCCCTACAGGATCTGTTCTGCCGAGTGCACATCAGACGGCGAGTGCCCCAGCTACAAGCCGGCATGTATCTACAACGCGTGTGTGGACCCCTGCATCAACGCCTGCGGAGTCAACGCGGAGTGCCACCTCCGCGGTCTGACCCCCGTGTGCTCCTGCCCTAGGAACATGACCGGAGACCCCTTCAGCTTCTGCAGACCTTTCGAAGCCCGTAAGTTTATTATACATCTAACAACTAGTACTTCCGTCATCTACTTAAATAATTTGACTTCGACTTTACCAGTGGACATATAAAGACTTCACCTTATAGGCGTCACGATATCATTGTGCATCGAGGAGGATTTGGCAATTTTTGATATGGCTTTTGAGTTCATTTCATCAGTCAATAAGAAAGAAACAGTCGAATGTTACGTAGTTGTTTATTTTTGGTGAAAAGCGTTGATAGTTATTGACGGAAACTGAGTAAAATGTAATTATTTAGTACTAATTTACTTAAACCTTATGACAATATCAATGGGGTATCTCAAGGCACTATCCTAGGTCTTGATCAGTGTCTACTCCTTTCAACTATATACCCGTAATTATATGGAGATTACAAGTAGGACTAATTTTGTAATAAAAGAGGTGTACCACAGGGTGCTTTCTTTGGTCCTAATGTTTTCACAATATTGATACCTATACATAATAATTATGTTGATTTAGTCGCCTTTCACAATATTTGTATTTGTTGATTAATTATAGTTACACATAATAAAAATTACATGTGATAACGGTAATATCAACGGTGTACCACAAGGCACTATGCTCGCGCCTACATTTTCAATATAATTTCTCGACAGGTGACCTGTGCGAGCCCAACCCTTGCGGTGCCAACGCCAAGTGCACGCCGGGGCACGACCGCACCGGCGCCGAACGTCCCGTGTGCACGTGCCCTGCTGGATACATCGGCAACGCTCTCGTCTCTTGCGAACGTGTAAGTTGGAATTATGAAATTTAATATATGAATCACTAAGACGGATTGCCAGTAGCAGTGCAATGTGTATGCTACTGTTCACATGTAGAAAGGACTAGGAATGGTACAGTTGTTGAATAGGTCATCCTTTATTACTGCGAGTGTTGTGGGTTCGATTCCCACCCGAGACGACACTTTGTGATTCACAAATAGTCTGTAGCTTGAATGTTTATAAGCCCTCCCCGACAGAAGAATGAAGAAAAAAAGGGTCTTGATAGACGGACGGACAATAAAGTGATTCTATAAGGGTTACGTTTTTTCATTTCGAGGTACGGAACCCTAAAAATAAATAAAGATAAGGAAAAAATAAAGTTGCATCATGTGTGTGTGTCCTAGAGTATTATTATTATACTCGTATATATTATGACATAATACTATATCATTTACAACAATTCTGATAAAATTAAAATTTCCAGGGTGAATGTGAACTAGACTCCCAGTGCCCTGACAACCTGGCGTGTGTGGGCTACCGCTGCGTGGACCCCTGCCTCGGCAACACTCAGTGCGGGTCCGGCGCCGTCTGCATGTCCAGGAGACATCTCGCTGTCTGCACTTGTCCCAACGGTAAGGATATCTTCAAGTTTTCTGAGCAGACGTGCAACATATTGCCAGTCCCAGTTTATAATTACCTCCTCTTACCTTGTACCAAACATTTCTAATAAATTGTGCCCAAGACACAGGCCAAGCCTAGTTTGGTACCATGAAAACTCCTATTGTAAATACTAAGTTTGCAGAATAACCAGAACCTCCTGAGATATGGTTTTGCCATACTTATCCAGTAATGGATCCAAGGTATAGGCGGCAGAATTTGAGCTCCTACGCTTATGCCGCAAAACTATCTAAATCAGTCACAGACAAATAAAAGATTCATTTAAATGGATTCTCGAAGTGTAAATCATGGCAAATGGCTTCTAAAACATAATGCTGATTCCACCTTACAAATTATTAAACCAATTTTTATTTTCATTTCACCAGGACGCAACGGTGATGCTCTAGTCAACTGCTACGACAACCAGTCAGTCGCCGCCACCGGCCGCTACTACAGGTTCAAGCGTAACGGCAATTTCACCGCCGAAGTCGAGCCTGAAAAGACTGAGACTGAAAAAACTGAGCCTGAAAACTCTGAGCCAGCAAAGACTGAGCCCGAAGCACCTGCCGCCGTTGTCGCTGAAGTCAAAGTAGAAAGCAGTGACCTGGAGAAGAAAGAAGAATAAATACAAACCGAAAATCGACTAAAGAAGTAACAATGTTTTAACAAAAGCGTGCTTCGTAAATGCAACACTAATGTCATATTGACATTGACAATGATACTTGATAGTGATGTTCTTGTTTGTAATGTAAAGCATTCGTTCACGCTTTTGCTGCTGTGTGAATGGATTTATCGAAATTATTGGTTTGAACTTTCAATTTAATAAACACAACAATAATAGTGCCATTGTTTTGAAGTACTCAATTTGATTTTAAACTAACTGAAAAACAAGTTGAGGTGATTGATAAATAATGTAAATATTTTATTGAAAGTTCGAATAAGCAAAATTAAGCTTTATTTTTATCTGTAACTCAGGTTATTAATACGATTTTTAAGAAAATACTCGCTAATTGTTTTGCATCGAAATATAGTCGAGTGATTATTTAACTCTAGTTATGTTTGTACTGTTACTAAATAAGGAAAACTGCCATCTCAAATAAACTTAATTATCGTCATTATGTCTTTTTTCTTGAAAACTGCCTCCTACAAATCTTCCATCTACGAAACTATGACATAGGTTCGTAAATTGTTGTATATCTGCACCAGACCATACTAAATGTACCTATGGGATTAATCCATCGAATTAATGGTATCAACATGCGTGGGGTGGCGTGGGGCAGGGTGGCTTGTTGTATAATGTATAATCTGTTTTACCTTTATTTAACTTCGAAATATTATGTATTTGAACACATATTTTCTCCGAGCTCCACGCGATTCCCTGGCAGGGTCGAATTCGGTTCGAGGCTTTTTCTTTTTCGTAAAATCATCTCCCGCATTAGGATTAAATCTTGCGTCGCGGAGGACTTTACAAACATACAACACGGACACAATGAACACCCAGACTCGAAATAACAATTTGTGAATCACACAAAGTGTTGTCTCCTGTGGGGATCGAACCCACAACACACTCGGCGCAGTGTCAAGCGGCGAGGCGGTCGTTTAAACCACTGCGTCAACCGTGCAGACAGTCAAATATAAGACCTAAATAACTTGAAGCAAATTGAAGGGACTGTAGGTTTGCTACATCTGTCGCTGGACCTATGGTCGGTGGATTAAGAAACAGGTTCTTGCCCAAGGCCAATCTTTCACACCTGTCTTGATAACATATTTAGTAACCGTATTGTTTCAGATAGAGTAGTTACTTCTGAATTAACTTCGGTCAATTGGTAAGGTTTCCATATTACTGTGGTCAATTGGTAAGGTTGCCATATTACAATGATAGCATCGTACAGAGAGTGTTAGTTAGCCCATTACCTAGGCATAAGTTTAATGAATTCCGGAATAAAATATTGTTTGGAATGAATACTATGAATCCTAGAAAAAGATTCACCAAATAATAATTTTAATAATTTATTTAATATAGTTAACGACACATTTCAGAATACTTTTAAGACTAAGGAGAAAATAATTAAGGAATCTCGAGCTTTTAATGAGTGGGCTATTACAAAAGCAGAGCAAAAATGTACGTGTTGTACGGTATGAAAAAATACAATTCTGATTCAAAGTTCACTGAGTAGGTATGTTGGGAATTATTCAAAAATATTTAAAAGAGTGTGCAATACAGCTAAGGCTTTATTCGTTAGGAACAAAATTAAAAAATCTTCGAATAAAGTTAAGGCAACCTGGCGAGCCGTTAATCAAGCAACAGGTAAGGTAACATTAAGAAGTAATAGTTTTAGTCTTCTTGATTGGCTTACCTGTTGATTCAGGAGAGCCACAGGGCAGCATCCTAGGGCCTTTCTTGTTTCTTGTTTACATAAACGATTTACCTTTTTACTTGAGAAACATTTGTGACCTTGTACTGTTTGCTGACGATACTTCTTTGATATTTAAAATAGATAGAAATAAGGAACACTTCAACGAAATAAACAGTGCACTCATTCAAGTGTCTAAATGGTTTAATGTAAACAATCTAGTACTGAACGCCAAAAAAAGTTAAGGTAAGTTTGCTCTGCCTAATATCAGAAACCATGGTCCTCATATAGTTTTAAATGACGATGTACTCGTACCTACTACCTACTCGAAACAACTGAATCCACATTATTTCTAGGATTATCACTTGATTCGAAGTTACAGTGGGATGCGCACGATACATATCTCTCAGAGAAACTTAGCTCAGCTGCTTATGCCGTTAAGAAGGTTCGTAGGTTGACCGATGTCGATACTTATTTATTTTATTTTTTATTTTATTACATAGGTACAGCAACAGACTATAAACTAATACATCTGTCCACATATTACGCAATACACTATACTTATGCCTATAGTCCAATTATAGCTATACACAACATTTGTTAACAGTTAAAGAGCAAATAGAAAAATATGAGAATCTATGAACATTACAGACAATTTAGTACTTTATTTATTTGATTTACATTCTTCATATAAGAGATGTTTGAATGTATTATATGTGTTGTGAAAAATGTCGAACCTGGAGCATATAGCGTTATACTGAGAGCACATTCGCAAGATCGGACTATTTTGAGACACGTTGTTATTTCTAATTGGTATAATAACGAGTTGCGGGATTCGTACGGACCTCACTGGGACCTTAATACTTATCTGCCCAACAAGTTGACTGTCGAGCGAACCATTCACAATTTTGTTTAGAGTGCACATGTCGCTTATCCGGGGGCGTAGCTACCGCCGTATTTGCCGTATCAATTATACGGGGCCCCCGGGCCACGGGGGCCCCCAAAGTGTGTAAGGAAAAAGAATAAAAACTTTCTAATTTATTTTATTTTACAAATGACAAAATTCTATAAAGCAATTCCTTTTTTTCCCGCCTTAAGCGTGCGTTCAAAAGTTGGCAACACTACATCGTTATGGCGGGCTGCGGGACTTCCCCGTTTTACTTACTTCATCTTCAACTCAGCGGGGAATCCCCGGGAATCCTTCATCGATATCGCGATGTACGTGTACGTTGTTGTACTTTGCATTGGATGTTAAACCACGGAGTGCAGTGCACTGTTTATTTACGCGCTTTATATAAATGTGCATTACATTGTAATTCAGCACAAACAATATTGTTCTTCTGGTTTAGCAGTATTAGTAACGATTTGTAAAAGAAATGAGTGAAAGGAAAAGAGATTATCCCAGCGGCGCTGAGAAAAGAAAAATTAAACAGAAAAGGGACGAGGTTATAAAAAAAGTGCCCAAAATTTCTTCATTTTTTCAGAGACAAGATACTGTGAGTGATTTAGATTGGAAAGGTAAGTACTACACTACTACCCAACCCATTTATTAGGGGCCCGTAGTGATAAACAAGGAAATCTTTTAATTTCGGTCTGTCCATCTGTCCGTCACAAAAAGTTGTCTCCCGCCTCGATTTTCACAATTATACTGTTTTTAGGGTTCCGTGCCTTGATTAAAAAAAACAAAATTCTAACTTATCTATAGGATCGATTTGTTTTGTTGTTTGTTTATCAGTCTGTATCGTATCGTTAATTGCGTGTTGAGAACTTCAGATGTGCAGACTCGCTTTCGGGTTCTCGTTTTGTATGGCCACTACACTACGCGCTGCGTTTAAATAGCACGCAGGTGTATAGTAATGCACGGACGGGCTGCAGGTGATTTTGTATCTACTAATAGGTACGAGCACAATCCGCGTAGAATCTGTGTGCGTCTGAACTGAACACTCTCTAACTGTGACCCTTAGTAACGTTATTTATTTATATATAACTCTTTTTAGTTTAGTATCAAAGCATTCGTATTTATTTTTTAGCAATTACTCGTTTATTTTTAGATTCTTCTGAAGCATGTTCTTCGTCACATATCCATCCGGAAATAGAAGAAAGCCAAGCACATACTTTATCGGATGTCCATCCAGAAATCGAGGAACCCCAAGTCAACGATTCTGATATATCTGCAGATAATGCAGATTGTAATATAATTTCATCAGATAGAGGAAATTTTGGTGACAATTTAACTGAATGCGAACGAAAAATAATTTTTAAATTGGGTCCATTTAAACCACAAGGACCATTTCCAAAAGTTTCAGAAAATAATCGACCTTTTTCAGCTTATTATTATTCATATTTCAATCAGGCAGGCATAAAAATTATAAGACCATGGTTATGTTATTCTAACGTTTTAAACAAACCGTACTGTCACTTCTGTTGGTTATTAGCAGATCGTCAAAACAAATCGTACTTCTCTGCTTGGGTTAACGGTGTTTCGGTTAGAAGCAATTTCACACAAACTATTCTTGACCATGAAAAGTCACAGCAGCATATTAGTGCCTCACTCTCTTATAATAATTGGTTGCAAGGAAATACCATCGATACTCTATTGAAAAGTGAAATCGATAGTAAAATTACATTCTGGAGAGATGTACTGCATCGTATAATTAATGTTATAATTACTTTAGTATCTTGTAATCTACCTTTGAGGGGGCATGATTCTGATTCTGGCAATTTTATGGCAATTTCACGTCTGCTATCTAACTATGATGCAACTTTAAAAGAACTTTTTCTAAAACCGAAAGGTGAAATAAATTATTTAAGCCCTACGATTCAAAACGAAATTATTAGTTTGCTTGGTACTAACGTTAGGAACAGTATTATCTCAGAAATTAAAAAAGCTCCATTTCTGACAATAATTCTGGATACAACACAAGACTTGTCAAAAATTGACCAACTATCTGTAGTTTTTCGATATATCTCGGTTACAGAAAATGATGATAATGTGCCGAAAGAAATAAAAATCTGTGAGTCCTTTTTAGGATTCATAGCAGTAACCGATTGCAGTGCTGCAGGTCTGAAAACTGTCATTTTAAATTTGACTAAAGAATATGGAATTGATTTGACTAAATGTAGAGGACAGGGATACGATGGAGCAAATGTTATGTCGGGTGTGTATGGAGGATTACAAACCCTAATAAAAGAGCATGCTCCAAATGCCGATTATGTTCATTGTGCTGCGCACGCTTTAAACTTGGTTTTGAACGATGCTGCGAGACATGTTCGTGAAGTATCGACTTTTTTCGATAATTTAGAAAAAATATATACTTTTTTTGGCAATAGTATAAAACGCTGGGCTATGCTAAGTGACGATTTATCTGAAAAATATTTGATTACCCTTAAAAAGGTATGTCCTACCAGATGGTCTTCTAGGAACGACGCTTTATTAGCAGTAAAGAAAAATTTTTTACTAATCATGAAAACTTTGTACCAACTAAATTTAATTTCAAATAAAAAAGATGAACGTGAAGAATGTAAAAGTATAATTAATATTTTAGAGAGTTTTGATTTCTTAGTGCTCGTTACATTTTTTTCTTCACTATTTGAAATTATTAATCCTGTTTCTAAAGCTCTACAGCATGAAAATAATGACTTACAGAAATCTAGTATTTTATTAAGTAATCTTTTAAATAGACTGTGCCAATTAAGAAATCAGAATTCATTTAATAGTTTGCTAAATGAATCCAAAGATTTAGCAAAAAAGTGGGGGGTAACAACTGTTTTTAAAAACAGTAGGCGAAAGATAACGAAGCGTTTTTTTGATGAGTTATCACAAGATGAGAGAATTTCCGACCCGGAATCCTATTTCAAAGTCAATGTATACTATTGCTGTTTAGGTATATTAATTTCTCAAACTAAAGAAAGATTTCAGAGCCTTTGCAACCTGAGTAGTATATTCGAAATATTACAACCGGAGAAACTCCTATCTTCTTCAAGCGAAGAGATATTAAACGCTTCCGGAAAACTGTCTGCTAAATACAGTAAAGACATCTCACTTAATCTTTGTGACCAATTAAAGGCTCTAAAAACATGCTTAAATTCTGAAATTAAAAAAAATTATTCCATTAAAGAACTCATTGAATTATTGCTAGTAAAATTCAATAGTCTTGCATCCAGTTTTCCCGAGGTAATCACAGCATGCTTTTTATTCTTGACCCTTCCAGTTACAACCGCAACGGCAGAAAGAAGTTTTTCAAAATTAAAACTAATAAAAAATTACTTAAGAACTTCGATGGGACAAGAACGGCTGTCAGACATCTCACTATTGTCCATAGAGGCAGAAACTTTAGAAAAACTAAAATCATCATCAGCCATAAATGATTTAATAAATCAGTTTGCCGATAAAAAGGCAAGGAGAGTGAATATTTAAAATTCGATTTTTATTTGTAAAATGGGTAAATTATGTGATAAATAAATATTACTTCTCACAATATTTGTTTTCTTTCGTGAAAAATCTTTACCTCCATATAAGGGCCTCCAAAAAAATTTTTATACGGGGCCCCGACAAGGCACGCTACGCCACTGGAGGAGATGGATAAGCGGCTTATCCATCTCCTCTTCTCGAGTGTCAGAATTTTAAATTTACAGAGTCGTGTTTCATAGTCCGGTAGTTTACGCCTTAAGTCGAGCTTAGAAGATAGAGCCCTAATAAAACGACTCTGAACTGATTCTATCCGGTCTATGTGGATTTTATCGATTGGGGCCCACACTGATGCACAATATTCAAGAATGCTGCGTACTATACGGCTAGATTGATTTATTTTAGTTATTTTCATAATGTTATGTCATATGGCATTTTGTTATGGGGTAGAGCTGCTGATATAGAAAATATTTTTATATTGCAAAAACGGGCAGTTAGAGCCATTCACCAGTTAAAAACAAGAGAATTTTAAACTCACTCAAAGAAAATTTTAAACTATTGGTATTATTACTGTAGCGTCACAATATATTTATGGCAGCGTCATGCATATAAGACTACCTAAATATAAATTCTTATAAAATGAATAGTGCCATACACAATATCAATACTTTAAATAGACATAAATTATGTGTTCCGTATTTTCGTTTGCACAAAACGCATAGCTCCTTTATTGGGCTCAGTATACGCATATACAATAAAATACCGACTTATATTTTAGACTTGTCGATAAGTTCGTTTCAGGCAGAAGTTAAAAATAATCTTATAAGTAAATAAGGTATATTATACTTTGAAGGATTATTTTGATGACAGATGCGCTTGGAAGTAGTTGTTCGCTTTTGACTAGGTCAATAATTAAGTATAGTTTTATTTTATAGTGTAGTTATAATTACCATATTACCTATTATTCTGATTTCATACTATATTTTGCATTCATGTACCCCACTTTCATTATAACTTTGAGGATTTGTAAAATGTGGGTAACTCGTGGTCATGGGCTAACTAATAGATTATTGCTTTGGTTTCATATACCTACCGTTACTTTCTGCTACATTCACTTCCACCATAGTTCTGTCTGACCATGTTCGCGAGTTGCCTACATAAAAAAGACGTACCTAAGTGGATGCTCCTGTTTTACCAAATTTATTTTGGGAAGCTTACCAAATGAACATCATTTAAGCTGCGCGTCCACAGGATCGAAATCGGAGCGTACGGAGCTGACGGAGCGTCGACATTTACAAAATGCTGATGGGGTGCGTCCACTGCATTCGGATTCAGCATCGGCAATTTAGGTATTTTTAAAGCAGGAGGACAGTGACGAGGATATTGTTGTAATTAGATTAATTTTCGGAGAATATCATACATTATATTCTGATTTATTAGAAGATGAAAATAGATTACCCAATTTCGTCCCAAATATTGTCTCTCCTAAGTTGATTATGTTAATGTTCATGTTTTAGATTATAAAGCTCTTCATACCTTTCCACTAACATAATTAAAACATCGTCGTTCATCGTGAATAAGTATTTTTGCCTACAGTTTAACGTCGCAAACACGTCAGAACTTGAAACGCTCGGAATCCGTATGATGCGTTCACTGCGGATGACGTCATCGGCACAAATACCGGTCTCAGGCGCAGAAATGCCGATGCAGTGCACGCAGTTTCATAGAAATTAATACAAAGCAATAAATCCTTCCGCTCCGATTCCGATCCGGTGGACGCGCAGCTTTACTGCTTGAGTGCTTGAGTATGATATCAATAGTTACTTACTAAAAATGTTACTAGTAGATGTCTTACAATGTGAAATAGTTCACAGACAGCAGCTCCTTACAAAAATAAAATGTACAACCATTATATTTGATTGAAATACCTAGCCATGAGTTTTATTGCCCGTTCTTAACTTATGTAATCGCATCGCAATGCAATAGGTAGAACCACGAGTCGTGGTTCTACCTATTGCATTGCGAACATGGCAGTAATTGTAAATGTAGAATCATTAAGTAATTAACTTAAATTTTGACACTCATAAGCGTCACTTTGTGGCCTAGATTAATAAATTAATTTTAGTTGACTTTGACTTTGCCGCGTCTTGGCAAGCGTTTTATTGGCCGCCTTGCAGTCCTATGAACCGAATTTGAGGACATGATTTGAAATCAGGAGAGTGGGTCTTGTGGTGTGGCCTGAGGTGGCCTGCGTCTGTGCTCTACAACAGGATAATGTAATGAGAAAGAGTAGTTAATTTGACTATACGCTGGTATTGCTACTCATCATTACCATATCGACCGAAAAACGTGCACTGCTGGATATAGGCCTCCCCTGAGGCTCTCGGGCTCTCCACACGGACCGATCCTGGCCAACCGCATCCATCCGCTAACCGCGATCCCAACAACGTCGTCAGTCTACCGTGCGGGAGGCCTACCTCTGCTACGACGTCCGGTGCGTGGCCGCCACACCATAACCTTTTTGCTTCAATGGCTGTAAATTATCGTGAAATCATGCAGTTCCGGAGAAAATTAAACTAATTTAAAGCCCGCAATGAATTTAGTCAGAAGTTTAAAGTGGCCTGTAGAATTTGTTATCTATTATTTAACTTCTAAAATATACTTGGTATATTGATAGGGCAGTAAGACACAAATTATCCAAAGTTTTCCACAAAACTGAACACATACCGAAAAAACAACTGAAATCTGATTGTAAAACAACACTTGTAGTAATAAAACGTTTTATTATGTAAAACGTTTATTGACTGGCAGATATAACGGAACGCGAATCTGACATTTGAATTTGATGGGTTGATACGTCCTGTCGTTCGATCCGTTCGATTATCGAATGATGAGTGAGCCAGTGTTTTTAACTAATAAATACGAGTAGAAATTGTAAATATTTCATGATAAACAATGTCCGACGTCAATATGGAGAACTTCGCCGTGCCAGAGTTTGTGCCCGAGCGTTACGTGAAGGAGCTGGCGAAGTCTTGCGTCGGAGGGGAGGAGCTCCAACAACAAAAGGAGAAGATAGAAGCATTAGCCGAAGACACCGCAAGTGCCCTCAAGAAGAATGTTTACGAGAACTATATGCAGTTTATCGAGACTGCGACGGAGATATCCCACCTAGAAGCAGAGATGTACAAGCTCTCGCACTTGCTCAGCGAGCAGCGTACTGTGCTTACTACACTATCCCACGCGTCAATTTTAGGTAACGATAATGCTGTGTCCCGCGAGTCACTCGACAACCACGACGTAGAAGCAGAACGAGCCGAGGAACAACGCAAAAATAAGCTCAACCTTATATCTGAGAAGGTAGAGGGCTGCATGAATTTATTAGAAGTACCAGAACGGACCTTGCTTCACGAAGGCGACCTACTAGAGATAGATGCCGAAGAGAACACTGCCTTGCAGAGAATGCATGTTTATTTATTTAATGACTGCCTTATGTTAACTTCATGGATATCAAATCGTAGAGGTCCTAATAGATATAAGTTTCAGTGCAGTTATCCCATTAGTACTCTAGCTGTGGTGAATGTGCGTGATCTGGGGAGTGTTAAGCAGGCCTTCAAAGTCTTAGCTTTTCCAGATACAAGGGTGTTTCAGTGCAATAGTTTTGCCATCAAGAAAGACTGGCTTGACAAGTTTGATATTGCCAAAAAGATATATATTGAAAAGGAAAATATCAAACAGAAGAAAAAAGACAGTCAAGATAAGCCTAAGCCTGAGTCATTGGAGTCTCCTAGTCTCTCTGTTGAAGAGCTACCATCTCCTCAAGTTGCTCCCCTGCCGGAGTGGCTGGCAGATGTCACGGAGGAGTTGGATGTGCTCATAGTTGAAAGACATTTTCAGAAAACTTATGAGTTGATGGTGTCAGCACAAAAGGCACTAAATACAGAGGACTATAAAGCCCACCCACAGAAATCTGACATACTAAAAAGAATTGAACAGAAACAGAAAGTTTTAATTGAAATATTATTAAAGGAATTAGATGTTACTCACAACTGGAGTCCTAGAGGAGGCCTACAGTCATCTCGTCAACCTGTACTCATACTCAATAAGTTTAACATGACAAGTCAAGCGTGTGAATTATTTTTAGCAATATGCAGTCATACAGTAAAAGTTCATGTCAAAGGAGTCCAACTAGAGGGATCCATCAATACTTACGTAAAGCAGGTAGGGGAAGTGTTTTTCTGCTCACTAAGTGATGCCTTAACAGAGTTCACTATGTTATTTCCTAAGAATAAAGTTAGTGCTTTTATAGTGTGGGCTAGCATGCAACTTAGAATGTTAATGAGTCAAATTATTAAGCAAGTGTTCACTCCGCAGTGCGCTTTAGATTCTCTATTAGATTGTGTGCAGAGCCTAAGGGATCAGTGTACTTTATTCTGTGAGTTTGGTCTAGATTTAAGATTCCAGATGAACAGTTGTTTAAGAAGCCCCACTGTGAAGGCTTTGACAGAGTATAAGGAGAAAATTGTTGATTCCATGAAGACTAAAGTGGCAGAAGACAAATGGACTCCTGTTAATATGCATACTAAAGCGGGTGTTAATAAATTTTTGACACAAATGGAAAGTTTGGGCCTTATTTTAGCTAAGTACATAATAAACGAAACGTGGGTTGACTTATCTAGTAGTACGATATGGTTCGCACAGTCCGTAATAACAATACAAAAAGTTGGACTGAAGCTTGTTACTAAGGACAAGATGGAAGAATTAAATGATTGTATCCATGCTGTATTCAATGCCCGTCTTATGCTCTCCTTAGGCAATGATTCTAGTTACGCCCAGAAGAACTTTAAGTTTATTTTAGACACGGTGATGCCTTTAATGCTCAGATGCTATAGGGAAGAAGTTGGATACGATAATGAGAAGTTAGTGGCTCTAGCCAAAAAGTTTGGTGTTTACGTAGCGCCACCAAAGAAGTCCAACATCACAAAATATACGAGTAATGAATATTTATGAGAATAGTCACTAGATTACACACTGTATGTATGTTGGTGTATGAAATTATTTTTATTACGCTGAAAGCTTTAAAATTGTAATATATAGATAGTAAGCGTGCAGGATTTTTATAAGTTTATTTAAAGAAAACTGATCAATTGAAGTTTATATTATATGCAAGTTATGAATATGAAATTTTAATAAACCAAGATTAATGGTTCACTGTTTAATTTTATTCCGTATTCATGATGTGTGTGGAGTCATGAGAAATTAAAAGATTATTTAAACTAATAATATGTTTTTATTAAATACAATAATATACAGTATAATTGGTAAGCTTTTCGATTGTACAATACAAGACTGAATAATATAATTTTTTTAATACATTTGTCTAAGTTATGATTCATTTTCCATCAAGGATTCGAGAAACGTTGTCCCATTGATAAGCTTAGTGGTTAATATTACAAACTCTACGATAGAATCCTCCTGTTTGCTAATAGTTCTCAGTGCTGATATTTCTTGGTAAGTGCAGCCTCCTATGAAGAACACTATGATGACTGGTAGGGGGTTTTCCATGGAGTTGTCGTTGGAAGGGTTACGTCGTGTCATGCGAGGCTGCAAGGTCTGAAGTTCGTCGACTGTTGGGCCTGGCAGCGATGCTAGCACATCTTGAATACCTGTAAAAAGAATAAGTTTGTCTGTTAGAATATTCTTCTGATACATCCGACTTTAGGCAGCGATAGCCTAGTGGAGATACAAACAGACTGCCATGCAGAGGGTATCGGGTTCGAATCCACGGCGCGCACCAATGACTTTTCGGAGTTATGTGCGTATTGAACTGTTAATTATCGCTTGTCCCGTGCCTCGGAGAGCCGTCGGTCCCGGTTGTCATAAAGATCTTTGACAGTCGTTACAGGGCGTCAGTACCTTCTAAATAAACTGACACTAGTCTAAACCATGGAATATCGCTATCCCTTCGGGTTGCGGAGGTCAGACAGGCGGTCGCTCTGTGGAAAAGCTAATATTCAGCCAAATCCGGTTAGACTAGTAAGCGGACCCCAGATTGAAACTGGGATAACGCTAAGAGAAAGAGAAAGAGAGAGACATCCGACTAGGATATTTACAAAACACTATTTTCACGATTATTGGTTGCAATTGCAAATGTTGCAATGTTCATTAGCTACCTAAACAAATCATTAACATTGTATTTATTTAAAGCAAGTTGATAGATCTTATCAATAAAACAAGGGCTAAATATTATTACAATATATGTAGATTTTAGACTTCAAAGGAGGATGTTACATATTTACATCAATTAAGTGGCTTCAGAAACATTTTGCAATAATCTACGTTGGTATAAAATTTTGCGCAGACAAGGCCAGGGCTAAACTGCGGACTAAGTATATTCACTTCATGTTCAAAGCCGTTTAAGTTTTATGTCATTATTTGGGTGGTCTTGGCTTTGGAATATCAAATATAGAGCAAGACCACAAAACTCATGATAGATTACGCTGAATCACGCAAACATACAGTTGTTGCGTTGCATAGGTACCTAGATAGGCAAGAGTTATTTTAGGGCGTACCTATATCGGAACTCTTATTTCCTCATAATTGTAGTAATTTTATTTACAGTGTTGGGCGGATACTAGACTTTGAATACGTGTTGTTATTTTGGGCAGCATACATTGAACACACAATGGCGCAATATGGAAGTCTTATCGGCATTTTGATAATGTATATCAAACAATATTTTAGCGAGCAGAACATCCGTCAGCGAGCAACACTAGGTATCGGTACGATACGCCCTAAAACGTTGACTTGTATGGTTTCAACTGAAAATAGGCATAAGTACCTAGTTAGGTAGAGTTATCTAACAACAAAAAGTAGAGCCTTGCTGATTTCAGCATGAATGGGCCGGCTCGACCGGGGAAGTACCTACTACCCTCTCACAGAAAATCGACGTAAAGTAACAGTACCTAAACTATTGCGTTTCGTTCGGTGAGTGAGAGAGCCGGAGGCCCTATCCCCTATTCCTTCTCCCTCATCCCACTCCTCATCCCATGCTTTTTCCCAGCCCCTAAGGGCGGCAACGCACTTCTGACTCCTGTGGTGTTGCTTGTGTCCATGGGCGGCGGTAATTGCTTACCATCAGGCGATCCGTCTGCTCGTTTGCCGTCTATTACTATAAATAAAAAAAACAAAACTCGTAGCCCCGCAGTTCTGTAAACTAAAAAGAATACCTACGGTAATATAACACTTTTCATATAAAATGACTTATCGGGACATTTAGAGACCCGACCAGGAGCATTTTGGAACGAACCAGCCCAGAACACAGAAAACAGGACGTCTCACGCAAATTAGGACACCTGGCAACAATGGCAACGATAGTCAGGCTCCTTCCAAATCCGACGTTATCGTCATCATCAGCCTGCCACTGATTGATATAGGCCTCTCCAATGGCACCGCACTGAACCCGATTTTCGGCTTAAATCTCGAGTAGTATTCTTAAATCTCTTTCTTATTTTGCATGTAGCGCTTCTAAAACAATTGGTCGTGGCAATGAGTGTCGGTGACGAAACGCGAATATAATTAGGTCATTCTGCAGGCTAATTGGCGCGATTGAACATGCGTTAATATGTTACCGTCTGTATGCCAGCTGATAAATAGCAACGATATGAACCGTTATCTGTGTTTGTATAATGCCGAAATAAATGCGTTTGTGAATGGTATGTAAATAGGTTTTGTTTGATGGTATGACTCGTGGGCCGGTGATGTAATTTGTGTTAGCTGTTGATATGTTTGGGTGTGTTATTTAGATTTGGGTACCTGATTGTTCGGCTCAGCGTATAAAATATTACTCTACAGTCACTAAATACCCGTTTAGTGACACTTGGAAAATGTTGAGCCTTATAGCCTTATACCTAGGTATTGTAATTGTAACGCGAAAGTGCTTATTCCCTCTCCATCAGATGTTTCTATTGTTTATCTATAGTTACTAGTTACTACCTAATGAGACATGGAGACCGCATAAACCGCTTTCTACATCATTTTAGTATTCGGATTTTATGGGTCTCCCTTGTTTGACCGGAAGGAATTTGACAAATTTTCAGTTCCCAAAAATTTTTTCGCATAATTTCATTTGTCAAATTATTACTTAGCAAAAAATCTATTCACAAAAAATTGTAACGCAAACCTAATGTTTGGGAAATGAACGTTTAAACTTTAACTTGTTTACCAACTAGTACTTACTTTTTAACATTTTTTATTTAGTCAAATATTTCAGTTGGAATAACAGTTTTTACGCAAATTATGATCCCAATCTAAATAGTTCAGTCCCGGGTAACCTACTAAAAACAATCTCTTTTTTCTAATAATGCAAGTCGTTTCTGGCACTCGCCGGCCGCTACCGCGGCACCGCTCGCTTCGCTCACTCGGCTCGTGCGTAGGTGGACACAGTTCTAACCTAACCTAACCATTTTTTAAATAATTAACCTACTCTAACTACTTCCATAAATAAACTAATATCACCAAACGTTTATTGTCTGAAGATTGTTTGCGGTAATAAACCATTTGATTAAAGACCAAATGCCATAATGACATTATACTTGGTAATATTTTGCCAAGTAAAAATTTTACCAAATAAAAATATGTGTACTAAAATCATTCGAAATACTTATTGCAATGGTATAAAAAAAGGTTGCTAAAATTTGTTTGCGTAATGAAATTTTGTCAAAATCTTTTCGGCAAAACGGCAGGATCCCGGATTTTATCCTTATGGAAAAACCCATCTATCTGCCAACATTGATGAACATTGTTGGGGCCTTTTAGTACCTAATCGAATTGCGGCGCAAAGTGGGTAAAGCACACGGTTTAACCGCACAAACAGACGTACAAACCATTTTATCAGAAACGATACAACATATTACTCATGTAGGAGTAGGCACAGTGACACATACGAACAAATAGATTATATTGTCCGGGACAATATAATCCACCCATATTAATATTATAAATGCGAATGTGTGTTTATTTGTTCATCCTTTCTTTGACGTCAAAGGAGCGATATTATGGATTTTTGTGTAGGTACGGAGCATTTCGAATGACGAGTCTTTAACCAGTGGGTGTTGCCAATGATGATCTACGGAGCCGAGACGTGGTCACTAACTATGAGCCTTATCCTAAAGCTCAGGGCCACTCAGAGGGCGATTGAAAGAGCCATTCTCGGTGTTTCTGTGCGAGATCGAATCAGAAATGAGGAGAACCACAGGAGAACCAAAGTCACCGACATAGCTCTCCGAATAGCCAGGCTTTTTTTTATGTTAATAGGCGGCAAACGAGCAGACGTATCGCCTGATGGTAAGCAATTACCGCCGCCCATTGACAAAAGCAACACCACAGGAGTTTCAAAGTGCGTTGCCGCCCCTTGGGTTGGGAAAAGGGATAGGATGAGGGAGAAGGAATAGGGGCTAGGGCCTCCGGTACTCTCACTCACCGAACGAAACTCAACAGTTTAGGTACTGTTACTTTACGTCCATTTTCTGTGAGAGGGTAGTACTTCCCCGGTCGAGCCGGCCCATTCATGCTGAAATCAGCAAGGCTCTACTACCTTGAAAAGCTAAGGCTGAAGTGGCAATGGGCAGGGCACATAGCTCGAAGAACCGATGGCCGTTGGGGCGCAGGAAGGTACTGGAGTGGCGACCACATCCCACAAAGTGGAAAGACGATCTGGTCAAGATGGCAAGAAGGCGGTCTGTGTGGAGAACCTTGGGGGAGGCCTATGTCCACCAGTGGACGTCTCTAGGCTGACATAACATGATGATGGAGAATGGAGCAACATACTTAGGGTACTTTTGCCGCGATGACCGACTCCCACAGGGCGGAGCCGCCGACGATGTCTAATTATTTATTTATTTAATAACTTTATATACACTGAAGCGTATAAAGGCGGACTTAATGCCTTGGGCATTCTCTCCCAGTCTACCTTAGAGTGGTGCAGAGATTAAAGTAGGTGTATTGAAGAAGTGAGTGAAGAAGAACTTTTGTAGCATAAACATAATACATATTATATACATAGTTTAAAATACATACATTCGATAGTACAAGAACATATGAATAAATAAGTAGCTATACAAAATATAAAATATATAGTAATTATAAACTAAGAATACATAACAAATTATAAAAATATTAAATATATACATACACTAAATACCAATATACATAAACATATTATTAGGATACTTCTGCCAATTTATCCAACAACAGCTGTTTCACTCTGGATTTAAAGCGATCCTTTGTAGTAGCCATCCTGATTTCTAGAGGAAGGGCATTCCAAAGAAGGATTGCTTGAATGGGAAAGGACGAGTGAATTAAAGCAGAACTATGTGAAGGACAAAGTAGGAGAAGATTATTGGAAGAACGAAGATTTCGATCGTGGTTGGAACTCAAGTATTGGAAATAAGAATTAAGGTATTTTGGGGTATTGGGAGACATAAGGATAGAATAAAGAGTAGTGAGGGCACGCATACTGCGTCTTTGACGAACAGGAAGCCACTTCAATTGAGAACGATAAGTAGATACATGATCATACTTGCGAAGGTTAAAGATAAATCGAATGCAGTTATTGAGAAGACGATCCAGTTTGTTGAGAAGTTCTGCATTCAGGTCATAGTAGCATACATCACCATAGTCGATCAACGGGAAAACCAAAGTTTGCACAAGCATAGTCTTGGTCTTGGGTGGGAGGAAGTTTCTTAAGCGGTTTAGAGCACGTAGGGTACCTGTAATTTTCTGACCGACTTGAGTAACTTGGTTACGCCAACTCAAGGTACAATCTATATGCAGGCCAAGGTTCTTGACCATTGGAAAGAAGTCTATAGCAGTACCATCGTAGACTAGTGTTGGCAGAGTTGTAAAATCTAGTTTTTGTATTGATCGCTGGCTGCCAATGATAATGGCTTGGCATTTACTAGGATTTACAGACAAGCCAAACTTGTCTGACCAATTTTTTATGGCAAGTAAATCCTTGTTAACCCTATGGATTGCTAGTGAAACATCTTCAACAGTTGCCTGAGAGTAAATCTGCAAGTCATCGGCATACAAGTGATAATCGCATTGAAGATTTTGAGTTAAGAGATTAATAAACATAGAAAATAGCAAAGGAGAAATGATACCGCCTTGAGGAACGCCAGAGTAGTTGTCGCACCAGTTCGATGATGACTCATCAAGGCGGACAGACTGCTGACGACCCCGAAGATAACTTGAGAACCAATCCAGAGCATCGGATGAGACCTTGAGATGGGAGAGGAGGGATAATAGGATATCGTGACTGACGGTATTAAAGGCATTTGAAAAATCAACCAAAGTCAACACTGTGACCTTGGCATTTTCCACGCCCTCCCTAATATCGCCAGTCACTTTAAGGAGTGCAGTAGTAGTGCTATGTCCAGGCCTGAAACCAGACTGGAGAGGACTTAAAAGGTTGTTGATGTAAACAAACCTGGACAATTGCTGTTGCACACAGGACTCGAGAACTTTGGATAGGAAAGGAAGGATGGATATGGGACGAAAATGCGTTGGGAGAGAAGGATTTTGGAGTTTTGGCAAAGGAATAACGTAGGCTTTACGCCACAAGGATGGGAAGGTACCAGAAACTAGGGAAAAATTTATAATATGAGTGACGGCTGGAAGGACTTGATCCAGGATATTGGTGATCATTCGTCGACTGATGTTGTCACTTCCAACAGCATTGGATTTGATGGAAAGGATTCTCTTTTTGATCTCATTCGATGTAAGTGGAGAAAAATGAAAGGATTCGACATCGGGTTGGGTTAAACCAGCTAAGTAGTTCACCGTGAGACGCCCAGCCTGGTGATCCAGTGACGAGGTAGTTGTGAAATGTATATTGATATCATCCAAGCTAAGCGCCCCAAGGCAGTCAACACGTCGCGGTTTGCCGATACCTAAAGTTCCAAGGAACCTCCAGATATCGGCAGGGGATGAGGATGAAATATTATGAAGTATGTGTTGGCGTTTTGCGTTGCGTACCATCTGATTACACCGATTTCTTGCAGATTTGAAAAGACTCCAGTTCTCGTCGCAGCGGTCCTTTTTATAGTTTCGAAAAGCCCGGTCCCTACGCCTCATCGCCATACGCACACCTCTCGTAATCCAGGGTGCTGGTAAATGCTTTAATTTCACTTTCCTTACGGGGGCATGGACATCATATAATTTACCTATTGCATTATTGAAGAAAAGTACCTTGTCATCAATTGTGGTAGCAGACTCCATGGGTTCCCAGTTGATAATAGCCGCATCTTCGCGGAGTTTGCTCACATCCATGCGACCAAAACAACGTCTGTGCAAAACTTTAGGTGAGGATTTGGGAGGTTTGAGGCGGTATGATAGGAATATTAGGTCATGACGGGAAATACCTGGAGCAGGGTGTTGGCCGTGGGAGGAGGATAGGGTTGTAGAAGACGTGATGATTAAGTCTAGCCAGGTATCCTCTGCATCATTGTTGTGGTGAGTGGGTTGTAGAGGCAAGATGTGGAGGCTGGCTGACTCAACGACATCACGAAGTTTACGGGAACGACTGGATTGAGGAGAATTAAGGTTGGTGTTGAAGTCGCCCATGATAATGATATGTTCATACTCTGACCCTAAAGATTCCAGTATCGGCTCGATACTGGAGAAATAATCTAAGGCTGGTGGACAGTAGACGACGCCAATAAGGGCCTTAGCTCCTCTGACGTCAATCTCCAGGAATAAATATTCTGCAGGTGTAGCAGCCGGTGAAGAAGCAAGAATTCTATAAGGAATGGCACTGCAGAGATAAATTGCGACACCACCACCTCTCCTGCCGACTCGATCATTCCGAATTAGAATGAAGCCGGGAAGAGAGTACGACGTAGAAAGAAGTTCGGGTTTAAGCCAGCTCTCCGAAACCAGGATGGCATGCACATTAGACTCAGAGAATGCTTCCAACAAGTCATTGTGATGGCTGGGTATGCTTTGAGCGTTGAGGTGGCAAACATTGAGCGTTGATTGTGATCGCTGACCAATAAATGTTTGTCGTAAGCAATCGCCCAATGTGCCCTCAGTAGAACAAAAACTACTGTTGTCAGAGTTGTCCGTAAAAACAGCTAAATCATTGGCAGACAAATAAGCGTCATCATCAGAATCAACTTCCATGAGTTAAATATAAAATATACTATTATACAAATATATAAATATTATAATGTAGATATTATATATAATTATATTATGTACATAAAGAAAAAAATAAATTTCAAAGCGTAATAAATGCATCTCTGCACCACCCGCCAGCTCACACCAACGAATAAACATACACACATAAAGCAATGTTACACAAATAATTATGCTAAAACAAAACGAAACGGACGACATCGATTTACATTGGATTTACATGTCACAGTAAAAGTTTCTTAACGTTTTCGAACGCACTTGAAGTTGACAGTTGTCAGACTTGTCACTGTCAGTGCTGCGTTGTAAACATTAAAAATAAATATCAAGTGACAATGTGGGTAAAAACAAGTAATTAGTGAACATACGCTAGATATAAACAATACTAATCTGAGCAAACAACAGAAGATGCCTATCCTAAATAAGATATTGAATCGAGAAAGATAGAAATAGTATACAGAAATATAAAGTAAAAGTAATAAAAACAGAGTCATTTACGCGGTTTGGCGCCTGCATTTGATGTGCTAGAACTAGCGGCGCCGCTACTGCCCGATGCTCCGGTTCCGGCCTTAGGATGCTTCAACATCACGGAGTTCAGCTCTTCAGTGGTTGTGATCTTATGGCGGCTACCGTCGGATGCTTTGGCCACAATAACGCCATCCTGCGTCCAACATGCCCGCATGCCGAAGTGTTACGGGCCTTCGTGAAAACCGCCTGACTAGGCTTTGTCAGGAACTCCTTCAATGATACAGAGGTTCCTTTCAGCCTGGTCTTGGCATTCCAAATGGCTGATCTAGCCTCACCTTTTGTGAACCATGCCAGGATCGGACGCCGGTGATCTTTCCTGGGAGCTCCTAATCTATGGCACACGCTGATGTCCTGTGGTGTCACACTGGAAATGGCCAGACTGTTGACTACTTTAAGCACTGAGTCCCTGCAGTCCTCCTTGTCGTCTTCAGCTAGTCCCAGAAACAATAATGCCTTGCGCCTGTGCCTGGTCTCCATGACGTCAATCGAACGGCAGCACTCATTAATCTGCTCACGCAGAAGGCTCAACATTGAGAACATGAGTTCTCTAAATGTCCGAAACTCCTCGGCAACCTTGGACACAGTTTCTTTGGCCGGACCAACTACATGCAGCTGTGCCTCTAGTTCAGCCATCCTTCTGGAAAACGACTCCTCAAGGCTGTCCTGTGCCATTCTGATGTCATCTAGTGTAGACATTATAGTGTACTTCAAGTGAAATATATATATTAATTGGAGAGTCAAGTTATGTGTGAAGTGCTGGCAGGTGGTGTAGTTATCTGGCTTACTTTCACATAAACAGTACTACCTTTGTAAGTAGCTTCAGATTCAATTGTATTATGACCAATTTGATTGCAAGTAAGACTTTAAATCACTTTAAATTAATTAAAATTATATTACAAATTTAATGATATGTGCTAACTTTTTCACACCTACCGCCCAAAAAAAAACTAATTATTTACAAAGATAATTCCTTATTTATCATGCTGCGTGGAAAAGGCGTAGGTACAGTCGAACTTCCCGTTAGACCACCATAAGGGTGAGAATCGCTCAGCAAGACATCGTCGCTTTCAGTGCTACTTTACACGCATATCGTATACAAAAACAGTTTCTAGTGTGCCTGGACTCTATGAGCGAGCCAAGGGATTTTTTTTTCAATCTGGTCCAGCGCCGACTTGTTTGATTGTACGTCTGATTTGATCAATTACCATTAACATGAATATTTTCGCGAACCGTAGGTAAGTACCTAATATTATTGCTACGCTTTATTCGGTAGCGAATGCCTAAGGAACAGGATATGTATAATCAGTTAATCGGTATGGTGTACCGTTGCCGTAACGGGCCGGCTATCGTATTAGATTAAATAGGTACTTATACGAGCTTTAGCTAAGTGGCTATAGCAAAGAGCTCTGATATTTACATAGAAGCGCATTTCCTATGGGCGCTCTGAAGACAAACTTTCTGTGACCCAAATTGCCGCTTGGCGGCGTGGTAGCCCCGCTGTGACAGGCTGACAGCTGTCTCTAGGAGAGTAAGAGAGACGAACGTTCCTCCTGTGTATCTTAACTACGAGAGCAAGAGAGACGGAGAACGACACCAGCGCTGCCAACGGCACCAATTACGAACTAAACTGGAGACAGTCTCCACTTAGAATCGCATACGAAATCCTTAAGAACTGCGCTTCTATGTAGATCTGACTCATTGGCTATAGTAAACTAGAAGCTTACAGCCTAGCAAATTAGCAATCTTTATTATCTATAATCCTACCCAATTAGGTACGAATATTTTTTAATGTTGAAGAGTTTCTTTGTTTGATTGGTTGAACGAATCGCAGGAGCGAAATCGAATTGAAAATTATGTTTGTATTGGATAGTTCATTAATCGAGGAAGGCTAAGCATATAGGCTTGACTCGGTGCAGAACCTTTAGGTTCAAAACGTCAACTTCCCAAAATGTCAATTCCCTAAATGTCAATTTCCCATTTTGTCCACTTTCACAAAACGACTAGTTCCCAAAACGACTAGTTCCCAAAAGTCTACTCCCAAAACGTCTACTCCCAAAACGTCTACTTCACAAATTCGAATTTCATTGAAATATAAAAAGGACCATATCATATTGTTACGCCATCTATCGGTGAATACTAGAAGAGATTGAATGTATCGGTGGTTTAAAGGTAATTCGGCTACTCTGTACTAGATGGCGTTGCTGTATCGAGTAATCGACTGTTCGAGATTATTTCGACAGTTTTGTAGAAGCATCTAGAATGCGCTAGTGATGTTAACCGGCCAGTATAAATAGAGCGAGAGCGCGCGAGACAGGACAGTAACAATTGAATATCGAAGCGATCAACAAGAAGCGAAGGAAATAAGTCGGAAGTGTTTAGTGTTGTTCTAGTGGTGTGAATAGTGTGTTTTACTAGTAGTGAAAATTAAGTGTGTGTATCTAGTGTTATTGTGTTAGTAAATAAAGTACAGTTTTTCTGGCATAGTGTATATAATTTATCACGAACCCCAGCTCGTAACAATATAATCTGGGACTAGGTTTAGGACCACAATGTGCCTAGTGCCTAGTTTTGGTTTGTTTAACCAACCATTGAAATTTGAACTTGTGATGTAGACGTTTTGGGAGTTGACGTTATGGGAAGTGGACATTTTGGGACTTGTAAAATTGTGGTCGTTTTGGGAAAGTGGACCAAATGGGAAATTGACATTTAGGGAATTGACATTTTGAGAAGTTGACGTTTAGGGAGAGTGGACATTTTGGGAAGTTGACGTTTTGAACCTAAAGGGTGCAGAATGCTACCCGTAAACAATTTTACCGTGGCGCGGCTGTAACCGCAGGTAATGCTAGAATACCTATAGGCAAAAGTGTGTAACTATGCATGTACCGTATACTCGTCGAAACAGCTGGACAGAATTTGATACCTTTAGTATATAAATCAAAGGGCCAATCCCAGTAAAGAGTGAAGTTACTAGGCAACTACTAAGTTTGATAATATACAGATTTGACTGCACGGTTGGCGTAGTGGTTTAAGCGGCCGCCTCACCACTTGACACTGCGTCGAGTGTTGTGGGTTCGATTCCCACACGAGGCAACACTTTGTGTAATTCACAAATTGTTGTTTCGGGTCTGGGTGTTCATTGTGTCCGTGAGTTGTATGTTTGTAAAGGCCCCCGCGACACAGGATTAAGTCCTAATGCAGGAGAAAGAGAAAAAAAAATACATAGATACTTTATCTTCCTCTACAAGTACCTAACTAAGAAAAATTACAATAGGAAAATGGCCTGTATGTCATTTTGACGTACCAACCTATAGCCTACATTACTGTAAAGTTTCATCATAATTCGTTCAGTCGCTTTTAGAAAAATGTAGCTACCCGAAGTTATTAGGTTTTTAAGTTAAGAAGCCGCATGTTTTTCATCTCTTTCTCCATAGTAACGATAGTAAACTACAAAATCTTTGCTGAGAATTTAAACTTCTCGATTATTATCCATAATTTATAAATTATCATTTATACGTTTTCACACACACACATACACAACGTCATGCCTTTTATCCCCGAAGGGGTAGGCAGAGGTGTATTTCTACACCCACTTTTCGCCAGATATATTTTAGTCCCACGTAATAAGGGGCGAGCTTATTGCCGTACCGGGCACATTTCCAGACTCCGTGCTGCTACTGGGAATTTCGTGACAGAAAAACCCAATAACACTGCCCGACCCAGGAATCGAACCCGGGACCTTCCCGATCCCACGCGCACATTTATGCCGCGAGACCAACGAGGCAGTCGTATAGGGTTTGATGTCGAGTTTTCCGTCTCTACGCAAAGATGGTATTTGCATCGTGTTATCCCTTAGTCGCCTCTTACGACACCCACGGGAAGATAGGGGGTGGTGACACTTGTATTCTATGCCGTCAACCACACGGCACGGCATTTATACGTTTTCTTTGTCTAAAAAGCCTACAAGATATATAATAAAAATCAGTTGGGACGACACAACCATCCAAAATCACGGAAATGTAGGTATATAAGTAAATGTTATATGGATTTATGTAGCTGACTGTACCTACTTTTTTTTTGGCAATAGGACACAGGATTTACTCCCGCACTAGGAATAAATCCTGTGTCGCGTTGAACTTTACAAAAATACATTCAACGGGCCCAAGGTATATTTTTTTATTTTTTTATAGTAGGTAATAGGCGGCAAACGAGCAGACGGATCGCCTGATGGTAAGCAATTACCGCCGCCCATGGACACAACCAACACCACAGGAGTCACAAGTGTGTTGCCGCCCCTTGGGGATGGGAAAAGGATGAGGAGTTGGATGAGGGAGAAGGAATAGGGGATAGGGCCTCCGGCACTCTCACTCACCGAACGAAACGCATCAGTTTAAGTACTGTTACTTTACGTCGATTTTTTGTGAGAGGGTAGTACTTCCCCGGTCGAGCCGGCCCATTCATGCTGAAATCAGCAAGGCTCCACTATCTGTATACCCAGACTTGAATCAACAATTTATGGCTCGCACAAAGTGTTGTATCGTGTGGAGATCGAACCCACAACACTCTTTCTGTATCCTTGATTCACTATAAGTTTTAGTCTATTTTATAAACAAGACCTAAAAACAATTAGTCAAATACCCGGTAAGGGTTTACGGATTAACCAATCGGACCAATACAGGACACGCTCTCACCCCGCGTTCTCTACAGAATGAAGGCTTTCTGAAATGATGCCTACTAGGTGGCAGCACTGAGACGTCAGGTTCAGACTATACTTTCGGACGTGTACATTTTATGTTTGTTTGTTTCGTGTGTGTGTACGAAACTGTGCGCACAGCGCCGAGTTAAGTTTATAGCTGCAGTACGATTTTCATATTTTATTTCCTACGCCAAAGAACGGTACAAACCGTACATAGGTCAAAGTTTCTAGCTTGATCAGTGGCGTGTGACATCGTAGCGGACGCCCTTCTCCCACTACTCCAGTCCGGCCGGTCGTCCTCGTCTCCCGGGCACCCCAGCGGCACATATATGTATACCGTGGCACGGCAGCGATCGGCCTCTTTTTCGGACCCCGGACACCGCCGCTGAAGATAAGTGCTCTCTCGCTTGGAGCACCGAAGTCGCGTCCGCCTGCTTGTCTACGCCCTGAGTCTAGGTCTTAGTTCTTACCGCTTGCTACCGGGTTTATACTTGTGTAACGCTTCCTAATAAATATATTTTATAACGAACAATAAATATTTAATTTATCTCTCCAGTACACATACCTACTAGGTACTCATTTGGTATAGGTACCGACATCACACTACTTAAACGTTATAGGCGTAGCTAGCTTGGGTGGCACCCGGGGCGGAAGTTGATGAATGACCTTTTATTTTTAGTCGATACCTAACTATTACGGGCTCTAACTCCCCCAGGCTACTTGGTCAATCGTAGTTCGGAGCTAGTGCCTATGTTGTTTTATACATTGTTCTTAAAGTTGAGTTTTGGGTGTTTTGGGTGTCACCCCTTTTTTTGGATTAGTGGCACCTCAAAGAGGGTGGCACCCGGGGCGGACCGCCATCGCTCGCCCCCCCTTCCTACGCCACTGAGCTTGATCTGTAGCTACATATGTCATTCATGTCAAAGATCTCAGATTTATACATAGAAGCACATTTCCTATGGGCGCTCTGAAGACAAACTTTCTGAGACACAAATTGCCGCTTGGCAGCGTGGCAGTCGTCAGTATCTTAACTACGAGGGCAAAAGAGACGGAGTAACGACGCCAGCGCCGCCAACTACGAACTAAACTGGGGGCAGACCCAACTTGGAATCGGCACACGAAATACATAAGGTCTGTGGTTATAATCTAAGTTGTAAATCTAAGTTCTTTGGCCATGTGTACATATCTGACAGCTGTTTGGACCTGACGCATACGAAGGGCCATCTGGTGGCAGAAAACGTATCGAACAGCCTCGTTTAAAGTGTTCTCTACCGTTCTTACGTTACGAATTTTCTTTCATGCGCCATGTGTTTGGCTAGCTGGCGATTGATTGTACGAAAGGAAACGTGCATCTACATAAAGTTACGTGCCAGCAATGTCATTGTTATTTGCGCTATATGCAACGAGATTAAGGTAGTGTTTTGTCTGTGTGGTGACGGATTAAGAACACGGATTGTCACCACCCCGTATCATCCCATGGGTGTCGTAAGAGCCGACAGAGGGAGCATACTATGCAGAGAACAGCACTGTAAGAGAAGGAAAACTTAATACGAACCCCTTATACCAACCCGTTTGGCCAGCGTGGTATAGTAGGCCAATTCCTCCTTTCAAAGGAGAGGCCTAGTCCAGCAGTGGACTGTTAAAGGTTGATGATGAAGGTAGTTTTTGACTCTATTCATCTCTGGTCCATATGAATCATCGTCATTATCCCGATTCATCGAGCGTTAATCTGGTTGCACCCAGTGCCGCGCCGACCCAATCCAGCGCCTGTGTGCAAAATCTATGAAGCGCCTTTTTGTAGTACTTTTTCGAAAGTAATTCGCTGGAATTTTCACACGTGGCGCGGTTTTTTACCCTGGCGCCTGTGTGCGCCGCACACATCGCACATAGGGGCGGCTCGGCCCTGGTTGCACCCAAGACTTACCTACGCGCCTTGGAGCGCGACGTCCGCTTAATAGACTAACTAAATATCAGATTTCAACAAAACGACTGGCGTCTGCCCTCAGCAATCCAAAGGAATAACGATATTCCATGGCTTAGAAACTCTAGTCCATATCATGAATATACAAAGCTATACGCGTACCAGTCCAGCCCAGCGCAGTTTTGGTAATGGAGCTGTAGAATTGCATGTACAATTGAGGCAATATATTGTGACGTCAATCGTCGTCGCACCTCTCGGGCGGGCGAAAGGCCAGCCTTTCGCCCGCCCCCGCACACCTCAAGCTGTATATACACCGTGGCGCTGGAGTGGTCGCCCCTTTTCTGGCCACCGCAGCATCTCAAGCTAAGTCGTCTTCCTTCTGCATATCCAGGAGTGCGTTTTAGTTGGACTACACGTACCCCCCTCCCCCTTTTAACTTGTTTTAAAGTCAATATTGTGTAAAATCAGTTTCCTTTCCTTTTGCTAAAGGCTGTATAGATTCTTTTAAACAGAAATATACATGTTGTTACCGACATATATCGATATTTTATTTAACTAAATAGCGTTGACCCATGTGCAACGTCACAGTGGCGTCCCAACGTTACAGTGGCGCCCAACGTGGGGCCTCAAAGTTACAATATTATTATATTAAAATGGCGAAGACAATTAAAACTGGCGACATTTTTCGGACCGACGAAACCGTTCCGAATCGCGCTACTAAAGTTTTCACATGCAACATGGATGCTAAGTATATTATACAATTTCTGGTCTATATTTCCATTGGAATGTAATTCACCAGGCACGATCGCCAGGTCTGGGCAGAGGATCTCATAGAAAATTATAGTTAGAACAGGCATAATATAAGGCATATTATAATTAAAGAGAAAGAAGATCGCAGTAATAGTTGTTTCAGTTGACATAATAGGCTCGAGTTCTAAAATGTAATTAGTGATTGATTCGTTCCTTTATTAGATGTTTAACCGAAATGTTTTTTCTTCAAAGATCGATCAGCAACATTACTAATACGGCTTTTTTAAAAACCTTTTTGAATTTGACGCGAAAACGCTGAAAACCATCATGGCGTTTGAGTGATGTCACGAAGTGCAAAACAAAAGGAACCAGAATGAAGTCTGGTCTAGTGTACCCTCTTTTATTTTGTTATAATCGATTTGACAGGCACAAATTGACGTTTTAGTTGTATTTACTACCAAAACTGTGAGACGTAATGCTCTCTAATTGGTGTTCACTGTCACAAGAATAAATATATTGTTTTTAGTTTTAGATTCCTAAAACTAACATTAATCTTACCTTTTTATAATAAATAATAAACTTTACTGACACCTACAAATTATAATGAATCTATAGATACTACAGTCAAACCGATTTATTCTTAGTGGACACAAGCCTATAATATAACACAAATTCTAAGATACCAAATTTTTTTCTCTCTTTTTAATCCGAGGACCGTTCGAGATCTGGCTCCTTTGCTCTATAAAACACCTCTAAGGAGGATCCTCCCTCTAGATTTCGGTCGTTTTCACTCATCTAAATAAATGTAACAAGTTTTGTGTTACGTACCAGCCCAGCCCTTGTTCTTGGCGATATGTTCTGCGAGGCGCACGGTCAGCGGCGTATACTTGCTGCTCAAGTAACCTTTATCTGTAGCCTTCATCTCTGTCTCGTCCATCGTGAGGTGCAGGGCCTGTACAACACACAATGGACTCAGTATTTGGCTTGACAAGCCCTAGAACAAGATTGCAAGGACATCTATCTACCCGAATGCCGGACGCTTGATTGATATTTGGCACAACTTATTTGTTCAAGGTATAATTAATTATATTTTTTTTATAGACTTACGCTTGTATCCCCGAAGGGGTAGGCAGAGGTGTAATATTACACCCACATTTCGCCAGGAATTTTTAGGTCCCACGTAATTGGGGGCGAGCCTATTGCCGTACCGGGCACATTACCAGACTCCGCACTGCTACTGAGAATTTCCAAACGGAAAAACCCAATAACACTTTGTCCAACTCGGGAATCGAACCCGAAACCTCCCAATCCCACGCGCACATATATGCCGCGAGACCAACGAGGTAGTCAGTAATTAATTATACTATTGACTAAAATATACATATCTACGTAAAATATATATTTTATAATATTACAGTCCACTTCATTAGTCACGAATAAAAAAAAACAGATAAACCTACAAATAAATGTTTTATTTGACATGAGTATTGTCTTAAATTGGTATAATTAAACTCGTTAATGCTTGGTCTGTAGTTCGTTAGAAAGCGGTCTAGTGAATCTTTTCTCTAGTCCCGTTGATATTATAATTTAAACAGTAACGACACGCAAAATAAGGCCTAACCTAAGGCCAAAGTCAAATAAAAAATAATAGGAGAATCTACATTCAAATTCTTAAAATACCCTAAAATATATGGTACGCCTAATCGAACTTGTCCGTGTGGTGACGGCTTGAGAATACGAATTGTCACCACCCCATATCATCCCATGGGTGTCGTAAGAGCCGACAGAGGGAGCATATTATGCAGAGAACAGCACTGTAAGAGAAGGAAAACTTGATACAAACCCTATACCAACCCGTTTGGCCAGCGTGGCATAGTAGGCCAATTCCTCCTTCCAAAGGAGGGGCCTAGTCCAGCAGTGGACTATCAAAGGCTGATGATGATGAATCAAACTTATCATCCATCAAAATAATAATGTTCTTGCGTTATAAACTGGCACAAGAAAGTGAAATTTGGCATGTATGTTCCTTGGGGAGCGTATGGGAGCACTTAGAGAGATTTTTTGGCAATTCCTACCCTAAGGGGTAAAACAGGCGGGCCCAGATTTACAAAAAAAATATCTAAAACACGTACCTTCCTAAGTACAGCATACTGCCTCGTCCCCTGTTGCGCTCTCAACAGTCCACATTTCTCTAAGTTGCACAACGTAAGCCAAGTGTTCAGTCCGTACACTTGCACCAACTCGCGTTTGTAGTACTCCAGCACTTTGGGTTTGAGTCCCGAGCCGGTCACGCACTGCAGGCAGATTAGGCGGAGCACCTGTGGAAAAATAATAATGAAATAGGATAATTATAAGATACGTTAAATAAAATATGCCTTGCGTAGTAAAATAATATGAAAGACGTGTAGTTAGTTGATATTAGTGTTATAGAGTTATCCACAATATAGTGTCATCGATCGTACAATAGCAAAGACACAAACTACACTAGCGCCATCTAACGATAAAAATTCTGAATCACGCTATATAAAATTTCACGCACGAATTTTCTACAATATCCATACTGCCGCGGTTTACCAGGCATGATAATCTGAACTCGTCAGATTGTCCTTTTTTAAATACGTGAAATATTGCCTTTCTTTCCCCACAGTATTTCACATGATCAAAATTCTAAAAGGTTATTTTTTTACTATGAGAAGGCTAAGCGTAGGTTCGTGTCATGACTTTCGCCGCAAGTACCTATGGTGTGGAGTCTGTATACTGTATTGGTCTTTCCTCCAGTATATCACTGTTTGTTGTTGAGTTTATTTAAACAATTTGTGACGTCGTGCCTCCGCGCTCGCGAGCCCCACTGCGATGACGCACTGCGGTGGGGAGCCTCACCCGCTTGCCGACCGTATATATGCCGGCGACACACGTGGTTGGGGCTTGCTTCTGCTGGGAGACACGAAAAGCTGAGTATCCATCCGTGGACCTGTGGAGTGTTAACTTACGACCTACGCCCTGGATAACTATCTAGCCGGTTAACCCCTAGTGTCGGTTCTTTTATTAATCAAAATTGTGAATCTGGAATATAACGCGAGTTTAATCTGTCCTGGTGATATTTTTATTTATTTCCCGTAAGACAACCTAAGCATCTCTTTTTATTGCTCGGCGAGTGATCGATCCCGGCTATCCCGTGAAAATCGATCACCCGTGCGACAAATTAAATAAGCTATGCTTACCTTAGTGAGTGGTTCCTTCTGTGCGATCAGATCTTCAATGTAGGGGCATACTTTTTCGTTGTCGATGCAGTTCAGGAAGTCCTCCTCGCATTGTACCATGTCTTGGAAATCGAACGTGTCTGTCGTCTGAACAAAAAACAGATAACATTTTATTTATTATAAAAACACGATCAAAAATCCATTATTATACACGGTATAAAAAGAGCAATATATAAATAAATATTGTACAGTCAGCATCAAAAGTCGATGACCACATTCAGATTTTCAAAATCAATGAACATTATATCACCCATAAATCGCTCAACAAGAAGGGCGCCAGTATTGAATGAACATCATTAAAGTTCAAAACTAACTGAACACTACTTGTCAAAGGTCACTGAACACCATTTTGTCAAAAATTGCTGATCGTTATAATATCCGAAAACATTTAGAATCATCAGTTTGAATTTATACCATCGACGTAATTATAGATTTTTTAGTTCGATTGAATTGTAACCTTATTTGTAAAGCAATAAGACTTATTTTGAAAAATCACGCAGATTCCGTTCAAATTCATACCGTCGACTTAGTTTATGATTTTTATAGTTACGATTGAATTAGAACCCAATCCGAGGGTCTAGTACGAAATTTACACGGTGATGATAGGCTAGTCGACGGGAACAATTTTCATACATTTCCTTAATGCGCCCTCTATCGATCGCTACTATCCGATAAGGGCGCTTTTAGAAAATCTATGGAAATACGGTTGTTTCCAACTAGTCAAATCAAGCACTTTTAAAAGACTATAGTATTATATAAAATTATTTACTTCGTAATACTTTAATAATAATATAATTTTATTAATCACATTAGTTTATCAAATGTAACGACCTCCTTTATTTAGTTCTCGGACGTCACTGGCCGTACTGGCCGAATGAATGGTGACATGGGGTTATGCTTTTTTTACCATAACTTTGTTTAGCGACTTATGAAAAGTCATGGTCACCTACTTATGCCCTTTTAAGATAATCATTCATTTCTAGCGCTTGTCATGTTGAGCACTTTAGGTATATTATGGTGTATAGCGATATTGAAAATCTAAATGTGGTCATCAACTTTTGATGCTGACTGTACCAATAATTACGAACATTTTTTTACCTCGGCATCATGCCTGATAAATATAGTTACCTCTTTAATATACTCGGCGATGGCAGTATGGGTGGCTAGCGACTGCTTGTTGGCCAACATCTCTGGCAGCCGCGACACGAACTGCTTGATCTCCTGCACCGACTTGTCCTTGTGCCGCTCGTCTAGCTGCGTCTTTATCACTCGGGCTTTCTTTGATAGGGCTGCGCCTACCTGTGAAAAGACAATTTTAAAGGATATTAAACTTGTTGTCAGGATCGTTGTAAATGGCGTTCCGTAGTCTCTGCCATCCCCTCCGGGATACAGGCGTGACTCTATGTATGCAAACTTGTTGATACTTGTAGGGGCATATGATCACCTCAACGACGAGTATTCAGTAGTATTAAGTATAACACTAATTTTAATTAGAGAGTGCCTAGTTTGAGCAGTATTTAAATAGTGCCTACACTATGAAAGGAATCGATGCATCGGCGAGCACACTAAGCCGTCGGTGCGCATCGGTCCGTGGTGTCAAGAAGAACTTTGAATGTCGTTATGGGGGATCTTCAAATATATTGTTACGAGCTGGGGTTCGGTGATAAACTAAATGCACTACGCCACAAAACTGTTCTTTATTTTACCACAATTTTATACACACTTAATTTCCAACACTAATAAAACACACTATTCACACCACTAAACACTTCAGACTCACTTAATCTTCGCACTCCTTCGCTTCTTGATCGCTGTGACTATTCAACGGTAACTGTGTCGATTCGCCTGTCCGCGCGGTATTTATACTGGCCGGATAACAAACTAGTTCTTTCTAGATTTCCCGCGAATATTCTTGTAACAGTCGGGAACAGTCGATACATCAACGCCATCTAGTAGACAGTAGATAAAATACCTTTAAACCACCGATACATCCAGTCTCTTCTAGTTCTCTCGTTCACCGATAGATGGCGTTATTTTCAATTATCGCCATTCGTAACAATATTAACACTGGTCTGAGCTATAGAATGATGCAGACACCCTGTAGAAATCTGGTTGGACTAGAGAGCGGATTCTGAACATCCAAGCGAAAGTCTTGGAGGCAACTGGGATAACGGTAGGACGATTATTATGATATATCTCTCAAAATAATTATGGGGAATTCACTGAAATGCAGGTTTTTTCACGATGTTTAACAAGCGATAATTAGCAATTTAATACGCACATAACTCTGAAAAGTCAGTGGTGCGCAGCGTGTGTTTAAAGTATAGAAGTATATGTAGCAGTACATATACAAGGGATTCCTACATGATTATTGCTGTATATTCTTCATAACGCCTGCGTTTTTTAGGGTTCCAAAACCAAAAAAGGCAAAACACGGCATTCTTATAAATTCGTCTGTCCTTCTATCTGTCCGTCCGTACGTCACACACAGCCACTTTATTTAAATATACTAACCGAAGTAAAGCTCATATCCCTGATCTGTGCGAACTGTTCTTCGCTAGAGTTGAGTATGATGCGTTTCTTCTCCCTGGCCGTCACCTCGGGGTTGGCGTCCTCAGCGCTCACGAACTTGTGGCCCGGGAATGTTGCCGTAGAACTCTTTATGCCGTAGATCTCATCTGTGAAGGAAATGTGTTAAGTAGTAAAGTAAGTACCATTTGTAAAATAGATTTCATATTAAAGGTACACTTTTTAAAATCAAACAAAACTTTCAATACTCAAATTAGATGGAATATATTTAAATAAAGTAAAATACTTTTCAATACGTATCCAAACTCTATATTAAAAGGCCGAATTATTGGTTTTGAGCTATTGCTGTTTAAGACGCTGACAACAGCCAAATAGGTTTGTCTCAAACATTTTTTTTTGCTAAATCTAAAAAGTTTGTGACGGCGGAAAAAATATATGTAAATCTTGAACATATTTCTGAGAACCCTGTTGTATTCAAAACACTTATTTGAAAAGTTTTCTCGATAAAAGAAAATAGTAAACTAACCTCTTAAAATTATCTTCCAACAAAAATATCTGTAAGTATTATCAAGGTACATTGGTAAAATTTATAACAATAACGTATCATATTTAAATACAGAACTTGGTTGTTTACAGAACTTATTTTTAAGTAATTTATTTATTTCCTGTAAAAAGTTCTGAACGTTCCGTCGTCGTCGCTCTTCTCTTTCTTATGTATAGGTACAATCCGACAGTGACAGCAGCAGCTCAACTCAATAGCGGTTGTCAGCGTCTTAATAAGGAAATTTAGTTTCTACCAAGTAATCTCTAAATGCGTTTATTTAAAAATTCCCCCAAATTCTCCGGTTACTGACTATCGGACAGACAGTGCGCAGCCGGAAATACTAGCCAGAAGAAGCTGATTTTGCTTGATTTTTCCTTGAGGAGTATAGTTGTGAAGAGACTAAAACCTCTTTTTAATTTATCTATGTTTTTTGTTACTACAGCAACTGTCTTGTTTATGTGACAATTACAAAATAATTCTCGCGTTCAGTGTACTATTAAACTAATTGTGCTAACTATTAAATTAACAATCCTTTATTTGCATATTTCTTTATTATAAATAAATCTCACAAAAACTTAAAAATAGTGGAGCACTAAGAGAGGATTTTTAAGGTAAAAGATAAGCTATATAAGGGATAAGCTAGATTTTCATAAAAAATACAATAGACGTACCAATGAGTCCCTCGTAAGTGAGCTGCGTGGTCATAACGCTGGTGAAGTCGATAGCTCTGTCGAGCAGCAGGATCTGATCGATGCACGACGTCGTCGCACCTTTAGGAGACGAACCTTGCTCTTCCTTGTTCAGACGACATAGTAGGTCCCACACCTGTGATATACACGATTAGTTTGAGTTTTATGATGTCTTCATCATTACAAAGTTACATTAATTCATACTTAAATGGGGCATTTAAGTATGAATTTATGTAACTAGGCCATTTTGGTCACTAAGTTTCTGTACCCCTTCATATCAAGTAAAAAAGGTAACGATGATAATAAAACGAAATAGGCACGATCTGCAATAGGCGTGAAGCCTAAAAAAGGAAGACCTACAGAAAATACAAGCATGAACACCATACGGGGCGCCTAATGATGCTTTACTTTTTAGAGTGGTCAGGAGCTACAACGGCGGGCGGCAGCGGTGAGCGATTTCGCGGCGCACGGCCGCGATGGAGTAAAGCGCGCCATGTACAGTCGAACGACTTTCCGCTAGACCACCATAAGGGCGAGAATGGCTCAGCAAGACAACTGGTCCAGCGCCGACTTGTTTGATTGTATATCGAAATCGCTTGCCGCTGGCGACCGCATAAGGTAATATGTATAAATATAATATGACTAGCTGACCCAGCGAACTCCGTATCGCTTTTTTAAGAGTTTTTATTTAATTCCCTTTTTTCCAAGCCCCTTTTCCAAAGTTACCATTGACTTAGCGCTTAATCTCTTATCATTTCAGAGTCTACAAATGATGAACAAACAAACATAGATTTTTATATAATATTGAATTCCCCATTCCTTAAAATATCGGAGACGATACCCATATCGACTTTAAAAAACATCGCGTCCGCCATCTTTGAATTCCTATCCGCCATCTTTGATCACGAAATAGATGTTGTATTTGGATTCACCATCCCTTAAATCATCAGAGACGATATCCATATTGATTTTTTTAATTTTTCCCGTACGCCATCTTTGATTTCCCATCCGTCATCTTGAATTACGAAATAGATGTTGTATTTGGATTCTCCATCCCTTTAAACATCGGAGACGATACCCATATTGATGAAAAAAAAAATCCCATTCGCCATCTTTGACCACGAAATAGACGGTGTTTTTGAATTTCCCATTCTTTAAATTATCGGAGACGATACACATATCGACTTTAAAAAAAATCCCGTCCGCCATCTTTGATTTCCTATCCACCATCTTTGATCACGAAATAGATGTTGTATTTAGATTCACCATCCCTTAAAACATCGGAGACGATAACCATATTGATTTTTTTTAACTTTCCCATCCGCCATCTTTGATTTCCCATCCGCCATCTTGAGTCACGAAATAGATGTTGTATTTAAATTCCCCATCCCTTCAAACATCGGAGACGATACCAATTTACGATACCAAAGTTTTAAAAAAAAGTCCCATCCGCCATCTTTGATCACGAAATAGATGGTGTTTTTGAATTCCCCATTCCTTAAAACATCGGAGACGATACCCATATTGATTTTTTTAAACTTTCCCATCCGCCATCTTTGATTTCTCATCCGCCATCTTTGATCACGAAATAGATGTCGGATTTGGATTCCCCATCCCTTTAAATATTGGAGATGACACCCATATTGATTAAAAAAAAATCCCATCCGCCATCTTTGATCACGAAATAGATGGGGGTTTTAAATTCCCCATTCCTTAAAATATCGGAGACGATACCCATATTGATTTTTAAACTTTTTCCCATCCGCCATTCTTGATTTCCGATCGGCCATCTTGAATCACGAAAAAGATGTTGTATTTGGATTCGCCATCCCTTAAAACATCGGAGACGATAACCATATTGATTTTTTTAAACTTTCCCATCCGCCATCTTTGATTTCTCATCCGCCATCTTTGATCACGAAATAGATGTCGGATTTGGATTCCCCATCCCTTTAAATATTGGAGATGACACCCATATTGATTTTAAAAAAAATCCCATCCGCCATCTGTGATCACGAAATAGATGGTGGTTTTGAATTCCCCATTCCTTAAAATATCGGAGACGATACCCATATTGATTTTAAAAAATTTTCCCATCCGCCATTCTTGATTTCCCATCCGCCATCTTGAATCACGAAAAAGATGTTGTATTTGGATTCCCCATCTCTTAAAATATCGGAGACGATAACCATATCGTTTTTTTTTAAACTTTCCTATTCGCCATCTTTGATTTCTCATCCGCCATCTTTGATCACGAAATAGATGTCGGATTTTGATTCCCCATCCCTTTAAATATTGGAGATGACACCCATATTGATTTTTTGAAAATTCCCATCCGCCATCTTTTATCACGAAATAGATGGTGGTTTTGAATTCCCCATTCCTTTAAATATCGGAGATGATACCCATATTGATTTTTAAAATTTTTCCCATCCGCCATTTTTGATTTCCCATCCGCCATTTTTGATTTCCCATCCGCCATCTTGAATCACGAAAAAGATGTTGTATTTGGATCCCCCATCCCTTTAAACATCGGAGACGATACCAATATTGATTTTTCAAAATTTTCCCATCCGCCATCTTTGATCACGAAATAGATGTTGTATTTCGATTCTCCACCCCTTAAAATATCGAAGGCGATACCCATATTGATATTTAAAATTTTTTCATCCGCCATCTTTGATTTCCCGTCCGCCATTTTGGATCACTAAATAAATTTCATATTATTAATTAGCGTCCCAAAAATCTCGAAAACGATACCCATATACAGTGTGTGTCATAAACCCCCGTCCGATCTCGAAAGGACATATTACTGACTTATCAGGCGTACCAGGAAAAATAATAAAAAAAATCTAGGTCATCATAAAACATCAGAATAAATTTCCTTAGCTCAGTGTTAACGAGAAACATTACCCCGGAATTGGCGAAAATTCTGTAAACTAACAACACTCCCCTCAATAGCGGAATCCTTTATGATTCTTAAGGCCCATCCACACGGCACAATTTTACCACTGATCAAATTTTCAATGGAATTGGCTTTGCCCGTCTACACGACACAATCAAATGACTGAATTTCATTCCGTCCACCCAATTGGTTAAAATCTGGTGGTCCGCCCACCCGATGAACTTGAGTTGGACGACTGGCGTCTACACGTCACGATTTAATCAAGTGATTTAGTCAAGTTGGACGTAAAATTGTGTCGTGTGGATAGGCCTTTAAATTTATTAAAAATTGTCGGCTTTCGCCGCTTACCGTGTCAAAGGGCATGCCGCCTTTTTAAAATAGTGCAATTTTACCACAGTCAAATAATCCATACAGTCGTTCGACGAACGCGTCTAGACGGGTCAATCGTGCGGGGGGCAAGAGGTGAGACGCGGGAAGAGCGGTACCTACTTACGTATGTCGCCTTAGTTCCCAACTAGGTACATATTTTTGGGGGCTGGCGCGTGCTTGTTTTTTGTTCGTTACTTATTTATTTGCTTATGAATATTAATTTAGATGTTGCATACGACTTGTACTGTGAGACATTGCAATGCTTTATGCTGCTTAAAGATTTAAAGAAAAAAGGATTAAAAAAATCTGCGATTTTATCAATTTACTTACACCAAAAAATAAAATTTCATTTATTATAATTAAGTATTTAAATTATTTTGAAATGTATTTACCTATAACCACTTAAAATAATATGCACGTACCTACTAATCTACTGACATTTTACGATATCTCATGTTTGGCCCAGTCACAGAATAAAGTAGTAATTACTGTGCGTAAACAACAAGGCAGACGTAAGAAAACATGCGTTTTAAGGAAATATTCGATTCAAGTGTGATTTTAATTTCTTGCAATAAGTACCTAGTATTTTCGTATTAGGTAAGTACCTATCACATATTATTATGTATCTTGGTAACGGCGCGGCTTAGCTCAAAAATAACCATATTTTTGGCCCCCTTTTATAGACCCCACACATGTTCTCCGTAACCTCATAGCCCGGAGACCCATCCAGTAAATGACCGTGGTATCTATTGCTTTACCTTGACGTAGTTTGCACGAAAATAAATCTGCAAAATACTTCATATCGATATAGGCTCTGCAAGCTGATCCCACGGTTACCCATCCATTAAACGACCGCTATGTCAATCGCTTTATTTTAACTTGGTTTGTATGATAAAGACCAAATGAAAAATGCTTCATATTCTTAACCGCCTCTCACGACACCTGTGGGATGAAATAGGTGCTGAATGTGTATGCAAAGCTGTCACCGCACGAAAAAATGCTAACTGTTTTATAATAATTATTTATCGTTTTCATTTTTATAATATTTAATTATTGTAATATAATAAATAACTGATTTACAGTATAATATTCATGTAACGTAGCAATTGTTTTATTTTTCTACAATAAATAGACGGTATTTGAATAAGTAGGTATTATTTACATGTGGCAGCCCTAGCCTCCTTACCCTTGTCTAGACGTTGTCGGCTTTTTCTTCGAGATCAAAGGCGTCAAACTACTGTATGCTCTTTATACTGTGATTTTACCGTCAAGCGAGCCGCCGCCGTACACAAAGGGACCGCTCTAGTGATGTTTATGATCAACAGATAATATCGATTTATTTAATTTTAACATGACATGTTAAAACTAGAATGATAGCCTGCTAGGCTACTAGGCCAATGATAGCCTAGTGATGATACCAACGGACTGCCGTGCAGAGGGTATCGGGTTCGAATCCACGGCGCGCATCAATAATAATACATACATAATAAGATAATAAGACTTTTCCAAGTTACGTGCGTAATAAATAGTTAATATCCCTGTGTCTCGGAGAGCACGTTAAACCGTCGGACCGACAGTCATGAAAATCTTTGACTGTCGTCACGTTGAGTCAGTACCCTTAAATAAACTGATTCTAGTCTAAACCATGGAATGTTTTTATTTATTAACAGCAAATAAAAACATAAATTTACACAAAGCTGACGTTTTAGGGGTTTAGCTACCGATATTCTATCAGGTAAACAATAACATAAAATATCGATAGAAACAGTACTCCAGTGAATACCATTTGTTACATCTCTAATTATTTACCTATTTGATTTACGAATTAACTATTTGCCTACTTGAACACTCAGTCTTTCGCTAGCTATCCTTTTGTTTAGACTTCCGCGTGAAATAGTAGATTCGTTAGGTATGTCATATTCAAACCCTGAATACTTTAACATGTTGATGTGCTTAGGTAGGAGTGAATGCAATTATGCAGGTGCTCGTAGGGAGTACGAGGAGCGGTATGCCAGACCACGGGGTCTACCCGGGCCGTCGGAGTGCGCGTTTCAACGGCTTCACCACCGGGTGTACAACACGGGCAGTGCTCGCGATGATTCGAATCGCAATCATGGTGGCAGACCACAAAGTAGCGACGGTGTAGTGGAACAGGTCTTACAATTATTCGCTGAGGATCCCACGCAGAGTACCAGGAGTGCGGCACGTGAACTGGGCACCAGTAACGCGCGAGTGTGGAGGATATTAAAAGAAGACGGACAGCATCCTTTCCACTACCAACGTGTTCACTTACTTATGCCGTCCGACTATGCCCACAGAAGACAATACTGCAACTGGCTACTTGGCAAAGTAGAAGAGGATGCTACGTTCTTGGAGCGCGTGTTATTTACCGACGAATGTTCATTTGTGCGTATGGGTGTTTTCAACTGTCACAATGAACACGTCTGGGCTGTTGAAAATCCACACACGATGAAAGAAAGCCATTTTCAACATCGTTGGCGCATCAATGTGTGGGCGGGAATCCTCGGCGACCGTATTATTGGTCCGCATTTTTTAAATGAAACCATGAACGGTACCAATTATTTAAGATTTTTGAGGGAAGTTCTAAGTGACGAGTTAGATTCGTTGCCGTTAAGCTTCCACCGCAGCTTGTGGTTCCAGCACGACGGTGCCCCACCTCATTTTTTACGAGCTGTGCGTGAGTATCTTGACGCACAGTTCCCTGGCAAGTGGATTGGACGAAGCGGGCCTATCTCGTGGCCACCAAGATCACCGGACCTAACGCCTTTAGACTTTTACTTGTGGGGACACGTTAAACAAATAGTGTACCAAAAACCGTGTGACACTGAAGAAGAAATGCGTGCGCGTATCGTTTCTGCTTCCCGAAGTTTAAACCCAGGAGTGTTAAGAAATGTGCGTTCGGATATGGTGCAAAGGTGCCGTAAGTGTCTGGACGTGGGTGGCGGACATGTGGAGAATGACCGTCGCAACTTACAGCAAGTTGATATTTTTATCAATTAAGGTAGGTACCTAGTTACGTAAGATTAAACCAATTAAAAAGTAGGTTTCTCTTAGATGGGTGACCGCGTGTGACATTACATGAAAGCGCTTCCGGGCTTCCGACGGCCCGTAAAGCCGCATCCAAGAATCGTTAGGCCATGTCGTAGGTATTCGAGCAGTTTGAAAACAGTGACACCAGAGTTGGCCACGCACTCGCACGAAACAAACAGAAAACCTTAATACTGTACTTTGTTTTACGGAGTTTTACCTAAACCGTCGAAGCAAAAGATCAGCTGTTGCATCAAGTGCATAAAATCTGTTTATACCTAAAATAATACTTGGCACGTGTAACGGCCCTGTCACGACCTTGCCGCTCTGAGCGGCGGCTTAGCGCGGGGCGGCTAGCGGCAAGATCAAATGTATGAAGACGTTCGAAGCACGCCACGAGCCGCCGCGCACAGCGATAACGCGCGCGTTTTTTGTGGCGCGATTGGCTGCGCGGCGAGCGGCGCGGCGAGCGGCGGGAACAAATGTACTGCGACCGAGTCCGACGCCACGACTCCGAGCGGCACAGACAGCGTTACGCGAGGGACGAACTAGGCGGTTAAACTATTTGTTAAATATTTTGTGGCGGTAATGAATACGGAGACATTTAAAGTCGAAATTTTTAAACGGTTGCGTGTGTGGATAGCAACACATCCGCTGTATAAATACAAAAATGTTAATAAAACGTTGCGAGATGTAATGAAACAATGTTTTACAGAATGTAATGGTAGGTTTTAATATAAATCGCAAACATTAAAACATTGAGTAATGTACATATGTACCTATTTAGGTACAGACACAGCTACTATGAAAGTTAAAAGGTGATTTACCTACCTACTTAACGTAATCTACGTTGTGTAGGTACCTATTCAACGCCTCATTAATTGCGAATATGTATTATTCCTTTGATATAAAATACTTGTAAGAAATGAAGATCCAATGTCGACAATTTTGTAGGTATACCGTATAGTTACACAAAGATATTTTGGTTATCGCCATATTTATGGGTAACTCCGTCGGCCCAAATACGTCCACATTTGCCGCTGCGTTTACCGCTGCTGTAGGGTCGTGGCGTGCACGACGCTCTGCCGCGCCGCCCGCCGCGACGCGCGCCGCTTAGACCGATCTCGTGAACAGGCCCTAAAGGACGATGACGCGCGGCGGCGGCTTTTGTCAAAGGAGGCGGTCGGTTGGCCTACGCACTCAAAGGCGCCGCTTTTGCCGTCAAATTTTTATGAACTTTAGGTAAATACCTAGCTAATACGATTTATGAGTCTTTAGTGTTGCCATGGGTAATCTGATATGATATTATTTAAAATTAATTAAATTTACATGGGAAAATTTTATGTTGAATTTCCGTGAAATAATGACAAATATCATTTTACGCTACTCTACAACCCCTTCATTGATCGGACGGGGGGATATGTAACACCCTGTAGATTGTATCCTATTCGTTTAGCCTTTTTTTGCCTTTGACCCAATCCTCCCCCTTCTCGTTTGACCATTTTATTATTTTTGTCTGACCCCTAAAAGTTGTGGCGTAATTTTATATAGCCTTATAGCCTTTCGGAATAATTGGGCTATCATAGGCAATAACAATTTTTAAAATCCGACTGCTAGTTCCTGAGATTAGCCAACATAATGTTTTAGCCTTTTTAGCCTTTTGTCCGGCCCCAAAGGGTCGAAGCGTTATGTTATATAGCCTATAGCCTTCCGGAATAACTGGGCTATCGTATGCAAAAAGAATTTTTCAGATCCGACTGGTAGTTCCTGAGATTAGCGCGTTCAAACAAACAAACAAACAAACAAACAAACAAACTCTTCCGCTTTATTATATTAGTATAGATAGAATCGAAAGTGTTGTTTTTACCCTTCTTACTTGAACTGCGTTACTTTCTCACCTGTTTAGCAGCCACGCCCTTTCCAAACACTCTGGGTATGATGCCGTACAGTTGCTGTATGGTCCGCAGTGCTTGCGCTGCGTTGTACACACATGTAGGGTCGCCTTCTAAGTAGTTCTCTCTGTAATCAATAGACGCTTTAATGTATTATGTATTTTTAATTTAAAATAGATGTTGTAGTAATAGAATGGAGTTCTTATTTTGTTCCAAACAGATCCAAATATACTTGAAATAATAAATAAGCCTATTGAGGAGAATAATAATTTTTAGGTTCCATAGTACAATGCAATGACTTTAGAAAGATGTGTGTATATTCATACCCTGAGATACTGAAAATCAAATGGTAGTTGTTCCTTGGAGAAGTTAATCGTCAGTCCAATGGTTTCCACCATTTTCATATCATTCATTCATCATTATCTCAGCCTCTAGTCCCGTTGTCCAACATCGGTCTCCTTCAAGGCTGTCCAGCCACTACCCGCAATGCTAACAAGATCGACGGTACCTCTGCTACATTGTCCACGTTGTGGCTAGCTTTTAGTTGGTTCTAGAAACTTTTTCTCCCAACAGCTGTCTATGTAAGCCCATGGTGTATGTAACGGACTGCCAAGATGATAGTCTTGCGTTCAATCCCCGGGTACCCCAGGCACACATTTTCGAAGTTACATGTGCATTAAATTACCGCTTGCTTAATAATGTGCCTGGTAGATGGCAATAAGCTTCCCCCCTATTACATTGGGACCGAAACATAACTGGCGAAGTGTGGGTGTGTAATACACCTATGCCTACCTCTTTGAGGATAAAAGTTCTGAAGTTATGTATTTTGTAGCTAGGTTATTCTGTACTAGAGGACGCCAGCAGCTACGCCTGCACATTTTTTTTTATTTATCTGTTTTGACCGATCCCGTGGGTATTTCGGGAAATCCCTTCTTAGTGCACCCCTACGGCCCCCAAGGAGCATACATGCCAAAATTCAGCTTCTCGCGCCCAATGGTTTCGGCTGTAGCGTGTCTGTCAGTCAGTCAGTAACGCAAGGATTTTATATATTAAGATAACATATTTTACCTGAAATCATTCTGCAGCTCCAATGACATGACATCACTCTCAAATGGAAATATATCACACTTAAACTCCTGTATGGACAAGTTGGCCAGCACCCCTCTGTTCTCTAAGTGTTTCTTGCACAACTCACTCTTACGCGGCACAAAGAATAAGTGGAACTCCACAGGGGTGCTTTGTTTTGATCTGAAAAAGTAAATGATGTATTTAGATGTGTTTAGCATTTTATTAAAAAAATGCCTAAAACATGAGAAAACACTTTAGGGAAGACTTGTGCCATAATATTGAAAGAATCTGTCATGGAAACCGTGCCAATAAGAAGAGCTAGGTGTCCATGTTGCTACTAAAATTAAAGACATGGAAGACAAGCTTTTTGACACTTGTTTTTTTTTGACTATGTACTTGTTATCAGAATCTTAATAGAGTACAATTTACATCAAATTGTTTACTCTATTATAAGCACAAGAATGTAAGACACGGAAAAGTTTATATTAAGTAAAATAAACAAATGACCTTATAAGGAACTTACCTCAATGACTGAACATAGTCTGCAACTAAATCCATCAACTTCAGCTGAGGCCTTGCAATGAACACAATGTGTTTCACAGATATAGTTGGCAGATTTCCCGGCTTGAGTGGGAACATCTCTGTCACCTCATGGTCTTTGAGAAGAGCATATTGAGCCACCAACCCCACTGGGCCTGCCAGCCATTCATCCCATATTGTTACCTAGAAACAAGGATTAATTTGAATTAGCAGAATTCAAATTTACTCTTTCAAACAACTGGGAATAAGTCTTTTCTATTTATGGTCATCACAATTTACCATAGTTTCTCAGCAGAAAGATGTTTACAGCTCACTTTAGCACAGCATTATCTATAGACTCAAGGCTCTTCACATAGACTGATCATAAGCTGCCTGCGTCATTGCAATGTGGTAAAGTAAATAAATATTGTATTTTTTATGCTTAGACTTTTTATTGTGTTGATATTTGAATGCCATCAATATTGAGCCCAGAGGAGAGGCTAATAGATTCATTTAGGCTTCAAATCAAGCACTAGAGACTTTTCAAAGATATGTGCATTTTATTAAACTTTTAAATAAGCGTTATTGAACAATCAAGGAACATGTTGGGAGGAAATCTACACGTCTGCGAGTTCGCCATGGTGTTATCACAAGACATGGGTAGTCTGCCCATCTGCACTTGGCTAGCATAGTAGACAGTGGTAGAAACCTTGTCACAGTTAAAACAGAAGAAAAGTGTCCGGCCAAGCGAGAGTTTATATATATAGGGTTGAAATTATTATAATTACAGTTCTGTCTTTTTAGCTTGATCACAAATATTACAGCTGGTCAATATTTCTGATGAGATTAGAACGACGGTATAATGGTAACAAACTAGGCGTTGCTATTTTGTTACGTGGTAGATAACACATAATGTTTTTGTTTGTTGTATCGGTTGGAATGAGGAAAACACTGCTTAAAATTCACAGGATTGGGTACCTACCTTCGGTCCCTTGTAAAGTTGTAATAAGTTCAGCAATTGCGTTCTCATTATCTCCTGAACTAAAGCGACGTTAAGCCTTCCACCGGAGAGATGTGTACTCATCTTCGCTTCTCGCATTTTACTGCAAATTAGTGTTGGGTACTCAGCACATGTGCTAGCACACTTGTATTGACTCACTTCGGTGAGGTGAGTTACTCCCTCTTTTTATTTTGACGTGCTAGCACACAGCACAGTTAGGGCACACTCGATGTTGCTTGAGTTATTTATTACTTTTGTGCTTTGATAAATGAGATGCAGAAAAAAACTTAAGTATATTTACTTTATAATCAAGTTATTATATGTATATTACAAATCTCAAAGCATATTACAGTAAGTTACTCATTTCAAATATGTCTTATCAAGCGGTGAGTCGGCGAATAACGTCAAAATGTGCTGTGAGTGTGCCAATGTGTGCCGTGTCACTCACGCCACACGGTGCGATGTCGCCTGAGTGCGGCACACTATGTGTACTCACACACACACACTGTGCCACCAACACCTCGCGGCCTCGCCTCATTCGTGCTACCACAGTGTGCTAGCACACTTCGGAAAAAGAGTGACTCGCACGATACTCATTTTGAAAGAGTGTGCTACCCATCACTACTGCAAATTTCTTTATTTTTGTATTTATTTCGTAAATGGGCAGATACTTTGTTTATTGTCCTGTCAGTAACTTTGACATTGACAATTTGACGGTTACACAGCATCTGACATTGACGGATCTGTTCAATGTTGCTAGCTTTTACGTGACAGATACCCACGTATTTAAGAACTGATGTGTTATCCCGGTTCCAATCGACCAGAACAGAATAATATGAATAATTCAGTATGTCATCGCGGTTCTGTGGAGACATTTTTTCTCTTTAGAGTCCGCGGGCAAGTTTCTTATCGCGGTTCTATCGAAGACATTTATTCACTTTGGCGTCCACGGACAAGTTTATAGTCTTATGAGATTGATATTTAAAAATTAAAATAAGCTTTAAAGTAACGGACACATTAGTCTTCTGTAACCTAAATGGGGTAGGCAGTGAATTTCACTTTTTGGATTCGTGCAAGTTTATCTGATTATAATAAGGACTAACTACTGCCAAATTTTGAAACGATTCGTGATCTTTACGCATTCATTTGCATTAAGCTTAATTGTATTAAGTAAATTCCAATCATTTATTTATTTATGCTTTATTGTACACCAGAAATATAACTTAGGAGATCATACAATATAAGCGAAGTACAATTATTATTGGCGGCCTTATCGCTTATAGCAATGTCTACCAGGCAACCTTTGGATGGAAATATAATCGGTCGGAAAATAGTGGTAGTTGTAGGTGTAACTCAAACTCAAACTCAAATATGTTTATTTCCATAAAAATGTTTAAATTTTTTGGACACGTCCGAAGGTCATACAAATAAAAAAATAAAAAAGTAACTTTAAATGCATATTAACATAGTTGAGTATTGAAAAAAAAGCCTGTTCAGAAAGTAAAGCCTCGTGAGAAGAAGCAGGCAAGAAACTCCGGGCCACTCTTTTCTTCGTCTTGATTCTATACAATTTAAAAACTTAGTAACTACATTGAATTTTTCATAGGTATATGAGCTGGTGTGTCTATAATGTTGTTGTCAATTAATAATGTATTTTAATAATAATATAAAAGTACTAAACTAGCATAATATAGACACAATAACTCACACTCGTGCACACGTGCTAGATTAGCACTGAATAGTACTCTTTTTGACAAAGTTTACGTTTTATAACATTTTTGAATTTATTAAAACTTAAATTTTGTTATAACAGTTATAATACATAGATATCTCTAAACACATACATATATATTCTATTAAACTCTACTCTATATACCTACATACAAATACATATTATTGTAACAATTATCTAAATATTATTATACATTTATTTTATTGTAATAATTTAAAAGTATAACATATAATTTAGAAAATATCTCTATTGGCGCATGGAAAATTGGTTATTGTTCTATCTGCTTATACACACGCCTTTTTCCTGTCGGGGTAGGCAGAGACAACGAAACGGAACGCCACTTCTATCTTTACAAACCTTACGCGCTTCTTCTACATTAATTACTCTTTTCTTACATGCTCGCCGGTTCCGGGTGCTTCGGACCATTGCCGTTTTTCAGAACGTCACCAATTTGATCGACGAATGTCCTACGAGGTCGGCTGCGACCGGCTTGCCCATACACGTTTGCCTCATATATAGATTGTTGATATGCATTTGCAAAATATTTTAGTAATACATTATAGACAGTATACTTATTCACCTAAAATTATTTCAAACAGTGTGCGATGATATATGATGATATAGTTGGGCACCAATGGTGATCAGCTGAGCGGCGGCGGCGGTCAATACACCGAGTTAATTTTTAAAGTTTATGAAGACAAAAATTTATTTTTTAACTCATAGTGACAAATTTTTTCATGTAGGTATTTTAATTCAGTTATAGTAGTATATTTACCCCTTAAAATATTTTGCAAATGTAAATCAGCACCCTGTATTTTGTGCGTCATTCTTTTTTCCCTCATTCGCTCCACGGGTTCATAATATTATCTACACGCTTATGAATTGATTTTGATTATGGAATATAAATCTATGTATGGCGGAACTAGTAAGTTTGTTTGTCAATTAACCACTCTCACTTTTGAAAAATAATTCCACTTTTGCAAGGGAAGTATTTTGATGGACAGCACTGAAGAGTACGACTACCAAAAGAAAAGTCGGTACTTTTTAATATTATTCCTGTAATGTTATTCTAAGAACAGGCGTATTAAGATTTCACTCTCTCATCTAACTTTGCATTTATATTATGTCGCGTAGCACATAGGGGTACTTAACATTTTATTTAATTCCACTTTAAATTATCAATGCTGGCAATACTGCGCTCAGTGTTACAACACAAATATGCAAACGTGGCAAAATTCAAATGTATTGATTGCAAAAAAGAGTTTTCCAGCATTTTCTTTTTTTTCAGCTCATAACATTAATAGTTCATTTTAATATTATAATATAATATTAGAGAGAGCAAGGCGTTAGACCTTGGGTTATTATAAAATATAGCATCAGATTTTCATAAACTTTAATTATTTTACCGTAGATTTATATCATTTTTATGCCGAGAAAATAATTAGTTACCTTTATACCTATACCTCTTATGAATAATCATGTTTTAAGACATAATTGTAGTTAAATTTAATATGTATATGGCTATAAAAGTTCACAACAAGCAACAAGTAATTAATCATAACAATTGAGCTTAATTCTCTTAAAAAACCTTTAAAGTCACTTGAGCGCATGGAAATTGCTGTAACATATTATCATAATGCCGTATAATTCCATTTAAATATGCGTGAAATCCCGATAGCGCATAAATCAGCTGGCTACGACGAAAGTTTTGGAGTAAGTAGGTACACTGTTGATATGGTGTAGGTATGTAGGCAGGTCGGCAGGGAGGCAGGCTGTCAGTACCGCGCTCCTTATCATTTGCCCGTAGCGACTCACTGCGCGCGGCGTCGCATCGATTTTTCCACAAAACAACCCATTCCTAACCATCAGTCTCATAGTAAACACGTTTCATAAACAAGTGACGCTCCCCAACGTGATATATACAAACTAAAACATAGTGAAATGTGAAAGTTTCCAAAGGAAATAATGCGCCACTCCCCGTGGGCAGAAATTTACTATGGCCGCCCAAAATAAAGGTATGTTGTGTCTGATTTTCTCTGTATTTATAATAAATAAAAACATGTGCAATAAATTGAATTATCTGGTTATTTAAGCTGATGTTTTAAGTGTTGTTTGTTGAGTAAATGAAGGTCATAAATATTTAATAGGCTAATGTAATGAACTCGTATCTAGTGTAGTTTTGACGTTACGATAACACGGATGGTGCGTGGGTGAAAATCGGCCATGTGAGTGCTGTTTGTAATCTTGTTTTTATGGCTGTTGGAGATAAGGGCGGGTTTACATACAAAATTTGCATTTTATTATGCATTCTAAGCGCAAAATACTTTTACAGAGCCGGTGTAAAATCTTTGTGTTCTAAATGCTCCTCAAATACAATAATGTCTAAAATAAAATACTTGTTGGATTTACAGAGGCATCAAAGCCTCTTAATAAGTTTTAGTGTGTTACAGTTAACAAGTAGGTAACTAGGTATAACAATTTCCATTCAATGTCCTGTTGAGTTTATCGCAGAAAACATATCGAAAATGTCCACAATATTATTAACAAGTATCTACCTAATACCGAATTTTCTTTACTTATACAAAGAAGAAAATGAGACATAACTTAACGCACATATACTTATATTTGTTTGTGGCTACAGCGTAGCCGGCTACGGCTCGATAATGATAGGTGACCGTGAAAGAATCCAATTTTACGTATAGGTAGCCATAGCTATACGAGCTTCATGGATGAATAGATACCTACCTACATGGGTAGGCATGGTATTAATTATTTTAGTTTATAAAAAAAGGCAGTATGTTATGAAACTGAAAAGCTTTGGCTTTTTCTATATACCTTTTCTTCCAATACCTAAATGAAATTTATTACTTTTTAACAACGGTTCAGGAAAACATTCGTTCTATGCCCATATACACAAGTTCCAGATAGATTCCGTAGAGCTTCTCTCAAAATTCAAGAAGGTACTATAACTATGCTTTGCCTACGAATAGGTACTAAAATGAGACATAAAATAATTCAATTTTTGTAATACAAAACACACAAGTGTAGAATGGATGGTACGTACTCATGAAAACGACTGAGTTTGATATTGGATCAGAAGAGCCAGAAAAATCGAAGACTTTAGAACAATCTACTTTATTCGGGCATTTGAGTAGACATTCTTTATCGCTTGTTAAATGGTGCAGAAAAACGACGTGAGAAAATTTGCATGTCTCAGAGTTTTCTATAATGTTCTCGAAAGACATGTGAAGTCTGCCAATCCGCACTTGGCCAGCGTGGTGGATAGACTATAGCCTTACCATAGATTTTTTTTATTCTATACCTTACCCTTCGCCTTGGGAGAGGGCCCATGCCCAGCAGTTGGACAGTTTATGCACGGCTGATGGGTAGAGTTTATCAGTGGCCAATGCAGAATTAAAACTTTTTTGGCTTCTTTACTAAATAATTACTTATTTTTACTGAAAATTATCGTATGATTATCGTCTTAGAGTTATACCAGGTGTATCCAAAACGTTCTCCTTGGAACCTTGGTCCAATACTTTTTTAGGAAAATGTAGCAATTTCCTATTTTAAGCTTGGAATATTTAGCGTCTGCCACAGCTCTATACAGCATTATCATCATATCTGTCATAAGACGTCCACTGCTGGATATAGGCCTTCGCAAAGGCTCTCTACATGGTCTCATCCTGAGCATCCATCCGCTGCTATATAGCCTACGGAAACTTATATCATAGGCGTTAATCTTAATATATAAAATCCTTGCGTTACTGACTGACTGACAGACACGCTACAGCCGAAACTATTGGTCGCAGGAAGCTGAAATTTGGCATGTATGTTCCTTGGGGACCGTAGAGGTGCACTAAGAAGGGATTTCCCGAAATTCCCACGGGATCAGCCAAAAGGGGTAAATTAAAAAATATTGCAGGCGTAGCTGCTGGCGTCGCCTAGTATAACATATAATTTATTTCGGAAAAGTTTCCATAATCATGATATACAAATTACACTCACATTACAAATTATTAAAAATTAAAATTAGCAATCAGGGATCCAATTCGCCTCAATAAACTTTAGACGATAATTATATTAAACTAGAGGACGCAAGCAGCTACGCCTGCATTTTTTTTAATTTACCCGTTTTGGCTGATCCCGTGGGAATTTCGGGAAATCCCTTCTTAGTGCACCCCTACGGTCCCCAAGGAACATACATGCCAAATTTCAGCTTCCTGCGCCCAATAGTTTCGGCTGTAGCGTGTCTGTCAGTCAGTCAGTAACGCAAGGATTTTATATATTAAGATTTGTATAACTGACAATCTATAAAATGATAACAGGTAGAGGGTAGTTTTACGAGAACTTGTCACCATTATGTCTCTAGCAAGGTGCACATGCAACACACACATACGACATGGCGCTACATATGCGATAGTAACGGTCAATAGAGACCGCTATTCTATTCGCCCTCTATTCCAATTTATATACCAACTAAAGGATATTTTTTTTGGTGTGGGGTTGGAAAATCCTCATGGAGTCACTCCGTCCTGGCGGAAGGGCGAAGGGGACTGTCAGACTCTTACTGAATAAAAACCAACCCGTGTTCCTCATGTACCCGTGTGTCGGAGGGTCGGGTATCGCCGAAGTATTCGTCGCTACTCTCCGACGGGCATTGGCTCGCCAGATGGTCAGTATCAGTATGAACTAAAGGATGCCCGCAGCTACGCTCACACATTTTATCTTACCCAATTTTCGGAAAATCCCTTCACAAGTGCCACGTAATAGGATTACGTGGGACTAAAATATATCTGGCGAAAAGTGGGTGTAGTAATACAACTCTGCCTTTTTTCTTTTCTTTTTTTTGACTCATGGTGGAAACCAAACAATTTACGGGCTGACCCCCCTAGGCTGGGCCCCTAAAGGGGCTCAGTCTAGGGAGAGTGTGGTGACTCCCCGACGAGAAGCGCCGGGACTACCCACTAAAACCACCATGGTGTTCCTCTATCCGATCCCATTGAATGGCGGGGTCACGGGATCTACATTAGCATGACTGCCGCGACCCCGAATACACCTCTGCCTACCTCTTCAGGATATAGGCATGAGACTATGTATGTATGTAGGTATGTATTAACACTAATGGAAAGCTCTACCTATACTTTTTCAGAGCGTATTATCCAAACATACACACACATTTTGTCACAATTAATCGATAACTTATGCCACAGGACGAGAGAGGCAATAAATAAAAAATATATTTTTCTAGTAATATCACCGCAAGACCATTAATATCTTTATAAAATAATAATTACATCGGCAGAACTTTTCTGTTTACGCCAAAGGATTTTCGCCAAAGTATTTGCTCGCTATCCGACCGAGAGCGAGTGACACAAATGGAGACAGACGCTGCATGATTGATGGTCGTAGGCAATTTGGTAGGTTTCTCACAAAATTGCGCGGTCGGCTGTCACGCGCCGGATCCCAGACGATTAATCTTGGGTTTTTTCGAGTTTAGTTCTCTCTTCAGGTATTTTTTCAAGCTTCGGTTGTTGCTACGTAGGTATATACTTATTTACAGATACATACATACTTAAATGTTTACCTTGAGACGTGGGCTTTGAGATACGTCTAAGTGATATGTAGCGTATCGAAATCTATCTTGGTTAGAATTCTATTGGAAAATAGAACTTTTGGGATTCGTACTCTATTATAGTGCTTTCAGATTTATAGTATGCTCTGGTACCTGTGTCATTATGTGTACCTATAGGTATAATCATCATCAGACTGGACAGCTCCTGTACCCAGTGTTCCTCCCGTAGAGCGTCTTTGGTTGGCAGTCGAGGTGGTTTTTAGTGGTAACACCACATACTCCGGCTCTCATTTCCCCAAGAGTCGGAGATCCGAAAAGATTTTCCACCTCGTAAAACAAAAAAAAAGGGTATAATCATCATCCTTATCCTAGCGTTATCCCAGTTGCAACCGGTCTAACCAGATTTGACTAAATGTTAGCGATTTTATGTCAAAATGTTCTTCTATTTCAAATTTTAGTGCGGGCGAAGCCACGTGTGCTAGTTAGGTATAAAGTAACTTGTCCTGACTGATACTGGGTGTAAGGGACGGTGTACCGAAAACTGATACCAGTGATTCAGTACATTATACTGAGATCCTTGGCGGTCGAATTTTCCGAAAAAATCTAGGAACTCGACAATTTTCCAAAAAATTGCGATGTAAATAGGAACACGGAAACTCGCACTATCAGCTGTTACGGCCCTACAGCGGCGGGAGTGATTACGATGTACTGATGCGCTTACTGTGCTGCGATGTGACACGTCAGAGTATACGCACCACGTACATGTTTAATTCTTAGAATTTTACAAAAATATGAATGCGGGTCGACTATAGTTACTATTGCATAACATTATATGGCAAAAAATGCAAAAGAAAAATCGGAAAATTCATGAAAGTTTTCCGGAAAATTCGACCGCAAATGGCGTCAGTATCATGTACTGAATCACTGGTAGGTATCAGTTTTCGGTACACCGTCCCTTACACCCCGTATATCATTGTAGAGCCTAAACAACTGCAGCTAGAAACATGAACTTTGTACAAGTTATAACGTAAATCACCACTAAGGAAGGGTCTTTTATATTTCACTACTATACGAGTCAAATAAAGGTTGGGAGTTTGTCTGAAAAGCCGCTGAATTGGAACTAGCCTTTTCCCAACAGACAACATTGCTATCTCGGGAATGTCAGAGGTAGCTCCGGTGCGGTTGATCCGTATGGCAGATCAGTTTGAGTTTATTTATAATTTTCCTTATTTATATGACGGTACCAATTTTGAGAAAGGTCGGTAGCTAACATTTTAAATTCTCTAATTATACCTATCACCCTCCTATCTTATGACGACCGGTTGGCGCAGCGGGAGTGTAAGCGACTGCTACGCCGATGGTCACAGGTTCGATTCCCGCTCAAGTCAAACATTTGTGTGCATGAACATGGATGTTTGTCTTGGTCTGGGTGTTTCTATGTATAATATGTATGTATTTACAAAAAAAAAAAGTATATATGTATATTTATCCATTATCTAGTACCCATAGTACAAGCTCTGCTTAGTTTGGGACTAGATGGTGTTGTGTGTATGTGATAGAATATTATTATTATTATTATTATTATTATTATCCCAGTTACAACAATTCGTCGAAGTTAGTCCCAGGATCCGCTTACCTACTAGTCTAACCGGATTTGAAGACTTGCGACCGCCCGAAATAACCTAATTATATAAATTGATTAAATTATAATCGGAGTTTCCATTAGAAGATTGCCAGAACAGATGCTGCGACATATCTGTTTAGCGAATAATGAGTCTCTAAAATGCTAATTAAAGTGCAATACAAGTGAAGTAGGTAGGTACCTATAACTTTGAGTGGTAATTGTGACAAAGGGTTAGTTAACCCGGATAGCAATAGTCACTCAATAGTGAGCTGGAAAAGCAGATCTTTTTATATAATTTAGACAATTTTAATAAGTTGCTATGTCGCGATTCCTTCGGTGAACGAAAGAAACCCAAGTATCCAAGGGCGGATTATAGACTAATAAGCAAAGATTCAGTTGGATGAGCAACACTTCTAATAATCGTAATTGCCATACATGCACAGTCGAATAACTTCCCGCTAGACCATAAGGGCGAGAATTGCTCAGCAAGACATCGTCGCCTCCAGTGCTACTTTACACGCACATTGACACTCGTATATAAAACTAGTTTCTAGTGTGCCTCGACTCTATGAGCGAGCCAGAGATTTTTTTTCAAACTGGTCCAGCGCCTGTACATATTTTGCGGTATGCTATAGGGACACTTTTTTGAGTTTTTTACACGTAGGCGCGTATGCAACTACTTAAAGAAAACTATTAATTTTTGCCGCCCTAGGCCGGGCCTAGGGCGCCTACTCGGCCTATAGGGAAATCCGCCCCTGCAAGTATCCCTTCTCAGCCTATCCTCCTTTCTAATAGAAGTCCATAAAATAGAAAGCAATTGAAGTCGCACGATATATTAGGAGAATGACGAGGATAGCTTAGTTTTCCGTAGGATACAAAATGTTGACACTGAATGGTGTCTATAGGCTCCGGTTTGTCGTAATTATCAGGCTGGACGTATCTCATTGATGGTAGGTATTCCTTCATCATCATCATCAGCCCTGTATTTAAACTGTCCCACTGTAGGGCACGGGTCTCTTCTCTCTAGGAGAAGGGTAAGGCCATAGTCCACCACGCGGGCCAAGTGCGGGTTGGCAGACTTCACATGTCTTTCGAGAACATTGTGGAGAACTCTCAGACATGCAGGTTTCCTCACGATGTTTTCCTTCACCGTTTAGCAAGCGATTATTAACAATTTAAAACACACATAACTCCGAAAAGTCATTGGTGCGCGCCGTGGATTCGAACCCGGACCCTCTGCGTGGCAGTCTGTCGGTGTCTCCACAAGGCTATCGCTGCTTTTAGGTATTCCTTACATTTTATAAAATAAACATTATAAAATACCAGACCAAGCTATCAAACCATAAAAATGAGCTTGCACAGGCATTAACTGAAGGACTCCGACTCGAGAGATTGAAGCTTGTAGACAACCCAATGCCGAGTTCCAGATTCACAACACAGTAAAGAGTCTGATGGTGTACTCCATAAGCAGAATTTCTCTGCACAAAATGCCTTATCAGTGGAAACACTCAAAAGAAGAGCTTATTGTCTCCAGGTAGATTGCTATGCGGCAGAAAACTAAAGAAAAAAGTACAAGGCAAGTACGCAGGTGCTCGTATCTTCGCCAAGTACTACGTTGATATTATCTACCTATTCTCATTATAATATCTTATCTAGAACACTTTCGATGTCTACACACGTATCCGTCACGGCCATTGTATTGACGGTTAAATACGTCACACGGAGATATAATTTCTCGTAGCAGTTCAGTAGAACTGCTACAAGAAATTATATCTCCGTGTGAAATAAATTATATTTCTTTACGTTATAAATATTAAATTGTCACTAGTATTGGCGATGCAAATATTATCCGCGCGCCTCTAGCGGCGAATTTGGAAGTTGTCCGGGTACGACACTTTTGACAGCTTTCAATACAACTTTGCTTCAACTTTGGTTATAATTGTATTTATTGAGCTATCAAAAGTGTCGTACCCGGACAGCTTCCAAATTCGCCGCTAGAGTCGCTAGTTAGAATCTTAGCATCGCCAATAGGTATAGGTTCTTGTAATTCTAGGTATGGTAGTGAAAGTTGGGTATGGCACAAGAGACTTGAAAGTAGAATAAATGCTGTAGAAATGAGAGCACTGAGAAGTATGTGTGGTGTGTCTTTAACCGACAGAGTAAAGAATTGTGTGATACGAGAGTGGTGTGGGGTAAAAGAAGATGTAGTTACAAGCATCGAGAAAGGCATGTTAAGATGGTTTGGGCACATGGAGAGGATGGATGACGAAAGACTGATAAAGAAGATATATAAGGCAAGTGTGAATGGGACAGGACGAAGGGGAAGACCTAGTCGGACGTTTTTTGACCAGATTGGAGACATCCTAAAAAAAGGACAGGTCAGAAGTACCCTAAACAGAAGAGCATGCATGAGAAACTTGATGGGAGTGAAGGAAGCAAGAGAGGTATGTCAGGATCGTTGCAAATGGCGTTCCGTAGTCTCTGCCTACCCCTCCGGGAAACAGGCGTGAGTCTATGTATGTATGTATGTAATTCTAGGTGTTTATTACACATGGCTTAAAGCTATTGTGCTTCTTCTTCAATAAATGAGCAATCCAACATAAAAATGTTCAAATTCAAATGGAGCCAGTAGCACCTGAACGCCTTTAAACAAACATACAAACTCTTCAGCTCCAGCTCTTCATACAAATTTCACTAGATGATGCCCGCGGTTACACTCGCGTTATTTAAGGCTACTGCTCTGCTCCCGTCGCTCATAGCGCGATGTTATATAGCCTATAGCCTTCATCGATAAATGGGCTATCTAACACTGAAATATTTTTTCAAATCGGACCTGTAGTTCCTGAGATTAGCGCGTTTAACCAAATAAACAAACAAACTCTTCAGCTTTATATTCTACCACATTCACACAACACCATCTAGTTCCAAACTAAGCAGAGCTTGTACTATGGGTACTAGACAATGGATAAACATACATAGGTATATATTTTTATTTGTAAATACATACATATTATACATAGAAACACCCAGACCAAGACAAACATCCATGTTCATGCACACAAATGTTTGACTAGAGCGGGAATCGAACCTGCGACCTTCGGCGTAGTAGTCGCTTACACTCCCACTGCGCCAACCGGTCGTTTAGTATTAGCACAGTCTAATAATCCATATTAGTATAAGATACATAAAATAAATATTTATAGGTCACTTTCTGTTCCGTGGTCACTAACATGAATAAGTAGATTAGCAATTTACGAAAGCTAAATTGGTAATAGAGTACGCAAATTGATTAAACACATTATAATATGATCACGCGAGATTGATTCTATATAGGTAATTATAGTAATAATGGTGCTTTCAATTTCACCGGCACTAAAATCAGATTTACGCTCTATTTAGGTTCATTTACGACCATATTACACAGGTTGTATGGAAGTAGTTTAGTACGGTTTTAACCTAATCTATACTAATATAATAAAGCGGAAGAGTTTGTTTGTTTGTTTGTTTGTTTGTTTGTTTGTTTGTTTGTTTGAACGCGCTAATCTCAGGAACTACCGGTCGGATCTGAAAAATTCTTTTTGTATACGATAGCCCAGTTATTCCGGCAGGCTATAGGCTATATAACATAACGCTTCGACCCTTTGGGGCCGGGCAAAAGGCTAAAAAGGCTAAAACATAATGTCGGCTTATCTCAGGAACTAGCAGTCGGATTTTAAAAATTGTTATTGCCTATGATAGCCCAATTATTCCGAAAGGCTATAGGCTATATAAAATTACGCCACAACTTTCAGGGGCCGGACAAAAATAATAAAATGGTCAAACGAGAAGGGGGAGGGTTGGGTCAAAGGCAAAAAAAGGCTAAACGAATAGGATACAATCTATATGGGTATCGTTTTCGAGATTTTCGGGACGCTGATTAATAATATGAAATTTATTTAGTGATCCAAGATGGCGGACGGGAAATCAAAGATGGCGGATGAGAAAATTTTAAATATCAATATGGGTATCGCTTTCGATATTTTAAGGGGTGGAGAATCGAAATACAACATCTATTTCGTGGTCAAAGATGGCGGATGGGCAATCAAAGATGGCGGATGGGAAAATTAAAAAAAATAAGTATTGGTATCGTCTCCGATGTTTAAAATACAACATCTATTTCGTGATTCAAGATGGCGGATGGGAAATCAAAAATGGCGGATGGGAAAATTTAAAAAATCAATATGGGTATCGTCTCTGATGATTTAAGGGATGGTGAATCCAAATACAACATCTATTTCGTGATCAAAGATGGCGGATAGGAAATCAAAGATGGCGGATGGGATTTTTTTTTTAAAGTCGATATGGGTATCGTCGCCGATATTTAAAGGGATGGGGAATCCAAATCCGACATCTATTTCGTAATCAAAGATGGCGGATGAGAAATCAAATATGGCGGATGAGAAAGTTTAAAAAAATCAATATGGTTATCGTCTCCGATGTTTTAAGGGATGGTGAATCTAAATACAACATCTATTTCGTGATCAAAGATGGCGGATATGAAATCAAAGATGGCGGACCGGATTTTTTTAAAGTCGATATGGGTATAGTCTCCGATATTTTAAGGAATGGGGAATTCAAAAACACCATCTATTTCGTGATCAAAGATGGCGGATGGGTTTTTTTTTAAATTAATATGGGTATCGTCTCCGATGTTTGAAGGGATGGGGAATCCAAATACAACATCTTTTTCGTGATTCAAGATGGCGGATGGGAAATCAAAGATGGTGGTTGGGAAAAATTTTAAAATCAATATGGGTATCGTCTCTGATGATTTAAGTGATGGAGAATCCAAATACAACATCTATTTTGTGATCAAAGATGGCGGATAGGAAATCAAAGATGGCGGACGGGTTTTTTTTTAAAGTCGATATGGGTATAGTCTCCGATATTTTAAGGAATGGGGAATTCAAAAACACCATCTATTTCGTGATCAAAGATGGCGGATGGGATTTTTTTTTTAAATTAATCTGGGTATCGTCTCCGATGTTTGAAGGGATGGCGAATCCAAATACAACATCTATTTCGTGATTCAAGATGGCGGATGGGAAATCAAAGATGGCGGATGAGAAAAATTTAAAAATCAATATGGGTATCGTCTCTGATGATTTAAGTGATGGAGAATCCAAATACAACATCTATTTTGTGATCAAAGATGGCGGATAGGAAATCAAAGATGGCGGACGGGATTTTTTTTAAAGTCGATATGGGTATCGTCTCCGATATTTTAAGGAATGGGGAATTCAAAAACACCATCTATTTTGCGATCAAAGATGGCGGACGGGATTTAAAAAAATCAATATGGATATCGTCTCCGATGTTTAAAGGGATGGGGAATCCAAATACAACATCTATTTCGTGATTTAAGATGGCAGATGGGAAATCAAAGATGGCGGATGGAAAAATTTAAAAAATCAATATGGGTATCGTCTCTGATGATTTAAGGGATGGTGAATCCAAATACAACATCTATTTCGTGATCAAAGATGGCGGATAGGCAATCAAAGATGGTGGACGGGACTATTTTTTAAAGTCGATATGGGTATCGTCTCCGATATTTTAAGGAATGGGGAATTCAATATTATATTTAAATCTTTGTTTGTTTGTTCATCATTAATATACTCTGATATGATAAGAGATTAAGCGCTAAGTCAATGGTAACTTTGGAAAAGTGGCTTCTAAAAAAGGAATTTAAATAAAAAATCTTAAAAAGGCGATACGGAGTTCGCTGGGTCAGCTAGTCTATACTAATATAATAAAGCGGAAGAGTTTGTTTGTTTGTTTCTTTGAACGCGCTAATCTCCGGAACTACCGGCCGGATCTGAAAAAATATTTTTGTATACGATAGCCCAGTTATGCCGGAAGGCTATAGGCTATATAATATAACGCTTCGACCCTTTGGGGCCGGGCAAAAGGCTAAAAAGGCTAAAAGATAATGTCGGCTAATCTCAGGAACTAGCAGACGGCTTTTAAAAATTGTTATTGCCAATGATAGCCCAATTATTCTGAAAGGCTATAAGGCTGTATAAAATTACGCCACAACTTTTAGGGGCCAGACAAAAATAATAAAATGGCGTTTGGTTGGGTCAAAGGCAAAAAAAGGCTAAACGAATAGGATACAATCTATATGGGTATCGTTTTCGAGATTTTCGGGACGCTGACTAATAATATGAAATTTATTTAGTGATCCAAGATGGCGGACGGGCAATCAAAGATGGCGGATGAGAAAATTTTAAAAATCAATATGGGTATCGCCTTCGATATTTTAAGGGGTGGGGAATCGAAATTCAACATCTATTTCGTGATCAAAGATGGCGGATGGGAAAATTTAAAAAAATCAATATTGGTATCGTATGCGATGTTAAAAGGGATGGGGAATCCAAATACAACATCTGTTTCGTGATTCAAGATGGTGGATGGGAAATCAAAATTGGTGGATGGGAAAATTTAAAAAATCAATATGGGTATCGTCTCTGATTATTTCAGGGATGGTGAATCCAAATAAAACATCTATTTCGTGATCAAAGATGGCGGATAGGGAATCAAAGATGGCGGACGGGATTTTTTTTTAAAGTCGATATCGGTATCGTCTCCGATATTTTAAGGCATGGGGAATTCAATATTATATAAAAATCTATGTTTGTATGTTCATCATTTATAGACTCTGAAATGATAAGAGATTAAGCGCTAAGTCAATGGTAACTTTGGAAAAGGGGGTTGGAAAAAAGGGAATTAAATAAAAACTCTTAAAAAGGCGATACGGAGTTCGCTGGGTCAGCTAGTGCTAATATATAAAGCTGAAGAGTTTGTTTGTTTGTTTGCTTAAACGCGCTAATTTCAAGAAGTACTGATCCGATTTGAAAAATTTTTTCACTGTTAGATAGCCCATTTATCGCGGCAGGCTATATAACATCACGTTATGAGCCAAAGGCGCGGAGCAGTAGCCTTAAATAACGTGGGTGTAACCGCGGGCTCATCTAGTTGTAAATAAATAGAGGAGATACCGCATAAATTGATAGATTAGGTAATTTTTGTGGGAGATACCAATAGACTGTATGCAAATCTAATCGGGATCAAATACTCAACGCACACCATTGACTTGTCGTAGTTATGTATGTGGATTATAATGATATTTATTTAGACAGCATTTTTTAAGACAAGCCCGGCTAGCATGGCGATCTGTGACCGTCGTAATGGGGTGTTAATTGTACTCCTGAATAATACTGACACTGGTTTACCTAAGCCATGCATTATTGCTATCCTTTTGGGCTGCGCAGGTCAGACGACAATTCCTCTTTAAAATCGCTTATAGCTATATCATATAGTGTTAGACTAAAAGACAGATCTCGTACTCAAGGTTGCAACGCTAAGGGCCCGGTCACGACCTACAGCGGCGGGCGGTAGCGACGAGCGTTTTCGATGTACATGGCGCGTTTACTGTGACACGGCGTGCGGCCGCCTTAGAGTAAACGCACCATGTACATCGCCCCTGCCGCGTCGCTCCCCGCTTAGGCCGATCTCGTGACCAGGCCGTAAGACGATGATGATAAAAATATACAATTACGACTAATCTATAGCTCTCTCCGTTTTATAAAAAGCACAGAAGACGAAGATAGAGTTTCACACTGATTGCCACGGATATGTTACACTAGGGGGCGTTAGAGGAATACCGCGGTTTTTTCAGTAGGCCCAAAAGCAATTTTGGGAGTCTCACAGTCTTCCTCTACGAGCCTCAAAGAACCTCTAAGAAGTCCTCTTTGAGTTTCTCAAGTTACAAAATTTTCTATTTTTTATTCCTATTGAGCAGTATTTTAAATTTTCATGGATTGCCCGTGCCTTATACACTAACCCCCTCGAAACCGATAAACTAGAGGTTAAGAATTAAGAATCTCTAACTTAAATACAAAGACTCAATTGAATTCAAGTATTCACTTTCGATCGCGTTAAAACATGTATAACGACTATGGCCAATAGTTTTCTGTATCAGGAATTGCAAAATCAATTTGGTGTCAAAAACGCACAAAGGTCCTTCGCGATATTTCCACGAAAATCTATTTGTCAGTTACATATTTAGATTCTACGTGATCTGTACCTATCGGACGTATGTAGGTGTATATCCAGCCTCCATGTCGCTACCGAGAATTTTCCAACACAAAAAACAATTTTGCATTTTTTGTCCGGGCGCTTCGCACGATAGGCGTGGGTGAAAAATTATGTCACGCTAGTATTACGCAGTAATATATATGTCAATGCACGCTACGAACAGATTCGTCAAGATAACATGGATATTTGTAAATTCATATTTCATACTAATGTTATAAGTGCGAAAGTGTGTTTCTAGTTTGTTTCTCATTCTTTCACGTCACAACGGAGCGATGTCACGGAATAATTTATTGTGGTGATAAGCAGCGTCAGCCTAGTGGAGAGACCGACAGACTGCTACGCAGAGGGTCCGGGTTCGAATCCACGGCACGCACCATTCACTTTTCGGAGCTATGTGCGTATTAAATTGTTAATTATCGCTTGCTAAACGGTGAAGGAAAACATCGTGAAGAAACCTGCATGTCTGAGAGTTCTCCATAATGTTCTCGAAAGACATGTGAAGTCTGCCAACCCGCACTAGGCAAGCGTGGTGGACTATGGCCTTTCCCTCCTCATAGTAAGAAGAGACTCGTGCCCAGCAGTGGGACAGTTTATATACAGGGCTGATGATGATGATAGGCAGAAGGCTGGAGAGTGACATAGGCTACTTTAAAAGTTTGACCGCATTAACGGCTGGCCGCAGTGTTTAACGTCAACCGCATCGGCACGCCGCGGTTTCATAGCCGTCCACCACTAGCATAATGCTAATAGATATATTGGACATGATGGATATCGAGAAAGTTGGTGCGGCTATCCATATACATATTATAGTATCCTGGTAAACGTCATCCTAAAACTTTGTCACCGAGACAACTGTATGCAGTTGTTCGAAAGTCAGTGCGTTGACATCGTGCGTTTTCATATAAAAATTGAAGTACGGTCAAGGTAGTAGAGCCTTGCTGATTTCAGCATGAATGGGCTGCTCGACCGGGGTAGTACTACCCTCTCATAGAAAATCGACATAAAGTAACAGTACCTAAACTGTTGCGTTTCGTTCGGTGAGTGTGAGTGCCGGAGGCCCTATCCCCTATTCCTTCTCCCTCATCCCACTCCTCACCCTATCCCTTTTCCCATCCCCAAGGGGCGGCAACGCACTTGTGACTCCTGTGGTGTTGCTTGTGTCCATGGGCGGCGGTAATTGCTTACCATCAGGCGATCCTTCTGCTCGTTTGCCGCCTATTACCATAAAAAAACGGTCAGCCGCATTGGGCGCGACGCTTTGCGGCCAACGTTCACTGTCTTATCTCCGCGGGCAGAGTCGCGGGCGAAGTCGACTATACTATGTAGTATAATGTCTACAATATATGTCTGTAACGGTCTTAATCTGTTTACATTAGGTTCATGAATGATTTACCCCGGGATCCGCTCTAACTCGGGGTAAGTCCGTCAATTAATGCAACCCCCATGGACGGCTTAACTCGTCCTTTGGGAATATTTTAGAATATATGAACAATTTACACAAGATTCTCGCTGTCTATTCAAATTAGAGATTACTGAATTAGGTCGCGTTAAATGGGTTAAAATTTTACAATATATAACTTTTTTTTTTGGCTCTATAATGTGTCAGCGGCAGCGATAGCCTAGTGGAGCGACCGACAGACTGCTACGCAGAGGGTCCGGGTTCGAATCCACGGCGCGCATCAATGACTTTTCGGAGTTAAGTGCGTATTAAATTGTTGATTATCGCTAGCTAAACGGTGAAGGAAAACATCGTGAAGAATCCTGCATGTCTGAGATTTCTTCATAATGTTCTCGAAAGACATGTGAAGTCTGCCAACCCGCACTAGGCCAACGTGGTGGACTATGTCCTTACCCTTCTCATAGTAAGAAGAAGCCCGTACCCAGCAGTGGGCCATTATAAAGGGCTGATGATGATTATGTACCAAGAGGTGAAAGAATGGGCAGAAGACCGAAAGCAATGGCAAATGTTCCACCGACAAGAGCTAGCTCTTAAATTAAAGAAGAAGAAGTACAAACATATTATATTAATATTTATGTACCACAAGTGAAGATACCAACAGACTGCCATGCAGAGGGTATCGGATTCGAATCCTAGGCGCGCACCACAGAGTTTTCGGAGTTATGTGCGTATTGAATTATTAATTATTATCGCTTGTCCGGTGCCTCGGAGAGCACGTTAAGCCGTCCGTCCCGGTTGTCATGAAGATCTTTGACAGTCGTTATAGGTCGTTATAGTCAGTACCTATCTCTAAATAAACGGACACTAGTCTAAACCATGGAATATCGCTATCCCTTTGGGTTGCGGAGGTCAGACAGACAGTCGCTCCGTGGAAAAGCTAATATTCAGTCAAATCCGGTTAGACTAGTAAGCGAACCCCGGGTTGAAACTGGGATAACGCTAGGAGAAAGAAGAAAGAAGATTTATGTACCACAAGAGTATCTGTGATCTTCGTGCTAAACTTCATGATTTGCGGACGAGAGGTTCCAATAGATTTATGTTTGGATTTGACAAATGTTTCGTTTTACCATTTAAGCGAGAGGTACCAAAAAATAATTTTGTGTCACGGGGTGCCTTCGTCAGAGGTACTGAGTCTGCAAAAGATAACATATTCCACAAGTTGCTAAAATGCGTGTGCACAGACCACGACTATTTATGTATTGCTGGCAGAAATAAGTTTTGCAAAATCACTACACATATTTAAAAACTACTATCAACAACAAAAACAGCACTACTGAACAAGAAGATCGCAGTAAAAAGAACGAAAAATTACCAATTTGTACTTTCGTAGGTATATGCTACACAAAACATCGCAAAATAAACCATATTTTGATTTCCAATTTATAACCGTAGCAAAAAAATATTACTTTGGCTTATTCTACGATGGTACATTCGGTGCTTCAGTTGAATTATACTTACACTAGAGGACGCCAGCAGCTACGCCTGATTTTTTTTTTAATTTACCCGTTTTGGCCAATCCCGTGGGAGTTTCGGGAAATCCCTTCTTAGTGCACCCCTACGGTCCCTAAGGAACATACATGCCAAATTTCAGCTTCCTGCGCCCAATAGGCTGTAGCGTGTCTGTCAGTCAGTCAGTTTTGCAACTGTATCTGAAAAGATTCCATTTGGGATGGCGTTTTTCTAGTTATATCTAGACCCGTATTAGTCTAGGTTTAGGTCAAGATGTAAGTAGACCAAACTCGTAAACTAGGCGTATATTAAGTCATCAACCAACATTTTAGCGTTTAGAGGAACAGTAAAGTATGTAGCAGTAAAGTACTAGCACCTTCCCTACCCGTGTGAAATAGGCTTGTCGTTCAAATGGCCACTTTACCTAGATTTACTGAGACTTACCTCTAAAAGGTTTACCTCTAAAACGTGGCAAGAGGGTAGTATAGCTGTTCGAATGTCTACGTAGAGTTGCCACTATAAAGTGTTTCTTTTTGTCCGAGACTTTCTAAGGCCGACCTCACATTGGGCGTCGGCGTTCCTCAAGCGTACGCCCAGCGTGCGCTCGGCGTTCACTCTGTAGTACAAAGTGAACGCCGGGCGCACGCCAAACGTACGCTCGAGGAACGCTCATGACCAATGTGAGGGAGGCCTAAAGAGTTCATAATCTCATTGTGAGTTTTCCAAAGTCAGTTTCTTTATTTAAGCGTCAGCTACACCTGTAATATAAGATATTTCATGAAGCATTACTAGTTGACTATTTAAAGGTACTTTTCACTCTAGGAACCATTCTTACGACAAATCGATACTCATTACTTATTGGGTCAGTTTAGAACTTTTGGTTGATGGCATTTGGAAAGGTTGACCAGTTTTTGTTTTAGAAATTATCAGCATTGTGATAATTTTATTATCATCGTCCTAGCGTTATCCCGGTTGAATCTAAGATTTCACGCCTTGGAGCCCGAGGTCCGCTTAATGGGCTAACCAGATATGACCGAATATTAACTTTATAAATACAAATTATCAACATTATGAAAATGATAAATATACCACAACAATGTCTGCATAGATAATGTTAGGGTGTGTACAGATCCAACGAATACGTCGTTTTTGCTCTGCACGCGCGCGGCGCGCACTTAGTATGAACACACCTAAGGGTGTGTTCATGTTAAGTGCGCGCCGCGCACTAATTTACCTTTACTAATATATTTCTACTAATTTAATTTAATTTACACGAAGGAAAATACGTTTAAGGTGCCGATATATTTCGAGTAGCCATTATTTCTATATCTTATCTAATTACTTCAAAACTAAAATAAATAAATTCCAAACGCACATTTATAAAATCTACATCAAATGCCCAAAAAATATAATGGTTTTCTTTAATTTCAAAGAACCAAAGAGGCCACACAGTTATTAAAAATAACATAAGAATTCTTGACTTGTTACCGCCTTTTCTCTATGAATTAAATTGCCTTCAGAAAATGCCAAAGACCTTCTTTATACAGTAAAAGTGGAATATTGTGTACATTATATGGGTAGGTATTATTTTGTAAACCATTCAGAAGCCAAAAATGTAATTACCCGTAATTAATCTGTAAGATAATGAGCCTTGTTGAATAAATTTTTCTTGATAATAATATTTTATATAGTATTTGATATCGAAACCTTTGAAGTGTCTAAAACATTTTCGAGGCCATTGATCGCTAAAATTGCGACTGAATTTCACGTAGAAATATACCACTTATTTGAGTATTTGTGTTACATAAATATAATTATGCCACAGCATAATTATATTTATGTAACACAAATATAATTATGCTGTGATCTTTAAAGATATGAGCACCTAAATAACGCTGGGGAGAGAATCTCTCTGGTTCAAAGTTGTGTGCTTGAATTAGTATTGTGAAATACGACACTGGTCCAAACCATTATGATATGTGGTCCAAACCGTAGGATAATACTATTCCTATGATTTTCGAAAATCATACTCATACATTTATAATAAATGTGAATGTTAGTTTGTTTGTTACGCTTTCACGCGAGAACTACTTAACCGATCATCATGAAACTTTGTACAAATATTCGTGAGGGTAATATAAGTACATAAAATAGTAGGTACGGAATCTCCGTTGCACGAGTGAAATTCGCATTTGTCCGGGTTTTGGAAAACGTATCACAATATCTATTCTCAGATCCTTCATCCTCCTTTGATCACATAAGATCCGTGCTATTTTATATAGAAAGTCCATACTTTGGCAGATCAGTCGAAGTAATGTTGCTTACTAGCAGCAAGGCATTGTACCAGACAATTTCGATTTAGATAAAGATTTATTGGAGAGAAAAGGATAGCAGACCCTCGTCTTTTTTCTGACAACAAACGGGTTACATTCTATCCGAAAGTAACCTTCAAAATAGTATTTTATTACGCTGTTTTTGTTGTGGAATTTACACGAAGGAAAAGACGTTTAAGATGCCGATATATTTCGAGTAGCCATCATTTTCTTACGTGATCCTATACTTAAGTAGAGAGCCTTTCTTTTATTTATTTTTCTACCTTCGTGGCTTTCTAAGTACCAGGGAAGTGCTATGCTAGTTGAACTCAAAGTTGATTTTGGAGTCCGTTTGGTTGTAGGCAACTGAAAACTGCTGCGTAGTTCTCCTTTTAGTAGCCCGGTTACACAAATCTACCTCAGTATATGTCGCGTGGCGCGATTTCACCGTGTTATACCCCCCCCCCCCCTCTGGAAGGCCCAAGTAGACATTTCCCGCCGCTGCACCGCTCCGAACTTGTCGAACTTCCTACCCAACTTGTCCTTGACTCGTATAGTAAAGTTAATATAATCCTTCAAAATCACGTAGAAATTGAATAAAATTTTTCCTTCCCTTTCCTACGTTTGAAATAATTAGGTACGTTAGTATCATGTGTTCTTCCATCAAAGATAAAATACACAAGTACTTAAAAACGTAAATTCCAAAACATACATTTTCTAAATCTACAACAAAGGCCTACGCAAAATAATGTTTTAAATATTAATTTCAAAGAACCAAACAGGCCACACAGTTATTAAAAATAACATAAGAATTCTTCACTTGTTTACTGCCTTTTCTCTATGATTTAAATTGCCTTCAGAAAATGCCAAAGACTTTCTATAACAGTAAAAGTGGAATATTGTTTACATTATATGCGTAGGTATTATTTTGTAAATCCTTCAGAAGCCAAAAATGTAATTACCCGTAATTAATCTGTAAGATAATGAGCCTTGTTGAATACATTTTTCTTGATAATAATATTTTATTTGATATGGAAACCTTTGAAGTGTCTGAACATTTTCGAGGGCATTGATCGCTAAAATTGCGACTGAATTTGACGTAGCAATATACCACTTATTTGAATATTTGTGTCACAAAAATTTAATTATGTTGTGATCGCTAAGATTGCGACTGAATTTCACGTAGAAAAATACCACTAATTTGAATATTTGTGTCACAGAAATATATGCTGTGATCTTTAAAGATGCACATAAATAGCGCTCGGGAGAAAATCTTTCTGGTTTAAAGTTGTGTGCGTGTTATATTGTCGCCGTATATTTCATGTTAAGCTCACGGGACCGGCTGTCATGAAGATCTTTACAGAAGCAGTATCATATATAAATATATATATATATACATATATATATATATATATATATTAATTTTTCGTTATTTTATTTTTAATTTATTTATTTATAGGTAAATCTACGAGAATACCAGCGTCGTATTTATATAACTGCAACAATGGCTGACGCAGTTTGTTCTCCACATACCGCCTTCTGTTATTCTTAGTAAGAAAATGTATGTACCTGTTATGTTTTGGAGATGCAAATAAAATATTTTTTTTTTGTTTTGTTTGTTTGTTTGACACTGGTCCAAACAAGTAGCACAATAAGTACTATTCCTATGATTTTCGGCAATATCAGAATCAGATCAGATCCTTAAATACTTTTCAATTAAGGTATTCGTTTGAGGTATTTAATACGCATATTAACTTTGCATATCGCACTGCTAAATTGTAGAGTAAGGATTTGGTGTGCATACGATTCTAAAAATTCAACATAAATCTAACATAAATAATTATAAACTTTATCCCTTTGAACAATATTTGACGAACTTAAACAAATTTTTTGCGGGGTTTAGAATAAATATTGTGATTGAGGCCTTTTTTAGAAAATTACCGAACCTGATATTGATCGTGGTCCGATACGCACTTGATTTATTTCTATTCAAAATATAATTGTATTATTGAAGGATTGTAAGTATTAAGACCATAATATTTTGTGCAACATAGTAGGTCAAGACTGGATTGAAGAGTACGTACAATAGAAATTTCTTAATAATAAGAATCTAGCAAATTTTTCGTAAGTAATTAATATGCATAACTCGCATGAGTTGACGAAAACGTTTCGCTAAAAGTACATCGCTAGTACATTAAAAGTTCCATTAATTTATGTTTATCACGCCATTAAGCTGAGCTCTCGGCGGGCTTCCCTATCGAATTGCTTTCACTTTTAATGGAAAACGTAACGGCAGCGTGATTGGCGTCTGAACAAAAATAAATTAAGAAGCTGTTAGTTGTAGAACGGTTATCATTACATTTTTCTAGTGAGGTGGTGAGATCCTTAGATGATACTGGGTGTAAGGGACGGTGTACCGAAAACTGATACCAGTGATTCAGTACATTATACTGAGACCCTTGGCGGTCGAATTTTCCAAAGAAATCTAAGAACTCGACAATTTTCCAAAAAATTGCGATGTAAATAGGAACACGCAAACTCGCATTATCAGCTGTTACGGCCCTACAACGGTAGCGGCAGAGCTTACGATGTACTGGTGCGCTTACTGTTGCCAATGAATACAGATCTATGCTCTATGCTGTGGCTGCGGCCGCGCGCCGCGGTCGATGTCACGTAAGAGTAAACGCGCACTGTACATGTTTAATTCTTAGAATTTTACAAAAATATTAGTGCGGGTCGACTATAGTTACTATTTCATAACATTATATGGCAAAAAATGCAAAAGAAAAATCGGAAAATTCATGAAAGTTTTCCGGAAAATTCGACCGCAAATGGCGTCAGTATCATGTACTGAATCACTGGTATCAGTTTTCGGTACACCGTACCTTACACCCCGTATATCATTGTAGAGCCTAAACAACTGCAGCTAGAAACATCAACTTTGTACAACTTATAACGTAAATCACCACTAAGGAAGGGTCTTTTATATTTCACTACTATACGAGTCAAATAAAGGTTGGGAGTTTGTCTGAAAAGCCGCTGAATTGGAACTAGCCTTTTCCCAACAGACAACGTTGCTATCTTGGGAATGTCAGAGGTAGCTCCGGTGCGGTTGATCCGTATGGCAGATCAGTTTGAGTTTATTTATAATTTTCCTTATTTATATGACGGTACCAATTTTGAGAAAGGTCGTTAGCTAACATTTTAAATATTATACCTATATCTAATTATACCTATCACCCTCCTATCTTATCCCAGTTACAACAATTCGTCGAAGTTAGTCCCAGGATCCTCTTACTAGTCTAACCGGATTTGACGACTTGCGACCGCCCGAAATAACCTAATTATATAAACTGATTAAATTAGAATCGGAGTTTCCATTAGAAGATAACCGGAACAGATGCTGCCATATATTTGTTTAGCAAATAATCCAATGAGTCTCTGAAATACTGATTAAAGTGCAAAACAAGTGAAGTAGGTATAGGATTATAACTTTGAGTGGTAATTGTAACAAAGGGTCAGTACGTGATGGAGCTAACTTAATGTACATTAAGAAAAACTTAATTCTATACCGCAAAAATAGTGATTTGCACAACGTGAACACAAGGAATAAGCATAAACTGGTGGGAACTAACTACCGTCTACATAAAGTTCAGAACTCATTTGCGGGGATTGGTATACGATTTTTCAACAAATTGCCTCTTGAAATAATGAATTTACCCATGCACAAATACAAACGGACAATTAGGAACTTTCTTTTACAAAGGGGTTATTACACTATTAAGGAATTTTTAAATGATAAGACACCGTGGGGATAGGCTTAGGCTTGTTTAACTCACGATTATTTTATTTACATGTTAAGTGGAGGTGCCTCGTGAACACATGATTTTTGCAGGATTTGGATATTTTTATGCTTTGTTGAATGTAGTTTAACATTATTTATCTCTGATCATATCATTGTTCACTTGTCACCTTCACAAAATTCTTTCTACATTTGCATTCCTTCACGTGTTCCACTAACTCATGTTAATAATAACGATCTGGAAAATGGAGGTAATTGGCGGTCATGGTCAGTATACCAATAGATTGTTTCTTACTGCTGGTTCGTATACCGTTGTCGTCATGCTCACTAAAATGTCATTTCTTGTGGTGGCGTCGTGTGTCGGGTCATCCCTTTCCCTCTAATATGGCGAGAGGGATGATGGCTGGCACATGCGTCATACTCGTGAACGGGTGCTACTTGCGATGACTGGTCGATGACGGTCTTGCGGGCTGGTATTAGATTTTAATATTTAACTGCATCATTTCCATCATGGTTCTGATCACTTTCGCGGATTGCCTGCATTATTAGGTATATATAATGTAAGTGGATGCTCCTGTTTCACCATGTCTATTCTGAGAAGGCTAACCAAAAGTATTATGCTTGAGTATTATGATGTACAGTAAATATATACAAGTGATATAGAAGGTGTAACAGTTGCAGCACCTTACAAAATGTAAATTGTGTATTATGCAAAACCTGGCGATGAAAAAGAGTGACCGTGAGTTTTATTGCCCGTTCTTTCTCATGGTTCTACCTATTGCTTTGCGAACGTGGCAGTAAATGTAAATGTAGAAGCATACAGTAATAATGTTTTAAATTTGAGTATAAGTAATTATTTTATAAATTTATTATTTTGACGTTCATAAGCGTCACATTGTGACCCAAATGAATAAAGGATTTTGAATTTGAATTTGAATTTGAATTTGAGCCTTGCTGATTTCAGCATGAATGGGCCGGCTCGACCGGGGAAGTACTACCCTCTCACAGAAAATCGACGAAAAGTAACAGTACTAAACTGTCGCGTTTCGTTCGGTGAGTGAGAGTGCCGGAGGCCCTATCCCCTATTCCTTCCCCCTCATTCCACTCCTCATCCTATTCCTTTTCCCAACTCCAAGGGGCGGCGACGCACTGGTGACTCCTGTGGTGTTGCTTGTGTCCATGGGCGGCAGTAATTGCTTACCATCGAGCGAACCGTCTGCTCGTTTGCCGCCTATTACTATAAAAAAAAAGTTAACCCGGATAGCAATACTCACTCAATACTGAACTGAAAAATCAGATCTTTTTATATAATTTAGACAACTTTTTTGAGTTGCTATGTCGCGATCCTTCTGTGAACGAAAAAGACCCAAGTGTCTAGGGGCGGATTTGATACGTTGGCTGCCCTAGGCCTACGATAATGACCTTGAAATAGACTAGTTAGCAAAGATTCAGTTGGATGAGCAACACTTCTAATAATCGTAATTGCCATACATGTAGGTAAATATTTTTGCGGGATGCTATATGGACACTTTTTACTTTTTGAGTTTTTACACGTAGGCGCGTAGGCAACTACTTAAAAAAAAACGACCAAATTTTGCCGCGCTATTCGGCCTATAGGGAAATCCGCCCCTGCAAGTATCCCTTCTCAGCCTATCCTCCTTTCTAATAGAATTCCATAAAATGGAAAGGAATTGAATTCGGACGATATATTAGGAGAATGACGAGGATAGCTTAGTTTTCCGTAGGATACAAAATGTTGACACTGAATGGTGTCTATAGGCTCCGGTTTGTCGTAATTATCAGGCTGGACGTATCTCATTGATGGTAGGTATTCCTTCATTATCATCATCAGCCCTGTATTTAAACTGTCCCACTGTAGGGCACGGGTCTCTTCTCTCTATGAGAAGGGTAAGGCCATAGTCCACCACGCTGGCCAAGTGCGGGTTGGCAGACTTCACATGTCTTTCGAGAACATTATGGAGAACTCTCAGACATGCAGGTTTCCTCACGATGTTTTCCTTCACCGTTTAGCAAGCGATTATTAACAATTTAAAACACACAACTCCGAAAAGTCATTGGTGCGCGCCGTGGATTCGAACCCGGATCCTCTGCGGGGCAGTCTGTTGGTGTCTCCACAAGGCTATCGCTACTTTTAGGTATTCCTTACATTTTATTTATTTATTTATTTATTATCTTTATATACACATAAAGGTATAAAGGTGGACTTAAGGCCTTAGGCATTTTCTGCCAGTCTACCTTAGAGTGGTGCAGAGATCAATCAATGGTAGGTGTATTTTAGAAGTGAAGTTAGACTTATATATTTAATAGAAATTAATAGATATGATAAACGAAATTTACATAAAATTTAATAATAATATATAAATACATATACTTACGTACACATACATATTATAATTATATACAAACATAAATAAATAGATAGGTACACAAGTAATAAATATATACGTAAAATAATGATAAATGTTACGATACTTCTGCCAACTTAGCCAATAAAAGCTGCTTTGCCTTTGTCTTAAAGCTATACCGAGTGGTGGACGCCCTGATTTCGAGAGGAAGGTCATTCCAAAGAAGAATAGCTTGAGTAGGAAAAAAAGAGTGGATGAAAGAAGATCTATGTGAAGGACAAAGAAGAAGAAGGTTATCAGATGAACGAAGGTTACGATCGTGGTTGCTGCATAAGTACTGAAAGTAAGAACTTAAATATTCAGGAGTATTGGGAGACATGAGGATAGAATAGAGAGTAGTGAGAGCACGCAAACTGCGTCTTTAACGAATAGGAAGCCACTTCAACTGGGAACGATAAGTAGACACGTGGTCATACTTGCGAAGATTGAAAATAAATCGAATGCAGTTATTGAGAAGACGGTCAAGTTTGTTAAGAAGATCTGCATTCAGGTCATAGTAACATACATCACCATAGTCGATCAAGGGAAATACCAAAGTTTGCACAAGCATTGTCTTAGTTTTGGGTGGTAGGAAGTTTCTTTCTTACATTTTATAAAATAAACATTATAAAATACCAGACCAAGCTATCAAACCATAAAAATGAGCTTGCACAGGCGTTAACTGAAGGACTCCGACACGAGAGATTGAAGCGTGTAGACATCCCAATGCTGAGTTCTAATAATATAATATTCTACCACATACACACATCACCATCTAGTCCCAAACTAAGCAGAGCTTGTACTATAGGTACTAGATAATGGATAAACATACATATATACTTTTTTGTTGTTGTAAATACATGCATAGGTATTATACATAGAAACACCCACCAAGACAAGCATCCATGTTCATGCACACAAATGTTTAAATTGAGCGGGAATCGAACCCGCGACCATAGTAAAAACAGAATAGTAGGTTAGCTAAGGCCGCTCGGCGAGTTAATTGCCTACTCTTGCGTTGACGCACGGGTTGTCACTTGTTTACACCGCGGCGCCGGCTTTGTCGGCGCTTGCGCTTTTTCGCCGCTTTTTTAAGTGATTGCGCTGAATACTTCACAATTTAAACTTGAATTTTTTTTTTCAAATACCTGCTGACTACCTAAGCGTTATATAACTATCTTAATGCCTTTTAATGAGAAAAACTAACAAGTTAAATTTACTGACGTTTAACACATTGTATATAATTAATAACGTTTATTACAAAACTGAATGTATATAAACAATTCAAGCGGGCGAGCAGTGTAGTACCTACATGAATGCGCGCGATCAGACGCGCGATGCATCCTGTACTGAATCCGCGCCGAGCTTGCAGGACTCGTGAGATTGTGTGCGTGAAAAGTGCGTGCGTACACGGCGCCGGCGACTCACGCGTACATTCAAACCAGCGCGGCGGCGCGGCGGCCGATTTGTATGAAGCTATCCTACTATTCTGTTTTTACTATGCCGCGACCTACCTTTCATAGCAGTCACTTACACTCCCGCTGCGCCAACCGGTCGTCAACAACAACACAGTAAAGAGAACTGTCTGATGGTGTCATCCATAAGCAGAAGTTCTCTGCATAAAATGCCTTATCACTGCAAACACTCAAAAGAAGACCTTATTGTCTCCAGACATATTGCAATGTGGCAGAAAACAAAAGAAAAAAAATTGGGCAAGTGCGAGTCGGACTCGCGCACGAAGGGTTCCGTACCATCATCTATAAAAGAAAATCACGTTTGTTGTATGCATACTTAAATACTTTTTAAGTTTCTACCTGTTTATTAAGATCGAGTAACAAATTGCTTAAAAATTACGTTTGTTGTATGGGAGTCCCCCTTTATTATTTACTTTTTTTAAATTTAATTATTTATTTTGGAAGGTAATATACAACTACATATTCTGTGAAAATTTAAAGCGTCTACCTGTTACACTTAGTAATTTTGAGCCGAAAATACGAAAAAAAGCACGTTTTTTGTATGGGACCCCCTTAATATTTTAATTTATTTTATTTTTAGTACTTGTTGTTATAGCGGCAACCGAAATACATAATTTGTGAAAATTTCAGCTTTCTAGCTATCATGGTTTATGAGATACAGCCTGGTGACAGACAGACAGACGGACAGACGGACAGACAGACAGACAGACAGCGGAGGCTTAGTAATAGGGTTCCGTTTTTTACCTTTTAGGTACGGCACCCTAAAAAGTACAAAGTAAGTACGCAGGTGCTCGTATCTTCGCAAAGTACTACGTTGATATTATCTACCTATTCTCATTATAATTTCTTATCTGGAACACTTTCGACGTCTACACACGTATCCGTCACGGCCATTGTATTGACGGTTAAATACGTCACACGGTGATACTGAACTGCTATGAGAAATTATATTTCTTTACGTTATAAATATTATATACAGTTTGGCTTTGCCAGCCACATCCGGGCACATGCCAGAAAAGATGTTTAGGGTCGCCGTCGACAGACACGTCGAGGAGGACATCATCATCATCATCATCATCAAATATTATATTGTCACTAGTATTGGCGATGCAAATATTATCCGCGCGCCTCTACCGGCGAATTTGGAAGTTGTCCGGGTACGACACTTTTGACAGCTTTCAATACAACTTTGCTTCGAGGTTATAGTGGTAATTGTATTGAGCTGTCAAAAGTGTCGTACCCGGACAACTTCCAAATTCGCCGCTAGAGTCGCTAGAATCTTAGCATCGCCAATAGGTACCTATAGGTTCTTGTAATTCTAGGTGTTTATTACACATGGCTTAAAGCTATTGTGCTTCTTCAATAAATAAGCAATCCAACACAAAAATTTTCAAATGCGCATGGAACCAATAGTACCTAAACGCCTTTAATCAAACAAACAAACTCTTCAGCTTCTACTCTTCATATAAATTTCATACATAAAATCATCATCAGCCCTGTATATAAACTGTCCCACTGCTGGGCACGGGCCTCTTCTCACTATGAGAAGAGCAAGGCCATTAATCCACCACGCTGGCCAAGTGCGGGTTGGCAGACTTCACATGTCCTTCGAGAACATTTTGGAGAACTCTCAGACATGCAGGTTTCCTCACGATGTTTTCCTTCACAGCACGATGTTCGTTTAGCAGGCGATAATTAACAATTTAATACGCACATAACTCCGAAAAGTCATTGGTGCGCGCCGTGGATTCGAACTCGGACCCGCTGCGTAGCAGTCTGTCGGTCTCTGCACTAGGCTATCGTTGCCATCATTTAATACATAAAACAAATAGAGTATATTAGTTTATATAGTAACTAACATAAATAGTTTAGCAATTTACAAAAGCTAAATTGGTTGTAGAGTACGCAAATTGATTAAACACATTATAATAATAATATGATCACGCGAGATTGGTTCTATATAATAGTAATAATGTTACTTTCAATTTCACCGGCACTAAAATCAGATTTATGCTCTATTTTGGTTCGTTTACGACCATATTACACAGGTTGTATGGAAGTATTTTAGTACGGTTTTAATCACTACATAGTATAAAAAAAAGTTTGTCTTCTGGACAGACAAGACAAACTATGCAGGTATGCTTAAATCTTAAAAACTACGCAACGGATTTCAATGCGGTTTTTTTTAATAGATAGAATGATTCAAGAGGAAGGTTTATATGATTATAATACATGCGTAACATGACCCCCGTGCGAAGCCGGGGCGGGTCGCTACTTGTAAATAAATGGACACAATTTGAACTAAGAGCTCCGCTAGGCTAGCGGAGTTATCGTATAAATTGATAGATTCATTAGATAGGAGATACCAATAGACTGTATGCAAATAACTAATCGGGATCATATACTCAACGCACACCATCATCGATATACATATGTCAATGCACGCCATTGACTTGTCGTAGTTATGTGGATTATAATAATATATATTGATATATAGTGACAGACCGACAGACTGCTACGCAGGGGGGCTCGGGTTCGAATCCACGGCACGCACCAATGACTTTTCGGAGTTAAATGCGTATTAAATTGTTAATTATCGCTTGCTAAACGGTGAAGGAAAACATCGTGAGGATACCTGCATGTCTGAGAGTTCTCCATTATGTTCTCGAAAGACATGTGAAGTCTGCCAACCCGCACTTGGCCAGCGTGGTGGACTATGGCCTTACCCTTCTCATAGTGAGAAGAGGCCCGTGCCCAGCCGTGTATAAAGTGCTGATGATGATGATGATATAGTGACAGCATTTTTTAAGACAAGCCCGGCTAGCATGGCGATCTGTGACTGTCGTAATGGGGTGTTAATTGTACTCCTGAATATACTGACACTGGTTTACCTATGCCATGCATTATTTCATACAAAATAATTTAGCGGGTCTTAATCGCGTTAACTTAACTTATTTAAAGTATAAATACCTATGTGTTTGCAACGTTTCGCTCGTCTTGCACCGAGCGTGGTCGCGGAGAGACTGATGGGAGCAAATGTAAACACCGCCGCAGTGATAAATCTCAACAGTGTGTAGACGTCATTAGTGTAGTGTGTCGGAGTACCGACATTGCGAACTTAAATAAAGACCAAGTGAGGGTAGCTGTGCCGAAACCCGCACTTCCACAAGACGGCGCTGAGCTCTCATCAGTCTCTCCGCGACCACGCTTGGTGCAAGACGAGCGAAACGTCGGAAACAAATAGGTATTTATACCTTAAATAAGTTAAGTTAACGCGCTTAAGACCCGTTAAATTATTTTGTATGATGTATACAAATCGCGTGGTGACGGATTAAGAATACGGAATGTCACCACCCCATATCATCCCATGGGTGTCGTACTCGTAAGAGCCGACAGAGGGAGTATATTATACAGATAACAGCACTGTAAGAGAAGGAAAACTTGATACAAACCCTATACCAACCCGTTTGGCCAGCGTGGTATAATAGGCCAATTCTTCCTTTCAAAGGAGAGGCCTAGTCCAGCAGTGGACTGTTAAAGGCTGATGATGATGATACAAATCGCGAAAGTTTAAAATCGACCATGCATTATTGCTATCCTTTTGGGCTACGCAGGTCAGACGACCATTTCTCTATAAAGAAGCTAATATCGTGTTAGACTAAAAGGCAGATCTCGGACTCAAGTTGAAAATTTTGTACCTATGCAACCAGGTTGCAATGCTAAGACGATCATGGGCGTCGCCAAGAGGAGCAGGGGGAGGGTTCCGTAGAGATCAAATACCGTATAATTTATTATTTTCTCCATACTTTTCTCATTTTATTGGTATATCAAATTGCCCCCCCCCCCTAGGCCATCGTCTGGCGTCATTGCCTCCCCCTAAGCAATTGGTTGGCGACGCCCTTGAAGACGATGATGATAAAAATATACAATTCAGACTAATCGATAGCTCTCTCCGTTTTATAAAAAGCATAGAAGACGAAGATAGAGTTTCACACTGATTGCCACGGATATGTTACACTAGGGGGCGTTAGAGGAATACCGCGGTTTGTTCAGTAGTCCCAAAAGCAATTTTGGGAGTCTCACAGTCTTCCTCTACGAGCCTCAAAGAACCTCTAAGAAGTCCTGTTTGAGTGTTTCTCAAGTTACCAAATTTTCTATGTTTTATTCCTATTGAGCAGTATATAAAATTTTTCATGGATTTCTCGTGCCTTATACGCTAACCCCCTCGAAACCGATAAACTAGAGGGTAAGAATTAAGCATCTCTAACTTAAATTCAAAGACTCAATTGAATTCAAGTACCTATTCACCGTCGATCGCGGTAAAACATGCATAACGACTGGCCACTAGTTTTTTGTATCACTTTCAGGAATTGCAAAATGAATTTGGTGTCAAAAACGCACGAAGGCCCTTCGCGATATTTCCACGAAAATCTATTTGTCAGTTACATATTTAGATTCTGCGTGATCTGTATCTATCGGACGTATGTATATCCAGCCTCCATGTCGCTACCGAGAATTTTCCAACAGAAAAAATAATTTTGCATTTTTTTGTCCGGGCGCTTCGCACGATAGGCGTGGGTGAAAATACACGCTATGAACAGATTCGTCTAGATAACATGGATATACGTAAATTCATATTTCATACTAATGTTATAAATGCGAAAGTGTGTTTCTAGTTTGTTTCTCATTCTTTTACGTCACAACAGAGCGATGTTACGGAATGATTTATTGTGGTGATAAGCAGCGATAGCGATCGAATCCACGGCACGCACCATTTCGGAGTTATGTGCGTATTAAATTATTAATTATCGCTTGCTAAACGGTGAAGGAAAACATCGTGAAGAAATCTGCATGTCTGAGAGTTCTCCATAATGTTCTCGAAAGATATGTGAAGTCTGCCAACCCGCACTAGGCAAGCGTGGTGGACTATGGCCTTACCCTTCTCATAGTGAGTAGAGGCCCGTGCCCAGCAGTGGGACAGTTTATATACAGGGCTGATGATGATGATAGGCAGAAGGCTGGAGAGTGACATAGACTACTTTAAAAGTTTGACTGCATTAACGGCTGGCCGCACTTACATATACAGTCAACAGCATCGGCACGCCGCGGTTCCATAGCCGTCCACCACTAGCATATTATGTAATGCTAATAGAAATTTTGGACTTGATGGATATCGAGAAAGTTGCTACAGCTTGTTGTATATCTTTGACGGAACTCGTAACACTGACTGTACTATTTCGAGCATAATAATAATGTCCTCCCGACCAATTCCGACCACGGCGGCTTGTGTTTATACCTATGAGACTTGCCAACTGCGCGGGACATATTATAATAGTGCCCAAGTGTGTGCGCAAACACAAGTGTACTCTCTATTACCTCATTCTAATAGTCCGAGGGGACGCCACAAGCGACACGACTGGAGAGAGATTGGGCGCAGGCACGGGGGTGTGACACCGCCAGCTTCCTGACTCCGAACTTCTATCGGATAATTCCTAACAGAAAAACACAATTTCACTTTTTGTTCGACCCAGGAATCGAACCCGAGACTTGATGATCCGCAGTCGCAAACACTACCGCCGGAACACAGAGGCATTCTAAATTTCAAGCATAGAAGGGAGGAGAAGCAAGAATATTATTTAATTTATTTGTACTTTTCAGTATTTATCTTTACGAAAATACGAAGAGTCAAGTATTCGCCCTGTCTGATTACCACTAAAAATTTGATCACCGCTGTACTTGCAGTCGCCTACCTCCACCAGACGCCAAAATCAACTTTGAGTTTTTTTTTATAGTATAGTAAGACAAACGAAAAAGCCGGTCACCTGATGGTAAGTAATCACCGCCGCCCATAGATACCTGCAATGCCCGCAGGATCACAAGTGCGTTGCCTACCTTTAAAACTATCCTGGCACTAAGGTAAGAAGTTCCAGAGCCACGAACGTCGAAAAATAAATAAAAGAAAGGATCCTTTCTTTTATTTATTTTCACGTACGAAAATAATGGCTACTCGAAATATATCGGCACCTTAAACGTCTTTTCCTTAGTATTCTTCGTGTAAATTCGACAACAAAAACAGCGTAATAAAATACAATTTTGAAGGTTACTTTCGGATAGAATGCAAAGAAATATAACCGTAGTCCAACCTCTCTGATAGAATGTAACCTTCAGTTTGTTGTCAGAAAAAAGGCGAGTCTGCTTATCGTCTAATATACATACTAGGTATATTAACCTGGTAAACGCCATCCTAAAAATTTGTCCCCGAGACAACCGTATGCAGTTGTCCGAAAGGGCGTTGACATCGTGTATTTTCATATAAAAATTTAATTACGGTCACGGTAGTAGAGCCTTGCTGATTTCAGCATGAATGGGCCAGCTCGACCGGGGTAGTACTACCCTCTCATAGAAAATCGACATAAAGTAACAGTACCTAAACTGTTGCGTTTCGTTCGGTGAGTGTGAGTGCCGGAGGCCCTATCCCCTATTCCTTCTCCCTCATCCCACTCCTCACCCTATCCCTTTTCCCATCCCCAAGGGGCGGCAACGCACTTGTGACTCCTATGGTGTTGCTTGTGTCCATGGGCGGCGGTAATTGATTACCATCAGGCGATCCTTCTGCTCGTTTGCCGCCTATTACCATAAAAAAACGGTCAGCCGCATTGGGCGCGACGCTTTGAGGCCAACGTTCACTGCCTTATCTCCGTAGGCAGAGTCGCGGGCGAAGTCTACTATACTATGTAGTATAATGTCTACAATACATGTCTGTAGCGGTCTTAATCTGTTTACATTAGGTTCATGAATGATTTACCCCGGGATCCGCTCTAACTCGGGGTAAGTCCGTCAATTAATGCAACCCCCATGGACGGCTTAACTCGTCCTTTGGGAATATTTTAGAATGTGCGTATGAACAATTTACACAAGATTCTCGCTGTCTATTCAAATTAGAGATTACTGAATTAGATCGCGTTAACTGGGTTAAAATTTTACAATATATGACTTCTTTTTTGGCTCTATTATGTATCAGCGGCAGCGATAGCCTAGTGGAGCGACCGACAGACTGCTACGCAGAGGGTCCGGGTTCGAACCCACGCTGCGCATCAATGACTTTTCGGAGTTATGTGCGTATTGAATTGTTAATTATCGCTAGCTAAACGGTGAAGGAAAACATCGTGAAGAATCCTGCATGTCTGAGATTTCTTCATAATGTTCTCGAAAGACAAGTGAAGTCTGCCAACCCGCACTAGGCCAACGTGGTGGACTATGTCCTTACCCTTCTCATAGTAAGAAGAAGCCCGTACCCAGCAGTGGGCCATTATAAAGGGCTGATGATGATTATGTACCAAGAGGTGAAAGAATGGGCAGAAGACCGAAAGCAATGGCAAATGTTCCACCGACAAGAGCTAGCTCTTAAATTAAAAAAGAAGAAGTACAAACATATTATATTAATATTTATGTACCACAAGTGAAGATACCAACAGACTGCCATGCAGAGGGTATCGGATTCGAATCCTAGGCACGCACCACTGACTTTTCGGACTTATGTGCGCATTGAATTATTAATTATCGCTTGCCCCTTGCCTCGGAGAGCACGTTTAGCCGTCGGTCCCGGCTGTCATGAAGATCTTTGACAGTCGTTATTTATTCATATTCATATTTATTTATTCATGAACAATTTTACAATCGTATTTGAATATTATATAGGTACATATAACATAATTAACTAGTAATAATAAAAATAACAATAAAAAAAATCAATCAAAATGAGAAGCAAACAAAGAAACTTCATAATAATATTAAATAAAATTCATTGTGGAAAATCATTAGAAATGTCATAAAAATTATAATTTAAAACATACACATAATTACACATTGCAAGATCAGGTAATCTATTGTTTCGTCTTAAATTGGTCTACAGAATAGAAGCACCCTTCCAGCAAAAGCTTTTTTAGTCTTCTTTGGAAAATATTCGGACTATCAATAATTTTCAGTTCAACCGGTAGGGAGTTATATAATTTAACTGCTTGATACCGAGAGTCGTGCATCGTGATATTTAATTTTGGACATAGTTGGGTCTCCATATCTTTCCTTCTTGTGTTCAATCTTAGCGTTCTCTGTTCTGGCGTCTCATACTTGAAGGGATGCCGAATAACGTCCATAAGAACAACTAAAATGTAAAGGCTAGGAACAGTTAAAATTTTTAGGCTCTGAAAGTGATCTCTACACGATTCCCAAGGAGGTGTTCGTACCATAGTTCGAATGGCACGTTTTTGGATTACAAATGCTCTATTAATATTATAATCGTAACTGTTGCCCCAAAATTTGATACTATATCTTAATTTTGACTCAACCAAAGCGTAATAAACAGTTTTAAGTTGTTCAAGATTCACCTCATCTCTTAAGCTTCTTAGGGCATAGCAGGCTGAACTGATCGAACCCTCAATTGATTCTAGTTCAAATTTCCAGTTTAGGAACTGATCAATATGTACCCCCAGAAATACTACACTATCAACTATTTCTACCTTCAGTCCGTTACCTATAGAGATCACACAATATTATTTAGCGGGTCGTAGTCGCGATAATTTACTTATTTTAAGGCATAAATACCTCTGTTGTTCTCCTACGTTTCTACCGGCTTGCATCGGTCGTGGTCGCGGAGGAACTTAAACTCGATTATCGTTATAGGGAGTCGGTACCTATCTCTAAATAAACTGACAAGTCTAAACCATGGAATATCGCTATCCCTTTGGGTTGCGGAGGTCAGACAGTCAGTCGCTCTGAGGAAAAGCTAATATTCAGCCAAATCCGGTTTGACTTGTAAGCGGACCCCTGGTTGAAATTGGGATAACGCTAGGAGAACGAAGAAAGAAGATTACAGTACCACAAGTATCTGTGATCTTCTTGCTAAACTTCATGATTTGTGGACGAGAGGTTCCAATAGATTTATGTTTGGATTTGACAAATGTTCCGTTTTACCATTTAAGAGAGCGGTAACAAAAAATAATTTTGTATCACGGGGTGCCTTAGTCAGAGGTACTGAGACTGCAAACGATAACATATTCCACAAGTTGCTAAAATGCGTGTTCACATACTACGTCTATTTAATGTACTGGTGGTAAAAATAATAATCGATTTTAAACTTTCGCGATTTGTATACATCATACAATTTAATTTAAACGGGTCTTATTCGCGATATTTAATTAATTTAAGGTATAAATACCTATGCTTTACCGACGTTTCGGCCGTCTTACAACAGCCTTGGTCGCGGCAGGACTGATGTCATCTCAGCGTCGTCCTTGTGAAGCGCGGGTTTCGGCAGCTACCCTCACTTGTTTTTTATTTTTATTTTTATCCGAACTGTCGGTACGTTGACACACAACACTTATGACGTCTACACACTGATGAGCTGTGTTACTGCGGCGGGGTTTACATTTGTTGATTACTGGATTCCAAGTTGTAGACAGTCTGTATCCATCTTCCCGGTTGAAATTTTTATGTTTTTTGATTTCAACCGCTTCACGTACTATCCTGGAGTAATAGTGACGATCGTTAGATAAGACCTTTGGTTGATGTAATTCGATCCAGTGGTTTGTTCCAGACTCCAACAAATGCTCAGCTATGGCAGACTTGTTAATTTGTCGGTTTTTTACAGCTGCGATATGTTCCTTGACCCTTTCAGCGATGGTTCGTTTGGTCTGTCCGATATAGGAACTATCACAACTGCAGTCGACCTTGTAGACGCCAGGTGTTTGTAGAGGAATGACATCCTTCGGGGTGCGCAGATTGTGTGCTACCTGCAAAATCACTACACATATTTAAAAACTAACACTAACTAACTAAACTATCAACAACAAAAACAGCACTACTGAGCAAGAAGATCGCAGCAAAAAATTTCCAGTTTGTACATCCGTAGGTATATGCTACACAAAACATCGCAAAATAAACAAAATTTTGATTTCCAATTTATAACCGTAGCAAAAAAAAATTAAGTACTTTGGCTTAATTTACGATGGTACATTCGGTGCTTCGGTCGAATTATACTTACATGATATTTTTCTTTGCAACTGTATTTGAAAAGATTCCATTTGGGGTGGAGTTTTTCTAGTTATACCTAGACCCGTATTAGTCTAGGTTTAGGTCAAGATGTAAGTAGACCAAACTCGTAAACAAGGAGTTATATTAAGTCATCAACCAACATTTTAGCGTTTAGAGGAATAGTAAAGTATGTAGCACTAGCACCGTCCCGACCCGTGTGAAATAGGCTACTTAGTTGTTCAAATGGCCACTTTACCTAGATTTACTGAGACTTACCTCTAAAAGGTTTACCTCTAAAACGTGGCAAGAGGGTAGAGGGTAGTATAGCTGTTCGAATGTCTATGTAGAGTTGCCATTATAAAGTGTTTCTTTTGTCCGAGACTTTCAAAGGCCTACCTGACATTGGGCGTCAGCGTTCCTCAAGCGTACGCCCAGCGTGCGCTCGGCGTTCACTCTGTAGTACAAAGTGAACGCCGAACGGACGCTGAACGTACGCTCGAGGAACGCTCATGACCAATGTGAGGGAGGCCTAAAGGGTTCGTAATCTCATTGTGAGTTTTCCAAAGTCAGTTTCTTTATTTAAGCGTCAGCTACACCTGTAATATAAGATATTTCATGAAGTATTACTAGTTGACTATTTAAAGGTACTTTTCACTCTAGGAACCATTCTTACGACAAATCGATACTCATTACTTATTGGGTCAGTTTAGAACTTTTGGTTGATGGCATTTGGAAAGGTTGACCAGTTTTTGTTTTAGAAATTATCAGCATTGTGATAATTTTATTATCATCGTCCTAGCGTTATCCCGGTTGAATCTAAGATTTCACGCCTTGGAGCCCGAGGTCCGCTTAATGGGCTAACCAGATATGACCGAATATTAACTTTATAAATACAAATTATCAACATTATGAAAATGATAAATATACCACAACAATGTCTGCATAGATAATGTTAGGGTGTGTACAGATCCAACGAATACGTCGTTTTTGCTCTGCACGCGCGCGGCGCGCACTTAGTATGAACACACCTAAGGGTGTGTTCATGTTAAGTGCGCGCCGCGCACTAATTTACCTTTACTAATATATTTCTACTAATTTAATTTAATTTACACGAAGGAAAATACGTTTAAGGTGCCGATATATTTCGAGTAGCCATTATTTCTATATCTTATCTAATTACTTCAAAACTAAAATAAATAAATTCCAAAACACACATTTATAAAATCTACATCAAATGCCCAAAAAATATAATGGTTTTCTTTAATTTCAAAGAACCAAAGAGGCCACACAGTTATTAAAAATAACATAAGAATTCTTGACTTGTTACCGCCTTTTCTCTATGAATTAAATTGCCTTCAGAAAATGCCAAAGACCTTCTTTATACAGTAAAAGTGGAATATTGTGTACATTATATGGGTAGGTATTATTTTGTAAACCATTCAGAAGCCAAAAATGTAATTACCCGTAATTAATCTGTAAGATAATGAGCCTTGTTGAATACATTTTTCTTGATAATAATATTTTATATAGTATTTGATATCGAAACCTTTGAAGTGTCTAAAACATTTTCGAGGCCATTGATCGCTAAAATTGCGACTGAATTTCACGTAGAAATATACCACTTATTTGAGTATTTGTGTTACATAAATATAATTATGCCACAGCATAATTATATTTATGTAACACAAATATAATTATGCTGTGATCTTTAAAGATATGAGCACCTAAATAACGCTGGGGAGAGAATCTCTCTGGTTCAAAGTTGTGTGCTTGAATTAGTATTGTGAAATACGACACTGGTCCAAACCATTATGATATGTGGTGATAAACCGTAGGATAATACTATTCCTATGATTTTCGAAAATCATACTCATACATTTATAATAAATGTGAATGTTAGTTTGTTTGTTACGCTTTCACGCGAGAACTACTTAACCGATCATCATGAAACTATGTACAAATATTCGTGAGGGTAATATAAGTACATAAAATAGTAGGTACGGAATCTCCGTTGCACGAGTGAAATTCGCATTTGTCCGGGTTTTGGAAAACGTATCACAATAGCTATTCTCAGATCCTTCATCCTCCTTTGATCACATAAGATCCGTGCTATTTTATATAGAAAGTCCATACTTTGGCAGATCAGTCGAAGTAATGTTGCTTACTAGCAGCAAGGCATTGTACCAGACAATTTCGATTTAGATAAAGATTTATTGGAGAGAAAAGGATAGCAGACCCTCGTCTTTTTTCTGACAACAAACGGGTTACATTCTATCCGAAAGTAACCTTCAAAATAGTATTTTATTACGCTGTTTTTGTTGTGGAATTTACACGAAGGAAAAGACGTTTAAGATGCCGATATATTTCGAGTAGCCATCATTTTCTTACGTGATCCTATACTTAAGTAGAGAGCCTTTCTTTTATTTATTTTTCTACCTTCGTGGCTTTCTAAGTACCAGGGAAGTGCTATGCTAGTTGAACTCAAAGTTGATTTTGGAGTCCGTTTGGTTGTAGGCAACTGAAAACTGCTGCGTAGTTCTCCTTTTAGTAGCCCGGTTACACAAATCTACCTCAGTATATGTCGCGTGGCGCGATTTCACCGTGTTATACCCCCCCCCCCCCTCTGGAAGGCCCAAGTAGACATTTCCCGCCGCTGCACCGCTCCGAACTTGTCGAACTTCCTACCCAACTTGTCCTTGACTCGTATAGTAAAGTTAATATAATCCTTCAAAATCACGTAGAAATTGAATAAAATTTTTCCTTCCCTTTCCTACGTTTGAAATAATTAGGTACGTTAGTATCATGTGTTCTTCCATCAAAGATAAAATACACAAGTACTTCAAAACGTAAATTCCAAAACATACATTTTCTAAATCTACAACAAAGGCCTACGCAAAATAATGTTTTATATTAATTTCAAAGAACCAAACAGGCCACACAGTTATTAAAAATAACATAAGAATTCTTCACTTGTTTACTGCCTTTTCTCTATGATTTAAATTGCCTTCAGAAAATGCCAAAGACTTTCTATAACAGTAAAAGTGGAATATTGTGTACATTATATGCGTAGGTATTATTTTGTAAATCCTTCAGAAGCCAAAAATGTAATTACCCGTAATTAATCTGTAAGATAATGAGCCTTGTTGAATACATTTTTCTTGATAATAATACTTTATTTGATATGGAAACCTTTGAAGTGTCTGAACATTTTCGAGGGCATTGATCGCTAAAATTGCGACTGAATTTGACGTAGCAATATACCACTTATTTGAATATTTGTGTCACAAAAATTTAATTATGTTGTGATCGCTAAGATTGCGACTGAATTTCACGTAGAAAAATACCACTAATTTGAATATTTGTGTCACAGAAATATATGCTGTGATCTTTAAAGATGCACATAAATAGCGCTCGGGAGAGAATCTTTCTGGTTTAAAGTTGTGTGCGTGTTATATTGTCGCCGTATATTTCATGTTAAGCTCACGGGACCGGCTGTCATGAAGATCTTTACAGAAGCAGTATCATATATAAATATTTATATACGTATATATATTAATTTTTCGTTATTTTATTTTTAATTTATTTATTTATAGGTAAATCTACGAGAATACCAGCGTTGTATTTATATAACTGCAACAATGGCTGACGCAGTTTGTTCTCCACATACCGCCTTCTGTTATTCTTAGTAAGAAAATGTATGTACCTGTTATGTTTTGGAGATGCAAATAAAATATTTTTTGTTTTGTTTTGTTTGTTTGTTTGACACTGGTCCAAACAAGTAGCACAATAAGTACTATTCCTATGATTTTCGGCAATATCAGATATTTCCTTAAATACTTTTCAATTAAGGTATTCGTTTGAGGTATTTAATACGCATATTAACTTTGCATATCGCACTGCTAAATTGTAGAGTAAGGATTTGGTGTGTATACGATTCTAAAAAGTCAACATAAATCTAACATACATGCATAATTATAAACTTTATCCCTTTGAACAATATTTGACGAACTTAAACAATTTTTTGCGGGGTTTAGAATAAATATTGTGATTGAGGCCTTTTTTGGAAAATTACCGAACCTGATATTGATCATGGTCCGAAACGCACTTGACTTATTTCTATTCAAAATATAATTTTACTAGAGGACGCCAGCAGCTACGCCTGCAGTTTTTTTGGCCGATCCCGTGGGAATTTCGGGAAATCCCTTCTTAGTGCACCCCTACGATCCCCAAGGAACATACATGCCAAATTTCAGCTTCCTGTCAATAGTTTCGGCTGTAGCGTGTCTGTCAGTCAGTAAGTAACGCAAGGATTTTATATATTAAGAAGATTATTGGAGCATTGTTAGTGTTAAGACCATAAATATTTTGTGCAACATAGTAGGTCAAGGCTGGATTGAAGAGTTCAAGTACAATAGAAATTTCAAATAAGAATCTAGCAAATTTTTCGTAAGTAATTAATATGCATAACTCGCATGAGTTGACGAAAACGTTTCGCTATTAAAAGTACATCGCTAGTACATTAAAAGTTCCATTAATTTATGTTTATCACGCCATTAAGCTGAGCACTCGGCGGGCTTCCCTGTCGAATTGCTTTCACTTTTAATGGAAAACTTAACTGAAGCGTGATTGGCGTCTGAACAAAAATAAATTAAGAAGCTGTTAGTTGTAGAACGGTTATCATTACATTTTTCTAGTGAGGTGGTGAGATCCTTAGATGATACTGGGTGTAAGGGACGGTGTACCGAAAACTGATACCAGTGATTCAGTACATTATACCGAGACCCTTGGCGGTCGAATTTTCCGGAAAAAATCTAAGAACTCGACAATTTTCCAAAAAAATGCGATGTAAATAGGAACACGCAAACTCGCACTATCAGCTGTTACGGCCCTACAGCGGCGGGTGGTAGTGGCAGTGATTACGATGTACTGGTACGCTTACTGTGCTGTGGCCGCGCGCCACGGCCGATGTCACGTCAGAGTAAACGCACCATGTACATGTTTAATGATTAAAATTTTACAAAAATATTAATGCGGGCTAACTATAGTTACTACTTCATTACGTGATATGGCAAAAAAATGCAAAAGAAAATTCGAAAAATTCATGAAAATTTTCCGGAAAATTCAACCGCCAATGGCCTCAGTATCATGTACTGAATCACTGGTATCGGTTTTCGGTACCACGTCCCTTACACCCCGTATACTCAACCTTATTCCTATTGTATCACCTATTTAGGTTCAGCAGATCATGTCACCAATAGTGTAGTGGTAAATTTACCAGCGTTACGTTTACTTTTTTATGAGTATTGATTGACATGGGGCGAACAAGAACCAAAAGGGGTTTTCGAAGTGCTTACCATAGCATTTTGGTGTGTAACCAAAGAGTACAATGGTTATTATAGAGCATTCTTGGAAACTGGAGAGTGGGACCGCTGTTCTTACACGATTCTGCCCCACAGACACCAAGTTTTTATATTAGGTCTTCTGCTCAAACCAACACATATAATTATGTATGTTGAAGGATTGCTTGATTTTTGACCGGTATCAACACTTCACAGTTTGTTATACGTTCACACCAAATCAAATTAACAAAACTGACTATAATTATTTTGGATTACTGAACACGAAACGAGTGACAGTTTCTAGGTACTTGTTGTCCGCCCGAAGTCTCCAAGAGAAGTACACAGAGTACCTTTGTATATAGGGAGAAGTAATAGTTTTTTGCGTTTCCGTTGAACGTCAACCGTCACCCCCCTCTTCAACTGTAGCGAACGTCACACTAGACACTGTCGAAGCGCGCCATCTTCACACTTCCGTTTCGTAGTCAGTTGCCGTCCCGTTCTCATGACCATTCCGATATATATATTATAACTGGTGTTACTACATCCGCAGTCCAAAAATTACGCGAATTTTGCTTTAGCTATATGAGACAAGCCCAAAATATGTAAACACTAGTCAGTCATTTGTAGTCATCTTCCAATTTCGATAATAATAATAATAATATATGCTTTCAATATTTCTATCGTATCAGATTTTTTATATTTTCTAAGTGTATGAAAAGCATATTTCGCCTTATAAAAATATGTAGTCCAGTCTGCCTGAGATTGGGAGGTCTCGGGTTCGAAACCCGGGTCAGGCAAAGTGTTATTGGGTTTTTCCGTTAGAAAATTCTCAGGAGCAGCACGGAGTCTGGTAATGCAATAGGCTCGCCCCCTTTTACGTGGGACTAAAATAAATCTGGCGAGCAGTGGTGGTAGCAATATACCTCTGCCTACCTCTTCGGGGATATAGGCGTGAGACTATGTATTGTTTTGTTATTTGTTTGTAGTCCAGGTGCTTTCATCTGAATCCTCATAATGATGTTCGCCCAAAAACGTATTTCCCGCCGCAATCTTCACGTTATTGGCAAATGAAATTTATATCAGGGAGCTTTAACATATTTGGTGAACGTCTTATTGAACTCCACAAATCATTATTGAGTTAACTCGGGTTGAATAAAGTGCGCAGATATATTTTCCTAAAGCTTTGACGGTTGGTACTTGACTTATTATTTAAATGGATTGCTATCAGATCTGAGTTTTCCAGTAGAGTCAGACGTAACGTTTTACTTGCAACTAGAAGCAGATCTAATACTAATATGAACGCGCTAATCGCAGGAACTACTGGTCAGCTTTAAAAAAATCTTTTAGTGTTAGATAGCCCATTTATCGAGGAAGGCTATATGCTATATAACACCACGCTGTGAGCCACGGGAGCAGAGCAGTAGCCTTAAATAACGCGGGTGTAACCGCGGGCTCATCTAGTATAATATATGATAGCCCAGTGTGGAGAGAAGTGGTGACTAACGAACTGCTACGCCTACGACTACTACGCTCGTAGCACACCACTGACTTTTCTCTAAGTTAAGTGTGTATTCAGTTGCTCATTATCGCTTCATCATCATCATCATCATCAGCCCTTTATACCGTCCCACTGCTAGGCACGGGTGTATTCTCACTATTAGAAGGCTACGGCCATAGTCCACCACGCTGGCCTAGTGCGGGTTGGCAGACTTCATATGTCTTTCGAGAACATTATGGAGAACTCTCAGATATGCAGGTTTCCTCACGATGTTTACCTTCACCGATTAGCAAGCGATAATTTACAATTTAATATGCACTTAACTCCGAAAAGTCATTAGTGCATGCCGTGGATTCGAACCCGAGACCCTCTGCGTAGCAGTCTGTCGGTCTCTCCACTCAGCTATCGCTGCTGTGCATTATCGCTTGCTAAGCGGCAAAGGAAAACATCACGAGGCAACCAGTATATGTGATAGATCTCTACAATGCTATCGAAAGACATAATTTATTATGAAGACTGCTAACACGCATTTGGCCAACGTGGTACACCTTAATCTTCTCTTCGTGAAGAGAGGCGCGTGCGTAGCATTAGGTCACTTTATATACCTACAGGGCTGATGATGATGATGATTTTGTATAAGAAATATAATTATAAGTATGCTAAATTTCAGCTTCTTGGACCCGTTATTTCGGCTGTGCGTTGTATGTCATTCATTTACGGTAGAGTTTCATATACTTTGATGATGATAATGCCTACAACAGTAACGACATTTCACATCACTACATATAATAAAACGAAGTATATCTTCTGTATGTCTGTCCCTATGTATGCTTAAATCTTTAAAACTACGCGACGGATTTTAAAGCGGTTTTTTAAATAGATAGAGTGATTCAAGAGGAAGCTTTATATCTATAAATGCCTAATAAGCATTGCCCCCGTGCAAAGCCGGGGCGGGTCGCTAGTTTATAATAATAATATTAGCATCAACATATCGCAACATGTTGATCCCGTGAATACAAATGCTGCCTCGGTTGGCACATTGTATCGGCTTCTCCGCAAAATCTATAACACACCGATGTGCGGGAGAGTTCGGCGAATACATTTGCACTGTTTGGTTTGTTTTCAATTTCTACGTAGCACTTTATTGGACAGACAATATGGTAGTGTAAATGGTCACCCCCTATTGTTTACGTCGAGTATTGTAGTTATTGAAACTTTATACAATATTATCATACGTAGGTACTAAATGGGACTATTTGATATAATAATATTCTGGGAAAACTGACACATGGTTTCATCCCAAACTAGACAGAGTCTGTACTATGGTATGGCGGCCAATTATCTAATAATTTTCTTATTATAATCTTAACTAATTACATATATACCTATTATATATTATGTTACGAAGGTTCCAACTATATATGTTTTTGGTTATTTTGGCGACTCTCGCATTAGGATCTGACTGGATGAATCCTGTGTCGCTGGCGACTTCACAAATTTCCGACCAACGGACACAAAGCTTAAACCACTACTCAACCGGGCAGTCAAATAATCATCATCATTAGCTGGTCATAGTCCACCGCTGGATATACATACATACGTAGACTCACGCCTGTTTCCCGGAGGGGTAGGCAGAGACTACGGAACGCCATTTGCAACGATCCTGGCATACCTCTCTTGCTTCATTCACTCCCATCAATTTTCTCATGCATGCTCTTCTGTTCAGGGTACTTCTGACCTGTCCTTTTTTTAGGATGTCTCCAATCTGGTCAGAGAATAATTTACCTGTGAAGATATAATTGTGGAGCAAATTATCTGTTCTGTTTGTATTCAACAGAATAATTATCCGTGTTCTTCTTAATTAATGAGCTAATCATCCAGTTTCTTTAGAAGCCACTGAGAGCGGCACTAGGAATGGACGTCGGCGGAGACAATAGGTTTCGTATAGTTTGGCTATGAATAGTTTCTTTAAGGCGCTGACAACCGCTATTGAGTTGAGCTGCTGCTGCTATCACTTTCGGATTGTATACTAAGAAGGAAAAGCGCGACGACGACGCAAAGGGACGTTCCAAACTTTTTACAAACCATAAAATTTGCGATTTATAGAAAATGTGTTGATTGGATTAAAACAATAAAACAGCATTTTGTTAGTATGTTGCTTATTGAATAATTTGTCGAAAAATCAAAATGATTGTATGTATTTTAATATGGTTTTTATTCGTTAAAATATTTTTTTAGAGGTATCTTTGTGATTTTTTTCTATCGATTAAAATTAGTTGTATTATGTTTTCAACAAACTACTTAACTAGATTATATCCTGAAGAATATCATATATTTTTCTGATTGTGTTAACTGCATTGAATCATATACTTTAAAGCATTATAAAACTCGCGTTTAGCTCTTGTAGTCCCCTTAAATTGTATACGAATAACATATGAAAATAAAAAACATTATGAAAATACTGAATTTATACTAATTAACATGGACGTAGCTAGGCTTCTGTAAAATGGACGTAGATTGAGGTAGGCGAAAGAAAACTAAGATTAGGTGACCATGTTGCTAATAATGTTTGCTAGTAAAAAAGTGAAAATAAATATTAGAAGACTTGCGTGAAAAGTATCAAAAAGCAAATTAGAAGCACGACAACATATTTTATTATTATTTTAAGGTTTGGTTCTTGCTATTGGTTTGCCGAATTGAGGAAATAAAATAACATTGCAACCACCTTGCCACTTTACTTTTGCACGAATATGATAGGTATAGGTTTTAAAAATAATTTGGTATTGTTTGACTGCACGGCAGTGCACACAACCTCAATAAAATTGAATACCGTTATCAGTAGTAGAATCAGTAGCGGCGCTAGACCATAATTATGTCACGTATGTCATATAGGCATATAATGCCTTTTATTATTTTCCTTACGGGTATTCAGAATCATCTCAACTTTCGTGAAAACAATTCGGGATAAAAGCTAAGCCTATTAATAAATAGGTTTAGCTTTTATCCTGAGTTGTTTGTGGTCGGCTACCTAAACCAGGGTGATTGGCGAAACGAAAATAAATAGGTAACTTGTTAAACTTCTATGCGAGGCCCCCTCAGGCGCGAGGCCGTCGGCGGAGGCCGACGTCGCCGACGCCTAGCGCCGCCACTAATAGAATCAATACTAAAAAATGTGTTAAGTCTTTGGCGGCCTACTTTTAAAAACACTAGAATTATCCAGTATCGCTTAAAACGCTTGAGAACCAATTTGTAAAATCAAAGTTTCGCCTGATGAAATTAGGAATCTTCTTCATACATCACGTCATCAGTAGTTGGTAGCTAAGTCTTCGCGATAACGATATCTCTCAGGATTTCACCATTATATCCAAGTGCTAACCTATTAAGAATACAAAGTGTCACTATACCATTTCATTTAGTCGTATAAAGTGCGACTAAAGAAAATACACAAGGCCAGTAGAATCATTTGATTGGGTAGAGGCGGAAAACTCCACATTAAATCCTTGGCCAAGCTGTCTATTCAGCCTGATAGGCTATTGACTATCATTGCCATTGTGACACAAATAAGGAGAGGCTTATGTCCAGCAGTGGACTCTGTAAGGCTTACTTACTTACTTATCGTGTCGATGGCAACACTTTAAATATATTTGGCCCAAAACTCGGCCACTCGGATGGCACTCAACCTCATACAGGTCGTCAAGCCTACACTACTCCGGGCCTGCGGGGCACGTAAGTAAATGGCACATCGTCTGTGGAGACGCGCTGTAAGGCTGTATGATGATGTACGATGTTTTACTGCTACGTCCCTCTCTTATACACACTATTACAGAGGCGGCTCGTGAAAGATTATATTGGGTGTTCACTAAAAAAGAAGATGAAACTGCTTACAATTTATTTTGTGAATGCTTTTACAATTAACAGTAAGATGTGCTAAATCATCGATACCTTCCTGAACCGTCCACGCAGTATCAACTCCAGAGCCACTAAACAAAATACCTACACGGAAAAGAAAACGGCTTCTTACCTCCTTCGCATTTTCGCAACCACATAACCAAAGCGTTTTATCATATTGGTCTTTTTTTAAAGTTTTTTCACAGTTTTTTATAAAGTTCTAACTATCTATCTATATCGTCATACCTGTCTCCCATTGGGGTAGGCAGAGACTATGGAACGCCACATGCTTCGATTCAAACATACCTCTTTCGCTTCCTCGACATTCATTAACCTCATCATGCATGCGCGTCGGTTATGGGTACTTTTAATTTGGCCCATTTTTAGTACGTCACCTATTTGATCGGCGTACGTCTGCCTAGAGCGTCCCCTACCGACATTTCCATTCATTCTCGCACAATACACTCCTTTCGTATTTCTTCTTTCATCCATCCGTTTATAAAGTTTACGCTGTTATATTCCATATTAGTTACACAATTTAACTGTCTTTCTTAAACATATACACACAATCACATACAATTAACAATATTTTAAACACCAATTCTTTTCTAATTACCAACGCACTTGCAGAGAAATGTTTTGCTTTTGTTTACATTCCAATGATACCGGCAAAACACTATTAAAAACAAAACGGCGCATACGTTTTAATTTTTCTTCGTGACAAATGGTCATATCATTTAGTCGGGTAATATATTCGCGCATGCGCACCTCGTCAAGCTAGCCAGGAGCGGCGCTCCGTATTTGCCTTATTTCTCATACAAATCTTTTGTCTCACGCGCCCAGCGCATAGAACGCTCTCTCTTTCGCACTCATTACATTTCAGTATTAAGCGTTGTACTAAGCTTTCGTCAACGAAGAGCGCTGTTATGAGCGCTCCACTCAACAAAAATACCTATGTATGTTTCAAGAGTGTTGACAAAATTATGATAAACAGTTTTGTAGTCAAATACTTATTTGTAGATATGCATTGTAGAAAAGAGACTAGGTGTGTATTAAAATATTGAGCATGTTTATAGAAAAAGTTTATATACATAATTATATTTTATAATTTTGGGAGTTCACTGCTCCAGCGCTCCTTTGAACGAGCCGCCACTGCACTATTACACGACAAAGACTGCACGGTTGGCGTAGTGGTTTAAGTGGTTGCTTCACCGCTTGACACTGCGCCGAGTGTTGTGGGTTCGATCCCTACACGAGACAACACTTTGTGTGATCCATAAATTGTTGTTTCGAGTCTGGGTCTTCATTGTGTCCGTTAGTTGTATGTTTGTAAAGTCCCCCGCGACACAGGATTTATTCCTAGTGCGGGAGTTGTCTTTAAAAAAAAAGGAAGAAAAAGAAAAAAAAATACCTACTACTTAAATACGTAATCAATTCACTTACCTCATTTCCTGTCCCTAGAACATGGCTAACATGGTTTCTGAAGCTATTTTCCAGCACCAGCAAAACTTCGTTACGGAAAACGTGTTGTAGAGTTTTCGTACCGCATATATTTCATGTTTTCTAACGTTCTTTTCCGAAAGTTAAAACAGCTTTCAACATCCGAAGCGCAGTTGCACGGGTTCACGGAACTAATTGGATTGTAAATAACTTTATTTGCTCGCGGTCGCTACGAGTTGCTTTTATATTTTTCGGGTGTGAATGAAATTTGTTATGAATTTTTCCTGTTGGTTTCTTTATCGTGATTTTAGACAGCTGCTTAGGCGAGACGTGTTTTGTTGATGTTTGTGGTATACCAACGAGCCAATGGCATAAGTTCTAAACTTGAAACATGTTTGTGTAATTCCTCATTGAAATTAAGCAGTGTTGATTTGTATCATCGTCATCAACATGGTTACAATCTGTCTAACTGCTGAACCCCTTATCATAACGAGAAAGGTTAGCCCATATTCCTCTACACAGATCAAGTGAGTAATGGCAAGTAAATTTTTTGGGAATGATTATACTTCTAAAAAGAGTGTCTTAATAAATAAACAGTACAATTACAATATTACAATATCATGACTGCCTCCGTGGTCCTGTGGATAGCGTATGCGGCTGCTGATCGGAGGTCCCGGGTTCGATTCCCGGGTCGGGCAAAAGTGTTACTGGGTTTTTCCGAATTCTCAGTAACAGCACGGAGTCTGGTGAAGTGCCCGGTAACGGCAATAGGCCCGCCCCCTATTACGTGGGACCTAACAATTCATGGCGAAATGTGGGTGTAATATTACACTTCTGCCTACGCCTTCGCAGATACAGGCGTGAGTCTATAAAAAAAAAACAATATCATTATCGTGTTACGTTATTGCCTCGTGTGATCGATCCTTGCTTTTCCTATCTAAACATATTGTCACTTAAAACATTCCTGCTTGTCACAACTTCATTAAATATCTGCCAGGCCTTCCACAATTTTTATCAGAATATTTACATTCTGGATGCCAATAATTAAAATAAAACAAATCAAATATATTTTAGACTGCCTCGTTGGTCTCGCGGCATAAAAAATTGGTTGCCTGTAAAGTCGGTATACGGGCGAAAGTTTTACGTGACAACGACTTTGAGTGGTAAAATAATTTTAATGTGAATATTCATTCGTATAGTAGGAAGAAGGATGAAAGACGCGTGCCTTTCACTTTTTATGTCTGTCTCTCTCGCTCTTAGGCGGGACGCGTGCCTCTCACTCGCTCTCATTGTGAGCGCATAACGTGAGCGGAGCGTAACGCAGTTTCTTGAAGTGTCACCCGGCAAACCAATTTATAAGACGTTGTCACGTCAATATGCGCGTGGGATTGGTAGGTCTCGGGTTCGATTCCTGGGTCGGGCAAAGTGTTATTGGGTTTTTCCGTTAGGAAATTCTCAGTAGCAGCACGGAGTCTGGTAATGTTCCCGGTACGGCAATAGGCTCGCTCCCTATTACGTGGGACCTAAAAATGCATGGCGAAATGTGGGTGTAATATTACACCTCTGCCTACCCCTTCAGGGACAGAGGCGTGAGTCTATAAATAAAAAAATATATATATTTTGAAGGCGCAAAACATATTTTATTTTGGAAATCTTACCTTTATCTTTTATTTGAACGGTTTTGGTAGAGCGTTATGGAATGTCCGGTTTTCTGGTGAACACTAACTACGGAACTAATACAGAATTATAATATTATACTTACGCACTCTATTTTCAACGATCTGTACCTCACGGTATAAAGAATTATTACAAAGTAAACATATAACGAGTCGTTTGTTAGAAAACATGTAAAAGGAACATCAAAGTCCAAAATCGTCGTTTATAATTATGAAAATATTTTTCATAAACGCAGAAAAATACGGTTCTACCCTCACTAAGACCTTAAAGCCGCGTGTATTCCGAGAATTTCTGTCATATAATGTCTCCTTTGTCGGTAACTAACGGATGTCAAGCAGTCAAGGTGCTTTGTAGAGGCCCACTAGAATATTACCTCAATATTATAGTAGCACTACATGAGCTCGCGGTTACACCCGTGTTATTTAATGCAATTGCTTCGATCCCATAGCTCATGCGCGATATTATATAGCCCATAGCCTTCCTCCATAAATGGGCTAACTAAGACTGAACGAATTTTTCAAATAGAACCAGTAGTTCCTGAGATAATCGGCGTTCAAGCAAATAAACAAACTCTTCAGCTTTATATATTAGTATTTCCCGCGGTTTCACCCGCGTCCTGCGGGAAGTACTTCGCGCACCCGGTTAATTTATAGCCTAAATTACTCCTTGGTACATCAGCTATCCGCCAGTGAAAGTCCCGTCAAAATCGGTCCAGCCGCTCCAGAGATTAGCGAGAACAAACAGACAGAAATAAATTGTTAAAATGTAATTTCGGTAGGTATACATCCCTATGCATTGTAAAAAGCGGTAATAGGCTAGTTGACAAAAAAAAAAATTATAAGTCCGTCCTTGAGATTATTCAAAAATAAGCGATACGTATTTATTTATTTGTAAAGTAAACCAAAAATGACCAAGATATAGCTCATTAAAGTTACGTATAACGTCACGCCGTGCTGCATTTTTTCGCACTAGATGACGTCACACGTATCTTTAAAGGGCTATATCTTTGTTATTTTTTATTTAATCGAAAAAAGAAAAAATACGTATCCAATATTTTTTTATAATCTAAAATACGGACTAAATAAAATGTAATTATTTTGACCCTGGAAACTACCCTATTTTAATATAACAAACAGACACTCCAATTTTATTTATAAATAAAATTGGAGTGTCTGTTACATATAAATATGTAAAGATATGATGCCGCAGCAAATGTTAGTAAATCCGTTAGGGACGTCTGACGATGTTAGAAAGATTACCTGGGATAGAAGTTTAGCGTTTTGTTGGAAATGCGCGCCTGGAAACTCGAAGTAGACGTAAAGTTAGATAAGTAGCGTTGACTGAATATCAGATCTTGGATTATCTTGTTGGAAATATGCTAAGCAAAGCGTACCAAGTTTTTCTTCTTTTAAAATGAAAGTGAGAAAAATTTCAGTCCAAGATATACAATTTAAATAAAAGTACCTGGATGACGGAGCGTCGCTCGGTATTTATGTTTGGTAATTCGTGTTTTCTAGAAATAACATACATACATACATATCGTCACGCCTTTTATCCTCGAAGGGGTAGGCAGAGGTGTATTTCTACACCCACTTTTCGCCAGAAATACTTTAGTCCCACGTAATAAGGGGCGAGCTTATTGCCGTACCGGGCACATTTTCAGACTCCATGCTGCTACTGAGAATTTCGTGACAGAAAAACCCAGTAACACTGCCCGACCCAGGAATCGAACCTGGGACCTCCCGATCCCACGCGCACATTTATGCCGCGAGACCAACGAGGCAGTCAAGTTCTAGAAATAAATCTGAATAAAAATGAAGAAAGCTTGTTACTGCGTTATATTTTAACATAAATTTTCTGAATCCTATTACTCAAGTGTGAAATAAGAATAGAATTTTAGAAATGTAATTGCGTGATCAATATTTCATGAACTACATACACACAAAAGGTCGCCAGCGAATATCTCGGTAGCGTAGTGTCAAAAACTGGAAGGACCGAGGAGGACATCACCTCTAGAATCACTAATGCGAGATATCCCGGTCCAACGTTAAAACCGTGTTGCTGTACGAGACGTGGAAGGTCACAAAAGACATCTCGCGTTGTCTTCAGGTCGTCGCCAACCGCTGCCATCACCATATTCTCGGTGTTTACCGGCCCGAGAAAATGTCTAACGTAGAGCTACGGGAACGCTGCGATGAGACTCCGATCGACCATCAGATCAAACGCCACAAGTGGAAGTGGGTCGGCCACACGCTGCAAAGGGACCCTGAATATATCAACACAAGCCCTAGACTGGAATCCCCAAGGAAAGTGAAAACGTGGCCGCCCTAAACAGACCTGGCGGTGGACAATCATCGCAGAGGTGAAAAACATAGGCAAGACCTGGAGCGAAATAAAGCGAGAAGCTCAAGACCGAACGGAATGGCGGAGCTCTGTGCATACCCTCTGTCCCATCTAGGGGACGTATTATCTTACGGATATATTCAAAAGCTTTATCAAAATGACGGAAAATATCTAAAGCATGTCGTAAATTCAATGATATTAACACATGACGTTTACAAACCTGTGTTGTATGTAACACCTGCTTCATTGAGAAATATTTTGTGAATGTGTTTGCTATGATAACATTTTGTAAGAAATCTTCATTATAATTAATATGCTGTCGTTTTCTATCGTATCGTTTTCTGATAACAGAAATGGTGCTGCAATGGGTTGTCTCTTCAAATATTTAGCTTCATATTCTAGTCAAAGTCAAAATCCTTTATTCATTTAGATCACAAAGTGACACTTCTGAACGTCAAATTTAAAACATTATTACTTTATGCTTCTACATTTACATTTACTGCCACGTTCGCAAAGCAAGGGCGTAGAACCATGAAAAAGAACGGGCAATAAAACTCACGGTCACTCTTTTTCATCGCCAGGTTTTTAATAGTACAAAACAATTAAACTTTTGTAAGGTGCTGCAACTGTTACACCTTCTATGTTACTTGTATATATTTACTGTACATAATACTCAAGCATAATCAAGTTAAATTTTGATGTTCATTTAGTTAGCCTCCTGAGCATAGACATGGTGAAACCACTTACATTATTCACCTAACAATGCAGGCAATCCGCGCAAATGTTCAGAACCATGATGGAAATTTTGCAGTTAAATAAACTTAAATTCTGATGGACATGTAAACGTTTTTAAGTTTTGTGGCATATTGGTCGTTGGATATAATTTACTAGATGAGCCCGCGGTTACTCCCGCCTTATTTACTACTGGCTATTGTTCTACATCTGTGGCTCAGAGCGTGATGTTAAGCGATGAAAGCATAGATTATCAATGTTTAAAGTGTAACGTGGTCCAGTGGATAGCGTATGCGACTGCTGATCGGAGGTCCCGGGTTCGATTCCCGGGTCGGACAAAAGTGTTACTGGGTTTTTCCGAATATTCAGTAGCAGCCCGGAGTCTGGTGATGTGCCCGGTAACAGCAATAGGCTCGCCTCCTTACGTGGGACCTAAAAATTCATGGTGAAATGTTGGTGTAATATTTACACCTCTGCCTACCCCTTCATGGATGCAGGCGTGAGCCTATAAATAAAAATAAATAAATAAATAAAATAGTGTAACGAGTAAAAGCAATTCTTATATCTTTGTCCTCAGCTGAAGGGTCAGAAGAAATGCCGGCACCCACACCTCCAGACCCAAGCACCGAGCAAAAGGAGCGGCTCATTGCCGCCGTCAAAAAAGAAGTCAAACAGTTGATGGAAGAGGTAAGCAATAATTCACTAGACATATTATATGATCATGTGGGTTTCACCACCTCATTTTTTTCCGTGGGTGTCATAAGAGCCGACAGAGGGAGTATATTATGCAGAGAACAGCACTGTAAGAGAAGGAAAACTTGTTACAAACCTCCATTCAAAGGAAAGGCTTAGTCCAGCAGTGGACTGTTAACCCATTCAGTGCCGTGCCCGCCCATCGGCGGGCGAAACGTCTTAACTGACACGCCAAGCCCGCCCATGGGCGGTTGGATTTCAACCTCCGATATCTAAGCAAATAACAATTAGAAAAAAGGAAGATTTTGTGAAATGATTCGTTTTACTAAAATATATTCGTTACCAAAACGGCCTGCAGATATCTCAGGTTTGGAAAAATGTCGATTCCGACCTTTCATGCCGAACCCGCCCATGGGCGGGCATAACAATTATTCAGGCTTTACCAACCTTTTGTGAAACATGATAATTTTAGTTAAAATTATAATGTTTTAATACTATTAATAATAGGCTTCAAGAAAATATCATATACTTTCTCGATTGTAGTATCTGATACTAATATATAAATCTGAAGAGTTTGTTTGTTTGTTTGGTTGAACGCGCTAATCTCAGGAGCTACCGATCCGATTTGAAAAATTCTTTCACTGTTAGATAACCCATTTATCGAGGAAGGCTCTAGGCTATAATTATAATAACATCACGCTATGAGCGACGGCAGCGGAGCAGAAGCCTTAAATAACGCGTGTCTAGAATTACCGTAGCCAGGCAGGAAGGTGTATCAGAAGTGCGCAGTGGAAGATGTAATACATCTACCTGACCACGATAGACAATGATCCAGACACAATGCACTGCGTTGCACAGTGATGAATTGAAATCAATCAATATCAATATTATATTTCACGTACCCGCTATCCTTGCTGATGTCAGGCTTAAGCTAAATTAGACACATTCATACAAGTATATTGGCCAAAATAAATGAATGAAGTATCTTATACTTAGCTATTAAGCTTCAAACGCGACGTTTTCAGGACACGTTGGCACGTGGACTCGATACCGGATTCACAATTTTCACAAATGTCAATCAATAGTTCACAATCAATTTACCGTTGCCAGCACTAGATCAGGCGGCATTCAAGACGGTTTACTCAATTTAATTCAATTCGCGTTAATTCAAAAGGCGATATTTTACGTACGAGACGACCAAGGTAATTTTTCAAGGGAAGGAAGTGACAGTTCAGTGTGACCATTGTCAGAAATTTTCAATAGACTAAACAAAATGTTACTTAATCGATTTGACTTATAATAAAAACTAATTCTATTTCAAACATCCACCCGCCCCGGACCGGCCTACCGGTCCGCTAATCGGTTGGTAGACGTGACAATGTTGCAACCGCTCTCCTCAGAATCGAACCGTCCACCAAGACCTCAGCAAATCGGGGAACTCCATCAGCCCCAGTTACCAAACGAAGGATGCGCCCCCTGCGCCATCTGAGTGGCGGAAGGTTAGCCTCCTTGATCAAAACGAGGTCACCAATCTTGGGTGGATCGGTCTTGTCGGTCCACTTAACGCGTTGCTGGAGTATGTGCAAATATTCCAAATTCCAGCGTTTCCAAAAGCTCTGAGTAATCTGGCGTACCAATTCAAAGCGCGAGAGACGACCAGGTCTCGTATCAATGTAGGGGTACTCAGGCAAGGCGACAAGTGGGCGACCAATCAAAAAATGGCCCGGCGTAAGGGCCTCCAAATCATTTGGATCTGAGGAGATCGGGCACAACGGCCGAGAGTTCAAAACGGCCTCGATCTTACAAAACACAGTTGCGAGTTCCTCAAATGTAAGGACAGATTCACCGATTGTCCTGCGCAAGTGTGTTTTGGCCGATTTTACGGCGGCCTCAAATATACCACCCCAGTGTGGACAATTTAGTGGGGAAAACAACCAATTTATCCCACGTCGGGCAAGCCTATCACCTATATCAGCTTTGTTGGTTTCAAGGAAATTAACAACATCATTCAAATAATTATAGGTGCCCTTGAAGTTAGTGCCGCAGTCAGAACGGATCAAGGAAGGCAGCCCCCTGCGGGATACAAATCTGTCAAATGTGGCTACAAACGCCTCGGTCGTAAGCGAGGAGACCAGTTCTAAGTGTACGGCCTTTGTGGAGAGACAAACAAAAACACACAAGTAGGCCTTAACAGTCTTGCTGTTTCGAAGTGTCGACGTTTTCACCAAAAAGGGACCAGCGAAGTCCGTGCCAACACCGTCAAACGTCCTGCTCTCAGTTACGCGATCTGCCGGTAAGTCTCCCATCAAGGGCTGCATGGTAGAAGCCTTGAGCTTATAGCAAGGGATGCAGCGAAAGACTACACTCCGAATAATTCTTCGGGCAGACAAAATCCAAAATTCGCGTTGCAAAATGGCCAACAAAGCATTACAACCAGCATGCGAATTTTTAAGGTGACGGTCAGTTACCAACAAGCGTACCAAATGACCGTCCTTAGGTAAAAAAAGGGGGTGACGTGCTCCGTAAGGGAGGTTGGCGTTCTTGAGACGCCCTCCAACGCGCAAGAGACCCGTATCGTCCAAAAAGGGGTTCAATTTAGAGACAGCTCCCGACAATTTCGATCTCTCTGATTTAAGGATAGCAATCTCCTTTTCAAAATGCGCCAATTGCACAGAACGAATCCAAAAGGTGAGAGACTCCTGTCGTTCCTGTGGTGAGAGAAACGGTGTCAGTCGTTTCTGTTGTGGGTGCCTAAAATTAAAAACAAAACGCTTTATCCAAGCAGTAACACCTAACAACTTGTCGAGGGAGCTGTAACGATTCAACAGGAAATCGGGGTCGCAGGCGCATTCTACCTTCTCAAGAGCGAGTGTTCGTAGACCCGGCAAATTAGAAGTATTCAAAACTGGCGTTCGAGGCCAATCAATTTCTGGTCGACTCAACCATTCCGGACCCCACCACAGCGAATGACCTATCAAACTAGGCGTCAAGCATCCGCGCGAGGCACAATCAGCGGGGTTGAGCTCACCTGGCACGTGTCTCCAAACAAGCTTGACTTCGGATTTCTGGATTTGGGAAACGCGATTAGCAACAAATACCTCCAAAGTGTGGACAGACGCCTTCAACCAACAAAGTACAATTTGGCTGTCTGTCCAGGCGTAGGTCCCATCAATACAAATGCTTTTACCCAAAGTACTGGACACGTGGTTCAACAAGCGTACAAGTAGGGCTGCTCCCGAGAGCTCCAATTTTGGGATGGTCAGAGATGTCCGAAGGGGTGCAACCTTGCTCTTCGCCATGATCAGGGAAACCCTCACCTGACCTGATGCACTAACTGTGCGCAAGTACACCACGGCCGCGTAACCACGTTCCGAGGCATCACAAAACCCGTGAGCATTTTGCCCAAAATATGATAGGACAAATCCAACCGTTCGGATCAAATGTTCTGGCGACAGTAGACAACACGAGACGTTTAGTCCAAGAACAAGGCAGTTTCAAGTCTACGTTATACGTAAAGATGTCTTGGACTGGTCTGTACTGAACGCCGAGAACAGCCATCATGGCGGGGTTGTCAACAATCTCAAATAGATGTGGATCTTGCTGATGATCCTCTGGCAAGCCTTCCAAAAGCGCTGGTGAGTTGGAAATCCATTTGCGCAACTCATAACCAGCGGAGGCCAAAATACCTATCAATTCGTCCCGCAGGAGTATCGCCTCATCCACTGTGGAGGCGCCTGAACAAATGTCATCGACGTAAATATCGTCTTTCAAGATGGCGGAGGCTCGTGGGAAACGTAAGCCTTCTCGATCTGCGAGCTCCCAAAGAGAACGTATTGCCAAGTAGGGGCTCGATTTTAACCCGTACGTATTCGTATTGAGCTCGTAGACGACCATGGGATCGCGAGGAGACTCTCTCCAAAGGATCAGCTGGAAGCGACGGTCATTAGGGTGGATAATAGTCTGCCTGAACATCATTTTTATGTCGGCCACAAAGACAACCTGATGTCATCGGAAGCTGGTGATGACGTCACAAAGGTCCTTGACCAACTTGGGACCAGAATGCAAGCACTGGTTCAAGGATACGCCTGTTGAAGTCTGCGCAGAACCATCAAACACTGTGCGCAGCTTGCCAGTCGATGACTTCAATACCGCATGATGCGGGAGAAAGTAATGCTCCACCGAACGCCAATCCAAATTTGACACTGACATGTGTCCCAATTGTTCATATTCTCTCATGAACTCAATATACTTCTGTCTGAGCTCCGGATCACGACCCATGCGACGCTCCATAGCCAACAATCTCTTTTCGGCTAAAGGTCGTGACTCACCAAGCGGAGGCCGAACAGACAGGAAGGGTAGCCTCGTAATAATCCGACCGGAACGGAGTCGACCAGTGTTGTTCTGGAAGAACAGCTCGCACTCCTCATGTTCTGGGTTCAAACGGGCAACTTGAGGGGGCTCCTCTACTTCCCAAAACCTCTGAACCGCATCAGAGAGAGCAGAGCCTACAGCCAACAAATTATCAAGTTCAGGTGGAGGGGGGTCCCTAGGTACAGGTCCCATCAAAGCAAATCCAAATATGGTCGGGATGGCAGCCAAACCATTTGGCACCAAGACCCGTTTCCCACCAATCAAAATTCCACCGAGGACATCAGAGCCAATCAACAAGTCGATTTGTCCCGGTGTGTCAAATTTGGGGTCCGCCAGTTCCAATCCCGATGTCAAATTCACCACAGCAGCAGGTAGCTGCTTCTGTGGATGCATACCCAAAATATTCTTCAACACAATAGCCGAGGTTTTAATCCTCGGGTGTGAAGATTCAACAGGGCCAAACAAAACCTTAACTTGCCCTTCAACATTAGAGGCTACGTCACCTATGCCCCGTATACAATTTGGAAATAAACCCATATTTAATTTAACCTGCCCTACTAAACAAGTGGAAACAATGCAACCTTGTGAACCTGTGTCCAATATAGCACGGACAACAACAGAGGTCCCCGTGGGTCCCCAAACCCTAACAGCAACCGTTGGTAGGATAACGGTCTCAATGGGGTGGTTGGAGTTATAGGGCAGGGGTCAATGACCTATTGTTGCCTGGGCGGCGACCGTTGGCCAGGACCAGGCAAGTCAAAACGAGGGTGCGGCTTGAAGTCCTCAAAGGCGCGATGACTCGATCCGCGCGCCATCTGTAGGGGGTCATAATGACGCACCCGCCCAAAACGAGGTGGTCGCGAGTCAAGGCGGGGACGCTCCGCCAAAGGAGGGGAATACCTGGGGCAGCAGTCATGGTGCTGGTGACGCTGAACAGCACATTCACAGAGAGAGGAGGCGTGCGCACGCTACGGTTCTCCAAGCGGGGCGAGTGGCGATCAATTGAGCGAGGCGACTCTCGGCTACGCGCCGGTGAGCCTCGGCTGCCACCTTGAAAACACCCGCCCGTGCGCGGCGTCGGCTGGTTGGACAAGCGGCCAACCTCTCTGGCATTCATACAGAGAATGTCTAAATGCTGTCCTCCACAGTGAGGACAGGGGCGAGAGTTTGGGCAGTCTCGCTGGTAGTGGGACCCCAAACAAGAGAAGCAAAGGCGGCGGGCATTCGCGATGCGACTACGAGAGGCGACATGTAGGTCCAAGAATGCCCTACAACTGGCCGTTCTGTGCCCCATGACCTTGCAGTAGGAGCACTCCGCTGGGCTCTGCGTGACCGCAAAGCGAGGAGGGCGCCGGTCAACATTGGCTCGGGTGTGACCGCGAGCCTGCTCCTTGACCTTGGGCGGCTGCGTCTTAGCCGGCGTGTCACCACCGGAGTTGTTCAAGACCCGGCACTCATCCTCCAGGAACCTCTCCAGGTCAGCAAAGGGGGGCAGATGGGTCGCGCTATCCCCACCAAAGAGCTGTTCAAAACGCGACCTCAGGTCGGCAGGCAGCTTCTTCAGCACAATGTGCACCAATAGATAGGACCATTGGTCCACGGGCAGGTCAAGGCACTTAAGTGCGTTGATGGCCACCAAAATCGGGTTCAAAAGTTGAGTGCGCAACCCAGAGACCCGGGTGAGCGTCGGCAAACCCAAAATCTGCTCGATGTGCGTATCGGCGAGGCCACGCTTATTGTGGTAACTACGGGTAATTAGGTCCCGAGCCGTCTGGTACGCCTCGTCAGACACGGGCAGATGCTGGATGAGGCCCTTAGCCTCCCCATCCAGAACCGACATTAGATAGGCCAACTTTTGTGCCGGCCGAAGGTCAGCCCTATCATTGACTAGGCTGTCGAACAAATTAACGAAGCCCAGGTAGCTTCCTAGGCAGCCATCAAAATGGGGGAGGTCCAAAGTAGGGAGCCTACTCACCAGCCCCGGTGCTGACCTAGAAAGCTCCTGCTTCAGGCCGGGTTGCCCTTCCCTATCGGCAACTAGTTGTCTCGCACTATTGGAGACAGCATCATACAGGTCTAAGACCTGGACATAGTCTTCGCTGACCTTATTTCGCTGGTCAGCAGTGAAATCAGTGACTGACACTTCGAGACAGCAAGCGCTGAAAGTGCGGAACTGCTGTTCCACACTTGCCAGGCGATCATCGATCCGCTCGTACCTTTGAAGTAAGGCCTGCTGGCGATCAGGCCGGTTCACTAAAGCACTAGCCGAGGCAAACCAGCGCAAATCTGATGCAATAGCACCAGCAGCCGCACGCAAGTCCTTGATAGCTGACATAATCAAAATTCAAAAGAGCCCGGACAAGCGTTAAATAAAATTAACAATCAAAACTTAATTTTTCTTAATTCTTTGAAACCAACAAAATATTAGCCTGTTTACTGCAAGTGCAGGCAAGTGACAGGTATCTACTGTCCAACAAAATTAATAGTTTCAATATATATTGACACAAAACAAAGTCAAAGTTATCAAAAGTTGAACCTTCGAATAAGTTAATTAAAGTTAAATATTCAAATAAATTAACTAATTACTTGCAACAGACAGACTGGCTGTGTTATTTGAGATATACAATAGGAAGTAAGCACAGAATATGTGTTACCTAGCAATATTATCTATATTACTAGCTGACCCAGCGAACTCCGTATCGCCTTTTTAAGAGTTTTTATTTAATTCCCTTTTTTCCAAGCCCCATTTCCAAAGTTACCATTGACATAGCGCTTAATCTCTTATCATTTCAGAGTCTATAAATGATGAACAAAAAAACATAGATTTTTATATAATATTGAATTCCCCATTCTTTAAAATATCGGAGACGATCCCCATATAGACTTTACAAAAAAATTCCCGTCCACCATCTTAGATTTCCTATCCGCCATCATTGATCATGAAATAGATGTTGTATTTGGATTCACCATCCCTTAAATCATGAGAGACGATACCCATTTTGATTTTTTTATTTTTTCCCATCCGCCATCTTTGATTTCCCATCCACCATCTTGAATCACGAAATAGATGTTGTATTTGGATTCCCCATCCCTTTAAACATCGGAGACGATATCCATATTGATTTAAAAAAAAATCCCATCCGCCATCTTTGATCACGAAATAGATGGTGTTTTTGAATTCCCCATTCCTTAAAATATCAGAGACGATACCCATATCGACTTTAATAAAAATCCCATCCGCCATCTTTGATTTCCGATCCGCCATCTTTGATCACGAAATAGAAGTTGTATTTGGATTCACCATCCCTTAAATCATCGGAAACGATACCCATATTGATTTTTAAAATTTTCCCATCCGCCACCTTTGATTTCCCATCCACCCTCTTGAATCACGAAACAGATGTTGTATTTGGATTACCCATCCCTTTCAACATCGGAGACGATCCCCACAGTCATTTTAAAAAAAATCTTATCCGCCATCTTTGATCACGAAATAGATGGTGTTTTTGTATTCCCCATTCCTTTAAATATCGAAGACGATACCCATATCGACTTTTAAAAAGATCCCGTCCGCCATCTTTGATTTCCTACCCGCCATCTTTGATCACGAAATAGTTGTTGTATTTGCATTCTCCATCCCTTAAATCATCAGAGACGATACCCATATTGATTTTTTAAATTTTTCCCATCCGCCATCTTTGATTTCCCATCCATCATCTTGAATCACGAAACAGATGTTGTATTTGGATTCCCCATCCCTTTTAACATCGCAGACGATACCAATATTGATTTCATAATATTTTTCCATCCGCCATCTTTGATTTCCCATCCGCCATCTTTGATCACGAAATAGATGTTGTATTTCGATTCCCCACCCCCTAAAATATCGAAGGCGATACCCATATTGATTTTTTAAATTTTCTCATCCGCCATCTTTGATTTCCCGTCCGCCATCTTGGATCACTAAATAAATTTCATATTATTAATCAGCGTCCCAAAAATCTTGAAAACGATACCCATATAGATTGTATTCTATTCGATTAGCCTTTTTTTGCCTTTGACCCAACCCTCCCCCTTCTCGTTTGACCATTTTATTATTTTTGTCTGGCCCCTAAAAGTTGTGGCGTAATTTTCTATAGCCTATAGCCTTTCGGAATACTTGGGCTATCATAGGCAATAACAATTTTTCTAATCCCACTGCTAGTTCCTGAGATTAGCCGACATTATCTTTTAGCCTTTTTAGCCTTTTACCTGGCCCCAAAGGGTCGAAGCGTGATGTTATATAGCCTATAGCCTTCCGGAAAAACTGGGCTATCGTATACAAAAAGAATTTTTCAGATCCGACCGGTAGTTCCTGAGATTAGCGCGTTCAAACAAACAAACAAACAAACAAATAAACAAACAAACAAACTCTTCCGCTTTATTATATTAGTATAGATAACAAAACAAAGTTTATTAATGTGACCCGCCCAAGTGGCAAGGTCAAGTTGGTTGTTTATGAATATATGCAATAAACTAAATTTACTAAATTTATTGATACATACAGCTGTTATGTATCCAAACAAACTGACTTATTAATGCAACAACAAATTGAAGTTAGATTTTTCAACAATACAAATCAACAATTACTGATTGAGGTTATGTGTGACAATGTGTTTCAAATTATCTAAGTCAACTTATACAATTAAATATTATGTATTTTAGACAATAACTGACCTGACAAACACTACAATACTGTCTACAAGGTGAGATATATAGCTCATACAACACCAATCGGAGTTCAGATACAATCAACGGCTAAGATACAAGTTTACAATATAGGCACAGTTAACCACGCTCTTGCTATCAAAAATTATGTCTAGAATTACCGTAGCCAGGCAGGAAGGTGTATCAGAAGTGCGCAGTGGAAGATGTAATACATCTACCTGACCACGATAGACAATGATCCAGACACAATGCACTGCGTTGCACAGTGATGAATTGAAATCAATCAATATCAATATTATATTTCACTTACCCGCTATCCTTGCTGATGTCAGGCTTGAGCTAAATTAGACACATTTATACAAGTATATTGGCCAAAATAAATGAATGAAGTATCTTATACTTAGCTATTTAGCTTCAAACGCGACGTTTTTAGGACACGTTGGCACGTGGACTCGATACCGGATTCACAATTTTCACAAATGTCAATCAATAGTTCACAATCAATTTACCGTTGCCAGCACTAGATCAGGCGCCATTCAAGACGGTTTACTCAATTTAATTCAATTCGCGTTAATTCAAAAGGCGATATTTTACGTACGAGACGACCAAGGTAATTTTTCAAGGGAAGGAAGTGACAGTTCAGTGTGACCATTGTCAGAAATTTTCAATAGACTAAACAAAATGTTACTTAATCGATTTGACTTATAATAAAAACTAATTCTATTTCAAACAACGCGGGTGTAACCGCGGGAATCATCTATACTAATATATAAAGCTGAAGAGTCCGATTTGAAAAATTTTTTCATTGTTAGGTAGGCTATTTATTGAGGAAGGCTATAAGCTATATAACATCACGCTATGAGCCACGGGAGCGGAGCAGTAGCCTACAATAACGCGGGTGTAACCGCGGGCGTCATCTAGTCAACCGTATGCCTCGGACATAGAGTATATTATTATTGCAAAAAGTATAATAATATGCAAAAGGAGCTGGCCGGCCGGTTAGTAGACAATAGGTAAACAGTAGTAAACAATTTTTTTATGCGTCCGTGTTATCCTAAGCCAAATGAACCGTATATACAAGGACATATTATTGTACTTTGTAGACATCTTTGTGGCTAGCTAAAACATAACAAAAGGATGCGCCGGTGCATCTCGTTCTTTACGTGATTCTTTGAAAAAGTCGTTTGATTTCTTTCATATTGTCGTCTTTACCAAAATCTTTCTTAAGGTAGTAGAGCCTTGGTGATTTCAGCATGAATGGGCCGAGGAAGTACTACCCTCTTACAGAAAATCGACGTAAAGTAACAGTACCTAAACTGTTGCGTTTCGTTCGGTGAGTGAGAGTGCCGGAGGCCCTATACCCTATTCCTTCTCCCTGATCCCACTCCTCGTCCTATCCCTTTTCCGAACTTCCCAACCCCAAGGGGCGGCAACGCACTTGTGACTCCTGTGGTGTTGCTTGTGTCCATGGGCGGCGGTATTGCTTACCATCAGGCAATCCGTCTGCTCGTTTGCCGCCTATCCATAAAAAAAAAAACAATTTTATTGCCTGAACAAAAGAAAGAAAATATTACATTATTACCTACAGTAAAGTGGAAAGAAAAAAATTAAATTGTAAGCAAATTTACATTATTTTTTTTTTTACTAATTGAGTGTAGAGGTTGACGACACCTGACCATTGAAAAATACACATAGATGTGGGTTTTTTAAAGACATTTTTGATTTCTTTACATATGTATTAGCTTAATTTTATCTGAAAGACGGTTTTGTATGATTTTGATTAATCTTAGATTAATTAAGTGACAGTTCTGCCTTACCTTCACGCTCCATTACTATTTCAGCTAATAACCAATAAAACTGTCACAATTTTACCACAAATATCGCAGGAAACTTCACATACACGCTTTAAACACGATACAGTATATGAAAACTGAACATATCAAACGGTTCATGTCGAAATCTAGAGCTTCATGCCGAAAACGCCGATGGGCGGGCAAGGATACTTAATCGAGATGCCGGACCCGCCGATGGGCGGGCTGTATATCATACTATGGCGGCACCTGGGTAATGACGTTAATTTTCAGGTAGGCAGTGAATAGGTTAACCCCTTATTGCATGAATTATGAAGGAAGACACTAAACATTTTATTTTTGTTGAAAACTTGTTTAACAATCTTTTGTGAACATAAATTAGACTAATAAAAATATATCAGTTATTATTTATGGATTTACATCAAAGAGCCATATCTGGTATGCATTCAAGTTTAATGCTTCGAGCGGTCTGAAAACTCCGACACCAGAGTTGGCCACACGCTCACACGAAAAACAACAACAACAACAATTCAAGTTGAAATTATGTAAGCCATATCTGGATTTGCATGCACAGTTGTTACAATTTGTCAAAATCTTTGAATCAGTTCCGCTTGTCATTATAGCATTAGAAGACTCCATATTATAAAATTTATATTTTGTATAATGGCGTATTTTTTGCAGTTTTACCTAGAAAGAACCATAAGACATGGCAATATCCCTTTATATATAGCAAAAAACAGGAACCCGAGTGCATACGAAGCCATATTCGACAGGCATTATTTTGACGGAAACGCATAGCAAGCCATATTAGGCGTCTGAAAAACAACTGGTCAAAAATCAAATGAAAATAAAAATTCATACAAAAACAACTGACTATTACGCTGGTCGATGATTCCAGAAGTAAAAAAAAATATTGATTTTTCCGTCACATTATTACTATTATTTTTCACTGATAAAAATTGAACTAAAACATTGCAGTTAACTTGCTGGCCCTGTCATGAAATAACATCAAATAATTTTGACACAGATGACTTACCATGCACAAAAAATTACATGGTTTTAAAGAAGAAATTCTTCATAAGTTACCATTAATTTTGCTATAATTCAAATGTTAGTTATGTTGGAAAAATAACAAACTTCAGAATCCACCAATGGCTTCGTATGCGGTAAGGGGTTAGGCTGACGATGATGATGATATATAGTCATCTTTAATAAAATGAAGTGTTTTAATTACCAAGGAAAAATACTTATACGAAGTAAATACATTTTTGGAAAAAGACGGCAAACTTGACATCAAACCGTATACATACCTGTTTGGTCATCAAGGCCAAATTCTCCAATAAAATCATAAATCTCACAGTCTTGGTCTCAATGTAATAGGGGGCGAGCCTATTGCCATCTACCGGGCTCATTATTGAGCGAGCGATATTTACATTTTTATTCTTCTGTATATATAAAATCTTTACGTTACTGGCTGACTGACAGACAAGCTACAGCCAAAACCACTAAGCGCAGGAAGCTGAAATTTGGCATGTATAATTATTTATTGGGGACCGTAGGGATGCACTAAGAAGGGATTGCCGAAAATTCCCACGGGATTGGGCAGAAACAAATATAAATTAAAAAAAAATGTGCGGGCGTAGCTGCGGGCAACCTCTAGTATACACATAACTTCGAAAAGTCAGAGGTGTGTGGGGGATCGAACCCGAGACCATTGTCTCGGCAGTCGTACACCACTAGGCTATCGCCGCTCTTTTTTATTTCAATCTGTTATTTTTTTAACAGAATCTGCAGAATCAATTAGTATAACTACGAAAAGTAATATAACTACGAATATTTACGTAACAAGTCTCAATCGCTTAATTATTCAAAAATGGCCAACGGCCCAACGTTTGGGCGTAGGTGGCACCAGCTGCGATCACGGGATGACCCAATTTAAAAGTTATTTAATCAGTATCAATTCTTATGGATATTCAGTCTTCATTTTTTTTATAGACTCACACCTGTATCTCCGAAGGGATAGGCAGAGGCGTAATAGGTATTACACCATGAATTTTAGGTCCCACGTAATAGGGGGCGAGCCTATTGCCGTTACCGGGCATTTCAGCAGACTCCGGGCTGCTACTGAGCATTCGGAAAAACTCAGTACCACTTTTGCCCGACCCGGGAATCGAACCCGGGATGGGCAGCTCCGATCAGCAGTCGCATACGCTATCCACTGGACCACGAAGGCAGAAAAGTTATTTAATCAATTCTAATGGATATTCAGTCTTCATCACGTTATAAATATCATTATATAACGATTTAACATTAGAATAACATTATCGCTATCGGATGTGACTCGCGGCTCTGACGGTAGTTGCTTTGTGAAAAATCTGACGTTCAACCGGATCTGATTAGATTATAAGGTCGAGCCCGAGCTGGGAATAAGACTAGAATGAATAATGATTTAGCTGGATAACTAGATTTAATACAGCGTTAAAGAGGTTTTCACTGTATGCATATGCAGTTCTTTGATTTAAACTAGCTGTTTCCCGCAGTTTCAATGCGATTTACCGGGCTAGTGCTTGCGTTTGTAAAAGCGATTTTTCTGGATTCATTAAATGTATCTTGGATAAATTATAGCTTGTATGTTGTCTTATATACTCCATTATTTTCCGCCATTCATATCAATTAGACAGTTTTAAATATTGTATTAGCGCGGCGCAGCAATCGTCTCCACGTTCCCCTGCAGTTAGGTCGTAGTATGTCGTTTATTTATAAGTATATTTTGTGGTACCACAGTAAAGTATATATTAAGTTCTTGGAATCTTTATTTCTTCACCGAACACAACATAATTATTCGAATACCCCTTCAGCATCACCAAAATGTTCAACTTCAACTTCAATTTTGGTTAAAAATTGCTCCATCGGTGGGATCGATGATTTTGCCAATGTCAAGGTGGAAAAAGAGATCAAATAAATTAATAAAAATACATAAAAGACGACTGTTGACCGGTAATAATAGCTATGGTTTCTCTTTGAAGGGCCAAATCACTGAAAAATGGCAACACCAATAATTACTAAAACATTAAGATTAAAGGAATTATAGAGATTATTAGAAAGATGATAAGGGTGAAAGCAGAGGAGGATATATAATTATAATAAGTCTATAATTTAATTTTGTTAAAACAAATGTATAAAATTGTGACAAAGGGAGTATGAACTAAGGTTAGGAGAAACGCGAGGTTAACAGGTCTAGGAGTTTGGGTAGGTAGACACCAAAATTTTAAATCAACTTAAATAAATATATTGAATTTGAAATGACAGATAAACTCTTCAATCGAATATTTATATAGGTTTGTATGTATGTTTAGAAACTATTAGCAAAAATCTTCCAGACAACACTTTGATTAATCTACGGCGATACTGTGAAAAAATATTTTAACTTAGTTTATTTTAATTGAAAATCTGTTACCTGAATAGGTACGCAAGTTTCACACAAAATCGACGTAAAGTAACGGTACCTTAACTGTTGCGTTTCGTTCGGTGAGTGAGAGTGCTGGAGGCCCTATCCCCTATTCCTTCTTCCTCATCCCACTCCTCATCCTATCCCTTTTCCCAACCCCAAGGGGCGGCAACGCACTTGTGACTCCTGTGGTGTTGCTTGTGTCCATGGGCGGCGGTAATTGCTTACCATCAGGCAATCCGTCTGCTCGTTTGCCGCCTAGGGTTTGCATCAAGTTTTCCTTCTCTTACAGTGCTGTTCTCTGCATAATATGCTCCCTCTGTCGACTCTTACGACACCCACGGGATGATATGGGGTGGTGACATTTCGTATTCTTAATCCGTCACTGCACTGACAAAAATTACGTATTACGTTAAAAGTTATAATAGTGCCCAAGACCTTCTAAGCTCATTAATTTTTCCAATAATGTTAGGGACCTTGAAAACGTCGATAATCCGGTTATTCTTATTGGTGTACATACAAGTTCAAGTTCATTGTATTAATCCGATAAGTCTCGGTCCATTCGTGCGAACGTTTTCATTTTCATTGTAATAAAATTTAGTTCATCATCACCCTCCTAGCTTTATCCTGGTTGCATCCGATACTTACAAGCCTTGGAGCCCGGCGTCCGCTAACAAATCTATTTAGATTTAAAAGAATATTAGATTTTACACAGAGCAACTGCCGTCTGACCTTTGCAACCCAAAGAGATAGCGATATTCCATGGCTTAGACCAGTATCAATTTATTTGTGGGTACTGACTTCCCGTTACGACTGTCAAAGATGGTCATGAGAGCCGGGACCGACAATTTAACCTAGTACCCAAGTAACATTTTAGGTTTTAGAAGGGTTTTGAAAAGGTTTCAGAAACTTTGTATTGAAATCGGACAGTCCAAAAAGGGCCCACGTTTTAGAACCTTTTCGAGAGCAACAGCAAAACCTATACCTTAAATTCAGAACCTTTCGAACTACTTACACAGAACCCAAATATAACCTTGACCGCTTTAACTTAACGTTAATATAACTTTGCAAGGCAACTTCTAAGTTCTAAAATAGTCTTGGATTTTATTCTATGACAACTTAAAACCATTTTGATGGACATGATTATAAACATTGCCAGAACTCTCGGGTTTTATAATGATTCTGTGTTAGATTTACTTACACAGAAACACTAATCGAGGGCTTTATATAATATTCAATTATTATGGCGCCATTCCCTGTCAATATACAAAGTTTCAAAATGGCTGGATAACTAAATGTTGTACATATTCATAAAAATAATAAGCAGCTTGCTGAACACAGAATATTAAAAAAAAAATCCGGTCAAGTGCGAGTCGGACTCGCGCACCGAGGGTTCCGTACAAACCTATAGGTATATAAGTAAAAGTTCACCAGTCATAGTTATGGTATTTTTATTGCAAAATGAAATCCATAACATTACAGTATGGAAAGCTGGAGGAGCATAAATGAAAGAAAAAGGTGTATTTGTCGTTTGTAATCAGTCATCCTTTATTTTATATTAACATTATCGCTTATTTTATAATATGACTTAAATACCTATACCAGCCTTGCAAAAGTCTGCTCATGAATAATGGTAAGATTTTTTATCAAAGTAATTGATTCACAAAGTTTTAGTGACTATTAGAAATCTGTTACAAAAATACTAATTAAGTATTTTTAATAATTATAGTATTTATTTGCGATGAAAATTAAACTAGGGTGACTATTTACACATAAAATAAAACAATAATCAATATTCTTAAATAAATAACAAAAATAAGTAAAGGGCGATAGCCCAGTGGTGTAGGTAACGGACTGCCGAGACGATGATCTCGGGTTCGATCAACAAATCACTGACTTTTCGGAGTTACATATGTGTGTATTTAAAATGTTAATTATCGCTCGCTTAGTAATGTGCCCGGTAGATGGCAATACGCTCGCCCTCTATTACATTGGGACTGAAACATAACTGGCGAAGTGTGGGTGTGAAATACACCTCTGCCTACCCCTTCAGGGATAAAAAGGCGTGAAGTTGTGTTACGTAAATTAAAAAAATCATATAAAGGAAATGAAAATTTTAAAGTATGGAATTAAGTATCAAATTTGAACCAGATCTGTAAATGGAGTCTCCATTTACACTTTTTACATGAAAAAGGTATGAAAGTACCACATTGAACATTGACGTTCGAAAAAACGTTATCTATAAATGTACTACTTCGTGTTGTGCTAGTGTTTATTAACGGAAACATGTTTATATGTGAAAATATGTGAAAATTCCATTTTGGGGATTCATTCTAAAATCAATATTGAAGTCTCCCACGATAATCAGACGAGAACATGAATTATACTTATTGAGGTTGCTGCCGTATATTGTTGTATTGATGCATTCTATTGCAACATTAATTGGACATTGTGGTGACCTATATACAGTTATCACTCTGACATTAAACATTTCGAAATGCAAGCATTCACAATCGCCGTTTGCAGCGTCTGGGTTATTTAAAATCTCAATCAGCCTAACGCAGTCCACTGCTGGACATAGGCCTCTCCCAACACGCACCACCGTACACGGTCCTCAGCCTTCCGCATCCTTTATCTGGGCTATAAGACGTTACTTCGTACCAAATTTCAAGATTTTGAGTTCACGGAAAGTACCCTGTAGGTTTTGATTCCCTTGCGAGTAGTCGCGAGTTTGAAAATATGCTTATATTGCTCTTTCTTTTGATTGCGTTGACATAGAAGCTTGATTTTGTTGCAGCCTAACGGTTTTATATACTTGAGTATTTGATATGAATTTCAATTTAATACCTCAACGCGTTCAAGAGAAAGGGGTGGTAACTTTAAATTTATAAAAAATATTTTTCTTATATGATGTAACTAAAAATTTACGGTTTTCGCAATTTTTCCTTTATATGTGCTATAAGGCGTTGCTTCGTACCAAATTTCAAGATTCGGAGTTCACGGGAAGTACCCTGTAGGTTTTGATTCACTTGCGAGTAGCGCGAGTTTGGAAATATGCTTATACGAGGGTCAAACTGAAAGTTCTTAGAACTGGCCACTTATAAACAATATAATAAAAAAAATATTCTAAAATTTGAAAATAGAACTCTTTGCCAATATTACTGAGTATCTATTTCATTCATTTGTCATTTGTTTTACGATTTGGCGGCAAATTGAAAATTGTCTGTGTCACGTCAACATGAATTTAACACGAGAAAATTTTCGTGCAATGATTTTTTATGACTTTCGATGTCATTTAAGTCAACAAGAAAGTTATGATAGACTACGATTGGCCTTTCACGATGAAGCCCCATCTCGTGCGACTGTTTACAACTGGTTTAATGAGTTTAAACGTGGTCGCACTAATCTCACTGATGATGTACGTGAGGGACGGCCTTCTACGGCGACGACTGAAAATAACATCTGTGTTGTGCGGCGTATGATAGAGACTGACAAAAGAGTGACCTATCAGCAGATTCGGACAAGCTTAGGCATCGGTATGAGTCAAGTGCACAAAATCCTCCACGAACATTTAGCGGTCAGGAAGCTTTGCGCCCGGTGGATACCTCATAATTTGACTAAGGCTCAAAAACTCCATCGTGTGGATTGGTGCCGTAAAATGATTGAAAGATTTAACGGAGGTGACTCAAATGCTGTGTTCGACATACTAACAGGTGACGAAAGCTGGATTTACTGTTATGATCCTGAAACCAAAAGACAATCTGCTCAGTGGGTGTTTCCTTTCGAGGAGTTGCCAACTAAAGTGAAGAGAGATCGAAGTGCGGGGAAAAAAATGGTGGCCTCGTTCTTTGGAAGGATAGGTCATTTCGCAACAATTGTGTTAGAGGATCAAAAAACAGTTTCTGCAGAATGGTACACTACCAATTGTTTGCCACTTGTCTTGGAAAAAGTTCGAGAGAAACGACCTCGCAGTAGGATCCTCCTTCACCACGACAACGCCTCGTCGCACACCGCCAAGCGAACGATCGACTATTTGGCGACATCAAACGTTGAATTACTGGGTCACCCGCCGTATAGCCCCGACCTCGCGCCTTGTGATTTTTATTTATTTCCAAAAATTAAAGAAAAACTTAAAGGAAAGCGGTTTATGAATGCTGAAGAAGCGGTGGCTGCGTATCGCGATGCCATTGAAGAGACCCCTAAGGACGAGGGGGCAAAGTGCTTTTCCCAGTGGTTCCATCGCATGCAGCGGTGTATTGACGTCAATGGACAATATTTTGAAAAGATATAATAAAACTAATAACTGGCTAATGTAATCAGTTTTTGATTTTCTAAGAACTTTCAGTTTGACCCGTATTGCTCTTTTTTTTGATTGCGTTAACATAGAAGCTTGATTTTGTTGCAGCCTAACGGTGTTATATACCTGAGTATTTGATATGAATTTCAATTTAATACCTCCACGCGTTCAAGAGAAAGGGGTAGTAACTTTAAATTTATTAAAAATCTTTTTTTATATGCTGTAACTAAAAATTTACGGTTTTCACAATTTTTCCTTTATATGTGATATAAGACGTTGCTTCGTACCAAATTTCAAGATTCTGAGTACACGGGAAGTTACCCTGTAGGTTTTGATTCCAATGCGAGTTTGAAAATATGCTGCAATTTGCAGCATAAACGGCTGTATCTTTTGATTGCGTTGGGTTAGAAGTTTGATTTTTGTATAGCTCTATGGAACCGTAGATTCGAGTATTTAGTATAAATTTCAGTTTGATACCTCCACGCATTCCTGAGAAAAAGGGTCTTGACAGACGGACGGACAACAAAGTGATCCTATAAGGGTTCCGTTTTTTCCTTTCGAGGTACGGAACCCTAAAAATGGTGTGATTGGCACTTTGTCGTGAAACTTCAGGATATTAGTGCTATATACGAGACGGGCTTTACGTAACTTATAAATTTTGAAGATATTTTGGTAAATTATAAATGATAAAATTAGGTGGTATTTCTTTTACATCGCATTGAACGTATTATTTAATTTTACCTCATCAAATTAAAATATGGCATTTTGATTCGATTTTATAATACGCAAGCCTGCTGTACCTAATTTTCAATGAATGTTGGCGGTCCGGTCATGTATCTGTCTGGTGACTGGAACAAGGCCTTAATTGTGCCACTGTACAAGGGAAAAGGGTCACAGCAGGAATGCAACAATTATCGCGGTATAAGCCTCCTGAGTGTTGTTGGCAAATTGTATGCAAAGATACTGATTGAAAGAGTCATCTCTGAAACGGACAGTAAGATTTGGGATGTGCAAGCGGGATTTAGAAAGGGAATGGGATGTACGGATCAAGTTTTTTCCTTAAGGTGCATTTCAGAGAAAATCTTAAGTAAACACCAGAAGGTTTTCTGCGCCTTTATTGACCTGGAAAAGGCTTACGATCGAGTGGTGAGGGATGAACTTTGGTCAACACTTTCTGTGTATGGAGTGAGCAGTAGTCTGATACGGGCACTCGAATCCTTATATAGTGATTCAAGTGCCTGTGTCAGAATAAACGGGGCCTACACGGACTGGTTTAACATTGATCGTGGTGTTAGACAGGGATGTGTAGCGTCTCCTTGGCTGTTCAATCTATTCATGGACAGTTGTTTGACCGATCTGAAAGAGTCTGAATGTGAATTAAGAATGGGTGAATCTATGTTTAAGACCTTGTTATACGCTGACGATCAGGTTCTTTTTGCGTCATCAGCGTTGATTTGATGGTCACCGTAATGAATGAGGCGTATAAGAAGAAGGGCATGACAGTAAATTTAAGCAAGACTAAGGTCATGGTCGTAGAGAGGGAATACAGTATAACGGAATGTAACACAATGATAGGAGATGAAAAAATTTAACAAGTGAATGAGTTTGTGTATTTAGGGTCTTTGTTTACGAGAGATGGAAAATGTGAGGGAGATGTTGAAAGGAGAGTGAAAGCAGGAAATAGTGTGAATGGCACCATTCACAGTCCATAATCAGTAACAAAATTATCCCAAGTAAGGCTCGCCTTGCTGTACTGCAGGGAGTTCTGGCGCCAAGACTGATGTATGGTAGCGAATCATAGGTATGGCAGAAGAAGCATGAAAGTAGAATCAATGCTGTGGACATGAGAGCTTTGAGGAGTATGTGCGGAGTAAGGCTGATAGATAAAGTGAAAAACAGTGTGATACGAGAGAAGTGTGGTCTAAAAGAAGATGTAGTGATAAAGATTAAAAAAGGACTGTTTCGATGGTTTGGACATTTAGAACGGATGCATGAAAGAAGAAATACGAAAAAAGTGTATCGAGTAAGAATGAATGGAGATGTCGGTAGGGGACGCCCAAGACGGACGTACGCCGACCAAATAGGTGACGAACTTAAAAAGGGCCAAATTAAAAGTGCCCATAACCGACGCGCATGCATGATGCAGTTATAAATGAATGTCGAGGAAGCGAAAGAGGTATGTTTGAACCGAGCATGTGGCGTTCCATAGTCTCTGCCAACCCCAATGGGAGACAGGCGTGACGATAGATAGATAGATTTATAATAATATTTATTTTCAGAAATAATAACTACATTCTAGTTATTATTTCTGAAAATAAATATTATTAAAATTAATCTGTTTAGGACTGTGACAACTAAAAGCCCCAAATGATTTGAATGTTCCGCGAGATTACCTAAACAAGAGCTAAAGCTCTTGTTTAGGTAATCTGGCGGAACTACTTAAAACGAAATTGTTGTTTTCGCATCTTTAAGGTAAATATTTATGAGCACAAATTTGTTGCTTCTAAGTTACAATTGAAGTAGGAAGTACTTTCGACCAATATCTACAGGCTGCTTAGTATTAGGTATATCTTTAGATAAACTATCATCACCATTATCTGATTTACTCTCTTGTGATTCCTCACATGTTTCTAATGATGTCGTGGTCTCCTTGGGTAAAACTGAAAGGGTTCCGGGAGGTCGTTCATTTTCAAGTTTTTCAACGGTATCAATGCTCTGTAAAAATAGTCAAGCCTAGTTTTAATACAATAAAGCGGTTATTTATGAGAAATTGTAGGAAATGTCAAAGTATCAGGGGTCTCAAAAATTTGGGGCCCGACGGTCGTTGCCAACAGTGATCGTCGACGGTCACCGACTTTAAGAGCCCTAAGTAGGTAATATAATTATATTTAAATACTCATTAAAAATGTCTAAGCAACACGCCCAATCCTTTGTTAAGGGATATTTTATAATCTTACAGTAGTAGCAATAATGTCAGACGTATTAAAACTATTTTGTTGCAATTGTCTTTTTACACATAACAATAAAAATAATCAAATTTAAATAACTATAACATAAATAGTATAATATAACCAAAACATAACAATATATATTTATGTATTTATTTTTGAATATTTAATAAAAATATGAATGTTAAATACGCTTTGAAAATAAAAAATAAAATTAAAACTAACCGATGTATTACTTTTTTATACGTAAGAAATTTTTACGCACTTTACGTTTAACATTTCCACTCCCTTTTTTAACATCCTGTGTCGGTTCATCACGCAATATAGTTGCGATACTAAAGATGTCGCTGAAACAACTGACACTTGAGGATATGCCTCTCAAGTTTTAAAATATTCTTGTAGGACTTTAGTAAAGCCTTAAGCTTATAAATGGAACTTATAGGTTTGGGTTTTTACCACATAGTCCTAATTAGTTTGCCTAGATAACACTAATAGAGAATAAAGGTGTTAGGTAGGCTTTAGAAATTACTTATAAGTAGTTTCAACATTCCATAACCTTATGGTCAAATCAAAGTACAAATTTAAACATTTAGATCTCACTTTCGCATAAGGCTAGCCTTGCCAAAACTCAATCAGGAGCTTACAACAGCTATTAGATCCTAGGACTATATGCTCTTGAAACACAAGTCATGATAACGTTAATTTAAACTCGCTGACAAGCGACCTAAAGGTTGTTATAAAAACCAATTAGTTTTAGGACTTATTAGACATTCTCAAGTATTTAATGTGACAAAATAGTAACGCGTTAACCTTTTTACGATACTTGTATAACCTGAGGGCATTTTTTACAACCTAGGCTCGAAAAAAATGTTACTTGGGTAACCAAGGGTGCGATCGCTAAAAGCCTGTATTTAGTACTAGTAAATAATAATACAATTGATTCCATTTAAAGTATCATAATTTCAACTAAAATCTACTTTGTCTTACAAACCTCGGCCGAAGGACAGAGCGTCGAACAATCAACGACGCACAATAAGGAGGCTTAAAAGGGTCTTTGTTTGAGAGCAATACGATACCTTATAAGAATCTTTTTAAGTGTTTGTAATCCGACTGACTCACAAATTATTTCACAATGGGAAGGGCAAGCTCATAAGTCTACCTCGCTGGCCAAGCGTGGGTTGTCAGACATAAAGACCTTTATAGAGAACTCTCAGACATGCAGATTAAATAACTTATTTTTTCCTGCACCGTTTAGTAAGCCATAGACTCACGCCTGTATCCCCGAAGGGGTAGGCAGAGGTGTAATATTACACCCACATTTCGCCAGGAATTTTTAGGTCCCACGTAATAAGGGCAAGTAATAAAAATTAAGCCATTACGCACATAACTTTAAAATCCAGTGCTGCTGTACAATTTATTTGATTAAAGACAGGCAACTGAATTATCGAATGCGCCGAAGCCCGTATGCGACACACAAATTAGTATTCACTAAGGCAAACGTACCTTTGCCATAAAGACTTTGACTTTGTGAGAGTAACGATGTTTAATTAAAGGTAAATGTTTGAACAACAGTCAGCTGGATTGTAATTTTAATTCTTAATGACTTGTGTAAGGAAAATAAACGTAAAGCAAATACAAATGTTTTGAAGATCTTTAATTTTTTTTAACCTAGGAATACAATTTTATTTAAACTTTTTCATTCATTTTACATGATAAGGTAACATTCATCGGATTACTTTACAGATTATTTACATACTTATAAAGTAAATATGTACAAAAATGGGGGGGGGGGGGAAGATACAAAGTTCATATTTACAAGACAGGTTTAAGCGTCGTAGAATTCCTCCGCATCGCTGTCTATTGGTAAATAAAGAATTCTTTAAATACATATGTATATTTCTGTACATTCATACACATTCGGCCATAGTCCACCACGCTGGCCAAGTGTGGGTTGGTAGACATGCCGTCTATCAATGTTTATCTTTTGAGAACATTATGGAGAAGTCTCTGACATGCAAGTTTCCACACGATGTATTTCTTCACAGTGCCAAGTCATCAAGCAATCTGTTAGTCCTTCAACTAGCGCTAGCGTCTAAATGTTGCTCAATCCAATAACTCTGTAACCTAAATTAAAATTTTTAATTTAAATTTAGTCATCATCATTCTCTTAGCGTGATCCCAGTTTCAATATGGTTATCCGCTTACTAGTCTAACCGCATTTGGCTGAATATTAGCTTTTCCACAGAGCGACTGCCTGTCTGACCTCCGCAACCCAAAGGGATAGCGACATTCCATGGTTTAGGCTAGTGTCAGTTTATTTAGAATGTACTGGCGCCCTATAACGACTGTCAAAGATCTTCATGACGACCGGGGCCGACGGCTTAACGTGCTCTCCGAGGCACGGGACAAGCGATAATTAAAAATTTAAATTTAATGTCGGCGTGTAAGCGGTACAAACGAAAAAACATTAATTCCATTCCTACTAGGTATTAATTTAATTTTGTCGTCTGTAAAAAAGTATACCACTCATACTTACAAATATTCGTTTTTTATTACTCTGTTTTGCTTGAACAGGTTTAATGTTTTCAGTATCTGATTTGAAGTCCTTTTGACGAGAAAAGTGAAAACAGGAGGTCTATAACGCGATCTTTAAGGTGCTGATATACTCGACCATTGACTTAAAACCGAACATTGAACTTTCGCCGTTTTTAGTTGAACTCAACAACAAACAGAGCCGAATTTGGCTGCGAACATTGCCACGATCTTTCTAGCGAACGCTCTACTCGCCAAAAAGTTCGACGCATATTAACGTTTCTTTCGCTAAAATGGTTGCAAGAACGCTCGCTTAAACGCGAATGAATGCTCCAGTGTATCAGCACCATTACATTTGTAATATCTGATCGAAAGATAGATACTTCTTTTTGAATGTTCTTCAGTGTTGTTATTGTAAATGATTTTCTTATTTGAAAATACGGAGCGAAAAATATTATATCAAAATAAAAGCAAAGGGAGGTTTATCATAAAGAACAATCTTTGGGAGGCCATCTATCAGACGCCAAGAAATGTTTACACAATCTTTTATTTATTTGAAAAATATTTTCTCCGCGTTTTTAGTTGTTCATTTAAAGTTTTGCTGGCTGATGTTAAAGTTCTTATGTATTTTTTTAAAAGAAGAGAATCTCGCATTTCAGATAATTATTTTTAGTATTTAGTAATGACTATAGGGGGTTTCCCTATAGTCTTTACTAAATACTAGATGAGCCCGCGGTTACACCCGCGTTATTTAAGGCTACTGCTCAGCTCCTGTCGCTCATAGCGTGATGTTTTCTAGCCTATAGCCTTCTTCGATAAATGGGCTATCTAACACTGAAAGAATCTTTCAAATCGGACCAGTAGTTCTTGAGATTAGCGCGTTCAACCAAACAAACAAAAAGCAATCAAACAAACAAACTCTTCAGCTTTATATATTAGTATTAGATATATGCCACAACTTATTGCACCCAGTTATTTTGTCTGTTCGTTGTCTGTCAGACAATCAATAGCGCCAGAATTTGATATTATACAGACAGATAGTGGAGCCCGCGCGCCACGTTATTTACGGCTACTGGTCCACACCTGGTGCACATAGCGTGATGTTATATAGCCTATAGCCTTCCTCAATAAATGGGCTGTCCACTACAAAAATAATTATTAAAATCGGTTAAGTAGTTCCTGGGATAAGCGCGTTCAACCAAACAAACAAACAAACTCTTCAGTTTTTGATATAAATATAGACCTTTTTATCACAGTATCGTGATATTATATTACATACATAGTCTCACGCCTATAACCCCAAAGAGGTAGGCAGAGGTGTATTTCTACACCCTTTTTTCGCCAGATATACTTTAGTCCCACGTAATGAGGGGCGAGCCTATTGCCGTACCGGGCACATTTCCAGACTCCGTGCTGCTACTAAGAATTTCGTGACAGAAAAACCCAATAACACTGCCCGACCCAGGAATCGAACCCGGGACCTCCCGATCCCACGCGCACATTTATGCCGCGAGACCAACGTATTATATTATGAATCAAAATATTGTATTATGTATTTAAATAAAATGTTTTTATAATTCAGTAGTACCTCATCCCTTCCAAATTTCTACAAATTAATTATTTGAGCTTTGTTCGAAAACTTAATCATCCTTTCTTCTTGATTTTGATTAATTTCTTGAGACGGTTGATTAATACTCTTCGTTTACTTCACACGCGCCTAATTTATCGTAGACTCGTTAGATTTCATCAATCCGAAACTTGAAGGAACGAGTTTGAAATTAATCTTCTTGTCGAACATTTCATTTGTGTTTATAGAGTCAACTAGGTATAATTATGTCTTTTGTACCCGCGCTAGGAATAGATTCTGTGTCTCGGGGAAGTTCACAAAGGTTTCATAAACGGACAAAAACTACAGCCAGAAAGTAAATAGTTTATTATCGCATGTTAAAAGAAAAAAAATCATAAGAAAACTGCGCTTTCTATTCTATTCTAGCATTCACTTGTAACAAAACAGCAAGCATTCGCCGTTTTCTGTTTTGTCGAACCGAACATTTTCGGGCCTCCGCAGACTAGCTTCTTTTAGCATCGGCGACCGGCGATTTTGCAACTGTATCAATGCTGCATCGCGTTTTAGCGACTCTGCGTTCGGACGCGGCGACCGTAGTGCTGTAGTGTGTTGTTCGTTATCGACCGAGTCGACTATCGATAAATTGATTTATTTTTTCATCGTTGTAATACAATAATTTTACAATATCATTAATATAGGTTTCTATCAAAAAACACAAATATACCAGTATAATTAAATGATGTTCGTTACAATGATGTTAAATTATGTTCTATTATTAATAGACTTATACTATCGAAAACTGGCAAGTTATACTCTACATTTTATGCTCTAAACAATAGATGCCATGGACAGTACTGCACTCATTTCTTTGTATTAATATTAACGTTTGAATTGATAGATGATGCTCTCTGAAAGTAATACGAGAACTGGTTTTTAGATGTAGGTAAAAAATACTGACTTTAGCTTGCTTAATATTTTCATCGGTATAAAGAAAGCAGTAGGTAGTGTAGCTTTATCATAACCTATGATAAGGGTCGCCTCGTCAAAATCTAGTACATCACCCTAGGTAGTGTACTGCCTTAATAAAAACTTAAATATTTATTATAAGCGCTGTCATAATTTTATCGACATTAATTATTCTGTTTAAGCCAGTCACTAGTCAAACCCTATAATAACATCCTTATTTTCGGTTACAGAATAATAAATAAAACTTTGAGGTAAAATTACCCCAAACGGCTATTAAAAGTTGTAGTGTACAAAATAAATTATTTTTGTAGTTTACATGGGGATATTTTTAACAAAGCATCAAACATTTTAAATAACACTAAAGTGCTTCACGTTAAAAAACTTCATTATTTCATTAAATTACTAATTGTACACCAAACTAACGATCGTTCTACAAAATATCATTTAATATGAAAAGTCTCGTCCGCTCCGGAAACTTATCCACTCAGAAAACTTAATAGGTTATGTTAGGTTTTCTTGTGACGCTGCCACCCAAAAAAGGAGCTTCGCAGGGCTCTGTAAACTTAGTTTATCAAACATTTGACTAAATTGATGAGAAATTAATGCATGCGTAACTGACACCCTGGGGTAATTTTTTAACATAGCTAAGCAGACTAGATGGAAGTTTTTTTTAGGCCACGTGACTGACAACTTTAGGAGATGAATCGTAATAATCGTAATCATCGTAAGAAAAATACAAGTTGTGCCCCTGGGGTGAAGAATTTTATTACCCCACAGTGTTATTTAAGTGTTAACAAATAAGTGACAACCTATGGCAAGGAGTCGTCCTTTAATCACGTGAGTCTTGATAGGTGGAAGGGACAAATAAGTGTAGACAGATATCAAGTGCCCTTGTTTTTCTTGAGCCAGAGATTTTTATCCTATACGCATCATAAAACAACGATCGTTCGTTCGATTGGCAGGGATTCAGAAAAGTCCTGTATTAAGATCATTCGTTGCCTTTGGATGCTCTAGGATGCTTTAATCAACCCACTTCAAAAAGGAGGATGTCCTCAGTTTGGTCTGGATATTTTGATTTTATGCAGGTGCACCGGTCTCTGAATTTTCTGATCCATTTCTGGAATTCTTTATGTTTGATATGCTTATATTTTGCAAGATTGAATTGCAATTATTGCAAGTTAAGACATAAATGAGCCAGTATACTTCTAAAATAGCGTTCTTAAAGGTAATGATGCATGATATGTATTTTAATATTTTGTTACAATGCCAAAATAGAGAAAATATAAAAGAAGTCTGCAAGTAGCGTCCATGGATGAAAAGATTTGCATTTTAGAAACATCTTATGAGAAGAGTGGATGATTATGTATTTAGGTAAACAAGTGATAAATAGGAGGGTAGAGAGGAAAAGGCAGGGGGTGACCAAATAAAAGATGGAATAACTGTGTGAGAATAGATATGTAAGAAAAGTGATCGGATGACTGGTGACAGAGAAGTATGGAAGAGAATGTATGTCCATACAGCGCCAACCCAAACAAATTGAAGTCAGGTAAGAGATGAAGAGAATAATGAGTGTTATATTTTTTTATTTTAGCTTAAATTTTGACACCAGTAGCTCGCAATGTCTGTTTTGGATAAAATATTTTTTTATTTACTTTGTATAAAAAAAACTTTTGATAAAGAATGAGGAGAGGTGGTAAAGCCTCCAGCCTACCCAGGTATCATCATCACTGAGTAAGTTTAAAATTGGAAAGACATAAAATCACGTTATTAATGGACGACCCCTACGTTATTATTTTAAGTGACAAGTCGCCGCGATCGGAATCTTCCAGTGTGCGGTGTAAGAATTCGGATGCTGCATCTGGATGCTAAAAAGCGACTGAATCGCCGGTCGCCGATGCTAAAAGAAGCTAGTCTGCGGAGGCCCTTCACGATCATTCTAGCGAACATTCTAAATTCAAATAGTACATAGAATATAGAAAAATATAGAAATCGCACTACAACAGCAGTTTTACCCAATATGTTTACTTCAGTTTCACTTATGAATTATTTCTAGAGTAAGAGTAAGATACATAAACAAATGACGTTTCTAAATAATAAAATGCAGATTTTAATATGAACAGGTTTAATAAATCACACAAGTGTCTGTTCCTACGTTCAAATTTATTTATCGATATCGAGAGTTTATCAACATTATTTTTTTTATTTTTATAGTCTCACGCCTGTAGCCCCGAACACATTTCGCCATGAATTTTTAGGTCCCACGTTATAGGGGGCGAGCCTATTGCCGTTAAAGGGCACATCAGCAGTCGCATACGCTATCCACTGGACCACGGAGGTAGTCTATTGAAATTAATTCCAAGTAAGCCAAATCTAAGGATTTATTGTAAACATTATCGATATTTATTCTGAATAAGCCCATCACGAGTCAAGTTAAAATTTGTGACAAACTACGAAGATTCTTCCCTAGATTAAAATCATAAGTCAAAGTGAAGTAAATATATTGGGGTTAATCGCCATTGAAGCGCGAATTCTATGTACTATCTATATTCTAAGACTCGCCCGAACGTTCGTGAGAATGCTCGCTGATACACACTAATTTGTTTTGTAACATTCGCGAGAATGCTCATTACAGGTGAATGCTCAAGTGTATCAGCGCCATAATGTTCACGAAAGACAAGTGAAGTCTGTCAACACCCACTTTGCTAGTGTGGTGGTCTATGGCTTGACTCTTCTCATTATCATCTGTGCCCAGCAGCAGATGATACAAATTATGACTAAATATATATATATATATTTAGAAGAAAACCACTTGTCATCGGAGTATTTGACTATAAATAAGCCGATGACAATTAGTGGTTTTCTTTACATATTATAAAACTAGATGAGCCCGCGGTTACACGCGCATCATTTAAGGCTATTGCTCCGCTACCGTGGCTCATAGCGTGAAGTTATATAGCCTAGCCTTCCTCGATAAGTCGGCTATCTAACACTGAAAGAATTTTTCAAATTGACTACTGGTCCAATTTGAAAAATTCTGATGAATCCTGAGATTACAAACAAACGCTTCAGATTTATATATTAATATTAGATTAGATCAGATGAAGTCCTCTTTTCTACCTGTGTCTGTAGGAACGCGATATTTTTGTACAGTTTTCACCACCACATATGGATCACCCTGAAGAAGGTTTCGATTTATAATTTGTGCGGGTAGATTCGCCGGCGAAGTTTTGTATCTAATAAAGAGAACTTACAAACTTTAGACTGCCTCCTTGGTCCAGTGGATAGCGTATGCGACTGCTGATCGGAAGTCCCGGGTTCGATTACCAGGTCGGGTAAAAGTGTTATTGGGTTTTTCCGAATACTCAGTAGCAACCCGGAGTCTGGTGATGTGCCCGGTAACGGCTCGCCCGCTATTACGTTGGACCTAAAAATTCATGGTGAAATGTGGGTGTAATATTTTCACCTCTGCCTACCCCTTCGGGGACACAGGCGTGAGACTATAAATAAAAAATGAATACACACTTTAAAAGCGTTGAATCTTGTAATCTGAAAAACCATTTAAGGACTGCCCCATGAAAATTGATCAACACGTAATAATTTAACAATAAGATACTTATAACTATAAAATATTCATTGAATGTTTCGAAGGTAATTTACTGAAAGGCGATAAGCATTTGATTGTTCAGTCAACAAGTTGTACTCGTGTCAAAGCTCTATTAAATTAACTTCTATGTATTTTGATTAGATGTCAGATAAATTGCCTATTTGGTTTATGGAGCGTAAACTATAAACACTATTGTTTTGTTTTAATAGAAGTTTAATTATATGACTGTAATATTTTAATTAAAAAGTGAGCTAAATATAATGTATTAGAATAAAATTAACTTTCGAGTTATGTACTTACAAACATACATACTTTTATCCCCGAAGGGGTAGGCAGAGGTGTATTGCTACACCCACTTTTCGCCAGATATACTTTAGTCCCACGTAATAAGGGGCGAGCCTATTGCCGTACCGGGCACATTTCCAGACTTCGTGCTGCTACTGAGAATTTCGTGACAGAAAAACCCAATAACACTGCCCGACCCAGGAATCGAACCCGAGACCTCCCGATCCCACGCGCACATTTATGCCGCGAGACCAACGAGGCAGTCGTATAGGGTTTGATGTCGAGTTTTCCGTCTCTACGCAAAGATGGTATTTGCATCGTGTTATCCCTTAGTCGGCTCTTACGACACCTACGGGAAGATAGGGGGTGGTGACACTTGTATTCTATGCCGTCTACCACACGGCTATGTATCGAGTTATGTAAGTAAAAATATAGTTTGTAGTACTGAACGGAAAGGGTAGTCGCATCTTGGATTAAGTCATCATCATCCGTCAATCCTTTTAATTTTAAATTATTTAGCAAAATCCAACGTTTTGCAACTAGTATAACATTTAGTTATTTATTTTTACACTAGCTGTTTCCCGCGGTTTCACCCGCGTCCTGAGGGAACTACTTCGCGTACCCGGTTAATTGATAGCATGTTACTCCTTGGTACATCAGCTATCCGCCAGTGAAAGTCCCGTCAAAATCGGTCCAGCCGTTCCAGATATTAGCGAGAACAAACAGATAGACAGACAGACCGACAGAGCGACAGACAGACAAAAATTGTAAATAATGTTATTTGAGTTTATGTATATACATCCATATCGGTTATTTTAATATTACACATACAGGCACGCCAATTTTATTGATGTGTAGGTATTAGATGAGTTATAGTACGACGTAGCTACGACATTGTCAGAAATGAAATGAAATGAAATGAAATGATTTATTCGCATAAGATAGGGTTATACAGGTGTTACAAATTTATTCTAGGTACATCATATCTCGCCGTAATAGGCATACGAATGTCAATGTTGTTATGTACTTTAAAATTATATAATTATTAAAAATGTTGAAAAATTGTTAGATTATAAATTGTCATTAATTATTATTATACATACAATTACAAATGTCAATTCCATATGTCATTCTTTCAAAATTAATTATATTTTTATCATTTATTATATCTTACAATTCAAAAATTCCTGTACAGAGTAAAAACATCTTTCAGCTAAAAATTTAAACAACTGATTTTTGAATTTTGTTATTGTTAGATCTTTAAGACTCTGTGGGAGATGGTTATACATCCTGATTGACATAACATAACAATTTCTACTAGATATATCGGTTCTTACATTTGGTAACACTAATTTGTTAGGGTATCTAGTATTAAAATTACAAACACTTATTTTTGTCATGTACATATCAGGGTTCATTTTAACGAATATACAGCTTTCGAATATATAGAGACATGGCACAGTTAACAAAGACAACTTTACAAACAGCGGTCTGCAACTATCCCATGGAGCCACATCACATGTAGCTCGTAGACAACATTTTTGAGTTATAAATACCCTATTTATTTGCACTGAGTTTCCCCATAACATAATGCCATACCTAATGTTTGAGACAACAAAGGCGTGGTACGCCTTTAAGGCGGTTTCTTTGTTTGTGATTTTTGTAAGTCGCCATAGCGCGTATACAAATCTGTTTAGTTTTTTGCATATGTGATCTACATGGGGCTTCCAAGTACAATGGGAGTCAAGCATCATGCCCAGAAAACAAGACTCATCAACTTCTGTTAAATGCTGTTCACTATATATAAGAACAAGGTCCTGTTTCTTTGCACCTTTGTTTCGAAATTGAATAAATTTAGTTTTTGAGATATTTACACTCAAGTTATTATATTTCATCCATCCTACAATGTCACATATAGTTTTATTTAATTGTTCAGTGTAATCTGTTTTGGTTGTTTTCGGCACTACGACAGATATATCATCTGCGTAGAGAGTACACTGATAGTTAGTAATAGTGGGCAAGTCATTTATGTATAACAGAAATAGCAGAGGCCCCAATATACTGCCCTGTGGCACTCCCACTGTTATATTTTTATTTTCTGACTGTACCTTGATTTCCTCTTTATGATTATTGTGAGTGGTTATTTCAACGTATTGCGTTCGATTTCCAAGAGACTTTCGCTTCGAAATCAAAGGTCCGCTTTTCGGTTTCACTAGATTTCGCTTTTCCCATGAGTGACTGGTGTCTGCATCAACCCGAAGGATTAACCATTTTCTATGGTGTAAGCCAGAGTATTTCTCCTTGTCCGTGTGGTGTCGGATTAAGAATACGAAATCTCACCACCCCATATTATCCCATGGGTGTAGTAAGAGCCGACAGAGGGAGTATATTATGCAGAGAACAGCACTGTAAGAGAAGGAAAACTTGATACAAACCCTATACCAACCCGTCTGGCCAGCGCGGTATAGTAGGCCATCTTCCTTTCAAAGGAGAGGCCTAGTCCAGCAGTGGACTGTTAATGGCTGATGATGATGAAGCCAGAGTATTTGTGTAGTGGCGCTGACTCAGATAGATCGTCATGACATTGCGATATTACGTGCACGATTAGACATGGGACAACGGGTCTTGTGATCGATTACTCGTCTATAAATGTGACGTGACGAACAGACAGTGACGAACTCGTTCATAATATATTTGCCAATCGGTAGTTTTGTGCGGTGGTAAATTTCGATGGATTATTGGTAAAATGGAACTAGGAGTTAAAGATCGATCGGATTTATTTTTGATATGTAGCTACGCATAGTACAATATCTGAAGCAAAAGAAATTGGGTTGGCTGTAAAATACAGGCACATCTTTCCTCAGAGCAATAGAGAATTTAATTACTAACAAAATATTAAATGATTACTTAGATTTTTCTTTTGGATCGAGAGTTAGGCGGCAGTCAGTCTGTGGAAAAGCTAATATTCTGACAAATGTGTTTAGATTACTTCAAGGACCACGGGGGCGCTTTGGGGAAAAATTGGATGCAACTGGGATAAAACTAGGGCAGTGATGACAATTTTTCTATCGAATATAAATTAAAGCTTATCCATATACCATCGAGGAGAAAATATAGATTTAAAAGCTCAGAAAGTTAGTATGCACATAACATATGTTTTATACCATTCTTCCAAAAGATCATTTTTAAAGGTCCTAAACAAGCAGAAAAAAACATACTGGAAAAGTCAATACTGACATGCGAGTATTGTATAATTAGTAATTTTGAAGTGGCTGTAACTAACTTCATCATCATCATATCAGCCTTTAATAGTCCACTGCTGGACTAGGCCTCTCTTTTGAAAGGAGGAATTGGCCTACTATACCACGCTGGCCAAACGGGTTGGTATAGGGTTTGTATCAAGTTTTCCTTCTCTTGCAGTGTTGTGCTCTGCATAATATGCTCCCTCTGTCGGCTCTTACGACACCCATGGGATGATATGGGGCGGTGACATTTCGTATTCTTAATCCGTCACCACACGTCGTAACTAACTTAATATGCAAGTAAATGATATACTGTTTTCACAGTCCAATTGAGTTATTAGTGTATTTTAAATAATGTTCATACATGAACATTATTTTTAAAGACCTGGTCCGAGTTTGTCGTTGTAAGACATTAATTCATCTCGCCCGTACGGAAAGTTACTCCCACCAACTATCTGCCAGAAACATTGTTTATATACGAAATAAGTTATAACAAAGTTGAAGGCTAAGTTGTCTCAATTATACATAGTGGTTTATGATCACTTAATCTTTCATAAAGTATTTTTGGCAAGCGATTTGGCAACAATGCAAGACTTCTTTTGACGACGGATTTTAAATCAACTTAATAGATTTAAATGGTTCAATTAAAAGATAGTGGCATTTTGCCAGAATCATTACTTTTGTATTCAGTAGCATGAAACAGCTGTTGAATATGAAGAGAGCTAACGAAACCCGCCAATGTTTTTTTAGTTTTCTTGCCCACATTGCTAAGAATATATTTTTATAGTTATTTTTTAAATCCTATAATATCTTTGGTACTTGGTTCTAATTAAGTTTATTTGCGGTTTCCATGACACTTTGGGATTTCACAAGTATCAAAGCTCGATGTATTTTATGGTCACTATCTACTGTAAGTGCAGAACCTGGCTACACAGCTCACAATTAAGTGGCAAAAAGGTTAGAACTAGCCTGGAACAATAAATTAATACGTAGATATATTTATAGACTCACGCCTGTTTCTCTAAGAGGTAGGAGGAGACTAGGTACAGACCGCTATTTGCTACGAGCCTGAAATATCTCCTATCGAATAAAAAAATTACCGAATAAATTAAATTAAATTTAAATATTACGTATTCCTGTTATTATTTGTTAGTGTCATCATCATATCAGCCGAAGTACGTCCACTGCTGGACAGAGGCCTCACCCAAGGCTTTTCACATAGACCGATCCTGAGCCACCCGCATCCATCCGCTGCCCGCGACCCCAACAAGATCGTCAGTCCACCTTGCGGGAGGCCTACCTCTGCTACGATGTCCTGTGTGTGGCCGCCACTCCAGAACCTTTCTGCTCCAACGGCCATCGGTTCTTCTGGCTATATGCCCTGCCCACTGCCACTTCAGCCTGACTATTCGGAGATTTGTTAGTGTGGGCCAATGTAATTTACGTAATAAAGTAAATAGAAGGCGTTTCACCTTTATTTTTAATAAATTACACCACTGCGACTCGTTACATAAATAATTGTATAGTAAAGTAAATGAACAAAATTGATTACACTTTGAAAATTCAATTAGAATGGAATTTAATGTTGCTGGGCTGTGCTATGTTACGAAAAAACCATTTTCTTTGAATACGATTATTCTCTCTCTTTCTTTAAATGAAAACCGCTAAATATTATGTGCCTGCTGCTACAGCGATTTGCCGTGTGGAAAGCAACTAATTGCTAGTGAATCATAAAAAATAATTGGTGAAGACTATTTCGGTTCACATTTTAAGAACAAGCGGATGTAAATAGATTGAAATATGAGTATATTGGGACTTTTATTGCAATGGTGCAATAAAAAATCCCAATATACTCATATTTTATTTATGGCACTGTCTTTTTGGTTTTTTACAAAACCTTTTCTCTTTATGTATGCCTTATTTATTTAATTAAATGCCTTAAATAGATAAAATGGCTACAACAGTATAATTCTTTTGTAACAGGCTGTAACCCGTAAATTTGTCCACGAAGAAAGCGGCGGTGTAACCGCGCTGTGCGGCGCGGTCGAGGCGTGCCTCGGTCAAGGCTTGAGGCGACGGGCCCTGGGCCTCTTCAAGACTAGTTCTACAACTGCCCTGCTACACAAGATTGCTAAGGTAAGTGCCATTAGATAGTACTGCTTTCGGTGAGAGTTGGGCTCATGTTACAGTATTTTAAGAGGTACGTAGACTACAGTATTTTTAATGCAACTTTTTATTTTTCGAAGGCTTCGGATCTTGCCTCGGTTCTCTCTATCTTAGTCTAACAATCATAGGTGTATATAGCAGGGGGACCGGGTGGGCCGTGCCCAATATGGTCTAGAACCTACTCCAGAATTTTGGTTATCGAATCAAATCCTAGACAATCTATAGTTATTTGTGCAACAAGAGAGCAAAGTTGTTTTTTGTTTTGAGTGCTGATTTTGAGTCCCAAGCAAGCGAAGGATTCTATGATTGATTCACGAGCGTAGCGAGTGAATCAAAGTTAGAATTCTGAGCGTTGTGAGGGACTCAACAGCACGAGATACAAAAAACTTTGCTCTCGTGTAGCACACATAATTTTTCACCACAGCAGTGAGAACACATATTACTTAGGAGACAGAAATGAAGAGGAATAGATTGAATTCTGCATTAATCACTTGTTGATTTAACTCTACTGGTGTTAAAGTACAGTAATCATCGCTAGTTTCACTCATCTTTTTAGATTATTTGATATATTAATATAATTTAACACGTTACGCTATACTGTATCAGCATCAGCGAAATTTTATTCCCGCTCCTTTTTTAAATCGCGTTTTAATACCGCGTCCCTGATGTTTATTTTTCAAATGTATTATTGTTGTTATTCCAAATAAAAATGTATTGGTTAAATACTAATTTTATACTATTAACTAGTCGACGCCAGCGGCTTCGCACGCACATATTTTCGAATTTCCCGTTTTGCCCGATCCCGTGGGAATTTCGGGAAATCCCGTCTTAGTGCACCCCTACGGTCCCCAAGGAACATACATGCTAAATTTCAGCTTTTTGCGCCCCGTAGTTTCGGCTGTAGCGTGTCTGTCAGTCAGTCAGTACCGCAAGGATTTTACCTATATATTAAGACTAGAGGACGCCAGCAGCTACGCCTGCATTTTTTTTAAATTTACCCGTTTTGGCCGATCCCGTGGGAATTTCGGGAAATCCCTTCTTAGTGCACCCTACGGTCCCCAAGGAACATACATGCCAAATTTCAGCTTGCTGCGCCCAATAGTTTCGGCTGTTGCGTGTCTGTCAGTCAGTCAGTAACGCAAGGATTTTATATATTAAGATTAGACGTATTTCTATTAAAATTCAATAATAAATTAAACATATAAACAATAACATATAAAAAGAGTAAGATAGTCCTTTCACTTCTTTCACTTCTTTGTTCTAAGTTAGCACTCCTGATCTTTCTTTTATGACCTTCTCTAGAAATGTTCTTATCATCCCAAAATACAAACGACGGCCCTGAATTTTGGTTAAATTCCTCAGAGAATAGATGTTCTAGAACGCTATCATTATTATCTCACATTATTTTCGGCTGTAGAATTAGATTTACTAGATTCATCGTATGCATCCATCAACGTTGGAGGCTGTGTCGACCTTAATAAAGCGCGATGTTTTAGTAACTTGTTCTTTTTACGATAATAGGTAGGTACTTGTGTCACTACTATCACTTTCATGAGTACCGGGGATATAATCATCACAGCTCGACGAACCAAAATCGCCATGATTTAAAATTGCTCATTGTCAATTACTTGGTTCAATGTTATATCATTCTGAGGAGTTGAAGTATGTACAGGAAGCTCGCTATTATACATAACTAGAGGATGCCAGCAGCTGCGCCTGCATTTTTTTTTAATTTACCCGTCTTGGCCGATACCGTGGGAATTTCGGGAAATCCCTTCTTATTGCACCCTACGGTCCCCAAGGAACATACATGCCAAATTTCAGCTTGCTGCGCCCAATAGTTTCGGCTGTAGCGTGTCTGTCAGTCAGTCAGTAACGCAAGGATTTTATATATTAAGATTAGACGTATTTCTATTAAAATTCAATAATAAATTAAACATATAAACAATAACATATAAAAAGAGTAATTTCTTTATAACAAATATCTTTTTTTATTTGCGTTTCCAAAGGTGTTTTCTTTGAGCTCGAATTCCAAAATCGAATTTCGAATTCGAAGGGGTTTATTTTTCACTCACTTTTTATATGCATGTGAAAGAGTCAGAGCACAGTAAAATTCGAATGTTTCAAATTTGTGGCTGAACAATGTCAATTCGTGGCACTGAAGATTGAAAAATTAAAAAGCTACTTTGCCTCACGCTCGAATCAAAATCGCGTTTTGTTCACTGTTGTCTCGCAGCAAAAGCTGCATGTTTGAGCTGCTGTTTTGAAAATAAACTTTACACCACTGTTTTATAAAGGCCCAGATCCACCCTGAAAAATAATCCTAGTTACGCCAATACTAACAATCTTTGTAGAGACTTCAGTATTGTTGCACACACATTGCTATTGTATACATCTATCTATCTATATCGTCACGCCTGTCTCCCATTGGGGTAGGCAGAGACTATACAACGCCAAATGCTTCGGTTCAAACATACCTCTTTCGCTGCTCAACATGCATTAACCTCATCATGCATGCGCGTCGGTTATGGGTACTTTTAATTTGGCCCTTTTTCAGTACGTCACCTATTTGGTCGGCGTACGTCCGCCTAGGGCGTCCCCTACCGACATTTCCATTCAGTCTCGCACCTTTCGTATTTCTTCTTTCATCCATCAGTTCCAATGCTATGATTGATCTATGATTGATTGCTATGCTAGCTATGATTGTGTCGGGTGAAAACTAGGTTGCTGACAAGGTTTCATACAGTTACTACAGGGTCTCTACAAAATTTAGACCACATTGCACGAAACTGACAAGATTAAAAGATGTAATAATAAGGTATGCGATGAACTGCTAGCTCTGAAAAGATTGACATGATAACCTCTTCCAAAGATACCTTTCATTGCTGCATCCGTCCCCATACCTATATTAAGGGTATTGGAAGAAACTAACTATAGTATCTAATGTTTAGTTCCACTTTTATAATTAAAACTAGTCGACGCCAGCGGCTTCGCGCGCACATATTTTTAAATTTCCCGTTTTGCCCGATCCCGTGGGAATTTCGGGAAATCCCGTCTTAATGACCCCTACGGTCCCCAAGGAACATACATGCCAAATTTCAGCTTCCTGCGCCCAATAGTTTCGGCTGTAGCTTGTCTGTCAGTCAGTCAGTAACGCAAGGATTTGATATATTAAGATAATAATAATATACAGATAATAAAAAGCTCGCAGTGTCTTCAGAAACTTTTACCGTAGTTCGATTTAAACATTTAAGGTCATTAAATGTTTAAATCGAACTACGGTAAAAGTTTTGCAAAAGCCATTAAGGAAATGGCTTTTCGTCACGGATTATTAAAACATACCTACCTACTTGATGCGAAAGAACGAATAATAAGATATCTAGGATTATAATTTGGTGTTATTATATTAAAATTTAACTTATATAACAGGTCGTATTTAATGAATTCTTTGTATCTACGTAACTAGTGTTAAGTACCTACGGCATACTTTCTTTGAAGTACAGCGAAAATACTTCAAAACATTTGACATGCGATATTGTAGTGTATTTCTAAAATAACCCATACTGCTGTGTCGTTTCTAAACCACAACTACAAAGGAGGTGTGGTCTAAGACGTACATATATGTATAATTAGCTTTTACAGTACATATATGTATAACAGCTTTGTAAAGGATACGAGCGTATTGTGGGAAATCATCTAACATTTAATATTCCAGGACCTTTTGAAGGTATGCATGGATAACGCTGTTGGCTAATTTATTTCAAACCTTTCTAGAAAGGTCGTATTTGAATGTGATTTCATTGAATTCTAATTTCGAAGGCTTAATTTATTGAATTGTTGGTACGGAAACTATTCTCATATCGATTACGCTCACGAGATAAAAAAAAGTATTTTTCGTACATTAATAAAATTTAATCTGATTTTTTTAATAGATAAATAACTTTAAAGGTTATTTTTACTCACATGACAATAAAGATAACCACAAAGCAGTAGCTTACCAACTTGATCTGTCGTTAACTTCAGACGACTTTCAATGCAACGCGTCGCGCTTGCATCACGTATTACAATTAGTGTGTGTCTTGTTTTTACAACTTATTACAAATAATATCATAAAGAAAATTTCTTTATCACCAACATTTGCCATGAGTGTCTTTGAGGTTCATGTCATGCTATATGTATGAAGCTGCATGTAAAATTTGCTTTCCTATTATACAAAAACAACAGCGATGGTTTCTGAACACTTTTCAGGAGATGACAAAGGCACATTATTAGCTGACGATTTTTAAGAAGCTGAAAGGTGTGGTCTCTGAGTTATTAAGGTTTTCTACAGTTCCTCTGTCACTGACGGTAACCAAATAAATGATACTAATAATAAAATTGCTCTCACTCGTTCGAGCTTGACTATCGCTGTATTAAATTACTATTCACATAAACATTCCTTAAACAAGCCTGCCGAAGCACACCATAGCTACACGATGTTGGCCACAAGTACACAAAACGCAATAATAATTATGCCCAAGTTAGTCGCAGCACAAAGAACCATAACATGGTGCAACACATCAATAAAATATTCAGCTATTTTGACTAAGCGGTAAAAGCGGCGATAGCCAAGTGGTGTAAGTAACGGACGGACTGCTAAGACGATGGTCTCGGGTTCGATCCCCAGGTACCTCGGCACACACCTCTGACTTTTCGAAGTTACGTGTGTATTATAAATGTTAATTATCGCTCGCTGAATAATGTGCCCGGTAGATGGCAATAGGCTTACCCCCTATTACATTGGGACCGAAACATAACTGCCAAAAAGTGGGTGTGTAATACTTCTACTGCCTACCCCTTCAGGATTAAAGGCGTGAAGTTATGTTATGTTATGCTATTTTGACTATTCCGTCATCACGTTGTCCCTCAAAGGCACTCGACGGGTGCATGTATCTTATTCGGTGTACCAAACTGGTAATATCCTAAGTAATGATGGTAGGCTGCTCACAATGGAAATATATTTCCGCGGAATAATAAAGTTACGTATAATGCAAATTCCTCGAATTGACTATAAATAACTTTTATTTAGATATTTATATCGTACGTAACCAATTACAGCTGACACCAATTTGAGTATGATATTTTAATTTGTTTTGCTTTTGTCCGAAAATAAGTGATTCCGTGTCAACATGCAAATGGCTCGAAAAATACGTTTATTTTGGCTTGTCCGTTTATAGAAACATTCAATTTGGCTGATATATCAAATATCAAGTAGGTATAGAGATCCATATACTTTATTTTTTACTATAATTGCGTAATGGATGACCTTGTTCTGGAACCAAATCTATTAAGAAATCTTTAGTTTCAATAACTCAGCAGCAAAGATCACGGAGAGACTGATATTAAAAAGCGAAAGTCGGCAAGCGTCCAGCTCAAATATCCTGTAAGGTGGATAATCGTCATTATAATATTACATAGTTGTTTGGGTAGGACTACTGATCACTATCATCATCATCGTTTTAAAACCTGTGGTCTCTGTTGCTAGTCTAACCAAAGTTGGCAAAATATCAGATGTTTCGCCGTAACCCAAATGGATAGCGGCGTTATTCAACAGCTTAGATAGGTGGCAGTAAACTCAATGGAATCGACTCCTGAAGACAACAGTCTGTGAAAAATCTTTATGATATGGGAACATGTCAAGTCCTCAGCGCTGGCTTTCATAAACATGTTTGCCTATTGCAGCAAGATGCTAGTGCCTTTAAATATCTGAGACTATTCTTAACTATAGAAAATACATATCATCAGCCTTTTACAGTCCACTGCTGAACTAGGCCTCTCCTTTGAAAGGAGGAATTGGCCTACTAAACCACGCTGGCTAAACGCGTTGGTATAGGGTTTGTATCAAATTTTCCTTCTCTTGCAGTGCTGTTCTCTGCATAATATGCTTCCTCTGTCGGCTATTACGACACCTGTGGGATGATATGGGGTGGTGACATTTCGTATTCTTAATCCGTCACCACACGGAAAATACGTATGGCTTTGCTAAATGGAGGCCAGACAGCAGTCTGTAAAAAAGCTAAATGTTCTATCATAGCTGTTTATTAGAAAGTAGGACCCTAGAATCCGAAGGGCGAAAACCAGGCGAAATCTTAGATGCAACGAGAATCAATATTAAGACAGCGATGGAACTCCTTTTTATTTCAATTTAAGAGCAGCACGTCGATTCTGTAAAATTCAAACAACTCGCATTTCACGTCGCTATTCGCTCTCACTTCGCATAAGGTTCAAAATGACCTTGATTTTGAGTGCGAAGTGAGCGTCGAACTGACGGGGGAATTACCTAGAATGCCACTTTTTACGTGATCTCATACTTTATCTGTCAAAATCTCGAGGTCAATTTAGTTCAACTCGCAAACACGCTCGCGAGAGTAGCGCTAGTGTAGATTCGAATTATCAACCGAGTTTTAGAATGCCAATCAAGAAACTCACAGCGGATTCAGATTCGAAGTTTAGAATTAAGTCTTACAGAATCACACCGCTGAACTCTTGTCGCTGGAGCCCTTAAAATGTCAATTTTCACTATTTTCTTTCATAATACGGTTATATTCAATACTCGTGTCAACCAGTTAAATTGTACTGAATATACAGTTATATAAACTGTGTGTTCACGAGCTTAATAATTGTGCATCATTTGCGGTGCCAAGCTTCACCCCGCATGTAATTTTCTACTCCTAATGACACCCACAACCGCCACACTGTTACAAACAGATTTATTCGCGTGTTGAAATAACAAGGCTTTGAATGACGGCCTGGATTCTCATTTTATTTATACGTGTCTTTCGAAAATTTCGAGAACATTATGGGACATGCATATTTCCTAGTAATTTTGTTCCAGAAGTCTGTGGATTGATCTCATCATTACCACTTATCCTCATGCACCACCAGGTAGACTATACAAAAGTGAAGAATTAGGTATCTGGCTGTATTACCCACATAACTTGCGAGATGTAGGTGTATTACACTGCCAGATACAGGTATAAAGTCTATATACACAAATCTAAAAATAGCAATAATTCTGTAAACTTTACCTGCGCTACCTGTTCCAATTAAGTTTCACTGAGCGCAATATTCATTTAATTCAAAACGTCCACTCGTCTCTGCCGCCGGCGAAATTGTCGAGATTGCATTTGGGATGAGTATTCGTTGTGTTCAAACTATGTGCAGACAATGTGGAGTGTTTGCGCTAACATTGCAATGCGGATTGGAAGAGGAATTTGAAAAAGTTTGGGTCACATAACTGAGAGCTAGTATTGCAGTCGGGCAGTCACATCTGCGTATATAAGCGGTGATAGTAAATAAATAATGATGTATGTGCTAAATGAAAAATATTAGGTACCTAAGTACTGTATACAACAATGTATAGGTCGGTTCACGAAAGATGACCACTGCGCAGAAACCATTTTTTAGGTCCCCGTGGAAGTGCGGGGTGAGGCGCGGGTGGAATGCCAATGGAGTGGCTCCGTTCTTGACGCATTCCCTAAATGCGTCAAGAATGGAGCCACGCCATTGGTGCACGAATGTACATATGCGCGACGGCCGCCATTTGTGGTCAACTTTCGTAAACCGACCTATACTCAACGTCGTTAGTATTTTCAAATTCTTTTTCTAACACTCAACATATTCAACACATATTCAACAGGCAACTCGAGTAAAGTATTTTTGACTTGAAGCTATAATCCGATTAAATCAAATACGTATAAATGTAATCATATAAATGAAAGATACTCCGCCTATGTTACCATAATGTTGAATTCTGGGACACGCTCCACGTAAAACTGTTTTATGTGTATTGGCCAATTCCATAAAATAAAAATCTTATACTAATAATTATAAAGCTGAACAGTTTGTTTGTTTGAACGCGCTTATCTCAGGAACTACTAGCCTGATTTGAAAAATTCTCTCAGTGTAAGATAGCCCATTTATCCAGGCAGGCTATAGGCTATATAACATCGTGCTATGAGCGACGGGAGCGGAGCAGTAGCCTTAAATAACGCGGGTATAACCGCGGGCATCCTCTAGTCAGACTATAAAACAAATAATTTGATATTCGTGATATTGCATTTTTGATTTCTTCCCATACCAAAATTTAACACAGCTGTAGAGATTCACAAAAGTACTAGGCATTTGGTATTCAAATTTTTATGAATACATAAAGAAAATATAAACGCTACCCGAATTTCCTATTTTCTCGGTTATTACATGGTAAGTATTTGTATAAAGCCAGGTAAAACCATTTCAATTGTTGTGAAGCTGAGGACGCCAGACTGCCGCGCATTGTGAACACATTACTAATACATATTTCGGCAATTTTCCTCGGGAACTTTCCGTGATTTCTGTCTCTGAATAATGGGATATGTTCACGATTTCTGCTTTCATTATGGCTTCTCTTAAATCTGTATTCGATATTCTACTGCGATATTTACAAGCTCCTATTTGTATATAGAAAATTCTTGCGTTACTGAGCGACTATCTGAGAACACACAGCCAAAACTACTCGGCGTAAGAAGCTGTTTGGCATGTATGGTCCTTGAAGGCCGTAGGGGTGCATTAAGAAGGGATATTCCGAAATTCCCTCGGAATTAGGAGTAACCGGTAGGGACGGATCCTCTAGTATTTGTATTATTTTTATAATAAATATTTAGAGTAGAATCGCTACAAGTAAGCTTTTTTAGCATTTATTGTGCACAGGTAAAATAATTGTAGGATGATGTTTCGAGGTGTTTACACAGATATTTCATGCAGCTTAGGCAATGAAGGTACTTCTAAACCAGCGCAGCAGCTAACGAATGGATAATAGTTGGGATGTATGTAAATTTCAATTGCGTTGACTCTTTGACGTCGAAAGATTTACATCCCTATTCTGCACCGTCTTGCTGACCAGCATGAATGTGTATCACCTCAGTATGTAGAGAAATATATACTCTATTGTTACAGAATAAGGTTCAAAGCTGTACGAAAAAAAATAACTTACGGAGCTAGATATTTCACGTGCCACCAAAAGTAAACAGATTGTGCCTTGTGAATTTAAATACTTACCCATTACATCCATGACTTGCCGATTGGAAGAAACCTTAATCTTTTTGTCCCTTGCATCGACTGATCTTTGTGGGTAATTTCATGCTGAACCTAGCTGTTACCTAGTTTTTAGGTTTAAAATAAAAAGGGTGTCTGAAACGTGTCTGAACCGTGTCTGCCTTTCATGTTTTCAACATTAGTATGACAAAGAGTTATCCACCCGCGACCCTACTTAAGATAAATGAAAAGTTGTGTTACGGGACCAATGAGACAGCAGTAATTAAATACGACAGACAAAAACCAACCAGATTATTTTCAAAACAGTCACTGAAAATATACTCATATCATCCTCCATATCTTCAAATTACCTAAGACGTTAAGGAACGATCCCTTTCTTATTCTCACCGCAATACAAAACACGAACGAGCAGACTCACCATTTATATAATGAACTTAATAAGTACGTTGGAGTTTATCCGGCAGAACGTAAGAGCATCGCAACATTGCACGATATAGTGGCGGAAAAACCATTTTTAATCTGGTGGGCTAATATCCTGCTCTGAGCTTGGCTAATTAGATTTGTATCTGTCGCAAGCGTAAGACATTGCAGACTACCACATATAGACGAGGAGCTGCGTGTTTCGAAACGTCTTTATATTTTAGTCACCCGCAACTTCGCCACCACTCTAAATCTTTATTTTAACCCCATAGGTAAGGCTTATTAATAAAAGTAGATGCCTACGGATACTAAACGGAACCCAGTCTTCAAATTTATATATTTTTAGATTTAGTATTTTTGTATTTTTGACTGCCTCCGTGGTCCAGTGGATAGCGTATGCGACTGCTGATCGGAGGTCCCGGGTTCGATTCCTGGGTCGGGCAAGTGTTACTTACTGAGTTTTTCCGAATTCTCAGTAGCAGTACGGAGTCTGGTAACCGGTACGGTAATAGGCTCGCCCCCTATTACGTGGGACCTAAAAATTCATGGCGAAATGTGGGTGTAATATTACTCCTCTGCCTACCCCTTCGGGGATAAAGGCGTTCTATAATATAAAAAATTGTATTTTGGGGCCAACGATGATGTCAGTCAAAAGTAATTTTAAGTATAAGATGATGATGATATTAAGAACCATCCCGTAACCACGGCTAGTTTAGTCTATGCCAAAACGTCGGAAAAATATAAGTAGAAAGATATTTCACCTCAGAAATATTAAGAACTTTTATCTTTTCCACATTTGCTTTCAAGTATTTACGCAATTGTAATAATGGATACAAGTAAATCAGCCGAGTTTATCTTAATCCAAAACCTTTTGATCTTATTAGATTCGTCTTTGATTTCATCCCCATTTGTTGCGCGATTCAGAGGGGAAGTCATGCGAATCGCCGACATTCAAACAAATTAGGTTTGTTAAGTCTCTGTGTTTATTTGGGTGAAGGAAAATTGATAAATAGGAATCGTTTTCAATAAGACATGTGTCTTATTGACATTAAGCTGCTGTATGTAGACAACGTGTGTGTCTGGTGAATTGAATTAAGACAAAAAACTGTTCATCATCATCATCATCAGCCTGCAAGAGTCCACTGCTGGATATAGGCCTCTCCAATGGCACGCCACTGAGCACGATTTTTGGTTTTTCGTGTCTAGCCACTTTGCGTATATCGTCACTCCACCTAGCCGGTGGAGTGACGATACACAAATCGTTACACAAATAAAGATCCTTCTGTGTGTTCATCGCACAATGTTAAAAAGCCAGACTTTCCGTTGTTGCATCATATTAAAAAAAATTACCCACACATGACTTAATTTACTTTCATTTTGTGAAATAAGCTATTGCCTGCATTTTCATAAGCTTCAAAATAAACCGATTTTCTAATAAACTATTTTATCTCCTTTCTACTTTATCTTGCTGCGTGCGTCATTAAAGAATCCACAACACCTTCAAACTTCATTTTCTAGCATTAGTAGTTGGGGCTCTCTGATAGTATATCAGTCAGAACACGTGATTTTAACAACATTACTTCACAAACTAAGACTGCCTCGTTGGTCTCGCGGCATAAATGTGCGCGTGGGATCGGGAGGTCCCGGGTTCGATTCCTGGGTCGGGTGTTATTGGGATTTTCTGTCACGAAATTCTCTGTAGCAGCACGGAGTCTGGAAATGTGCCCGGTATGGCAATAGGCTCGCCCCTTATTACGTGGGACTAAACTAACGTACATCTGGCGAAAAGTGGGTGTGGAAATAAACCTCTCCCGAAGGGGTAGGCTTCGGGGATAAAAGGCGTGACGAAATGTATGTATGTATGTACTTCATAAATGAAATAATGTTGTAGTGAATGTATGAATATTCTTAAACAGAAATGCTCTCATCTTGCTCTTTGAAATTCATGATCTAATTAGTCGTATTCAACGTCGTATTTCCAGGTGGAAAATTTAAAGGAGCTTTAGCATATTCAGGTGAAATCAAAGTTTAAGCTGCACCGGTCTTATAATTTCTTGTTTGTGCCAGTGATCCGTTTAGTAGTTGCTGGAATTTCCGTCGTAGGTAGAAGTCAAAGGAATCCCTTTGATTTGAGTTCCTTGTTAAGTCGGTTGTGTCGGTAATGAGCTTTGGATTGAATGGTTGTGGTTTCTGACATACTAGTCGACCAAGCCAACTAGACGAATGTCAACGTGACAAAATTCAACATAATTCAATAATTATAATCCAGAAATTCCTAGTACCGATTGCAGGCGCATTGTACGTTCACACGCCGCCTTCGCACGTTACGATAAATAATTTCGACTAGTAGCTGTCTGTATTGACGTGAAATTATTGCCGGTTGTGCATACTGTATACCCTGTGCAGGATTAACCGCAATATTATAATGTATATTTGGGAGTGAGATTTTCGTTATTTGTTATTAGAAGATTTTTATCATTGCAATTTGTAGAAGATATGTATGGATTGTACATATTCGTGTTACCTGTGTTCTGATTAATTTTACTTATTTTCATTGTGACTTTTTTCGATTCTTTAATGACAGTGAATGTACAATACTTTCATTCTAGACTATTTTCATTGTTGAGGCTTGCACAAAAGCCCTCGTCGCCCAAGACACACAGACTGGCAGTCAATACAAGTTTCACTATAGAAGCTAATAAACAATATCATCAACGCTAGACTACAAAATTAATCAATCAATCCATTTTCCATCATTATCATCAGTCCTTATATATGCTGTCTCACGATTCGCTTCTTTCTCACTATGCGAAGTATAAGGCTACAGTTCACGACGCTGGCCGAGTACGGGTTGGCCGACTGAGCGAGAACGACGTCTAACGAAGAGATTTTGGAGAACTCTCAGACTTTCAGACACGAACGATAAGTTCCTTCATCGTTTATCAAGCGATAATTAACAATTTAATATGTCTTTAGTACGTGCCGTAGATTCGAATTCAAGACCATCTGCGTAGCAGTCTGTCAGTGTATCCACTAGGCTATTAACGCTTTATTTAAAATGTATATATTTTGCTACTAACATATTTTTTGGCATGCAGCGACGATTAGTTTCATTATACAAAAATCTTTTGCGAGTTTATCACGGTAGAACGTGTTCAATTATTCTGTAAAAGGTTGGCAGAGAAACTTTTTCAGCGTTACCTTTTTTTGAATTACGTGGGTTTTTGTTTAACGATTAAAGTAATTGGGATTTGAAGGATCGCGTGTGTAATTGGAGATTATGTGGCGAACAAAGGACGTGACAAATCTTCTATCTGTTACATGTTTGTAAATTAGTTATCTATTGTTATGTATATTGTAACTAAAGGTGCCCAGCTCCTGTGGGAATTTTGAGAAATCCCTTTTAGTGTACCTCTACGGAACCCTAGGAAAGTAGATGCTAAATTTCAGCTTCTAGTTTTAGCGTCTTCCTAGTAGTTTTGGCTGTGTCAGTCAGGAACGGAAGAATATAATAAAAAGAGAGTAATCTATACATGGTTTTTAAAGAATATTTATATAGTTTTTAAATGCTTTTTTTATAGCTAGTGTATTTAATACACACAGGTCAAATCGAATCTTTTACCCATTCCAAGCAGGCTGGCTCGTCCATTCAATGCTAGCTAATAGTTAAACAGAAATTCTAGATATTCAATCCGATGGGTATATATGCAATAATACATACTCGAGTGTGAAAAGCAGATACTCTCAACTTTGAGAAAACTCGATTAGGACTGGCAGTATTCGGTGTTGCAAACAGTTGCCTTCATTATATACGTTTTGCTCATAAAACTTGGTAAATCGGAGTGGCAGTGGAAAATTTTATAGAAGTTTCCGTATTTCAGGGAGACGTGCACCTGAAAAATGCCCAACTTTGACAATGAACGATAAAATCCTATTATTATGTATGTGAGTTTTATATTCTTAGAAGTAAGTTAGTCTGTGTATGATATAATGAAGTACAGGATTCTCGAGATTTAACGATTAAAGTTAGAAGGGTCTGATTTAGCCGACATGTTATCAAAAGAAGGGAGCATTATGTTGTACATATTTCTGTGAAATTAAAATAAAACGATAGATGCTAAGAATAACAGCAGGAGTATTACTCTTTCCGAAATTGTTACACTGTTTCTCCATTGCCTTCCTCATAAAACCTTTGACTATGCCTGATTGCCTAGCCTTGCATTTCGCCGGCGTACGATACTTAAGAAATGAATACAACAATTTTTCCTCACCTATTTACTGTCGCCACGTGGTGGACACCGGAGAGACATGGTGGTCGAGGTAGACCCAGGAAACGTTGGCGAGATAAGCTGGATGCCTTCTCAAATACTTGGAAAGTAAGAGCTGGAGATAGGGGGCTCTGGAGAAGTGTAGGGGAGACCTTTGCCCAACAATGGGACAGTACAGGTTAAAAAAAGAACTGTCTGCACTTTATGACTGCACTTCAGTGGTCGCGCCTTTTGGCTCTGCGCCACGGGTTCGATTCCTACTCGAGATAACACTTTGTGTGACCCACAAATTGTTGTTTCGATTCTGTATGTTCTTGCTGCCTGTTAATTGAATACTTGTAAGGCCCCCCGCGACAGAATTTATTCCTAAAGGAAGTTGGGATTGAAGACATAGCAATCGACGCAGTGCTAAGCGGACAACTGCTTAAGTGCGGTTTCAGATTAGCGTTCTATACGCGCGTTTAAGCTCGTTTTTGGCAGCGCATGTAGGCGCGTATAGGCGCGCCTTTTGGCACAAGCGCAACTCGTACGAGCGTTGACGCGCTTCTAAGCTCGTATAACCACGAGCCGTCAAAATCCATGTTGACACTGACAAGACGTCACTACCGTTTCGAGCGAACACGCCCGTTTACGTGAGTCTGGTTTTTTGAAGCGCGTATTGTAGCGCGCGTGCAAGCGCGTATGCTAAAACGACCGTATACGCGCTGAAAAATACTCTAATCTGAAACCGCCCTAGTCATATCATTTGTGTAGTAGCGCTCATAGCGAGACTTAGCTTGTCGTTCGTAACAGATCGACAAAGTTAAGCAACGCTTGCACAGGTCGCCACTTGGATGGGTGACCGCGTGTGGCATTTACATCTGAGCGCTACCGTGCTTCGGAGGGCCCGTAAAGCTGTCGGCCCGGTTCTTGTCTCAGGATAAGGATCGTTAGGCCATGTCGGAGGCCTTCGGGCGGTCTCAAAACTCCGACACCAGAGTTGGCCACCACATCATTTGCATGGATATAATATGCACTGCTACTACTATTAATATTCTAATGCATACATAGTCATTAGGATATTAGTAAGTACAAACAGTCAATGTAATAATCCAGTCGGGGCCAAATCTGCCACTGGTTTAACGAGGTTAACATAATATTATGCATTAATATATCTTCATAGAATACTTGCTGGATTTCATACAATTTGACTGGCTTGTATATCTAGTTTCAGAGATTAAACCCCGTACCACGTATATACTAAACCTGTGTGTCATCAGGAAGCGGTGTGTGAGAAAATATTAAACAATAATTGTTATCTTTGTAATCTCAGCGATTTCTCCGTAATCTCCGTTGCATCCAAGAGTTTAGCCCAATTTCTGCTTTCTAGTCAGATTTAACAGAAAAATAGATGCTATAGATGGAGGGTCTTACAGTAGCAACCCAAAAGCATAACCATAATCTATACTCAAGATTAATCCCTCTTAAGAGTACTACACTATCCCCCAGAAGGATATCCCCATTTCCTCCTCCCTCATCCCACTCCTTATCCTATCCCTTTTCCCAACCACAAGGGGCGGCAACGCACTTGTGACTCCTGTGGTCTTGCTTGTGTCCATGGGTGGCGGTAATTGCTTACCATCCGGCGATCCGTCTGCTCGTTTGCCGCCTATTACTATAAAAAAAACACTGTATCAACTCTCAAAGGTGTTCATGACAGACTGGACCGAAGTCTTCATTTATATGCTCTCTAAGAAATGAAGTAATATAACATTTTGTGACTATCCATCTATAAATGTGTAACGACATTGAAGGTAAGGAAGTATCTCGCTAATCGATCGTAAATGGCTTACACTGCCGAGGTGTTTTTTAAAAACACTTATCAGTATTATCGTTTTTCCTAGCTTCTATGCTAAATTTCAGCTTCTAGTTTTAGCGTCTTCCTAGTAGTTTTGGCTGTGTCGGAACGTGGTGTGTGGTGGAACGGAAGAATATCATAAAAAGGGAGTAATCTATAAATGGTTTTTGAAGAATATATTTTTGAAGAATATATTAAATGCTTTCTTTATAGCTAGTGTATTTAATACACACAGGTCAAATCGAACCTTTTACCCATTCCAAGCAGGCTGGCTCGTCGATTCATTGCTAGCTAATAGTAAAACAGAAATTCTAGATATTCAATCCAGTGCTGCAGTGGGTATATGCAATAATACATACTCGAGTGAAAAACAGATACTCTCAACTTTGAGAGAACTCGATTAGGACTGGGAGCAATCGGTGTTGCAAACAGTTGCCTTCATTATATACGTTTTGCTCATAAAACTTGGTAAATCGGGGTGGCAGTGGAAATTTTCATGGAAGTTTCCGTATTTCAGGGAGACGTGCACCTGAAAAATGCCAAACTTTGACAACGAACGTTAAAATCCTATTGTGTTGTGAGTTTTATATCTAAGAAGTAAGTTAGTTTGTGTATGACATAATGAAGTACAGGATTCTCGAGATTTAACGATTAAAGTTAGAAGGGTCTGATTTAGGCGACATGTTATCAAAAGAAGGGAGCATAATGTTGTAGACATTTCTGTGAAATTTAAATAAAACGATAGATTTTAAGAAAATTGGGCAAGTGCGAGTCGGACTCGCGCACGAAGGGTTCCGTACCATCATCTATAAAAGCAAAATCACGTTTGTTGTATATATACTTAAATATTTTTTGAGTTTCTACCTGTTTATTAAGATTGAGTAACAAATAGCTTAAAAAAGTAAACAAATATTACGTTTGTTGTATGGGAGCCCCCTTTGTTATTTACTTTTTTTAATTTAATTAATTTATTTTGAAAGATACTTATTTATTGTTAAAGCGGCAACCCGAAAAACATAATTTGTGAAAATTTCAGCTTTCTAGCTATCACGGTTTATGAGATACAGCCTGGTGATAGACAGACAGACAATCAACGGAGGCTTAGTAATATGGTCCCGTTTTTTACCTTTTAGGTACGGAACCCTAATAACAGCAGGAGTATTGCTCTTTCCGAAATTGTTACACTGTTTCTCCATTGCTTTCCTCATAAAACCTTTGACTATGCCTGATTGCCTAGCCTCGCATTTCGTCGGCGTACGATACTTGAGAAATGAATACAAACATTTTTCCTCACCTATTTGCCGTCTGCACCTTATGTCTGCACTTCAGTGGTCGCGCCTTTTGGCTCTGCGCCACGGGTTCGATTCCTACTCGAGACAACACTTTGTGTGACCCACAAATTGTTGTTTCGATTCTGTATGTTCTTACTGCCTGTTAATTGAATGCTAAAACCCCGCGACAGAATTTATTCCTAAAGGAAGTTGGGGATTGAAGGCGTAGCAATCGACGCAGTGCTAAGCGGACAACTGCTTAAGTCACATCATTTGCATGGATATAATATGTACTTCTACCCCTATTAATATTCGAATGCCTTTGACTGCACGGTTGGCGTAGTGGTTTAAGCGGCCGCCTCGCCGCTTGACACTGCGCCGAGTGTTGTGGGTTCGATTCCCACACGAGACAACACTTTGTGTGATCCATAAATTGTTGTTTCGAGTCTGAGTGTTCAATGTGTCCGTTGGTTGTATGTTTGTAAAGTCACCCGCGATACAGGATTAATTCCTAGTGCGGGTGTTGTTTATAAACAAAAATAAAATGCATAAATAGTCATTAGGATATTAGTAAGTACAAACAGTCAATGTTATAATCCAGTCGGGGCCACATCTGCCACTGGTTTAACGAGGTTAACATAATATTATGCATTAATATATTTACATAGAATACTTGCTGGATTTCATACAATTTGACTGGCTTGTACATCTAGTTTCAGAGATTAAATACACGGCAATTTTGCTCCAGACCACGTAGGTATCTACTAAAGCTGTGTGTCATCAGGAAGCGGTGTTGTTATCTTCCTAATCTTAGCGATATCTCTGTAATCTCCGTTGCATCCAAGAGTTCATGCCTAATATCTGATTTCTAGTCAGATTTAACAGAAAAATTGATGCTTTAGATGGAGCGTCTTACAGTAGCAACCCAAAAGCATAACCATAATTAAATTATACTTAAGATTAATCCCTCTTAAGAGTATTACACTGTATCAACTCTCAAAGGTGTTCATGACAGATTGGACCGAAGTCTTCATTTTCCTTCTGACCTGTATACCTATTTGTGGGGGATGGCGTCGGTGTGTGTAACACAGTTTTCACTAGCTCAGACACCGTCGTTAAACTCTATCTTTCACGTGTACCTACTATTCAATAAATATATTGTCTTTACATGTTTAAATTAAGATTCGAGAGATTATCGTTTTTCCTAGCTTCGGTTAGCATGATACTACTTCTGTATGTTTTCCTTGAACATCGTCTCGCTCATCTCTATTAGCCACGCAGCCTTATCGTGCAGAAATGTGCTCGAATATTTCAGGCTTTCAGGTATTATTTGATCAGTGACATCAGAGCAGGCCGCTTCACTGTCACGTCGCATTAAAGCGCCCCCTGGCGGTTTATCTGCGGACTACGCAGTAACGTGATGGAGAATAATTTAGCCTTTTCATGGTTGTGTGTATGAAAGGTTTAATTAAATAAGGTTATGGTTGGACAGAGCAGTTTATTGGTTGGTAGAATATAACTGCATGTAACGCAGGCTCTGAGCTTAGTTTATGGACTTGATTTTCGATTAAACATTTTCCTTTCTTATTCTGATCGTTTTAGGGTGCCGTAGTCCACAAGGAACCCTTATAGTTTCGTCATGTCCGTCCGTCTGTCCGTCCGCAGCCTAGCTCAAAGACGACTGGTGCTAAAAAGCTGATATTTGACATGAATATAGACATACGATATTGCAACAAAACTGTAGAATAAAATTTAGGAAAATATATTTTTTAAGGGTATCTCCCCTACATATAAAATTCAACCCCACTAGGGTTGAATTGTTTTTTGGTTGAGTACCCCATTGTGTTTAAATATATATCATTGGATACATTTTAAAAAAATATTATTAGTTTGCTCAAATCATTTTTCGATCAAGTGATTGGTTTGTCAAATATCAAGCTTTGAAGTGAAAAAAATTGTTAGACTCAAGTGTCCCCCCCCCCTCTGTCGGCTAAACTATTAATTTGGAAGAGATGAAAAAAATCACAAATGTAGTACATATAACGAATTTAAAAGGAAAACTATCACGGCTAAGTAGACATCGCTAGTTTACGAGTAATCGTCGGTTAACTTATAAATACCTATTTCTGTGAGTTTACATTGGGAGCGCATTTACGCGTTTACATTGGTATGTAATGTACTACGGTACTAAGTATGTATAGTAGTAGTATTTCATTTGCCATTATGGGCAACTACGGAACCCTACATTGCGCGTGGCCCGACACGCACTTGGCTGGTTTTTAAACATGTCCGTTGAAAATAAATTGAGCCATAGACGATGTATATTTTTTCATATAATAGACAAACTTGTGTGCTCGAGACGACACTCGTGTGATCAATATTTATTTATTTCGCGTTTTTATGTATTTAGTGTAGGTACGTTTATTTCATGTTTATTAAGAAAGATACTCGCGGCACAGTAGTCTTTAAAAATAAGGAAAATAAGAAAGGATTTTTTAGTGACATCGACAACTTAATGTAATACCACTACCTACAACAGCTACACAACACCATCTCTCCTTTTGTGAGACAGCAGACAATGCTGAATAAGGAGACGGCGGAATTGGGGAGGAATCGCCATTGCCCTTTCCTCAGCCTCCTCTCGTTTGAGTATCGGATAGCACATGATAATCTGCATATACTAGACTAGAGGACGCCAGCAGCTACGCCTGCAATTTTTTTAATTTACCCGTTTTGGCCGATCCCGTGGGAATTTCGGGAAATCCCTTCTTAGTGCACCCCTACGGTCCCCAAGGAACATACATGCCGAATTTCAGTTTCCTGCGCCCAATAGTTTCGGCTGTAGCGTGTCTGTCAGTCAGTCAGTAACGCAAGGATTTTATATATTAAGATTTGTACCAACAATGTACAATAAAGAATTATCTATCTATCTCCCGTCCAACTTCAGTCACGCATATAATGTCTCTTGAACGTGGTAAATTTGAGTGACCTCGAAACGTCACGATTGGGATTAAGTGCGTGAGCCCCGAACAGCTTTACGTGTTTTTTTTGTTCTTATTGAGGTCCTTAAGGCGCAGACATTATTCAGAGCAGTAGAGGTAGCGATTGGCCTGTGCACTTTCATTAAACGCAGCAGTGCGAACGCTACCTTACTTATGCTTTTTATATAGACAACTCCTGCAATGGACATGTTATGCGGAGATATGAGATGTATGTAGGTAAAAAAGTGATGAATATGCATGTAGAAGGACGAAAAGGGAGAGGGCGGCCAAGGAAAAGATGGATGGACTGTTTGAGGTTGGATATGAAAGAGAAAGGGGTTTCACGGTAGTAGAGCCTTGCTGATTTCAGCATGAATGGGCCGGCTCGACCGGGGAAGTACTACCCTCTCACGTAAAGTAACTGTTGCGTTTCGTTCGGTGAGTGAGAGTGCCGGAGGCCCTATCCCCTATCCCTTCTCCCTCATCCCATTCCTCATCCTATCCCCTTGCCCAACCCGAAAGGGCGGCAACACACTCGTGCCTCCTGTGGTGTTGCTTGTGTCCATGGACGGCGGTAATTGCTTACCATCAGGCGATCCGACCTCTCGTTTGCCGCCTATTACAAAAAAAAAAAAGATCGGATGACTGGTGACAGAGAAGTATGGAAGCGAAGCACATACTGCGCCGACCCCAAATAAATTGGGACCAGGGCAAGACAATGATGACGAACTTCTGCAATGGAAATAAATCCTACGTGCAGCGGCTGAGCGGGGCACTTAACCAACATGTAATTAACGCACACCCTTTATGTCCATTACCAATCACAGAATTATTTTGATTCTTTAATATATAATATCACTTAACAATAACTAATACGATTTTATATAATCTTAATATATAAAATCCTTGCGTTACTGACTGACTGACAGACACGCTACAGCGCAAAACTATTGGGCACAGGAAGCTGAAATTTGGCATGTATGTTCCTTGGGGACCGTAGGGGTGCAATAAGAAGGTATTTCCCGAAATTCCCACGGGGTCGGCCAAAACGAGTAAATTAAAAAAAAATGCAGGCGTAGCTGCTTGCGTCCTCTAGTATGTTATAACACAGCTCAAACCTATTTAATATTGTTATAAACATACACAATATTTTAGTGGTAAAGCAATTACTGCAAGATGGCCAAATGCCAATGCTTACGTGGCTCGGATCAGTTTATTTAAATCATACATATTCAGCTTGAAAGCTTAGTTACATATTAATTTATAGTTGGTTAGATGTCTATACATTATCAAGGATTTTTTTTAAATTAAACGAAATCTCGTAGCTGCAACCCAGGTGAATATAACACTACTTTGGAACTGTGCACTTACAGTCTACGATATTTCAATGAGAGTATTTAAATACCTGCAAAAAGAGTACCCATGTGTGTATATCTATTTTTAATAAAGTCATCTAAACTTGAACTAGGGTCGATATGAGAAGTGCTCAGTGAGCAGCACTTTCCATATCAACCTTAACTTACCTTCAAGTTCAAATATTTCATATTTCTAAAGGCGAAAGTTGTATCTTACTTTTGCAGGTATTGCCATTTTATTTCTATTTGCACTATAAAGAATGCATATTTTAACTAAAACTAAAAGCCGTCGGTCCCGGTTATCATGAAGATCTTTGACAGTCGTTACAGGGCGTCAGTACCTTTTTAATAAACTGACACTAGTCTAAACCATGGAATATCACTATCCCTTCGGGTTGCGGAGGTCAGACAGGCAGTCGCTCTGTGGAAAAGCTAATATTCAGCCAAAACCGGTTAGACAAGTAAGCGGACCCCAGATTGAAACTGGGATAACGCTAAGAGAAAGAAGATAGACTCACGCCTGTTTCCCGGAGGGGTTGGCAGAAACTACGAAACGCTATTTGCAACGATCCTGACATATCTCTCTTGTTTCATTCACTCCCATCAAGTTTCTCATGCATGCTCTAAAATAAATGAATACTTTCTGTTGAAATTAATGTTCGCCTTAAAACACTTTACCAGAGAGTTGCTGTCACAGTTCAGTACCCACCTTTGTATTTCCTCGTGTCCTCATTAGTTTGTGCAAAAGTAGTAGGTATCAAAGGGACTTTGAGTCATTTAAACATTTCGAAGTAGTGAATGAGTCAAAGTTTCGCAGCACAAAGAATTGTGAAGTAGGTCGTAACTACGAGTGTTTCACCTCATTACATGTGCGAATGAGATGTTATCAGCCGTTATCAACGGTTGTAATGTCACGTATGTTTTGTGTTACTTTACGAAGTATAATTAGAAGGCAGGGGAATCTTTGGGAATATAATATGTAACCAATATTTTTTTTAAAAGGCAACTTTCTCACTTATCTCACACTTGTGCCGCGTGGGACTCTACAAAGATTCTCTTTACGAACGAAAGTACAACCAGATTTTAAACCACACGTCATAACTTGGAGTAGTGCTAAACGGTGAGGCGACCGCTTGAGCCACTGCGCCATAGGTTATGTGCAGTCGTCGTGTCTATGCGTCATCTAATGTTTTTACATTTACTGTTTCTTCTGTACGAGTTTAAGGCTCCATGTAATGTAACCATTTAAACATATTTTCATTTGTTTCCTATTGCTTAAATATGTTCTTGTATGGATCGATATTATATAATTACACCTGATAGGCAACACAGTTATCGATATGCTTGTATGGTTTAAGAATTATTTCTTATTTATTTATTTATTAAGGATACATATTAAAAGTACAAATATAGTTAAATAATTCAATTCAAATGCTTCTTTGACATTATCCATTGGAATTTTTCTTGAGGATTACTCTAAGAATACCTTTCCTATTTTGGTTGTTTAAGAAATACTACTTTTTGAAGGATCTCGTGTTCTGCGCCTAAATATTAATCTTGCCCCCATCTCCTGCAGAGTAAGAGCTATGATAGACCATGGCAAGCTTACAAAATTAGTTCGTCATTCTCTCGTACATCTCTTAGTTCTTGCAGCCATTTAGGGCATATAAACAGAATCACGTCAAGTACGCCTTACGTCTGCTTGCGTTGTAAATGAGTTCAACAGTTGAAATTTACAGAATATAGCGATGTGTGTAGAATATTATAAGCAAGCAAACTTACACGTAAGTTGTGGCTTAGATACATTGAATAATACTTTCTAGGCGCAATATTGTACTTGTTTCTAGAGTACCATTTGCGTGCTTATCAGCATATTCAACTATCTTTACAGAATCTTACAACCTCAAAAGTTTTAGTGACATTTCTGTTCGTTACATAAATTTTCAATTACGTTTTTAATAAACGAGAACAACGAGTGACCTTTACCATTAATCAGGAAACAATCGTATTGAAAATGTATTACATTTTCTAAAGATTTATTCTTTCTAGTCTCAAAGGTAACGAAATTGAATGTCAAAGTTCGCAGATTTGTGATTATAATACCAGCTTTTTCTGAGTGCTACGCAGATCTTTTTTAGTATTCTTGTTCGACTTAGGGGTAGGTTGTTATTGATTTATCTTAGGAATAGCAGGGAAAACCGCAAGGTTGATCAATAGGCTAGCTAGAATCGTGGCTAGCAATTGTGTACGGCTTGCCTAAGTTTGATCTGTATTCTGTATGGAGAGCCTTAGGAGACATCTATGGCCAGCTGTTGCAGGTCTCTCGGTTGAAATGATATGGGGTTCGAGAGTTTACAACTGTGTTTTTTGTTTAAAGTATGTAAAATTTCCCTTTATACAGATTACCTGTAAATATCTAAACTCAATAAAACTACGATATTGCAAGTTCGTATTTAGACTAGATATTATTTGAGATGTTGAGGGCAATGACTTTAATTTATGTTTCAACTTATTCAACTTTGAGACAAACCAATACCTCAATATGAATACTTTAGAAATCTCGAAGGTTTTCAGTATCATTCTTAGATGCAAGATTAGTGTTATCAACGCAAGATTGTCTTGGAATTTCTAGGGATTAATAATGTAGATGCGATCTATGCATTCTATCTAAATAATCGCTTTATCAACTAGTCTGTATAATGTATTAAATAAGTTCATAAAAATTGACGTAGAATTTAAACTAATTTAGTTATGAAGTGGTCGAACTTCAACCGATTTTCAATAATTGTGTGTATCATTATGCAGAGTCACTCGATATAACTCTGATCCAATCCAAGATGGTATGGCCCAGATCCTCTAATTTTATTGAATAACACTGTAACCGTGAAGCAATTTAGAATACGTACAATGCTACCGACTGCCTCCATGGTCCAGTGGATAGCGTATGCGACTGCTGATCGGAGGACCCAGGTTCGATTCCCGGGTCAGGCAAGAGTGTTACTGGGTTTTTCCGAATTCTCAGTCGCAGCACGGAGTCTGGTGATGTGCCCGGTAACGGCAATAGGCTCGCCCTTTATTACGTGGGACCTAAAAATTCATGGTGAAATGTGGGTGTAATATTACACCTTTGCCTACCACTTTGGGGATACAGGCGTGAGTACTGTCACGTATGACAGTATGCAGGGTTTAAACATTGCTGTGTTTTAAAGAAGTACCTAAAGTTGCATTCTGCCTACTATTTTCTTAATTTTCTTCTACATAGTAATTGATTCCTTATCAAGATTACGACGTACAGTTTAGGTACTACGCATATTCGTATTATACAGATCAGACTAGGTATCAAATTAATTAGCGTTTATCAAACAAAAGACCTCGTCACAAAGGCTCTGTGTATTCTGGGCCAGGTATTTGTCCAACGTCATCTGGTGACGTTAGACCGAAATAATCGTGACAAGCTTTTAAAACTGATTATGCAAAGGGCAACGCCCTTTAATAATGCTCTTAGCAGTGTTTATAAAAGGTTTTAGTCTAATTTTTATTGTCACGACATACAGTTTAGGAACTATAGAGCCTTTTTGCTTTTAACATGATCTGGCAGGCTCCATAAAGATGAAGGCACCGCACTTTTTTAAATTTAATGATGCCTTGCTTTTCATTTGTCTAAGGTTAAGCTCATTTTCTTGTTATCTACAATATTCTTTTTATAATACAAGGGCGGTGAGTCACCTACGGCTTCCTTAACCGCTCGGCCACCGACTACGGCGCCGCGGAGGCGGCAGCGGCGAGCGATTTCGATGTACATGGCGCGTTTACTCTGAGGCAACATCGGTCGCCGCGGCGCGGCGCGGCGTAGCAAAGCGCGCCATGTACAGTCGAACAACTTCCCGCTAGACCACCATAAGGGCGAGAATCGCTCAGCAAGATATCGTCGCATCCCGTGCTACTTTACACGCACATTGACACAAAGCCAGTTGAAGAGGCACACTAGGCCTCGACTGTATGAGCGACCCAAGGGAACATTTTTCAAACTGGTCCAGCACCGACTTGTTTGATTGTACATCGAAAACGCTCGCCGCTGCCGCCGCCGCCATAGCCTGTGGCCGGGCCGAAGTCTAAGAGTGACTAAACGTAAGTAGTTTTTAGACGTCATTGAAGGCGACCAGCCATCACTGTTACGTAGCCAAAATTAAAAGAAAACTTCCGTTCAAACACTCTTTCGAAGGTTAGCCAATTACACAGATTCCATAAAGTAAGATGCAATGGGATGAAAAGCATGGTCCTCAGGTACTCTGTAACGAAAGATTTATAATGTTAGGTGCGTGCCAGTGAACCGAAAATAATTTTCGACCTTTAAATATTATTAAATAGCTATTTATCCATCGAAAAGTTTAAATGAAGGATTTACAACACGTGCCGCAAAACTAAACAAGAAAATATAAAAGGTAAAATATTTTTATAGTTTCTTCTCCATTTTAGATTTTCTTTTAAAATTGTTCCAATTACGAATTTATATATAAATACGAAACTGTTCTTGAGATTTTTTTTTTTAGCTAGTTGAGTTATAGTCCTTTCAGAAAGTAATAAGTTTTAACTTAAATGTGTATGTGTGGGTTGAAATCTCAGATTTACGAGCATATATTTGAGGTGCACTTAAGACTCCCAAATTCCTTTGAGTCCTTAATGCGTCTGAGGTATTTTATTAAATTATGAAGGTATGTACAACATTCGTTGTCTATGGTCGACGCGGGAAAGTTTAACAAAATATAAAATTATTTTATTTTGTTATTTTAAATTCGTGTTGGACATAATAATAATTATTAAACATTGCGGGTTGTATAAATCGTTTGTAATATACAAGTGGAGCACGTTTTATTGCGGTTTTGTTGGGTTCTACAAGCCGATTACCGACGACGCGTTCGCGCGTCGTTTGTTTTCGTGCAAAATGGATGAAAATAGCTTTGATGAAGACTTAACAGATAAAAGCGATTCAGAGATTATTAGTAACTGTGAACGAGTCCTAGAAGTATTAAACAAAAATGAAAAGAACGAAATTGATATGAGGAATTTAGCGGAGAAAAGGAAAGATATTGATCATAGCGAAAATGAAGATGAGGATGAGGAGGGATTTACTACCGTGACGCATAAACGACCAGTGAAAAAGCGGAGAAACAAGGAAGATGATTTTGAGAATATAGAAGAGACTATTAAAGTATGCTTAACATCCTTGACTATTTTACCTAAACAAATGTCGTTGGCGAGACTGTTACATGATGAAAAGATTACCAATATTCTTAAATTGTATTACAAGAGCCCATACAAAGTATTCGTACATTTTTCTAATATAGAACAAGCAGAAAAACTATTAAAATGCAAGAAGATTCTAAGTATGGAAATTCGAGCACAACTCGTTAACCAATTGAATTTAACTTATGGCATTATTAAAGGAGTGGATCTCGAGTTAAGTGAGGAGGAAATATTGGAAGTCCTAGAAAGCTCTAGTAAAATCATATCAGTTAAAAGATTAAGACGTTTGAGTCAAGAAAATAAGTGGATAGAAAGCGAAACCGTTCGCGTTTGTTTTGATAGTGCATCGCTGCCACCTTATTTGTACGCCTATGGATGCAGATTTAAGGTAGAACGTTACATTTTCCCAGTCACACAATGCTCATTATGTTGGAAGTATGGCCACATCAAAAAGTTTTGCCCGGTTGGAAAACATTTATGCCCCAAGTGTGGCAAGCAACAAGAAAATTGCGAGACTACCACATTTATTTGCTTAAATTGTAAAGGACCACATATGGCACTGGAGAAGTCGTGCCCATCTTTCATCAAAGAAAAAACCATACGAGATATAATGAGTCAAGAAAATGTACCATAAAGGAAGGCTTTGGAAATATATATTAGTAAGCAAACTACCTTAAGAACTAAGCAAGACGTCCAGTCGACAGATTCTGCAATAGTATATACCTCTGAAAAGGATAAAGCGAGCGGCGAGGTCGTATGTGTATCGTTCGATGAAACTAACTTTGAAAATGAAGATGACGAACTCGTATCCCGTAAACAAGTCCAACGACAAAGAGCGAAGAAACATAGGATAACACAAGGGTTAACACAACTGTCACAAGTGTCACAATCACAACATTCACACATGTCACAACAAACACAACAGGAAAAATGCCGGCAAGTATCTGAAAATGGTATGGAACAAGATATTAGCCAAGAATCATGCAGAGAATCGCAACAAGTAGAAGAAATTGAAGAAGATAAACGTAGGCAATCAAAATACAAGAAAATATTGTCGAATATCTATAGAAAAATTAAGGAAATAGTTTGGTCACAAAGTAAACTTGAAGAGAAGTTTGTATCTGCTTTAAAGGTAATTTATGATGAATGTAAGTCGTTTATAAGTGAGTTTATATCGGAGGGCAGTATTTTACGTTTATTATTTGGTTTCTTCGATGGCTAGCTTTGATAATAACCAATTTATCAACATATTTCAATGGAATAGTCAGAGTTTGAAAGATAAATTACATTGTTTTGATACATTACTTATGCAAGAAAAAGTACATATAGCTATAGTTTGTGAAACTTGGCTTAATGCCAACATTAGGATTAATTTAAGAGATTATAATGTATTTAGAAAGGATAGAGAGGACTCTTATGGAGGCGTAGCAATCATTTTTTTGCACAAAGTGAACACTTAAGCATAAACTAGTGGGCACTAACTACCGTCTACATAAAGTTCATAACTCATTTGCGGGACTCGGTATACAATTCTTCAACAAATTACCTCTGGAAATAATGAACTTACCTCTGCACAAATTTAAAACCACTACTAGGAATTTTCTTTTAAAAAGGGGTTATTACACTATTAAAGAATTTCTAGATGACAAGACATCATGGGTCTAGTTGCTTTTTTTTTTTAATTCACCATTATTGTTATTTTTATGACTGTGTAAAATACTCTCTTCTTAATTAGTAACAGGTTAAGTGGAGGTGCCTCGTGAACACATGATTTTTGCAGGATTTGGATATTATTACGATTTGTTGAATGTAGTTTAACATTATTTATTCCTGATCATATCGTTGTTCACTTGTCACCTTCACAAAATTCTTTCTACATTTGCATTCCTTCACGCGGTCCACTGATTTATGTTCATAATAACGATCTGGAAAATGGAGGTAATTGGCGGTCATGGTCAGTATACCAATAGATTGTGTCTTACTGCCGGTTCGTATACCGTTATCGTCATGCTCACTAAAATGTCATTTCTTGTGGTGGCGTCGTGTGTCGGGTCATCCCTGTCCCTCTAATATGGCGAGAGGGATGATGGCTGGCACATGCGTCATACTCGTGAACGGGTGCTACTTGTGATGACTGGTCGATGACGGTCTTGTGGGCTGGTATTAGATTTTAATATTTAACTGCATCATTTCCATCATGGGTCTGATCACTTTCGCGGATTGCCTGCATTATTAGGTATATATAATGTAAGTGGATGCTCCTGTTTCACCATGTCTATTCTGAGGAGACTAACCAAATGAACATCAAAAGTATTATGCTTGAGTATTATTATGTACAGTAAATATATACAAGTGATATAGAAGGTGTAACAGTTGCAGCACCTTACAAAATGTAAATTATGTGTATTATGCAAAACCTGGCGAAGAAAAAGAGTGACCGTGAGTTTTATTGCCCGTTCTTTCTCATGGTTCTACCTATTGCTTTGCGAACGTGGCAGTAAATGTAAATGTAGAGTCTTTAAGTAATTATTTTATAAATTTATTATTTTGACGTTCATAAGCGTCACATTGTGACCCAAATGAATAAACGATTTTGAATTTGAATTACTCACAAGTCTATAAAAGCTCAGTTATGTCCTATTAGTTTAAGTAACCCAGGTATTGAAATTGTTTATGTTAAAGTGCTTAATTGTCAATATCTAGAAAATGTTATATCTATCTATTGTCCATCATCAGTGCGTACTACCTGTGCAGATTGGGACTGTTTATTTTCTTTAATTTCAAGTAAATCTATAATTGCCGGTGATTATAACGGTCATCACAGTAACTGGTCATATAAGACAGATTCACGGGGTATTCAGTTGATGGACTCTGCTTTAGAACATGGTTATGTAACATTAAATAATGGAGCACCAACAAGAATTAAAATGGTTAATGGATTATTACAGAAATCATCTCCTGATATCACCTTTGTATCATCAGACATTGCAATAAAATTTGATTGGTTGATAACAAATGAAACTCTAGGCAGTGATCACCTGATTATAAAATTTTCAGTCAATTACCAGTGTAATTTACATTTCAGTAAAAAGCGCAATTACAAAAAAGCTGACTGGCGAGGTTATAACACAGAACTTTCTGACAAATTCTTGGGGCTTGATCATTTGACAATGGATGTTCAAGGTATGTATGATTTTTTGCAGAATCAAATGTTAGACTCCGCTAGTAAACATATTCCTCTAATAAAAATGTGTACCAATCCAACCATAAAGTTTAGACCTAAGGAATACTGGACTCCATTACTGTCCAAGGTAGTTGCAGAGCGTAGGTTAGCACTTGCAAGATTTAGAAGAAATCCTACACCTGATAACCTTATCAAACTGGAGCAGAAAGTTAAGGAAGCTAAAACATTAATTTCCAGAGCTAAATCTAATAGTTGGAAAAGATTTTGTAGTAGCTTTGTGGAGGGAGCTTCAGTTTCTGATATGTGGAGTAGGATGCGGTGGGCTAAGGGATTCTGTCAATCTAAAAGTATTGTCTCTGAACATAAGTTGAAGGATCTTTTGAATTCTCTTACACCAGATACAGTTGTAAATAAGATACCAAGTATTCAGTCACACAATCAATTAATTGAAACACCATTTACAATTCAAGAGCTAAGGCACTGTATAAAAAAGAAAGATACTGCCCCGGGAAATGACAGTATTACTTATTCTTTGGTGTATAATCTTCCAGATAGTGCAAAACAGTACCTTCTTAGGTTGTATAATGATATTTTGAACACAGGTATTATACCAAAACAGTGGAGAAATATTGTAGTTAAGTATAGGTATTCCTAAAGTTGGTGCAAGTCAGGATTCTGAAACAAAACTTAGACCCATATCCCTTATGTCATGCCTGTGTAAAATATTTCACAATATGTTGTGCAAAAGGTTGGAATGGTATGTTGAAAAGCAATCTATATTATCATCTCAAACAGTAGGATTTAGAAAAGGCCATTCTTGCTTGGATTGTGTTACTAAGTTAGTGACTTATACGCAGTTAGGTTTTATTGAAAATAACCCTACAATTTGCTGTTTTTTAGACATATCAAATGCATATAATAACATTTTGATTGAAAATATTGTGCAGGTGCTAGATAATTTAGAAGTTGGTATCAAGATTTGTAGGTATATTTGGAATTTCTTGAGTGAAAGGTGTTTGATGGTGAAAGACAACTCTAATGGCCAGGTAGTAGACCTTCGAACGTCATGTAGAGGTCTAGCACAAGGAGATCCAATATCGCCTTTACTTTTTAATATAGTTACATCCAAAATTTCTAATCAAATTCAAAATGTTATTGTATCACAGTATGCCGATGATTATGTACTTTTTTTTAGACATAGGGACATTAGTTACTGTGAATTTGAATTGCAATTGGCTCTTAATTGCTTAGTCAAATTATTAAATCCCATGGGTCTTTCACCAAGCAAGTCAAAAGTATGTGTTTTTAGGGTTTATTCCCATCCAGTAACACCCTGAAGTGTAACACTGTTACTCGTTGGGAATTTTTTTCCCAACGAGTAACACATGTTACTCGTTGGGACATTTTTTTTCCCAACGAGTAACACCCTAAGTATATGTGTTACTGGATGGGAATAAAAAGTTGCATCGAGTAACAGATGTTACTTGTTGGGAAAACGCGCGGGTAAAGTATCCCAACGAGTAACAGTACTACTCGTTGGCAAAAGACGCGGGTAAATCATCCCATTATGTAATAAATACCTTCAGTGGTTTTTGCATATTATTTAATCATAATTATGTTTCAGACTAATTAGTATTAATATGATTATACTACATAATCAAAGTTTTGATTATGATACATTTTAAGATGTACCAAGACTACAAAACATCTAAAGAGATTTGTTTTGTTTGCTTGTTATTTCTAGGCCTGCACAAGATTGCAAGATGATTAAATGTCTGCAGCTTTAAGAATAATTAAATCTGCTAGCAATATCACCATGAATGTCGGAACAGGTACCCATCTATCATCTTATTTAAAATCTATAGTTGTTTCGTGTCTGAAAAGGTCCAAAAATAAAGAAAAGACACTTAAACATTTTGTAACAGATTTAATAAAATTTAGAAAAACGTCATAGCTACAAAAAATTTAAATTGAAAAATTGAAGAATTTGTTTTTGCTGGTTCATCTATGATTACCCAAAAAACCACGGAGTTAACAAAATTTTGAAGTTCTTATCCAAAAACTAGACACTTGGAGCTACAGTTTCCTTTATTTTTGATTTCCTGTACGACTATTTCTCGCGAAGTTACGGCCTGTTGAAAATTGCCCAAAAATTTGGATTTTTTTTATCTCTTAATTTTTTCCAGTAGTATATTTTAAACTAAAAATAACTTATTGCATGGGTGCAATAAGTTATACTAAAAGTATTGCAAGTTGCTTATATGTTGAACGTTACATTGTATGCATCACAACTTACTCATGAATAAAAGTATAAAAATATCGATTAACTAATAAAATTAAAGTATAGTAAATACGTAAAATACACTAAGTAATTTACACGTATATGTGGACTAGCAAATTAATCACAAGTCAGGCACACAACATACATTCGTTGGCAATAATGATCGTCAATAGTTACTCTGTTAATGCTTTATGTTGGTTACATAATTTTGATTGTGATAGTTTTAGTTTTAGTTCCAGTAGATATCTATCAAAAACTTTGTACCGAATTTTATCAACATTGATTTAATTGTGATATTTGAATTACTAGTCTGTAAGTTATTTTTAGTTTAATATACACTACTGGAAAAAATTAAGGGATCAAAAAAAAAATCCTAATTTTTGGGCAATTTTCAACAGGCCGTAACTTCGCGAGAAATAGTCGTACAGGAAATAAAAAAAAGGAAACTGTAGCTCCAAGTGTCTAGTTTTTGGATAAGAACTTCAAAATTTTGTTAACTCCGTGGTTTTTTGGGTAATCATAGATGAACCAGCAAAAACAAATTCTTCAATTTTTCAATTTCAATTTTTGTAGCTATGACGTTTTTCTAAATTTTATTAAATCTGTTACAAAATGTTTAAGTGTCTTTTCTTTATTTTTGAACCTTTTCAGACACGAAACAACTATAGATTTTAAATAAGATGATAGATAGGTACCTGTTCCGACATTCATGGTGATATTGCTAGCAGATTTAATTATTCTTAAAGCTGCAGACATTTAATCATCTTGCAATATTGTGCAGGCCTAGAAATAACAAGCAAACAAAAGAAATCTCTTTAGATGTTTTGTAGTCTTGGTACATCTTAAAAAGTATCATATACAAAACTTTGATTATGTAGTATAATCATATTAATACTAATTAGACTGAAACATAATTATGATTAAATAATATGCAAAAACCACTGAAGGTATTTATTACATAATGGGATGATTTACCCGCGTCTTTTGCCAACGAGTAGCACTGTTACTCGTTGGGATACTTTACCCGCGCGTTTTCCCAACAAGTAACATCTGTTACTCGATGCAACTTTTTATTCCCATCCAGTAACACATATACTTAGGGTGTTACTCGTTGGGAAAAAAAATGTCCCAACGAGTAACATGTGTTACTCGTTGGGAAAAAAATTCCCAACGAGTAACAGTGTTACACTTCAGGGTGTTACTGGATGGGAATAAACCGTTTTTAGCAGAGGTAGAAGAAGAGCTCAAGTAAAACTTAAAGTTGACAATTTAATTATTCCTTCAGTAGACTGTATTAAACACTTAGGCATATGGTTAGATCGGTCCTTATTATGGAAAAAACATATAAATGAAATTACAGAATAAACATCAAAATATTTAAATTTACTCAAAATTCTAGCTGGATCTTCTTGGGGAGTGCACCCAAAGCATAAGAGATCTTTATATTTTGCTTTAATCAGAAGTAGAATTGACTTTGGATGTTATTTATATCACAGCAGTGCTAAGACTCACTTATATAAATTAGATAAAATCCAGAATCAAGCCTTGAGAATTGTAGGAGGTTTTGTGAAAAGCTCGCCAATTCATGTTATGGAAAGTGAGCTCTGTATTCCACCTTTGTTTATTAGACGTTTATACTTGGCTTATAAATATTGTGTTAAAAGCCTGTCTTCGTCAAACAGGGATACAGCTAATTTGTTGGAAGAATTAAAAAATCCATCACATGCCAGGTACTGGGCCAATAAAAGGAGTCCATTATTGCTAACTGTATATATTGAGTGCCTAGGTTACAATTTACATTCCTCAGTTCCCTTAGAAATGTTTTCTTTAAATACATGGATTAGCTATATAGATTTGAATAAAGTAATAGAATATAATTTAGAATGTGTAAATGGATCTAAAGCTAGTCAAGATTTTGCTTCTTTAAAATACAATGTAATTGAGGAATTGAAGGAAAAGTATTCTGGTTGGTGTTTCATTTACACGGATGGATCAAAATGTGAAGAAGGATGTGGGGCTGCTTTTTATAATGTGAACAATAATTTGTCAGCCATGTATAAATCAGATTCGCAGGTTTCAATCATGAGTATGGAATTAATTGCAATCTCTAAGGCTCTTGAATATATTAATCCCAGTATCAGCCAAAATGTAGTTATATGCACTGACAGTAAAAGTGCTTTGTCCCATTTAGCTCGATGTATCTCAGGATACAGAGGTTCACCAATAGCCTATATAATCATTAAACAGATTTACAATTTGGATAAAATTAATTTGAAGTTGCAATGGATTCCATCTCATATTGGAATAAGTGGAAATGAGGAAGCCGACAGACTTGCAAAGTTGTCAGTGAAGGAAGGTTTATTAACTCATGTCAATAGGTGGTACATAGAAGTTTTAAGTCTTATTAAACATAATTGTTTTATTAAATTTAAGGAATACTTGTAACGCATCGATTTTATCTCGCATTACAGTACGCCTATGCGCATTCCTTTTTCGCGTGTTCGGTTGGTATTAGTCGATTTTCTGTCAATACATATGGTATTTTGTTAATGGGCTTCCCTATTATTATTTTTTTTTACCTTGTCTATGGCAAAACTGTCATGGTCACTTTTCTCTCTGAGTCGAGTCGAACTACATGTCGACACTTGAATAATCCAAAAATTATGGATTAATCGCATTCAAATGTGGTACTAAAAGCCACTTTATTATTTAGAAGCCGTGGATCGGCCTATATATTGTTGTATTTCGCCAATATGGTAAGAGTTGTTTATTTGTTTGGTTTTCTTCTAGTCGTTAGATTTTGTCCGGATCATTTGTACAATTTCGATGTATCCTATTTGTTACAGACACATTGATACTTTTAAGAATACTTCCGGCGCATGTTTTCATTCGCCTGAAGGAATTATTATTCTGGAATAACGGTGAGTTTTTCGAATGTTTTTGGCGTTAGCGGAACGCGTCATTTGAGTAGAATATGGCGTCTTAAACCTTGTATTTCTGTTGGTTTTAGCCTATGGCGTTTTTTTCTGGATATAGTTTAAAATCTGCCGTGCTATCTGGATTCGGCACGCCGTGATGCTGTTTTCGTCATGGACATGAGGTGGACATAAAATACCACGTGGACATGGCGGTGCACATTCTCTCTTTTCGTATTTTAATTACCTAAGTATATCTAAAACAGGTAACTTTTTTAATTATTTTTTACCTCAACGCAATTTCAAGTAATTCTAAATAACCACAAATTAACTTAAATTAGACTAAATTCCTTTACAACAACTTTAAATCTAGAAAGCCTCAATTTCAATTTGTATGCTAATTTATAAGTTGTAATGCCATCGACCATACAAAATTATTGTATCTACCATCTCGGCTAGGTCGCCCTGACTTGAGATCAAATGTCCATATTGTACTCTATCACTGACTTATCTGGCAAATTTGTATTTTCTGGGATTGTATCTGGCGCCCGATATAACTTATATTATTTAAAATTCTGTATTTTCTTTATGATACAACCCATTGTTATAAAAATAAATGTTTATGAATTCCATAACATGTTTAATTTCAACTTTAAACCTTACAGGATAGGTTATGTCTTATATTCATAACAAACACACATTTACATTAACATATCTTTATTTCTTAAATTTTTTAAATTTATTTCAATCACCACATACAATTATATTTATTTTTTAATTATTACAATTGGCGCTAGCTCACAGGGACCTGAAATAGGCATTTTATCATTTAATTACTTGAAGTTGCGTTTAAAACTTGTTGATGGTTATGTAAACAACATAGGTAACTATCTTATTTTATCATTGTGTCATATTATTTTGGTGTCTTATTTGACTCATTTTGTTATTAAATATGTTTAACGTTCTTGAGTAAACATATCTTAATGTTTTATAAGTATGTTTAACGCCTTTGAGTAAACATATCTTAATGTTTTATATTTTCTATGTTTTGGTTTCACATATAAGCTTAGATATGTGTTATACCAGTTATTTACTTTGACAAACATAACATAATGGGTGTTATAGTTGAAATTCTCTTATGATAAACTGTATACATTGTGTGTAAATCTTCTTCAGCTTAAACTATTACTGAATTCATATGATAACAACCTTACTGGTTCCTATTGTAAACTTTGCTTGATAAGACTTTAGTACATTAGGTACTTAAACATAGATAATACTTAGACATAAATTGTTTGATACTGAAACATAAGTGAATAGTGATGTGTAACAGTTAACATTTAACTTTGTAATGAATTTGAGGCTTTTTCAGTGGTTTAAAAACTTAATATTAAAACTTATAACTTAAAATTTTGACAACATAACCTTAAAAACTTTGAATCATTTTAGTTTGTTTTGAAGGTTCATTGACTTAACTTTTCTTTTGAATCTTTCTTCCTTAACTTAACTTAGCTTGGAATTACACTAGTTTACTTGCTTTTTGGTTGCTTTTGAGTGTTACTATAGGACATTTTTGCTTCTCATCATGGATAAGTCAGTTCAGTTTCCACCTTTGCCTGAGATTAAGGATGGTCACAATTCTGTTGGTACTTACACACAGGAGGACAACATGGCTTAATTATATAACGGTTGATATGACGGGAGTTCCTGATCCTTTCTTAGCCAATGCGCATGATGGAGGTCCTGCTTTTGCTTCTTCGGCTTGTGCACCTTGTTTATCATCTTACAACTCATTGAATGACCATATCAGGAAAAACTTACCACATTTAACCAGATTACCTGACCTGAAGAGGAGTAAAATTTGTTTTGAAGGTAATACTTGCGTTAGAGAATTTATTGTTCAGGTTGAAGAGTATTTCCTTTACAAGAACTTTGATGAAGCTTTGCTGGTAGGTTCCTTTTCAGATTTGCTTTCTGGTGCTGCTGCTAAATGGTTTCGTGCTACTCGTTCTACCATTGCCTCTTGGCAACAGCTTAAGCTAGCTTTACTCAAGCGCTTCGACAAGCCTGAGTATGACTTTTTCTTAGATCAGAGCCTTCGCACACGTAAGCAAAAACCTATTGAGTCGCTTCCCGACTTTATCACTGAACTAATGGATATGTCTAGTCGCTTAGTAGTTCCTTTGACAGAACCGGTCATGATCAATATTATTAAAAACAACATGTTACCTATTTATACACCTTATGTTTTATGTAGACCTGTTACTTCTCTTGAACAGTTTATCAACTTAGGTAAAGAATTGGAAGTTTTTGTTAATAGAAAAGCTTTTGCTAGGGATTCTTCAAATCCTTTTAAAGTTGAGAAGCCACTGGTTCGCTCCAACGCTGCTAGGACAGATAGTGTTAAGTGTCTCAAGTGTCAATCTACTGACCACACTTACCAACATTGTACTACTGTACCTGGAATTATGTGTTTTAAGTGCAGGAAGTTGGGTGTCATAACCAAATTTTGTGATGTTTGCAACGCGGAGAAGAAAACTTCACCCGTTCCAAAAAACTAGTTTCGTTGCATCGAGCACCAGTTTCTGTTAAAACTGAGAATGCCTCGATGTCTAAATTGGTTAAGATTAGGTCTAGTAATGCACCTGACATTGCCACTCGCAATAAGGAATTTTCGGACTGGTTGGATTACGTAAAAGTATTTTTCACTTTAAATAGGTCAGCCCCTATTCTCTTTGTTAAGCATAATGATAGTAGACCATTTTTAGAATTCTCAGTCAGTAGTGAAAAATTTTCTGGTTTATTAGATAGCGGTTCAAATACTAGTGTTTTAGGTTCAAACTTTCATCAGCATTTTATTAAATTAGGTTACAAATTAAAACCAATTTCTAGTTCAGCTTACACAGCAGATGGTTCTGCACAAAAAGTTTTAGGCACTTTAGATATTCCAGTTACTTGTGATAACCTTACCAAGGTCGTAACATTCTTGGTTATACCTTCTTTTGAACCTCCTATTATATTAGGGTTTGATTTTTGGCTTAAATTTAATCTTGCTAAAGACTTGTGGAAAAATATAACTTTAGTTAAAAATGATAATTTTAAAATTTGTTCAGTAACTTGTTCTTCACAGCTCACTCCTTCTGAGAAACAAACGTTAGATGAAACCATTGCTCTTTTTGAAGATATCTCGTATGAGAAGAAAGGTTTAGGTCTTACACATCTTGTCAAACATAAAATTAACGTTACTAGTGAACCTTTTAAACAAAGATATTGGCCTTTGAGTCCGGCTAAACAAAAAGAACTTTATGATGAAGTTGAAGTATTGCTTAGGGAAAACATTATTCAGCCTTCTAAATCTCCTTGGTGTTCCCCCGTCCTTGCTGTTGAAAAGAAGGATGGTAGTACTAGATTATGTTTAGATTCAAGACGTTTAAATTCTGTTACAATTAGAGATAGTTATCCATTGCCTTACCCTTCTAGAATTTTAGATAACCTTCGTGGAGCTCGTTTTATTTCAACAATTGATCTATCCAAGGCCTTCCTTCAGATTGCCCTTGATGATTCTTCTCGTGAGAAGACTGCTTTTGTAGTCCCCGGTAAAGGATTATTTGAATTTGTTAGAATGCCATTTGGGCTTACCAATGCACCTGCTGAATTGCAGAGATTAGTAGATAAACTCTTTGGTCCTGAATTTGATAATGTATTATTCTGCTATTTAGATGATTTGATCCTTATAAATGAACAATTTGATGTTCATATAGAGTATTTAAAGAAAATTCATAAAACTCTTAAAGATGCTGGTCTTACCGTTAATTTAAAAAAGTGTGAATTTTGTAAAGAAAGACTGCGTTACCTTGGTTACATTGTTGATAGTAAAGGTTTACACACTGATCCTTCTAAATTAGAGTCAATTAATAATTTTCCTCGTCCTTCAAATATAAAACAACTCAGAAGTTTTCTTGGATTATGTTCTTATTACCGTAGATTCATTTATAAATTCGCTGATATTGCTTCTCCATTAACTAAATTAACTTCTTCTAGTAAAAAGAATCCTAAAAGATCTTTTGATTGGAATGACGAAGCTGAAATTGCATTCGATAAACTTAAACAAGCATTAACTTCCTCACCTGTCTTGCAATGCCCAAATTTTGAAAAACCTTTCTTTTTACATTGTGATGCTAGTTCAGTTGGTATTGGTAGCGTTTTGAGTCAAGAAGATCAAAACGGCGAACAACACCCCATAGCTTTTTATTCTAGATCACTTAATAAATGCGAACGCAATTACAGTACTACAGAACGTGAGTTACTTGCCATTTTAGATTCAATAGAACATTTTAGACCTTATATTGAGGGAATGAAATTTACAGTAATCACTGATCATGCTAGCTTAAAATGGTTGTTAGGCCTTAGTAATCCTACTGGTCGTTTAGCTAGATGGGCTGCAAGAATTTCACAATTTACTTTTGATATTATTCATAAAAAAGGCTCTTTGCATTTAGTTCCTGATGCTTTGTCTAGAATAGAAGTTGCAGCTATTAAAGTTTCTCCTATACAGAATATTATGTCTCCTGACGACGATATTGATGATCCTTGGTTTAGAAAAATATTTGTAGATTGTCAAAAGTTTCCCTTAAGGTATAAAAATTTTAGAGTTGAAGATAACACATTATATAAATTTTGTAAGAATAGATTTGATCCTACTAGTCGTTTGAATTGGAAAATTGTTATTCCTAAAGAACATATTATTGATACCATTAGATCTAATCATGATGACACTAAATCAGGTCATCTTGGTGTTCATAAAACTTTAAGAAAATTAAAACAACATTATTTTTGGAATAGGATGTTTAATGATGTTCAAGATTACATTAAATCTTGTGAAATTTGTAAAGCTTATAAACATAGTACTTCTCCACCTTTAGGTATTATGATTAACCCTAAGAAAGTGGATCGTCCAATGGTCATGCTCTCAGTTGATATTATAGGAACTCTGCCTAAAAGTTATTCTGGTCATAAGTACATTCTTTCTGTTGTAGATGTTTTCACTAAATTTTGCTGGATTTTTCCTTTAGTTAAAGCAACGACTTTGTCAATTTGTAAAAGTATAGAAAAAGAAATATTTCTTAAATTTGGCTGTCCTAAGATTATAGTTTGTGATAATGGGACTCAATTTGTTTCTAAACATTTTGTAGATTTTATGAAAAGTTATAATATTACTAAAATATTTTACAACACTCTGTATACACCTCAGAACAATCCTGTAGAGAGATATAATAAGACTATAGAAACTTGCATATCTTGTTTTGTCAAAGAAGATCATAGAACTTGGTCTAAATTTTTGGTTCATATTCAGTTAGCTTTGAATAGTAGTGTAAATTTAGCTACAGATTTTACACCTAATTTTCTTATGTTCGGAAGAGAACTTATTTTTGATGCTTCTTTACATCATTTTAGTAATTCTTTGGAAGATTTGTCTCAACTTAAATTTGGAGACAGAGATTCATTTGCTTATTCTCTTAAATCACTTAGTGATATTTTTGTTAGAGTCCAGGCTCATTTGTTAAGCGCTTACAAGCGTAATGCGCGTTATTATAATACAGGGAGGAAAGTCATTTCTTTTGATGTTGGTGACGTAGTATGGAGAAGAAATTTTGTTCAGTCTAATGCTCCTGCATTCTTTTCGGCCAAACTAGCACCTAAGTTTGTAAAGTGTAAAATTATTAAAAAGATTTCCGATAATGTTTACCTCTTAAAGGATTTAAATAAGAAGACTTCTGGTAGATATCACATTAAAGATATTATAAAATATTAATTTTGGATTTCTAACTTTGACTTGGATTTAGCACGCTGTTGGAAGATACAGGTCTTGTAAGTTGAAGTATGAGAATGATGTATGTTAGGATTGACCTGTTTGTGTGATGAAGAATGATAGGTAACCTTTTGACAGTTTGTGAACTTTGAGTTGAAGTTCAAAAGTTGGCTTAGGTATTTTCGGTTTTAGATTTTTGCAAATTCCATAGGTTCCGTTTCTCAACATCAATAGATCTTATGTACATTTTTATTTTGTTTTTGTTAAAAGGTTTTATACCTTATTTGTATTTTGTGTTTATCGTTCGGTTTGTTTGTATTGAACGACATTTTTTGTGTTTTTTGTGTCTTATTCCTGTGTAGTATTTAGGTACTTGTTTATTCTTAAGTCTACCAGATTTGACAACTTTTTTGGGTTCCCAACCTTGGATTTGACATTTGGGGTAACCAACTTTTCACTTGGTCCCCGGATATTTTTTTGCCGGTTACTGACGCTTTTGGGCAGTAACCAGGTCTTTTGCGTTCTTGGAACTTTCCATTCCTCGAACGTTTTTGTTTTTTTGCTTGTTCCATTGTGCACGGTAAGTCGGTGGTGTTGTGCCGGTCACAATAGACAAGTTCTTTTTTTGTTTTTGTCCTGTTGTGCACGGTAGGTCGGTTGTGTTGCGCCGGTCACAACAGACAAAATTTTGTATTTTTTGAATGCAACTGTGCCCGGAAAGTTGGTGGAGTTATGCCGATCACAGTTCCATTTTTTGTGCTCACACCGCTTTCTTGTGTCGAACCACCCCTTCCATTTTTATGTTCTCACCGCCTTGTTGTGATGAACCACCATTTGGCGTCCGCGCCTGACGCGTCCTGTAGCGGCGTTGTCATTTGCATGCAACCTTATTGGTTACTTTAAGAGTTTTGATGTTCTCTACAGAGTCGGTGGCGAGGGTGCCTAACCGCACTTTCTAAAAACAATCATTAGACAAGAGTTTAGATGACCTCTTATAGAGTCGGTGGCGAGGGTGCCTAACCGCACTTTCAATAAAACATCCAAGTTAGGAGTTGTGCTCTTACAGAGTCGGTGGCGAGGGTGCCTAACCGCACTTTCAATCGAGCAACTCTAGCAACTTAGTGTATTTATTTTGTTTGATTTTGTTATTAGTTTTGAGTTTTAAATTGTGTTTATCTTTATTTTTGAAAATTTTAGTAGAGTCTTGAAGTTTTGGAAGTTGGTAGAGTCTAGAACTTTGGTAGAGACTTGTAGTTTAGGTAGAGTCTTTTTGAATTTACATAGAGTTTTATGTAGAGTTTTTTTTTTGGAATTATAGCATTTGTTAATTGAACGTTTTTATTTGGTCTTCTTTTCGGCATAAAAGAAAGAGTCCTTTCTTTTATTTTTTTGGGTTGGTATGTATTGTAACGCATCGATTTTATCTCGCATTACAGTACGCCTATGCGCATTCCTTTTTCGCGTGTTCGGTTGGTATTAGTCGATTTTCTGTCAATACATATGGTATTTTGTTAATGGGCTTCCCTATTATTAATTTTTTTTACCTTGTCTATGGCAAAACTGTCATGGTCACTTTTCTCTCTGAGTCGAGTCGAACTACATGTCGACACTTGAATAATCCAAAAATTATGGATTAATCGCATTCAAATGTGGTACTAAAAGCCACTTTATTATTTAGAAGCCGTGGATCGGCCTATATATTGTTGTATTTCGCCAATATGGTAAGAGTTGTTTATTTGTTTGGTTTTCTTCTAGTCGTTAGATTTTGTCCGGATCATTTGTACAATTTCGATGTATCCTATTTGTTACAGACACATTGATACTTTTAAGAATACTTCCGGCGCATGTTTTCATTCGCCTGAAGGAATTATTATTCTGGAATAACGGTGAGTTTTTCGAATGTTTTTGGCGTTAGCGGAACGCGTCATTTGAGTAGAATATGGCGTCTTAAACCTTGTATTTCTGTTGGTTTTAGCCTATGGCGTTTTTTTCTGGATATAGTTTAAAATCCGCCGTGCTATCTGGATTCGGCACGCCGTGATGCTGTTTTCGTCATGGACATGAGGTGGACATAAAATACCACGTGGACATGGCGGTGCACATTCTCTCTTTTCGTATTTTAATTACCTAAGTATATCTAAAACAGGTAACTTTTTTAATTATTTTTTACCTCAACGCAATTTCAAGTAATTCTAAATAACCACAAATTAACTTAAATTAGACTAAATTCCTTTACAACAACTTTAAATCTAGAAAGCCTCAATTTCAATTTGTATGCTAATTTATAAGTTGTAATGCCATCGACCATACAAAATTATTGTATCTACCATCTCGGCTAGGTCGCCCTGACTTGAGATCAAATGTCCATATTGTACTCTATCACTGACTTATCTGGCAAATTTGTATTTTCTGGGATTGTATCTGGCGCCCGATATAACTTATATTATTTAAAATTCTGTATTTTCTTTATGATACAACCCATAGTTATAAAAATAAATGTTTATGAATTCCATAACATGTTTAATTTCAACTTTAAACCTTACAGGATAGGTTATGTCTTATATTCATAACAAACACACATTTACATCTACATCTCTTTATTTCTTAGATTTTTTAAATATTATTTCAATCACCACTCACAATTATATTTTTTATTTTTTATATATTACATACTTTGACCAACGAAGTACTGAGAAAGGGATATGGTACAGGACGATACAAAGTGAACCACCCCACATTCCTTGGTTTGCTCATGCAGACATTAGTAGATCTAATGTAGTTATGGCTCATAGGTTGCGGTCGGGCCACTTCCCATCTAGGAAGTTTGGGCATCTCATGAAAAAATATGGTTCACCTAATTGTGATGTATGCGGCAAAATTGATGATGTCCAACACTTGCTATTAGAATGTGAAAAGAACCGAAGAGAAAGAGAGTCATTACTGGTTGCCTGCAGAATAAATAAATATGATGTAGGAGCTTTTACAAAAATATTAGTAAAGCCTGGCTCTAAAAAAGCTAGACTTTTATATGAAATGGTTGCTGCAGCTGTGAGTGCCTCAAATACTAATAGGTAGTTTCGTATAATAATAATACCTAGTAGTAAGTACATAGGTTATAATGTTTAGTTTTAAGATTAGGGTATGATGAGGCTGGCATACCATTGTTTGGTGAAAGCCTCTTTAAAAATAATGAATAAAAAAAAAAAAAAATGGTATGTACAACGGTCTGAAACAAAGTTTGTATAGCTTATAGTAGTTATAGTACTAGCAGCGGCGATAGCCCAGTGGTGTACGTATCGGACTGCTGAGACGATGTTCTCGGGTTCGATTCCCAGTTACCCCGGGCACACGCCTCTGACTTTTCAAAGTGATGTGTGTATTAAAATGTTAATTATCGTTCGCTTAACAATGTGCCCGGTAGATGGCAGTAATCATGGCCCGCCCCTATCACATTGGGACCGAAACATAACTGGCGAAGTGTGGGTGCGTAATACACCTCTGCCTACCCCTTCGGGGATAAAATGCGTGAAATTATATGTGTATGTTACTCAAGCTCGGAGTATAATACGTTATACACTTCTTAAAGTATAGTAATCTGTAGGAATATGCAATTTTAATATCATCTTTATTATCATATTGCATACTTACTATTTGTTTCCCGCAGTTTTACTCGCGCTATTTTGGTTTCTCGACAACAGCGTTTGCTTTAGTTGACTGTTTATAAAACGGCACGTAGCACAGAAAACAAATATATAAAATGACACAGGTAAATGATCAGCTATGTATTTAATTGTCCTAAAAAGCTTTTCATGCCTCTGCTAAAAACGGTTTAGTATAAAAATAAATATAAATTGTAACAACTTTTTAGTTTCGTGATTGTTCAGAAGTTGTTCAATGTCGATACAGTCTAGACAGTTAATGAGGTAATATTTTTATATATTAGCAGACATTTTTAATTTCTAAACCTGTATTCATAAACTTACACATTTTTGACAGCCAAGCTACAGCCAAAACTATAGGCCCAAGAAGCTAAACTTTGGCATGTTTGTTCCTTGGGGACCGTATGGTGTACTAAGAAGGAAATTGCCGAAATTCCCACGGGAATGGATAGAAACGCTTATAATGTTCGGGCATAGCTGCGGGTATCATCTAGTATTAGATATAGTATTATAGAAATGGTAGACTTAAAAGGTTAACTATATTACATAGTATAGACTAGTGTCAGTATATTTTAGGGCCAATGGTACTGACTTCTCGTAACGGCTGTCAAAAAATTTACATCACTATAGTATTTTCGCCAAAGAGGTTGGACGTTTAGACTAGAGAGAACATGCCCTATAAATTTCCTTATACCGAACGTGCAACATGTAATGTCAGCTGGTCTTAGTTGGTTAATCATAACGTCAAATTACGCGTCTCATTTAAAGAGGCATAGACTCTTTACATACTCATATCTTTTACTACATTCTCTAAATAGCCGTGCTGTGATCTGTCATCAGTGTAAAATTTGTTAGACGTTTGTGTTTACATTTTTAATAACTTTTTTGCATTTAAATAGCATGTAAGCTTATAATAATTAAATAGTGTACTCATTAATTAAATACACATCGAGTATGTGATATCGGGATGTGGATGCCGCTATTCTCGGAACGGAAATAACAGGAGAAACTTTATCTTCTGGCAGTGAGTCGGCATTTTCCAACAAATTTATTTACTTTTCTCGTATTAATGCAATAATGAGTGTTAAGTTTACACAATATCATTGTATTGCAAATCAAAGGAACAGCTTGCATACGTATGTGTTATGAATTTAAGTCACAAATTGTTATTTTGTACATTTATTGATTTAATAGCCTTAGTGATGGGATTTGACAGTGAAAGGAGATATCGATGTTTTTTCAATGAGGGATAAATACGGAAACTAACTATCGGACATGAATGTAAAACTGTCGCTGGAAGCGACAGCGGGTAGCCGCGTTTGCTAAGTTGGCAATAAACAAAGACGTCCAGCGGTCTAATTTTCTATCGCGCGTTTGATAGTAAGCGCAGTTTAATGTACATAATTTACTTAGATACCTACCTTAAAAGTAGCGTCTATTAACCTAAAGCCAAGTGTTCCAGTGAACGCGCGTGTGTGTAGGCTTACATTTTTGCATCTATAAAATAGTAGATGGATTAGGGATGTGAGTAGTTTTTTTTATTATTAAGAAGGTGTTTTTTATTACAGGTTGCCTATTAATGACGTCACAAAAAAACTTTGGATAAATGCCGTTGGACGGCCTACTTTGATTTAGCAGAAGTACCACCGTATTTGTTCACGTCATTTTGAGAAAGACTGTTTTTAAAGACAGAAAGCACCTGGCGTCGTTTAAAACCGAAAGCTCTGCCTACATTACATTTATGCCCGGACATTGCACACCCGGTAGAATTATTTATCCAAAGCTAAACAAAAAGTGTGTAATTCTAGTTTGAACATATTAATAAAATATAATAATTACAACGATTTTAATTAATCTACCTACTTCTATATTATTTATCATATTAGTGCTATCCTGACTGATCAAAGAAGTCTTGCCTTGTAGTCCGCTGCATAATATTCTACCATAAAATATAATATTCTTTCACATTCACACAACATTATCTGGTCCCAAACTAAGCATATCTTGTACTGCGAGTACTAGACAATCGATAAACATGCATATATACTTTTCTGTAAATATATTACATATTATACATAGTACCATCCAGACCAAGACAAACATCCATATTCATGCACACAAATGTTTGACTTGAGCGGGAATCAAACCCGCAAGCTTCGGCGTGGCAGTCGGATTACCTACAACTCTAAAAAAATCGAGCAGTGTCCAACGTTAGCGATAGCAAGATTAGCAAGCAACGTGATATGATGCGACGCAAACAAATTGCCAAAGCCTGCCGTGCCGCATTAGCCAATCTGGTATAATTCGTACAATACATAATCTAAGTGACAGTTTCTTAGCATCTCATCGCAACGCATCGCTCATTAGTTTATGAATACTTTTTGTCAATAGATTTTATGGCTAAAACGAACAATTAAACATGTGAATTATTTTAGTACTGTCTGTCTGGCAAGTCTTTGCAAAGCACTGTCCTGCGTCGACATCAAAAACTACAATTTCAATATTTTAGTTGTTTACTTCTACGGCTTAAATATATCGACACATACTAAAGTTAGACATTTGACCAAAAATATTTATCGATAAATCATCACTGTTACGAACAACACTCGGTTTCCTCACTCTATGTTTTGTCTACTGTTTGCCTACCACGCGGCTGCTATAAGAGCGTGCTGCTAAACCTATCGACAGCTCTTTCTATCATACTGCATGTGCCATTAGAAAGAAGATATCAATCATAGCAACCGCTGTTGTTAATTAGTGTTACTTCTATGCCTTAGGTTATATTTCTTTGATTTTCGCTGTATCATGATAGGTATGCATGAAGCTTGTTGCTAAAGTTCATGACTGACAATTATAGTGATGTAACCTAAGGAAATTTAATCGATTATTTATAAATATCGAATTCATTGGCAAACGACATGGAATCGTACGTAGTTACCGATTTTACATCTTCGAAATAAAATTCATTTTAAAAGTGTTTTGGCAAATATATTCACAAATAAAACGCAGTAATTTTAAAATATTTTTTTTTATTATTAGTCACTGTCACTCGAACTAAAACCTCATATCTGAATCTTCTCCAACAGAGAAAATAATTTGCTGATCTCAAATTCGGTCGAGGTCGAGGACATATTTATCCCAGTCTGTAAATATTGTCGGATTGGGTTTCGAAACGAGTCGCCCGAACTTGAGGGTATTGGTGGTGTAGGGTGCTTAAGGGAGTTAGTCTACAAGTAATTTTGGTTGCCGGAGTTGCGTCTAAATATTTTTAAACAATTTCCAACAATTCTTCATTCAAATATGCAAAACGGAACGTAATTTTAGGTTTTATGTGAAAGTAACTAAATAGGTGTGTTCGGTTCTCTTTTGACCCTTAACCACAGTCAACCTCACTTTATTAAACTAGTGGAATCAATAAAAGCGATATTTAGGTTTTATGTGAAAAAATGTGATACGAAACGCAACCGCCATCTTGTGTTAATGATATTGACAGGTAACGTCAAATTTGTGCGTCATTGCCCTCATTGCTTTCGAGTACTTAGGGTTCTGTAATAAGTAACTAAATAGGTTATAGTAGGTTCTCTTTTGACCCTTAATCCGATAATAGGAGCCCTGCGAAGCAAGGCTCCGTCAACCTTAGTTTATTAAACTAGTGTGAATAATGTGGAAGTTGGCAGTGCCATACACACCGATGTTTGGAGATTTTTTTTTCAGAGGAAACCAAGTCTCTCCGGCAAGTGAAAATGGTGAGGGGGGTTGCGAGACCTACCCCCCTCCCCTCCCAATCACTCACAACCCCTAAAAACGGCGACGTATTTCGAAACCTTTACCATATTGTCGATTGTGTTATTTCTACGACTGATTAATTTTCAATGTAGGGATTTCGTATTGCCACCACATCGGAACTATCTATGTCAGTTATTGAAGCTTTACGCTCACGTTTCTTCGGAGTGGACAGCTTCTTGTCTTCAAAACTAATTACTCCAAATTTTTCATTGGATATTCGAGAAACTGAAGCCTTGCCGATGTCCAGAGCAGAGCTGCCGCAACTCTGTAATCAACACTGTCGATCGGTATTACGAGGGTCAAACTGAAAGTTCTTAGAACTGGCCACTTATAAACAATATAATAAAAAAAATATTCTAAAATTTGAAAATAGAACTCTTTGCCAATATTACTGAGTACCGTAAAACGGGGTGAATAGCAATGATTTTCAACTTTGTCCTAAGAATTTGTGGTCTGTTTCCTTTTTTTTATAATCACGGGTTATTTTATAACATGTCCGGTACCTTAAAGAAAGAGTTAAAACAATATTTTTTTAACTTTAAGCAAAGGTTTTCTAGATATTTAATAAAATGTGTATTATTTCTATTCACCCGACGACTGGGGTCAATAGAAATGCATTAAGGGGTGCATGGAAAAACTGTTAGGGCTGCCAAAAATGAGTTATCCAACATGCAAAAATGTAAGGTTGTGTGTTTAAAATTTGTTTTGATTTGTAAATGCTAAATTTATTTCAAAATTTGTTATTAAAATTATTTATGTGTAAGAATAAACATAAATAATTAAGGATGTTTGTATTTTAATCCAATTATTTTTTTCGAAATGTTATCTATTTTCAATAAATTACACTAGATAGGTACTTCTTAATCGTATTTTATATGAATTAATAAAAATAACAAAATTAAAACTATTTTAAAATATAATTCTGAATTAAAAGTCGCTTGTACATAAACTTGCTTATAAATAAACAATAAATCTTCTGAACTTAACAATTATCACGAAATATTATTATAACATTTCAGTTTCATCGGATAAAGCTTGTTGGCCTCCACGATGCTTCATATCCCAGTTACTGTGACGATACAACACCGATTTGTGTATACCACATTTTTTGCAACTTCTAATTTAACGGGATCGGGTATATACGTATAAACGCGGGATAATACCTACAGTGGTATGAATCTGCAAATGAAAATGATCACTTAAAAAATATTATTTATTAATCTTGGATTAAGGACTTAATATTAATAATTAATACAGAAACTATGAAAGTAGGTAGTTATTTAGTTTTTGACAACCCTAATTATTTATCTCTATTAACCCCTCATTCGTTCCTATTCACACATTAAGCGTTTCTATTATTCCCTACTAGGTTTCCATTAAACCCATACTACAGTTCTATTCACCCTTCAATAGATTCTATTGTCCCCTTTTATACAATAAATTTACACCTACTGTGATTTTAACAATTTTTTGATCTTGAATAACGGATTCTCAGTTACCTTCACTGTATTTTTATACTTTATCGTACACCTGATGAGATAAACACATTAAATAGCACAATTCATAACTTTTTCAGACCTAAAATCAAGAGTTTCGACAGTTGAAAAAAACACGTTCACAGAAGGTAGATTTTGAATACAGTTTGAAGGATAAGTGTCAATTTTTACAATAAATAATTGTTGCTAGCCCAAAGAAAAAATGTTGATCTGTTAAAATTTTAAATTCTACCAAAATTCTTCAACGCAAAATAATAAAATATCAACCTTGACAACTTTCCTGATATTTTTTCTATTCACCCCGCAATTTCTATACACCCCGTTTTACGGTATATATTTCATTCATTTGTCATTTGTTTTACGATTTGGCGGCAAATTGAAAATTGTCTGTGTCACGTCAACATGAATTTAACACGAGAAAATTTTCGTGCAATGATTTTTTATGACTTTCGATGTCATTTAAGTCAACAAGAAAGTTATGATAGACTACGATTGGCCTTTCACGATGAAGCCCCATCTCGTGCGACTGTTTACAACTGGTTTAATGAGTTTAAACGTGGTCGCACTAATCTCACTGATGATGTACGTGAGGGACGGCCTTCTACGGCGACGACTGAAAATAACATCTGTGTTGTGCGGCGTATGATAGAGACTGACAAAAGAGTGACCTATCAGCAGATTCGGACAAGCTTAGGCATCGGTATGAGTCAAGTGCACAAAATCCTCCACGAACATTTAGCGGTCAGGAAGCTTTGCGCCCGGTGGATACCTCATAATTTGACTAAGGCTCAAAAACTCCATCGTGTGGATTGGTGCCGTAAAATGATTGAAAGATTTAACGGAGGTGACTCAAATGCTGTGTTCGACATACTAACAGGTGACGAAAGCTGGATTTACTGTTATGATCCTGAAACCAAAAGACAATCTGCTCAGTGGGTGTTTCCTTTCGAGGAGTTGCCAACTAAAGTGAAGAGAGATCGAAGTGCGGGAAAAAAAATGGTGGCCTCGTTCTTTGGAAGGATAGGTCATTTCGCAACAATTGTGTTAGAGGATCAAAAAACAGTTTCTGCAAAATGGTACACTACCAATTGTTTGCCACTTGTCTTGGAAAAAGTTCGAGAGAAACGACCTCGCAGTAGGATCCTCCTTCACCACGACAACGCCTCGTCGCACACCGCCAAGCGAACGATCGACTATTTGGCGACATTAAACGTTGAATTACTGGGTCACCCGCCGTATAGCCCCGACCTCGCGCCTTGTGATTTTTATTTATTTCCAAAAATTAAAGAAAAACTTAAAGGAAAGCGGTTTATGAATGCTGAAGAAGCGGTGGCTGCGTATCGCGATGCCATTGAAGAGACCCCTAAGGACGAGTGGGCAAAGTGCTTTTCCCAGTGGTTCCATCGCATGCAGCGGTGTATTGACGTCAATGGATAATATTTTGAAAAGATATAATAAAACTAATAACTGGCTAATGTAATCAGTTTTTGATTTTCTAAGAACTTTCAGTTTGACCCTCGTACCGGGCCACCGTTTGCACGCTCTCGTTCAAAGAAGGTCCTCAACGGAAGCACTTACTCACGGCTTTGAGAGTTTAAAACTATCTTTTTTGTTATTTTTGGCATTGTACCTACCAAATAAAACACAACAAAAAAATAACACGCCAAACAGGCAGAATCACAAACCGCATACAAGGCGCTCGTACTGACGTATTCGATCACAATATGGCCGCTTCTATTCATCGATTTTATGCCGATTCAATGGTGTCAATCTATCTCTACTGACAGAGGGTTCGTTTCATGCATCTGACATTTTGAGGATTATATTTTATTATATTTAAATAATTTATTTACAGTTTATAATAATTATAAAAATAGAGAGAGACATACTAGTATCAATTTACTTTGTAATTTATAGATATTTTTTTTATAATTGTTTTCTTTTGCCAATTTATTTAGTAAAGCCAAAATATAAGTTGAAAGTAGTATGCGTGATACGTAAAATGAGAACCTTCATGCATATCATCATACAGCGAAAATACTATAATAGGTATTTAAACCTTATAAATATAAAATGAAGTGCGCCGGTCGCGTCTGTCTTTCTTTATGAACGCGATAACAGTTCACAATAGGTAGTGTAAATCCTGAAGAAGGTTTAGGTGGACAGAACCGCGGACGAACTCTATTTTTTTTATAGATTCACGCCTGTATCCCCGAAGGGGTAGGCAGAGGTGAATACCCACATTTCGCCATGAATTTTTAGGTCCCACCTAATAGGGAGCGAGCCTATTGCTGTACAGGGCACATTACCAGACTCCGTGCTGCTACTGAGAATTTCCTAACGGAAAAACCCAATGGTATTAGATTCGTTCCAAAGTTGAGAGTTTTAAATTGGAGAGGTCTCACGTGACTTCTGTCACTGCGTACTACAAACTTTAGCCTGAAAGCTCGGGGTCTGAAAACTTTGTAATTCAATACGTATAGTGGTTTAAACTAAGGCACAGATAGAACTCATGAATTCCAACTTGGTGTAAGTTTATATGTATCAATTGGGTATTATTACTTAAAACATCTCTGGCACTAGAAATAAGCCCTTTACCTCTATACGTTACAAACATCGATCAAATCCAAGGACACGAGGTAGACGGGCATTGAACTAGACGACGCAAAGTGTTGTTCTAAACGACATAGCGACCGCTTATATACATACATACATACATAAATAGACTCACGCCTGTTTCCCCGAAGGGGTAGGCAGAGGCATATTAAACGCCCACTTTTCGCCAGTGTTTTAATCCCACGTAATAGGGATATTTTGTTTGCCAGAGCCTCGTCCGTTGATCGGCAGGTGCACCACTTGCAGGTGAGGTTGGCTTGGGACCCTAAGTTCTTGGTGGGGACCCTATGCACCCTATGCTTATATAACTACGGCATATATGCGATCATACTGTTCTGTTGTCACTGATTAGAATTTATGATTCTAGAATTCATAATAATTCGTCTTCTGCTACATCTACTTAAAACTTTGTATTCTTTTTTCCATTGTACGCCAGCACGACCTCTCAAATGCGTCTAATCTTTGTCGTGTCCCTTTGTAAATTTATTCATGTCATGCGTCCAAATGTATGTACAGTCGAACAACTTCTCGCTATACCACCATAAGGGCGAGAATCGCTCAGCAAGACATCGTCGCTTCCAGTGCTACTTTACACGCACATTGGCACTCGTATACAAAACCAGTTTCTAGTGAGCCGAGGGAATTTTTTTCAAACTGGTCCAGCGCCGACTTGTTTGATTGTACATATACACACAGCGACAAGTCAAGCTAAGCAGCTGCAGTGCGATTTTGATACTTATTTCCTACGTCATAAGAACGGTACAAAGGTCAAAGTGAATAGGTTGACGAGTAAGCGTATAGATGCCAATTAAGGCACCCTCACTATTTTAAAATTATCATTTTCACTGTTATTACGTCGTTGCACTACTATAATAATTAAGGATCGGCATTAAGGGGGCTAAAATTGTCAAAAGTATAGATATGCCTAATTTTTTATGTTTCCGAAACTAGATTCCAGAATTTTTTGGATTTTTAATGAAGGTTTTTTCAACAGTTTAAAACACCTTCATTAAAAATCCGAAAATTTGAATCTAGTTCCGGAAACACATTAAAAAATCGGGCAAGTGCGAGTCTGACTCGCGCACCGAGGGTTCCGTACGCATTTTACCTTATTTGAGGTTGGTGCTAATTACGCTAGTCTTCTAAATCTGAGGGTCTAGTACCAGTTTACACTCAATCGTCACGGTGGACGATAGCCTAGACGACGGGAACAATTTCCATACATTTTCTAAATGCGCCCCCTAGCGGTCTCTATTGATCGCTTCTCTCCATTAGGGGCGCTTTAACAAGTACGAAAATTAACCTTAATTTTCAACTTTTTTAAATTTTCAGTATTTTTCCTTTATTTGTGCTGTAGGACCCTGCTTTTGGCCAAATTTCGTGATTCTAGTTCAACGGGAACTACCATATAGGTTTTCGACCCAAAACCTATAGGGTACTTACGGTTGACCTAGAATTGCCAATTTTTGTCAAAACCAAGGTCTTACAGCACAAGTAAAGGAAAAATTCCGAAAATTAAAAAAAGTTGAAAATTAAGGATAATTTTGGTGCTTACAAGTTTTCGCAAAAATCTAATTTTGACCATATCTTTTTATCGGGTCGACCCAGGACCCTGATTTTTACACACCTAATAGGAACCATAGACCTCAGTATCTGGTATAATTCAATATGCTAGGTCCACCCGTTCCTGAGAAAATCGGTGGTGACACACGGACAGACAGACAGACAGACAGACAGACAGACGGACAAGAAAGTGATCTTATAAGGGTTCCTTTTTTACCTTGTGAGGTACGGAACCCTAAAAATTAGGCATATCTATACTTTTGACAATGTTAGCTCTCTGATTCCGATCTTTGATAATAATGTCAACACATTGAGGAGATGTGTGTTGCGGTTGTTACTTGCTGGTGACTGTGTACCAAGTTTTGATAATCTCCACCTCAAGATTGGAATGGTTCTGTATTTTAATGAAACCGGCCGTTTAACATTTTATTGTAGTCATACATACAACGTTAATTATTTTGTGATTACATCGTTTTCACAAGTTGAATATAATTCAATATATTATTATTATTAACTGTCCTGGACGTGATGCAATTAAACGCCGATGTTACTATATTGGAAAATTTTATACATCTGGTGAACGTGGGCCTTTCCTTATTTGCATCACAATATTAGTGTAAGGTCCGTGTGGTGACGGATTAAGAATACGGAATGTCACCACCCCATATCATCCCATGGGTGTCGTAAGAGCCGACAGAGGGAGCATATTATGCAGCGAACAGCACTGTACGAGAAGAAAAACTTGATACAAACTCTATACCAACCCGTTTGGCCAGCGTGGTATAGTAGGCCAATTCCTCCTTTCAAAGGAGAGGCCTAGTCCAGCAGTGGACTGTTAAAGGCTGTTGGTGATGATTAGTGTAAGCCAATTAGAAGATTTGGCCTACTATACTACGCTGGCCTGACGTGCTAGTAGAGGATTTAATTTAAAGTATTCCGTGTCAACACAAAGATCTTCAACAGAAATTTAATCTTCAAGAAATAACTTCAGCATCATTAAAAACGATTTGGTCGACATTTTCCGTTTATCTATACTATAAAATAAAGGTCACGACAGACATTAAATGCCTACGTAAAGTGCCTATCATCTCGCGCAAGTCGTGAATTTTGTCTGAAAACATTTATCTGCCTACTGTGATAAAGTGCTTTTAGAATATTGCTTACTAGAAACTGCTTTAGGATCTGAATTTGTTAAGAAAAGTTTATCTACAGAGAATAAACGTATGTAAGCGGTCTTTCTTTATCGTGTGAGTGTATGGCCAACTCTGGTATCGGAGGTTTTTAGGCCGCCCGAAGGCCTCCGATATGGCCTAATGATTCTAGTCTTGTCCTTAGACGAAAACCAGAACCGACTGCTTTACGTGCCCTCCAAAGCCCTGTAGCGTTATGTTGTAAATGCCAAACGCGGATATCCGTCCAAGTCAACCTGGGCGAGCGTTGCTTAATTTTGCTACCTATTACGAAGTACAAGCGAAGGCACGCTATGAGCGCTACATCGTTAAATATAGACTTAAAAAGACAGAGCTGGTTTACAGTAGTTGATTCTGTTAATTTGTGTGCATGAACAAGGATGTTTGTCTTGGTCTGGGTGTTTCTATGTATAATACGTATGTATTTACAAAAAAAAAGTATATATGTATGTTTATCCATTATCTAGTACCCATAGTACAAGCTTTGCTTAGTTTGGGACTAGATGGTGTTCTATAAATGTGGTAGAATATTATTATATTATTATTAATTAAATATAGACTGAAATGCAGCGGTAACAGAGTTGAAACCAACGGTGCGCACCACGGAATTTTCAAAGTTAAATTGTTATTAATTATCGCTTGCTCAATGCCTCGGCAAGTACTTACGTTACACCGTTGTCATGAAGATTTTTGACCGTCGTTATCGAGAGTCAGTAGTCTTGAATATACTGAAACTGGTGGGTTTAAACTATTGCATATCGTGATCTCTCTGGGTTGCAAGGGTCAGACAACAGTCGTTTCGTGGAAAAGTTAATATTCTGCCAAATCTGGATAGACTAGAAAACAGATGTCGGGCTCAAAGCCTTTGGTTCATTCGGAATAATATAAGAACAATATATGAATATATACAAAATACGAAAACCTTTCGTAGTCTTTAACTTAGATAATTATAATCGATTATAATGTAATTATGGTGCATGGAACAGTGCCAAAATATCGGATACTTACATGAACCAAAGCAACCACTACACTACACGGTAGGCATATTACCGAAAAAAAGTTTAAAATTAAAGGAAGTTATATTTAAAAACCTAAATTATTTATTTTATTTGATCACCACAAATTACATTTTTAAAGCTAGTACTGTAATTAGGTTTATTTGCTGTTGACAAGTAGTTTGCGTGTCATAATTGTAATTTGAGCGATCTGGAAACTCTACTAAGCCAGAGCTTTAAAATTAGTTTAATCTCGAATATATAAAAATATTGCGATGTTACGTTCCAAAACCCAAATTGTCGATGTAGGCAACTCAGCTGCCAAATTAAAATGGAACTGGGCGGGCCACATTTGGCGTATGCCAGAACCGTTATGGGCAGGAACAACCACAAGGTGGATGCCCAGTAGCAATAAACGGCAACGGGGAAGGCCCAGAAGAAGATGGCGGGATGAGTTGGACGCATATCGGAGGGATTGGCGGGAACTCGCATGTGATCGCGACAGGTGGAAGTTGGAAGGGGAGGTCTTTGCCCAGCAGTGGGACACAAATTAGACTAGTAATAATAATAACAATAATATAAAAATATTGTTTAGAGTCTGGGCTAGAAACTGGGTTGTTTGCAGAAGACAGTGGAAGCGATTAATTCATCCAGTCTTTACCCCAGGGCAAAGGTCTAACACATGTACTGTTTTTCACAGCGGTTAAAATAATATGTAAATTTACCTGAGATCTTCTTGTGATGTTCCGCAGTAGACCTATAAGATTACACTCATAATTTTGGCCAAAATAATAAGGAAATCGTTATAGTACCCAGCCGGTCCTCCAAACGATGTTTTCGGGCACGAAACACGTGGCCGATTTACATAAGTTTTACAAATGTTCAATGTTCACAAATTTATTACAACTCTTGTCGGTAATATTCAAGGGGCGGCAAATACAAGAATTTACAAGACAAATTCACTTCAATACCACTACGATTCGCGAAGCACCCATGTGCTTTCAAAGAGCGATATTTCACGAAAGGACAAAACCGTGTTAATTTTACTTTTTATCAATCGCTCACAACCCTGTCGAGCAAATACAATAGCGACAGTTGCAAGGTTATTAACCAAATTAATTAAATTCTACAATTAATACAAGTCAAAACACGTTCACAAAAGGTAATTTTCCAGCTACTAAACTGATATAATCGATTTAACTTATCATAAACAATATTTATATTTCAAACAAATATAATTCGTTCTTCAAAGTAGATATTTAAAATGCTTTTTATTCATCTATAGCAGAATAGCAAACAATTATATGCTATTATCGTTTCGTTACTTAGTAGGCTATACTTACTTACATTTACTTGAACTTGCAATTTCCGTCCGACAATTATTCTCTTAAGAGGACGCGACAGTGCGGCGACGCGGTTCATCCTGTATTTTCTTTAAACAATTTATTTTTATTTTCAGCACACTTTATAAGGTTGGTTCTTCTTCTTTATAATTAGGTTTCTTTTGTAATCTGTCTTTTTTTTAATAGAGATGACTCGAGTGTCATCAGCATGATTAACCGAGCATTTAAAATGTTATTCCGATTTGAATTTTGTTAAAGGATATTATAGTTTGACTGCACGGTTGGCTTAGTGGTTTAAGCGGCCGCCTCGCCGCTTGACACTGCGCCGAGTGTTATGAGATCGATTCCCACACGAGACAACACTTTGTGTGATCCACAAATTGTTGTTTCGAGTCCAGACTCGCCAATGTCGCACGAGTGATTGATTTTCACGGGATAGCCGGGATCGATCACTCGCCGAGCAATTAAAAAGAGATAATTAGGTTGTCTTACGGGAAATAAATAAAAAAATATCACCAGGAAAGATTAAACTCGCGTTATATTCCAGATTCACAATGGTTTTGATTATACAAAAGAACTGGCACTTGAGATTAACCGACTAGACAATTTTCCAGGGCGTGGGTGGTAGGTTGGCACTCCACAGGTCTTCGGATGAGTACTCAGCTTTTTCGTGTGTCTCCCAGCAGAAAAAAAAAATGAACACCCAGGTGTTCATTGTGTCCGTTGGTTGTATGTCTGTAAAGTCCCCCGCGACACAGGATTTATTCCTAGTGCGTGAGTTGTCTTTTTAAAAAGAATGTAGTATGAAAAGAAAGAATGAAAGAACGTTTATTTCTTGCTAGACTTCATCCGGCTCTACCCGCGTAATTTATACCTACATCTAATCCTTCCTCAGGTATCACACTACCTTTGGTGAAAACCGTATGAAAATCCGTTAGTTAATTTTTGAGTTTAACGCGTTCATACCTCAAATTAAGGACTAACCAGAACGCAGCGGGGATATCCTTTTATAATTTATGCTGGATAGGTTCTTACCTATAATTAAATATATATATATATATATATTTAAAGGCTCACACCTGTATCCCCGAAGGGGTAGGCAGAGGTGTAAATATAACACCCACATTTCGTCATGATTTTTTAGGTCCCACGTAATAGGGGGCGAGTCTATTGCCATTACCGGCAGGCCTGGCGCACTTCGCATTTTAGGTACAAACTTACAAGTACCTCGGCCGACCACGTCGACGTGGTTGGATTTAGTGGGTTGCCGCGCGCCGCTCACATTAGACGTCACGCAACGCAACGAGTGCGACCGCTCCGTATTCTCACGCGCCGTGTTCATACACTGTTCAAATTATATACCTAAACGCCTTTAACAACGAAAATGTATCATCACAAGTCTAATGCAAAGTATTGCTCAATTAACTGTGTGTCGAAAACACAGATGTGTGACTAGTTCTCACATCTGTGGTCGAAAACGACTTGAAAATTTGATTTTATTTTATTTATATTACGAGAGCAACTTGAAAATTTGATTTTTTGTTTGTTGAGATATCTTAACGATTATGGTGTCAAATTAAAGATCTAGTTCAAAAACCATTTTATCTGTTTGAATCATGTAAATCGGTCCACGCGTTTAGGAAATAACTAAGAATCAGTATAGTAAAAATGTAAACAACCAGAATTTTTGTGGTATTTGTTCTACGAGCTCAAATAGTGGGATAGGATACTTGATAATTATTTATTATTAGGTACGTGGTCAAGTAGGTAGATAGACGATGAATAAATATTATAGTTGCAGCGGCAAGTCAACAACCCTAGCTCGCCACTCCGCGCCAGACAGTGACAGCGTTATGTGTTAGAAAAGAAAGGGAACGGTTAGGTTAATATCGCATTAGGCACTGAGTGCTTATGCGAGTTGAATTGCACTTTGTTGCTTAGTAGCAAGAGTCGCAAATTCAATAAATTGGTTTGACAAGTGAATTTTCTGTACGTTAGTACTATTCTTTATTCTGTGTTACCGGGCACATCACCAGACTCCGTGCTGCTACTGAGTATTCGGAAAAACCCAGCAACACTTTTGTCCGCCCCGGGAATCGAACCCAGGATCTCCGATCAGCAGTCGCATACGCAATCCACTGGACCGCGGAAGCAGTCCATGCCCAGTGCGTCAGTATAATTAAAAATATTTTTCGTTTACGCCTGCTTGAAAATCTTGATCGAAAAACATTAATTGTGGTCGGTATCAGGTAGGTATATGGTATTACACTGCCCTTGTACTTCAAGGCCGAAGGCGTAGGTAACGTGTCTATAGATTATGTGCAAACTATCTCAAGGTCACGTTCAGTGCGCTCGTAAGACGTGGTCTAGACGGTCGAGATTTTACAAGGATTTACTAGACGAAGGCACAAGTCGACCCTTGTCTGTTTTGAAAGAGATAGATTGTCCAACCCGGACAAGAAAATAGCAATTTAAGTAAAAATATAGAGAACTAGGCTTTGCCCGCAGGTCTACTTAACCTGGGAAGGCATTTCCAAAATTCTCGCTTCCTGAGGAACGTTCATCATCATCGCCCTAGAGTTATCCCGGTTGCATCCAAGACTGACACGCGTTGGAGCCCGATGTCCGCTTACTGGTCTAACCAGATATGACAGAATATCAACTTTCCCACTGAGCGACTGCCGTCTGACCTCCGCAACCCAAAGGGATTGCGATATTCCATGGTTTAGACCAGTATCAGTTTGTTTGAGGGTACTGACTCCCCGTAACGACTGTCAAAGATCTACATATGACAGCCGGGACCGACGGTTTAGCGAGCTCTCCGAGGCACGTGGCAAGCGATAATTAACTATTTATTTATTTCCTAAGGAACATTATACATGCCAAACAGCTTTCTGCGCTCAGTAGGTTTGGCTGTGCATTGTTTGTCAGTCAGATAGTAACGCAACAATTTTATATAGTTAGGTACATTGATTGATGAAGGCATGTTCATCTGATCTGACCAGAGGAATCGACAAACTAGGTTTAAAGATTACTGTGCTGAGCATCTCTATTTTTATACTGCCTATCTTAAATCTATACTAATATAATAAAGCGGAAGAGTTTGTTTGTTTGTTTGTTTGAACGCGCTAATCTCAGGAACTACCGGTCGGATCTGAAAAATTATTTTTGTATACGATAGCCCAGTTATTCCGGAAGGCTATAGGCTATATAACATAACGCTTCGACCCTTTGTGGCCGGGCAAAAGGCTAAAAAGGCTAAAACATAATGTCGGCTAATCTCAGGAACTAGCAGTCGGATTTTAAAAATTGTTATCGCTTATGATAGCCCAATTATTCCGAAAGGCTATAGGCTATATAAAATTACGCCACAACTTTTAGGGGCCAGACAAAAATAATAAAATGGTCAAACGAGAAAGGGGAGGGTTGGGTCAAAGGCAAAAAAAGGCTAAATTAATAGGATACAATCTATATGGGTATGGTTTTCGAGATTTTCGAGACGCTGATTAATAATATGAAATTTATTTAGTGATCCAAGATGGCGGACGGGAAATCAAAGATGGCGGATGAGAAAATTTTAAATATCAATATGGGTATCGCCTTCGATATTTTAAGGGGTGGAGAATCGAAATACAACATCTATTTCGTGATCAAAGATGGCGGATGGGCAATCAAAGATGGCGGATGGGAAAATTTTAAAAAATCAATATTGGTATCGTCTCCGATGTTTAAAGGGATAGGGAAACCAAATACAACATCTATTTCGTGATTCAAGATGGCGGATGGGAAATCAAAAATGGCGGATGGGAAAAATTTTAAAAATCAATATGGGTATCGTCTCTGATGATTTAAGGGATGGTGAATCCAAATACAACATCTATTTCGTGATCAAAGATGGCGGATAGGAAATCAAAGATGGCGGACGGGATTTTTTTTAAAGTCGATATGGGTATCGTCCCCGATATTTAAAGGGATGGGGAATCCAAATCCGACATCTATTTCGTGATCAAAGATGGCGGATGGGAAATCAAAGATGACGGATGAGAAAGTTTAAAAAAATCAATATGGTTATCGTCTCCGATGTTTTTAGGGATGGCGAATCCAAATACAACATCTATTTCGTGATCAAAGATGGCGGATAGGAAATCAAAGATGGCGGACGGGATTTTTTTTTAAGTCGATATGGATATCGTCTCCGATATTTTAGGGAATGGGAAATTCAATATTATATAAAAATCTATGTTTGTTTTTGCATCATTTATAGACCCTGGAATGATAAGAGATTAAGCGCTAAGTCAATGGCAACTTTGGAAAAGGGGCTTGGAAAAAAGGGAATGAAATAAAAACTCTTAAAAAGGCGATACGGAGTTCGCTGGGTCAGCTAGTAATAAATAAATCCTATATCTTATACTAATATATAAAGCTGAAGAGTTTGTTTGTTTGTTTGTTTGGTTGAACACGCTAATCTCGGGAACTACCGGTCCGATTTGAAAAATTCTTTCAGTGTTAGATAGGTAATTTATCGAACAAGGCTATATAGGCTATATAATATTACGCTATGACCCACGGGAGTGGAGCAGTAGCCTTAAATAACGCCGGTGTAACCGCGGGCATCCTCTAGTAATATATAAAGCTGGAGAGTTTGTTTGTTTGTTTGGTTGGTTGAACGCGCTAATCTCAGGAACTACTGGACTGATTTCAAAAAATCTTTCAGTGTTAGATAGCCCATTTATCGAGGAAGGCTACAGGCTATATAACATCACGTAACGAGCGATGGGAGCGGAGCAGTTGCCTTAAATGACGCCGGTGTAACCGCGGGCATCCTCTAGTTTCATATAACGCGATGTAGGGATAAAGGTCTCGAATAATGTAATGATAACATTGTTTCGAATAATGTAATTGGTAATGAATTAATATTTGATTCAGTTGAGCAGATAAGTAGTAAGTTGGTAGGTTTATTTTGTTGATTTCTAACTCAACGACGGTGTCTAGTAATATATTTAGCTCTTGTTTTGTATTGAGATCTGCTGAATGTATTAGAAGGTTGTTCAGCGTTTGGTCATCAGACCAGCCAGGCCATAGAATTGTATTCGAGAACAGTATACAAACCGTTTCCTCGACGTACCTAGTCTAGTCTCTATTTCAACTCTTTTAATATATATTTTCGCAAAAAGGTAGCCGATTAAAAGTCAAATAATGCATGTTAAAACTCATTATATCGGATTAGCCATTTTTACATTAGCGCAAACATACATACATACACACTTTCATCTATAACATTAGTCGGGATAATACATTTGTTTTTTCTAACGGCATGAAACGGTTTCAGTTGTTATCGCCCACGTGTCAGAAGTAGGCCAGTGTCTACGTACACGATTGCTTTGCATTCACGAGTACGCAGGTTTTGTTGTGTAAGGGCGCGTTCACACTATGTCGTGACGACAGGTTAAGAAAATGTAAATATGTGATGTAAAGAAATGTTAACTTTGACGTACGGCGATTATCCATTATCAATTAGTATGCAAAGTTGAACTAGAAACCACAGGTATATGGGAACAGCTAGACGTCAGTCGCAAAATGATAAAGGAAAACGTCATGACTGTCGAAGGCAATTAATCAGGTAATGCTGTTGCGGCTATTTATGGTAGCTACGATAAAAATAGCGTCTCTTTGAAAATGTTAAAGACACACATGTACGACAAGGCAACTGCCGTGAATCATAAATTGTCCTCATAATCCAATGTACTACGACAAAATTATTACCACGAATACAGTGTCAGGAGGCTAACTGAATGAACATCAAAAATTAACTTGATTATGCTTGAGTATTATGTACAGTAAATATATACATATAACATAGAAGGTGTAACAGTGGCAGCACCTTACAAAAGTTTAATTGTTTATAGTACATGAAAACCTGGCGATGAAAAAGTGTGACCGTGAGTTTTATTGCCCGTTCTTTCTCATGGTTCTACACCCTTAGTTTGCGAACGTGGCAGTAAATGTAAATGTAGGAGCAAAATAATGTAAAGTAATAATGTTTTAAATTTGACGTCCATAAGTGTCACTTTGTGATCTAAATGAATAAAGAATTTTGACTTTGACTTTTGGTAAACAGACTTTTAAAATGGATCAGCTGAAGCCGAAAATCGTACAACAATAAAGTGATCGTTACGACGTAGTGGGAACGTGCTCTAATACGACCTTCGTAGCACGTGACGTATATAAGACTAATAGAAATATTTCCTAAGGCAAGTTACTGGTACAAGTAACTTCTTAAGTCTCTAGAGACCGCCTGAAATAATATGATCAAAGAAATATAATATACGTGTATGTTGGACCTCCATAAATAAATAAATAATATATTACTTGTATGATTGCGTCTTTCCTGCAGAAATATATACGAAAAACAACATACATACATAGACTCACGCCTGTTTCCCCGAAGGGGTAGGCAGAGGCATATTAAACGCCCATTTTTCGCCAGTGTTTTGATCCCACGTAATACATAGGTGGCGAGCCTATTGCCGCTTATCGGGATATTTTGTTTGCCAGAGCCTCGTCCGTTTGATCGGCAGGTGCACCTCTTGCAGGTGAGGTTGGTTTGGGACCCTAAGTTCTTGGTGGGAACCCTACGGAAACAAATATTTATTTATTTATGGAGGTAGCGGCTTATTCTAATTTGACAATAATCAATCTTTATAACTAAAATTTAATTGTTTTCATATCTCTATACATCCATCAATCCTTACGAACTCTCGCATTTATAATATTAGTTCAATATTATAAGGATTTGGCTACCAGAGATAGATATTTAACCTAAGCGCCATACAAAATACGTCAAATATCTAGTAGCCATGCATCATCAGCCCTTCATACTGTCCCACTGCTGGGCACAGGCCTCATCTCACTATGAAAAGGGTAAGGGTTGGCAGACTTCACATCTGACATGCAGGTTTCCTCACGATGTTTTCGTGCACCGATAAGCAAGCCTAGTAGCCTGTTTAGAGTCTGGCTAGAAGGCTGGGAAGGGTTGTTTGCAGAAGGCAGTGGAAGCGATTAATTCATCCAGTCTGGTCAAAGGTCTAGCCAAGGCAAAGGTCTAACATATATATACTGTGATTGCACAGTGATTATATTTCAACTAATAGGTACATGTGCAAATTTACCTTAGATCTCCTGGTGATGTTCTTGAGTGGACCTATAAGATTACACTCATAATTTTGGCCAAAATAATGACGAAATCGTTATAGCTACCAGGGTCCAGTTCGGCGTCCTTCTTCAGAACACGATGCACGTTGGCGGATTCACACAAGTTTTACAATGTTCAGTATGTTACAAGTTTATCTTTTATCACAATATACCGGTGCCGGTTATAGATCAAAGGAGCGGCATTCACACGGGTTCCAAATTTACTTCAATTATCACAAAAGCACGCGAGAAGGCAAAAAGCGTGGAATAGCAAAAACATCAACGTCAATCGCTCACAACCTCGTCGGACAAATTCCTATAGCGACGGTTGCGAGGTTGTTAATCAATATAATTCAATTCCAAAACGTGAAATTACAAGATACGGCGTGGGACCAGCCAAATTTTCTACCGGATACGACAATGAATCAAAAAGAGTGAATGATTGACAGTTCATAGTGTGACCATAGTCAGAAATTTACAATGGACAAAGTAACACGCTACTAAACTGATATAATCGATTTAACTTATTATTAACAATATTTCTATTTCAAACAAGGCATATCTATCGATATATACAATATTGGAAACGGGTGTCGAAGATCACATTAAAATGACAAATTAATCGGTGGACTGGAACGGTGCCGTTACGATGCCTGCTGCGCGTGCACAATCTGCCAGGATCTTAATAACATAACATAACTTCACGGCTTAACCCCGTAGGTGTAGGTAAAGGTGTATTACACACCCACATTTCGCCAGTTATATTTAGCTGCCAATGTAATAGAGGGCGAGCCTATTGCCATCTACCGGGCACATTGTTAAGCAAGCGATAATTAATATTTATTATACACACATATTAAGATTAGTCTGCCAACACGCACTTGGCCAGCGTGGTGGGCTATGGCCTTACCTCTCATAGTGAGAAGAGGCCCGTGCCCAGCAGTGGGCTAGTGCATAGGGCTGTTGATGATGATTAAGATTAAGCATTCTTCTGTACTTATAAATGAAATTGTGACTTCTGTTTCACAATAGTTTCTTTGCACTTTACTGAGAGAAACACAGGGACAAAAATAACATTGACAACGTATGTTCCTAATAATACAAACAAAATATAGTGTTGCCACTTTTGGCAGATTGATGAACCTATTTTATTGTGAAAAATAAGACTGTATATTTAATAACACATAACTTCGAAAAGTAAGAGGTGTGTGCCGGGGTATCCGGGGATCGAACCCGAGACCATCGAATCGCCAGTCCATTACGTACACCACTGGGCTATCGCCGCTTATACTATTTAAGCGACGATCTTACATACATACATAGTCTCACGCCTATATCCCCGAAGAGGTAGGCAGAGGTATATCGCTACACCCACTTTACACGACGCGCGCTTACTACAGAAAACCGGAAAACCAATAACACTTTCTCTCTACAGGAGTCAAATCCCAGCCTATAACCTGAAATCGTATATGCAAACCCATATCGCGTGCAAACTCTCATAAAGAATAAAAGTACAAAAATAGAACTAAAACCGTTGGTTTTCTACAAAAAGTACGCTTTTAGTAGTCCGTACAGAGCGATTAAAAGATTACTAGGGTACGGGCGTCTGTGTTTTTATACTGCCTGCTGTATAAAGAGTGTCGGAGGGATAAAAACGAAATGTATTCCATGAGACCATTGTTTTGAATAATGTAATTACGGAGCAACTGTTTTACTTTTGAGTTATATTTAGAGACCACGTGTAAGATTTGAGATGTTGGCTTAATTTTTATGGACAGTTAATTTGTTTAATGTGTTTGGTAGGTTAAATTTAGTTGTGTTGTTCAATGTGACTGCTAATGGTTATTATTAACATAGGCACATTAAACAGTACTAGTAATGTTTATTTTCAAAATTAAGAGGATACATCAATAGTATCATACATCAAACTTGCTACCGTTCAGTGGGTCTGAGACAAAGCAACATAATTTTACCGAAACTTTTCATAACTGTCCAAGAAGTCTATTGCGTTATTAAAGGATCCGTGATGGATGGCGCAGGTATATCAACGGGAGATTCACAGATTACTCTGTGAACAGTCCGGAGAGCCAAGAGAGAGTCAAGAGCATTTAGCCGGGTGTCGCTAACAAGCTAGTCCGTTGCCCGGGGTGAACCACGAGGAGGTAGTTCTTGACCAAATTCCACCCCAACCTAAAAATAGACGTACAGGATCTAGCGCAAAGAATACCATATGAAATGATGATGATGATTAAAAAAAAAATGAATCGCACTCTGACGACACTGTGTTGCGTGTAGTGGGTTCGATTATCACAGGAGACAACTCCATGTGATCAGTAAATAGTCCTTCCGAGTTTGGGTGTTCTTCATTTTATATAGAATCTTTAGAGTATATCATGTCCGTTCACTGAATGTTTCACATATTTATAGGCACAGGAGGCGGCCGCGGTCTAAAAATGTCACTATAGAAAGCTTTGGACCATTACAAACATGAAAAATGCATTAACAGTGCACGCTCGATACGATGTTGCAAACAATCCAAACCCATAACTGTTAAAATACCACAATATTTCACAGAACGTTCATACGTTATATTCAATACTAGAGGACGCCAGCAGCTACGCCTGCATTTTTTTTAAATTTACCCGTTTTGGCCGATCCCGTGGGAATTTCGGGCAATCCCTTCTTAGTGCACCCCTACGGTCCCCAAGGAACATACATGCCAAATTTCGGCTTCCTGCGCCCAATAGTTTCGGCTGTAGCGTGTCTGTCAGTCAGTCAGTAACGCTAGGATTTTATATATTAAGATTGGAGCAATTCGTGCATTTATATTTGTAAGGTAAACATGACATTTATAAGAATTTATCGACGTTGCTGGAATGGTATGTTAGGGGGGTAGTGAGGGGGTAAATATGCAGCGTTGTTCGCCACGGGCGACGCGACGCCAGTTCCCGACACCCCTCGTCATCACAATAACTTAAAGAGTACAATCTTGTACTCGTATATTGCAATATCGATATTGCATTTCAATTTATGTTTTGTATTTTTCTTGTGTTGCTTTTTATAAGCAGCGATAGCTTAGTGGATAGAGTCTGCTACGCAGAAGGTCTCAAGTTTAAAGCTACTGCGCACACAACAGACTTTTCGAATTTAGCTGCAAAATAAACAGTGCCTCGTAGAGCACGTAAAAAGCCGACGGTCGCGACTTCCATGAAAAATATTGAAAGTCGTCATGGGGAATAAATACCAATGAATATACTGACACTGGTTTAAGCCATGAAATATCGGTACTCTTTGGGTTGCCTAGGTCTAATTCAAATTCAATTCAAATTCAAATTCAAATCATTTATTTGTTCATAGGTTCATTATAATAAACACTTAAACAAAGTCATACTTTTTTTTAAATTAAGCTAGATGAGGCCGGTGTTTCCTAACTGACTGCCCTGAGAAGAAACATCCGAAACAAACTCAGAGGTCATAGTCTCTTTTAAAGTCCAGATAATTATTTAAAAAAAATAAAAATAATAATAAGTATACAACATAAAGTATAAATATGTGAGTACAATGTGAGACGACTATACGAGTGAGAGACTAAAAAATAGTTATATTTTGATAGAATTGCAGCAGCAGTTCAGAGCCGACCAGTCCCGGCAGACGGCACCCGTTCACGAGTATGACGTGAGACTCAGCCATAGCTTAGCTCAACCATTTTTTAGGGAACCAAACCACTCGACCCACAACGCCACCGTAAGCAAGACTTTTTAGTGAGCATGACGACCCAGAACTGCATGACAATCATCACGTCAATTAGAAAAAAAGAGAAAGCGACTACATGGTGCTCACATATTGACAATTTTAAGTTATCTATAGGAATATCATCATGATCTATAATGGTATTACAATAATAATAATTTTACAATCAATAGCATAATCTAAATTAACAAATGAATGAATAATAGCATAATAACAATAAAACATCCATAATAATGGCATTATGACTCAAAAGCATAAATACAGCAGGGTAAAAAAAGAGAATTACAATTGTCAGTAAAAATAATATTAAATTTGGATGTCATGTATAAAAACAAATTCAGTATGATAGCAAGATTAACATACAGTCATATAAAAGTACTTAATCAAATGTCAAATTTAATCATGAAAAATTAAAAAAGTCATCTATATAATAATATGTACTGGATGTATAATGTCCAGAGTCAAAATAATCAATATATAAATAATTTATGTAAGTATATGATAATAAGACTAACATACGGTCATATAAAAGTAATGAAATGTCAAATTTAATAATAAAAACAATAAATACTATACACCGCTATTTTTTAATTAGTACAAAAACTTTAAGGACAGATTAGCGAAGATATTATTATCACATATGTGACGTAAGAATTTCATAATATCAATAAAGAGCAAAGTTATTATCATTTGTTTATTGTAGAAAATCTCACTTAAATCATAGTCATATTTTACAATCCATTCACTAATTCATTGATAATACTCCATCCTGCTCATTCGCATTCTCTCAGTCGCACTTATGATGTAGGTAGCAATAGAAAATAAAATGAAGAAAAATAATAAATGTAGCTAGTTATTTTTTAATTTTGTTAGTTCTACCCTCTCCTTCATACATCATTCGGGCGTAGGACCGGTAAAATTTATCGTTTAACAAGTAATTAAATACGGAGGTATGTAATTAGAAAGCAAACAAATATCAAAATAAAAGATGGTGTTCTGGACTAAAAGAAAAGAGTAATTTTGGCGTATTTATGAAGTTAGAATCATCTGCTATTTACAAATTATTTTATCGTCATCATGTCAGCCTAGAGACGTCCACTGTTGGACATAGGCCTTCCTCAAGGTGTGTGGAGAACACAGACCGATTTTGAGGCGCCTGCATCAAATTATTATTTACTTAAGTACGTATTATTTACTAAACTTACAAGTATTTCCATTGTCCTTCGAAATGTCCACCGTTGTCAAAAGCATCCAATATGCACTGTTTTAATTGTTTGACACTGACCCGGTCACTTTTGTACACTCACAATACGATGTCCATGGGTACACAGCTGCACTCGCGATTGTTCCACTCAAAAAGTACGCACGAAGCATAGCTACATACTCCCGTGATATGAACTGATATGATAGGCCATCGCGTCGGGCGAACGTAGACAAACAATTAAGTTTTGCAACGAAATTAGATACGCTGACTTTCGCTAGTAATTTAGTACTGTTTTTCGCATCGTCGGGGCGTGGCGCAGGCGTAGAGGGGCGGGGGGGGGGGGTTTAATTTATCAATGGTATGATAGTACACGGGTCGGTCATAGTATTAGTATTGCATTTACCAATTATCACGTATTTTTGTGGACAGTTTTGAGACAGTTTTGGGACTTAGTGTTTTTATTTTTCAACTACATAATTATGATCAGTTAAAGATACTTAGTGCCCTGTTAAATTTTTTGTACTAATTAAAAAATAGCGGTGTATAATAATATGTACTGGATGTATAATGTCCAAAGTCAAAATAATTAATCTATAAATAATTTAAGTATGTCCAGTGTATACATTGAGCTGGTCAATCCCATGCGTTTTTATCATTCATATAATCTAGAATTGTATAGTATCCATGTCTATATAATTTTGCTTTAACAACGCTTTAGAACGTATTATATGGTAGATTTCTTATACCAATAGGTAGTTTATTGTAGAAGCGTATACTTTGCCCCACGAACGAATTGCTGATTCTGTGAAGACGAGTGGCATGCACAGTAAGATTGTGTTTGTTCCTGGTATTCACAGAATGTATGTCAGATTTCTTTTTAAAATAACTAATATTTCTATAAACATACTTTAAGTTTTCAAAAATATATTGAGATGCTACAGTCAGAATATTTATTTCCTTGAATTTTTCTCTGAGGGACACTTTGGGACCGAGATTGTAAATAGCACGAATGGCTCTTTTCTGTAAGATAAAGATGGTGTTGATGTCTGCAGCTGTCCCCCACAGAAGAATTCCGTAAGACATAATGCTATGGAAGTAACTAAAATAAACTATCCTAGCCGTATCTACATCAGTAAAATGTCTTATTTTTTTAACTGCATATGCTGCTGAACTGAGCTTGCCCGATAGCTTTTCAATGTGTGGGCTCCATTGAAGTTTCGAATCTATGGTAATACCTAAAAACACTGTTGTATCAACAAGATCCAATTCTGCGTTATTCAGTTGGACGCTGGTCCTAACGTGTCCGACATTAGGTGTTGAAAACTTTAGACATTTAGTTTTTTTCTCGTTAAGGAGAAGATTATTTGCGTTGAACCAGCGTACAACTTTTGCAAGTGCAATATTGACTTCGTGAAAATCTAATAATTTCCTTTTAATTTTAAATATTAAAGAAGTGTCATCAGCAAATAGTACAACATCATGGTTATGGCCTATAAAGTAGGGTAAGTCGTTAATGTAAATAAGAAATAGAAAAGGACCCAGAATTGAACCTTGCGGGACGTCCATGGTTAATGCAGATCCAGGTGATCTCTCACCATTGACGTCTACTCTCTGGACTCTATCACTTAAGTACGATTTCAAAAGATCAAGAGCCTTGCCTCTAATTCCGTAATGATGTAATTTCCCGATCAGGATCTTATGATGAACACAGTCAAATGCCTTGGATAGGTCGCAAAAAATACCTAAAGCGTCATGCGAATCCTCCCAAGCCTCAAAAATGCTTTTTATTAATTCTACCGCAGCATCGATAGTAGAGCGACCTTTTGTGAAACCAAATTGCAAAATATTGTATTTATTAAAGTGTGCCAACATTTGCTTTAAAATTAACTTTTCGAATATTTTACTCATTGTAGGTAGTACTGAAATAGGCCGAAAGTTTGTTGGATCTAAAGTACTGCCAGATTTGAATAGCGGTATCACTTTACTATGCTTCATTAGATCAGGAAATTCACCATTTGCAACGCAACAATTAAACACCTCTGTTAAGTGGGGTGCAATAACAGTAATAACTGACGAGATGGTCTTGACAGAAAGTCCCCAAAGATCCATGGTATTTTTAAGATTTAATGTTTTAAAAACGGATATAATATCTCTTTCATTAACAAAAGTGAATTCAAAAGGTGCGCCACATTAAGGTTCAGGTACACAGTGTTTTATAATATTTTCAGCATCAGCGGGAGATGACTGTAGAGCTTTTGTTGTTATTTTAGGAATATTAGTAAAAAAATGTTCGAACTCCTCTGCCACCTTCAGATCAGTTTTAATATCGACATCATTTATTTTTAAATGGAACTCACGACTACGTACTGTGACTCTTCTAGTTTCACTATTAATTATATTCCAAGTTGTTTTAATTTTATTATTAGACGTTTTTATTTTATTTTTAAGAAGTTTGATTTAGCTGTGGAACATGCTCGTTTGAAAATGTTTGAATAACTTCTAACATAGTTTATGAACACTTCACTATTATTAAAGGTTCTTTCATTGTATAATTGAAATAATTTTAATCTACTCTTGTAAATCCCAGGTGTTGCCCATTCACTAAATGTGAAGCAGTCACTGACTGATACTGTCTTGGGTGTAAATATTTTATTAAATTCAGCATTTATTTATTTATTTATTTATTTAATCACACATGACAGAATCTAGTACATTTGTGGCAAACATTATATAAGCAATAGTATTATAAACTTAACTAGGTTCCTAAATATGCGTATACATCATGATCTATAAAAGTAGGAGAGTGAAAAATTATAATAATAAAAAGAAAGAAATAAACTTATTGTACGTTACGTTTATGCGACAAGTGTTAGTAGTCATTCAGACATAATATGTTGAACATCATTCTTAAAAGTTAAGAATTTATTATTAAATATATCCAATTTGGAACTGTGTTTAGGTAGCAAGTCATTATATAGTCGACACATCCTTACAATGGGGTTATAAAATGACGTATTATTCAGGTGCACATTTAAAATGAAACTTTTTAAATGAGGATGTCGCGACCTAAACTTAGTATTAAAGTTAATAAGAGACACCAAAGTTGGACAGTCTATCGCACCGTGAATAATTTTGTGAAGACACAAAAGATCAGTACTTTTGCGGCGAGACTCGAGGGAAAGTATCTTATAATTATTTAACCTATCTTTATAGCAGTGTAAATCTTGGTGACGCTCATATCTGTAGCATAATATTCTGAGATATTTTTTCTGAACTCGCTCAATTCTATTAATGTAAACAGCGTAGAAAGGCGACCAAATAGGTGAGTTGTACTCCAGGATAGTGCGAACCAAAGTAATAAAAAGGTAAACGAGACTACAAGGATGTTTGAAGTCCTTAGTAAATCTAAGTATAAATCCAAGTAAGCTGGTGCTTTTATTAATAATATAGTCATAATGTGCGTGAAATGTTAACTTTTCGTCAAACATAACCCCAAGATCCTTAACAACATGCTTCCTGTCGAGGTAGAAGCCATCTAAATTATAATTAAAAAGTATTTTCTGTACTTTACAAGCAAAAGATATCACACAACATTTATTTAAGTTTAGATGCATGTAGTTGAGCTGACACCACTGATGAACAATTTGAAGATCCTGCTGAAGACTTAAGGCGTCATTAGTACTATTAACCACGCAATATATCTTCAGATCGTCAGCGTATAACAGACATGGGTTTTTCAATCTCGCTATTAAGTCATTTATAAATATTATGAAGAACAATGGACCTAAATGGGAACCTTGAGGCACCCCCGAAGTGGCAGTGACTGGTGATGAAACATTACCTTTGACCGATACCAACTGACTTCTTCTACTTAAGTAGGACTCAACCCAACGAAGCAAATTACCATGTATGCCGTAGTGTGAGAGCTTGGCGCAAAGCAGCGAATGGTTTACCTTATCGAATGCTTTGGAGAAGTCAGTGTAGATAGTATCGACTTGCTGCCTTTTTCCGAAAGCGCAGCATAAATAATTTTTATAAAGCAGAAGGTTAGAAAGGGTTGATCTATTTTTCATGAAACCGTGCTGATTAGGCGAGATTGATGACCTAAGATGATAGTACAGTGAGTCGTACACAGCTGATTCAAAGAGTTTAGCCATGCAGGACAAAATACTAATGGGCCTGTAATTTTCACAGGAAGATTTGTCACCAGTTTTGTGAATTGGAACTATATGTGCAACTTTCCATATGGTAGGAAACACACCAGAGTGAAGAGAATTAGCAAATATGATTGATAAAGGCTCACACAACTCATCTCTACACATTTTAATAAAATATGGTGGAATTCCATCAGGTCCAGCACCCTTGTTGCTATCTAAATGACAAATTTTACTGTAGACGTCGTATGTAGTTACGTTTATTGAGTGCAGTGTTTTAATAAAATTACCGCCAGAAAAGAAAGGGAAATAATCTACAGGAACTGGTGGGTCATAAACCGAACTAAAATAATCAGAAAATAAATTGCATGTGCCTACCAGACTTGAAGAAGTTTGGTTACCGTACTTCATGGTTAATGGAATATCATTTGTGCACTTCTTGGTGTTGACATATCGCCAAAAAGATTTAATATCATACTTCAAAGCGGTTTCTGTACATGCAACAAATGATTTGTAGTCCTCATTCATGAGTCGTTTACATCTTGTACGAAGCATGCTGAAAGTATCATACTCGCGTGGATTTTTGTATCTACGATAAAGTTTGTGATGTTTATGTTTTTCTCTTAAGCATTGTTTTAGAGCCGGTGAAAACCACAGCGGATAAATATGTGTGTCGTCCTTTATTATGGGAGTATGCTGTATAATTATTTTATTGAGTATATCATAAAAAGTGTTTACTGCGGTATTAACGTCCTGGTCTTTTAAAACTACTTGCCAATCTACAGCTTTAAGTTGTTCCTTGATGCTTTCATAATTACATTTACGGAAATTAAGTCGTTTACGTCTACATGATTTTAAGGACCCTGATTTATTTAAATTAGAACAGTCTATTATAATAGAGGGATGGTGATCATCCAGGCGGCTTAAGGGTTCGGCTCCATATATCGGTATGGTACTAATATTAGATAAAACTAGATCCAAATAGCGATTGTTTTTATTGGGAATGTTATTAAACTGACTCAATCCACATAAATTCAGAGTCTCAACAAGTAGACTGGATTTTGGGTCTAATGGTTGTCCTGGATTAAGCCAATACGAGTGAGGTACAGGGGCCCAATTAATGCCAGGAGTGTTAAAGTCACCAATCATTAGAAACTCACCATGATTAGAGTTTGTCATGATAACTTTTTGACAGTTGTTGTGAAACGTGTTGACGAGATGTATAGGGAGATCTGGCGGGAGGTAACAAATGCACAGATTGATTATTTTACTTACGGTAGCCTCAGATGGAACAAAGGATAACCAAAGATCTTCGACTATCGACTCCCATGAGTGCTGGCGAAATATGTTAATATGATGTTTCACTGCTACTAACACACCACCGCCCTCAGACTTTTTAATAGATGTGTCACATCTATCTCTGCGAAATACATTGTATCTGCTGTCAAAAAGTTCCGAGTTAAAAACACTTGGATTCAAATTGGTTTCTGTTAAACATATTATGTCATAATTACAGTTCAGAACACCTAAATAAAAATCAATAATCTTGGTTCTAATACGGTTCACATTTTGATAGTAAATTAACATAGTTAAATTAGGGAAAACAAAACCAAATATGTTAACTAAATATTGCCAAGAACAAAGTTAGCATTATAATTATTTTAACTTATTTAATGTGTCTAGGTTTTTGATATAAATATGATCCGCCCTTTCCGCTTTACGTACGTAAATACGGCCGTACTTTACCCAAACAAACTTATAATTAAGCTCCTTAGCCCTCTGCCTTGTCGCAGCATGGAGCGCTTTACAATCTGGCGACAAATGTTCAGATATGAAAATTTTAGTTACATTACCAGTCAGTCCCAGGTGGCTGCTGTTTAAGGATTCATTATTTATGGTTTTTCTAAATCGGTGACAGGCAGAAAGAACGTGATCCCGTAGAGAAGAATTAGAAACCGAGATCAAAATATTGCGGGGCCGTTCAGAAGCTTGATTCGCCTTGGCCACTCTTCTACAAGATATAATGTTATTATCTAACATTTCAATACCAATAGTATTGCAAAGATTCTTAAATAATTCTTGTATGTTTTCGTTTCTATTCTCTGGTACTGCTTGTAGTTCAAGGTTTTGACTGCGTGATAGTTTTTCTAGACCAGAGATGCGGCTAGTTAGCGCATTTATTTCTTTGCGCAGGATACGGTTCTCATTTTCTAATACAGTAATGGAATTAGTCTTGATGTTTATTTCTGACCTTAAATCTCGCTGATCGCCGCAAATATGATCCGTAGTCTTGGTGAAGTCATCTTTTAAAGTTTGAAAGGCAGATGCAACTTCGGCTTGGACGAGCTTATGGACATCCTCCAAGACGATAGCTCGCAATTTGGTCATTAGCTGACTGAGCGAAGTTTCGAGCTTTGCATCCAATAACATTCCAATATTTTCCATGGTAACTTTGCTTGATTTGTTGTTTGATCGGTATGTCGATATATTATTTGGCGGTGTATGCAAATCAGACGACATATTTGTAGAGTCCTCTGCCTGTGCGGCAGCAGCTAGGCGCATCGATGATTTAATTGACTTACCGCGCTGAGTCACGTTCTCGCAAACAGAATTATTCATAGCAAGTTAGTATTATAAGTAGGTGTTTATATAATGAGCACAAATAACTATTTACAAGGAAAAATATAAATTATTAAAATATAAGAGAAAAAACACACGTCCTACTTTGACAGTTGACATTGACAATCCCTCATTAATTGATCAAATTATGTAGTGAACTATATAACTGGTTAGGATATTTGTGAAATGACAACTCTGGTAATTTACACTCCAATCTACTTTTAAAATGCTTTAGACGGCTTGCATTGACTGGAACAAATTTAATATTTATTTTATTAATGTTATTTTTTCTGTGAAACTTTACCAACTGCCCACAGTGGTCAGAGCTTAGCTCATTAATAATTTTATTTAGCTTTGGTATCTGGTTACAAAAAATATTATCAATGCAAGTAGCACTCAAGTTAGTTATTCTTGTAGGTTCCATAAAAATATGGTACAAATTAAACGATTTAAATAGTGTTATTAACTTATTGGTGGAACATGATTTTTCTAGTACATTAATGTTAAAGTCACCACAGACAACAACTGTTTTATTAGTTTTGGAGCTTTTAAATAAAACATCCTCTAAAATTCTCTCAAAATGATCATATTGAGCACATGGGGGTCTATATACACTTATTACAATATATTGCTCAAACTCAATGCAAGATAACTCTATAACTCGTTCAACAGAGAGGCTCACAATATCCACTCTTTCTCTAAATTTAATAGCCTTATTAATTAATATTAAGGAGCCACCATGTATCATATTGACTCTGCAGAATGAGCTACCTAACAGGTGATTATTAAAATTAAATATGAGTTGTTGGTTTTGTAACCAATGCTCAGTTAAACATAAAATATCAATATTATTGCTATTCATAAATAATTCTACCTCTAACTCTTTACTCAATAAACCCTGAATATTTTGATGCACAATTGTAATATTAGTTTCATCATTAATAATATTTCTCTCAGGACTAGATGTGTGCATACTTAGTCTATTGTTTAAACTAGTAACTACATATAGTTCATTGCAAGAGGTTGTCTCTATTGTCTCTTGATTCAGTTTAAATTAGTATCACAAGTTGTAATCAATGTAGGCAACTTGTTGGAATGCTTATCTGAATGAATATGTCTATTAGCCAGATTCTTGGCTAAAGTATCTAAATAATAAGATACCGACATAGCTATTTGTCTTGTATAGAAACTTGAAAGGTAGTAGTTACCTTTTGTCAAATAAAAATGTTTACTAACATAACCACTAGTGTCAATTAATTGAAATTTAGCATTATAATATTGTAAGGAATGTAATACAGTATTTAATTTATGCCTATAATTATTTTCCGCCTGTGGCAAACTGTGTGAGTAGGGCAATGTGAACATTACAATATGGTTCACATTTAAGTATGAGAGGGTGTCATATACTTCTTTAATTGCCTGCTTATTCATACAACCTCTATTTCTAATTAATATTAATATTGTAGTATCTTGGGTTAAATCAAAATACTTGATTCTATTAATAATATCTATATATGTTAATCCTGGCATACAGTGATTTACAACTGAATAGCACCTACAGCTGTCTGACAACAATTCTCCTAAACCTTTACCTAATTCATCACTAAATATTATAAGCTTATTTTTTAAATTAGGGTATACATGGTGAACTATAGGCGAATGTTCATTTGATTTGACTGGAGAACTATTAGTTTCCAGTTGTCGCAAGATAGAAGTTGGCACAGAAGGAGCTGGTGAAACCATATTGTTGCCTTGGGTATTAGTGGTCAAAGTCTTAGCATGTTGACAGTTACATGTATTAGAATCCACAAGCTCATTCATCGCCAAAATGTATTCCTTCATTTGTAGCTCTGAACTTTTATATTTATTAGACATACAGTTTAATTTTTCTTGTAGTTTATTTATTTCCAATTCTAAGCTTTCGGTATGCAATTTATAATTTAAAGCATTGTTTTTGCACTTCATTGAATATGAATCTAGTTTGTCAAGTAAGTTTAGTCTTTCACGATTTAATTTAACATTTTTAATAAAGAATTTTTGCCTTTTAACTAGTTTTTGAGTTTTTTTAATAAATTTATTGATTTTTATATACTTTTTGAGTTTGTTTCTGCTGGACTTAACTACCCTGACAGAGTTGGAAAGAGAGTCATTGTCACTTGTAAGATCTATACACATGGTGGGATTTATGTTATGTACAACAGGAACTATCTCTGGAGCCTTGGACACTAATTCATCAAACAGACTATGATTCAACGTGGCGGTGATGTTATGTTGAATATTATCTCTCAATGAAATTTCATTCTTTGCCTCATGTAACTGTAGTTGTAAATGATTGATACGGTCCAAGGCAAGGTCATACTCTGCCCTACATTCATCAAATCTATCTACAATGAGTCGGAGCCCATCACGGTCACTGGTGGTCTCAGTGAGTTGATTATGCAACTGAGCCATTTCTAATTTTAAAGTTTTGTTTTGATTTATTATAACTAATAATTCATCCTCACTTTCATCTCTCTCCCTCATCAGTCGATCACACACAAGGGCGGATCCAGCTTTGGCGCCAGGAGGGGGTCACATGGTCGTGGTCAAGTGAAGAACTTATAATTTAATTTCAATAACAATAGGTACAAGTAAAAAGTAGGTAGGTATTTAATTAATGTACGTAACAGACCAGTGCAGATACGTTAGAAAACGGTAAAAAGTAAAATAAAGTTACAGTAGGATGAGACCCATTGGAGAAGGAAGAGAATTTAGCGATCATTAAAGGAAAATTAAATTACGGGCGATCTGAGGTCGGGAAGTGGATGGGGTTGCGATTTTAAGGGTAAAAAAGGGTTTATCTCGATTGCCAGCAAAACTACAAGTCCTACGGAAAAAACGTCAATGGCAAAGTTGTAGGTAATAAAAAGATCTACAACTTTTGTATTTACATTTTATTCACACAACGTCATAATTTATGTGAAAAATTCAAATAACCAAGTTATTGGTTTTTAGGGTTTCGTAGTCCACAATGAACCCTTATAGTTTCGTCATGTCCGTCCGTCTGTCCGTCCGCAGCCTAGCTCAAAGACGCCTCGCCTGGTGCTAGAAAGCTGATATTTGACATGAATATAGACATACGATATTGCAACAAAACTGTAGAATAAAATTTAGGAAAATATTTTTTTTCAGGATATCTCCCCTAAATATATACCTAGTGGGGTTGACTTTTTTTTTGTTGAGTACCCCATTGTGTGGGGTATCATTGGATAGGTTTTAAAAAAATATTATTAGTTTGCTCAAATCATTTTTCGATCAAGTGATTGGTTTGTCAAATATCAAGCATTGAAGTGAAAAAAATTGTTATACTCAAGTGTCACCTCACCCCCTCTGCCGGTTAAACTATTAATTTGGAAGAGGTGAAAAAAATCACAGATGTAGTACCTACACATAACGAATTTAAAAGGAAAACTATCACGGCTAAGTAGACATCACTAGTTTACGAGTAATCGTCGGTTAACTTATAAATACCTATTTCTGTGAGTTTACATTGGGAGCGCTGGCTTAATCTTAAAGATGCCCGTTTTTAGTCCCATGTGAAACAGAAGTTATTATCAATAATGGCCATTGTGGGCAACTACGGAACCCTACATTGCGCGTGGTCCGACACGCATTGGCCGGTTTTTTAATTTTAACCTTTACAATAGTTTTTTCTTTTACACGAAATTTGGTGAAAACTTGCCTTTTTATGTTCCAAACACATTGTTTATGTTTTTTATTTAAAGTATTTATTTTTACGCCTTATTTTGACTTAATATCGAAATAAAACCCTAATTTTCAATTGAAAATTCTCACGTCAATATATCAGCTTTCTTTTTTAAATTGTTCGGCGTTTTGTTCGTTGAAATCTCTACCTTCTGATGGTGTGAATAAAATATACATTACTAAGGTAAACGTTCTCAGAAAATGCAACGAAATGAAACAACCTCGAGACCGATTTTTTAAATCATAATGTACAATACATACATACATATCTTCACGCCTTTTATCCCCGAAGGGGTAGGCAGAGGTGTATTAGACACCCACACTTCGCCAGATATGTTTCGGTCCCAATGTAATAGGGGGCGAGCCTATTGCCATCTACCGGGCACATTATTAAGCGAGCGATAATTAACATTTTTAATACACACATAACTTCGAAAAGTCAGAGGTGTGTGCCCGAGGTACCTGGGGATCGAACCCGAGACCATCGTCTCGGCAGTCGGTTACGTACACCACTGGGCTACCGCCGCTTAATGTACAATTTTGAGATATTTATTAAAATTAACACTTTATTTACTCGAAAAACGTAAGATTCCATGCTACATTGATAAATAAGAACTTAAAAATCGATATATACAACTAAAATTAGCAACCAAATAAGTTAATAGATACCTAATTAATATAATAAGACATCTACAATATTTTGAGAAAGTTATAGAATCTTCTTTAAATTATAGCGTAAACTCCTATTTATTGCTATTTTAAGATAATGTGACCCACAGACAATTTGAGCCCATCAATAGTTATTTTAAGAGAAGGTGGATCCCAGCCCTGACATGTATTTTTATGAATAATGTTGTTCACTGTTCTGTATTTCAAATACTGACTAACTGTTTTTATAGCTGATATGAAATAACAGGCAGTAAGGCCCAGATCCACCTAGCCCTTCCCCTTTTCTCTATAAAATAACTAATGATGGACTAAAATTTTCTGTGGGTCACTCAGGGACCTACATACATTATCTTAAAATAGCAAAAAATAGAAGTCTACGCTATAATTTAAAGAAGATTCTATAACTTTCTCAAAAAATTGTAGATGTCTTATTAAATATTAACTTATTTGGTTGTTTATTTTAGTTGTATATTTCGATTTGCAAGTTCTTTTTTATCAATGTAGCAAGGAATCTTACATTTTTCGAGTAATTAAAGTGTTAATTTGTAATAAATCAGAAGGTCATCAGAAAATTTACGACTGAAAATGCCGGCACATACCACTGCATTCTATGATAAATCCTTTTCTGTAACGGCTGTTCGCTTATGGAATGCATTACCTCTAAACATAAGGCAGGCACAGACGGTTACTTCATTCAAAGCATTAGTTAAGGCACATTACTTGTCCGCTTAATTTATTTCCTACCACCACTTCTTTTCCTACCAATATCTCCATCCAAAGGTTGCCTGGTAGAGATCGCTTTAAGCGATAAGGCCGCCCTTTGTACTTTACCTATTATATAAGATTTATTTAATGTTGATACTGGTGTACAATAAAGTTTAAATAAATAAATAAATAAATCGCTCAAATTTGTACATTATAATTAAAAAATCGGTCTCGAGGTTGTTTCATTCCTTTGCATTTTCTGAGAACGTTTACCTTAGTAATGTATATTTTATTCACACCATCTGAAAGTAGAGATTTCAACGAACTAAACGCCGAACAATTTAAAAAAGAAAAATAAGGTGTAAGAATAAATATTTTAAATAAAAAACATTAACAGTGTTTGGAACATAAAAAGGCAAGTTTTCACCAAATTTCGTGTAAAAGAAAAAACTATTGTAAAAGTTAAAAATAAAAAACCAAAAACTTGGTTATTTGAATTTTTCACATAAATTAAGACGTGTGAATAAAGTGTACCTAAATACAAAAGTTGTAGATCTTTTTATTACCTACAACTTTGCTATTGACGTTTTTCCCGTATGACTTGAAGTTTTGCTGGCAATCGAGATAAACCCTTTTTTACCCTTAAAATCGCAACTCCATCCACTTCTCGACCTCAGATCGCCCGTAATTTATTTTTCCTTAAATTTTTGCTATATTCTCTTTCTTTTCCAATGGGTTTCATCCTACTATAATTTTCTATCGTTTCAAAAATTATCTACCCTGGTCTAAAACCTTTGCCATCATACAAAGTTATTATATTATAAACTAACTAGAAGACGCCAGCAGCTACGCCTGCAATTTTTTTAAATTTACCCGTTTTGGCCGATCCCGTGGGAATTTCGGGAAATCCCTTCTTAGTGCACCCCTACGGACCCCAAGGAACATACATGCCAAATTTCAGCTTCCTGCGCCCAACAGTTTCGGCTGTAGCGTGTCAGTCAGTCAGTCAGTAACGCAAGGATTTTATATATTAAGATTAAATATTGAAGGTATGTAGTTACATAAAATCTGTATGGTGACAAAATATAAACTTTAATAAAATCTTTATATTCAATTAGTGGTCCACCTAAGTCCTGGAACCAGCTCAGGGAGGGGTCATGACCCCCATGACCCCCCCCCTGGATCCGCCCTTGATCACACAACTCCTTTGACTCCTTTAATTTATTTAAAGCCAGTTGGAGCTTAGACTCATCCTGGCGAGCAAGGGCTTTACTGCGGGTCATCATGCTGATTATTTAACACGAGAAGATAAATTAACGAAGAAAGCAAGATAATAGAGAGATGAATGAAGAAATGTGAGATTCTATAAAAGAGAAATCATAAAAGTAAACTTTGAAACTATAACCTGTCAGAAGTTGTGTCAACGACGTTAGAGGTTAAGTACCTAGTTTACCTACAAGATGCGATATCCAAATGCACTATCAGTTAAATGTTTAACGAAAAACAGAATAATTATTTCTGTGATTCTCATCACTTTAAAGTATTTAATTATAATTTACCTTTTGTTGGATGACTTTCAAATACAAACTTTACGCCGGTTAACTGTCACCGATTTTATTTGTACGAAAAAACACAATAATTACACTTTAAATTAACAAGTTATGTTTCCTACACGATATTTATAATATTAGTAATTGATTTATCAGCCTAGGGATAACTTAAAAGCAATAATTATATTAAATTAACACTTAAAATTTTAAGAGTAAATCAAACCAGCTGTTCACTTTAGTGTTGCCACACTCCTCTCTAGAAAATCTAATTTTCTGATGTATAGCGAGAGACGACTAGACTACAAAGTGAGCTTCGCTCCGCTTTCTAGTCCAGCCGTTTGTATGTATTTCTATGAAATAACTACCGAGCATCACGTGGAACCAAGAAAAAAAAAGATTTCTACGACGTGTCAACCTGCCTACGCCGTAGCACTTTGCTACGAAATCTAAGACGTAATATTAATATTGTCCACATCTTAGCAAAGACGAACCATCTGCTTGATATATTCTATAGTGCACGAGTTAGCACATAAACATGAATGATGGCCAAGGAAAGGATGGATGGACTGTATGAAAATATGAATGAGAAATAGGTAAATGATCGGACGACCGGCGACAGAGAGGTATGGCAGCGAAGAACAGAATCCGCCAACCCCCAAATAAACTGTGAACAAGGCAAGAAACTGAACTAAGCAACTTCGAATAACTAAAATATTTACTCACCTCATCTAAATGAGTATTTTAGTCATTCGAAGTTGCTTAGTTCAGTTTCCCAGTGCAGGTTATAAGCAAGTTGGATCTGATACGCCGGGTAACTTCCACACGGGTAAAATAAATTGTTCATTACTTAGCGCTGGCTTCGAACTTGTTTGTAATTTTCTATCTACAGGAAATTAATTAGTCCCTACAAATTAGTTAGCAATTTTCATTTGCGTACTTTAATAGAGTATTAGAATAATGCTGATCGACTTGTGAAAATTTGCGAAGATTTTTTTAGTGAGACACTTTCGAAAATAGACGTGTACGTTTACTGTGAACTGTATTAATGTTTGTTAAAACAATTTATTTGAATTGGCTCGTTAAGAGCAGTCTAAAAATTCCTCCAGATGAGCTCTCTCTGTCATTTTTTTATCTAAATAATTAGGTTTTGTGTTAATTAGAGCTCATTCTATTATTTTTCTAATGATTTGGCCCACAGAGGACTTGGATGAAAAGTTGGTTGGGGTAGGCTAGGTCCACTATTGCTAATTTAATCATGATTCTGACTTTATATCCTACTTTTCACTTTCTTCATGAGTCATTATGAATGAATATTTTTTTAAGGTCAATCAACCTCAAAAAATATTAGTTTATTAGGTCAAATATTAGTATATATTCTAAAATCGTGTCAAATGTTGCATTTATTAGCCTACTTTGCGCTAGTGCGGTAAGTAGTGCTATTAGAGCAATCATGCAATCCGATTATAGTTAGTCACAACATTTGTGGAATATTATTATATTATATGGATATTTACTCTTTGTTTTGTAATAAGGCTTTAATAGTTTATAGCGTCTGTATCTCTTTTACACCTACGCAAACAAACAGTGACAGGCATATTCAAGGTCGTTGGCAGCATTCTGCGCCTTAGAGTTTTTATATATTGACAGGGTACCCTTAGAAATTGTACTTATATCATTTATCAAGACGTTAAAGGCCAAAGGTTGATACGAGAAGGCAATATTTTTACTAAAGGTTATTGACTTTTTTCTTCATAGCATTCACTATCAGATTGAAAAAGTCTTTATAAATATATAGATTCACGCCTGTTTCCCAAAGGGATAGGCAGGTACCGCCATCCTGACATATCTCTCTTACTTCATCCACTTTCAACGTTTTTATACGTGCCCTTCGGTTTAAGTTACTTCTCATAAGTCTTCTGTATGCCTATCTTTATATATATATATATTTCTTGTGTGCGTGTGTATGTCACTGAACTCCTCCTAAACGACTGGACCGATTTTGATGAAATTTTTTGTGTGTGTTCAAAGAGACTTGAGATTGGTTTGGATCCACAATTAAGTCAAAAAATCTAGAGAAATAAAATATGGCGAAACGAAGTTCGCCGGGTCAGCTAGTATAATTATAAATCTGTTGCGTTACTGACTGATTGGCAGACAACGAAGCTGCAATTTAGCATGTATATTCTTTGGCGGCTGTAGAGGTGCACTAAGAAGGGATTTTCCGCAACTTCGACGAGATCAGGTAGAGAAGATTAAATAATAAAAATGTGCAGTCGTAGCGGCCATCTTCTAGTGACTAGATTTCACTTTAATTATAATGGACTAGAGTCTAGTCTACACTAATTATTATTCTTCTTCTTTCTCTTAGCGTTATCCCAGTTTCAATCTGGGGTCCGCTTTCAAGTCTAGCCGGATTTGACTGAATATTAGCTTTTCCACGGAGCGACTGCCTGTCTGACCTCCGCAACCCGAAGGGATAGCGATATTCCATGGTTTAGACTAATTATTATTATTATATAATAATAATATTATAAAGAGGAAAAATTTGTATTTTTGTTTGTAATGGATAAACTCAAAAACTACTAAACCGATTTTAAAAATTTTTTCACCATAAAAAGCTACATAATCTGCGAGTAACATAGGCTATATTTTATTTTAGAAAAAATAGGGTTCCGTAAGATATTTGGGTTTTTCGGGTACGCGAAGAAGTTCCCTCAGGACGCGGGTGAAACCGCGGGAAACGGCTAGTCCTATATATTTAAAGTGAAATCTATAATAGATTAACCCCAGAACGTGCGAACTTTACAACACTGATTTACATAGTATTTAATTAATCCTAAATTCATAAGGAATATTCATAAGATACAAAATACACACTAATACATACATACAAAATAAACAAACACGCGTACAACATCACACAAGCAAACGAGGTCACCGACCGGCACATTTCTTTTGGAGTGCAATGACATTTTACGATGAATTTTCATTAGGCCTGCTCGTTTGCGTTGTGACAACGCTCCTTGCGTCACTTGTTACTGTTTATTTTGCTAGTGAGAAGGCTTAGTCTAGAACATTCTATGATATATCTAGGCTTGAACTCATTAAATACTAGATGAGTTAGTGATTGGCCGCATCGCATTTGCTTTTCTATTTTGAAAAGAATAACTTTTCAATGAAGTATCCAGTATTTAAAAGTAGCCTAGTGTATTTTTAGGATTCTAAACTGTTCAATGTTAACAAACGGGGTGCAATGGTTAGCCATGATAGTGAAGCAGACTGTGAGCATTAGATTCGTATTTTTGCGTTAATTTTAGAGAAAATTAGGAAGGAAACCGTGGTTTATATGTAAGCAATTAGAGGCTGTTCGCGACTCTAGTTGTAAAATAGTCTTCAGCTAAAATGAATTGTTCTTATATTAGAGAAAGAGTAAAGTGTATATAAGGTCAAATAATGTTATAGTTGATGTGAAGAAATTGTGATAGTCGTTACGTGGAGTCCTTATACCTAAATATTTTAACTATTGATAATTTTGTTGAATATGACTTGCCCTGTGACTGTGATCGTGTGGTGACGGATTAAGAATACGAAATGTCACCACCCCATATCATCCCATGGGTGTCGTAAGAGCCGACAGAGGGAGGATATTATGCAGAGAACAACACTGCAAGAGAAGGAAAACTTGATACAAACCCTATACAAACCCGTTTGGCCAGCGTGGTATAGTAGGCCAATTCCCTCCTTTCAAAGGAGAGGCCTAGTCCAGCAGTGGACTGTTAAAGGCTGATGATGATGTTGACTTGCCCTATGTATAGACAAGTTGCTTTATGGAAAAGATAAAAGTATTATGTTGACATACTACGGAATTCAATATTCGAACTATAGATAGATCTGTAGATTTTAGATTCGTTTTTGACATAAGCTCCATACAAAATATGTCAAACACGAATCTAAAATCTACAGATCTGCCTATCTATAGTTCGACTATTGAAAATGGCCGATAATGAATCAATCATCATCTAGTTATACTAGAAAACGGAGCCAAGGTGATGCTAGAATAAAGATAATTTCTACGCTCACCGAGTGACTGGAAACCTATAAAAGAAGAATAATATGACCCAGTATATCACTATCAAAATGTAGTTATATTAAACTTAAACGACCTTTTATACCACAAGACAAACATGTCGGTGAAAATAACTATACAGGGTGTAGAAAGACCCTTAACGGAAACTGAAATCCCATGTTGTACTGCGAACATTTTTTACTCCGGCACCATACCTGGGTAATTACTGGTTCAGGAGATATTGAGGCTCAAAGTTAGCATGGATTTTTCTAATTAGGTACAAAATCGATGCATTTACCCCGCCAATATGTGCTTTAGATGTCCCTATGACCCCATGGATTAGTAGGTATTTCGAACATTGCACGCGCGCGCTTTTAATTGCGGTTTAAAAAATGTGAAAGCTTAAAAAAAATCGTTTCCCAGGTATTATTTTTGGTTAGTATGACTTGGCATGATGTCCACAACGAGTAGACTTCGGCTTGGTGATGGGTCTTGTGACAACTTGTTTATAATATTTGTAGAGGATAATATAAATTATTTTTGCCCTGAATAAATATTTAAATTGAACCTCTATCAAAACCTTATAATATCCACTAATATCATTGTGAGGCTAGACTAAAATTACTTTGATAAAATTAATTTTAGTCTGCTAGTCTTAGCAGAGTCATCCTGTCATCACCTTTCTATGCTGGTGTAAGCCATGCTGAAATGTCGGGATAAATACAAGGAATAACACATTTAATTTCAAATAATTACGCGATGGGATCCTGAATATATGATTTTTTTTATTATGATCACACAACAAACCATTATTACAGGCGAACCTAATGCAATGGATCCGTAATTAATATAAATATGTGTAAATAACTGAAATATTACAAAACCACTTCGCACAATACTGAGTAGGTGACATCTGTAAACTCGATCAATAAACAAGGAAAAATATTTATGTTATTGTACACTATGTGGGTATAACTCGCCATTTTTGGGTATAACTTAGTTAACGGTCTTTATAGGTCTTATGATAATTTTAATGCACCTAATAAAGCAATATGAATAATCCAAAAAATATCTCTACATATCAAAGTCAGTCACTGTATGCAAAAGTACTAGTTAAGTTTGTGAACTCTTTTACATCAGTTGAGCACATCACTTGAAATTTTTTTTGCAATTCAAGCCTCATTGAAAAGTTACTCAGCTCTGAAAACTGAATGAACTAGGTAGTTATGAATGGCGATGCATCTACAAGCTAAAAATGCAGTGAAATATAATATAAAACATAATTACTATTATATTACATTATTTACTATTTTTAAATGGACTAATGCATTTATCTTGTCGGATTTGGAATGAAGATAATAATGTCCTTTTATATACTATATTAGATTTAACTCTCTAAAGTATATTTTATGCTAGCTGTTTCCCGCAGTTTCACCCGCATCCTGAGGGAACTACTTCGCGTACCCGGTTAAGTTATAGCCTAAGTTACTCCTTGGTACATCACCTTTCCGCCAGTGAAGGTCCCGTTAAAATCGGTCCAGCCGCTCCAGAGATTAGTGAGAAAAAACAGACAGAGAGCCAAATAGCCAGACAGACAGACAGACAAAAATTTTAAAAAATGTCATTTCGGTATATGTACCGTGTATACATTCATATGCATTTAGTAAAAAGCGGTCATTTTAATAAATGACACTCCAATTTTATTTATGTGTATAGAAAAGCAAATCTCGCCCAAGGAATAAATCCGTGGCGGTAGATTTGCGAGGGACTTTACCAACATTCAAACATCGACAAGAACATCAAGACTGGTTCCTTCTTGTGGGAATCGAACCCTACTACAAATCGAAATACTACATCCTACGTGCACTACGTGCAGTTAAAATATTAGTACGAAAAGGTTTTGCACGGGTCTTACTTAGCAGAGTGCTTATTAATCTTATGCCATTCTTGCAGCTGTTATATAAATGTGTAATTGCAACTTTTCGTGGCAGGTTTTTTGAGAAACCTTGCTACTTTTATAAACGTGACAATCTGTCAGGATAATGATATTTATGGTTGTTACTCTGTTTATTTATTTTTCTTTTTTTTATAGACTCACGCCTGTATCCCCGAAAAGGTAGGCAGAGGTGTAATATTACACCCACATTTCACCATGAATTTTTAGGTCCCACGTGATAGGGGGCGAGCCTATTGCCGTACCGGGCACATTACCAGACTCCGTGCTGTTACTGAAAATTTTCTAATGGAAAAACCCAATAACACTTTGCCCGATCCGGGAATCGAACCCGAGACCTCCCAATCCCACGCGCACAATTTTATGCCGTGAGACCAACGAGGCAGTTGTTACACTTGTACATAAAAAATCACATGAGCATTACATTACATTTTGTATCCACCTAAGTAAAGCCGCCAGATTTAGCTAGTGGAGGCTAAAGAACTATTTCCAATAACAATGAGTAAATAGAGCACATATTTCATACGGCGACATTTTTGTCGTCAGCGGCGAAAGTTGTGGCGTGCCGCTAGTTGAAATGTGACCGCTCTTTATCGATTTTCGCTCTGTACCTGCTCACATTGAGAGTGTGATATGCTGAATGTGTCTGCGAAATAACAATAGTGTTTTTTTATAGACTCACGTCTATATCCCCGAAGGGGTAGGCAGTGTAATATTACACCCACATTTCGCCATGAATTTTTAGGTCCCACGTAATAGGGGGCGAGCCTATTGCCGATTTTGCATAAATAATTTTAGTTTTGACATGCCGTTTGCATAGTAGTAGTATATTTTATTTTTTATAGACTCACATCTGTATCCCCAAAGGGATAGGCAGAGGTGTAGTATTACACCCACATTTCGCCATGAATTTTTAAGGTCCCACGTAATAGGGGGCGAGCCTATTGCCGTTACCGGGCACATTACCAGACTCCGTGCTGCTACTGAGAATTACCTAACGGAAAAACCCAATAACACTTTGCCCGACCCGGGAATCGATTCCAATCCCACGCGCACATTTATGCTGCGAGACCAACAAGGATTTCAATACTTCATAAAAGCCTATAGTCGCCCACTGCTAGACATAGGCCTACTCTAAGGCTCCACACATACCGATTTTACGAATAAATGTAATTCTTTCGTGACTTGATCACATACTAATAAATAAAGGTAGCGCGCGGCAGATCTCTTGTACAGTCGAACAACTTCCCGCTAGACCACCATAAAAATCCCACGCGCACATTTATGCTGCGAGACCAATAGGATTTCAATACTTCATAAAAGCCTATAGTCGCCCACTGCTAGACATAGGCCTACTCTAAGGCTCCACACATACCGATTTTACGAATAAATGTAATTCTTTCGTGACTTGATCACATACTAATAAATAAAGGTAGCGCGCGGCAGATCTCTTGTACAGTCGAACAACTTCCCGCTAGACCACCATAAAGGCGAGAATCGCTCAGCAACACATCGTCGCATCCCGTGCTACTTTACCCTGGGTTCCCTTCTGTTCTGTCTCGGCTTGTGTTTGACTATTGTATACTAAGTATTGGCCTTTATGAAGTAGTGAACTTCTAATAGCTGATTTGATGTATATTCTAGGCATTTTAGGCTAAGACACCTACTCCGTACTTTATGCATCTGGAGGGTCGAGATAAAGCTGTTTGCGCATACTAACTGTATGCACAAATAGCTTTATCTCGACCCGTCTATCCGCCATAATATCATGTCAATTTGTTATCCGAATTTATCCTTACATTTGAGAACAGCACTCCTTTAGGCATACGACGACGTGACGATAGGGAGCTTTGTCCTAGAGACATATCCTTGACAGCTAATCCGTATCATAGCCCAAGAAGACATCCGTATAACGTTTGCGGGCGAAAAGAGCGAGATTATGAGATGTATGTTGCTTTATGAGCTAAAGCTCTAAAGCTGTTTTATTGTAATTACTAGCTGTCCCGGCGAACTCCGTATCGCCTTTTTAATGTATTTACATTTCATATTAATTTTTAAATCTTTTCCAACTTATTCAGAACAAAGTTACCAAGAACATCAGTGTTTAATCTCTTAATTGCTAGGCAAAGTTGTTTTGCCATATAAATTATTTCTAGGGTAGAAAAACTAACTTATTGTAAGGAGATGAGAAGATGGTATATGAGTGATATGGTTAGATCACTGATCTAGGGATATGATAAAATTACTAATACTATTAAATACTATGGCTATTAAATAATTAAATCAAGTGCAAGTCTGACTCACCCATGAAGGGTTCCGTAGGAGAGGTATCCACTGAACATAGCCATTATCTGCATCGAACATCAAATACCACTACCATTTTTCACTACCAATAATAACTTTTTTTATATTATCATATTTCCCATCCGCCATCTTTGATCACGAAATAGATGTTGTATTTGGATTCGCCATCCCTTAAAACATCGGAGAAGATACCCATATCGACTTTACAAAAAAATCCCGTCCACCATCTTTGATTACCTATCCGCAATCTTTGATCACGAAATGGATGTTGTATTTGGATTCACCATCCCTTAAATCATCAGAGACGATACCTATATTGATTTTTAAAATTTTTCCCATCCGCCATCTTGAATCACGAAATAGATGTTGTATTTGGATTCCCCATCCCTTTAAACATCGGAGACGATACCCATATTGATTTAAAAAAAATCCCATCCGCCATCTTTGATCACGAAATAGATGTTGTATTCGGATTCTCCATCCCTTAAAATATCGGAGACGATACCCATATTGATTTTTTTTTATTTTTTCCCATCCGCCATCTTTGATTTCCCATCCACCATCTTGAATCACGAAACAGATGTTGTATTTGCATTCCCCATCCCTTTTAACATCGCAGACGATACTGATATTGATTTTTTAATTTTTTCCCATCCGCCATCTTTGATTTCCCATCCACCATCTTGAATCACGAAACAGATGTTGTATTTGCATTCCCCTACCCTTTTAACATCGCAGACGATACCAATATTGATTTTTTTAAGCTTTCCCATCCACCATCTTTGATTTCCCATCCGCCATCTTTGATCATGAAATAGATGTTGGATTTGGATTCCCCATCCCTTTATATACTGGAGACGATACTCATATCGACTTTAAAAAAAAAACCCGTCCGCCATCTTTGATTTCCTATCCGCCGTCTTTGATCACGAAATAGATGTTGTATTTGGATTCACCATCCCTTAAATCATCAGAGACGATAACCATATTGATTTTTAAAATTTTTCCCATCAGCCATCTTTGATTTCCCATCCGCCCTCTTGAATCACGAAATAGATGTTGTATTTGGATTCCCCATCCCTTTAAACATCGGAGACGATACCAATATTGATTTTTTTAAATTTCCCCATCCGCCATCTTTGATCACGAAATAGATGTTGTATTTGGATTCTCCATCCCTTTTAACATCGCAGACGATACCAATATTGTTTTTTTTTAATTTTCCCATCCGCCATCTTTGATTGCCCACCCGCCATCTTTGATCACGAAATAGATGTTGTATTTCGATTCCCCACCCCTTAAAATATAGAAGGTGATACCTATATTGATTTTTAAAATTTTCCCATCCGCCATCTTTGATTTCCCGTCCGCCATCTTGGATCACTAAATAAATTTCATATTATTAATCAGTGTCCCGAGAATGCCGAAAACGATACCCATATTGATACCCAGATTGTATCCTATTAATTTAGCCTTTTTTTGCCTTTGACCCAACCCTCCCCCTTCTCGTCTGACCATCTTATTATTTTTGTCTGGCACCTATCAGCTGTGGCGTAATTTTATATAGCCTATAGCCTTTCGGAATAATTGGGCTATCATAGGCAATAACAATTTTTGAAATCAGACTGCTAGTTCCTGAGATTAGCCGACATTATCTTTTAGCCTTTTTAGCCTTTTGCCCGGCCCCAAAGGGTCAAAGCGTTATGTTATATAGCCTATAGCCTTCCGGAATAACTGGGCTATCGTATACAAAAATAATTTTTCAGATCCGACCGGTAGTTCCTGAGATTAGCGCGTTTAAACAAACAAACAAACAAACAAATAAACAAACAAACAAACAAACAAACAAACAAACAAACAAACTCTTCCGCTTTATTATATTAGTATAGATTATCGCGGGAAGTGGTTACAAGCGGACATTAGGGTGCGTTTCCATTGATACTTAGCTATATAATAATAATAATCTACCACATACACACATCACCATCTAGTCCCAAGCTAAGCAGAGCTTGTGTTATGGGTACTAGGTAATGGATAGAACTACGTAGGTATTTTTTTTTTTTTTGTAAATACATACATATTATACATAGAAACACCCAGACTAAGACAAACATCCATGTTCATGCACACAAATGTTTGACTTGAGCGGGAATCGAACCCGCAACCTTCGGCGTAGCAGTCGCTTACACTCCCGCTGCGCCAACCGGTCGTCAGAGAAGCTGGGCAGAGTAGAGAGGTAGGGTAGCATAGATTGAATTTAACTGGTCAGAACGAGGCTTTGATCTGCTAAGATCAGCTTCATTCGGCCGCACTCTGTCACCACAGGGAATAAGAATACAAAATGCCATCATATCATTTCATAGGCATAACATACACATAACATAACTTCACGCCTATAATTGATAATTATAGGCGTGAAGTTATATAATTAGAATTGCCGGTGACAATTCACCGAAAGGGTAGGCAGAGGTGTAATATTACACCCACATTTCACCATGAATTTTTAGGTCCCACGTAATAGGGGGCGAGGCTATTGCCGTTACCGGGCACATCACCAGACTCCGTGCTGCTACTGAGAATTCGGAAAAACCCAGTAACACTTTTGCCCGACCCGGGAATCGAACTCGGAACCTCCGATCAGCAGTCGCATACGCTATCCACTGGACCACGGAGGCAGTCTGTAATATATAAAACAGTATTTGTCAAACCAGATAATCTATGTGTGGTTTTACAAATAGTACACTTTCGTTTTAACTACGAGACTGCACATGGTTCGCATCTTAGACTGTGGCCTAACCGTTCTAATAGTCAGAAGTGCCCAGTACTCCCAGTAGTGAGCAAGTTTATGAACAGGGCTGAAATAATACACCTAGCTCTTAAAGACATACATAGGCGAAGCCACGGTTGAAAGATAGTATGCTGTATACTTTTCTGTCACAACTTTGACACTTGCAGCGTAAGTGAATGCATTAGGGGATTCACGGTTCGCAGAATTCACTCTGTGGTGATTTTAAGAGTGTGAAAAGCAGCCTCCATTAAAGTTACTTTAAGGAAACTTTAAAAGCTTTTCTACACTGTAGAGCGAAAACGTTTTAAATTAAAACTTTTAGTTATTTAGTAATTTATAGTTTGATATATTTTATATTAAGTATATCAAATTAATGTAATTTTTTTTCATAGACGTCCGTGTGGTGACGGATTAAGAAAACGGATTGTCACCACGCCATATCATGCCATGGGTGTCGTAAGAGCCGACAGAGGGAGCATATTATGCAGAGAACAGCACTGTTAGAGAAGGAAAACTTGATACAAACCCTATACCAACCCGTTCGGCTAGCGTGGTATCGTAGGCCAATTCCTCCTTTCAAAGGAGAGGCCTAGTCCAGCAGTGGACTGTTAAAGGCTGATGATGATGTTTTGATAGCACCGTAAGCTGAGACGAGTAAACACTGCTGAATACGAAAAACAAAAATATTATCCCGATTATAAGTAACTTGCGGGAAATCATTCTTAGTGCACCAATACGTTTCCGAGAGAATATATGTAGTATCTACTTCGGGCTGTGCGTTGTCAGTCAGCCAGTAACGCAAGAGTTTTCGGAAGTTTTCAGGACATATATTCCAGGTACCTTTGTTTCGAGTTTCGGAAATTGATGACAATGATGATAATATCAAAACTGTTTATAAATGTTTCACTCCTCGGTTAGGAGCTCTTCTCTCTACGAGTAGGGTAAGACAGTCCATCACGTTAGCCAAGTGCGGATTAGCAGACGTCACATGCCTTTCAAAATCACTATGTTAGTGTAAAAGTAAGTGACATGATATTATACCGAATATTCTTATTGAATGTACAAAGAGCTTTGCGAAGACCTGATGCATATCATGCGAAGTACAATGCTTTGACTGTTTACTCATCCGGTGGCTTAACCAAGAATGCCTGGAATATACAACCATCATCATATCAGCTGTTAGAAGTCCACTGCTAGACGAAGGACTATATCTACTTAGTTAAATAATAGACAAACGCAGCCAAGCCAACAGAAGGGAAACCTGTGTTGAAACATGGTGTCTCTTATTTAAGGACTAGTTTCTAGACCACTAACTTATCGAAGTAATGCTCTATAGACACGATGACGTTCTATAAAATCAGTTAAAGTAGAAAGCCGAGCACGGATTCCAGAGAGTCTTGAATTGTAATCGGAATAATGCTAAAAAGATGGTGTCTATAGGTACTACATGTGTAAAATTCTGAATTAATGAACACGGCTTATTTTCAGCGTGAATTTCCCATTTCCATTTGTATTAAAACTTGATCAAGGAGTATTTTATTCATCTAATTAGTTCCCTTTGACAAATGAATAATAACCGCTGGGTTATGCTAGTAATAACAAAAAAAAATATAACACAACACAACACAATATAACACAATTAATTTAATAACACAACGCACGTTTACAATAAACATACCCATCTACTTAACGTAAACATATGTACTTAAATTCCTTCCAGTCTTTCCAACAAAGCCTCACCATTGAAAGGCAGATAGCGTTACAAGCTAAGCCATAGGACGAACACAAAAGTCACAATAAGGTTTCCACACATTTGACGTGTTTCTATAGTATCTGTGGTATTACCACCCAGCTGGAGAAAGCAAACAATTGTCCGTAAGATCTATTGTTAACACTACCCAGAGGGCTTTTAAAACACGCTTTAGAAATTATCTTTATGTCCTTTCTCCATATTTCCATTCTATTCCCCCCGGCCGGCAGTACGGGGATAATTTCTACTGAATATGATATTCAAAATGGCGGGTGAATGTCAAGTTTATCTTTTTCACATTCGTCTTACGGTCGCTGTAAAATAATTATGTTAAATTATAGGCATTAGCCTTGAATGTTTTTATAACATTGTTTGTGCTGAGCGTTTGTGTTTATTGTTTGTTTTCTAGATGAACGGAGCTGTTCGTATAGACTTGATAGTATTCAGTAGATACGAGACTTTTAGAAACAAAAACAACGATCGCCTATGTCTGTATAGGCAGATATGATTGTTAAGAATGCATTTTATACTTGAAGGGATACCTTTCGTCTTTTATGATGTGACTTTGATTTGAATTTGTTAAAATTATTATTGCAAATCATCTGTATTTATGTATTAAATTATTAGGTTACTGTTTGGTTGACAGGCAACGCACAGCCAAAACTATTGGACGCAAGCTGCTGTCAAAATTTGGCATGTATGTTCCTTGAACACGGTAGGGGTGCACTAAGAAGGGAATTACCGATATCCTCACAGGATCGGATAGGAATGGTTAAATTAAAATAAAATGTGTGGGCGTAGCTGCAGGTTTTCTCTAGTATAACATAGATATTATTAGCTGGTAGGTATGTCACAATCAGAGGAGGCCCGTGCCTAGTAGTAGGACAGGTTATACATATGTATATAGGGCCGATGATTATGAGGAATGTCAAGATATACTTTCTGGCGAACATATGACGCAAATTGCTGCTCCTTATAACCAACTTTGATGTTCATAGAAAGCCTTCAGTGCACTTAGCAATATAAAGGCGACATTATAGTCACTTCGATATTCTATGAGAAGATAGTGCTTTCTTTGTACAACTACCAACTACCCATTAACGTTAAAGGCTTCTAAAATGTTTTATTAGATCGTCTTGTTGCATACTTTACCGTAAGTTGTGCATGTAACTGATTCTCATTGGCTTGTTAAATAGTTAGTATGTGGGTTTACAGTTTCTCTGAGGACATAGTGGCCATGTCCACTTTACGATGTCTTAAACTGAATTTATGACTTCGAGTGAGCATAGCCTCGAGTTAGTCTACAAGTCAATGTGCACTAAAGAGGCTTTATTGAGCTAATATGTTAAGAGGAAACCTGTTAAATTAACTTAAAAGAATCATAAGAGGAGAAGAGATTTATTTATGGAATAAATTGAAATTAAATCACATCCGAACTTATTTTATGGGTGGGTGCAATACACGTAAATTCAAGTGTATTTATTACATTCGTCATTGTAACCATTGTAAGATAGGGTTTTCTTAAACAATATTTACTAAATCTCCGTTTACGAAGTATTAAATGGGTGACACTTGCTTTGTCATCCACAAATTGCTTTGTCTGAGTGGCTGTAGATTCATTGAATGATTGCAAAGTCTCGCTGATATATTCCTAACATGTTAAGTTTGCTCGGCATCATATGGTAATATTGCTGCTTGTAGTAAAAGGCAAGGCTATTTGTTAGAACGTACCCAAGATCTAATTCTACCCAACTTTAAATAGAGTATAAAGTTTAACGTTATAATGAGATTAAAGCAAAGAACCTTCCTTTGAATAAAGAAAAACATTCCGCTTAAGCACTTTGTAATATCCTCCCAAGTTCATTTTCATTTCAAATAGAGGAAAGTAACTAATAAAACTTTTGCTTGCTTTAACAGATGAAATTCGTCGGCGGATTAATACCGTACTGACGCCGCCGCGCGCCGTGGCAAACGAGTTGTGAACTCGTTAATTAAACCTGGATTTGACACGCGAGTTTCATCATTCATTTTCGCTTTTTTCAGCGTTTCGCTTTAATAAAATAATAAAATACTGCGTAATCACCGAGTTTGACACGTAGTTTTAGCATTTTTATGTTTATTTGGATATTACTGTTTTAGTAATATGATTGTCCGTGTGGTGATGGATTAACAATACGGAAGGTCACCACCCCATATCATCCCATGGGTGTCGTAAGAACCGACAGAGGGAGCATATTATGCAGAGAACAGCACTGTAAGAGAAGGAAAACTTGATACAAACCCTATACCGACCCGTTTGGCCGTAGTCCAGCAGTGGACTGTTAAAGGCTGATGATGAGTATGATTACCACTTCCTCTATAACCTATCGCAGTCTATTGCTAAACTTAAGTCTCTCTTTAGATATTTGCTTCACAATAGCAGTGTGAGCTAATAGAGTGATTTAGCTTGCTACACTAACCCCGTACCAAGTTTAAAGTTTGTGGTCAGCCACAAACTTTAAAATTTTCGCTATTAATATTTTTTGCTTCGTGTATTTTCCCTAGTCGCCTCTACCATAGAGCATAGATAAATCAACTGTATTCATTGCCTCTACCCTGGGAATGAAATGAGGTGATGACGTTTTGTGTTCTTAATCGGTCACCACACGGTTTATGAATACAAAAATGTCCCACGGACATTACTTGCTTATACTCGTACTTATAATAAAAATAGGTACTTGTTGAAAAATTCTTTTTTTTATGGTAAAAGGCGGCAAACGAACAGACGGGTCGCCTGATGGTAAGAGATTACCGTCGCCCATGGACACAAGCAACACCAGAGAAGTCACATGTGCGTTGCCGCCCCTTGGGGTCGGGAAAAGGGGTATGAGGAGAAGTGGGATAAGGGTGAATAGGGGATGGGGCCTCCGGCACTCTCACTCACCGAACGAAACGCAACAGTTTAGGTACTGTTACTTTACGTCGATTTTCTGTGAGAGGGTAGTATGTACTTCCCCGGTCGAGCCAGATTCATGCTGATATCAGCAAGGCTCTACTACCTCCTCTCACAAAGTCGTTTAACAATATAATAATAATAATATTCTGCCACATACACACATCACCATCTAGTCCCAAACTAAGCAGAGTTTGTACTATGGGTACTAGACAATGGATAAACATTATTTATATACTTTTTTTTGTAAATACATGCATAATACACATGGAAACACCCAGACCAAGACAAACATCCATGTTCATACACACAAATTTTGACTTGAGCGGGAATCGAACCCGCGACCTTCGGCGTAGCAGTCGTTTACACTACCGCTGCGCCAACCAGTCGTCAATTTGATTAACGTTAATAGGTAGTTGGTACTTGTACAAAGAAAGCACTAAGTAAGTATCTTCTCATAGAATATCGAAGTGACTATAATGTCGCCTTTATATTGCTAAGTGCGCTGAAGGTTTGCTATTAAGAATGACATGTTTATAGAACCAGTATTTTGCGTCATATTTTTGCCGTCTAATACTTACTTAATATATAAAGCTGAAGAGTTTGTTTGTTTGTTATAATCCTTTTATTTTTTGTCTCTCGAAATGACTCCATGCTGCCTGATTTTAGGCAGTCATGGATTCCCACGTAAAAGTCGTCTTACCAATCACCGGCCCTGTATATAAACTTCCACTGCTAGGCACGAGCATCTTATTACTATGAAAAACCTACCTGCTGATTATTTCTATGTTATTCTACCTATTCCACGCGGTTTCTCCCACGTTACAGTACAATCATTATGGGTTCAGGCATTCCTGAGATTACCCCGAGCAAACAGAAAGACGATCAGACATTTTTTTTTAAAGTTTGTTTATGACTTGACATCGTGTACACACACATAACTTCACGACCTTTTATCCCGAAGGGGTAGGCAGATGTGTATTACCGTAGACAGAGAATCTCTGTCTACGTGTATTACACACCCACATTACGCCAGTTGTTTCGCCCCCGGGCCTGTTGTATCTACCGGGCACTTTATTAAGCGAGCGATAATTAACATATAATTAATACACAAATAACTTCGAAAAGTTAGAGGTGTGTGCCCGGGCTACCTGGGGATCGAACCCGAGACCATCGTCTCGGCAGACGGTACATACACCACTGGGCTATCGCCGCTCGAGATATCGTGTAGGTAACTAACTATTTTCACGTGGAAAACATAGTTATTTTGAAATAACAGACATACCTACACTTCAATTTTATTCACGATTTGCAATAATATTTTAAACATAAATACAAATCAAAGTTAAATCACAAAACGACGAGTATAAAATCACATCTCTCTTCGAGTACAAAGTGCATTCTAAACAATCATATCTGTATATACAGACATAGGCGACCATTGTTTTTGTTTCGTAAAAGGCTCCCATCTGTTGAATACTATCAAGTCTATTCAAACAACTCCGTTCATCTAGAAAACAAACAATAAACACAAACGCTCAGCACAAACAACGTTATTAAAACATTTTTTCACTTTGAAACAAACTGTCGGTATACGTTGACACTCCCTTATATTTAACTGGCCTTGTACGGTCAGCAGAGTGGAATTCACTCGGTTTTATTTTTCATATAGTCGACACTGCGGCATATTTCTTGCCAACAAAATCTTAAATGACAATATTATGCCATTTAATTTGAATTTCCACGACTTTTTTGATTAGATTGTAGTAATATTGAAAATATAAGTTAGTATAAGTATTAAGTTATATAAGTTTGTTTGACAAATGTAATATAAATGGTAATAATGTAGCTATGCTAATATATATTGGTAGAAAATAGCATTTCATACCACATCTCGTGAAGTGCACAGTATTAAATCTCAATTCGAGCTTAGGCTATGAGACGTTTCACCATACAAAAATATTTAACGGGTTTTAATCGGGTAAAATAAACGGATCTGATATAAATACTATGTACCTATTTTTCCGACGTTTCTACCGTCTTGCCTCGGCTATCGTCGCGGAGGACGTCTCATTATAGCAACATGAAGATAATCTTGCTACAGTGACGTGTCTGATTACCTCAAGATGCAGTTTTTGTGACTTATAAATTGAGACACTTTTGATTGGCGGGAGCGCAAATTGACTGCTTAATTAAGAGAGTACCCCAAAAAAACTTAACAAGATACGATATTTCGTAAATCTAAGTATATAAATCCGCTAAAAGAGCTAAGTAAATTAAATATTAACTAAATATTATTATATGTCAAACTTTGCGTGCTGTCCGTACGCACAGCGGACAGAATGTTGAGAACAATAACGGATTAATGGAGGCAGCTTTTAACTAGATGAGAGCCATTCGCGCGCGTATTGTTACACTGCCCGGGCATTAGCCATGTTTCTGTGGTTCACTCACACTGCACGACGTTGATTTGATTTGTCGACTGCATTACGAATTAAGATAGCTAGCCACAGTTTGTAATTCTGACACAATACGTGGAAGCAAATTATCTACCCCATGTGCCAAAAAGCACGTTAAACCGTTGGTCCCGTCTGTCATAAAGATCCTCGGCAGTAGTTATGGAGAGTATTGTTCAACTGTACTGATCTAACCCGTCTAGTCAGGGTGGCCAAGACCATTTATAATTCTATTGGGATGCAAAGTAGGAGAGGCCTATGTTCAGCAATGGATTGCGGAAGGCTGTTCTGGTGACTATTACGTATGGCGTAGTGGTTTAAGCATCGCTGTTTAGCTCTGCACTGCGTGCCGTGGGTTCGATGCCCACACGAAACAACACTATGTGTGGTCGATAAATTGCTGTTTCGAGCCTGGGTGTTATTTGTAACCGTTGATTGAATGTTTGTAAAGTTCCTCGCGATACAGGATTTATTTTTAGTGCGGGTGTCCTCTTAAAAGAAAATACATTTTCATAAAATTGTGTAATAAACTAATATTACAAAGCTGAAGAGTTCGTTTGTTCTACTTTGAATAATTCTTTGTGTTTAATAGTTCATTTATCGAGGAAGACCATGACAGTCTGTATAACATTATGCTATGTGTCACAGGTGTGGCGCAGTAGCCTTAAGTAGTTAAGCCGTGGAATATCAAGATCTCTTTGAGTTACAGTTGTTGATTAATTGTAGAAACGCTGCTGGTTAGACTAGAAAGCGCGACACGGACCAGCTCATACACGTGGAAGTCTAGCAAGGAGTCTGTGGTAATGCAGACGCCACTAACTTTAAAAGTTCGGTGTGACATTCTTTGACTTTCTACTAATGGCTTCTAATTTAAAGCGTCGGTCAACGAACCTCTCCTTTGCGGTTGTAACCGACCGTATCCCGGATGTGTATCCGATGTGTGGCTCGTTCAGATGTGTACTTCTTGACCCCCTGAATTTTTGTCTGGGTCGACACTACTACTATCTCTAAGGAGTTAGAATTAGAATTGTTTATGAACTGTAACAATATTGATATTTTATGCATTACAGAACATTGGCTAAGAAGCCACCAGTTCATATTCAATTTTAATAACCACCAGGTTGTAAGCTCGTTCAGTAGAGAAAATTTTATCCATGGTGGCTCGTTAATCATAGCAAGTAAATTTCTAAAATTTAAAGAAAGGACTGACATTGTGAGCCTCTCTGTTGAGCGAGTAGTAGAGATTACATGTGTTGAGTTTGAGCAGTTCATTGTTATGAGTGTATACAAACCTCCATGTGCACCATTTGAAAGTTTTTTAGTTATTATGGAGGATGCTCTAAGCAAAGTTTGTAATTGCCGTAAAACGGTTGCTATTTGTGGAGACTTTAACATTAACATATTAGAAAAATGCTCTTCAACTATCAATTTTTTAAATTTATTTAAGTCATACAATTTATGTCATAATTTCTATGAACCAACTAGAGTGACTGCCACAAGTGGTACTTGTATTGATAATATATTTACTAGTATAAAACCAATACACAAATCTTTGATTAATATGCTTCAGTCAGATCACAGTGGGCAGTTAATCTGTTGTCCAAGAGAATGTCCGAGAGACCAGAGAACAATTGTTAAATACATATATACCAATAAATGAGAATCGACGATATTCTTAATAAATTTAAAACTTTAAATATGAAAAAGATAATGGATTTGTGGGGACTGTCAGTGAAGACTACTTCATCTATTATTAGCATAATTACTCCACATCTTGCAGCGGTATTCAATGGTTGCGTTGCTTCTGGAATATTTCCTGACTTAATGAAATATAGTAAAGTTATACCTTTATTTAAATCTGGTGACAAAACCCACCCTTCTAATTTTCGACCTATTTCTGTATTGCCGACACTTAGTAAAATTTTTGAAAAATTAATTCTTAGTCAGTTGCTTAGTCATTTTAATAGACAATCTACTCCACGAGAAACAGTTCGGATTTACGAGGGGTCGTTCGACTACTGACGCAGGAGTTGAGCTACTCAAAAGCATATTTGCAGCTTGGGAGAAGTCGCAAGATGCATTAGGTATTTTTTGCGACTTGTCAAAAGCGTTTGATTGTGTACATCATGACACTCTGGTCAAAAAATTGTATCATTACGGCGTTAGGAACAAAGCTCTCGATCTCCTGGTTTCTTACTTGGGCAAAAGAATCCAGAAGGACCAGATCAATGACAAGACAACTCCAGGTTCTGCCTTGAAAATGGGAGTCCCGCAGGGGTCAATCCTCGGACCATTTCTTTTTTTGATTTATATTAACGATCTACCTTATTATGTAAAAAAGAATCATGAGATTGTGTTGTTCGCGGATGATACCTCCTTAATTTTTAATATTAGACGACAACAGATAAATTTTGACGAAGTAAACAATGCACTCTCTAAAGTTGTTAATTGGTTTAATGTAAATAATTTATTACTTAATGATAAGAAAACCAAACTATTAAAATTCTCAATGCCCAATGTTAAACAGATGGAAACCAATGTACAACTTAAGGAATCCAGAATTGAGCCCGTCGGGACAACTATGTTTCTAGGTATTATGCTTGATACCAAACTCCAATGGGGCCCGCATATAGAAAGACTTTCGGGCAAACTTAGTTCTGCAGCTTATGCAGTTAGGACAATTAGACGCCTTACAGATATAGATACAGCTAGAATGGTTTATTTCAGTTACTTTCATAGTATCATGTCATATGGGATTCTTCTCTGGGGGAATGCTGCAGACCTTAACACGATATTCGTTCTGCAGAAAAGAGCAATAAGGGGAATTTACAACCTCGGTCCTCGTATTTCTCTAAGAGGAAAGTTCAGTGAGATAGGCATTCTAACTGTTGTATCGCAATATATATACGATAATCTGTTATATGTCCACAAGAATATTGACAAATTTAGTAAAAAAAGTGATCTTCACACTGTAAATACTAGACATAAGTATAATCTTGTAGTTCATAGCACCCGCCTCCACAAAATAAGTAAGTAGCTGTTTTATGGGGCAGTGTATACGCTTTTATAACAAGCTCCCTCTTAGTATAAGAAATTTAACAATAAATAAATTTAAGATAATTGTTAAAACTAAATTGTGTATAAAAGCATATTATAAAATTTCCGATTATATAGACGACAAAAATGCTTGGGATTGAGCTGCTCTGATTCAACATGTTTAAAAATATAAACTTGTACAACTGATAAATTTAAAATTGACGTTTCGTAAGCACTTTATACAAAGTTTACACGAAATAAAGTATCATTTCATTTCATAAAGTATCATTTCATTTCATTTCATTTCATTTCATTACTCTATATAAAGACGCCCCTTAATGGGGTAGAGCAACGGCGAAAAACGGCTTTTCGTCTGCCCTATGCAATGTAAACTGTGCAGAGTCTTCGTACGTGGTGTATCATTCACCGTGGTCGTCCAAACGCGTAATAAATCCGCTCTATCGCACACGGTGGGAAGCCAGCTTTATAGTGCTTCACCCTCGGTGCTATACAGTATATTGTGATGGTATACGTACAATAACTGAGTATAGGAGGAGGGTAAATCGATCTGGGTTCGTGCCTTTGTAGCAATGGAAAGTTTTTGAATTGTCATCCCGATGTTATAATTTTATTATGAACTCGAGAATTAATGTTAACTTTTTTAATGAACAGAGTTGGAGAGTTTTCTATTGTACAAGAAAAAATATATTTCAACGCCGTGCGTTTTTAGAGGTTTGTCAATGAATACAGATTAACATAGAAGCGCAGTTCTTAAGGATTACGTGTGTCTCTATGTAAATATCTGAGCTCTTTGGTTTCGTTGCCAGCTCAAAAGGCTAAACGGTGCCTTTTCACGTTCAGTTTGTTGTTCATCGATTTGTCTTGAGTTTGGTTTTTATTTGTGTCTCTTATTTGTAAAGTCCGCTAAGGCATTGAACTTATTCTTGGTACGGGAGTCCCCTTCTTAAAGAAAACAAATAGGTATTGATCAATGGATAGATAGTTTATCTGTGACAACGGGAATCCTTGATTGCGCTTTTGATTATGAGTTGAAAACTTACATTTTGTGAAGAAATATTTCAGTAGGTAATTTCAATACATTGCCCACCCTGCCAATATTTTCATACTAGTTTATGGCAGCGATAGCCTGGCGGACATACCAACAGACTGCCATGCAGAGGGTATCGGGTTCGAATCCACGGCGCGCACCAATGACTTTTCGCAGTTATGTGCGTATTGAATTGTTAATTATCACTTGTCTCGTGCCTCGGAGAGCACGTTAACCCGTCGGTCCTGGTTGTCATGAAAATCTTTGATAATCGTTAAGAACAGCGCGTCAGTACCTTCTAAAATAAACTCACGCTAGTCTAAATCATGGAATATATATATCCCTTCGGGTTGCAGAGGTCAGACAGGCATTCGCTCCGTGGAAAAGCTAATATTCAGCCAGATCCGGTAAGACTAGTAAGCGGACCCCAGATTGAAACTGGGATAACGCTAAGAGGATGATGTCTAATTTATGGCAGTAAAAGTATGGACACAAAGAGCCTTTTGGTTCGCAATAATTGTGATAGGTACAATTTTTGTACTGTGAGGTGACCGAATTCTTTGCGACAGTAGACTACCGTATACCCATAAGTTCTTGCGCTATTCGTGCAGTTCTTAGAAAGAATAAAATAATATATAGGTACTATTCGCAATCAGAGTCCGAGTTCTCAAGTTCATAAAAGTTCTGAGCCGAAGAGAAACAGCAAAATGAGCAAACGAAACTTTTAACTTAATTTCCACTCAGTCTTTCGTATGACTACGACTATGTAGCGAGATCGTGACTTGAATGCCGTTCGTTATAGAAAAAGTAACGTTAAGCATTAAGTTAAGCTACTTTTGAGAAGGTCAGAATTTGGATGGGTGGCGGCACATACTTTGAAGCGCTACAGTGCTTTGGTGGTTACGTCAAGCCGCCGGTCCCGTTTCTTACCTTAGGGCAAAAATTGTTTAGCTGCTAGAATTCTTCAGGCAGTCAGTATACCTAATTTGGGCAGTCTATACAAAGTGAAGGCATGTTAAGGGCACATGGAGAGGATGGATGACGATAGACTGACAAAGAAGATAGATAAGGCAAGTGTGAATGTAAGGCAAATTAAATGTAAGTAAAACGAAAGTTATGGTTTTTGAAAAGGAGGAATGCGTTACGGCTTATAATGTTATGATCGATGGACAGCGAGTGGAGCAAGTGAATGAGTAGGCATGCTGTTTACAAGAGATGTAAAAGATATTGAAAGAAGAGTTAATGCAGGTAATAAAGTGAACGGAGCTCTGAAGGCGTTTATGAATAGCCAAAACGTGTCCAAAAAGGCACGTTTGGCTGTCCATAGAGGGGTGTTAGTACCTACTCTTATGTATGGTAGTGATAGTTGGGTATGGCAGAAGAGTCATGAAAGTAGAATAAATGCTATAGAAATGAGAGTACTGCGAAGTATGTGTGGTGTTTCTTTGACTGACAGAGTAAAGAATTGTGTGATAAAGAGAGTGTTGTGGGGTAAAAAAAGATGTAGTGACAAGCATCGAGAAAGGTATGCTAACATGGTTTGGGCACGTGGAGAGGACTGTTGACTGCGAAAGACTATAGATGCTGTCTGTAATAATACTGTTTCAATCTTATACTTATACTTACTAATATATAAAGCTGAAGAGTTTGTTAGTTTGTTTGGTTGAATGCGCTAATCTCAGGAACTACCGGCCCGATTTCAAAAATTCTTTCAGTATTAGATGGGGCATTTATCGAGAAAGGCTACAGGCTATATAACATCCCGCTATGAGCCACGGGAGCGGAGCAGTAGCCTTAAATAACGCGGGCGTAACCGCGGGCATCATCTATTTAACCATAAAAACACAAACTACGTGTGAAACTCAGTCAGTGATTACTCAATATTTTATTATTTAATTAAAGCGAACGCTGAAAAAAGCGAAATGGATGATGAAAACTCGCGTGTCAAATCCAGGTTTAATAAACGAGTTCACAACTCGTTTGCCGCGGCGTCAGTGCGATATTAATCCGCACCAAGGAATTTTCATCTGGTAAAGCAAGTTTTATTAGTTATTTCCTCTATTTGAGATGAAAATGAACTTGGAAGGATATTACAAAGTGCATTTAGCGGAATGTTTTTCTTGTTATTTGCTTTAATCTTATTATAGCGACAAACTTTGAACTCTATTTGAAGTTGTGACGGATTTGACTTTGGAGACGTTCTAGCAAATAGTCCACCGCCTAGCGCTTGCTATTACAAACATCAAATTTAACGAATGTCATAGGACGCAAGCTATACCCAGCAAACTAATATTTGTGTATCATAAGCCCTTACAGTTGCCTTAAGCTTGTTGTGGAACAGCTAATATTCAGTGAAATCCGGTTTGACTAGTAAGCGGGACCCAGGTTACAACTGGAGTACCGCTAGGAGGATGATAAATAAAGAAAAAACATATTTTTATAATAAATTACACAATGTACATGGCATCATCATCCCTTGCCACATAGCTTCATTTCTGAAGGATTTAACTGTAAGCATGTGTTTATTTGTTAAAATAAAATGATCCCTATGATTTGCTAGGTTGTAACAGGGGAAACTGAAATTAAAGTTGTTTTACACAATAGCAAATATACTTATATGATTATATACGATACCCATCTTCTGCATATAAAATTTATGCTTTTCTGACTGACAGACACGTTACAGCTAAAACTATTAGGCGCACGAAGCTGAAATTTGGCATGTGTGTTCCTTAGGGACGGTAAGGGTGCACTAATACGGGATTTCCCTAATTTCCAAAGGGATCGAGCATAAACGGTTAAACAACAGAATTACCACTATATTACACTATATTACCACTATATAGCACAGTTATTTTTTAGGGTGTACGAGGTTTATTTTTTATTTATTTATAGACTCACGCCTGTATCCCCGAAGGGGTAGGCAGAGGTGTAATATTACACCCACACTTCGCCATGAATTTTTTTAGGTCCCACGTAATAGGGGGCAAGCCTATTGCCATACCGAGCACATTACCAGACTCCGTGCTGCTACTGAGAATTTCCTAACGGGAAAACCCAATAACACTTTGCCCGACCCGGGAATCAAACCCGAGACCTCCCAATCCCACGCGCACATTTATGCCGCGAGACCAACGAGGCAGTCAGTTTACGAGGTACTAAAAGGATAACTCATAGTTTATATTTGTAACTAGAGGACGCCAGCAGCTACGCCTGCATTTTTTTTTAATTTACCCGTTTTGGCCGATCCAGTGTGAATTTCGGGAAATCCCTTCTTAGTGCACCCCTACGGTCCCGAAGGAACATACATGCCAAATTCTTCAGCTTCCTGCGCCCAATAGTTTCGGCTGTAGCGTGTCTGTCAGTCAGTCAGTAACGCAAGGATTTTATATATTAAGAAGATAACTATGGTAACAACGAATGACGTATAAATCTAACTTGAATTTCTTATTTTATGGGCGAGTGCCAATACACCCATCACCCATAAAATAAGCTTGGATGTGATTCAATTATAATTTCTTTTCCATAAATAGATCTCTTCTTTTATGATTCTTTTAAGTTAATTTAACAGGTTTCCTCTTAACATATTAGCTCAATATAAGCCTCTTTAGTGCACATTGTCTTGCAGACTAACTCGAGACTATGCTCACTCGATCTAAGTCATAAACTCTGTTTAAGACATCGTAAATGGACATGGCTACTATGTCCTCAGAGAAACTGTAAACCCACATACTTACTATTTAACAGGCCAATGAGAATCAGTTACATGCACAACTTACGGTAAAGTACCTATGTAACAAGACGATCTAATAAAACATTTTAGAAGCCTTAAACGTTAATGGGTAGTTGGTAGTTGTACAAAGAAAGCACTATCTTCTCATAGAATATCGAAGTGACTAATATAATGTCACCTTTATATTGCTAAGTGCGCTGAAGGCTTTCTATTAAGAACGACGTGTTTATAGAACCAGTATTTTGCGTCATATTTTTGTCATTAACTATAACTTGACATTCCGTGTGGTGACGGATTAAGAATACGGAATGTCACCACCCCATATCATCCCATGGGTGTCGTAAGAGCCGACAGAGGCAGCATATTATGCAGAGAACAGCACTGTAAGAGAAGGAAAACTTAATACAAACCCTATACTAACCCGTTTGGCCAGCGTGGTATAGTAGGCCAATTCCTCCTTCCAAAGGAGAGGCCCAGTAGAACAGTGGACTGTTAAAGGCTGATGATGATGATAACTTGACATACCTCATGATCCTTTTATTTTTTGTCTTTCAAAATGACTCCATGCTGCCTGATTTTATGTGAGCAGTCATGGAGTCCCACCAATCACAGTCGTCTTACCAATCACCGGCACTGTATATAAACTTCCACTGCTAGGCACGAGCATCTTATTACTATGAAAAACCTACCAGTTGATTATTTTTATGTTATACTAGCTATTCCACGCGGTTTCTCTCACGTTACACTCCAATCATTATGGGTTCAGTCATTCCTGAGATTACCCCAAGGCAAACAGAAAGACGATCAGACAATTTTTTAAAAAAGCTTGTTTATGACTTGACATCGTGTACATACACATAACTACACGCCTTTTATCCTCGAAGCGGTAGGCAGAGGTGTATTACACACCCACTTTTCGCCAGTTATGTTTCGGTCCCAATGTAATATATAAAGTTAATAGGCTCGCCCCTGAGCCTATTGCCAACTACCGGGCACATTATTAAGCGATTCAATACACAAATAACTTCGAAAAGTCAGAGGTGTGTGCCCGGGGTACCTGGGGATCGAACCCGAGACCATCGTCTCGGCAGACGGTACATACACCACTGGGCTATCGCCGCTCGAGATATCGTGTAGGTAATTAACTATTTTCACGTGGAAAACATAGTTATTTTGAAATAACAGACATACCTACACTTCAATTTTATTCACGATTTGCAATAATATTTTAAACATAAATACAAATCAAAGTTAAATCACAAAACGACGAGTATAAAATCACATCTCTCTTCGAGTATAAAGTGCATTCTAAACAATCATATCTGCATATACAGACATAGGCGACCATTGTTTTTGTTTCGTAAAAGGCTCCCATCTGTTGAATACTATCAAGTCTATTCAAACAGCTCCGTTCATCTAGAAAACAAACAATAAACACAAACGCTCAGCACAAACAACGTTATTAAAACATTTTTTCACTTTGAAACAAACTGTCGGTATACGTTGACACTCCCTTATATTTAACTGGCCTTGTATGGTCAGCAGAGTGGACTTCACTCGGTTTTATTTTTCATATAGTCGGCATTGCGGCATATTTCTTGCCAACAAAATTTGTATTATTATGTCATTTAATTTGAATTTCCACGACTTTTTTTATTAGATTGTAGTAATATTGGAAATGTAAGTTAGTATAAGTATTAAGAAGCTATATAAATTTGTTTGACAAATGTAATATAAATTCGTACCAGATAATAATGTAGCTATATATTGGTAGAAAATAGCATTTCATACCACATCTCTTGGAGTACACAGTATTAAATCTCAATTCGAGCTTAGACTATGAGACGTTTCACCATACAAAAATATTTAACGGGTTAAATCGGGTAAAATAAACGGATCTGATATAAGTACTATGTATTTTTTCGACGTTTCATCCGTCTTGCCTCGGCCGTGGTCGCGGAGGACGTCTCATTGTAGCAAGATGAAGATAATCTTGCAGTGACGTATCTGATTGCCTCAAGGTGCAGTTTTTGCGACTTATAAATTGAGACACTTTTGATTGGCGGGAGCGCAAATTGACTGCATATGCTTAATTAAGAGAGTACCCCAAAAAAACTTAACAAGACACGATATTTCGTAAATCTAAGTATATAAATCCGCTAAAAGAGCTAAGTAAATTAAATATTAACTAACTATTATTATATGTCAAACTTTGCGTGCTGTCCGTACGCACAGCGGACAGAATGTTGAGAACAATAACGGATTAATTGAGGCAGCTTTTAACTAGATGAGAGCCATTCGCGCCCGTATTGTTACACTGCCCGGGCATTAGCCATGTTTCTGCGATTCCCTCACACTGCACGAGGCTGATTTGATTTGTCGACTGCATTACGAATTAAGATGGCTTGCCACAGTCCGTAATTCTGACGCAATACGTGGAAGCAAATTATCGGCCCCAGGTGTCAAAAAGCACTTTAAGCTTTTGGTCCCGTCTGTCATAAAGATCCTCGGCAGTAGTTATGGGGAGTATTGTTCAACTGTACTGATTTAAGCCGTGGAATATCAAGATCTCTTTGAGTTACAGTTGTTGATTAATTGTAGAAAAGCTGCTGGTTAGACTAGAAAGCGCGACACGGACCAGCTCATACACGTGGAAGTCTAGCAAGGAGACTGTGGTAATGTAGACGCTCTAACTTTAAAAGTTCGATAAGTGACATATTTTGACTTTCTACAAATTGCTTCTAATATGAAGCGTGGGTTAACGAACCGTAACCCGTAACCGTAAGAGAGAGAGAGAGAGAGTTTGACACTACTACGGCAGAGTTTGACACTAATGCGTTTTCTGGGTTGACTCTGCTACTTTATATAAAGACGCCCCTTAATGGGGTAGAGCAACGGTGAAAAAAACGGTCTTCCCTATCCAATGTGAACTGTGCAGAGCCTTCGTACGTGGTGTATCATTCTCCGTGGTCGTCAAAACGCGTAATAAATCTGCTCTATCGCACACGGTGAGAAACCAGCTTTATAGTGCTTATCCCTCGGTGTTATACAGTATATTGTGATGGTATACGTACAATAACTGAGTAGAGAAGGAGGGTAAATCGATCTGGGTTGGTGCCTTTGTAGCCATGGAAAGTTTTTGAATTGTCATCCCAATGTTATAATTTTATTATGAACTCGAGAATAAATGTTAACTTTTTTAATGAACAGAGAGAGAGATTTATATTTCAACGCCGTGCGTTTTTAGAGTTTTGTTGCTAGCTCAAAAGGCTTTTCACGTTCAGTTTGTTGTTCATCGATTAGTCTTGAGTTTGGTTTTTATTTGTGTCTCTTATTTGTAAAGTCCGCTAAGGCATTGAACGTATTCTTGGTACGGGAGCTCAAAAAAAATTTGATCAATGGATAGATAGTTTGTCTGTGACAACGGGAATCCTTGATTGCGCTTTTGATTATGAGTTGAAAACTTACATTTTGTGGGAAACATTTTAGTAGGTAATTTTAATACATTGCCCACCCTGCAAATATTTTCAATACTTTATGGCAGTAAAAAAATGGACATAAGAATGTTTTGGTTCGCAATAATAATTGTGATAGGTAGGCACAATTTTTGTACTGTGAGGTGACCGAATTCTTTGCGAAAGTAGACTACCGTATACCCATAAGTCCTTGCGCTATTCGTGCAGTTATTATAAAGAATATAATAATATATACTATTCGCAATCAGAGTCCGGCTTCTCAAGTTCATAAAAGTTCTGAGCCGAAGAGAAACAGCAAAATGAGCAAACGAAACTTGTAACTTAATTTCCACTCAGACTTTCGTATGACTACGACTGTGTAGCAAGATCGTGACTTGAATGCCGTTCGTTATAGAAAAAGTAACGTTAAGCATAAAGTTAAGCACCTTTAGATAAGGTCACAATTTGGATGGGTTACCATTTAAGCGGCACATACTTTGAAGCGCTACTGCTTTGGTAGTTACGTCAAGCCGCCGGTCCCGTTTCTTACTTAAAAAAAAATGTTTAGCTGCTAGAATTCTTCAGGCAGTCAGTATACCTAATTTGGGCTATAACAATGTGTTGATTTGCATTTGCAAAATATTTTAAGGGATTGGTGGTGGTTATGCTACTATAACTGAATACAAATACATGCAAAAATAAGTCCCTAACAGTAAAAAAAATGTTTTGTCATCATACACTTTGAAAATGAACTCGGTGTATTGACCGCCGCCGCCGCTCAGCTGATCGCCAGTGCAGGTGCCTAACACACACAAGCACACGTACTTACAGTGACTGCGCGATTGAGTCTCATTTTGCACGATTTAACAGTTTATTCTGATTTATTATCTAAGTAACCTTGAATGAAAATAGGGTCATAGTCGCACGCTGTTTAAAATAATGTTAGGTTAATAAGTATAAGTATTGTCTATATTGTATTATTATAGGGTGCATAGGGTTCCCACCAAGAACTTAGGGTCCCAAGCCAACCTCACCTGCAAGTGGTGCACCTACCGATTAACGGACGAGGCTTTGGCAAACAAAATATCCCGATAAGCGGCAATAGGCTCGCCACCTATTACGTGGGATCAAAACACTGGCGAAAAGTGGGCGTTTAATATGCCTCTGCCTACCTCTTCGGGGAAACAGGTGTGAGTCTATGTATGTATGTATGTATTATTAAAATATTTTGCAAATGCATATCAACACCTTGTATACTCTAAAAAGACGAAAAAGGCTACTTGCACTGTTGATTGACAATATTTGAAGTTTAAATAATAACGGTGATGCTGACATGCGAGAATTAAAATATTAATTGAGATTCGGAAGTTAACTGAATTGTACGTGTCGTTGAATTAATTAAATGTCAACGAAATTCGAGCTAAATATTTGTATGGAACGAAATATTTTTGGAATTGCTTTTCTGGAACGAATTCGTGTTGTAAATTCGTCAATTTTGTTCAGCTGGCACTAATTGTATTAGAAAAATGTGTACGTGTTGAACAGAATAAAACACTTAATAAGTATTCTAGCTTAAGCGTCCAGATTTCGCCTCTCTAAGACAGTGCAACTAGCCATAGCCATAACCTTGTGTAACCTTCCATTATTTTTCTGGGAAATTCATAGGATTCCAACATTTTCGGCACTGTTCTATAGTTTTCTGCTCACTATGAGTGACTAATTTGTTTTTTAAAGGAGTCGCTCTTAGAAACGCATTTTATGTCAAGTTAGAGTCAGATGTTCACAGAGATCACACGTACAGTAGGTTCTAAGGAAAGTCGGTTTAGCCGCATCTTTGGTGGAGCTGTTAATTGCCGTTGGGGGGCGTTGTGTTGATCCATTGTGGTAAGAGGATTAGTCACCTAGACTCTGCGTTACCGAGTGCTAGGTGTCCAGGTTGCGCCGGACGATGGGACTTCTGTTCGCTTTACTACGTCGCTCGGGGAGGCTCCTCTTATGCACCCCTAAAACCGTATGAAACGTGTTGACACGAAAAGAAAAAGAAGAGTCAGATAACAAAAATGAGAATATAAGTAATTAGATTATTATATAATACAAGTTCATTTAACGAGTCATAATCGCATTAGCTAAATTATATTATTTAAGGAGTATCTAAACCTCTGATTGAAATTAAATGCAGTTTATCGCGATATTTTGGTTTTACTGAGATATAGAAACCAACTAGACGTCGCTAGCGGCTTCGCCCGCGTCAATTAGGTAGATATACCTACATATAAACCTACCTCTTGAATCATTCTATCTATTAAGAAAACCGCATTAACATCCGTTGCGTAGATTTTAATATTTAAGCGTACATAGGGACAGACAGACAGAAGGCAGACTTTGTTTTATACTATGTAATGATATATGACTATAAAATCCACTGTAGATTAATTTCAATGTGTAACTTTCATGAACACCTAAGAAAATGCTACAAAATAAGCAAACACGACAACAGATGTACTGTTAGTAGTTGATTTAGCAACGTTTTGACCGACACACAACGGTCGTGGTCACGGAAGATTACATTAGAAGAAGATTACATTATTTTGGTTATTTTGTACATTGATGTTTTGTACAGGACCTATAGCAATACATAACTAAAAACGAGAGTAGCTTAAAGATGCATTGAGAAAGGCATGTTGAGATGGTTTGGGCACATGGAGCGGATGGATGACGATAGACTGACAAAGAAGATATATAAGGCAAGTGTGAATGGGACAGGACAAAGGGGAAGACCTAGGCGGACGTTCTCTGACCAGATTGGAGACATCCTTAAAAAGGATAGGTCAGAAGTAACCTTAACAGAAGAGCATGCATGAGAAACTTGATGGGAGTGAATGAAGCAAGAGAGGTATGTCAAGATCATTGCAAATGGCGTTCTGTAGTCTCTGCCTACCCCTCCGGGAAACAGGCGTGAGTACATGAGTGAGGCGTATGTATATATGTATGTATGAGTAGCTTTATAATTTAATCGCCAGTTAGGTAACACCATGTCAAAGGTTTTGAATTAGAATTCGACCCGGGATAATATCAGTAGCTAGTTGTCGGGTCTTGACCTGTTTCATTCGACCCAACATATTAATTTTCAAAGGGTTAATCTGTTTCATTATGTTAGGTCTACGTCGAATGTTGTTTCAGCGTGACTCCTATCACATTATTTATTGTATATATTTATAGAACATGTCTCAAATGTGAAGAAGATCTATAACAAAGAAGAATAAGTTTTATGGAAGTCTTGCGGAGGGCCAACTGGTGATTTGTAAAACAGGTTTTACCTACATGGGAGACCAATCTCTAATAACTGGTAACTAAAAAGTATTTTACTGTAGGATTTGTAGGTGATGAATGATGATGTTAATAAATAAACATTTTTATAGGCTCACGCCTGTATTCCCGAAAGGGTAGGCAGAGGTGTAATATTACACCTACATTTCGCCATAAATTTTTAAGTCCCACGTAATAGGGGGCGAGCCTATTGCCGTTACCGGGCACATCACCAGACTCCGTACTGCTACTGAGAATTCGGAAAACCCAGTAATACTTCGCCCGACCCGGGAATCGAAGCCAGGACCTCCGATCAGCAGTGCATACGCTATCCACTGGACCACGGAGGCAGTCTAAATAAACATTATTATTATATTATGAATATTTTGTCCCCGAGATTCATATATCAAGCTCACAATAAAATGTATGATACATATGACCATGACAAATGAGTCTCAAGATCATAATTTACCTGATACATCTCAGTAGCCTTAATAAATCTAATATTTTGTTCAATATCTTCGTCCTATCTTAAAGATAAACAGCTTACTTAAGCTATCTTTCTAAAGTATTGTAATATCGCTAATGTTCTGGTTCGATCCGTTCGCCGAGATATTTAGGCGAGGTATATTTGTTCCGTTGCTTAATATAAGTTTAAACCTTCAACTTTGTCTCCGATCGATATAATAATGATCGATATAAAATCGATATATAAAATATGAACTTACAAAAGTTACTAAACTGTACTGCACCTCTGTATAGATAAAGGTTATACAATAATGTCTAAAGTTTTACACAGGTAGTAGACACACAGGCCTTGCTGATTTCAGCATGAATGGGCCGGCTCGACAGGGGAAGTACTACTCTCTGACAGAAAATCGACGCAAAGTAACAGTACTTAAACTGTTGCGTTTCGTTCGGTGAGTGAGAGTGCCGGAGGCCCTATCCGCTATTCCGTCTCCCTCATTCCACTCCTCATCCTATCTCTTTTCCCAACCCCCAAGGGCGGGAACGCACTTGTGACTCCTGATGTGTTGCTTGTCTCCATGGGCGGCGCTAATTGCTTACCATCAGGCGATCCGTCTGCTCGTTTGCCGCCTATTATTATAAAAAAGGCTACCGGTGCTAGGCGATCAAAACGTTGGCAATAAACAAGGATTTATACATATAACTAACTTTTGCTGATCTTATAGATTAGTTAAGTATCTAATATTGAATGATGTACAGAAATCGCGATAGTATAAAATAAGGAATTGCATAGAATAGTTTAATTTCTTGATATTTTCCCATCGTGACATATTTGAATTATTACAATATTATTTAATTCATTAAAATTATGGCACAATCTAAATTTGCATGCTGAATTTAGTAGGCGGAATATGAAGAACTATGTATTGTATTATTAGATCTGTAAGCACCATATTTCATGCAAATAAACGATATTATTATTATTATAAGCAATATGCCCAAATTAACCTATCCGTGTGGTGACGGATTAAGAATATGGATTGTCACCACCCCATATAATAAGAATAATAATAAGAATAAGAAAAAGAATTCATTTATTTGCACACAATAACATAAATTTTACAGCAAGTAAGAACCAAAGAAATTAGATAAAATACATAAGAATTAAAGAAAGTAAGTAGATAAGTACATACAAAACAAGATCGTTAGAAAACTTAGGTAGTTAAAAGACGAAGCTCCGTTTGTCCCAAAGTGGCTTATTTATACAGACAAGTTACAAAATTATAGAACAATTACTAGTATATCTGTATAATCAACAATGTATAGCTAGCATTAAAGGTCGGCAGCATCGCGACAATCGTCCCATGGGTGTCGTAAGAGCCGACAGAAGGAGCATAATATGCAGAGAACAACACTGTAAGAGAAGAAAAACTTGATACAAACCCTATACCAATCGGTTTGGCCAGCGTGGTATTGTAGACCAATTCCTCCTTTCAAAGGAGAGGCCTAATCCAGCAGTGGACTGTTAAAGGCTGATGATGAACCTTAATTCAAGAATGAACTCTCATATACAGCCAGAATGACCCTAATCCTATCTTTTTGCTTATCATGTACATCTACAGCTTTGAAGTTTATTAGCATAATACCATTATTGTTATAGTCAGCTCACAGTAAAGTTCCGTCAAGCTGTGTTGGAGTGCAGTCCAGCTAATTTTGTAGAGGCCGAGAGCTCAACTTGCGCACTTGAGTGCTTTTGTTCCTAGTTTTGCATTTATACTGCATTAACTGTTCCAAACTGCAAGCCTGTGTTCTGTTGTTGAGACGCAATTAGCAGATTGTAAAGCTACAGAGTTTTGAATTAATATGCTGCTGCGCGCGAAAAATATCACAAAAGAATTTTGATACTTATTTACTATCGCAGAACAATACGCTTCTAATAATTTTGTGAAAATTAAACGTGAAGAGGCCCTTGCCCAGCAATGGGATAGTTTATATACTGGGCTGATGATGGTAATCGATGTATTTTGTTGCTTTTACTAAAATACTAACACCAGTCGGTTTTGCATAAATAATTTTTGTTTTGACTTGCCGTTCGCATAGTAGTAGTATATTTTATTTTTTATAGACTCACATCTGTATCCCCGAAGGGATAGGCAGAGGTTTAGTATTACACCCACATTTCGCCATGAATTTTTAAGGTCCCATGTAATAGGGGGCGAGCCTATTGCCGTTACCGGGCACAGCACCAGACTCCGTGCTGCTACTGAGAATTCGGAAAAACCCAGTAACACTTTTGCTCGACCCGGGAATCGAACCCGGGACCTCCGAACAGCAGTCGCATACGCTATCCAGTGGACTACGGAGGCAGCCTAGTAGTAGTAAGGTCACGATATTAAACGATATCGCATAATATACGTTACAACTGTTATACTTGGCGCAAAATCAATACATTATACTAATAATGAATCTAACATCCTTCGATGACATTGTGAAGCTTGGTAAACATTCCTATAACCGGTGACTAAGAAGTATCGAGTATTAGTATAGAAGCGTTCATAATAAGACTTGATTTGCGTAATGAGATGGAAAATTAAGCAACGTTTGCGTGGTTGAATATTGGATGAATGACAGTTTGTTGTTTTACAAATACAACTGCGCTACCATGCTTCGAAGGGTCATCCAACGTCGGTGCTGGATTTCGTTGTTGACAAGGATCGTTATACTATTTCCAACTAAACACTCTGTCACGCTTATTCGAAAAGACTGTCTTATATTGTAGTGTATCTGGAAATCATTTCGGTCACGTTTGCTTTCGAACAAAAATAGGTCCAATCGTTTTCGAGTTTCGATGTCACAAACCGTTCACAAACAGACGATAGTTACAGAAACACAAACATGTCAATCTTAAAACACTCCTTTGCTTGCAGCGGGGACTAAAAATAACAATTCTGAGGTCTATGGAAGAACTGAGTATCAAATATATGAGTATATTTCTTAGGAAATTCATAACGTTGCTTTTTATCTCATTAACGTGGGGTATCATTATTCACTGCATATCTTACATGTACGCAATAATGTGTGATTATGTCACTGTATTCAGAGCTAAGTACCGTAAAACGCGAGCGATTTCAAAGAATGTGATGAAGAATAAAGGAAACTGCTATGTCTCTCGCACCTGCACTCCGCTTTCTTTTCAGAGAAATACGTAGCATTCACATTTATGTATATAGGGAAGGATATATAGGGAATTAAGTGATACTGTTTCCTGGAAAATTAATCATGAGCTTCCATTCCAACTTGTCATGGGAATATTATGTTTACTATTAAAATTAATCGTAGATTTCTTCTCCAACCTGTCATGAAAATATTATATTTATTATTCTATCCTTTCCTGTATTACATCGTTTATGTATATGTGTTAATTATATTCTAATCACAAATATTATAATACTAGACGAGTAATCGTAATCCATTTCGCCATTCGAAAAAATGATTTGTAAGGTTAGCTATTTTAAAAGTTTGTATGAGTGGTTTTGTTCTACGTCCTATTGGCGATGCAAAGATTATCCGCGCGCCTCTAGCGGCGAATTTGGAAGTTGTCCGGTTACGACACTTTTGACAGCTTTCAATACAACTTTGCTTCGAGGCTATAGTGGTAACGGCCATTTTCAATATTCGATCCATACATGGATTTTGAGATTCGAGATTCGTGTTTGACATATTTTGTATGGAGCTTATGTCAAAAACGAATCTAAAATTTACAGATCTAGGTATCTATAGTTCGAATATTGAATTCCGTAGTAATTGTATTGAGCTTTCAAAAGTGTCGTACCCGGACAACTTCCAAATTCGCCGCTAGAGTCGCTAGTTAGAATCTTAGCATCGCCAATAACTGTCGGTTTCAACTATGGGTCTGGAGATTTTAGATACATGTTTGACATATTTTGTATGGAGCATATTTATGTCAAATATGTGAAACCAGTCGTAAATCAGGCACCGAATTCGGTAGAAATCGAATAACGGATGTCGAATGTAGTGCGTTACGTACTATTGAAACTGTCCTACCACTACAACGGATGTCTTACTTCGTATTTTCATGGGTGCGGATCGGACAAAGTGCGAAGCCGTTCTAAGAGGTTTTTTTAAGCCCAATATGCGCTTGGTATAGATTACACGATACATATAGGGTGTCACAAGACCCATCACCAAGCCGAAGTCTACTCGTTGTGGACATCATGCCAAGTCATACTAACCAAAAATACCTGGGAAACGATTTTTTTTTAAAGTTTTTACATTTTTTAAACCGCAATTAAAAGTGCGCGCGAGCAATGCTCGAAATACCTACTTATCTATGGGGTCAAAGGGCATCTAAAGAACATTTTGGTGTAAATGCATCGATTTTGTACCTAATTAGAAAAGTTTCATACCAACTTTGAGCCTCAATATCTCCTGAACCAGTAATTTCCCAGGTATGGTGCCGAAGTAAAACATGTTCATAGTGATTGGTACAACATGGGATTTCAGTTTTCGTTTAGGGTCTTTTTACACCCTATTAAATTCAAAAACGGATATTTGCGTTGTACAGACTACAACACATCTATTTTCGACTTACTTACTCCGAAAATACACCTGGCAACAGCATAAAAGTGCGAAATATGTATATGTCCTTGTGCTCATTCAGTTATCTTTGGACACCTGTGCCCATAATAATGTTGGACTAAAGACCTATTTAGGTGCGGCCGTGACACACTTATCTCTTTTGTAACAGAATTTTATAATAGCTATAGTTGGCGTTATTTTTACCCTGATTCTACTCCCAGATTTGTCTGTACAAATCTGATATTATTTTATTGTGAAGTTCTTCAATATAACTCGAATATGTTACATGGACTGCCTCGTTGGTCTCGCGGCATAAATGTGCGCGTGGGATTGGGAGGTCTCGGGTTCGATTCCCGGGTCGGGCAAAGTGTTATTGGGTTTTTCCGTTAGGAAGTTCTCAGTAACAGCACGGAGTCTGGTAATGTATACGGCAATAGGCTTGCCCCCAAAAATTCATGACGAAATGTGGGTGTAATATTACACCTCTGCCTACCCCTTCGAGGATACAGGCGTGAGTCTATAAAGCAGCCCACCTGCTCCTCGACTGCCCCGACAGCACTCGTACAGGCAGCAGTACCAGTACCAGTCCAGATACAGCACCCTGCGGGAAGCAGTGGGTCACATCAAGAGTCTGCTGGCCTGCCTCGAAGAGCTGTGGTGGCTCGAATGACGACACCATTCCCACCCGCACGCAAAATACACGGCAAAACGTGGAGTTGCGGAAACAGCCCGTGCCATCAAGTATCAAGTAAAGAGTATATAAAACAAAGTTTCATCATCATCATCATCATCGTAGTAACGTTATTCCGGTTGCATCCAAGACTTACACGCCTTGAAGCCCCGGGCCTGCTTACTAGTTTAACCAGATATGACTGAATATCAACTTATAAGCCGCTCTCGACGTCTAGTTATTTATAAATTACACAAAATTTGAGCCCCTTTTGGAGATTCTAATGTACTCACGCTAAGCAAAAGCGAACGTACCATTATAACTACAGGCAGTGACAATAGAATAAACCGAGTTTTGTCACTCGTGAAGTCCCGAAGCAAAAAGCTCAGATATTTACATAGAGGCGCATTTCCTATGGGCGTTCTGAAAACAAACTTTCTGTGACCCAAATTGCCGCTGGGCGGCGTGGACGGCATATGAGCCCATAACTTGCGATTCCACCATAAGGTATATAAAGGTATTCACGGAAGACCAGCGTCGTCTCATCTCATAGGTGCTACGGCTAATGCTGAGTGAATACCCTTTTAGCGATGTATAGATACAAATATGTTCTTCTAGGCACATTTTTATATTTTATTGTTGCAATGTTTGTATTTTGTCGCTAAATAAATAATTTTCTTTCTTTCTTTCTTTCTTTCTTTCTTTCTTTCTTTCTTTCTTTCTTTCTTTCTTTCTTTCTTTCTTTCTTTCTTTCTTTCTTTCTTTCTTTCATAAAGATAATAGAAAGCAAAGAGAACAAAAATGAGACAAAGACAACGCCCATAAATAATGGAACACAAGAAATAATTACATCAAGGTTCCGACGGGACATTAATTGTGCAGACGGTACGTTATGTCCTTAACGAAAATGAAGTAACATTCCTACTCGATTAACTTATAACAGGAAGCATGTGGTAACGGTTTATAATTAAGAAAATTTACCATAATTTTCTCTGTAACCGGTTTATTGCTGCTAAATAACGAATATTTTCGCTATATTAAATTATTAATGTGAAAGACATTTTAGGAGCAAGACCAGTTACCAGTTTTGATACTAGCGGCTTTTCTAACGACGTGTCATCCCCTATTTCAGCCCTTAATAATATTTTATAAAAGTGTCTTTAATTGGTGTACGCCGGTCGTCGTCTTACGTTCTAAAATGAACTCACTATGCAAATTTCATATTTCTGCCTTAGGTAGTTTAGGTTCTATGATATGTAAGTGTGAACAAGTGCTTTTATATTGGTACTCGTAATCATAGATGAGAGAATTAGCAGATGGAACGCACGGCACAGTTGCGTGCGGCCACTAAAGCAAATACAAAATTGAAAAGCGAATACAAACTCGTCTCAGTGCGCTACAACGCATCGTACAGTTCACGCGTCACGATCACTTCAACTTTTAAATTCTCAAAATGCCGTCTTGCGTTCTTAAACACTGTAAAAGTTGTTCCTAAAAACAAAAACAGGAAAATGGAATATCTTTTCACAGGTAACTATTGATAATTTGACTGTTTCCTAATTTAATTTCGATAAAATTCGTATTTGTGCAAGAAATATGTAAGTGTTGCCAGTTTTTGTCGACGCCGTTCTGCCTGAATTAGGGAAAATGCACTTGTCAATTGATTATGTGATAATGATTGTCATGTTAATGAAAAATACATTACCGTATTATAAAAGTATATTGTAGATATATCTTCTTTCTCATAAATATAGTAATAGAATTTCAATTTCCATTAGTATATACCTTACATAATATTGTTTTGAGTTCGATCCCCAAACGATCCAAATATTCGTGTACACCCTGCTACTCGTCAAGCTTATACACTTTGACCTTTGCACCGTTCTTATGGCGTAAAGAATAAGTATCAAAATCGTACAGCAACTGTTTAGCTTGACTTGGCGCCGTGTGTACATACATGCTTATGGCGTAGGGAATAAGTATCAAAATCGTACAGCAACTGTTTAGCTTGACTTGGCGCCGTGTGTACATACATACTTATGGCGTAGGGAATAAGTATCAAAATGGTACAGAAACTGTTTAGCTTGACTTGGTGCCGTGTACACATACATACTATTTAGTTCTCAACTAATCGACGCCAGCGGCTTCGCACGCACATATTTTCGTATTTCTCGTTTTGCCCGATCCCGTGGGAATTTCGAGAAATCCCGTCTTAGTGCACCTCTACGGTTCCCAAGAAACATACATGCTAAATTTCAGCTTCATGCGCCGAGTAGTTTCAGCTGTAGCTTGTCTGTTAGTCAGTCAGTAACGCAAGGATTTTATATATACAGATTTACGAAGTAGTCAAAACTTAACTCGGTACCTACATTTAAGAAATGTATTTATAAAAGCATTAATTAAATCCATGGTAAATTCTTCAAAACCGCAAATGGATATAAGAATATTACATAACTATATGCAAAATACTGGGAGATTATTCATAATCTGGCAACTTTACACACACATAGACGCGCGTGTCCGTACAGTGCCAGTCGCCAAAGGTCACGCACACATAGCTGTCAACGTGCCACGCTTATTTGGACGAATACGCTATATCTGATACTTGTCTCATCTGTGCTCGTAATGATAATTATACAGCGCTCCTACACGTATCTTTATATCTTACAATAATACAGACTTCACTTCGCTGAAACATCGTCCCAGTCTTTAAAAACACGTTTTTTTCTAGAAATATATTGTACAACAAATAAAATATGTCCCGTCGCAGCCCGAAGCAATCATATCTCAACGGGTTTCTTCGAGAAAAATCCTCTATTATCAATAGGTATATACCCAAAACTTTCAGTGTACAATTTTTCCTTTTATTAACAGACTTCTATTCCGTTATTGGGCGTCTATAAACGATCACAGAAGGACGTAGTTACTGCGTCGTAACAAAACCATCGATTTTCTTCCATATATTTACAGTCTGGCCAACGGTGCCTATCGCTGAGCAAATATTTGAGTTGGTATATTATTTATTACCTGAATCTATTATTATCGTTATGAGCCCTATTTATATACTGTCCCACTGCTGGGCACGGGCCTCATTTCACTGTGAGAAGGGTGAGGCCATGGCTAAGTGCGGTTTGGCAGACTTCAAAAGTTTGTCGAGAACACTAGTAGTTTCTCTGCTGTCTGATAAGTACGTGTTCAATTAATTTGTCAGATAACTCATACAAATGTCGTCCCAATTTTTAAATTTGTCTAAAAGATAATGCTTATCGAGAAGGGGTGAATCTGGGCTGTAGGCAGCAGGTTTCCTCATGATATTGTCTTTCATCGTTGAACAAGTGATCATAACGTATTTAATACGCACTTAACTTCGAAAAGTCAACAATGCACGTCATGGGTTTGAATCCGAGACCGAAATGATTGTATGATGAGACACGATGTATTGGCATTTATAACTCAACACATTTTTTTTAAAGACTCACGCCTGTATCCCCAAAGCCGCAGGCAGAGCTGTAATATTACACCCACATTTCGCCATGAATTTTTAGGTCCCACGTAATAGGGGGCGAGCCTATTACCATTACCGGGCACATCACCAGACTCCGTGCTGCTACTGAGAATTCGGAAAAACCCAGTAACAATTTTGCTCGACCCGGGGATCGAACCCGAGACCTCCCAATCCCACGCGCACATCTATGCCACGAGACCAACGAGGCAGTCGACTCAATACATAATCCTATCAAATCCTACATGAAACATATTAAATGTGGTGTATATAATATGATATCTAATAGAATAACGTATGCCATAATTCAATCCGGCTTGCCGTCCAGTTCCAAGCTTAATCCGATTATACAAGTTAATTTCCATATAAAATGCGACAGGAAAATCTTTAACAGGGAAAAATGCATAGATATTATTTTACAACGTGAAGCAGGTAAAATAGCTTCTGCCCGTGGCTTCCCATGTGTGGGAGCGGTTATAGGGACAAAAAGTATTCTTATGTATGTATAAGCTAAGTATATTATACTTCGCAAGCGGCTGTACCCGCGTGAATTAGACACCTAAACCTTCCTCCAGAATCTCACTAACTATTGGTGAAAACTGTACCAAAATGCGTTCGGTAATTGTATAATTTAACAAGTTCATACAGACTTAGCACCCTAGGGCTTCATTTTACAATACGTATGTAGACTAGCTTCTGACCCCGGTTTCGCCCGCGTGGAGCCGGATATTGGGTCAAAAGGTAGTCTGTGTGAGATTCTGATATAAGTATATATTAACTATATTACTCCAAAGCTTCATTAAAATCCATTCTGTAGTTTTTCGTGAAATGTTACTACTATTAAAAATGCATTACATACTTATTTAAATTTAAATATTTAAAGTAGATAAAAAGGCCGAACCAACAAGAAATCAATGTGCCACGTGCAAAGTATTTCATAAAATGATGGGAAAAAAATGTATTCCCGCAGCACATCTGAACGTAATTTTAAAACCAATTGCCTGTTCGCTAAGAGCGATGACGCTCTATGCTTAGCGTCATCTACTTATTTGCATATTACTAGAAAACGTAGAGTTACGAGAATGATGTGAAGAAAAGTTTTAATTAATAGTTTTCTGTACCTATTGTATAAAACTAAAAATGTCACAAAGACTAAGCGCTTAGCCTAAACTACAGACACTAAGTTTCTAATTACGATAGTAGTAAGTACCTAATAGTAAGGAAATGTATATTTAGTATCTTTTGTTTATGTTTTAATATTTTGTAAATTGTTTTCACTAAGTTTAAATTTCTTTTTGTGTATGTTTTTATTACCTATTTAACTATTATGTCGCATTGGGCTTGAGCCTGTAATGATGTAATAGGTTTATGCTAAATAAATAAATAAAAAATAAATAATTCTGACGTATCCCTGCAATAACAGACAATTAGGCCTAAATAATGACAGCCACTTATTTTTAAATATTCTACCCAAAGAGCATAAATTAGATGTTGAAAGTTTGTTTGCTGATATTGAAGATCATCATAGTAACCTATCGTTCTAGCGTTATGGCACTTGCATCCAGGACTTTTCCGTCTTGGAGCCCACGGTCAGCTTAATTCGCTCATATTGAAGATAGTGCTATGAAAATAACAGATACGGTCAGTGATCTATATAATATGTATTTAAAATAAACTTTTGAGTACTGGACATAGCAAAGGAATGACTGACAGCGGATCCCAATATGTCATCTATTCATGGATTAAGTTACTAAAGATTTGACTTATTTTGTATAGAGCATTATATAGGTACACATATGTAAATAAAATTGGAGTGTCTGTTTGTAATATTAAAAAAACCGCTTTTTACTAAATGCATATGGATGTATACACAGTACATAAAACCAAATTACAATTTTTTAAATTTTTGTCTGTCTGTCTGTTTGTTCTCGCTAATGTCTGGAACGGCTCGACCAATTTTGACGGGAGTTTCACTGGCGGATAGCTGATGTACCAAGGATTAACCGGATACGCGAAGTAGTTCCCTCAGGACGCGGGTGAAACCGCGGGAAACAGCTAGTGCTACATATATTTCTCTAGTTAACTCTAGTAGCCAAATTCACGGAAAGACGAAATTTAGGTAGCGGTCGTTACTCATTCCTTTGCTATTTCCAGTACTCGAAAGTTTATTTTAACGTTTAGAAATTTTCGTGCTTATAACGTATTTCTGTCTAGCACATGTTTGGTTTGTCTTCGTACGTTCACCCTGAAGAAAATAATTATAACCTAGAAACAAGCAACTTCAATTTAGTCAAAGTTGTCTGCTCGCGAGAACTCACTTCGACATCGACAAGCGTTCTTTTTAATATTACTTAACATTACCTTTGTACTTTGTTCTCAAGTGATTTCAAATTTATGAAGTTCGGGAATGTGAAGAAATAAAATCTGAGAACTAGAGTTTCTCCTTCATTGATTTTAATTGTCCGTTCGTTCTGCCTTCGTAGTCACAATGTATGGATAAAGCGATATTAGTTTTTGTTGTAGCAGTGGAGAAGGTTGCTACAACAGACCCTGAAGTTAATCACTAAATCTATTCTACTTGGCATTTTCGTTATTTCTCAGGTGCCTGCCAAGTTGGCAGATGACCATATAAGGCACGCACCTAATGCAAAACCCTTAAATACATAGAAGCCCATATATTGCCGATGCCATGTAAAAAAATTACAAAAGACGTTTATAAAAAACACAGAGTAGGTATACATTATATAATTATATCCTTTACAATCTTCTTACAAAAGCAACGATTTGAGCCAAAGATTTCCTAAAACCCGCCTTGTAGTTAAAACAATATACTTACTTATTTTATTTATTTAAATTAATAAATAAATAAAATTTTATTTATTTATTTTTAGCCTGTAGCGTCCCACGGCAGGGCAAAGGGAAAGGGAGGCTCTCCTTTTTCCATAGATCTCTATTATACTTATACTCAACCGTTATATTACATTTGGCCTGAATCTCGCCTAAAGCAAAGGTTATTACTGCTGATTGTCTTAAATTTCATTCCATACACTTTTCGGCATTATCGACTAGCAAATGGGCCCTTTCTTTTATAAAGAGAGGACCCTTTATAAAAATGCTAATGAATGCAAACTCTGCTCTAAGACAGCTAGTTAATGGCTATCTAAATTTTCGGTCCATTCGCCATTCTTAACGTGAACAATTATCTATTTATTGCGAACTTAGATTCGAGTCCCAATAAAGCAATATGAGTCTATTTAGTTCGTCTTTAATTGACAACGATTTACCTTAACTGTTTTCATTTGAATTTACCTTTTTAAGTGATACACAGGGTGCTTGTGAAGTGTCGTTGCTTTTTATTTTTCTCAGATCTATTTTAATCACTGTTTTTCAGTCTTTATTTTTTTCAGTATTTTATTCCAATACTTCTCTATATTATATGGTTTAATACACATCATAACAAAATTGAGTTCATTTTTAATAATTTAATATTTTATCCATTATCAGAATCTGTTAACCAAGTAAGAATACGCACTTTCTACTTAGATGACATTTATCACGTAAAAGTCGACATGCATAATGAAAATTAACAGAAAAGTATCTGTTTACTAGATTAGACGCTAAATATATTTAGATCATGTACGAAACTGGCTTTAAAGTAATGTAATAAAATGTGTATAAAATATAAATTCAGCACTTCGTTGCACTTCAATTAATATCATACTTTAAGAATGATTACGCACTTCTGATCCCCCATAATGAAATCATTGAAGGCATTCATTCGGAAAGCAATATCAAATTTTATATCAAGTACAAATTTTCCATTAATAAGTTCATTTTTGATACGTTGAACGCGCTCTAGTAAATTGCGATTAAATCAATGAGAAAGTTAAAGCTTTTGTAAGCAGTGAAGAGTTTTATTCCTTTAATCTTATTATTTGTGCCTTCCATTTTTCTTTTGATAATGAGACCTTGATACTTTTTCAAAGGGATTTGCTTTTATTGAATTGTATTAAAGGATTAATTTTAAGATGACATCGATATCTTAATATATAAAATCCTTGCGTTACTGACTGACTGACAGACACGCTACAGCCGAAACTATTGGGCACAGGAAGCTGACATTTGGCATGTATGTTCCTTGGGGACCGTAGGGGTGCACTAACGAGGGATTTCCCGAAATTCCTACGGGATCGGCCAAAACGGGTAAATTTAAAAAAAATGCATGCGTAGCTGCTGGCGTCCTCTAGTAAATTATGACAGTTCTGGCGCTTGCATCAATGACTTTCACCGTGTGAAGCCTGTCTGCTTTCTATTCTAACCAGATTGGAGACAGAATATTATGCGTGTCCACAGACTTTTATATAAAAGGGTATGATAGGGGTTCATAATCATCAGCGCTTTATACTGTCCCACTGCTGTGCACTGACCTCTTGTCACTATGAAAAGGGTAAGGCCATAGTCCACCACGCCGGCCAAGTGCGGGTTGGCAGACTTCACATGTCTTTCAAGAACAACATGGAGAACTCTCAGACATGCACGTTACCTCACGATTTTTCCTTCTCCGATAAGCAAGAGACAATTAACAATTTAATACGGCGGCTTTGGCAGTTTGTATAACTTGTGTCTAATTTATCTTTAATTACGTACAGTATATAATAAATGGTCCGTGTGGGGACGGATTAAGAATACGGCATGTCACCACCCCATATCATCCCCTGGGTGTCGTAAGAGCCGACAAAGGAAGCATATTATGCAGCGAACAGCACTGTAAGAGAAGGAAAACTTGATACAAACCCTATACCAACCCGTTTGGCCAGCGTGGTATAATAGGCCAACTCCTTCTTTCAATGGAGAGGCCGAGTCCAGCAGTGGACTGTTAAAGGCTGATGATGATGATAAGAAATGTATTAGTTATACCTTTATAGGGTACCTAGCGTTATAGTTTAAGCTCTACCTACTTTAGGATTAGATGACTGTGTCTATGTTGTTCAAGGGCATTCTTATTATATATTATTATCATATTATTATTACAATAATACTTATAGAATATAATATATATAATATTTACGCAAAATACACGCTAGGATGTGGAGTTGCGGTAACAGCCGTGCTACCGTACCATACAATAATATTTTAAATACGCACGTATTATTCAATACCTTGATGCTACACTTTGCATAATTAAAGAAACATTCATTATAGTCCAAAGCTATTATCATGCCAACCTAATAGTGCAAGCCGTTAATCTTCCATCGATACTTGTTAGTAAAAGCAACACTCAATATTCGTTGAAAAGAAAATCATACAAAGGACTTCGTTCGATATTTTTTCAAGAAAAGCTTTCTCCTTGGAAATAACAATGAAATGGCTACAATCACTATAAAAGATTGCTCGAATATCGAACAAAAGATGATGAATTTGAAATGGATTGTTCCTAACACGCGTATAATATGATGAATAGTGTTTGTTTTTATACTAAAGTTTCATAAAAAGGTTTCTTGCAGTAAATTTTCTATGAAATTGGGATTGGATATTACTTGTTTTGTTATTAAGTGGAAATATTATTTCACGGGAATATTATAGATGTGAACAGATATAATGTTATCTACTCAATATCTTTATATCTCACAATAGTATATTTCTGCTACATTACTACTTACATATTTTACGTGTGGGACAAAACTACGTAGCTTGTAAAAAGCCTTAACTATTTGTATAAAAGAAAATCGTTTTCCCGTTTTCCTTTACAATCGACGCAATATCAATCCAGTATTGAATTACTACGAGCTCGCAAAGTAAAGCCGCCGTACATTCAACAACAGTGTTTATACCCGTTATCCGGCTCGACCGGGCCCAGAAACACATCAAAGGCACAAAGGACACAGTTTCCACCTAAGTATGAGATTTCATAGCTTTCCATTACTATGAATGTTGTCGACAACTGTTACTTCTCATACGAGGTCTCTTCGAATGGATGGTGAACTTGTTAAAATTTATGGAACATTCCTCATAATTGAGAAGAAGATAAATTCGTAGTAAAGCTAGAAAGCCTCATAAAACAAGGAATAGTAGCGTAGTTTGAAATTCATTTCTAACTTCGACCATATAAAAGTTGCACGTAGACTAACGCTAGACGTTTTGTGAAGGATCTACTTGTCCCTATCCCGATTTTTGATTGAAACAAAATGTGAAAAGAAATGAATCACCGCCTTCTTAAAAAGTATTTTTGGAACATCTAAGTCTGGTATTATACTTAGGGTCGGTACATATCTGACGGAAGATGCGTCGAACGTATCTTCGGTGGCGTCTATTCCGTCAAATGAGTCGGTACACATCTGACAGCAAATGCGTCGAGTGTATCTACATCGATCGCGACTATTCCGTCAAATAAGACCTGCTACATTACGCGTCTAGTAAGTTTCTGCGTTCAGCAACAACAGTGCGGTTGCTTTGTATGACATTTAATTTTGAAACGTCGCCCAACGCGTCAGTCAAAATTCACTATTCACATTCGCGTGGTGCGCGCGACGTCGACCGATAATGCGTTGACGGAAACGGAACAGACGCTGTACGCTCGACGTACTAATGGATCATCAACAGTCAGGTGTGAAAGGTTGAATGTTTTTCTATATATTTGTATTTTGGCATTACGCGACCGATAATACGCGACGCATCTTCCGTCAGATATGTTTCGACCCTTAGTTCCAATTTATAAAGAGGCTTTTCTACTTAGTTGATTGTAGCCTGTCTAGTGCCGTCAGTCACATTCGGTACCCAAATCCCGTTTAATCGCCGGTATAAGGACGCCGAGTTTCTCAATTCGGTTTATTTTTTTTAAGTTTGTTGCCTTAGACTCCGTTATTTGCTAAACGAAACGTAATAAAAATCGTTCACTCACATGTTTGACTTAAAAAAATGTAGTTAACTATGGGCAAAATGTATAAAATGGAGTAAGTAGTCGTAAATAAAAGGTAGGTTTTATTAAAACACTAGTTCTGAATTATTAAAGCTAAAGTTGTTACTTCATCTTTTTATATAACGTCATTTAAAATTCACAAAAGGTGTTCCCACAAAATTTATATCTATGCCTCTTCTAGATTAGATCATAAAATGAGAAATATGAGGCATTGACTTAATTTTTTCAGGGTACTGTGGCATACAGCTTCAGGGAATCCTTATAATTTTACCATATTCGCCGTGATTTTCCATAATACTAAAGAGCTGTTCGGTAAGCTTAGACATTTTGGGCACGCATAATTTTCACCAATATTTTAAAATAATATTGTGACTGCATAGCAGTGTGCTGGCAACACAGTCAATGAATACAGATTTCCATAGAAGCGCAGTTCTTAAGGATTTCGTGTGCCGATTCCAATTGGAGACTATCTCCAGTTTAGTTCGTAGTTGGCGCTGTTGGCGGCGCTGGCGTCCTTCTCCGTCTCTCTTGCTCTCGTAGTTAAGATACACAGGAGGAACGTCTGTCTCTCTTCGCTGGCTCTACGAGAGTAGAGCCAGCTGTCATAGCGCGACTGCCATGCCGCCAAGCGGCAATTTGGGTCACAGAAAGTTTGTCTTCAAAACACCCATAGGAAATGCGCCTCTATGTAAATATCTGAGCTCTTTGACGCAGTGGCGTTACGCAGTGGTCTATAGCTGTCAGCTCGTGGCTTATAATTATAATTAGAGGATGACCGCAGCTATTTCTTTTCTAATTGATCTTTTTCTTCTCGACTCCATGGGTCTTTCAGTAAAGTAAAACCCTTCTTAGTGCATCTCTATGGTCTCCAAGAAATATACATCAAAATCTCAGGTTCTTGCGCGCAATATTTATGCTGCAGCTTGTCTGTCAGACAGTCAGTAAAGCAATAATGTCAGATAGTCAAAATTGAAATGATACACAGCTATCTATTTAGGTCTATAGTCAACAACGATGAATACTTGACTTACCAACTTATACTGTATGTTGTGGATCATCATCATCATCATCACAGTGGCGTGCCTGCAAGAGTCCACTGCTGGATATAGGCCTCTCCAATGGCACGCCACTGAGCCCGATTTTCGGCTTCATCTGTCATGTTGTGGATGACAAAATAAAATTTTAATTGAGTCCCTGCAAGGGCCACGGAACCCGATCCAACAATACTCACTTGACCAGTTTTAATTTCATAATAACTGTATTGCATTGTAGCGCTCATAGCGAGACTTGGCTTGCCGATGGTAATAGGTCGACGAAGTTAAGCAACGATAGCACAGATCGCTACTGAGATTGGTGACCGCTTGTGGCATTTACATCAGAGCGCTACCGTGCTTCGGAGGGCACGTAAAGCTGTCGGCCCGGTTCTTGTCTTAGGATAAGAATCGTTAGGCCATGTCGGAGGCCTTCGGGCGGTCTAAAAACTCCGACACAAGAGTTGGACACACACACGAGGAAGAAAGAGCTTTCATAATCTTAATATATAAAATCCTTGCGTTACTGACTGACTGACAGACACGCTACAGCCGAAACTATTGGGCGCAGGAAGCTGAAATTTGGCATGTATGTTCCTTGGGGACCGTAGGGGTGCACTAAGAAGGGATTTCCCGAAATTCCCACGGGATCGGCCAAAGCGGGTAAATTAAAAAAAAATGCAGGCGTAGCTGCTGGCGTCCTCTAGTAAGCAATAAAATAACTGCTCTCGTATTTTCCTTGCGGATAATAAATGGTATCATGACCTTGACCGGAAAAAAGCACAAAGATTGTAAACATGGCGTTGAACAAAGGTTCTTTTGTTAAGTAATTCTCTGTAAGAGCTTGATGACTGAGGAAGAGTCCGGTAGAATATTACCAACGGCAATTTTACATGCAATGAGCGCATGTCTGAGAGCTCTCCATAATGTTCTCGAAAGTAATGTGAAGCCTGCCAACCCGCACTGGTCCAGCGTGGTGACCTTACCCTTCTCATAGTGAGAAGAGGCCCGTGCCCAGCAGTGGGACAGTATATAGGACTGATGATGATGAGTGCTATAATGATATTTTCATTAATAGTGAATGATTCAAGTAATTGGATATGAAGTTCGCTTCAAAAACTGCTTCTCTTAAAGTACATTTTCTCGCACTGGAATAACACATAATTTTATAAAAGCACCTAAAGATTTTAGAAAATAATATTACACGAATTTAAGTGCTTACTCAAACAGATAATTTCACAAAGAACTTTAAACTGCACATAGGTATAAATAAATGGATTCTCAAAGATTAAATTTAAACACGTCTATAGCAAGTACAAGATCGTAGAAACTTACACAGTTCAGTTTTTCAACAATATCTCAAGTTTCTACGTAAGCGGCTTATTCAATTGACGTGAGCTGAGCTCCAGCGCTCGATCATGAAAATAAAATAAAAATTACATTTACTACGCGAACGATCTTGTCACATATACCTAGTTGGGTATGCACATCTATCTTTCTTTGATGTTTGAAGAAAAGCGATAATACTCAAACTCTAAATCATTTATTCATTTAGGTCACAAAGTGACGCTTATGAACGTCAAAGATTAAAGTTAATTACTAGATGATTCTACATTTACATTTACTGCCACGTTCGCAATGCAATAGGTAGAACCACGAGAAAGAACGGGCAATAAAACTCGTGGCCACTCTTTTTAACTGCCAGTATAATTCTTTTACATGTTATATTTGTAAGGAGCTGCAACTGTTTCACATTGTGAGTTATCTACTATTGCAAAAGTTAATAGTTATTGATATCATACTCAAGCAATAAATTATGTTCATTTAGTAAGCCTCCCAAAGTGAATATGGTGAAACAGGAGCATCCACTTACGTCTTTTGATGTAAGCAACTCGCGAACATGACTGTTCTGATCTATGGTGGAACAGTATGTTCCGAAAAGTAATGGTATATGAACCTGCAGCAATTTACAATCTATTAGTTAGCAGTTCATGACCACGAGTTACCCTCACCTTAAAAATCCGATAAATTATAATAAAAAGAGTAGAACAAGAATGCAAATGTAGTATAAAAGAGAATACGGTAATTAACTACACTATAAAACTGCCTATTGACCTAATAATAAAAAGAAATTGACCTAATAAAATAATAGGTATTTATTTCCAAGCGTACTTGTCGTCAAGATACTCATTTAAACTATAATATGCCTTCAGCAAAAGATTATTTTTAACAATTGTCTGAAACGACCTTAAAGGCAAGTCCAAAATATTACTATATTAAAAGTTTATACTAAGCCCAATAAAAGAGCTATGCGTTTTGTGTAAACGGAAATATGGTACACATAATTTGTGCCTGTGCCTAGTATTAATATTGTGTATGTCACTATTCATTTTGTAAGAATTTATATGTAGTCGTACATGCATAACACTGGCATAAATATATTGTGACGCTACAGTAAGAATACCAATATTTTTAAATTTTTCTTTAAGTGAGACACTTGTCTTTAACTGGTAAATGGCCCTAACTGCCCGTTTTTGTAATATAAAAATATTTTCGATGTCAGCGGCCCTACCCCATAATAATATGCCATATGACATAACACTATGAAAATAGCTAAAATAAACCAATCTAGCCGTATCGACATCAGTCAACCTACGAACCTTCTTAATGGCATAAGCAGCTGAGCTAAGTTTCCCTGAGAGATATGTAAGGTGCGCACCCCACTGTAATTTCGAATCAAGTGTTATTCCTAGAAATAATGTAGATTCAGATGTTTCGAGAACATCGTCATTTAGAGCTATACTAGGACCAAGGTTTCTGACATTAGGCAGAGCAAACTTAATACATTTTGTTTTTTTGGCGTTCAGTACTAGATTGTTTACATTAAACCATTTAGCTACTTGAATGAGCGCACTGTTTATTTGTTAAATAATATAGTAATACGTACAACATATTTATATATTACTAGAAGAAGCCAGCAGCTACGCCTGCACATTTTTTTAAATATACCCGTTTTGGCCGATCCCGTAGGGATTTCGGGAAATCCCTTCTTAGTGCACCCCTACAGTTCCCAAGGAACATACGTGTCAAATTTCAGCTTCCTGCGCCCAATAGTTTCGGCTGTAGCGTGTATGTCAGTCAGTCAGTAACGCAAGGATTTTATATATTAAGATATGAATTTAACCTTTTCGTGGTCTCTAACATAAGTTGAATATTCAGTAACTGTACATCCACATCATGGTGCTTGCAACAGTGCCGAAATATCGGCTGCTCGAAACAATGGTAGGTACGTGGTATATAATACTAGAGGATGCCCGCGGTTACACCCGCGTTATTTAAGGCTACTGCTCCGCTCCCGTCGCTCATAGCGTGATGTTATATAGCCTATAGCCTTCCTCGATAAATGGGCTATCTAACAGTGAAATAATTTTTCAAATCGGACCAGTCGTTCCTGAGATTAGCGCGTTCAACCAAACACACAAACAAACAAACTCTTCAGCTTTATATATTAGTATAAGATAAGATATAAGATATCCCAAAAGCCTAAAGACAATATACAACTAATATTTATACAGTCATTAAATAGTCATATTGAAGGCCTAACCTGTCTCCTGTCCTCAAAAATTAACGGATTTAAAGCCTGGGAAGCTTTTCCAGCGAAGTGAGGTCTGTATTATTGTAAGATATAAAGATATAGGAGCGCTGTATAACTACCATTACGAGTGCCAATATAAAATCACTTGTTCACACTTACACATCACAGAACCTAAACTACCTAAGGCAGAAATATGAAATTTCCATAGTGAGTTCATTTTAGAAGGCGACGACCGGCGTTCACCAATTAAAGACACTTTTATAATATAAGGGCTGAAATAGGGAATGACACGTCGTTAGAAAAGCCGCTAATATCAAAACTGGTATAGTAATATGAAAATGCGTCTTGCCTCTAATATCTTTCACATTAATATAGCGAAGATAATGTATTCTATGACATTATCTTTACTGCTGTCAAAAATCATACCCCCCTATCAAAACCGCGGTCGTCTAAATTTCCAATTTGGTTTTCTAAACCGATAATACGTATCTTTAGAAGTAAAAATAAGGCTTGGGTGAAATGGAAAGTTTATAATAATGTATATGATTACGAACAGTTTTCCTACTTACGTCGTAGATTTGACATAGAGTGTAAAAAGCATTATAGACAATACATGAAGTCTGTTGAAGAGAATGTTAAGAGGAATGTAAAGTATTTGTGGAGCTATGTTTCCAATCGCAAAGGCCAGAGTGGTATTCCATCTTCGATGACGTATAATAGTCAGTTGTCCAGCGACCCAGTTGAGATCTGTAACATGTTTATGAACTTCTTTCACTCAGTTTATGAGACATCTACATTTAACACAAATACATGGTCACCTTCCAAGGAGACCATGGCTAGTTGCACTCTTATGACTGATATCTCGTTCAGTTGTGAACAAGTTCTAAAAGCCTTAAAATCTTTGGACTGTACTAAAGGCCCTGGGCCGGACCACCTGCCACCTTACTTTCTTAAAAAAACAGCTGAACACATTCACATACCGCTCTGTATTATATACAATAAATGTATGCTGGAAGGAACTTTCCCTGAAATATGGAAAGGTCATACACATTTAACACAAATACATGGTCACCTTCCAAGGAGACCATGGCTAGTTGCACTCTTATGACTGATATCTCGTTCAGTTGTGAACAAGTTCTAAAAGCCTTAAAAATCTTTGGACTGTACTAAAGGCCCTGGGCCGGACCACCTGCCACCTTACTTTCTTAAAAAAACAGCTGAACACATTCACATACCGCTCTGTATTATATACAATAAATGTATGCTGGAAGGAACTTTCCCTGAAATATGGAAAAGAGCAAACGTTACTGCCGTACATAAATCTGGTTAAGATAATATATATAGTGTATCATATCAATAATGTAATCTGGTAAAGATTGAGAAAACTATCGGCCGATATTTATATTGTCTGCCATGTCAAAGCTTTTTGAAAGGCTTGTACACGACGCCATTCACCCCAATATTTACAAAATTATTATAGCTCAGCAACACGGATTTGTGAAAAGTAAATCAACAACTACAAATTTATTAATTTTTACTGATTATTTGTTTACAAATATGGACCAACAAACCCAAGTGGACGTCGTTTACACGGACTTTCGAAAGGCTGTCGACAAGGTGGATCACGAATTACTATTAAAAAAAATGCATTTAATGGAATTCGAGGGAACCTCCTCCGATGGTTTTCTTCCTATATCACCAATAGAACTCAAAAGATTGTCATAAAAGGATTTAATTCAGCATCAATTATCGTAACGTCCGGCGTGCCCCAGGGCTCAATCCTCGGCCCTCTTTTGTTTATCTTATTCGTAAATGACATTGGGGACTGTTTTAGACACTCTAAATTTCTATTATATGCAGATGATTTAAAATATATAAGACTATTAAAAGTCCATATGATTGTGTCCTAATCCAAGAGGATCTAAATAGGCTTGTTAGTTACTGCTCTGATAATAAATTGTACTTGAGTGTCTCTAGTGTTTCTCGATTTCATTTACGAAAAATAAAAACCCTATTAATAACAATTATAACATAGATAATTCATCTTTATCTAGGGTGACGTTAGTCCGAGACCTTGGGGTACTGCTTGATAGTAAGTTACATTTTGACCAACACATAGATGCCATAACAAAGAACGCGTATCGTTTATATGGATTTGTAATGAGGTCCGCAACTGAATTTAAATCGGCTAGCACTTATTTTCACCTGTACAAATCTTTGATAAGATCCCAACTGGAGTATGCCGTAACAATATGGAACCCGTATTATAAAAAAAATGTGGATATATTAGAATCATTGCAACATAAGTTCCATAAATCGATGCATTACAGATGTTTTCATAGATTCGTCACTTATGAAGAGCTACTTAATACTTACAACCTGATGAGCCTTAAATCGAGACGTCTGTTTCTGGAAGCGATTTTTTTATTTGATATTTGTAATAATAGATATAACTGCCCTGACATCACCAACAAATTGTGTTATGTTGTACCAAGAACTGTCATTCAGCGGGAGGTGCGTGCACATCCTGTCTTTGCCGTTACTTCTTGTCGCACTAACGCTGGAGTTCGCGCACCTCTTCGTCGTTTGTGTCATAACTATAATTTTCTTTTACAGATTTCGATTTGTTTGCATTGCCTGCTAATAAATTTCGTAATAGTATAATCCTAACTATTAATAGCTTCGTTGAATAAAATTTGTATTTATATCAGTAATTTGAATTGTATAAAGATATGAAATTAAATTGGAAATATGTAATAAAATAATTAAATTATATTGATAGTTCACTATTAAGTAATCTGTGAATAACAGTGTGAGTGCACATTTGCTTAAATGTAAATGCTATGCAAATTTGTATTATATATTGTGTAACTGTTAGTTATTCCAAATAAATAAATAAAGATATTCATAATAAACCGGTTACAGAGAAAATTATGGTATATTTTCTTAATAATAAACCGTTAACACTTGCTTCCTGTTTTAAGTTAAGCGAGTTGGAATGTTACTTCGTATTCGATAAGGACATTACGTACCGTCTGCACAATTAATGTCCCGTTGGAACCTTAATGTAATTATTTCTTGTGTTCCATTATTTATGGGCGTTGTCTTTGTCTCATTTTTGTTCTCTTTGCTTTCTTTTATCTTTATGGTGTAGTTCCCTACGGTCTTTCGGTGTCTACTTACCAACGGTCGGTTTTGAATATTCAATCCGTGGATATATCTACTAGAGATACATATTTGAAATAAGCTCTAACCAAGATATATATTTTTTGTTTTTTAAGATATTTAATATTATGTCAAATAGAAGAAGGAGATAATTTTGTCAAATATGTATTTCTGGTAGCCAAATCCATAAATAGATAGAATATTGAAACCGGCAGTAAATTTTCTGCGGTATCTGTCGACGCTCCGTACCGACGGAGCCCCGTGAATCCCAGTCACCATACTACCGCGATCACGGCATGGTTGCTTTTGTCTCTAGTACAAAAAATTAAAAGGTATTGTTTTTAATTTTGTAGGCCTTGAGGCTAAATGAAAAATGAAGCATATTACTTAAATACATTAATTAAAGTAAATGAATATACGGTTATCTCCTTTTTCCTTCGAGTAGGTTCTATATTTGTTGACAAAGGGTTTTTGTTATGCCTAAGATATAAGTGTAAGCTTTTAATATAATATCTTTGTAAGGAAACACTCAAAGGATAACCGCATTTGACAACTATTTTGATACCTAGATATGTTTTTTTAGTCCGAAACAGGCGCCACAAATTTAATTAAAATCTACCGAATCATCCCTTATTTATGGTGCTTGTATCTTAAAACAACATTATTTTAAAATATTTAGTCAACCAGCACTGATAAAAAATATATTATTTTTTTCAGAACTCACTCGTATTTCACGATAGGAACAAAAACTACGAAAGTTTAAATATGTTTCACGAAATAAAATAGAACCCTTGTTTGGCAAGTTACAATGTAGTATTTCAAAATGTTACATAAAAATGTTGGAAAGTCATTTAAACTTTAGCGGTGTCTTAATGCGACACACTAGCTGCGCATTCCGTTGCATAGTCAAATTTCATCCAAAACTAGTAGCCGTAACCGATACTAATGGATAAGCCTGAAAATCTTTAACTCTAAACTATAATATTATTGCTGTATCTGTATCCAGAACTGTTATATTATACCCATAAAATCCGTTTTTGGAATTTATAAAAACAGTCTTCTTCAGGTAAGAATACTTAAAAGAACATAATTATATAAGATAAAAAGATAAACGTATAAATAATGTTTAGGTACCCCCATAACTTGGGTTTAACTGATGGCGATGTCGTCTAAAAATCATTCCATAAACACAATTCAATAAAAGCAAATCCTTTTGAACGAGTCTCAAGAGTTCATTACCAAAAGAAAAATGGTAGGCACGTATAACAAGATTAAAGGAATAAAACTCTTCACTGCTTAAAAAAGATTTAACTTTCTCATTGATTTAATCGCAATTTACAAGAGCGCGTTTAATGTATCAAAAATGAACTTATTAATGGAAAATTTGTACTTGATATAAAATTTGATATTGCTTTCCGAACGCATGCCTTCAAAGCTTTCACTATGGGGGATCAGAAGTGCGTAATCATTCTTAAAGCAAGTATAATATTTATTGAAATGTAACGAAGTGCTGAGTTTATATTTTGTATAAATATTATAACATCACTTTAAAGCCAATTTCTTTCATGATCTAAATATAGACTCCACACTGACTACATCCAGACTGCCTCCGAGGTCCAGTGGATAGCATATGCGACTGCTGATCGAAGGCCCCGGGTTCGATTCCCGGGTCGAGCAGAACGAGAGTATTACTACGTTTTTCCGAATTCTCAGTAGCAGCACGGAGTCTGGTGATGTGCCCGGTAACGGCAATAGGCTCGCCATGAATTTTTAGGCCCCATGTAATAATAATGTATATATTTTTCTATATATATAATTATATTTATATTATGTATATATATATTTGTGTGTGTGTATGTATATAGTGTATTCTTATTTATGAACAATATTTATATGTTTATATATTTCTAGCATATTATCTTTATGTATACCTATATAATATCTTGATTAGTTTTATTCAATATAAAGAATTGTCCTTCTCTTCGTATACTAACTTCAATTTACACCTACTTTGTTCAATATCTGCACCACCCAAAAGGTAGACTGGTAGAGAATGCCTTAGGCATTAAGTCCGCCTATACATATTCATTATAGTGTATGTATGAAGTTTAATAAATAAAAAAAAATAAAATAAATAATAGGGGATTACGTGGCACCTAAAAATTCATGGTGAAATGTGAGTGTAGTATTACACCTCTGCCTAACCCTTCGGGGATACAGGCGTGAGCCTATAAATAAAAAAAATAAAAATAATCTCAATATATTTAGCTACTAATCCGTAAACGGATAATTTTCTGTTACTTTTCATTATGCACGTCGACTTTTATGTCTTCATCATCATCAGCCTTTATCAGTCCACTGCTGGACTAAGCCTCTCCTTTGAAAGGAGGAATTGGCCTACTATACCACGCTGGCCAAACGGGTTGGTATAGGGTTTGTATCAAGTTTTCCTTCTCTTACAGTGCTGTTTTCTGCATAATATGCTCCCTCTGTCGGCTCTTACGACACCCATGGGATGATATGGGGTGGTGACAATCCGTATTCTTAATCCTAATATATCCGTGTGGTGACCACACAGATATTTTATGTCTTAATAAGGTGTAAATATGGTGTAAGAGGTAAATGTCTTCCAAGTAGACAGTGCGTATTCTTACTTGATTAACAGATTCTAGTAATGGATAAAACAGTAAATTATTATATATGAACTCAGTTTAGTTATGATGTGTATTAAACCATATACTTAGGCCCACTTGCACAACGATTCTTAAATTGAATTAAGATGTATTTAACGACAAAAAAAATATTAAACACCACTAGCGTCTTGCACAACGAAAAATTTGTCGAGTAATATGATTTAAAAACTGTCAAAATTAATTACCGAAAATCGGCTGTTTAGTGGCTAATTTCATTTAAGAACTGTCACACTGATGTTGGCATCTTGTCATTAGCGACGAAAATTATCAATAATTATATAACTGGACCGGACGACGCAGCAGGGGGAGGCCTATGTCCAGCAGTGGACGTCCCTAGGCTGACATGATGATGATGATGATGATATAACTGATAACAATGTACCTACTTGTGTTATTGTTAACCCTAGAATACTACACTATTTGGCGCACATGTTATTCCTACACTGGGGTGCTGGAACACCCCATACTAAAATGACTGTAATCCTTAAAATAAAAAAAAACAATTTATGAAAATACGTTTTATTAAACATAATCGGTAAATTGAGATCACAAATCAGCCTTATTACACAAAGTTAAATGTAGTTTGAGCAACAGCGCTTGTAGGATTCACGAGGATCACTGCAATGGACTAAGTTGGCATCCGGTAACGGTCCTCCAAATGTTCATGTATCAGTTCCAAACCCAATTTCAAAACTGTCTGCTGAAACTTTATATTTGGCTTATTATTTGATCTTGAACACTTGTAAAGAACCCCAGCAATTACAACTGGTCCCAACTTCTATTTCTTCCTCGCCAGATTTGTGGTCTGGAATAAAGCTTATTTCTTCGTAATTCAAACCGCTGACAGCCATCCGAAACAAAATAAATAAACTTCATTGAATTTTACCTTCATAATATCTAAAAATATCTGTATTTAATTCATATAAGACTATTGTTTTAATAAATAATCAAATTTAATAACTTATTACATATAAATGCATCAATCGTAATAAATAAACAATCTTACGATTTTACTAGACTGGGGTACTGGCGTACCCCACAGCACTTATACAGGCGACCACACAACGCAGCCCTCGTCACGGTATTGACGTAACGCGAGCGGTTGACACCAAACTAAAATACTCCGACGCGCGAATTCTTGGATATCAAAGAAATTGAGATATTTTGAAAACAAATCGGTGTGGGGTGCACCTGCACTCCATGTTGGGTTCTAGGGTTAATGCTCAAAAGTTTCTAGTTATTATTTGTCAATTGTCATTTCGTTGCTAGGCGACGACAATGCGTTTTGTTTTATGCTCAAAGTATATATAGTCTAAGGTTTTATGCGAAAGCATACGCATAACATCGTTAAAATCGTAACAAAAAGGCTTCATACCATGAAACAAAACGTAGAAACTACTTTACCGACCTCATAAAATGTTTAACTAAATCTAAGCGTTATTGTCGTTGTGCAAGAGGACGCTAAATACTTTTAACTTAAATTATTTTATGTTGTTAATTCTGTTCAAAAAATTTAAGTTAAGGAGTGACTTAAATCAAACGTTACGCAAGTGGGCCTTAGGCCCACTTGCACAACGATTCTTAAATTGAATTAAGATGTATTTAACGAGAAAAAATATATTAAACACCACTAGCGTCTTGCACAACGAAAAATTTGTCGAGTAATATGATTTAAGAACTGTCAAAATTAATTACCGAAAATCGGCTGTTTAGTGGCTAATTTCATTTAAGAATTGTCACACTGATGTTGGCATCTTGTCATTAGCGACGAAAATTATCTATAATTATATAACTGGACCGGACGACGCAGCAGGGGGAGGCCTATGTCCAGCAGTGGACGTCCCTAGGCTGACATGATGATGATATAACTGATAACAATATACCTACTTGTGTTATTGTTAACCCTAGAATCCTACACTATTTGGCGCACATGTTATTCCTACACTGGGGTGCTGGAACACCCCATACTAAAATGACTGTAATCCTTAAAATAAAAAAAACAATTCATGAAAATACGTTTTATTAAACAAAATCGGTAACTTGAGATCACAAAGCAGCCTTATTACACAAAGTTAAATGTAGTTTGAGCAACAGCGCTTGTAGGATTTGGTCCTTTTTTGAGGATCACTGCAATGGACTAGGTTGGCATCCGGTGACGGTCCTCCAAATGTTCATGTTTCAGTTCCAAACCTAATTTCAAAACTGTCTGCTGAAACTTTATATTTAGCTTATTATTTGATCTTGAACACTTGTAAAGAACCCAGGAATTACAACTGGTCCCAACTTCTATTTCTTCTAGAGCTTATTTCTTCGTAATTCAAACCTCTGACAGCCATCCGAAACAAAATAAATAAACTTCATTGAATTTTACCTTCATACCTAATATCTAAAAATATCTGTATTTAATTCATATAAGACTATTGTTTTAATAAATAATCAAATTTAATAACTTATTACATATAAATGCATCAATCGTAATAAATAAATAATCTTACGATTTTACTACACTGGGGTACTGGCGTACCCCACAGCACTTATACAGGCGACCACACAACGCGATCCCTCGTCACGGTATTGACGTAACGCGAGCGGTTGACACCAAACTAAAATACCAACTCCGACGCGCGAATTCGTGGATATTAGAGAAATTGAGATATTTAGAAAACAAAACGGTGTGAGGTGCACCTGCACCCCATGTAGGGTTCTAGGGTTAATGCTCAAAAGTTTCTAGTTCTAGTTATTATTTGTCAATTGTCATTTCGTTGCTAGGCGACGACAATGCGTTTTGTTTTATGCTCAAAGTATATAAAGTCTAAGGTTTTACTCGAAACCATATGCATAACATCGTTAAAATCGAAACAAAAAGGCTTCATGCCATGAAACAAAACGTAGAAACTACTTTACCGACCTCATAAAATGTTTAACTAAATCTCAGCGTTGTTGTCGTTGTGCAAGAGGACGCTAAATACTTTTAACTTAAATTATTTTATGCTGTTAATTCTGATCAACAAATTTAAATTAAGGAGTGACTTAAATCAAACGTTACGCAAGTGGGCCTAATATAGAAAAGCATTGTAATAGGTAAAGACTTAAAAAGAAACAAAGACTGAAAACAGTGATCATAATAGTAGGTCTGAGAAAAATAAAAAGCAACGACACTTACAAGCACCCTGTGTATCACTTAAAAATGTAAATTCAAATGAAAACAGTAAAGGTGAATCGTTGCCAATTAAAGTCAAACTTAAAAGACTCATATTGCTTTATTGGGATTCGAATCTAAGGTCGCAATAAATAGATAATTGTACGCATTGAGAATGGCGAATGGACCGAAAATTTTGATAGCCATTACCTAGCTGTCTTAGAGCAGAGTTTGCATTCATTAGCATTTTTATAAAGGGTCCTCTCTTTATAAAAGAAAGGCTCCATTTGCTAGTCGGTCGATAATACCGAAAAGCGTATGGAACGAAATTCAAGACAATCAGAAGTAATAATCTTTGCTTTAGGCGAGATTCAGGCCAAATGTAATAAAACGGTTGAGTATAAGTATAATAGAGATCTGTGGAAAAAGGAGAGCCTCCCTCTCCCTTTGCCCTGCAATGGGACGCTACAGGCTGAAAATAAATAAATAAATAAAATTTTATTTATTTATTAATTTAAATAAATAAATAAAATAAGTATTGTTTTAACTTTAAGGCGGGTTGTAGGAAATCTTTGGCTCAATTCGTTGCTTTTGTAAGTAGATTGTCAAGGATCCATATAATGTATATCAACTCTGTGTTTTTTATAAACGTCTTTTGTAATTTTTGTACATGGCATCGGCAATTTATAGACTTCTATGTATTTAAGGGTTTTGCATTAGGTGCGTGCTTTATATGGTCATCTGCTAACTTGGCAGGCAGCTGAGAAATAACGAAAATGCCAAGTAGAAAAGGTTTAGTGATTAACTTCAGGGTCTGTTGTAGCAACCGTCTCTACTGCTACAACAAAAACTAATATCGCTTTATCCATACATTGTGACTACGAAGGCAGTACGAACGGACAATTTAAAATCAATGAAGGATGACCTCCAGTTCTCAGATTTTATTTCCTATTCGCTAGCTCATAAATTTCAAATCACTTGAGAACAAAGTACAAAGAACTGTTAAGTAATATTAAAAAGAACGCTTGTCGATGTCGAAGTGAGTTTTCGCGAGCAGACAACTTTGACTAAATTGAAGTTGCTTGGTTCTAGGTTGTTATTCTTTCTTCAGGGTGAACGTACGAAGACAAACCAAACAAGTGCTAGACAGAAATACGTTATACGCACGAAAATTTCTAAACTTTAAAATAATCTTTTGCGTTCTGGCAATAGCAAAGGAATGAGTAACGATCAGTCGCAATATTTCGACTTTCCGTGAATTTGGCTACTAGAGTTAACTAGAGAAATATATGTAACACTAGCTGTTTCCCGCGGTTTCACCCGCGTCCTGAGGGAACTACTTCGCGTACCCGGTTAATTTATAGCCTAAGTTACTCCTTGGTACATCAGCTCTCCGCCAGTGAACGTCCCGTCAAAATTGGTCCAGCCGTTCCAGAGATTAGCGAGAATAAACAGACAGACAGACAACAATTGTAAAAATTAAATTTGGGTTTATGTACCGTGTATACATCCATATGCATTTAGTAAAAAGCGGTTATATTAATATTACAAATAGACACTCCAATTTTATTTATGTGTATAGATATGCTCTATACAAAATAAGTCAAATCTTTAGTAACCAAATCCATGAATAGATGACATATTGGGATCCGCTGTCAGTCTTCCTTTGCTATGTCCAGTACTCAAAAGTTTATTCTAAAAATACACATTATATAGATCACTGACCGCGTCTGTTTTTTCGTAGCGCTATCTTCGATATGAGCGAATGAAGCTGACCGTGGGCTCCAAGACGGAATAAGTAGTCTTGGATGCAAGCGGCATAACGCAAAACGATGATTATGATGATCTTTAATATCGGCGAACAAACTTGCATCATCCATTTTATGCTTTTTGGGAAGAATATTAGAAAAATAGTTCCTGTTTATAATTAGGCGTAATTATCTCTGATACAGGAATATGTCACAAGTAGAAAATTACTGTCTTTAGTTCAGGCGATGCGTTTAGTCTTTGTGGCATTTTTAGTTTTATACAATAGGTACAGAAAACTATTAAAACTTCTCTTCACATAATTCTCGTAAGCCTACGCTTTCTAGTAATATGCAAATAAGCATAGAGCGTCATCGCTCTTAGCGAACAGGCAATTGGACTAATTAATGGTTTTAAAATTACGTTCAGAAGCGGATTAACTGCGGGAATACATTTTTATCCTATCATTTTATGAAATACTTTACACGTGGCACATTGATTGCTTGTTGGTTCGGCCATTTTAACATTTAAATAAGAAATGCACTTTTAATAGTGGTAACATTTCTTTCACGAAAAACTACAGAATCGATTTTAATGAAGCTTTGGAGTAATATAATTAATATATACCTATATCAGAATCTCACATAGACTACATTTGACCCAATGTCCGGCTCCACGCGGGCGGAACCGCGGTCACAAGCTAGTCTATATATATTATAACATGAAGCCCCTTGGTGCTAAGTCTGTAAGAACGTGTTAAACTATAAAATAACCAGTTGTGAAATTTAAGGTTAAATTAGTATGTAAGTATATAAGTAGGTATTATTATTAGTTTTGTTGAGCTTATAAGAATACACTATTCCATGAAGTACACCATAACCTACCCATTCTATCTGTAACTTAACAATTTATTCCATTCTTGGTTGTCTGGAAGAAATCGCATTTTGTGATAAGGCCGCCCTTGTACCACTAGTTTTAAGTTCTTTATTTGATCATTATATTCTTGTAGTTCTGTTTTTCCTGGTGTACAATAAAGTATTTTTATCTTATCTTACCGAAAGTATTTTGTACAGCTTTCACCAATAGTTAGTGAGATTCTGGAGCAAGCCTAATGGAAGGAAAGAGGAACCCACCACGCACCCTCGGATTGACTACCCCAACTATTGCAATAGAAAAAGGTTGACAATACCGAACTCCTCTAAAAGGATAAGGGATATAGGAATGGTATGGGTTCCAGCCCGTTCAGCATACGCACCACGAGAAAATTATCTCTACACGTTTACTCGTGTTTATGACGATTATCTCTATTAACTCGCTGACTCTAACATGGTTACACACACGATTCGACTCGTTATGTCAAATGTAGCTATAATTGTCGTTTTTACTTATCTGTGGCATTTCTCTCGACGAATCCTAACATGACGGCCCAATATTACTCGATTATGACAAATTTTGACAACTAAAATAGTAATAATAGTCGTCATGCTTTCATACGACGAGAACTACACGAGCAACTAAAAATATTTCTTTAAAACAACAAAGAAAATGGCAGTCCCTTATTATAATTATTTAATAACCTTATATGCTTATATGAAGAGCGCCACGCGAGAAAAGTGCAAAGAAAGCGTATTAGGGATCTCTGTGACCCTTTTACGTTGAACGACAGAGAATTCTAGATGCTTTGGAGTATAACAAAACCAATGGCTCTGTTTCTCATAGAAAGGCTTGCCACGGATCTCGAGCCTCATTCAGATGGCCTGCCTGTCTCTTTAATGGTAAGTTAATATCGTTATTATCGAAGCTGCGCGAAATAAGAATGAGGTCCCATACCTCATTCTTATTCAAAACCTTAACAATTGTTAATACTTTGTAGGTATTGACATCAGTTTCAAATTAAAACTAGGTAGGTAATCAACTTTTCAATTAAACAATAGAGTCCGTGCCACGAGAACATAGACATTTTGTAAACAAATAATTTTTACTAAGTGACTTAGCGATAGTTCTGTCAAAAACAAATAATTTCAAATCAATTAGCGCAACGGTACATAGATACGTGTCATTGGAAACGAATATGTCAATGGATCGGGTTTTTATCGATATTATGCGCTGTCAACAGGATCTTTTAATGTTTTGAGGTACTGACGCCTAGAGTGTCAACATTTGGCGTTAGTTCATTGAAATGATACATTCTTGGGCTTAATATCTTTTATCAGAGAACAAAATTAAATTTTTAGTTGTCAAGAAGGGGTTGGTGTTAAGTTAAATACAAGTTTATAGGATCGCAACGCTCTTCTCGCTGCCGGCATCTCGAAAAAGCGCGTGCAGAATATCAGATGGCAGAAAATTATTTATACCTAAAAAAGAAATTGCTTTTTCAGACTACCGTAACGTTTAATGGTTTTTGTTTAAGTTCATTCTGACGATTTCATTCACAGACAACTTAAAATCTCTATGCCTAGAAATGTTTATGCAATGTATTAGCTAGTTATCTGTTATATTATTCATTGTTGGTCAATAATTTAATATTTTAGAATAGATATGCTACTTTGAGCAATATTATTTATTGCGTATTGATTTTTAAAAAATCGTTTCAATAATAAGTAACATGTAGGTATGTACTCTATAATTAACATACATGGTACTCTATTTTTCATTAATTTACAGATTATTACGTGTAAAACAACAAAAAAATCGGCCAATTTATGAACATTTGACCATTAAAACACAAAATCAAATATTTTTATTTCAGTAAAATTTAACAATATAAATTTAAAAACATAGTGGCATAATTAGGCATTGAAAAAAAAAGACTGTTCAAAAGCATAAAATGTAAAACGCAACTGTTTGAAAAAAGGTTGTGAAGCTCTGAATGTTTGTTTACAAAAAGTCTATCTTCTCGTGGCACTAACTATACATACAAATTACAAATGTCAAATAGTACATATGATAAACTATAGAGGTGGATACAAGTCTTTTGAGCCATTTGAGCACAAATTGAATGAACTAAACCGGTGTGGTCACATTAATGAATGCCGTAATTGACATTCTATGTTTCAAAGGGCAACATCGGTTACTCGTGCAACGAGAGCGAATTCTTCGACGTGAAGCTTGTCTATCGTGGCGCGCATGTTAAAGAAAACGAGATATTAACCGATAACGACAATATTTCTTCATACACGCGTGTGATATCTCGTGGTGCGTATCCTAGGCGGGCAGGAAGATACCTGACTTGCAGTAGGAGTTCGGTATTGTCAACCTTTTTCTATTGCAATAGTTGGGGTAGTCAATCCGAGGGTGCGTGGTGGGTTCCTCTTTCCTTCCATTAGGTTACAATGGAGTTCCGCCAAGTAACGCCTGATTCAATTAACTATATTCTGGAGGAAGGTTTAAGTGTGAAATTCACGCGGGTAAAGCCACTTGCGAAGTCTAATACAGCTTATACAAAAGAATACTTTTTGTCCCGGTAACCCACTCAGGTGAAGACACGGGCAGAAGCTAAGTATTCTATGAGAATATAAAACTATTGCGGCGACACATTTCTTTAATCCGCCGTTGCTTTCTGAAGCGTAGTTTTTACCTCAAGGAATTAACTGCTTCACGTTGTTAAATAATATCTATGCATTTTTCCTCGTCAAAGATCTTCGTGTCGCATTTTATATGGAAATTAACTTGTATAATCGGATTTAGCTCGGAACTGGACGGCAAGCCGGATTGAATTATGTCTTAAAGTGGCTTACGTTATTCTGTTAGATATCATATTATACACACCCGTTTAATATGTTTCATGTAGGATTTGATTGGATTTTGGATTATGTGTTGAGTTATAAATGCTAATACATCGTGTCTCATGATACCATAATCCCCGTCTCGGATTCAAACCCACGGCGTGGATTACCGACTTTTCGAAGTTACATACATAGTCTCACGCCTATATCCCCGAAGAGGTAGGCAGAGGTATATTGCTACACCCACTTTCGCCAGATTTATATTAGTCCCACGTAACAGGGGGCGAGCCTATTGCCGTACCGGGCAAATTACCAGAATCCGTGCTGCTACTGAGAATTTCCTAACGGAGAAACCCAATAACACTTTGCCCGACCCGGGGATCGAACCCGAGACCTCCCAATCCAACGCACACATTTATGCCGCGAGACCAACGAGTTTTCGAAGTTAAATGCGTATTAAATTCCTTGTTCAATTCAACGATGAAGGAAAATATCATGAGGAAACCTGTCTAGGGCCCAGTTTCACCTCTTCTCGATAAGCCTTATCTTTTAGACAAATTGAACATTGGGACGAAATTTGTATGAGTTATCTGATAAATTAACGTAACACGTACTTGTCAGACAGCAGAGCAACTACTAGTGTTTTAGACAAACTTTTGAAGTCTGCCAAATCGCACTAAGTCATGGCCTCACCCTTCTCACAGTGAAATGAGGCCCGTGCCCAGCAGTGGGACGGTATATAAACAGGGCTCATGACGATAATAAAAGATTCAGGTAATAAATAATATACCAACTCAAATATTTGCTCAGCGATAGGCACCGTTGGCCAGTCTGTAAATATATTGAAGAAAATCGATGGTTTTGTTACGACGCAGTAACTACTTCGTTCTGTGATCGTTTATAGACGCCCAATAACGGAATACAAGTCGGTTAATAAAAGAGAAAATTGTACACTGAAAGTTTTGGGTATATATTGATAATAGAGGATTTTTCTCGAAGAAACCCGTTGAGAAATGATTGCTTCGGGCTTCGGCGGGATATTTTTTGTTTGATAAACAATATATTTCTAGAAACTGCGTGTTTTTAAAGACGTAACTGATTTTCAAGCGAAATAATGTCTATATCTTTATATATCCTATAGTTCTATATATTATTATTGAAAAATTGTTTAAAACAATAGGAGCGCTTTATAGTCATCATTACGAGTACCTATGTATATAAAATCACTTGTTCACCCTGACATATCATAGGACCTTAACTACTTAAGCCAGAATATGAAAGTCAGAATATGAAATCAAAATGTCTGAAGTTAAATTGAAGCGTACAGTAATAAAAAATATATAAAAAAATTCGGCGGTAACAGAGTCTACAAATTATTCTATTTTCACTCGGAAAAGGTGAAAAAAGAAGATATCGGTGTTTTAAGTTTTAGTTAAGAATGAACAATTACCAACATTTTTCATTCTTAACTAAAAATTAATACAATGTAGGTATGTTTAAATCTGTGCTTTAAATTATCAAATGACATAATGTCAAATTGACATCAAAACGCAGAAGTATTCTGTAGCATCTAACTGTCATAGCCAAAGACAAAAGCAGAGCTGCACATTTTAAATTGATTTTATGTGAAATCGAAACAACATTAAAACGATGCTGTGACATTTTAAGCTATTGCATAGCTTTCATCGCGGGCCTTGAGCGTGGAGACCGAATCCAGAAATTCCGTAACGAAAAAAACCTGACACCCTTCACATTTTAATCAACTTGGCGTATGAACTTTACTGCTTACTAATTAAGGATTAGTTTAGAATAATTAGTTTCTACATTCACAAGATAGCGGAAGGGACATTTTTAATTAAATTAATATGGATATCAGTTTTGGGGTTTTCATGCTTTCTGATCACAAAAATGACATCTATTTGGGAATCTAAGATGGCGGACGGGACATTTTTAATAAAATTAATATGGGTACATATCATTTTTGGGGTTTTCATGCTTTCTGATCACGAAAATGACATCTAATTGGGAATCCAAGATGGCGGACGGGACATTTTTAATAAAATTAATATGGGTATCATTTTCGGGGTTTTTATGGATTCTGGTCACGAAAATTACATCTTTTTGGGAATCCTAGATGGCGGATGGGACTTTTTCATAAAATTAATATGGGTATCATTTTCGGGGTTTTCATGCATTCTGATCACGAAAATTACATCTATTAGGGAAACCAAGATGGCGGACGGGAAATTTTTAAATAAATTAATATGGGTATCATTTTCGGGGTTTTCATGCATTCTGATCACGAAAATGACATCTATTTGGGAATCCAAGATGGCGGACGGGACATTTTTAATAAAATTAATATGGGTATCATTTTTGAGGTTTTCATGCTTTCTGTTTTATTATGTATAGGTAAACCACATTAATGCCGCGCAGAGAAAGTATATATGATATTATATCTATATAAATGTACATTGCGCGAAATTCGATTATCAAACTCTTAATATCGTTAAGTATTTTTTTTGAAATTTTTTGAATGAATAATTATTTTGGTGTGTAATTACACTATTAATACCTACCTAATTATTTATACCTATTATTTATACCTAGATATTTTCTTTTTATAGAGAAGAAAAGCATAAAGAGCTAAAAATTTGTTTTCTTATCGTTCACCACGCTCAAAGTGTAACTTGAATTAATATCAAAGAAAATACTGCATAAATAAATACCTAATTATAATTGCATAAGTTGATAAAAAATGCTATGCAATAGCTTTACCGCGGCAGTCTCCGAGTGCCACACGTAATTTTTTATTTGATTTAAAAGTTGTTATGCTTCAAAAATATTAGCTTATTAATACAATGTTGATGAAAGATTAAATAACTGCATTTTAATAGTTATATTTTAAACCAAACCAATCCTTTAAAGGTACATCGTATCGATTACTTATATAATAATCGATACGGATCTTCACTCACGTCTATTCCTGTCACACCATTGTCTATGGCAACAATAAAATAATGAAGTAGGTACCTAGTTCGTAATCAATTGAAATGCTTTTTATCATCATAAGTTACTCCAGCTTTAACGAGACAAAGTTAAAATATTAAAAATCGTAGAAAAAAATCCAATTGTTTATTCATGTGAAGTTTAAGGTCGCCACAACAAACCCAGACCAAATTCTGCCATTTTTCTTTGGATAGTGACCTTATTTTAGGACGTGAAACGACGACCGGCGTTCGCCATCTTATATCTTATAATTATATAAGTATATAACGCTGAAGAGTTTGTTTGTTTGGTTAAACGCGCTAATCTCAGAAACTACTGGTCCGATTTGAAAAACTGTTTCAGTGTTAGATAGCCCATTTGCCGAGAAACGCTATAGGCTATAATAATATACTACTACTACTACTCCAATGGCTCATCGACCCAAAGTGTGCCTTAGCCTCCAATACGAGAGAACGCCACTTCACCCGATCTTTGGCCACTTCTCGCCAATCGCCAGCTTGAAGCGCCCCAAGATCTTGCTCCACAACGTCCTTCCATCGGTATCTGGGGCGACCGACAGGACGACGTCCTGTTGGTCGATCCACATACGCTCTCTTAACCCCACGTTCCTCTCCCATTCTCTCGACGTGTCCGAGCCATCGGAGTCTGTGGGCTTTTATTTCCCCAACTATGTTAGGAATGGCTACGAGTTCCTCAATTTCGACATTTTTTCGAATCCGCCAGCTCCCGTCAGTTCTCTGCACAGGGCCGAAGATCTTCCGGAGGACCTTTCTTTCTGCGACCAACAGCCTATTCTCCTCCTTTTGTGTCAGTGTCCAGGTTTCGCAGCCATACGTTAGAATAGGTCTTATTACAGTTTTGTAAATTCGTATTTTGGTATTTCGGCTAAGAAACCTGGACATTAACACTTTGTGCAGAGCCGCACTACATCTAAGCGCGTTTTGGATGCGAGTATCGATCTCCTCCTCTCGAGTGTTCGTGTCTGTTATGGTGCAGCCTAAATATTTAAATTTTGACACGCCTTTGTAATAATATAATATAATATAAAATAAAACATCACGCTATGAGACACGGGAGCCACGTGATGTAATATAGCCTTCCTTGATAAATTGGCTATCTAACACTGAAAGAACTTTCAAATCGGACCAGTAGTTCCTGAGATTAGCGCGTTCAAGCAAACAAACAAACGTCGTTAGAAAAGCCGCTAATATCAAAACTGGCAATATGAAAACGCGTTCAGCCTCTAATATCTTAATCTCATTAATATAGCGAAGATAATCGTAATTTAAAAGCAATAAACGGGTTACAGAGAAAAATTATGGTACATTTTCTTAATTATAAACCGTTAACACATGCTTCATGTTTTAAGTTAACCGAGTAGGAATGTTACTTCATTTTCGTTAAGGACATTACGTACCGTCTGCACAATTAATGTCCCATTGGAACCTTAATGTAATTATTTCTGGTGTTCCATTACTTATGGGCGTTGTCTTTGTCTCATTTTTCTTTATGCTTTCTTTTGCGTTCACGGTGGAATGGTTCACATATAACGGGCTCATATAACGACTCTTGGGACAGGCAGAAGGAGTGTGTGTAATTGTTCTTAGTCTTTGTGGCATTTTTTAGTAAAGTCAGGTCAGTTCATAACATGAAAAACAGAAAACTATCAAAACTTTTCTTCACATAGGTAATTCTCGTAACTACGTTTTCTAGTAATATGCAAATAAGTAGATAACGCTCATAGCGAACAGGCAATTGGACTAATGGTTTTAAAATTACGCACAGAAGCGGATTAACTGCGGGAATACATTTTTATCCTATCACTTTATGAAATGCTTTGCACGTGGCACATTGATTGCTTGTTGGTTTGGTCATTGGTAACATTTCTTTCACGCAAAAACGGATTTTAATGAAGCTTTGCAGTAATATATATAATATGTAATAGATATATCAGAGTCTCACACAGACTACCTTTTGACCCAATATCCGGCTCCACGCGGGCGAAACCGCGGTCAAAAGCTAGTCCACATCATCATCATCAGCTTGCCGTTGTCCACTGCTGGATATACGCCTCTCTAATGGCACCCCACTGAGCCCGATTTGCGGATCTTCGTGTCCAGCCGCTGCCAGCCACTTTGCGTATAGCGTCACTTCACTTAGCCGTATGACGTCCTACATTAAATAGAACACGACTACTCCAACATACAACATAGTCGATCGTCGTAAGTATTATAAAATGAAGGCCCTGTGTGCTAAGTCTGTATGAACGTGTTAGACTATAAAATTACCGAACGTATTTGGTACAGTTTTCACCAATAGTTAGTGAGATTCCGGAGAAAGATTTAAGTGTGTAATTCACGCGGGTTAAGCCGCTTGCGAAGTATAATATAGCTTATACATTAAAATACTTTTTGTCCCGTTAACCGCTCCCACAAAGGTGAAGACACGGGTAGAAGCTAGCATTCTATGAGAATATAAAACTATTGCGGCGACACATTTCCTTAATCCGCCGTTGCTTTCTGAAGCGTAGTTTTTACCTCAAGGGATTCTAAATGCTTCACGTTGTAAAATAATATCTATGCATTATTCCTCGTCAAAATTTTTCTTCTCGCATCTCATATGGAAATTAACTTGTATAATCGGATTTAGCTCGGAACTGGACGGCAAGCCGGATTGAATTATGTCTTATAGTGGCTTACCGACATTATTCTGTTAGATATCATATTATACACACCCGTTTTAATATGTTTCATGTAGGATTTGATTGGATTATGTGTTGAGTTATAAATGCTAATACAGCGTGTCTCATGATACCATAATCCCCGTCTCGGATTCAAACCCACGCGCCACGGCGTGCATTGCCGACTTTTCGAAGTTACATACATACATAGTCTCACGCCTATATCCCCTAAGAGGAAGGCAGAGGAATATTGCTACACCCACTTTCGCCAGATTTATATTAGTCCCACGTAACAGGGGGTGAGCCTATTGCCGTACCGGGCACATGCCCAGACTCCGTGCTGCTACTGAGAATTTCCTAACGGAAAACCCAATAACACTTTGCCCGACCCGGGGATCGAACCCGAGACCTCCCAATCCCACACGCACATTTATGCCGCGAGACTAACGAGTTTTCGAAGTTAAATGCGTATTAAATACCGTATGATCACTTGTTCAACGATGAAGGAAAATATTATGAGGAAACTGCTGTCTACGGCACAGTTTCACCTTTTCTCGATAAGCCTTATCTTTTAGACAAATTGAACATTGGGACGAAATTTGTATGAGTTATCTGATAAATTAATATAACACGTACTTATCAGACAGCAGAGAAACTACTTGTGTTTTCGACAAACTTTTGAAGTCTGCCAAATCGCGCTTAGCCATGGCCTAACCCTTCTCACAGTGAAATGAGGCCCGTGCCCAGCAGTGGGACGGTATATAAACAGGGCTCATGACGATAATAAAAGATTCAGGTAATAAATAATATACCAACTCAAATATTTGCTCAGCGATAGGCACTGTTGGCCAGTCTGTAAATATATTGAAGAAAATCGATGGTTTTGTTACGACGCAGTAACTACTTCGTTCTGTGATCGTTTATAGACGCCCAATAACGGAATACAAGTCGGTTAATAAAAGAGAAAATTGTACACTGAAAGTTTTGGGTATATATTGATAATAGAGGATTTTTCTCGAAGAAACCCGTTGAGAAATGATTGCTTCGGGCTTCGGCGGGCCATTTTTTGTTTAATATACAATATATTTCTAGCAACTGCGTGTTTTTAAAGACGTGACTGATTTTCAAGCGAAATAATGTCTATATCTTTATATATTGAGCTCCTATAGTTTTATATATTATTATTGTAAAAATTGTTTAAAACAATAGGAGCGCTGTATAGTCATCATTACGAGTACCTATGTATATAAAATCACTTGTTCACACTGACATATCATAGGACCTAGACTACTGAAGCCAGAATATGAAATTTGGATAGTGACTTTATTTAAGGACGTAAGGCGACGACCAGCGTTTACCAATTAAAGACACTTTTATAAAATTTTATTAAGGGGTAAATAGGCAATGACACGTCGGTCGTTAGAAAAGCCGCCGATGTCAAAACTGGCAATATGAAAACGCGTTCAGCCTCTAATGTCTTAATCTCATTAATATAGCGAAGATAACCGTAATTTAAAAGCAATAAACGGGTTACAGAGAAAAATAATGATACATTTTCTTAATTATAAACCGTTAAAACATGCTTCATGTTTTAAGTTAACCGAGTTGGATTGTTACTTCGTATTCCTTAAGGACATTACGTACCGTCTGCACAATTAATGTCCCGTTGGAACCATAATGTAATTATTTCTTGTGTTCCATTATTTACGGGCGTTGTCTTTGTCTCATTTTTCTCTATGCTTTCTTTTGCGTTCACGGTGGAATGGTTAACATATAACGGACTCATATAACGACTCTTGCGACAGGCAGAAGGAGTGTGTGTAATTGTTCCCTACGAGCTATCGGTGCCTTCCCACCAACGGCCGGTTTTGAATATTCAATCCGTGGATGTATCTATTAGAAATACATATTTAACATAAGCTTCATACAAAATAATTATGTTTAATATGTGGCTCTGGTAGCAATAGAAGAAAAAGGCAGCGATATCCTAGTGGAGATACCACCAGACTGCAATGCAGAGGGTATCGGCGTATCGAGTTATGTGCGAATTGAATTGTTAATTATCGCTTTTCCCGTGCCTCGGAGAGCACGTTAAGCCGTTGGTCCTGGTTGTCATGAAGATCTCTGACGGTCGTTATAAGGCGTCAGTACCTTCTAAATAAACTGACACTAGTCTAAACCATGGAATATTGCTATCCCTTCGGGTTGCGGAGGTCAGACAGGCAGTTGCTCTGTGGAAAAGCTAATATTCAGTCAAATCCGGTTAGACTATTAAGCGGACCCCAGGTTGAAACTGGGATAACGCTAAGAGGATGATGATGTGGCTCTGGTAGCCAAATCCCTAAATCGGCAGTATATCTTCTGTGGTGTCTGTCGACGTCCTGTAGCGGCGGAGCCACGTGAATCTCGGTTACCATGCTATACCGCGATCACGGCGGAGTTGTTTTAGTCTCTGATACAAATAATTAAAAGGTATTGTTACAAATGTTGTAGGCCTTGAGGCTACATGAGATACTAAGCATATTACGGTAGGTACTAATTAAAGCAATTTAATTAAAGGTTCTCCTTTGAGTAGATACTATATCTGTTGAAAAAGAGCTTGTTTTATCCCTAAGGGCATAAAAGGATGAGGCATAAGTGTAAGGTTATATTATTATAATATGTTTGTGAGAAACCTTCAAAGACAAGCCGCATTTGACAAATATTTTGGTACCTATACCTAGGTATATTTATATTGTCTCAGGCAGAGGATTAAATGTACCTAATTAAAATCTATCGAAACAGTGACTTTTTAGTGGCGTTTGTTACTTTAAAGCAACATTATTTTAATATATAAAATTAAACAGCAATTATAAAAGATATAATTTTTTCAGAATTCACTCATATTTCACGATAGCAACACAAACTAGGAAAGTTCTAATATGTTTCGTGAGATAAAATAAAACCTAGTTTGTTCGTAACAATATATTTTAAAATGTTACATAACAACATTTGAAATTTAAAGTCATTTAAAGTTTAAAGCCGCGTATCGACTTCGCGCTCCAAAAGGACGAACATTGGCGCGCGTTCCAGCCGCGCGAAATTGTTACCATATTGGAGCGAGCGCCAATGTGTTTGTTGGAACGCTCGAACATGGAGCGCCCCGTTCCATCTAGAGTCGGTTTTTTACCGCGCATCAAAGGCAACTCAATTGTGGCGCGCGCGCCAGTTGAGACGGACGTGATATTATTTTGTGTGTTCGTTACGTTCCGAGCGATGGATAATCAAAGTTACCGCTCAGAGAAGACGCTTGGAGGGAAATAAGTTGTGAAACAACTCTTTCATCCACCAACGCACTTTAAGTTTGTTTTTTCTTCTATACAATACTGTGAATATAAACATAAACGCAGCTGCTGCTCGTGCTCGACGGGCCTGCATGTTGAACGACCGAACACTGGAACAGCTGCCGCGCGCGCCATGGCGCGCGGAGTTGATATCATTTAAATATTCGGAGCGCGTTCCGTGAACGCGCTCTCGGCGCGGGCGTTCATGGCGCGCGCGCCAGGAGCGGATAATGGATACGCAGCTTAACAGTGTCTTAATGCGACGACACCGCTACGGAGAAACTAGCTTGACGGAGCCGTGCTTCGCAGGGCTCCTATTTTTGTATAAAGGGTCACAAGGAAACCTAACATAACCTATTTGGACTTTTTTATTAAAATTTATTCATTTATTGTTATAATTTATTAATGTGATTTATTGACTTTTTTTTTCTTTTACTTAAACATTAAAATTGAATTTAATTAATGATTTATTTATAGGACATGTCTCATTTTCATTGTATTGTTATAATTTATGTATATTGTTATGTTTATGTATAATTTATGTGTATTGTTAAAATGTGATTTATGGTCATTTTTATTGAAATTTATTATTATTATTTTAATTTACTAATGAGATTTATTGCCATTTTTTCTTTTATTTAATTAGTTGTGATTTTTAAATTGTATTAACTGTGAAATAATTTTTGCATGCCGCAAGGTAAAATATAGTGGATTTATTTTGTACCTCTATTTGTCACCATTTTGTACCTATATTTGAGCAAATAAAGAATTTGAATTTGAATTAAGTTCCTCGAGTTAACGAGACTTTTTCATATAAAGGATTCGTCGGCCTTGCACACTTCGCTCCAGTGAACTTTCGAACTGGCGTACATCGAGATCCTGTACTTTAGAACTAACATACGTCGACATTTCAAACTTCGACATTCAGTAGCCGAGTGAAATGCGAAACGTTAGATTCACGGCCCGTTGCATAGTTAGTTTAAAACTCAATTAAATCTTGTATACGTACCTAATAACTATTATTTATATTCGACACTAATGGACTAGCCGAAAACCATTTCCAACCGAGGTAAAGATTTTTGGGCTCATTCAACCGTAATTGAAACCGGTATAATATTATTGCTGTATCTGCTCAGATCCACTCCTGTTCTTAATTTATATAAATGATTTACCGAACATTACTACACATAAATGTGTATTATTTGCCGACGATGTTTCTGTGATTATTCCGTCAAGTAAGAATCATGAAGAAGATTTAAAGTTCACGCTAAAAAGTATAATAAGTTGGCTAACACAAAATCATCTTAAAGTTAATTTATCGAAAACCAAATACGTTCAATTCTGCAATTATCAACAAAACCCACAAGATATCGATCTCACATTTGAAACAGAAAAGATTAACAAAGACAGTAGCATTAAGTTTCTAGGAATAACATTAGATGAAAACTGTAATTGGAAATTGCACATTGACACAATATGTAAAAAACTAAACAGGTTCGTCTATGCTCTTAGACAATTAAGAAAATCGGCTAATGAGGAAACGGCACTTACTGCTTATTATGGTCACGTAGGATCGATTTTAAATTATGGTATATTGTTGTGGGGTAATTCAACACACATAACACGAGCATTTATAGTACAAAAGAAATGTATCCGGGCAATTTGTAAGGTAGGGCCGCTGGAATCGTGTCGACCACTTTTCAGAAAACTACGTGTTTTGACTTTGGCATCGATGTATATACTGGAAATTGGCATGTTTGTAAAGAAGCAGCAAAAGTTATTTGCCAAGGTCAGTGACAATTATAAATATAGTGCAAGGGATCCGACAAAACTACAGATGGAGTTGTGTAGAAGCACCTTTCATCATCGAAACTGTCAAATTATGACCATTAAGGTATATAACCACATACCTCGATTAATTAGAGAGTTGCCAACTACACAATTTAAATCCAAATTAAGACTATGGCTGATTGAGATGTGTTTTTATTCAATTAAAGAATTTTTCGACTTTAAACATAATTTAAACTACTACCAACAATTAGAAAATTAAATAGACATGTATCAAATTTGCTGCTTTCATTTTTCATTTATTGTAATTGTTATAATTTAATTTATTACCCTTACCATAGATAAATATAATACTTTACAGTACAGATGCCGCAAGTCGTCCATAAAAATTGGCCACGTTAGATCCTTAATATTAGACCTTTATTTTTATAAGTACTTGTTAATACCGTAAATAATACAACAGATGGCGCTAGCGACGAAAAAATGGGAGTCGATGGTAGCGACATCTTACGTCTCATTTTGTAAGCAATGTTATTTTAAATTAAAGAGAAGAGATGGCGCTATAATAAAAAGGCATTCTGCCTAAAATGTAGAAATATTATGATATTTCACCTTGTCACCCAAGTGTGCAAGTTAGTTATTTAGATAATTAACTCAACATACGTAAAATAGGTACCTACTAGATCAACAGATCTAGTAGGTACCTATTTTACGTATGTACCGGTGGCGTTAAAAAATCTAGCGATATTTTTATGACTTCGTGTCTTTCCGTTCAAAAATTGGAATGCACTTTGTACACTGTTCCATAAAGCTGATATTTGACATACTTACGTAAGTTTGGTGGCTATGTTACGGTAACATTGAAATGGTGCAGTGATGAATGACCTTGTGAATGCACCTTGGTCTGATGATGAAGCCGGGAAGATGGTTACAGGAACTTCTAAACTACATATTATGATAAACTACTCGTGTTTGGGCTCGTTTGAATTGACTTGACAAAACCTATGACCTTGTGAGGTTGCCTTGGTCTGATGATGAAGCCGGAAGATGGTCACAGGAACTCCTAAACTACACATGATAAACTAGTCGTGTTCGGGCTCGTTTGAATAGATTTGACAAAACCTATGACCTTGTGAGGTTGCCTTGGTCTGATGATGAAGCCGGAAGGTGGTCACAGGAACTCCTAAACTACACATGATAAACTAGTCGTGTTTGGGCTCGTTTGACAAGACTTGACAAAACCTATGACCTTGTGAGGTTGCCTTGGTCTGATGATGAAGCCGGAAGGTGGTCACAGGAACTCCTAAACTACACATGATAAACTAGTCGTGTTTGGGCTCGTTTGACAAGACTTGACAAAACCTATGACCTTGTGAGGTTGCCTTGGTCTGATGATGAAGCCGGAAGGTGGTCACAGGAACTTCTAAACTACACATGATAAACTAGTAGTGTTTGGGCTCGTTTGAATAGACTTGACAAAACCTATGACCTTGTGAGGTTGCCTTGGTCTGATGATGAAGCCGGAAGATGGTCACAGGAACTCCTAAACTACACATGATAAACTAGTCGTGTTTGGGCTCGTTTGACAAGACTCGACAAAGCCTATGACCTTGTGTGGTTGCCTTGGTCTGATGATGAAGCCGGAAGGTGGTCACAGAAACTCCTAAACTACACATGATAAACTAGTAGTGTTTGGGCTCGTTTGAATAGACTTGACAAAACCTATGACCTTGTGAGGTTGCCTTGGTCTGATGATGAAGCCGGAAGGTGGTCACAGGAACTCCTAAACTACACATGATAAACTAGTAGTGTTTGGGCTCGTTTGACAAGACTTGACAAAACCTATGACCTTGTGAGGTTGCCTTGGTCTGATGATGAAGCTGGAAGGTGGTCACAGGAACTCCTAAACTACACATGATTAACTAGTAGTGTTTGGGCTCGTTTGACAAGACTTGACAAAACCTATGACCTTGTGTGGTTGCCTTGGTCTAATGATGAAGCCGGAAGGTGGTCACAGGAACTCCTAAACTACACATGATAAACTAGTAGTGTTTGGGCTCGTTTGAATAGATTTGACAAAACCTATGACCTTGTGAGGCTGCCGTGGTCTGATGATGAAGCCGGAAGGTGGTCACAGGAACTCCTAAACTACACATGATAAACTAGTAGTGTTTGGGCTCGTTTGAATAGATTTGACAAAACCTATGACCTTGTGAGGTTGCCTTGGTCTGATGATGAAGCCGGAAGGTGGTCACAAGAACTCCTAAACTACACATGATAAACTAGTAGTGTTTGGGCTCGTTTGAATAGATTTGACAAAACCTATGACCTTGTGAGGTTGCCTTGGTCTGATGATGAAGCCGGAAGGTGGTCACAGGAACTCCTAAACTACACATGATAAACTAGTCGTGTTTGGGCTCGTTTGATAAGACTTGACAAAACCTATGACCTTGTGAGGTTGCCTTGGTCTGATGATGAAGCCGGAAGGTGGTCACAGGAACTCCTAAACTACACATGATAAACTAGTCGTGTTTGGGCTCGTTTGACAAGACTTGACAGAACCTATGACCTTGTGAGGTTGACTTGGTCTGATGATGAAGCCGGAAGGTGGTCACAGAAACTCCTAAACTACACATGATAAACTATTAGTGTTTGGGCTCGTTTGAATAGATTTGACAAAATCTATGGACCTTGTGAGGTTGCCTTGGTCTGATGATGTAGCCGGCAGGTGGTCACTGAAACTCCTAAACTACACATGAGAAACTAGTAGCGTTTGGGCTAGTTTGAATAGACTTGACAAAACCTATGACCTTGTGAGGTTGCCTTGGTCTGATGGTCGGTGGTCCCAGGGTCTGTGGTGCATGCTACAGATAATATAATAGGTACATTACTATACTAGGTGGTGCTTTCCCTTGAGTTCTGCTTCGTGAAAATTGTTATTCTTTATTTGTATTATTACATTCTTAATTAAATTGGTATTCAGGCGAAATTAATGTAACCTAAATGGCGAACCCCTGGCGAAGCGAACATCGAGATTGCAAAAGGGGAATAGGTAGGTAACTATTAAAATGTAGAAATGAAACAACAGTTCATTTTATTTTTTTATTTATGAAACCATGATACCTCGTCAACTAACAAAAAATCTTGCAAAAACGTTGGAATTTTTTCTCTTCAACTTTCACGGGAACGAAGTCGCGCGCAAAAGCTAGTCATTACAATTGGTTTATTAATTCGGCCTTACAAGCAAGTTATGCAAACGTGCAAGTTAGTTATTTAGATAATTAACTCAAATCCAGATGTTGGCAAATTAATATTTTTAAATTGATAAATTAGGTCGTTTTTTATTCCTCCATTAAAGTGGATAAACAGAATTAGATAAAAAACTAAATTTAACTATTATAAAATCATTTATTTTGTAGGATTCGTAATTTTGAAGCTGATTGTTTTTTGATTTTTTTTTTAATACTTGCAACACTTTCAAAGTATTTCTTACTTGAATTAAACGTACGCGATCGCGTCTCGCGTTTTGCCGATCCACGATCGTAACGGAGTACTTTTACTTTCATGGGATATTATTCCTTACCGCCATACATTTACGGAACTTTGTCGCGCAAAACACTAAAATATTTGCAACACTTTCAAAGTATTTTTTACTTGAACGTACGCGAACACGTTTCGCGTATTACCGACTCCCGACCGTAACGTAGTAGGGTAAATACGTTAAATGTCGGCATCCTTACGGTTTTTCTGTTTTGGAATCGGTCTGGCACCATCAATTTGCAACGAAAGGATAGCTTCTGATGCGGTTTTGGATAGTTTGATAAATCTATTTCATGTTTATGGGCTGTTCATGTTTAAGGTTGACATTTCTACTACAAGGAAAAAGTACTAAGGTTTATATGCGTCGAGAACGAAAAATCCCTTAAGTCAGCCATTCACGGGCCATGGTCAGTCGCGTTTTTCCCAAATATCGGCCGGGTATAGGATGTTTTAAATTAAGACGGATAAATATTATTAATATGATTTATTTTGGCAGGAGTCTCACTAAGTATACGTTATTAATCGTATTTGTTTAATAGTAGGTAAAGTATTTTTTATTTGCACTTAAATAACGTTAGGTAAGTATTACAATTTATAACAAAGTAAACATCAAAATAATTATAATTATCATAGAAATTAATTTAGAGGGTCTTAATCGCGTTAACTTAAATTATTTAAGGTATAAATACCTATTTGTTACCGACGACGACAAATTATAATTAGTTAGCTGGATATCTTTTCAAAAATAATTCATACCATTTTTGGCCCAGAGTATCATTATTGAATATATTTATATTTTTAAGCTACGTAATTAACATGGGTTAAGGTAGCAAGTTCCAAAGAGCAATTTATATCTTATATTTCCATACCATAATAAGCTAATATAAATGTTTTCAATAATATCAACTCCTACATTTAAACTTAACTCTTTATATTATAAATAAATAAACATATAATAAATATTTAATTTTGAGAAAATAAGAAAAGTAATCAGCCTGTATAGTTGGACTCGAATTCGAGGCTGGTCGACATTACGATCTTTAATGTTTCTAAAGCCAGCTTCTATTTTGTGTACATTATTTCTCGAGATTCAACTAATATCACCCTGGCCGGTATTTGGCGATTAAACGTAAAATAGATTTATTTGCCTATATACGTTGCAAATTCTCTTATTAAGGCAATGGAATTAGTACAATTGGAAATTATAAAACAGACTGCATTTACTTTTAGTCGACCACGGCCGAGAATCCGGTTTTAATTCAAAATTGGTATTCTATTGGCGGCCTCCTATTTTCCCTTAAAACAATACGTTAAACATTGAAAAATCTATTTCAAAATATAGTAAAAATCACTAATTACCAATAATAATGCTTAAAACAATAAAAAAGGAATGTCTGACCGTTCTAATATCAATCCCCGAAGTGTGGGTATTCACAGCAAGTAAGGTAGGTATAGTACTAAAACACTACTACTAAACATGAAATTGACGCTTCGACGGCGCAATCGCTACTGACGCTCAGTGTGCGAAGAGTGTGTAACGTAATCAGAAAGTAACGGTTGTACATATAGATTATGAACTAAGATTTTAATTCGAGTTGCAAATTTGTAACTTCAAAACGTTTTAAATGAACGCAAGCCGAAAATGTGCAGACGGCCGAAGTTTGGGGAGGGGCCGACGTATGGCGTATTTACCCTACAGATACTTTTATGAAATAATATTCCTTACTGCCATACATTTACGGAACTTTATCGCATAAAACACTAAAATACTTGTAAGTATTTTGAGTACTCAGGAATATAAAAATTGCAAGGTTTTGCGCGACAAAGTTCCTTAAATATATGGTAGTAAGGAATAAATTTCCATGAAAGTATTTAGAAAAGTCCATTACCAAATTTTGCGATAAACATCCTTACTCATATTAAGATAAGGTTTATTTTTCAATACAAACTTGCATTACCAGGGCGTCACACGAAGTTTTCTATACTCGAGCGCCCAAAAACTTGCAAGTATATTGATACCTGGTTTTCGACCCTGGTATTTTTATAGAGACGCACTTGGTGTACTTGGTACGCGATTTTGCAATTGTGCGACTCATGAAGTCGTGACTATCGGCATAGATAAATTTAATACTATTCCTATCGGGAACCAAGCGAATGAGTTCTAGACTTCTAGAGAAGTCGGCTATCAAAGTTTAAAAATGCGTTTTGTTTTTTTCATTAGCTTGATTTACAACATCATCAACATCGTCTGTTCAAGATACCTACGAAAAAAATAAAAGGTAAAAAATATACAGTATCATTTTATGAATTGAAGGGACAGGCGTATTTTTGTAAAACTAACTGCATCTTTCGCTTGGAGTATTTAACTTAAATCTACTTTTGTTGCGAAGGCGACATTAAAAGAACCATTTTATGGTTTGTTTACATTTTATTTTTTCGTATCTTGAACAGACTATAGGTAGGTACCTATAAATGTAAGACGCATATTGATTAACATAATTTATGTAAATTAATTATATAATACTACTACAAACACAGTAAGTTTTTATTATGTATAAAATTTAAATTACACTACTTTTACGTACTTAAATGTAAAAACAAAACGCAATCGCTCGACTAGGTACCTATACAGGTACTTTTTAAAATAAATGCTCATGGCCGTTCATTGGGTAACATAATATCTTACTTTTTCAAATAGTTGATGTTTATTTAATAAATATTTATTTATTTTACCATCTACAGATTAATAGCAAATTAAATAAAAATAAATATATACATACGTAAAAGCGCCATCTATGAATGCCGAGTGAAAGTTAACTCATTGTAACGTTTTACTACAAGCTAGTACGTATTTTGGCCACCAGAGCAACGAAGTGCACATCATATTTTTCAAAAATATTCATATTCAATTATATGTTTCATTTTTTTATTTAATCGTAATAAAGGGATTTTTTAATTAATAAATATCATATTTTAGAACTTTATTTTCTTATTTATCATTTATGCATAAAAGTCATCAATAACAATCGATACTAGTAAAGCCATCTGTTGAGAGAGTTAAGAATGACGGAAAACGTTCTAAGGAATGAGACCCCATGCCCTTACTTTACCATTGCATGACATTAATTCCCTTATGACATTATCTTACTTACTAATGACATTATCTCAATTTAAACTCAAATATAAATCTCATAATATAAATAATTGTCTAATCATAAGTTTCCTCTGTTTATAAATTTAATTGTTTTGTGTTTTTATAAATTTAATTGTAATATTTTATTAATTTTTCGCATGCCTGCCAAGTGCGAGATGTGCTTAGAGCCTAATTAAGATTATTATTTATCACCTATTGTAAACCATATCTCTTGCGAAATAAATTTTTCATTTCATTTCATATCTAAGTACAATGTTATATCTTAAAATGTCTTTTCGGCAATTTGAATTTATAGAAACACTTCTCTTCAGGTAAGAATAAAATTATACCACTGAATTTTGGTCTAATAAACAAAATACCCAGCGATACACCAGCGATAGCCCAGTGGAGAGACCGACAGACTGCTACGCAGAGGGTCCGGGTTCGAATCCATGGCACGCACCAATGACTTTTCGGAGTTATGTGCGTATTAAATTGTTAATTATCGCTTGCTAAACGGTGAAGGAAAACATCGTGAGGAAACCTGCATGTCTGAGAGTTCTCCATAATGTTCTTGAAAGACATGTGAAGTCTGCCAACCCGCACTAGGCCAGCGTGGTGGACTATGGCCTTACCCTTCTCATAGTGAGAAGAGGCCCGTGCCCAGCAGTGGGACAGTATAAAGGGCTGTTAATGATGAAACAAAATACCTACCTAAAAACGTATAAAACATAAAAGAGGCTTTGTAAATTACTCTATTTCAAAACTGTCACTATTGTAATAATATTGTTGTACTATTCCAACAAAGTATTATTTCTAACCGTGCCTAAGCCTGATAATAAAACGGATATTTTCAAACAATTACAAAGTGTAAAAACCCTTCAGTTTTAATTAGAGAGGCCTAATACCTCTCAGTTTATTTTGTAAATGGGAAACTCAAAGAGAGTGACTGATTAGTAATTTGATGGCCCCCAATCGATTGTTGTTACAACGCCTGTCCAAAGTTATTTAACGTTTCCCTTTAACGTTTCGAAACTGTAGATTAAAATCAAGGTTGTTAATATCGATTGGCTGTATATTTTAATACCTTCGGCTGTTTATATTGATGAGTAAAACTAAGGCGGGTGCGGGAAAATATTTTAAATTGAGAACACTTTATTGTACGAAATTCGTTGATAAGATCAGGCTGATGAGTTTAATTTTGGAATATCAATTTTGTGAAACTTATTTGAAAGGAGAGAGAGTAAGGGCCGGAACATATCTGACGGAAGATCCGTCGCGTTTTATCGGTCGCGTAACGCCAATACATACAAATGTATAGAAAAACGTTCAACCATTCACACCTGACCGATAATCCGTTAGTACGTCGAGCGTACTAACGGATTATCCGTCGACGTCGCGCGCACCACGCACCACGTGAATTTTGACCTTTGAGTAAGGAATATAAATGGAGAGGGCAAATAGTACGTACATATAGAAAAATTACATTATTCACATATATTATTATATTTTATATTTTTATAGACTCACGGCTGTATCCCCGGAGGGGTAGGCAGAGGTCTAATATTACACCCACATTTCGTCATGATTTTTTTTATACACATATATACAAAATCGACATAAAGCCACCAAACATAGTGTTGTCTCGTTTTGTCTTAGGGATATCTCTGTCAGAAAAAAGAGATAGCCATAGTTTACTGAATAAATTAATCATGACGATATTTTATTAGAAATGTCATTCGTGCCACTATCGCAATATTTTTCGCCAAGGTTTGTGGTACATCTGCTGTGAAATCGTTGTCTATCCAACATAATAATTTGGTTTTTGTGCATAAATATGTCTAAAAAACCGATATTGGCTCTCAGAGAATATTTTGTTACATGTTTCATACAAGGGTCGTCTTTCGCTTTGCCCTTTGGCAAAAGATTTAAACTAACAAAGGTAACTTACTACAAAACTGTATTATTCTCCTCTAACCGGCTCCATATCGATATCGATTACATTCTGGAGAACAACCCAAATGGCAGCCATTTTATTTGCCCAACGTTTCGTAGGTGTGCACGCTAATTTCGTAGATGTGCACGCTAAATTCGTAGGTATTGGACATACCATATCCATGTCATTCCCAGATCGGTGATTTTAAGATCGTAAGATTCCAGGGCCGCCAGACCTTACTTATTTTTTCAGAAACGAAATGTGTAGAATAATGTAGTGTTAATATGTGCTATGAGTGTACGCATATTTGTTAGCTTGGATCGAGGGCCAATTTTTGGGTATGAGGTGCTAAAGATCCATGGGAACAATTTCCATACATACCTATATAGAAAACATTTTGTGTCTTGCTCTGCAACTGTAGTCTGTAACCCCTTCTATATCATTTGTATAAGTTTTTTGAAAAACCGTAACCAAATCGTATTATCGTCTTTTATTTTTGAACCTCCATACCTAAATAGGATATATATTTAAATACCGCTTGTTGGCTAGTATAAAAAATCTTCGAAGTCCGACATATTTTTAATAGTCAAACTCGAATTGCAATATAAATAACTACAGAACTTCAGTGACTACATAACATCAGGGAACACGAAAAATGATTAGGTAAAAGAATATGACAGTAAAATATTGAGCTGCCCTGAGTACGGCCCTGCACGAACAATCTTATATGTGTGCATAATAGCCACGCTTTCAGCAAATGTGTGCAGATACGCTCAACGCATTTTCCGTCAGATGTGTACCGATTCATTTGACGGAATAGACGCGACCGAAGATACGTTCGACGCATCTTCGGTCAGATATGTTCCGCCCCTAAAAGTATAAAAATAACATTATTTTCTTTGCGACAAATTCAACAATGTTTTGAAAAGAAGATAACGGCTCAATTATTTTATTCGTCTCTTATTGATAGTAATAAAGCACTATTTATGTTGTTTGAGTACGAAAATATTTCTAATTAAATTTAATTAATGGGCGCTCTAAAAAATGTGTTACTGGGTAGCAAGGGAAGCAGGATTACGATAGTTTTTGGTTGTACAAACGGAAAGGTCTAAATAATTCAGGCCTCATAACCTCCGTCAGCCAGAATATCATCAGATATTAATAGAATCTATTCTTTCCAGCACTGTCCAGAAGCTGCACTGGTGTCAGCGAGGGTGCTGGCCGCGGAAGGTGCGCCCTCCACACGCTCGGCATCGGGCGTGGAGCGACGACCCTCAGTGCCTAGGCCTCCGCTCTGCAAGAGGGGCTCTGGTTCTCTACTGTCACAAGCGCCACCGCAGTCCAGGTAAGTCTATTATAAGTAGATGTAACACACGCTCGGCGTCGGGCGTGGAGCGAAGACCATCAGTTCCTAGGCCGGGGTTTTTTTTTTGGTGTCGGGTTGGAAAATCCTCATGGAGTCCCTCCGCCCTGGGGGAAAAGTGCGAAGGGGTCTGTCAGACTCTTACTGACTAAAAACCAACCCGTGTTCCTCATGTACCCGTGTGTCGGAGGGTCGGGTATCGCCGAAGCATTCCTCGCCACCCCCTGACGGCTATTGGCCCGCCAGATGGTCAGGCGTGCCCCGAACTAAAACCCCCTTGGCGGCGGATGAAGGTGTTGGGCTCCGCCGCCAAAACACCCAGCGACCGCAGAGGATAGGGAGGACGGCAACGTAACACCGCATCTCCTCTTCCTCTGCGGCCCCACCGCGACGCAACGATGTTGCGCCCCCATTTGGTCGCGGGAGATAGGGCGCGCGGCAACGCAACACCGACACGCCTCTCCTCCCTCGACCGCGCCCGACTGCGAGGGACAGAAGAACTGTCCTATAGGGAGACCCCCTATTGGACAGTTCTTCTTCGGCTCCCTACTGTCGCAAGTGCCACCGCAGTCCAGGTAAGTCTATGTAATACAGAACCGGTTGTACTTAATACTATCTGTGGCAAATACTTCTGGATTATCTAGTTACTATCGAAAATAGTTGTAAACTATGTCATCGATTGTAATCGTTTTCCCCTAATAAATAAATGGTAGTTACGAAGGCGACGTTAAGTATTTATCACTTCCAATTACTTAATGCTTATTAAGAGTGAACTAAACTGTAATTTTAATTTACGGCTTTTATAAAGTAAGTCTTTCACGAGTGAGAAAAAAAAATTGTGCTTTAAAGAGCGAGTAGAAAATTCGTAGTGGAGGAACGAAAAAAGCACGCGCTCTTCAACCGTGAGAATTTATGAGTCGCTTTTACACCTAAATTCTTTCGCAAAAGCCTACATTACAAGATGTCGGATACACGTAAGAGTATGTATAGCCAGTAACATTTTACGAGTTACATGCATATTGCAATAGGTATCTCCTAATTTCACATGTTTTTGCCGATACGACACACGCAACGTTCGCTTTTCTGTTCTTAGAAAATCTGATTCAGGTAATGGCGAAAATAATTGATTCGTTCGCAATTTCTCGCCTGCCATTATCCGAAATGTTCAAAAATATGATCAGCGTAATTATGCAAGTAGCATGCCAGCACACAATCTAGTACGTTCCTGAGAACGTGAAGTGCACGTGAATATTTGAGTCGTTCTAGGGCCCGATTCCATTCTCACATCAGTCGTTCACATTTTTCATAAGTGTAAGTTCATTTGTAACCGACTTCAATACAGGACGTAACTTATTACATCGTATCTTACTACATAATAATATAAAAATATAACTTTTAAACAAAAATTATCAACTCCGTACAGCCAGTCCGATAATTACGGACATAGCTGACAGTGCAATTCTAAAATGATCATTTATTATTCATTGATCTTTATACATATGAACATAAAAAACTATAACTATCATAACAATGTATTTTGTAAAATTTACCTGCAACTGTAGTCTATAGTATAGGTATAGTTTTACAATATTTGTTTTTTTTATAGCCGTGTGGTTGACGGCATAGAATACAAGTGTCACCATCCCCTATCTTCCCGTGGGTGTCGTAAGAGGCGACTAAGGGATAACACGATGCAAATACCATCTTTGCGTAGAGACGGAAAACTCGACATCAAACCCTATACGACTGCCTCGTTGGTCTCGCGGCATAAATGTGTGCGTGGGATCGGGAGGTCCTGGGTTCAATTCCTGGGTCGGGCAGTGTTATTGGGTTTTTCTGTTACGAAATTCTCAGTAGCAGCACGGAGTCTGGAAATGTGCCCGGTACGGCAATAGGCTCGCCCCTTATTACGTGGAACTAAAGTATATCTGGCGAAAAGTGGGTGTAGAAATACACCTCTGCCTACCTCTTCGGGGTATAGGCGTGAGACTATGTATGTATGTATGTATTTTTTTGTTTTGACTACTCTAACAAGATATCCAAATATACACTCTGTCATGTCCTGTACTTTATGGTCAATGTGTCCTACACATTTATTCTCCGCTGAAATAATTATCGAGCCGTATAAGTCAGGCTTCGGATTAGACAATAAGTAGCTTACGCTCACCGCGTCTTTAAAGCAGATCGCCTTATCTCGCGTAAGCCGTGATTATGTAGTGTTACATTCTTTAATTATTACTGCGTATTATTTTGTGCAAATCGTAATAAGCTTAATGAGTAATGCGTTGGGGAAGGTTATATATGGCTGCTATTATGTGTGGTTAAACCATCTAAGACTTACACGCCTTGGAGTATAAGGTCCACTCATTCTTTCATATTATTATCTGGTTAGACTAGTAGCGGACTTATGGCTCCAAGGCGTGCAAGTCTTGGATGTAAGCGGGATACCCATGAACGATAATGATGATTATAATTATTGTGTGGTTAGTGTAATAACAAACATTTTTTGACAACATAACACATAAACATTTTCAATTCATTTTTTTTGACAAAATTTCAATAATTTGAATTTTTTAATTGCGATATTTCAAATTAAATGTCTTTATAATAAATAATCTGCGCAAGAAAAATCGTAGGTATTTAACGGTTCGTTCGGCCGTTCAACCGTAGATATCTGTGCAGGGCCGTGCGAACCAATCCAGCGCCTGTGTGCGAAATCTGTGAAGCGCCTTTTTTGGCATCCGTTTTCGAAAATAAGTGTTATAATTAACGCATATCTCGGCGCGCGGCGCCCCTGTCACCCTGGCGCCTGTGTGCGCCACGCACATTGCAGATAATTATATGTATTGTATGATACGTGTTGCTTTGGAAATAACCTACATTCATATAACACGTAAAAGCTTCGTCAGCGATAGCCTGGTAGAGTTACCAACTGTACTGTATACCAACACGTTAAGCCGTCGGTCCCGGCTGTCATGAAGATCTTTGACGGTCATTACGAGGAGTCAGAACCCTAAAAAAAAACTGATGCCGGTCTAAACCATGAAATATCGCTAACCATTCGGGTTGCAGAGGTCAGACGGAAGTCACTCTGCGGAAAAGTTGATATTCTGCCACATCTGGTTAGACCAGTAAGCGGACCTCGGGCTCCAAGGCACAAGGCCATGTCTTGCACGGCGAGTCTCGAATGCAACTGGGGTAACGCTTTGACGATGATGACTGACACATAACAGCTTCAGTTCTTGCAACTCTATGAAGCAGTTTTTTAATGTAAGCGTTTACTGCCGTCCATAGACACAAGCAACTCCACAGTAGTCACAAGTACGATACGCCCGTTTTCGCCCTATGGGATGGAAAAAGGAATAGTAGCAGGATAAAGAAGGAGAAGGTGATGGATCCTCCGGTAAAAACAGGCCAATATGTGCTGTATTATTGGCTCTTCAAAAAATGTTTTTGCCCAGTAAGGAAAATCTCCTAAAATTTGAGTTACACTTTGCGATTAGTCGTTTTTTTGTGTGTACAAATGTACGATGTAGTCAACAAGTGAAAAATTACGTAGGCATCGCATACTTAAATAAAGCAATAAGTTACCGAGAGTTATTAGATAACTTATTAATTAATTAAGTAATTTTATTTGGGTGCATAGGGTTCCCGCCAAGAACGTAGGGTCCCAAGCCAACCTCACCTGCAAGTGGTGCACCTGCCGATCAACGAACAAGGCTCTGACAAACAAAATATCCCGATAAGCGGCAATAGGCTCGCCACCTATTACGTGGGATCAAAGCACTGGCGAAAAGTGGGCGTTTAATATGCCTTTGCCTACCCCTTCGGGGAAACAGGCGTGAGTCTATGTATGTATGTAAGTAATTTTATTTTATTTTCTTTGTTTTCCACATGAGAATGTGCATAGTTTGTAATTAGAGCAGCATGCGCACTTAATTTCCTTTTAATTGATTAATTAATATGAGATATTGTAAATATGGCTTCATAAAATAAATATTGCCCGTGTGGTGACGAATTAAGCATACAATTATAGTGTTCATTCATTTACTCATTTCATGGGAGTCATTATAGGCGACTAAGGAAATTAAACTACTTAAGTAAAAGTATCGATATTGCGAAGAGAAGGAAGACATCAAACCGTATAGGTACCTACCGTCTGGCCAGCGTGGTGTATATCCTCATACTGCCTCATAAGTTACTGTGACACTTATTAGGAGGGGCCTATGTCCAGCAGTGGAGTGCAAAATGTTCTAAAGAAAATAATAAAGGAAGGTTTTGAGCAAAGAGGTTATAGAGCCGTGGCCATGAAAGCGCTTGCGTTGCGTGGGTTTAGCCTGATTAGACAGACAGATGCTCTAATGAAAGTAACGGGGACACAGTGCATGCAAGGAGTACTAGTGCTATGTAAATCAATATCGGCCGTCCGTAGTACACTAGCCCAGATTACGGATAGACACTCTATCCTATGATAGGTAAGGATATACTTCAATAGTATGAGATTCAGAATAAAAATGCCTGTAAGTTCTTACGCAGACGCTTGAAGCAGGACATCCCAGTGCAAAAGTCTGCAAGAATCTGTTATTTTTTGGTAAAACAAAATTTGGATGAATGTGACATGGCAGTAGAAGGGGTAACTGCAGAGATGCTTGAAAAATTTGGCAACTTTTTGGATAAAATTTTCTACCTGCAATTTACCATAAAACACCTTATTCCTCCACAAAAACATACATCCATCTATTCATCCATCTATCCACAAAAACTTTCACGTTTATAATTCTAGAAAGATAAATATTACTTTACTACGTAATATTTCATACGGCATAATCAATTTTGTGATCCAAAAATAGTTGTCCTAAAACGATTGTTTTTGTGCCGGTTGTTTCAATGTTTTTGACAAGTGTCGCCATACAGAAACTATTTATAGGGTGTTGTTGTTTGTTTGACATGTGTGTTGTGACATGAGATAGTGACTATCGGCAAGTGATTTTCTAAATAATACTGAAAAGGTCACAAAAAAGCTACATATCTTGTATTTAATATTATAATTAGTAGTAAGATTATAATTTCTTACAAGTATTTTTCCTTTTCTTCTGCTGTCGTGCATAGAAAGTTACAAATAAAACTTAAAAGTCTTGCTTATGGTGACGTTGTGGGTCGGGTGGTTTGGTTCCCTAAAAACTGGTTGAGCTAAGCTATGGCTGAGTCACACGTCATACTCGTGAACGGGTGCCGTCTGCCGGGACTGGTCGGCTCTGAACTGCTGCCGAAATTCTATCAAAGGATAACTATATTGTAGTTTATAGTCGTCTCATATTGTACTCACATATTTATACTTTATTTTATATGTTATATTTTAATTATATTCTTGTGACCTCTAAGTTTGTTTCGGATGTTTCTTCTCAGGGCAGTCAGTTAGGAAACACCGGCCGTATCTAGCTTAATTTAAAAAAAATATGATTTTGTTTACATACATACATACATAGACTCACGCCTGTTTCCCCGAAGGGGTAGGCAGAGGCATATTAAACGCCCACTTTTCGCCAGTGTTTTGATCCCACGTAATAGGTGGCGAGCCTATTGCCGCTTATCGGGATATTTTGTTTGCCGTCGCCTCGTCCGTTGATCGGCAGGTGCACCACTTGCAGGTGAGGTTGGCTTGGGATCCTAAGTTCTTGGTGGGAACCCTATGCATACTATGATTTTGTTTAAGTGTTTGTAATTAACCTATGAACAAATAAATGATTTGACTTTGACTTTGAAATAGGTCTCCTTCCAAAATTCAGCCTAGGAGTATAATTTTATTACTAGATTCCACTTTCGCACTAAAACCACCGCAGTGTATGCGAATTCCCTTAGCGTCGGGATCACGCGAATCAGCCTACTTATCAAGATTATTTATAAATCGATTTCTTTAAAAATGAAGCTCTCTATATATTGCGAAAAACCGCATGAACATACGTTCAGTAGTTTATTGCAAACAGACATGAGCAGGCAGGGAGTTTGTCTTTATTGTGAAGCGATAAAAATAGCCCAATAAGTTTAAAACATTAATCGCTTTATTCTGTATTAAACATTTAATCCACTTACATAACATCCCTTGGCACAAGCAGTGAAATCGCTCATGATTAAACGGGGACGATTATTCATTTAAATTATACCATTAATATACGAGTAAGTCTGCGGTTGTAGCGAGCGATGCCGGATTCCTCGGCTTCTAACAAAATGGATTTGTTTAAAACGCGGAACATAGAGACAATTTAATCCTTCTTATAATTTATTAGAATAGAAATAGAATTATGCGCGGAATCTGATGTAAATATATGGTAATGGTAAACATTGTATTATGAAATTAGATGTCATCTATGTATGTCTTCCGTAAAGCTTTGGCAGTCCACTTCTGAACTTATGCTTCTTCTAATTTTCTTTACAGTAGCACTGTGAGTCGATAGGAAGTTTTGGGCCGCTAAACCACACTGGCCAGACGGGTTGGTACAGGGTTTATTTTTTTTCTTATTAAAAGACAACTCCCGCACTAGGAATAAATCCTGTGTCGCGGGGGACTTCACAAACATATAACCAACGGACACGAAGAACATCCAGACTGGAAACAACAATTTATGTATCACACAAAGTGTTGTCTCGTGTGGGAATCGAACCCACAACAGTCGACGCAGTGTCAAGCGGTCAGGCAGCCGGTTAAACCACTACGCCAACTGTGCAGTCGATTGAAGTCGAGTTTTCTTCTATTTCGCAAAGATACAATATTCTTCGTGTATTTTCTTAGTCGCCTTTTACCCACGGTTTGAAATGGGGTAGGTACAATCAAACAAGTCGGTGGTGGACCAGTTTGAAAAAAAATCCCTTGGCTCGCTCATAGAGTCGAGGCACACTAGAAACTGGTGTTGTATACTATATAGTCAAGGTGTGTGTAAAGTAGCACTGGAAGTGACGATGTCTTGCTGAGCGATTCTCGCCCTTATGGTGGTCTGTTTTTTTTTGTAATCTTAATCCGTCACTGCACGGAGTATTACGTAGATTGGTATAAATTCATAGGTGTATGTACTGTACAAGTTAGACTGTACTTCGCGTACGAGATGAGGGAAAATGGATTGATAGAAAAATTGGTTATTGTGTAATGGCCGGTTATATATTTTTTTTCATTATGGCGATAAGATTGATGTCGGAGAATTTGGTGATGGTATTTTTTGGCTGTGGCTAAATGTTTCATCATCATCAGCCTTTAACAGTCCACTGCTGGACTAGGCCTCTCCTTTGAAAGGAGGAATTGGCCTACTATACCACGCTGGCCAAACGGGTTGGTATAGGGTTTGTATCAAGTTTTCCTTCTCTTACAGTGATGTTCTCTGCATAATATGCTCCCTCTGTCGGCTCTTACGACACCCATGGGATGATATGGGGTGGTGACATTCTGTATTCTTAATCCGTCACCACACGGACTAAATGTTTAGCATAATCAAATTATGGCATCGAAATTTCGAGATTTCTACAACTTATATTAAAGTGTAACATGTCGTTTGTAAATAAACTCACGTATACAAATATCTGAACATGCAATAATAATAATACTTGTATATAAAGAGAACATCTTCTTATTGTTATGTTTTCACCGAATCGTATAACGTTTTCACGATTGGAAAGCTTATTTCTTAAGAGAGACTATGACGTTTTATGGGTTCGAGGTCGTAAAGCTTAACGATGTGTCCCTGTATCGAGGAGTATCCTTCAAGGAAAAGTAATAATAATGTTGAATCTTCTATGTTTTCGTGTAAGTGTGTGGCTGACACTGGTTTTGGAGTTTATAGATAGCCCGAAGGCTTGTGAATGTCCTAACCTGAGTACTGAAACAAGAACCGGCACTGACGACTTTACAATTTGCTACTTCATGAGTGGCGTTCTTCTACTGTAAGATTCACACGCCATTTCCTGCCTCGTACGACCAAACTGTGGAAATAGCTACCTGCAGCGGTATTTCCAAACCAGTTCGACATTGGAATCTTCAAGAAGCGAGCATAATTATGCCTTTTTAAAAGGTAGGCAACGCACTTGTGATCCTTCGGGCATTGCAGGTGTCTATGGGCGGCGGTGATTACTTACCATTAGGTAACCCGCTTGTTCGTTTGTCTTCCTAGGCTATAAAAAAAACACCTTGTAGAACGGTAACGCTCTGATTAATGGTAAATAAGTGGTCACCCACCCATCCAAGTAGCAACCTCGCTTAGCGTTGCTTAACTTTGCCGATATAACGAACGGCAAGTCTAGTCACGTCAAAGGCGCCAAAAATTGCGAAATTATGGGCGATTGAATATATTGAGATATAGTAACTCCCTAGCGGCGTGTTTGATGTCAGAATAAAGCGCGGTATTGAAATCTTCTATAGACATTTTGTCGATTAGTATTTCGTCTTCTTAGCAGTCTTTATTTGGACTTTTAAAGACGGCATATTATAAGATTAGCTGATAAAAAGAGCGTTGTGTTATTGAGATTTCTGGTGTGGTGTCTTTGTTATATTATAATTTATTTGCTCTTTGAATACATTTTGATTATGTCCTTACCCTGCAGTGTATGTACGAACATAAAATACAATGCTAAGTTTTTGCTTTTTCAACATAAGCGACAGTGAAATCTTCGTTACTTTTATTTTATTTAAATAAACTTAATTATGTTCGCGGCAGCGATAGCCTAGGTGATACCAAGAGACTGCTATGCAGAGGGTATCGGGTTAGAATCCACGACGCGCAGCACTGACTTTTCGAAGCGTGCCTCAGAGAGCACGTTAAGCCGTCGTTCTAATAAGTCAGTACGTCCGAATAAACTCACGTTAGTCTAAACTACGGAATATTGCTATCCCTGTGGGTTAGGGCAGTCAGACAGACATTCACTATGTGTGTGTAAAGCTAATTTTAAGTCAAATCCGGTTAGAATAGTAAGCGGACCTCGTGTGGCAACTGGGAGAAGGCTAGAAGGATGATGATATATCTTTGTGAATGTTGGTAAAATTCTATCCAAAATTTCGTCCGTTATTTACATTACCTATACAGACACCAATAACATACGATTGTAATATCCTCCGTCTGCCTGTCCGTGTCGCTATCACACGTTGTATTGTCTCAAGCTTCCGTTCCGCAACTGGGTCAAGGCGTCACGCATTCATTCCTTTGGTTTACGTGTCCCAAGACTACACAATTGTGGTACCTACATGATATAATTTATTGATTTTGGAGTGGGGCAATTGTAATAATACAATTCTGCGACAATCCACTGTCTGCTTTTCAATGAGTATGGCTATAAGTTAGAAGGAAGCGACTTATTAATTATTCTCTGATGAACATGGGTATTTTAAAATAATTAGGGTAGACCGAGGCGAATCGGATCACTTTTTATTTGAAGACATAAAAATCATACTAAAATGTAATATATGTAACTTTAATTGCCAAAACGGTAATCAGTAATTATTTGGCTACGCATTAAACATTTCGAAACTCAAATTACTCATAAATTGTGCAAAATATTAATCAAAAGGTAGAAAGAGAGAAATACCCGAATCGGCCAAATTATCGGGGCGAATAGGATCATACATAAAATTAAGGGTTTGCTAGCATTATAGGCTTTTATATCAAAAGCAATAAGAAAATAATTAATAATCAGAACAATATTATTAACTAAAACATAAATCACATCGATACGGGCCTTCTTTCCCAACCAGATCAGCACTTTTTCATGGCACAATTCTTCACATGATGGTGGATGGATGTTTTTTTTTATCAGTTAATACAAAGCGAAATCTTTGTGCTTCGCACGTGAACCTTTGTTTTTTATTCAAGGTTTACTTTTATTATTCTTCTTCTTCATATTTTCCTTGGTATTCAGTCAGTTTCTCTTATTTTCACGGCTTTTTCGGCAGTTTTTAGTTTCTTCTTAGCATCTCTTTCGTAAAGATTAATCTTACTCTAGGGTGGAGTCAAATGCAATATTGGTTTTATTGTCTACCACGTATCTTAATGACATCACTTGAGAGAGAAACTATTATTTGTAAATTCGTGTATGGTAATTTTTAAATCTCAGCAGCCAGACTTAACATTAATTCTTGGGCCAGTACTTTGTTTGGGGCTATAATTTTTATTTGGAGACCATTCTTCTGCTTTATATCTTTATTGTTTGTCTTTTATATGTGTGAACCATCTATAATTGAATAAAAATACTTTACTATTGTCTAACGTAAAATAAATCATTTTAAATAAGTGATCCAATTCGCCCCCGATGAAGCGATCCGAGTCGCCCCATATTGAAGACTTTTGAAATTAATATTTCACATATTAACCTATAACACTGTGCTTAAAAACTAAAATGTTTTCTAATATTCCCAAGCTGTTTAAGCTATAAACTTTAAAGATTCAACACAAGTTTTTAGATTTACACCAAGAAATAGTAAGCATGTATGTATTTTAGATGAGTGCGAAAATTTTAACGCACACAAAAACCGACTCACTGGCGAGCGGCGCTGACGCTGCTGTACTAGTCGTATCGAAACGAAACCGATGGCAGAAGGTGCAGGATAGAAGTGGCTCATGAGCCGCCAACAGCTTACGTTCCGTATCAACGCTTTATTAAAATGATTCACAAATTTCTTATTCTGATCCGATTCACCCACTGATCCGATTCGCCTCGGTCTACCCTATTAAGTACATCATCCATCATCTTCTTAGCGTTATGCGAGTTGCAACCCGGACCCCATTTATTAGTCTACTAACTGGATTCGATTGAATATTAGCTTTTCACGGAGTGACTGCCTGTCTGACTTCTGCAACCCAAAGGGATAACGATATTCCATGGTTTAGATTAGTGTCCGTTTATTTAGAAATACTGACGGCCTGGTCACGAGATCGGTCTAAGCGGCGAGCGGCACGGCCCTTTAGGTTCAAAACGTCAACTTCCCAAAATGTCCGCTCTCCCTAAACGTCCACTTCCCAAAATGTTAATTTCCCATTTTGTCCACTTTCCCAAAACGACCACAAATGTACAATTTCCACAAAGTCCACTTCCCATAACGTCTACTCCCAAAACGTCCACTTCACAAATTCGAATTTCATTGAAATATAAAAAGGACCATATCAATAATCTGGGACTAGGTTTAGGACCACAATGTGCCTAGTGCCTAGTTTTGGTATGTTAGGTGCGACTGTATGTAATTCTAGTAACTAAATAGGTTATGTTAGGTTCTCTCTTGATCCTTAACGCAAAAATAGGAGCCCTGCGAAACAGGGCTCCGTGAACTAAGTTTATTAAAAACTATTTAATTGGACATAATGCCTACTTACCTACATTTTTGTGATATACATATTTGTGATATAAAATAATATAAACTGAGTTGACAGAGCCCTGCTTCGCAGGGCTCCTATTTTTGGGTTAAGGGTCAAAAGAGAACCTAACATAACCTATTTAAGTTACTTGAATTAAATACAGTTGCACCTAACCAACCATTTCAATAAAATTCGAATTTGTGAAGTAGACGTTTTGGGAGTAGACGTTTTGGGAGTAGACGTTTTGGGAGTAGACGTTTTGGGAGTAGACGTTTTGGGAACTAGTCGTGTTGGGAACTATTCGCCGCGTGCCGCGTCACAGTAAACGCGCCATGTACATCGAAAACGCTCGCCGCTGCCACCCGCTACTGTAGGCCGTGACCGGAACGTGTCTTTCTATTACGACTGTTAAAGATCTTCATGACAGGAGGGACGGCTAAAGGTGCTCTCAAAAGAGCGGGCAAGCAGTTATTAACTTTTCAACGTATACAACTCTGAAAAGTTAGTTTTTTGCGCCATGTTTGGAACCCGATACCCTGCATGGCAGTCTGTAGATATCTCCACTAAGCTATCGCTGCCGTAGATACAGGTATTAAAATATTAAAGAATATAAGTTTTTTATCACTTTATGGGAGCCGGTATTGAGGGCTTTACGTGCACGCAGTAAGTGACAATTTTAAACAGTTTGATACGGACATATTTTCGAATGACACGGACATAAATCGCTGCCTTACCATAGACTAATCTATTAACAGTTCAGAAACAAGGCTGTCGAAGTTAAATTAAATCCCTTCTTGGAACCAATGCGTTTCATGAACCGAGTGCTGAGTAAAATCATTACCTAGTTCTGTTATGACTTGCAGGGAACTTGGAAAATAATTCCATTACAATGTTGAAGCGTGTATCTAACTATACATAATTATTATAAAATGAAGTCCCCTTTGGAGACCTATATCCAGCAGTGGACGTGGCAGGCTGATGATGATGACGAAGACCCCTTTTCTTCCTGTCTGTCTGTATGAATGCTATAAACTCAAAAACTACCAAACGGATTTAGTCCGGTTTTCACAAATAGATAGATTGATTCTTGAGGAAAGTTTAAGTGTATAATTTACGCGGACGAAGACGCATGCGTAGAGTAAATCTGAAAACTGACTTAAATTTTTTGTCGTAGAAATAATTTCACCACCATTAATAATATTGGTGTACTTACCTAGGCAGTAAGACCGACGCGTAAGTCATGACAGTAAATGCGGTGACCACACTTTCATGGCGTCATAAATTGACAACATCGAGAAGTTTGGCTAACCAGGTATGCCACCAAACTAGTCAACAATGTTTCTTTCATTTCGAGATTCATTGCCAATTTGAATAGTAAAAACGTGGAGGAAAAACGACAAGGTAGGGAAACAAAAAGACAATAGATACCTTTATTGCCTTGAGTGTAGGAATTAGGAAAGTTTCGAAGCACCCGAAACTGGCGAGCATGTATGAAAAGAGTAATGAAAGTAGACGAAGCGCGTAGTTGTAAGGATCGAAGCAAGTAGCGTTCTGTAGTCTTTGCCTACTCTGACGGAAAAAGGCGTGAGTATATAATTATGTATATGAGTATATAATTGTAGGTCATCATTCTCCTAGCGTTATCCCAGTTTCAACCTGAGGTCCGCTTACTAGTCTAACCGGATTTGGCTGAATATTAGCTTTTCCACAGAGTGACTGCCTGTCTAACCTCCGCAACCCGAAGGGATAGCCATATTCCATGGTTTAGACTAGTGTCAGTTTATTTAGAAGGTACTGACACCCTATAACGACTGTCAAAGATCTTCATGACAACCGGGACCGACGGCTTAACGTGCTCGCCGAGGCACGGGGCAAGCGATAATTTATAATTCAATACGCACATAACTCCGAAAAGTCATTGGTGCGCGCCGTGGATTTGAACCCGATACCCTCTGCATGGCAGTCTGTTGGTATCTCCACTAGGCTATCGCTGTGTTGAGTATATAATTTTAGGTATTAGAAGTAATTTAAAGGCGGTTGGAATGTGATGCAAATGCAAATTAGGCTGCCGAAGCTTCAAAATGATACGAAATGGTACAGAGATGTTACGCCACAGCACTGAAAAATATTCTGTTAAATTTCCTTTGATTTAAGCTCAGGATACAAACTGTAAATTGAAAGGATATCGAATTTATAGGCAGCACAACACTGAGTGGTGAATTTGTGCTTAATTTAGTTATGGCCGTTACAGCTGCAACTTGGTTTGCTTTGCAGAATGGGGCAGATTGTTGGATGTTTTAAATTATACTATTTACTGGAAAATTATCAAGAGCAGCTTAGGTAAAGTTATTTTATTAATGAATAGAGGATCACAGATTCATATCTTCTTAATATATAAAATCATTGCGTTACTGACTGACTGACAGACACGCTACAGCTGAAACTATTCGGGCGCAGGAAGCTGAAATTTGGCACGTATGTTCCTTTGGGACCGTAGGGGTGCACTAAGAAGGGATTTCCCGAAATTCCCACTGGATCTGCCAAAACGGCTAAGTCACACGTTATACTCGTGAACGGGTGCCGTCTGCTCGGCTCGGAACTGCTGCCGAAATCCTATCACAGGATAACTATGTTGTAGTTTATAGTCGTCTCATATTGTACTCACATATTTATTCTTTATTTTATATATTATATTTTAATTATATTTTCTGGACTTTAAAAGAGACTGTGACCTCTCTGAGTTTGTTTCGGATGTTTCTTCACAGGGCAGTCAGTTAGGAAACACCGGCCTCATCTAGCTTATTTAAAAAAAAGTATGACTTTGTTTAAGTGTTTGTAATGAACCTATGAACAAATAAATGATTTGACTTTGACTTTGAAATAGGTCTTCTTCCAAAATTCAGCCTAGAATGAGTATAATTTTATTACTAGATTCCACTTTGCACTAAAACCACCGCAGTGTATGCGAATTCCCTTAGCGTCGGGATCACGCGAATCAACCTACTTATCAAGATTATTTATAAATCAATTTCTTTAAAACTGAAGCTCTCTATATATTGGTAAAAACCGCATGTAAATGTAAAAAAGTTTGTCTTTATTGTGAAGCGATAAAAATAGCCCAATAAGTTTAAAACATCAATCGCTTTATTCTGTATTAAAAATTTCATCCACTTACATAACATCCCTTGGCACAAGCAGTGAAATCGGTCATGATTAAACGGGGACGATTATTCACTTAAATTATACCATTAATATAAGTCTGCGGTTGTGGCAAGCGATACCGGATTCCAGCGCTTCTAACAAAATGGATTTGTTTAAAACGTGGAACATAGAGATAATTTATTAGAATTATGCGCGGCATCTGATGTAAATATATGGTAATGGTAAACATTGTATTATGAAATTAGATGTCATCTATGTCTTCCGTAAAGCTTTCGCAGTCCACTTCTGAACTTAAGCTTCTTCAAATTTTCTTTACAGTAGCACTGTGAGGAAGGAAGTTAGGCTTGCCCCCTATTACATTGGGACCTAAGCTGGTATAGCTGGCAAAGTGTGGGTATGTAATACACCTCTGCATACCCCTTCGGGAATAAAAAAGCGTGAAGTTATGTTATATTAGCACTGTGAGTCCATGGGAGGATTTGGGTCGCTATTCCACGCTGGCCAGACGGGTTGGTACAGGGTTTGAAGTAGAGTTTTCCTCCATTTCGCAAAGATATTATATTATTCGCTAGAGGCAGCGATAGCCTAGTGGAGATACCAACAGACTGCCATGCAGAGGGTATCGGGTTCGAATCCACGGCGCACACCACTGACTTTTCGGAGTAATGTGCGTATTGATTTGTTAATTATCGCTTGCCTCGTGCCTCGTCCCGGTTGTCATAAAGATCTTTGACAGTCGTTATAGGGCGTCAGTACCTTCTAAATAAACTGGCACTAATCTAAACCATGGAATATCGCTATACCTTCGGGTTGCAGAGGTCAGACAGGCAGTCGCTCTGCGGAAAAGCTAATATTCAGCCAAATCCGGAGGGCGATTCAGAATCTTTCGATATGTCATTTGACATTCGATTCCGTTAATTGTCAAACGGGCTACCTCATTTTTTGTCAAAACTATCGCATTTCCTATCAATTTTATGCATTCAGTATGATGTAAATTGATAAATAAACCGAATTCAATGAATATTTGTTCAAAATATCTCTGATAGGCGGCTAGTTAGTTAGTTGGACAGGTGTTTTCCGCACTTAGCCACTTAGTTGGGCCATTGTGCGTTAGCAGGGACACGGTTGTGGGATAGGCGGCTAAAAGACGAGGACAATAATTTGACATATCGTACGATTACTTGTCGTGACACTCTGAATCGGCCTGCTGGTTAGACTAGTAAGCGGACCCCAGATTGAAACTGGGATAACGCTAGGAGGATGATGACTATTTCGTGTATTTTACTTAGTCGCCTCTTACGATACCCACGTTTTGAAATGGGGTAGGTACAGTCAATCAACTTCCCGCTAGACAGCCATAAGGGCGAGAATCGCTCAGCAAGACATCGTCGCTTCCAGTGCTACTTTACCCGGACATTGCCACTCGTATACTTACCAGTTTCTTGTGTGCCTCGACTCTATGAGCGAGCCAAGTGATTTTTTTTCAAACTGGTCCAGCGCCGACTTGTTTGATTGTACCTACAGCTTTTTTGTAATCTTAATCCGTCATTACACGTACTATTATGTAGATTGGTATAAATTGATAGGTGTATTTAAGGTACAAGTTAGACTGTACTTCGCGTACGAGATGAGGGAAAATGGAGTGATAGAAAAATTGGTTATTGTGTAATGGCCGGTTATATATTTTTTTCATTATGGCGATAAGATTGTTGTCAGAGAAATTGGTGATGGTGTTTTTTGGCTGTGGCTAAATGTTTAGCATAATCAAATTACGGCATCGAAATTTCGAGATTTCTACAACATATATTAAAGTGTAACATGTTGTTTATTTACAACACACGTATACAAATATCTGAACTCGCAATAATAATAATACTTGTATAAAAAGAGAACATGTTCTTATTGTTATGTTTTCACCGAATCGTATAACGTTTTCATCATTGGAAAGCTTATTTCTTAAGAGAGACTATGACGTTTTATGGGCTCAAGGTCGTAAAGCTTAACGATGTGTCCCTGTATCGAGGAGTATCCTTCAAGGAAATGTAACATTTTTTTATTTTATTTATAGTCTCACGCCGGTATCCCCGAAGTGGTAGGCAGAGGTGTAAATATTACACCCACATTTCGCCATGAATTTTAGGTCCCATGTAATAAGGGGTGAGCCTATTGCCGTTACCGGGCACATCACCAGACTCCAGGCTGCTGCTGAGTATTCGGAAAAACCCAGTAACACTTTTTCCCGACACAGGAATCGAACCTGGGACCTCCGATCAGCAGTCGCATACGCTATCCACTGGACCACGGAGGCAACGTAATAATAATGTTGAACCTTCTATGTTTTCGTGTAAGTGTGTGGCTGACACTGGTTTTGGAGTTTATAGATAGCCCGAAGGCTTGTGAATGTCCTAACCTGAGTACTGAAACAAGAACCGGCACTGACGACTTTACAATTTGCTACTTGATGAGTGGCGTTCTTCTACTGTAAGATTCACACACCATTTCCTGCCTCGTACGACCAAACTGTGGAGCTAGCTACCTGCAGCGGTATTTTCAAACCAGTTCGACATTGGAATCTTCAAGAAGCGAGCATAATTATGCCTTTTTAAAAGGTAGGCAACGCACTTGTGATCCTTCGGGCATTGCAGGTGTCTATGGGCGGCGGTGATTACTTACCATTAGGTAACCCGCTTGTTCGTTTGTCTTCCTACGCTATAAAAAAAACACCTTGGAGAACGGTAACGCTCTGATAAATGGTAAATAAGTGGTCACCCACCCATCCAAGTAACAACCTCGCTTAGCGTTGCTTAACTTTGCCGATATAACGAACGGCAAATCTAGTCACGGCGCCAAAAATTACGAAATTATGCGCGTTTGAATATATTGAGATATTGTAACTCCCTAGCGGTTTGTTTGATGTCAAAATAAAGCGCGGTATTGAAATCTTCTATAGACATTTTGTCGATTGGTATTTCGTTTTCTTAGCAGTCTTTATTTGGCATTTTAATACAGCCGATAAAAAGAACGTTGTAAGATTGAGATTTTTGGTATGGCGTCTTTATTATTTTGAAAAGCAAAGACATCTTTGCTTTTCGAACACAATGATTATGTCCTTGCTCTACAATGCATGTGCGTATATAAAATGCTTGGCATTTTTTTTGCTTTTCAACTTAATCCGCTTGTGAGTTTCTACAGACAACATTGTATATCCAGTAAACTAACACACGCATGACATATCATAAAATCTCGTTGTCAGTGTTTCTGTTCTAATCTTCGAGCGTTGGTTTTCTTGATTTTAAAACGCCATGATACTGAAGCAAACATAAAAAAGTATTAAAATCGTCGGTCTAGCGATTTTTGAAACATCTGGGGTCCGCTTACTAGTCTAACCATATTTGGCTTATTAGCTTTTTCACAGAACGACTGCTTGTCTGACCTCCGCAACCTGAAGGGATAGTGATATGTCATGGTTTAGACTAGTATCAGTTTATTAAGAAGGTACAGACGCCTTATAATGACTGTAAAAGATGTTCATGACAACCGCGACCGACGGCTTAACGCGCTCTCTGAGATACGGGGCAAGTAAGGCCTTTACTTGCCCCGTTTAGACGGAGAGAGTTTCTCGACTCAAAGATGCGATTATCGAAAGAATATAAAAAAGTTTCTTCATCTAAACATAAACACTTCTCGCTCCTTCACTTTGGCGACAAGTGCCTCACAAGGAATATTGATTGTGTCAGTGTAAACAGAATTTCAAAGCAATAATCGTATTCGAGATTTTGTGCAATTTCACGATTTTTGTAATTTTCATTTTCCGTGTTCCACGAACACTCGTAACTTCTATAAAGTTCAATGCACTTAATATTAAAGGCAGTTCCAAGTTTAAACGATGTTTGTGTCATTTTTGAGAACAAATACACCCTAGTAAAGGCCCATTTAGACGGAGAGAGTTTCTCGACTCGAAGATGCGATTTTCGAAGAATATAAAAAAGTTTCTTCGTCTAAAGATACACACTTCTCGCTTCTTCACTTTGGCGACAATTTCCTCGCAAGGATTATTGATTGTGTCCGTGTAAACAGAATTTCATAGCAATAATCGTATTCGAGATTTTGTGCCAGTTGCTACCATGAGTGCAGTGATTTTTGTGTCATTTTTGAGAACAAATACTCTCTAGTAAGCACTAAACTCGAATGACGAATCTCGCACTGGGAACGGTTCAAACCGATTTGTACGATACTCGTATGAACTTGAAAACATGTCATATGAGATCTTGTTTATACAAGTCGAGCTTCTCGTAAGCCAGAATCTTCTTACTATAATTTCGCTGATTATATGATATAATCGTAGGCGAGAATTTAGTTCTTGCCTGAATGTAAACATTTAGATACGATAATGTTTTGGCGATTATTGCTTGTGATAGTATTATACGATTTCTCGTACGAAACGTGCGAGAAACTCTCTCCGTCTAAATGGCGCTTAAGGCAAGGTTGCAGTACAGTGCGTAGCTCGACCTCACCCCCCGCAAAAACAAAAACACGGCGGTGGCGTCAGCGAGTGAGCGGGGGGAGGGGATGGGGGGTTTCGCGTGTGCGTGTGCCACAGCGCAGCGTAAAAAAACCGTAGATGAGTTATGCGAACTTCAAAAGTGGCACATTAAAAACAGGCTAAATGTCTCAATTGGCTTTAGTTGCGTACGCGCTGCGGTCGGAAGCGCTCACTCTTTTACTCGCGTGTGTGTACGTTACATTTGACAATGCCGTCGTGTGTAATGAGATTTTGCACAAACTATAGTAGGAAAATTACTAAAAGTTATGGAATCAGTTCTCATTCATGAGTATTACAATATTACAACGTTTTATTTACAATTTATAATAAATTCAGTATCACAAATAAGAGAGTGAATAAAAAAATTGGCATTTAGCGAGTGTAAAAGAGAAGCAGTATTGTGCGTATTCAAAGACTAAAAAACAAAGTATCCAGATGGGACATTCGTAATCATAAAATACTGATGTGTGTTTTTGTCAAATAATAAAAGTGATTTGAGGCTGAACCAACACAATATATTATTATTATAGAAATACAAAATCATACGTAAGTTACAAACATTGACGGATGATCAAAGTCCATTCAATTGTTCTTGTTTTTCTCCTTTTTTAAACAGTAACAACATAGTTGGTATTAAACAACTAAGTAGATTGTACTGCACAGTTTTCGCTGCCGATCCACCGTAACCCTGGCAGTACCCCTGGGGGTATGGTGGGTCTTTCAAAGCTTAACCGTACTCTCAGATAGGCAGATAATATTGTTGTGTAATAAGTTTATTAATTTCAGTTCGTTAATTTCAAGTTCTACTATTTTGTGGAATCATTCCCAGTAGCCCTATTGAACAGTTCTATGATAGAACTGTCCTAATTCTATTAGCACAACTTGATGAGGAAAATAGAACTAATGGGATAAGTAATAGGAAATGTCCCAGTCTAGTTCTATGTATGTTTTTACAAGGGTATTCAATAGAACTACTGGGAATGATCCGTAGTGTCACGACATCGCGCTCATATATCCGAATGAATATGTTTTGTAATTTTGTAGACGTTCATTTGTTTAAGGTGTAATACATATGAACGTCTACAAAACAAATGAACGCCTACAAAACAAATGAACGTCTAGAAAACAAATGACTTACAGAAAGTGATCAGCTATCGATAGTGATTGCAGAAAACAGGTGCATGCGATTTTCAACCTAATTGACATTAGTCAGAATTTATAATTTTATTACCGTAATAATGCCAGAAAGCGAGAAAAAAACAAAAAAAAAAGTTTGTCATGAATTGTCAATAAGGTCGAAAATCGCATGCACTATACAAAGCATTATAACCATTAGCAGTAATACCTAAACGTTTTATTCTCTAATTTATCTCCTTGTTGCACTATATCATCGTACTAGCGCTTGTCTTCGCTTGTCTAAAAATACATAAACGTAAGTAGTAAGTCATTATCATACGAGAAATAACACTGTTCAGTTTAATGTCCACGTAGCACGTTGGTACATCTCTACGAGTATTTCAGCCAGGAGTACGGTTAAGCTTTAAAAGACCCACCATACCCCCAGGGGTATTGCCAGGGCTACGGTGGGTCCGCAGCGCACAGTTTTTATATTAACGTACTGTTTTAGGTTTCCATTGAATGAAATGAGAAGAATAAAATGTACTTTTTTTAATAAATGTTATAAATAAATCACATCGACTTTTTATTTCCCTACCTTAAATGATACATAACATAACATAACATAACATAACATTACATATCTTCACGCCTTTTATCCCCGAAGGGGTAGGCAGAGGTGTCTTACACACCCACACTTCGCCAGATATGTTTCGGTCCCAATGTAATAGGGGGCGAGCCTATTGCCATCTACCGGGCACATTATTAAGCGAGCGATAATTAACATTTTTAATACACACATAACTTCGAAAAGTCAGAGGTGTGTGCCCGAGGTACCTGGGGATCGAACCCGAGACCATCGTCTCGGCAGTCCGTTACGTACACCACTGGGCTACCGCCACTTATTGAATTACCTTAATTATACCTTAAATGAATTAATCAAATTTACTTTGAGGCGAATTGAATTTACTCAAGACAGACAAAGTGATCATGTCGCATCTGAGTCAAATTATTGTTTGTGAAACGGTCAGCATGATGTCACAATGCGCGTCGGTACAGAGAGTATATGTTTATCTCTTTTTCGCGCTTGCAATTAGATGTGCTATCTCACTTACACTTCTTATCTAATTCTTAGTGTGTCGTTTTGACATATTTATATTAGTGTGCGTACGATTTTCGCGATGCGTGCCACTCGTAAGCTCCGTCATGTTACCTTGTCAGTAACCGGTCTACGGTTTCTTACTAGTATGTCTATGGTTTGAACGATTGAGTTTGGAATATGAATTACTTTGTACTTTTGCGAAAACGTACATGCGGGGGTGGAGGGGGATTTTGCGGAGCAACGACGTACGTCCGCCCTCAATCACGCCTAGACAGGCACTGATGAACGGCCGGCGAGCGATATAATGCCAACATTTTGACTATTTTTTTCTTGGAGAAAAATGATAACGAAATTACGAAACTGTTTTTACCATTTATTTTAAAATAAAAAGCTGTTTCTATTGATAAAACTTTCATATAAATTCATTATGGAATCTCTAAGCAGTACACGTTTAAAATTGTGATTTAGTGCCTTGTTTGACATTTTTTTTTGTCGAGCCAATCATTCCAAATCGTGTTTCTATCTTTACGATTTACTAGAAAATATGTTCAACTTTTATACTTTAATTTTTATTCATTAAAAATATCATAGTTTATGGGACTTTCAGACGTTCAAAAATCTTAAAAAGTACTGCAACCTCGCCTTGCACTAAACTCGAATGACGAATCTCGCACTGAAAACGGTTCAAATCGATTTGTACGATACTCGTATGAAATTGATAAAATGTCATACGAGATCGTGTTTATGCAGGTCGAGCTTCTCGTTAGCCAGAGTCTTCTTACTATAATTTCGCTGTGTAAACAGACGCAGGTAATTATCACCTAGCGATAAATCATTTGCGAATCTCGTATGATATAATCGTAGGCGAGAATTTAGTTCTTGTCTGAATGTAAACATTTAGATACGATAATGTTTTGGCGATTATTGCTTGTGACAGTAGTATATGATTTCTCGTACGAAACCTGCGAGAAACTCTCCCTGCCTAAATGGCGCTTTATAATTAACAATTCAATATGCACATAACTCCGAAAAGTCAGTGGTGCGCTCCGTGGATTCAAACCCGATACCCCCTGCATGGTAGTCTGTTGGTATCTCCATTAAGCTGTCGCTGCCTCCTTGTGTTTACATTACCTAAACACCAATTACGGACGATTGTGATATCCTCAGCCTGTCTGTCCGTGCCGCTATCACATGTTGTATTGTCTCAAGCTTCCGTTCCGCAACTGGGTCAAGGCGTCACGCATTCATTCCTTTGGTTTACGTGACCGAAGTCTACACAATTGTGGTACCCACATAATATAAAGCTTTAGTGCTACATCGAATTTATTGATTTTGGAGTGGGGCAATTGTAATAATAAAATTCAGCGACAATCCACTGTCTGCTTTTCAATAAGTATGGCTATAAGTTAGGATGAAGCGACTTAATTAGAAGCGAGATAATTATTTTCTGATGAACATAGGTATTTTAAATATTAGGTACATCATCCATCATCTTCTTAGCGTTATCCGAGTTGCTACCCGGACCCCGTAAGTCTACTAACCACATTCGATTGAATATTAGCTTTTCACGGAGCGATTGCCTGTCTGACTTCTGCAACCCAAAGGGATAACGATGTTCCATGGTTTAGATTAGTGTCCGTTTATTTAGAAATACTGACTTTTTATTACGACTGTTAAAGATCTTCATGACAGGAGGGACGGCTAAAGGTGCTCTCAAAAGAGCGGGCAAGCAGTTATTAACTTTTCAACGTATACAACTCTGAAAAGTTAGTTTTTTGCGCCATGTTTGGAACCCGATACCCTGCATGGCAGTCTGTAGATATCTCCACTAAGCTATCGCTGCCGTAGATACAGGTATTAAAATATTAAAGAATATAAGTTTTTTATCACTTTATGGGAGCCGGTATTGAGGGCTTTACGTGCACGCAGTAAGTGACAATTTTAAACAGTTTGATACGGACATATTTTCGAATGACACGGACATAAATCGCTGCCTTACCATAGACTAATCTATTAACAGTTCAGAAACAAGGCTGTCGAAGTTAAATTAAATCCCTTCTTGGAACCAATGCGTTTCATGAACCGAGTGCTGAGTAAAATCATTACCTAGTTCTGTTATGACTTGCAGGGAACTTGGAAAATAATTCCATTACAATGTTGAAGCGTGTATCTAACTATACATAATTATTATAAAATGAAGTCCCCTTTGGAGACCTATATCCAGCAGTGGACGTGGCAGGCTGATGATGATGACGAAGACCCCTTTTCTTCCTGTCTGTCTGTATGAATGCTATAAACTCAAAAACTACCAAACGGATTTAGTCCGGTTTTCACAAATAGATAGATTGATTCTTGAGGAAAGTTTAAGTGTATAATTTACGCGGACGAAGACGCATGCGTAGAGTAAATCTGAAAACTGACTTAAATTTTTTGTCGTAGAAATAATTTCACCACCATTAATAATATTGGTGTACTTACCTAGGCAGTAAGACCGACGCGTAAGTCATGACAGTAAATGCGGTGACCACACTTTCATGGCGTCATAAATTGACAACATCGAGAAGTTTGGCTAACCAGGTATGCCACCAAACTAGTCAACAATGTTTCTTTCATTTCGAGATTCATTGCCAATTTGAATAGTAAAAACATGGAGGAAAAACGACAAGGTAGGGAAACAAAAAGACAATAGATACCTTTATTGCCTTGAGTGTAGGAATTAGGAAAGTTTCGAAGCACCCGAAACTGGCGAGCATGTATGAAAAGAGTAATGAAAGTAGACGAAGCGCGTAGTTGTAAGGATCGAAGCAAGTAGCGTTCTGTAGTCTTTGCCTACTCTGACGGAAAAAGGCGTGAGTATATAATTATGTATATGAGTATATAATTGTAGGTCATCATTCTCCTAGCGTTATCCCAGTTTCAACCTGAGGTCCGCTTACTAGTCTAACCGGATTTGGCTGAATATTAGCTTTTCCACAGAGTGACTGCCTGTCTAACCTCCGCAACCCGAAGGGATAGCCATATTCCATGGTTTAGACTAGTGTCAGTTTATTTAGAAGGTACTGACACCCTATAACGACTGTCAAAGATCTTCATGACAACCGGGACCGACGGCTTAACGTGCTCTCCGAGGCACGGGGCAAGCGATAATTTATAATTCAATACGCACATAACTCCGAAAAGTCATTGGTGCGCGCCGTGGATTTGAACCCGATACCCTCTGCATGGCAGTCTGTTGGTATCTCCACTAGGCTATCGCTGTGTTGAGTATATAATTTTAGGTATTAGAAGTAATTTAAAGGCGGTTGGAATGTGATGCAAATGCAAATTAGGCTGCCGAAGCTTCAAAATGATACGAAATGGTACAGAGATGTTACGCCACAGCACTGAAAAATATTCTGTTAAATTTCCTTTGATTTAAGCTCAGGATACAAACTGTAAATTGAAAGGATATCGAATTTATAGGCAGCACAACACTGAGTGGTGAATTTGTGCTTAATTTAGTTATGGCCGTTACAGCTGCAACTTGGTTTGCTTTGCAGAATGGGGCAGATTGTTGGATGTTTTAAATTATACTATTTACTGGAAAATTATCAAGAGCAGCTTAGGTAAAGTTATTTTATTAATGAATAGAGGATCACAGATTCATATCTTCTTAATATATAAAATCATTGCGTTACTGACTGACTGACAGACACGCTACAGCTGAAACTATTCGGGCGCAGGAAGCTGAAATTTGGCACGTATGTTCCTTTGGGACCGTAGGGGTGCACTAAGAAGGGATTTCCCGAAATTCCCACTGGATCTGCCAAAACGGCTAAGTCACACGTCATACTCGTGAACGGGTGCCGTCTGCTCGGCTCGGAACTGCTGCCGAAATCCTATCACAGGATAACTATGTTGTAGTTTATAGTCGTCTCATATTGTACTCACATATTTATTCTTTATTTTATATATTATATTTTAATTATATTTTCTGCACTTTAAAAGAGACTGTGACCTCTCTGAGTTTGTTTCGGATGTTTCTTCTCAGGGCAGTCAGTTAAGAAACACCGGCCTCATCTAGCTTATTTAAAAAAAAGTATGACTTTGTTTAAGTGTTTGTAATGAGCCTATGAACAAATAAGTGATTTGACTTTGAAATAGGTCTCCTGCCAAAATTCAGCCTAGGAGTATAATTTTATTACTAGATTCCACTCGCACTAAAACCACCGCAGTGTTTGCGAATTCCCTTAGCGTCGGGATCACGCGAATCAACCTACTTATCAAGATTATTTATAAATCAATTTCTTTAAAAATGAAGCTCTCTATATATTGGTAAAAACCGCAGTAGTTTATTGCGAACAGACAGGGAGTTTGTTTTATTATGTAGTAATAAAAATAGCCCAATAAGTTTAAAACATCAATCGCTTTATTCTGTATTAAAAATTTAATCCACTTACATAACATCCCTTGGCACAAGCAGTGAAATCGCTCATGATTAAACGGGGACGATTATTCGCTTAAATTATACCATTAATATAAGTCTGCGGTTGTGGCGAGCGATTCCGGATTCCAGCGCTTCTAACAAAATGGATTTGTTTAAAACGCGGAACATAGAGACAATTTAATCCTTCTTATAATTTATTAGAATTATGCGCGGAATCTGATGTAAATATATGGTAATGTTAAACATTGTATTTTGAAATTCGATGTCATCTATGTCTTCCTTACGGCTTTGCGTAGTCCACTGCAGAACTTAAGATTCTTCTAATTTTCTTTACAGTAGCACTGTGAGGAAGGAAGTTAGGCTCGCCCTCTATTACATTGGGACCTAAACATAACTGGCGAAGTGTGGGTGTGTAATACACCTCTGCCTACCCCTTCGGGGATAAAAAGGCGTGAAGTTATGTTATGTTAGCACTGTGAGTCCATAGGAGGATTTGGGCCGCTATACCACGCTGGCTAGACGGGTTGGTACAGGGTTTGAAGTCGAGTTTACCTCCATTTCGCAAAGATATATTATTCGCTAGAGGCAGCGATAGCCTAGTGGAGATACCAACAGACTGCCATGCAGAGGGTATCGGGTTCGAATCCACGATGCGCACCACTGCCTTTTCGGAGTTATGTGCGTATTGAATTGTTAATTATCGCTTGCCTCGTGCCTCGGAGATCACGTTAAGCCGTCGGTCCCGGTTGTCATGAAGATCTTTGACAGTCGTTATAGGGCGTCAGTACCTTCTAAATAAACTGGCGCTAGTCTAAACCATGGAATATCGCTATCCCTTCGGGTTGCGGAGGTCAGACAGGCAGTCGCTCTGCGGAAAAGCTAATATTCAGGCAAATCCGGTTAGACTAGTAAGCGGACCCCAGGCTGAAACTGGGATAACGCTAGGAGGATGATGACTATATTCTCCGTGCATTTTCCTTAGTCGCCTCTTACGATACCCACGGTTTGAAATGGGGTAGGTACAGTCGAACAACTTCCCGGTAGATCACCTTAAGGGCGAGAATCGCTCAGCGAAAAATCGTCGCTTCCAATGCTACTTTACACGCACATTGACACTCGTGTACAAAACCAGTTTCTAGTGTGTTCCGACTCTATGAGCGAACCAAGGAAATTTTTTTTCAAACTGGTCCAGCGCCGACTTGTTTGATTGTATCTACTGATTTTTTGTAATCTTAATCCATCACTACACGGACTATTATGTAGATTGGTATATAAATTGATAGGTGTATGTACTGTACAAGTTAGACTTTACTTCGCGTGCGAGATGAGGGAATATGGAGTAATAGAAAAATTGGTTATTGTGTAATGGTCGGTTATATAAATTTTTTTTCATTATGGCGATAAGATTGTTGTCAGACAAATTGGCGATATTTTGTCTGTGGCTAAATGTTTAGCATAATATATTATGGCATCAAAATTTCGCGATTTCTACGATAGTCAAGGTAACATGTCTTTTCAGTGCAACTCACGTGTACAAAATATTTCAAGACGATACAATAACGGTACCTACTTGTAAAAAAAGGCAACATCTCTATATTGTTACAATTTCACCGAATCCTATAACGTTTTCACGATTGGAAAGCTTATTTCTTAAGGGAGACTATGACGTTTTATGGGCTCAAGGTCGTAAAGCTTAACGACGTGTCCCTGTATCGAGTAGTATCCTTCAAAGAAATGTATAATAATGTTGAATCTTCTATGTTTTCGGGTGAGTGTGTGGCTAACACTGGTGTGGGAGTTTATAGATAGCCCGAAGGCCTGTGAATGTCCTAACCTGAGTACTTTTTTTTTATGAGGTGGAAAATCCCTTCGGATCACCGACTCTTGGGGGAAATAAGAGCCGGAGTATGTGGTGTTTCCACTAAAAACCACCTCGACTTTCTCCATGTACCCGTGTGTCGGAGGGTAGGGCATCGCCGAAGCACTCGTCGCTACCCTCCGACGGGTATTGGCCCGCCAGGTGGTCAGGCGAGCCCCGAACAAAACCCCCTTGGCGGCGGATTAAGGTGTTGGACTCCGCCGCCAAAACACCCAGCGGCCGCAGAGGATAGGGAGGACGGCAACGCAACACCGCATCTCCTCTTCCTCTGCGGCCCCACCGCTACGCATCGAATGGTGCGCCCCCATTTGGTCGCGGGAGATAGGGCGCGCGGCAACGCAACACCGACACGCCCCTCCTCGCGCGACCGCGCCCGACTGCGAGGGATAGACAGAACTGTCCCCCACACCCGCACCGTTGGACGCATCCTGCGCAGGCCCCTCCAAGCCCACGCGGAGCGTCCCCTCCTGGATCCCTCTTACCTTCTCCGCGGGTGACCAATCCACGGTTACTGAGCCCCCCCACCACGACAAGGTGGAGATCCCACGGGGGGGCTAACCTGAGTACTAAGACAAGAACCGGCACTGACGGCTTTACATACCCTGGATAACTCTGACTCTGATAACTTTTTAATTTTTTTTATTTATAGTATCACGCCTGTACCTATACCCGAAAGGGTGGGCAGAGGTGTAAATATTACACTCACATTTCGCCATGAATTGTTAGTTCCCACGTAATAGGGGGCGAGCCTATTGCCGTTACCGGGCACATCACCAGACTCCGGGCTGCTACTGAGTATTCGGAAGAACCCAGTAGGCCAGTACCTAACACTTTTGCCCGACCCGGGAATCGAACCCGGAACCTCCGATCAGCAGTCGCATACGCTATCCACTGGACCACCACGGAGGCAACGCTCTGATAAATGCTAAATAAGTGGTCACCCATCCAAGTAGTAACCTCTGTTAGTGTTGCTTAAATTTGCCGATATACCAAACGGCAAGTCTAGTCACGTCAAAGGCGCAAAAAATTGCGAAATTATGCGCGTTTGAATATATTGAGATATTGTAACTCCCTAGCGGCGTGTTTGATGTCAGAATAAAGCGCGGTATTGAAATATTCTATAGACATTTTGTCGATTCGTATTTCGTTTTCTTAGCAGTCTTTATTTGGACTTTTAAAAAAGGCATATACGATTAGCTGATAAAAAGAGCGTTGTGTTATTGAGATTTTTGGTGTGGCATCTTTTTTATATTATAATTTATTTGCTCTTCGCATACATTTTGATTATGTCCTTGCCCTGCAGTGTATATACGAACATAATATACAATGCTAAGCATTTGCTTTTTCAACATGAGCGACAGTAATTTTCTTCGTTACTTTTATTTTATTTAAACACAGAAAAAGTGTGCGGCGCGCACCCACTTGACTCATGTAGGCCTCTATTCAGGAAACTAAAATTACTTACTGTTACCTGCATCTACATTCATGAAATTGGCGTATTTGTTAAAAGACATCCTGACCTTTTTGAAAAAGTGTGTGTAAACAAAAAATATGGATCTAGAGACGAAACAAAACTACTGTTACCAATACAATACTGTTATATCGACTACTCTTTATAAAAGAAACAGTTATTGTATGTGCATCCACAAAGTCCATTAGAGAACTGCCACTATCGCGCTTTATGTATGCACTGAAAAATGGCTTATCGACAAATGTTTATATTCTGTACAAGAATTTTTATCCTGTAAAAATATGTAATAATATTAATACCTATCATTAATTTTCAAATTTCATTCTTATTTTATCAAATGTTGACATTATTAAGTAATTCATCTGGTATTTCTTTTTTATAATTGTTGTGTGTCTCTTTATGTAACAAGTTCATTCAATGAATTGTGTTTTAACTTAATGTTTTTTTGACATTGGTAAGAGAGAGGCAGAGAGCCGTCGTTTTAATAAGTCAGTACCTCCAAATAAACTCACGTTAGTTTAAACTACGGAATATTGCTATCCCTTTGGGGTAGGGCAGTCAGACAGACATTCACTATGTGTGTGGAAGAGCTAATTTTAAGTCAAATCCGGTTAGAACAGTAAGCGGACCTCGTGTTGAAACTTGGAGAAGCCTAGAAGGATGATGATATTTCTATGTGAATGTTGGTCAAATTCTATCCAAAATTTCGTCCGTTGTTTACATTACCAATTACGCACGATTGTAATATCCTCCGTCTGTATGTCCGTGCCGCTATCACACGTTGTATTGTCTCAAGCTTCCGTTCCGCAACTGGGTCAAGGCGTCACGCATTCATTCCTTTGGTTTACGTGACCGAAGTCTACACAATTGTGGTACCTACATAATATAAACCTTTATAGAGTTACATTGAATTTATTAATTTTGTGTATCAATTACAATAATACATTTCTGCGACAATCACTATGCCTATCAACATGTATGGAAATCAGCAAACTGATAATCATCATCATCATAATCAGCCTTTAACAGTACACTGCTGGACTAGGCCTCTCCTTTGAACTCTTTCTGGCCAAACGGGTTGGTATAGGGTTTGTATCAAGTTTTCCTTCTCTTACAGTGCTGTTCTATGCATAATATGCTTCCTCTGTCGGCTCTTACAACACCCATGGGATGATATGGGGTGGTGACAATCCGTATTCTTAATCCGTCACCACACGGACAAACTGATGATCATAGTATTAGGTACTTTAATATTTTATCATGCGTCATCGTCTTAGCGTTAGCCTAGTGGCAACCCGAAGTCCGCTTATTAATCTAACCCTGGCTTGATTGCATATTAGCTTTTAGACAGAGCGACTGATTGTCTGACCTCCGCAACTCATAGGGCTAGCGATATTCCATGTTTTAGATTAGTGTCAGTTTATTCAAAATTACTGCCCAACAAACATTTATGACGTTGAGTAAACGTTTTGCAACTTAATGTTATTTAGTAAAATCGTATAAACGTCATAAGGACGTTTACTCGACGGCAAAAGGGCCATTTTATTCAACTTAAGGCGCTAAGAGTTTCGTGTAACTGTCGTATAAATACCTAATTAGTCGCATAGAAGTCATATACACGTCGGCTACATGTCATGTAATAATAGTTGTCGCGGCGTGTATTCTACTTGATGTCGCACAATATGACTTTTATCCAATGAAATTGTTGTGTTATTGTCATGAGAGAGATGATGCAACTTATATTGAACTAATATTATGAAACTCATTATATTATATCACCTTAATTTAATATGGCAGTGTTTTGACAACTGAGTTAATATTTTAATTTGTAATTTGAAGTGATAAAACCCTTTCCTCAGTTGATAATCATTGTGCAATCAAGTTTACTGATAAATGTTAGGAAAGTATGGAACAAAATTTTTATGTGCTTTTAAAATTCTAATGTTTTCACATATTTTATGATTAAATTTATTAAATAACTGCGTTATATGACAACTATATGACTTTCCGACCTATAAACTGCGTGTTTATTGTAAATGTGTACGCAATGACAGTTGATTTAGGGATCAATAATAAAACAATAAACGAATAGCTAACTTAGTTCAATGAATTTGTATTTTAAGAGCAATTTTAATACTTTACTACTGTTTTCGATCCATGTTGTACCAAACAGTAAAAAAATCATCATCCCCTTACAGTCCACTGCTGGACTAGGCCTCTCCTTTGAAAGGAGGCATTGGCCTACTATACCACGCTGGCCAAACGGGTTGGTATAGGGTTTGTTTTAAGTTTTCCTTCTCTTACAGTGCTGTTCTCTGCATAGTATGGTACCTCTGTCGGCTTTTACGACACCCATGGGATGATATGGGGTGGTGACATTGCGTATTCTTAATCCGTCACCACACCGAAAAGTAAATAAATACTTATGATAAATTTGATTTCAAATGGTAGAAGTTGTATACAAGGTTATTATAAACTTTTAATATGATTATTAATTGAATAGCGGTCGTATTATCGTGTTTGTGATACTTGAAGATATATACAGGTTGCACTCGTAATACTTATTCGACTTATATACACGGTGTCACAAGACCCATCACCAAGCCGAGGTCTACTCGTTGTGGACATCATGCCAAGTCATACTAACCGAAAATAATACCTGGGAAACGTTTTTTTTATTTTCAGTTTTCACATTTTTTAAACCGCAATTAAAAGCGCGCGTGTGCAATGTTCGAAATACCTACTTATCCATGGAGCCATAGGGCATCTAAAGAACATATTGGCGGGGTAAATGCATCGATTTTGTACCTAATTATAAAAATTCCATACTAACTTTGAGCCTCAAGATCTCCTGAACCAGTTATTTCCCAGGTATGGTGCCGAAGTAAAAAATGTTCGTAGTGATGTACAACAAGGGATTTCAGTTTTCGTTAAGGGTCTTGTGACACCCAGTATAATGGTTACAAATACTACGTGTAAACAATTACTATCCGTGTAGCAGATGTATAAAAGGTATTTATATATTTATTAGCATTTATATATATTAAAATATGACAAAATTGACAGTATTATGATGTTTATACTACGAAAACGTTTACACGACGAAAAGTTATATAAGTAAGTTTTATAGACGTCGTCGTAGATGCTATTATATATATTATATTGACGTATATTGACGGTTGTAAAAAAAAGTTGAAACAACGTTTATATGACATTATTATACGACTAAAAATGTATATGACTATTCGGACACATAATGCACCATGTACATGACGAAGAGTTAAAAAAATTACTGTAATATAACTTGAATAAGACCCAAGGTCATAAAAAGGTTTGATTATATGACAAAAAATTTGGTTGGGTGACTTCTCTTAACGACTGTGAAAGATCTTCATGACAGGCGACGGACGGCTTAACGTGCTTTCCAAGGCAAGGCCAAGCATTAATGAACATTTTACCAGATACTCTGCATGGCAATCTTTGGTATCTCCACTAGGCTATTGCTGCCGTATAATAAGTCTTTCTTCTTTGTCCACCCCTCTTCCCAGTTTAGCTGGGGTCGGGTCTCCTTACACATTTGCGCCAGAGTGCTCTATTCTGACTTGTCTGTGCACCCAGCTTCTCTTTTTGAATCTCTTTCCGCATGCAAGTCCACCAGGTGGCGGGTGGTCGTCCTCTACCTCGCGGCTGATCGCGGATATTTAGGGCCTTTTTGACAGGATGGTTATCCTCGCGTCTCAGAATATGACCGTACCAGCGCAATCGGCTCTCTTTTAGTTTCTCGGTAATCGGTGATACCTTAAACGAACCCCTGACATAACCATTACGCACTCTGTCCATACGGGTTATGCCTCCTGCCCATCTAAGCATTTTCATTTCATTTGTGTGCAGTTGTTGTTCATGCACCTTTTTGGTGGTCCAGCATTCTGCTCCGTACATCATGGCTGGTCGTACTACCGTTTTGTACACTTTTCCTTTTACTCGGATATTATGCGGTCGCAGAGAACACCTGACAACGATCTCCACTTAAGCCAGGCGGTGTTGATGCGGTGATCCACATCTGTGTCAACATTTGCGTCGGGGGTGAGCACGGAACCTAGGTATTTGAACTTGTCCACTTTGGGCAGGACTTGATTGTTTATATAGATATTACAACCCGTTTCTGCTGTCCCTCCGAAGTCGCATTCCATATATTCGGTTTTACTCCGACTTATGCGAAGGCCGTGGTTTTCTAACTGTGTTACCCACGCACTAAAGGTTTTCTGCAGGTCTATAGCGTTTTTCGATATTAAGACTATATCGTCCGCATAGAGCATACACTCTGGTGTTGGTTTTTGTATGTTTTTTTTGTGATATAGTCCATGCACAGGTTGAACAGTAGTGGGCTTAAAGCTGATCCCTGGTGGACTCCTACTTCAACGCAGAACGGCTCGCTAAACCCTGCCGGGCTCCTGACATGCGTTTTGGTGTTCCTGTACATATCTTGGACCAGTGCTACGTAGGGTTCTGGGATATTTTGGGCTCTCATTGCCTGCCATACCAGGTTTCTGGGGACTCTATCGAAAGCCTTTTCTAGGTCAATGAATAGGAGATGCAGATTTTCTGTGTTTGCACGATGTTTTTCCATCACAACCCTAATCGTCTGTATAGTGTCTATGGTCGACTTGCCCTGTGTGAAGCCAAATTGGTTTTCGGATATGCTGGATTGGGCACTTATGCGAGCAGCTATGGTTCTTTCAAACAGTTTAAACGTGTGTGATATGAGTTTTATTCCCCTATAGTTGCCACACTGAGCGATATCCCCTTTTTGCTTATATACAGGGCATAGGGTGCTATTACACCAGGATTCTGGGATCTTACTGTCCTTAATAATACCATTGAAGAGCTTTGTAAGCCAGGGCAATGCAGTATCCCCCAACCTCTTCCAGATATCTGCTGGTATTTGGTCAGGACCAGTGGCCTTGTGGTACTTCATTTTGGATACGGCCTTCTTCACTTCTTCAACTGATATGCAGTTAATAGGTCCTTCAGTAGGTGGTATATAAGGCATTGTCTTGCTAGGGTATTCCTGCCGTATAATAAGTATTAAAAATATTAAATTTTATACTTAAATCTACTTAATATCTTTATATGATAATCGGTATTGAGGGCTATACGTGCACGAAGTTAGCTACAATACAATTTTAAACAGTTTGAAACGCACATTTTTGGACTCAATTTTTTGAAAAGTTAGTGCTACGCGTTGAGTGTTTTAACCCGAAACCGTCTACAAGGTAGTTCAGTTGGTATCTCCGTTAGGCTAACGCTGCCTCAAACGATATACTAATCTATTAAAAGTTGAGAAAACAAGTTAAATAACGATTCCTTCTTGGAACCAATGTGTTCCTAGATCGAAGTGCCGTGTAAAATCATTACCTAGTTCTGTTATGACTTGCAGGGCACTTGGAAAATAATTTCATTACGATGTTGAAGCGTGTATCTAACTATACATAACTATTATAAAATGAAGCCCCCTTTTCTTCATTACTGTCTGTATGAATGCTATATAAAATGAAGCCCCCTTTTCTTCATTACTGTCTGTATGAATGCTATTTCGGCCGGTTTCTGAATTGAGAATTTCGCGTTGAGAACAATTTAAACACTAATTATATACTACTTAATCAATTTTCTGTTTCACAAAAAATTGTTTTGACACATTTTGAGTATTTGTGCTTGTAAAATCTAAAATTTGACACAACATTAGATCAACTCATTATCAACTCCATATCAACTCTATATTCGCGTTTCTGAAAACATTTGACATTTGTCAAACCTCACTTGGCACTGATAAATTGAGAAAAAATAATTATACAACTTTGGTATTTTATCCCGTGATCACGAGTAATATGACAGCCAGTATGTCAAACTGTCCACACTACGGTTGCCAAGCAGCGGTTACGTCATACTGACGTCTACACAACAAGAAGGTCGTTAAACAGAATTTATAGAAAAAAGGTTCAAAGACTATTCAATATTTGGAACAAATAGATTGCAACATTATTAGGAACAAATCGAAGGGATAGAAAATATAAATAAGAGATGTTAAATCAATCTAAATAATTACGCTGTGGCCTCCAAGGAGGTATAATTCTATATACCTCCATGGTGGCCACCATGGAGGCATATAGAATTATACCTCAAATATACCTGGCCACAAATATTTTGTATTAAAAATAAAACAAGCTGACTTTGACATTACATATACGTTCCGTTTTCACTAAGATACCGAATTGAACAAATTCAACAAACTGTTTATTAAAATAAAATAATCGTTGAAATAATTTAAAATACAACTTTATTTCGACATTTTATTTGTTTCCGTATAATAATAATTAACTGACAAGTGTGCTTCTTTGTAAAATGTTAATTAATACGAATTAATGGTTAGTACCGGTTTTTTTATCTTGTATCGGAACGTACTAGTGTTGTTCGGTTTAAGTTATTTATGATTTGAAGAAAACTCAGTTGAAAGTGCTTTGAAAAAATATCACTCTGACCTGTGAAACAGAAAAAACTTAACTTGACTTCAACTAGTTCAGAAATTTTCAACTGATGAAAGCTGAAATTCTCAATTCAGAAACCGGCCGAAAAACGACCAAACGGATTTTTGTACGGTTTTTACAAATAGATAGAGTGATTATTGAGGAAGGTTTAAGTGTATAATTTACGCAGACGAAGCCGCAAGCGAAGAGTAAATCTGAAAACTGACTTGATATTTATGTCGTGGAAATAATTCCACCACCAATAATAATAGGTATACCTACCTTGGCAGTAAGATCGACGCGTCAGTCATGACAGTAAATAAGGTGACCGCACTTTTATGGCGTCGTAAACTGACAACATCGAGAAGTTTGGCTAACCAGGTATGCCACCAGCCCGGTCAAGAATGTTTCTTTCAGTTCGAGGTTCATTGCCAATTTGTTTAGTAAAAACGTGGAGGAAGAACGACAAGATAGGGAAACAAAAAGACAATAGATACCTCTATTGCCTTGAGTGTAGGAATTAGGAAAGTTTCGAAGCACCCGAAACTGGCGAGCATGTTTGAAAAGAGTAATGAAAGTAGACGAAGCGCGTAGTTGTAAGGATTGAAGCAAGTAGCGTTCTGTAGTCTTTGCCTACTATGACAGAAAATGGTGGTATTAGGAGTAATTTGGAGGCGGTTGGAATGTGATGGAAATGCAAATTAGGCTGCCGAAGCTTCAAAATGATACGAAATGGTACAGAGATAGACTGTTACGCCACAGCACTGAAAAATATGATGTGAAATTTCCTTTGATTTAAACGCAGGATACAAATTGTAAATTGAAAGGATATCGAATTGAATGCGATGTAATCGACTTTATAGGCAGCACAACACTGAGTGGTGAATTGTAGTTATGGCCGTTATTAGCTGCAACTTGGTTTGTTTTGCAGAATGGGGCAGCTTGTTGGATGTTTGAAATTATCTTATTTACTGGAAAATGATCAAGAGCAGCTTAGGTAAAGTTATTTTATTAATGAATATAGGATCACAGATTCATAATAAGTATATGGAGTTGAAAAAGAAGGAATATCAAACTGGTGACATAAACTGCTGTCGAAATACCTGTCTATAGCATTATTTATGATTTTTACTCATAAACGTAGCATATTCTCTATTTTTGTTTTGTTAAGTACTAATTTACAATAAAATTGTTAACGGAATTGCTGTTTAGTATGCGACTGGTTTTACAACCGAGTTTCAGATATTTAAATAAAAATGTGTATTGCCATATTTACCATCATCACTACGATCAAACTAGGTGTAATATTTATATCTCAAAACTTTTATCCATATTTTCATCAAATTATATTGTAAGCTAAAATATATTCTTTTTATTAATACGTAAGTATGGACACTTCAAACAATCACACAGTCATCCCTACTTTTGCCAAAATCAATGACAAAAGTATTTATCTGTCTTGAATATCGGCGGGAAATGTTATGGAATAAGATAAAACTGGGCAGAAGTTTGAATTCTTTCTCTGAACAATATGGTGAAAGTTGTATCTTTTGTCAAATGCGAAGGAAATGCTACAAACAACTTGTAACAAAAGGTGGATAGTTAGAAACAAAGAAGTTATTGTAGCACGTGCTCTTCGTATTCAGACTAAGTTTTATGTATGTAACTTGAGGAAAAATGGTTAGATACGTTTAGAAAAGAGATCTGTGACATTGATGATTTTTTGAAATTAACAATATTACAATACTCGTAATGTCATTTAGCCTATTATTATAGCCCTCCTTGACAAATCAGCTACCCAATCCATAATTCCTGAGATTAGCGCGTCCAACCAAACGAACAAACTCTTCACTTTTATTATATATAACAAAATAAGGTTTAAAATAATATACATCGTTACATATACATACATACTCAATTCATTCTTAGATTAAGCTTACATCAGAGAAAAACATTAGTTAAGTACTATGTGCAATTGTACAAGCCTAATTTGCAAATAAAAGTCGGTTACATCCAACTTGGTTGGGCGGCGTTCGGAAAGTTACGGCATATCTTCACGTCCGATATCCCGCAGTGGCTCTAGACGAAAGTCTTTGACCCGTGTGTTTTGCCAGTGATGATCTACGGCGCTGAGACGTGGTCGCTAACTATGGCCCTTATCCGAAAGCTCAGGGTCACTCAGAGGGCGATGGAGAGAGCTATGCTCGGAGTTCCCTGCGAGATCGAATCAGCAATGAGGAGATCCGCAGGCGAACCAAAGTAACCGACATAGCGTGCCGAATAGCCAGGCTGAAGTGGCAATGGGCAGGGCACATAGCGCGAAAAACCGATGGCCGCCGGGGCAGGCGGATTCTGGAGTGGCGACCACGTACCGGACGACGGAGCAGAGGTAGGCCTCCCGCAAGGTGGACTGACGATCTGGTTAAGATCGCGGGAAGCGGTTGGATGCGGGCGGCTCAAGATCGGTCTGTATGGAGAACCTTGGGAGAGGCCTATGTCTAGCAGTGGACGTTTCTAGGCTGACATGATTGACATCGGTCTTGTAAACTAGGCAAAGGACCCGTGTAGTGTGTGGTCCCTAGTTGCAAATTATAGTACTTACAACTTAGTTATAAGTTTTGGACAGTTGTAGTGAACAATAAAAAAAAATATAGATTATTTCTCGTTCATCACGCTCTTGTTTCACTAGTGATCTTTCTTTCTCACGTGAGTGTGGGTCAAACTCTGGTATCAGAATTTTTAGACCGCCTGAAGTCTCCGACTTAGTCTTACGATAACGAGTGCCAGATTTACGTGCCTTCCGAAGTACGAGTGATACAATAGTGAGATCATCCTTGTGTGACTCCGCTAGACCACTAGACGTCATTAGTGTAGTTTGTCAAAGTACTGACAGTGCGGTTAAAAAACAAAAATAAAAATCAAGTGAGGGTAGGTGCCAAAACCCGCAGAACACAAAGACGGCGCTGAGCTCACTAGTCCCGCTGCGACCACGGCTGAAGCAAGTCAGCCGAAACGTTGGCAAATACAGAGGTATTATTTATCGCGAATAAGACCCGCTTAATAACCTTGTATGAAAACTCTGACTTATAGTTGGTTAAGTAAGTACTTTGACAACTCTGACTTATAGCGATATCATCGTTACGAAGTTTAGGCACTTCTTGGAAGCAGCATCTCAGTTTAACTAAATTTCACATACCCATATCCAGAACTCTCTGTAACTTCACTACTGAAAATATTTGTAGGTGTATGCGGAAGTTCTAATATTATCTATAACTAGCTGAGCCCGCTGTTATACCCGCTTTATCAGATATCGTGATGCCACAGCCTGCCTCAATAAATGGGTAGGTAATCAAACACGAAAATAATTATTCAAATCGGACTTAACAAACAAATTTTTCAACTTTACAATATTATTAGCATACATAAATATAAATCATCATCATCTTCGATTTTGAATAAAGTTAAGTACCTAATATGAACTTGGAATAGTTTATTAAACCGTTTCTACTCCCTTTAAATGACTAATTTAAGATATAAAAATGCCTTAGAAAAGTCGTGGGCGCGGATGGACTTTAAATATACTTTTATTAGAGAAATTGTACCGATAGATCTGGTAGTGTAGCAGAAACATGCGTAGTTCCGTTAAATATATTTCTTTAAATTTCATTCTCAACAACAAAAAATATAAAAACACGGTTTTATCTGGTACTAGCTGTCTCAGCGAAATTCGAACCGGCTAACAGTCGATTCTTTTTTTTTTCTCTGCGTAAGAACCATCCTCGTACTTCAAGGAATATTTTTTTTAGCTGCTCTCGAGATTTGCGCTTAGCAACACATTCAGCAATTCATTTTCATATTATAGATATGCAGGGATCTAAAGACATACAATTTTATTGATCTTTTCAGTCTATCTGTACAAATAAAACGGACGTAGGTATCCCATTCTATTTTATCAGAACGATATACGTTCGTACCTCAATTGTACAAATAAAATTGAATGGTATGTAGCATTCTATTTTATTTATATATCAATAAAAATAATTCAAGTTTATTTGTTTTTATTTTGTTTTTTTTTTATGTTTGAAAACCCTTACTATAATTTATTAGCTAGCAAATTAATAGGCTTAAAATAATTTAATAAAACATCCATCATTTAATAAAACCCCCAAAAAAAAAAAAAAAGTTTATTTGTTAGTATGTGTAAATGTTATCCCTTTTCTATAATTTGGCTGTTACTGTCTTTGCACATTAGCAAATAAATTCAGTAGCAGTATAAGTAGTATAATTTAAATAAAATAATTTAGAGCCAATATCAATTTTATTTTAAACTAGACGTCGCCAGCGGCTTCGCCCGCGTCAATTATACATCCTTCCTCTTGAATCATTCTATCTATTAAAAAGAAACGCATTATTAAAATCCGTTGCGTAGTTTTAAAGATTTAAGCATACATAGGGACAGACAGACAGAAGACAGACTTTGTTTTATTTATACTATGTAGTGAAAGTGCTGTGTATGTAACACTTAAGTTGAGCTTAAATAAATATTTTAATAGCTTTTGTGTAAAATGATTAAATCCATAAAAATATTTTAATTGTGATAAAACGTGTCTGACGATTTACCCTTAAAAATTATTTTGCTTTTCACTTTATTTTCGATAAAATTACAATAGCGCTAGAATTGGCATCTAGTAGGTACCTACAAATGGGTATGATACTAAGTAGGTATGACTTTGTTTATCTATTTGTTATGGGCCCGATTCTGCTAAATAAATATAGTCTCAATATCATGTCTGTGTCATACTTACGTCACAAAAAGCGTATTCTTCTAAATTATCTGATATTTGCATGAAATTGTAACGAGATCGTATGTGTCAACGACGAACTGTTTATTTTCAATTATATGATAATGACATTAGGTTATCAGAATACCGCTTTTAAATCCATTCAAAATATAATATCAATGTCATATAAAAATAGCAGAATTGGCCCCAATTTAAACGATAATTAGCAGTTTGAAACCAAAAATAACTCAGTTCCGTAAATCCACATGAGATCTGCTGATCAATTCAAACTTCACTGCTGGTCGATGACGTAGACAGATGACATTTGCAATCAGCACGATTCACTGAAATCTATTCGTGTCCTTTATTCCCGTCACGTCAAAGGTTAAGCTTAGGTTTAGAGTACGTAAAATGTAGACCCTTGTCAGAATACTTGATCGGTAGAAATTGGAGAGATTCTAGTGTGCCTTTGTAGTATTTTCAAATAATATTCAAACGTTTCAACGGTTTTTTTATACCAGTTCAGTATAAATCGCTTTATACTTAGTTGCTGATACTACAACAAAAACATTGTTCAAAGTTAGATTTGGAAAGTTGGTCGATTGCTCTACATGACTACGATGTCTCTTTTCATAACTATGTTTTGATTATTATTCAATCATCATCATCATAATTTGAGTGTTACCTCGTTGAGATCAAGATCTAACGCCTTGGGGTTTGCGATTCGGTTTTTGCTCCAATCATATGTGACAATTTTTTTCCACAGTCATCTGCGATATGACCTACATAACCTTATCACTACCAATGAAACTTCAGATTCCGCAAATGTCTATCAAAGTTCTCAACGACAGCCGGGATTGACAGATTGATTTGCTCTCCAAAGTGGACGAGTTAACTTTTTGTGACCAGTGACCTACTACCCGCTCGGAGCAAAGTACCCACTAATTCATTATTTTGTGAGTTGGCGACTATGCTACGTAAGTATCCCTTGTCTTCTCGGCTATTTATATCCGATTTCAAAGATGGAGGAGGTTCTATTTCAGTCTGTTTGTAGGTCTGTTTTCTTAATTGGATCTTATTTAAGTGTTTGAAGTCGGTGCTATTTACCAAACTCAAACAATACTTTCTTCATGTTTCAATTTTTTTTTGTATTTAACACGCTGCTTTTAGGTGATAGCAGATAGTCAAAAACGTTTCCTTGAAAGAAATATTAAATAATAATAAAAAGCAATAATTAATATAATTTTGCCACATCCTGTGGCGATGCTAACATAAATACGCAGAAATTCTAGCAATCAAAATAGTCCGAGCTAACATACATTTGATTCAATCAACATTCATTTTATCCCGATCATAGCATAATTTTGACTACATGTTCATTTATGTACGCGTCGTATTAGACAGATTTTTTCCTCTGTTACTGGTTGCTGTTGGTCTTTTGAGAATTATAGGTAGGTATGATTCCTTTGGAACGCTATGTAGTTCCACGAGAGCAAAGCGTGAAGCCCTACCACGTCATGAGGTAACACGATGTGTAGTGATGACCATCATGCTTCAGACTATCCGTGCTGGAATAATAAAATATCTCTTCTCTCACTAGTTGGTCCTCCATGTATGAAGCTGGCGTGTACTGCTATCATAAGGTTGAAAATATTTTCACGGATAGATTGCCACACCACGTCTTCTGTGGTCGAATCCATAGAATATCGCTATCACTTTGGGTTGCGGAGGTCAGACAGGCAGTTGCTGCCGTAGAATGGCTAATATTCAGTCAAAGCAGTAAATCTGTGTAAAAGCCAAATCCAGTTAGACTCGAAAGCGGACTCGGGCCACAACTAATATAACGCTAGGAGGTTGCTGACCACGTCCTTGTGGGCACCCATATTACGGCCTGGTCACGAGATCGGTCTTAGCGGTGAGCGGCGCGGCAGCGGCGATGTACATGGCGCGTTTACTCTGAGGCGACCGCGCGCCGCGTCACAGTAAACGCGCCATGTACGTTAGTTGTCAAGTTTCTTGACTCCACGTATAGCGTAATAAGTTACATGAAACTTAAATTAAAACCAGGTGTTAGGTGGGCAGGTACTATAATTTAACAATAAGTAATGACAGAGTGCTTAGCAACGCCCGCCACCGCTTTCCGTAACATCCATTATGTAACCTCAGTTTGAAATTAGTTTCGCTAACAAATATTAAAGTTTACATACTGTAGACTGCGGAGAATGCCATCAAATTGCTTTTAGTGCACGAGTTCCGGGCTAACATATTGTATATAGAATTTCTATAAGCTGTTGCGGTAATAGGTATTCCACTACACTGTAAACTTTACAGTATGACCAAACCTTTCAGCCGGTTACTTACTTTTTATATCAGCTTAGACTTAGAGAGATGTTTTGTAAAATATAAGATCAGATTCAAAGTAGTGACATTATCAGGCAATCTGCTGCAATTGGACACTTATTGGTATAATTTGGATGATAAACGATATGGGCGCTATTCTGACTAACTTTGAATAAAACCAGGAAAAATATGCCATATGGAACAAAATGACTTTGCATGTCGTTAGAAAATAGTTTTGGTATAGCAAATTAAAGGTAACCTTGAGGTTTGACACGGCTCTAGCTTGAGAATTCCTGTACTTATACTTTTCTAGATTTATATCTGAATGAGCTATTTTCTGGTCTCGTACTTCTTAGACCCCTTGTTTACGTAGTCGGGTTATAGTTTTTGAACTTATTTCTTAATAATAAACCAACATTTGAAATACAAACACAACAAAACAAACAAACTAGAATACTGATAAACTTTTGGTTGTTCTTTCATTAAACGAAAGAAAACACTAGGCTTATCTGATATTTTTTCTACTATCCAACTTGTCAAAGCCAATAAGAATTAAAGAAAATGGCCCTGCGAGGGCGGGTCTTATGTTGTTAGAACGGTTTACGGTCTACGATTCGGTGCTAAATTCGTCACGTATCTTAATTTGTAGATATTTTACCGCTAAAATCTCATTTTGTGCCATCTTATCCATTGATGAAGTACGCAAAATTTGAATAAATATTTAGGTTTTTTCTTGTGAGGAACTGGGTTTTAAAGTTATACTGCTCTATAACTAGGTACTAGTATTTATTTATAGAGTCTCAATCAAATTCTTAATCTAAATCTAGTCTAGGTCTTAATCAAGGACTCAATGAAGATGGCCAGACATTGCGGCCAATTTATTTATTTATTTAGTACAACTGCTCACTACACTTTCAGTTGCCCAAAGCGTGTAGTGAGCCATATACAGTGGGGTACATAATATTAACTTATTTTCTAAAATAGTCATATGCAAAAAACATTTTATATACCACTAGCCGACCCGGCGAACTGCGTATTCCTTTTTTTTTCCATCCATCCATCCATCCATCAGGGCTTAAGAAATTGACCAAAAAAATATTATTTCGGAGGAGTATTGTATCACTAACACTGTGAAATTGCTGAATTGTTTCACTAACGCAGCTGTAAAACTATTTATTAACTCCAGTATGCGACTGGCGCGTATGACTGATCTAGTGATATGATTAAATTACTAAGATGGCTATTAAAAATAGGGGTTCGTGTTAGAAAGGTGAAAATTAAGAGTTGTTTGTATTTTCAATGCCATATCATAAAGAAAGAGACTGTCTCCGTGGTCCAGTGGATAGCGTATGCAACTGCGGATCGGAGGTCCCTGGTTCAATTCCCGGGTCGGGCAAAAGTGTTACTGGGTTTTTCCGAATTCTCAGTAGCAGCACGGAGTCTGGTGATGTGCCCGGTAACGGCAATAGCCTCGCCCCCTATTACGTGGGACCTAAAAATTCATGGCGAAATGTGGGTGTCATATTACACTTCTGCCTACCCTTTCGGGAATATACAGGCGTGAGACAATAAAAAAAATGTAAAAGTAAAGTAAAGTTGACACAGTAAAACGATGCCAAATGATAATTAGACCAATTATATTATGATGTTAAAGATATTAATTTTACTAAAAATGTTCCGTCCACCATCTTGGATCCCCAAACAAATGCCATTTTCGTTATCAGAATGCATGATAACCCCGAAAATTATACTCATATTAATTTTATTAAAAATGTTCCGTCCGCCATCTTGGATTCCCAAATAGATGTAATTTTCGTGACCAGAATCCATGAAAACCCCGAAAATTATACCCATATTCATTTTATTAAAAATTTCCCGTCCGCCATCTTGGATTCCCAAATAGATGTCACTGTCGTGATCAGAATCCATGAAAACCCCGAAAATGATACCCATATTCATTTTATTAAAAAAATCTCGTCCGCCATCTTGTGAATGTAGACACTAAAAACTTTTCCCGTGAAAATTTTGTGTCACACATGCGCATCGTAAAATGTGACTCTCATTATTCTTTCATAACGTGCCTTTTCAAAGAAGTATAACTTCAAAAATATATGTTTGGGTTGGCCCGTCCTTTCTACTTAGGGGTTTAAAAACTAAACTGCGGCCGATTCTCAGACCTAAAGAATATACCTACGCTTAAAATTTCATACTACTCGGTTCAGCCGTTTCGGAGGAGTATTGTAACTAACACTGAGAAACGATTATTTTGACTCCGGTATGAGCGTGGCGTGGCCAACAGGATTGATCTAGTGATAAGATGAAATTACTAATATGGCTATAAAAAAAGAAGCTGGTGATAAAGGGGTGAAAATTAGGAGTTGTATGTATTTTATACTGCCATATCATAAAAAAATAAAAATATAAAAAAATGTTCACAAAATAAAAATAAGATTTTTTGGGCTGGGCTTTTCCAAATCATAAGGGTGGCCACCCTTATGATTTGGAAGTTTGAAAAATAGATTACAACCGATTCTCAGGCCTACCGAATATACATAAAAAATTTCATACAAATCGGTCCACCCGTTTCGGAGGAGTATTTTAACTAACACCATGACACGAGAATTGTATATATATAGATTAAAAACATATATTATTTATACCGGATATTTACAAAATAATACTATTAAGCAGTGTGAGTGCCCGAGTAGTAGGCGCGTACTGCGCGGTACAGGTTCGTACCTGAGCTGCGAGCTGCGGTGCGGCGAAAGCGCCGCGAGCACACTCACGTATATTGGTTCGGTGCTGAGATCGAACAACGAGACAACGTATTAGAGTCATCAATTTGGTTGTGTATAGTAAATAATGTGAAACTAATTTACATTTCCGTCGTAGTACTGGTGTGTCGAGGCCTACCATACCAGACACGAAAAGAGACGGATATAAATAAGGGTAGAAGCCATATAATTTTTTGTATAAAAACCGAGCAAATTTGCGTTGTACCCGTTCAACCATTGTGATGTACTTCTCCTCGTGTGGATCCCAGATTATCGAATTATATTCCAGAATACTGCGAACAAAGGAAAAGTACAGCAAAACGGTAGCACACCTGCTCTGAAAAGGGATAGACTGCCTCATCACAAATCCCAATGCTTTTAAACCCTGCTTACAAATTAAAGAGATATGTCCATTAACTGTTAAGCATGTATCTAGAGTTACACCTAAGTCTCGTATTTCGCTGACTCGCTCCAACCGCTCACCAGAAATATTGTAATTATATGTAAGTGGCGAGCGAGAACGAGTAAATGTTACTGTCTTACATTTACTGACATTAAATTTCAAGCGGTTATGTTCAGCCCAAGCCACAACCCTATCGATATCGCGCTGGAGCGCGTCACAGTCTGCCGTGCTACCGATTCCCAAAATTAACTTCAGGTCATCAGCAAATATTAAACACTGAGCAGTACTGACAACGCTCGGCAAGTCATTCACCATGATCAGGAACAGAGTAGGGCCCAAGACACTACCCTGACTGACACCAGAACGAGTGTCATACGAGTCAGAGCGGTACCTATCAAGTTTCACATATTGAGTGCGATTAGTAAAATAGCAAGCGAATAGGTCGAGAAGTTTAATAGCGAAACCAAAAGCGGATAACTTTTGCACCTGGCATTCTGGACCTGATCAAAAGCTTTTCTGAAATCAAAATATGTCACGTCAATTTGCCTATTTATCCATTTCCGCAACACAATAATCAACAAAGTTGATCAAATTAGTAGTAGTCGATTTGCTCCTTCTAAACCTGTGCTGGCTCTCGCCTAGTTGTTGTTTGATCTGTCTGGTGATATGACTATTTAAGATAAACTCAAATACCTTGCCGAGCGCTGAAAGCACGGCACACACACACCAAAAGTTTCTATTTCTCTACATAATAAATACTTACGCGATTGACAAGCGATACATTTTAAGTATGAGTATACACATAAATCGCAAAAATATGAAGGCATCTTAAAAGCCTTAAAAACTCTATCTGAGTTTTATTTTAAATAAAAAAACACAATATTTTTCGTATACACAGTTGCATACTGTAAAAGTTTGTAAATAAATGCACACCTGCAAGCTTTTAAACACGTTGAAATTACCGAACAAAGAGTTCGCATGTAGCAGCTAGTTTTACACTAGCATTTAATTTTGCCTCGCATGTATTTGAAACTTTAAACATACTTTACACGTAATATCGGTCTACATTTGTGGTCGGAATTTCTACTAGCAACCAACAAATTTGCAGTCAACGTGAAAATTTTCAAAATTTTCGTAGTTACTTAGTATTCAGTGTTCACGTTTAGCGTTTTAATTTAAGTTGTTTTACGAAATTTTAGTGAGAGTAGTACCTATTAACTATGACACAGAAATTTACATTTTAAAGAGCTCTTTTTTGTCTCTGTTACAAGCTATCGTCGGTTTGCAAATTAGCTGTAAAATTCAAGTCTGTTCGTTTCATTGTAAGCCATATATTTCGACTAAAAAGACTAGAAAATTATCAAAAGTATACCTAGTAGTATCGAAATACAACGTGGTGATGTCTGTTCAGTGAAATCTGAAGGGCTTTATGGGTCGCCAGTCTATATTTGAATAAAGGCATCACGGTTCGGATTTGGTCAAAAAGTGGTACATAGGCTTACCCGTAAGATATTACGATCATCATTTAAACATAATGACGTCTACTTCTTTCTCTTAGCGTTATCCCAGTTTCAATCTGGGGTCCGCTTACTAGTCTAACCGGATTTAGCTGAATATTAGCTTTTCCACAGAGCGACTGCCTGTCTGACCTCCGCAACCCGAAGAGATAGCGATATTCCACATATGACGTCTACTGTTGGACATAAATCCTCCTCGAGATTATTTATACCGATGTTGAGTCGTTTATATGTATTCACCTTGGACGCCTCTATTAGGTCGCAGGTGTACCTTGTTGGGAACCTATCCCTGTCTGACAATGCGTGGTCAACACTCTAGAACCTTTCAGTCACAGCGCCTATCTATTTTGCAAGTTTAATGCCACTCTACTGCCTTACGTCACTGTTATCCGGAGAGAGCCAGAATATCGAAACAGTCGATTATATGCGTTGCAAAGATTTAAGCGAAGATTTGCTTGCAGATCTTCTCATTTCTGATTCGATGCCCCAGGGACCTTCTTTGACTTTGGGCACAGCTCTCATTATGTATTTTGAAATGCAAATAATTGTCCTGGCTTGGTATAGGCATTCATTTGGATGTAACGATTTCATCGTACCCTCGAGATATGTAGAAATTCGATTTATGTATGTGAGCCAAGGAAGTTCTATATAAAAATACATTATAAGAAAGCTGTTTTGAAATAGACAATATTGGTACATATAAGATAAATTGAGGAAAAGTTTGATTGAGTAAAGATGTATTGAGGATTGAAAATGGCGCTTGGAACATTGCCGAAATATCGACAACTCGTAGCAAGTAACTTTGTTGTGAGTTTCCGTTGAATCCGAAAAGACAATTTAAAACTAATTAACCTTCAAGCCGGATATTAAATTTATGAAATTATAAAGGCATATTAAAGGCTATTCTTAGAAGGAATTACCGTGCAAAAATGTTAGCAACGATAACAATACACGATCAAGAGTTGCCATGGATAGTCACACATAACGTATGTAAGTAGGGCATGGTCTGTGTGGGACAATCCATAATTGTTACAATTAAGCTCACTCCGGCCTTGTTTCGGCAGGTTTAACAACCGATACGAACTAGTGTTGGAGAAAACTTGAGTCCGCGAGTCGACATTTCAGTGCTCAGCTCTTAATGGCAATACTCGACTTACTAAGACACATACCTACTCCTGCTCAATGTGTTGCGAGTTAGAGAGCATCCCTTTAAACACGAGTTTAGCATTCGTGTTCGAGTTTTCTTCTTGCTCACGTAATGAACGAGTCGAAAAAATCAGTTATACTATAAACAATAAATGACTATTATTGTTTATAGTATAACTGATTTTCCTTGTGTTTTATTTATAATGGATTTTAATAATGTTAATAATGTAAATAAATTAATTGTTATTATTATTATTAATTTATTTGACATGCCCTCTCAATTATTGCTGTGCCATTGCAGGGTGTCACATGACTCACATTTATTTGTTATCAATTAACTTTGTGTGTGACTTGCAAAATAATGTAGAAAGAAATATGTTCTGGGTATATAATAATGAATTACATGTTTTGCTCGACATTTTTGTGAGTCGAAGTTACATCGAGTCAGTCTTTGAACTCGAGTTTCGTTAAAAACTCGCTGGACTCTCGAGTTATGAGCATAAAGAACCCCGTGAAATTGAGTCGAGTATGTAAAAATCGACTCTCGGACTCAAGTTTTCTCCAACACTAATACTAACTGATAATGAGTTACGTTTAGGTATATTGGACGATGTGTCCAATATACCTAAACGTAACTTGGGTTGAGTCAACTTGGGTCTATGTGCAATCGTTTAAGTAATTACTCGTAGGTGTTTATTTTCGGATTCTTAGCACGTTATTACGATTTCCATTACTGTAATTAGGTAAAAGGTTCAGAGCGGTTTTCTCTTTTATTGTAGGTACTAAGTTGAAGTGAAGTTTTAGGTTGTTAGGCCACAATTTGTTGATTATCGCGGTTATAGGAAACTTCATAACGAAAGCTGCATGTCTGAGAGTTCTCCATTATGTTCTCTACCTTGTAAATACGTATGTGGATTGTTTGATAAAATTAAACAGTAGACCGATTCGCTACATCAGAATATGATTAAGATATAGGCAGTTGTTATACGATCTTTCGCGACTGTGCGTCAATAAATAAATACAGTACCTATCCATTACCTATATGGAAAATTAGGTAATAACTAGTTCACCTTCGAGCCTTACTAAGAAAAATAAAAATAAAATCAACTCCTCGAGAAAATATTACAAGGTACACAAACTACAATAAACTGTCGTTCTCAAGCGCTTTCGAATTATCTTTCATACAGTAACCAGTGGAGCAGAACTACTCCACATCACCATTATTCGAATAAAACGATCGTAAAATTCAATTTACCCTATTTCATGTTTCGCAATACTATGTTCAATTTCCGAACGCAAACAGTTCGCCAATTTTCCATCCGAATCATCCATTTACGTGCCTCGAATAAATTGCTTAACCAAACTATGTTGACCCGTACGTAATGCTGATATTATAAAATACATATTGAGAAGTGGTATCAATACAAATTGGGTTTGACGTAAAAACTCAAATAAAATGAAATGTAAATGGGGGACTCTAGTAGTCTGGATGAAATACTAATCTAGGCTACAGGGATTCGTTTCGGATAAAGGTCAAAGGGTCCGGCGATTGTTCAGCCATATTATTTGTTTGTATACATAGGTACGTAGATATATTTATTATGTACACTAGCCTCAAGAGAGCTTGAGTCAAACGTATGTAGGTCTGGTGAAAGCGTTTGGTAAATAAATGAATTGTGTTGCGGAGCGTCTCTTCAAAAATTTTCCATTCGTTAGTTCGAATGCCCCAGAAGTTTTGCTTTATGTTTGGTCAGAAAATTGTAAAAGGTGCGTAACATATTTAAAAATGTATCCACCACAGTAGCCAAGTGAGGGTCGGTAGACTGGTCTTTCGAAAAAATATGGAGAACACTTAGACATGCAGGTTTCCTCACGATGTTTTTCTTCACCGTTTTATCTAGTACTCGTATAATCTAGGTTTGATTTCACGTAGAGCGTCTCATTCAAAAACAATATTTTTACATCTTGATTCACAGTGGGCAGTTTCTCTGCCGCGTTGACCATAGACCACAGTCTTTCTGTTGCCTGAAAACGATGTATTGTATTATTATGTAGGCAACCTAATTATCCTATGGAAGCCCGGAATTTTCAATTAAAGCAATACATGTAATTTATCTTGTTATAAATATAGATAGTATTTCTTTAAATGAAATAGGTAATTCTGCGGAAAGTCTTCGTAGCGGGTCTCCCCCCACAACTCAAAGCTTAGCTACCTTTTACCCTTCGATTTTGGAGCCTGGAGACATAGGTGAGTGTATCATGTGTATGTACTCCCGAGAAACCATTTCACTATACGCAACAAAAACTTTGAGTTGTCTCCGTATTCCCTCAGTGACGAGTCACGCGAATCTACCAGTGTGGTATGAGTGACCTCACGAGTAAGAGGTCTTTCTCACTAGCGCTTTCGCGGCGTCTTCTCTTCAGTCAATTCAATACTGTTCTAGCGCGGCATCTATGCGATCGCTGATGTGAAAGGGTCCTAAGGCAGTGCCTTGTTTACTAATTATTTAGCGGCAGCCCCACCCTTTACCTGATTGATTGAAAGGGACTCATGTTGCCGCTTTAATGGACGAAATATTATTATTTTGCCGTCCCTTGACGTTGTGATAAGATTGGCTGAAATATGATAAAATTGTTAATGGCACAGAAGGCAGTGACAAATATTTAGGCATGTTTGGTTCTTCCGTAGTTTAGCAAACCTAATTTCGATTGGATAGTTGGATTTTTATTTGTTATAATTTTTTACAACAGGGTTTCTTTAAATGTACACTTGCTGGGTAGATTGATATAAGGCAGCTATATTTTAATCTGCACTATCATATAAATAAGTTTTAGAAATCCTTATGTTTAGTACCGAGAAACACGTTTTGGAATACGCAATTTCATTTACTAAATACTTATTTGAAGTGATAATGTCAATTCAAATGGAAACTGTTTAGTCAATATTCCAATTAAAGTTCTAGCTGTTACATCCTATTATACAGGTTCACCCACCTTTATTGCTTCATAGACCAAAATATCACTACATCTAGAAAGTTAGAAATTTACTTATCTAGGATCATTTATCTACCGATAGAAACAAAAAATATTGAAGCCCGTTTAAAACACGCCATTTTGAGTCAGTATTTTATTTGAAACGTCTGTAAAAGCTACTGCCTTCGTTAATGTTTGTTTTACGATATTGTTTTTGGTTTATGACATCATTTTATGTGTAAATGTACTTACATAATTATTTTTGTTGTTTACTTTGACTTTAGGCTGTTAACTTGAGTATTTCTCTTAGATCACTTTGATAGCAAAGTTTGAAATGTAAACAAACACATAATGTTTATGTAGGTATATAATATGAAAACTCAAGTAAAGACGTATACTACCTACTTATATAAGGATTTTTTCATGTGTTTTGGGAATAGATAGGACGTGGTGATTAAAGGCGATTTCAGATTAGCGTATTTTTCTGAGTGTATACGGTCGTTTGATATACGCGCTCACACGCTCGCTACATTACGCGCTTCAGAAATCGGTCTCGCGTAAACGGGCATATTTCGGCGTGTTTGACAAGATAATATTGTGGTAGACTCCCGCTTATACGAGTTTAAAACGCGTCAACGCTTCGTCGTCGTCTCGTCGTATTCGACAAAAAGGCGCTCCTATACGCGCCTACATGCGCTTCCAGAAATGAGCTTATACGCGCGCATATAACGCTAATCTGAAACCGCTCTCAAAGCAAATAAAGAAAGCAGACCTTTTTTGTAAGGGAAGCCACAAAATAATTATTTATACATATTATGTGTGATGGTTTGGGCACATGGAGAGGATGGATGACGATAGACTGACAAAGAACATATACTTATATAAGGCAAGAGCGAATGGGACAGAACAAAGGGGCATACCTAGACGGACGTTCTCTGATCAGATTGGAGACATCCTAAAAAAAGAACAGGTCAGAAGTACCCTTAACAGAAGAGCATGCATCAAAAACTTAATGGGAGTGAAGCAAGAGAGGTATGTCAGCATCGTTGCAAATGGTGTTCCGTAGTCTCTGCCTACCCCTCCGGGAAACCGGTGTGAGTCTATGTATGTATGTATTATGTGTGAGTGTAGATATGAAGTTTGTTTGTTTTTGTTTTTCGTGTGAATGTGTGGCTGAGTCTATGTCGGAGTTTTCAGACTGCCCAAGGCTTCCGACATAGTCTAACATTTCTCGTCCGTAAGAGCTGGGACCGACAAATCAAGAATTTTATAAAAACAGATTCTTCCGCTATTGACTAACTAACAGAAATCGCACAGCTGAAACTAACTATTGGGCCGCGGAATATGAAATTCGACATAATTATGTTTCTTAGGTAGTGTAGCGTGTGCACTAAGAAGGGATTTGACGAAATTTCCACGAGATTGGAAAGAAACGCTTAACAAATAAAAATGAAAATGTGCGGGCGCAGCATCCTCTAGTAACTTAAGAGCGAAAAATTTTATTTAAAAAAAGATAATTGGAAATATCTGTTTCTATGGAAAATTTAAAATCGGCCTAATTTTGCTATAAAACTTTTTTCGAAAATATTTTCAATTAACTTTTTAGACCTATGTATCCTGCTTATGTGTATGAAGTTTCATTAAAATCGGTTCATTCGTTTCGAAAAATAAGGACTTGAAAGTTTGTATGAAAAGCTGTAAGGCGTACCTAAACGCTCTTAATGAAATTTTTTATCTGTGAGTGCTGAAAAAGATTTGTAGATACGGTGGAAAAAAATGAGAAGAGGAACTGCCCGCATTTTTTTAAATTATATTCTCGAATTTTCTCAAAACTAAGCATAATACTAAAGGCTCCACTAGTATGAAATCTTTTGCCCCAACCAAAGTTACTAGTTATAAATACGGAGTTACTCAGCTACTTATATCTACAACTGTGTATTAGATATCGGTAATCCATTGATTATAGGCTGTGTGTGACCCCAAAAACGGCCAGCCTCGTAATTATGTTTACTGTATAGAGACGTGGCCTGCGAATGAAAAAAAGTGTTTTTGTTATTTGTTGCAACTATATTCTGTCATAGTCTAATACAGAATATTGTTGCCATGGAGATATCATAGGTATTTTGCTATGTATCTAGTGCAAGGAACTTATACCAATGAATACAGATGATTTACATTAAAGAAGCTTATTTCTTAAGGATGTCATGTGCCGATTAAAGTTGGCGTATTGACGGTTGTCATTATGGTAGTTCGTAGTTGGCGCCGTTGGCGGCGCTAGCGTCTTTCGCCATCTGTCTTGCATTGCTTTGGCGTAAGAAATAGACAGCTGTTGCACTGACACTCACGCGACTGTTACACTGCCAAGCGGCAATTTGGGTCGCAGAAAGTTTGTAAATAAATATATATGCTCTATGCTTATACCTATCTAGTGTATCTATGACTCATAGATACAAAATAGCCAAGCGTGTTCGTCCAATTGCGTTATTCAGTAGACTATTTTGGCAATAATCTGTGGCCCTCGTTTGTGTACCGTTCTTTATCAGTTACTCAGCTGAACAACAGCTAAACAACGTTTATAAGTAAAGAAAATTTAAACAATGTTTAAATGCTCGAGAGCTGTTCAGCTGAGAGATGGCTAAGTCATACTTTACGAGATTTTTATAAGTAAGACGGATTATGTCCGGAGCCGGACTTTAAAATAATATAAACGAAGAGATAAAATATAATGAAATGACAAAATAAGCAATGGCTCTGAGTTTGTTTCGGCCTTTCTACTCAAGAAGTCATTTAGCTAGGAAAAGCCGGCAGCATCTAGAATAGGATTTTGACAAAGCTGAACCGGTGAACTTTGTACCGCCTAACAGCCGATTCTTATTTTTTTCTCTCCGTAAGAACCACCTTCGTGCTTCAGGGAATGTTATAAAAAAAGAACTAGCGAAATCGGTGCAGCTGCTCTCGAGATTTGCGCTTTGCAACACATTCAGCGATTTATTTTTCTATTATAGAAGACTAGCTGACCCGGCGAACGTCGTACCGCCTAACAGTCGATATTTTTATTTCTTATTTTTATTTTTCTCTCCGTAATACTTCAAGGAAAATTATAAAAAAAATATTAGCGAAATCGGTTCAGCTGCTCTCGAGATTTGCGCTTAGTACGAGTAGCAACACATTCAGCAATTCATTTTTATATTATAGATATGCAGGGATCTAAGGACATACAATTTTATTGATCTTTTCAGTGTATCTGTTTTGTACAGATAAATCGTACGTAGGTATCCCATTCTATTTTATCAGAACGAACGTTCGTACCTCAACTGTACAAATAAAATTGAATGGTATGTAGCATTCTATTTTATTTATATGTCAATAAAAATAATTTAAATTGATTTGTTCGTATGTGTAAATGTTATTTGAAGATCCCTTCTCTATTATTTGGCTGTTACTGTCTTTGCACATTAGCAAATAAAGTCAGTAGCAGTATAAGTAGTATAATTTAAATAAAATAATTTATAGTCACTATCAATTTTATTTTAAACTAGACGTCACCAGCGGTTTCGCCTGCGTCAATTATACATAGGTATAAACCTTCCTCTTGAATCAGCCTATCTATTAAAAAAAACGCATTATTAAAATCCGTTGCGTAGTTTTAAAGATTTAAGCAAACATAAGACAGACAGACAAGACAGACTTTGTTTTATACTATGTAGTGAAAGTGCTATGTAGTGTTACACTTAAGTTGAGCTTATCTCAAAACAGAATAATATCTTAATAGCTTTTGTGTAAAATGATTAAATCCATAAAAATATTTTTCACCACAGCAGCTCAAACATGCCGCTTTTGCTGCGAGACAACAGTGAACAAAACGCGATTTTGATTCGAGCGTGAGGCAAAGTAGCTTTTTAATTTTTCAATCTTCAGTACCACGAATTGACATTGTTCAGCCATAAAATATTTGAAACATTCGAATTTTACTTTGCTCTGTCTCTTTCACATGCATATAAAAAGAGAGTGAAAAACAAACCCCTTCGAATTCGAAATTCGATTTTGGAATTCGACCCCAAAGGAAACACCTTCGGAAACGCAAATAAAAAAAGATATTTGTAAAAAAGAAATTACTTTTTTTAAATGTTATTATTTATATGTTTAATTTATTATTGGATTAAAATAAAAATAAGTGTAATTAATAGTATAAAATTGGTATTTAAGCAATACATTTTCATTTGGAATTACAACAATGATACATTAATTTAAAAATAAACATCAGGGACGTGGTATTGAAACGTGATTTAAATAAAGTAGCGGGAATACAAATTTCGCTGATGCTGATACAGTATAGCGTAACGTGTTAAATTATATTAATACCTATATAAAATAATCTAAAAATATGAGTGAAACTAGCGATGAAGTCTGTACTTTAACACCAGAAGAGTTAAATCAACAAGTGATTAATACAGAATTCAATCTATTCCTGTTCATTTCTATGTCTCCTAAGTATTATGTGTTCTCACTGCTGTGGTGAAAAGTTATGTGTGCTACACGAGAGCAAAGTTTTTTGTATCTCGTGCTGTTGAGACCCTCACTACGCTCAGGATTCTAACTTTGATTCACTCGCTACGCTCGTGAATCAATCATAGAATCCTTCGCTTGCTCGGGACTTAAAATGAGCACTCGAAACAAAAAACAACTTTGCTCTCTTGTTGCACAAATAACTATTAATTGTGATAATACGTGTCTGACGATTTACCCTTAAAAATAATTTTGCTTTTCACTTTATTTTCGACAAAATTACAATAGCGCTAGAATTGGCACCTAGTAGGTGCCTACAAATGGGTATGATACTCAGTATGACTTTGTTTATCTATTTGTCATACATACATACATACATACATAGTCTCACGCCTATAACGCCGAAGAGGTAGGCAGAGGTGTATTTCTAGACCCACTTTTCGCCAGATATACTTTAGTCCCACGTAATAGGGGGCAAGCCTATTGCCGTACCGGGCACATTTCCAGACTCCGTGCTGCTACTGAGAATTTCGTGACCGAAAAACCCAACAACACTGCCCGACCCAGGAATCAAACCCGGGACCTCCCGATCCCACGCGCACATTTATGCCGCGAGACCAACGAGGCAGTCGTATAGAGTTTGATGTCAAGTTTTCCGTCTCTACGCAAAGATGGTATTTGCATCGTGTTATGCCTTAGTCGCCTCTTACGATACCCACGGGCAGATAGGGGGTGGTGACACTTGTATTCTATGCCGTCAACCACACGGCTATTTGTCATATCCAGCTATTTGGTTTCAAACTGGTAATTTTATTATCGTATAAATACCAGAATTTAAACGATAATTAGCAGTTTGAAACCAAAAATAACTCAGTTCCGTAAATCCGCATGCGATCTGCTAATCAATTCAAACTTCACTGCTGGCCGATGACGTAGACAGATGACATTTGCAATCAACACAATTCACTGAAATCTATTCGTGTCCTTTATTCCCGTCACGTTAAAGGTTAAGCTTAGGTTTAGAGTACGTAAAATGTAGACCCTTGTCAGAATACTTGATCGGTCGAAATTGGAGAGGTTCTTGTGTGCCTTTGTAGTATTTTCAAATAATATTCAAACGTTTAAACGGTATTTTTATACCAGTTCGGTATAAGTCGCTTTCTACTTAGTTGCTGATACTACAACAAAAATATTGTTCAAATCTAGAATTGAGAAAGTTGGTCGATTGCTCTACATGACTACGATGTCTCTTTTGATAACTATGTTTTTATTATTATTCAATCATCATCGTCATAATTTTAGTGTTACTCGTATCTCGTTGACAAGATTAACTAGTAAAACATGTATTGATAATTTTGTACACAATTTTAAAAATAAATGAAAGTCAGAAGTGATTGACCTAACCTTATCTGATCACACAGCACAACTGTTAAAATGTAATGTTAAAAGTGTATGTAAGATCAAGTGTTGGAAAATACAACGACGTGATTATTGTATTGAAAATCTAAAAAAAATTTAATCATGTTTAAGCAAATTATCGTTTACAGATGTATACAAAACCTGTGACCCAAATTTAGCATATAACAACTATTTGGAGATATTTATACTGTTCTATGATCTGTGCTTTCCCTATAAAATTATAATTGTACACGTGCAAAAAAAATCAAAATGATTATCACGGGGAATTAAGATCTGTAGTGCTAAAAAACGCGAACTCCTATGGAATTACAGGAAACGTCCTATTAGAGATAGTAAATCAAAGCTCAAACAATACAGTAAGAAGTTTAAAAGGATAGTAAAATTAACACAACAAGCCCAAAATAATTATAATATATCAACATCTATAAATAAACCGAAAACTATATGGCAGATTATAAATAATACCAGACAAAATAAACCTTTAGAGTCTATTACATGTATTAAATCAAATAATTTGACTATAAATGATCCTTTTGACATCTCAAATATTTTTAATAATTACTATATAGATAAAATAACTCCTATTAATACTGATCATAAACATCACTATAAGCAATATATCACGCCAAAACTTAATTCTATGTTTATGCAGCCGTCTATCCCAAAAGACATAAAGTGATAATAATAAGTCTAAAAAATACTAAAAGCGTTGGGTATGATGAAGTCAGCACTAAAGTTGTTAAATATGTCGCTGAGCATATTAAAAGCCCTCTTTGTTATATACTCAATGCATCCATAGAAACCAGGCTATTCCCCGAAAAACTAAAAATTGGTATTATTAAACCCGTACATAAAAAAGAATGTAAGTATAACATTGAAAATTATAGACCCATTACCCTCGTGTCAATATTTTCTAAAATTTTTGAGAAATACATATATAACGTTCTTAATAATTATCTTGAAAGTAATAATATATTAGTAAGTGAACAAAAAGGTTTTCGGAGAGATAAAAGTATTAATCTTGCTATTTATGAATTTCTTGACGTAATAATGACCTGTGTTGATCACCGCACGCCAATATGTGCCATATTCATGGATTTGACACAAGCATTTGATTATGTGGACCATGATATATTGCTATATAAATTAGAAGCCTATGGCATAAGGGGTAATACATTAAAGCTAATAGAAACTTACTTAAAAAACCGCGTTCAGTATACAAAACTGGTTAAAATAAATAGCAAGACGGAGGACACATTTCTCTCTTACGGACGTAAAGTTTTGTATGGCGTGCCACAAGGAAGTGTTCTATGACCATTGCTATTTATAATATATATAAATGACCTTCCAAAAGCTACGTCGAATCCCATTACACTCTTTGCAGATGATAGTACCGTTGCAATCAAAGGCCTAGATCTGAAAACATACAAGCAGAACATAAATGTTACCTTGAGCGCTATTATTAAATGGTTAGATGCAAATAATTTAAAGGTTAATATAGGAAAAACAAAATTAATGCACTTTCGTCAACGCACTACTGCCTCTGTGCTTAAAATTAATTATAAATGTGAGCAAATTATGGAAGTCCAAACCACAGAATTCCTTGGACTTTATAGAAAGCAACCTATCGTGGAAGTCACATATTGAACATTTATGTAAAAAAAATAACAAATCAGTTTATGCTCTACATGAATTGTCAAAAATTGCTAATGAACAAACAATGCTCACTGCTTATCATGGACTAGTAGTTTCAGTTCTTAGGTACGGTGTAATTTTCTGGAGAAACTCAACGGACAGAGAAGTAGTTTTTAAGGCTCAGAAACGATGCGATGGCTATGTTTGGGCTACAGACAACGGAATCATGTAAACCATATTTTAAAAAATACAAAATTTTAACAATGCCCAGTTTATACATTTATGAGGTTATAGTGTTTGTGAGACGTAACCTAAACCTATTTGATTTAGCCTCTGAAACTTACAATAGACACCAACGACATGTATCGCTTGTGTATGCGTAAAACAAATACTGAACTGATGCATAAAAGTGTATATCACATGGCTCCAGTAATATATAATAGATTACCGAAAGATAATAAGACACTAAATCTAAATATGTTTAAAAAAAAACTGAAAGCTATGCTAAGAGATGTTTTTATGACATACGTGATTATATAAACTTCAACATAAATAGATAATGATTGTCATTTTAATATATTGACTTTTTATTTTCTGACATTTTAATTTATTGACATTTTACTTTTATGACATTTTAATTTATTGACATTTTACTTTTATGACATTTTAATTTTTTGCCATTTTTAATTTATCGACTCTAATTGACATATGAATTTACTGATATTTTAATATGACATTTTAATCAATATTGCAATAATTTTTAAGATTTTATTTATTTTTTTTTCTTCCAAATTTTATTATGTCTTCATAGTGACACTGTAATTACTATTTTCAATATTTGTATTAATTATGATATTTCGATGTTAGCGATCTACTACCATCAAAATTTTGCATGCCTTGAACTGGTTGAAACACTTGGAACTTTTTATCTAATTGACAACACCATTGTAACAGTGCTTTCTGCAAAAATAAATGATTTGATTTGATTGGTTGAGATCAAGATCAACTCGGGATACCTGTGTCACAGTGGTAGGTTCGCGTGATCCGCCACTGAGGGAATTCGGAAACAAATCAGTGGTTTTGATGCCTAGTGTAAAATGGTTTCAGGCGTTGTACATGCACATGAAACACATATGTCACCAGGCTCCATAATCAAAGCTTGGCTTTGAGTGGTGGAGGGAGACCCGCTACGAAGGCGTTGTGCGGACTGAGTACTATTCAATTTTGAATAATAAACCTATACTACATTTATATCAAAGTAAATACATTTCTAGATTTAATTGAATGTTTTGGGTTTTCACGGGATTGGATTAGCTTGCCTACACAAATAATTATACAATACATCATAAAACGGCGAAGAAAAACATTGTGAGGAAACCTGCGTGTCTGAGTGTTCTCCATAATGTTCTCGAAAGACATGTGAAGTCTGTGAGCCCAACTTGGTCAGTCTGGTGGACTAGTTTTTAAATATATTACGCACGTTTTACAGTTTTGCTGACCAAACATAAAGCAAAACATCTAGGACATTCGAAGTAACGAACGGAAAATTTTTCGAGAGACGCACCACAACACAATTCATTTATTTCTTCTGCTCTTGCTTTCACCAGACCTACATACATTTGACTCAAACTCTCTTGAGGCTAGTGTACATAATAAATATACCTACGTACCTATGTATAACAACAAATAATATGGCTGAACAATCGCCGAACCCTTTGACCTTTATCCGAAACGAATCCCTGTAGCCTAGATTACTATTTCATCCAGACTTCTAGACCCCTCCATTTACATTTCGGATCACGCGAATTTACCACAGTGACACAGGTAAGTACCTATCCCGAGTGCCGCGAGTAGAGGCCCCTTCAGACTAGCGTTTTCGCGGAATTTTTTCTTCAGTGAATTGAATACTGCGCTAGCGCGGCTTCTATGTGATCGCTGATGTAAAAGGGCTCTAAGTCAGTTTCTGGTTGTATTTATAAACAACTCCCGCACTAGGACTAAATCCTGTGTCGTGGGGGATTTTACAAACATATAACTAACGGACACAATGAACATCCAGACTCGAAACAACAACATTTTCATTATGTGCAGTCAGTGCCTTGTTTACTAATCATTTAGAGGCAGTCTCACCATTTACCTGATTGATTGAAAGGGACTCATGTTGCCGCTTTGATGGATGAAATATAATTATTTTGCCGTCCCTTGTCGTGGTGACAACATTGGCTGAAATATGATAAAATAGTTAATGGCCCTGAAGACAGTAACAAATATGGCATTTTTGGATTGACCTGCTTTTATTAAGCCTAAATGAATAGTTTTCTCTAGTTTAGCAAACCTACTTTTGATTTTATCGACTGGTTTGATTTTTCGTTTGTTATAAATTTTACAACAGAATTTCATTAAATATACAGTAACTGGGTAGATTTGATATAAGGCAGTTATATTTCCGTCTGCACTATCAACCAGATAAATATGTAAGCTTCAGAAATCCTTATATTTAATAACGAGAAACACGTTAAAATACGCAATTTCGTTTACTAAGTACTATTCAAATGGAAACTGTTTAGTGAATACTGCAGTTAAAATCATAGTTGTAACATCTTATTAAATAGGTTCACCTGCCTTTATTGCTACATACACAAAATTTATCACTATATCTAGATAGTCACAAAATAACATAGAACATTTATTTCCCAATAGAAAACTAAAATTCTCAAAGACCGTTAAGAACACGACATTTTAAGTCAGTATTTTATTTGAAATATCTATAAAAGCTACTGCCTTCGTTAATGTTTGTTTTACGAGATTGTTTTCGGTTTATGACATCATTTTATGTGTAAATGTACTTACATAATTATTGTTGTTGTTGACTTTGACTTTAGGCTGTTAACTGGAGTATTTCTCTTAGATCACTTTGATAGCAAAGTTTGAAATGAAAACAAAACACCCACTTACACATAATGTTTATGTATATAATATGAATAGGTACTCAAGTTAAGACGTATACTACCTACTTACATAAGGATTTCTTTATGTGTTTTGGGAATAGATAGGACCTGGTGATTAAAGGCGATTTCAGATTAGCGTATTTTTCTGCGCGTATCTATATTATTCAGTAGGTATACGCGCTCACACGCTCGCTACATTACGCGCTTCAAAAATCGGACTCGCGTAAACGGGCATATTTCGGCGTGTTCGCTCGAAAAGGTAGCGATATTATGCTAGACTTGCGCTTATACGAGCTTAAAACGCGTTGCAAAAATGCTTTTCCATAAATGAGCTTATACGCGCGTATAAAACGCTAATCTGAAACCGCCCTAAAAGAAAATAAAGAAAGCAGAACTTTTTTGTAAGGGAAGCCACAAAATAATTATGTATACATATTATGTGTGACTGTATGAAGTTCGTTTGTTTTTGTTTTTCGTGTGAGTGTGTGGCTAAGTCTAATGTCGGAGTTTTCTTGCTCAAGGCTTCCGACATGGTCTTACGATTTTTGTCCTGACACAAGGGCTGGGACCGACAAATCAAGAATTTTATAAAAACGGGTTCTTCCGTTATTGACCCTTTTTTATAGAGTCACGCCTGTAACCCCGAAGGGGTAGGCAGAGGTGTAATATTACACCCACACTTCGCCATCAATTTTTAGGTCCCTCGTAATAGGGGGCGAGCCTATTGCCGTTACCGGGCACATCAACAGACTCCGTGCTGCTACTGAGAATTTGGAAAAACCTAGTAACACTTTTCCCGACCGGGAATCGAACCTGGGACCTCCGATCAGCAGTCGCATACGTTATCCGACCACGGAGGTAGTCTTATTTATTGACTAACTAACAGAAAACGCACAGCTGAAACGAACTACTGGGCCCCAGAATATTAATTTTGACATTTATATTCCTTAGGTAGCGTAGCTGTGCACTAAGAAGGGATTTGGCGAAATTTCCACGAGATTGGAAAGAAACGATTTATATATTAATAAATAATAATAAAAATGTGCGGTCGCAGCATCCTCTAGTAACTGAATGAAATTTTTAATCTGTGACTGCTGAAAATTATTTGTAGATACGGCAATTATCTTTTGGTATGAAAAAAAATTGAGAAGACTGCCTTTTTAAAATACCGTTTTCGAATTTTCTCAAAACTAAGCATAATACTAAAGGCTCCACTAGTGTGAAGTCTTTTGCCCCAACCAAAGTTACGTAGGCGTTTTCTCGATACGAAGTTACTCAGCTACTTATACAACTGTAAGCCTTCGTCCATAATTGGTTAATATATATGTATTCGATATCGGTAATCCATTGGTTGGCTTGGCTGTGGGTGACCCGAAAAACGGCCAGCCTCGTAATTATGTTTACTGTATAGAGACGTGGCCTGCGAACGAAAAAATAAACTAGACTGTTCTCGTAAACGTAGGATATTTCTGGCGCACCAACTTTACTGCCATTTTATGTTGGATCGTAAATATAATGTAATAAGAGTTATATTTCATTGGTTTTTCAGTGCTAACCTCGGTCTTTGAAAGCTAAGTAAACTATATTGAGAGAAATTGATAGTAGTTAACTTAGATTAATGAGGTTGGGTGTCACATACTACTATTTTAAAGTAGGTATTAGTATTTCAGATTTCGCCACTTTTCAAAAATACTTCCAATTATTTCGTTCCCATGGTGCTAAGTGAGAACAGCGCATATTTACAAAATTTTCGAAGAACTCTAGACCACCTTTGAAAATTAAAAGATTTAAATACACTGACACTTTATTGATTTACGGCCGGTTTCAATATTCGATCTTTCCATGGATTTTGAGATTCGAGATTCGAGAATTCCGCAGTTATGCTACACACAGTAACTGCGGAGATGATTGATGGCTTTAGTTTGTGCAGGTCAGACGGCAGAACCTTAGTGAACAGGCAAAGATTCTATCAATAATTATTATATCACAAGCAAGTGAATCTCGAGCTCCAAAGCTCCTTGAAAGTCAAAAAAGCAATTACTATTCTAGCGTTATTCACGTTAGAATAGTAATGACAAAATTATAATGCAAACAAACTAAAATGGAAGTAACTAACTCCTAGTTATAATACAAGAGAAATACTCTTCAACTTTGTCAATTTTGTCTAAATAGAGACGCTTTAATAAAACACCTCCCAACTTGAAACATTTTCATAATTCAATCAAAATTATAATAATAACATCGCCCTTCATAAAAATATTCTACAGAAGCAAAATATAGCTGTTCCATTGTTTCTAGTTACCTTTAATAACGCTCCTCTCTAGAGCTTTCGTCGTAGCAGCCTCGAATACATTTTGCTTATAATTCTTAGATTTCTTCTGAAGCAAAGGAAATATTACTATCCGCTGAGTGCCTTCGCGCCAGAAATATGTATGATTCATGCCTTTTGCCTTCGTATGCTACATTATTGTATTATGCTCAGAAAAGTACCGGTTAGCGGCCAGAACTCGATTATTTCTCGAGTACTTATGTATTGTACTCAGGTCTTAAGATTAAACAAATTGTATTATGTTTGAAAACATCTGCAGTGTTTTATGATGTGGACGATCTTGATAAGAATACTGAATAACAAATGCTTCATAAAAAATATATAACACGATTATGTATAAAATATCAGGCGGAGATGGCACTTACCTACCGCACACTTAGGTTATTCATGAAACCAATATACGTTAACCGAATGAACACAATATTCTTGCTTTAACAACTTTCAGAACATGTGATACTTTAAATCAAAGCAATCGTCTTCCTTAGAGTTATCCTTAGAGTCTACAGTTGACTTCAAATTTAGATGTTTCGGCCGGAGAGCAAGTAAAATAATCACAAGTTGTAGTACTCTTGCTGTTGCGTTGCGTTCGGTGACTTTTGCCATCAATCCATCATCTTTTCCTTCCTTACAGCCTGTTAGAATCTCCTACAGATCCCTGTAAGTTCCTGGGACCTGTAGGACATAATGATATTAATGATTAAGTTGGTGTAAAAGGTTCCTTAGCCATTGACATTAGCTCCTTAGCCGCCCTACTTGTGAATGCGAATCTCTCATATAATTTTTACATTGTCAACAGATACCTCTGGATTAGGATAGCACTCTTCGAGCGTCAGCTTGCCAAGATCATAGAGCATCTTGTGAACAACGCCAACCGATACTACGAGAGAGACGCTTTGGTCGCAGACCCTGACTACGGGAGCATCCTGAGCTCCTTGCTCGTTGGGCCCTGCGCTCTAGAATATTCGAAGGCAAAAGCACCTGCTTGCTTTTGGACTGATCCTCCTGCAGACGAATTGGTAAGTAGAGTACTTTCTTCCTCTTCTTAAAAAGATGACTCCCGCACTAGAAAAGCCTGCGTTACAGAAAATTTCACAAGCGTTCTAGCAACGGACAAGTAAAACACGTAGACGTGAAACAATAATTTGTGTTCTATCTGGGATCAAAGAAAACCACAACACTCGGGTCTGAATTAAACGTGCGGTTTCGGTAGTCACCTACCGAAACCGCTATGACGTACCTACGTGCAGACTAAAGAGAAGATAGGAAAAAGTGAAAATGTATGCGTTGCGAGAGAAAATACTCGACTCATTAATGCCGCCTTGTTACGAAAAATTGTTGAGGTTTAAAAGGACCATGGGCGGAATCGTCCCCGCCCATCAACAGAAATGAAATGTAGCTCCGTCGATACATCTTGGCAAGATGATATTTTTTTACTATGGCGACGTTGCCCAAAAGCATGGGGTTGTCATAGTAATTAACGTTTAAAGAAATATTTTGTTGACGCATTATTGACGATTAATTGTAAAATACCTACTCATTTATCTATTATAGGAAGTTATGGTACATTCTACCACATTCACACAACACCATCTAGTACCAAACTAAGCAGAAGCTTGTAATATGGGTACTAGATAACGGATGAACATAGGTACATATATACTTCTTTTTTTGTAAATACATACATATTATAACAACACACCGAACAAGTGAAACACCCAGACCAAGACGAACATCCATGTTCATGCACACAAATGTTTGACTTGAACGGAAATCGAACCCGCGACCTGCGGCGTAGCAGTTTCATTCATTTATATTCGTTATGTTCTAATTTTTCTTCAGTCTGTACTGTCCCACTGCTGGGCAAAGGCCTCCCCCAGATCTTTCCACGCTCTCTTGTCGCCTACAATCTCAAGCCAACTCTTGTGGTAGGCGTCTAGGTCATCTCGCCACCGTTTTCGGGGTCAACCCCGGCGACGACGACCATTTTCTGGCACCCACAGTGTCAAGATTTTCGCCCAACGATCCTCATGTATACGGCTGACATGGCCCAGCCAGTTCCATTTAAGGTTAGCAGCCTTTTTCCCACATCTTCAACTTTAGTTTTTTTATTTTCGTATTATTCGTTCATAATAATTTAAATGTGGGAATATGATTAAAAATACATTATTTTTATTTTGTATCGTTACTAAATCATGTTTTGTACTGTAATATAACCATAATGTTAAAATAACGTGAAGTTGTAAAATGAAAATATAGTTTAATTAATAATAATCTATTGTTGTTTTATGGATATATCCCATGGATTTAAGTAAAAAGAAGGATTTTAATCAAATAGAGGATACTTAAGGTACACATTGGCATTAGTGCCATGTGTGTTGGTATATGGAGACGGAGCCCATACATTTTTGCCCATTGTCCTTTAGCTTGAATACATACCGAAAAATGACCACAAATTTGAATTCTTGATTGCTTTTTCATGCCACTGGATGGGATTATCAGTCTGCTTCGATATAAATTTGGTTATAATCTGGAAAATACCAAGACGTTTTGTTTACTCGGCAATAGCAATTCCAATAAATAAATGTGTAAGCAATATAACGTGAACTTGATAAACATAATAAGAATTTCAAGTCCGATGTGTTATAATAATCCATTCCCTTTCATCACTCGAGGGTCAACAAGGCAATTTCATATAATCTAATATATATTATGTTGGACATACAGCCACATAAACTTTTGGTACTTTACCGGTCTGCCAATTACACCGATCTAGATATTAGTAGTACTGGGCCTATTATAATTTCAGACTCCGCAGACACAAAACATGAAACCATACATTTTACAATACCAACTTTCATGATAATAATGTTTGAGGTTGTAGTCCTAGTTTCATATACGTCGGGTTTCCATACCAACGTTATACGATTATAGTACACAAAAACGAAGCCGATCGAATATCACTCCTTACAGACAAGGTCAATAGACTCCTTGAATCAACAACCGCTTGTTTATTGTCCTCGTAGATAATGTCTGTACGAATAATGCCCATGTAAATATTTTCTTTTTATTTATTCAGGTACAAAGACACAGAATGTCTGCCGGCACCACAACACCACCTTCAGTACGAAGACCGATTCTCAACTTCAAAAGAAGTTTGAACGCATCCTCTGACGATGGGAGCGCCGTCAACACCGGTAAACTTGTTCTTTATGAAGTAATAAGTTCTAATTAAAGTTGTAAATAACTTCCTAACAACGTCTTACGTTCAAGTTCGCGTGCATCTAAAGTCTTAACAACTATTTTTCTCTCAGCAAAAGTTTATAAACTAGCTTTTTATTCAGGCACTGGAAAACCGGGCGGATCCAGTGCCAAGGACTATGTTGAAAGCTTACACCAGAACTCGACGGCGACGCTTTTGTACGGAAAAAACAATGTCAGGGTTCAACCAGTGAGTAATTTTTTTCCTCTGATTTATTTGCTTTCGGCCATGATGTATGGGTTTTATTAAATTTGTTCGATTACAGACCGGGCCCATACTAGACCCTTGGGAGAACACTCATCATAACGTAATTTGTAGAAACCCGAATATGATCTTGCATTTAATGTTTATATTAGGGGTTAAAGTATGAAATTGCCGATTTGTACTAAATATTAAATGTCTCTTTTTTAATTTTTACTTAGGTATTTATTTCATTAAAACCATTATTATCTATACATTGCTGCCATCTAATAGGAAGTCATCATTTATGCCTTTGCGATAGAACTCTGAGGATCTAGACTGCACAAACTGTGTGAAAGCATTTTGTACTGCCTCCTGGGAAGAAAACTTCTTGTCACGTAGATAATTGTCCAAATCACGAAAAAAATGGTAGTTCGTTGGAGCAAGGTCTGGCGAATACGGAGGATGACGAATTGTTTCTAACTGCAGTTCCTGAAGGGTCAAAACGGTTTCTCGTGCTGTATGAGGTCTCGCATTGCCATGGAGCAATAATGGTGAACATCGATTCATAAGTCGGGGCTGTTTGACAACATTGTTCGGAGTTCGGTACAATAGACATCTGCCGTTATTGCTTGACCAGATCGGAGAAAACTATAGTGAATAACACCATGCTGAGACTACCAAACAGTTACCATTACTTTTTTATTGGTAAGCTTTGCTTTAGGACACTGTTGTGACGTTTGACCTGGGGTCAGCCATTGCATTTTTCTTTTACGGTTATCATAAAGAATCCACTTTTCATCACATGTAACAATTCGATCCAATATGCCTTCATTTCTGTACCGATTTAACAAAGCAACACAAGTTTCAACACGCGTTTCTTTCTGCAGATCAGTCAAATCATGAGGCACCCATGTTTCGTATTTTTTTTTTATTGATTTGACGCACATGAGTCAATATTGTGGGTAAGGTAACGTTAAACCATGCCGCTAATTCCTAGGTAGTTTGACCAGGATCGACTACCACCATCTCTCTTAATTCATCGTTATTCACCTGTGTGGTGAAATGTGGTCTTGCTCGTGGCTCGTTCTTCAAGTCGAAGTTTCCATCGCAAAAGCGTTTAAACCAAAATCGTTGGTGCGTTCATTAGCAGACCCCTCTCCAAACGCAACATTGATATTGCGGGCTTTTCCTGCCGCGTTACTTCCGCGTCGGAACTCTTATTAAAAAATCACTCGAATTTTCGCGCAGTATCCATCTTTGAGTTGAATAATAAAAACAATTTAAAGTCGATATTCAAATGTTTCACATTTTTAAAAGAAGAACATCATAGAAACCATGTGAAAAAAGTTTCATTCAAAAACCTCAAACCATGAAGATTTTATGTCAATTCAAAGTACCTATTACAATAAAACGGCAATTTCATTCTTTAACCCCTATTAATACCAGATACGGTTTAATGTACTTGACCGATAATAGAATTGCTGTATTAGATACTTGAAGATACTCAACTTGGATTTGATTTTAATAAATCCTCTCTGAACTTTAATGAAATGCTCTTTAGACAACATGATTTTCAAATACATCTACAAAATGAAAACGCCTGGGCTATTTGAGACCGCTATTTGTCATCTTACAATTTGAAATGGTTCTGAGAAAAGCCTGGTAATAAATTTATCAAACTGAAAATTAATTTAGAGCTAGACATAAACTTAGTTGAAATATCGGTGAAATGGTGTAAAGCGAGCGCTAGAATTTCAAATTATTATTTTAGGAGGCAAAAATAAGCACTGATTATTTTACGTAGGTAATAAGTACGGAATATCGTTTGCTATTATAGAAAGACGTAGAAGAACCAATGCCAGGGTATTTGAGTTTACATCAAACGGCGGCAGGGCTGGTCATCAAATGGACTCCTAATCAGCTCATGAATGGATATGCGGAGAGCGAAGGCATAGACAAAAGGTAAGTGCCATATATATTAAGGAAGGATAGTCAAATTGCCTTTGTAGAAGTAAAACTGTGTAGTGTCTTTTATTTTGCTTGCAAAATTTTCGTATAAACTTTTTAATTTTAAAGAGTTCTCCAATAAATATTGAATATCGGTCCAAAACTTTAACTCCTATTAGCCTCTTCAAATTTATTATTCGAAACAAAAGTAGCAGGCGTAATAACGCCAATCATATCGAGAATAAGCACTCTGAACTAATTGCCAAAATTACAAGTGCGTTTATTATCAAACTTGACTAAGTTGAGGAGACGAATTTGAAACGAAGTGGCGTTAAGTGGATTGGTTCGTTCACGTGAAACTTAACTTAAGCCCTATTAGCATAGGACTAGAGCTATCCCGTTGTGACGGAGCTGTATGTATTTATAATTTGAAACAGTTACTCATAATTTGTACTGTTTATTTTACTAGAGGAGTACAGGTACAAGCGTAACGGTCGGTTTGCAGGTGAGAGATTATTGTAGCTTACGAATGTCTGTAAATCCATATTATCCTTGAAGACAATTCTTAATTCATCAATAAACAGATACCTAGTCAAATAGACACGGAATAATTTTGTACCTAAATGAGACTCAGAATATTGGTAGCAATTTGAATTGGAAGGAAAATTGGAACGCCTAAAATCGCCTTAATGTACAATTGTATATTGTCACGTACAGCATTATTGTACGAGAAATAATGATATGTCTTCGAGTATAATGTTAAAGAAGACCAAGCAACGCGAAGACACGCATATTTGAAGAGGCTTAATCTACGCTTATTACACGAGCCAAGTATTTCACGTGGTTTTACTCACTACGTCTAAGTTCAACTTGACCGGCCACTTCACTACATAGATAAAACAAACTCTGTCTTCTGTCTATCTGTTCCTATGTATGCTTAAATCTTTAAAACTACGCAACTGATTTTAGTGCAGTTTTTTTAATAGATAGAATGATTCAAGAGGAAGGTTTATATGTATAATACATATATGGCGGTATGAATTTCGCCGGGTCAGCTAGTTTAATATAAAACTTTAGCGTAACCGTCTTATCGATTTTGAACTGTACACAAGTCACAATTAAGGCGGTTTAGCGTATTTATCTGCACGTATACGGTCGTTTCAGCATACGCGCTTATACGCGCGCTACATTACGCGCTTCAAAAAACCGGACTCGCGTAAACGAACATATTCGGACGTGTTCGCTCGAAACGGTAGTGACATCTTGTCAGTGTTAACATGAATTTTGACGGCTTGCGCCTATACGAGCTTAGAAGGGCGTCAACGCTCGTACGAGCTGCGCGTGTGCCAAAAGGCGCGCCTATACGCGCCTGCATGCGCTTCCAAAAACGAGCTTATACGCGCGTATAATACGCTAATCTGAAATGAAACCACCCTTACTTCAGCAACTTTATTTTCCAACAATGTATTTTATAAGCGCTGCTTGTTAAGAATTTATCTTTATTGTTAATTGAAATGAAACACCTTCAGCTTATTCGAGTTTATTCCTTTGTCAACTTTGTTTATTATACGCAGTGTGAAAGCGTGAAGGCATTATTGTCTTGATTTGAGTTATTTCACCTATATTTTGTTTCTGTTCTGCCAGATGCTTTGTGTTTTAAGATGACTTTGAAACTTTTGCAGACTTTTCATTTTATCTGACCACGTGAAAGTTAAAAGGACGGGTGTAATTTTAGAGTTTATTTCTTTACGTATTCTGTCCACGTGTGATACAAGTAGCTATATATCAGGGTCCTCACGTTCTGTTGAGCTTAGACGCGTTTTTTATTTTTTTATTTATTATATAAAAAAATAAAAAAAAATAAACGAGAACGAACTTAGACGCGTTGGTCCTACAATTCAACATATGTCAGTCTTTAAGATCATTGGCAGTCTGCTCTTGTTTACTTCCTTCCACTGTGTAGGTTTAAGTAATCTCCCATAGGAAAAGTTTAAGTTTTAGTAAATTTTTACTTTTTTCTGTAATGTAGCATTTATCCCTTTTTGTACATTTTTTTTTATCAATGTTGAGTAGATTACATCCACCTATATGTTGTTGCTTGTTTCCGTTGCTTGTGTTGACGTAGTGCATGTGTTTAGCGTTCGATGTCACCTAGTGCATGCGTCTGCGTGTCCGCGCGCCTGTGTGTTGTGCTGTGTGGCGCCTGTCTGCACTGTGTACAGGAGCCGCTGTTTCGGACCACTGTGTATTGATTGGTAGGTACAACATACATGCTTACATAAGTATATATAAAACTCTTGCGGCACTGACTGACTGACAGAGAAGGCGCAGCCAAAACTATTGCGCGCAAGAAGCTGAAATTTCGATGTATGGTCCTTGGGTACCGTACGGGTGTACTAAGAAAGGATTTCCCAAAATTCCCACGAGATCGGGCAGAAACGCGTGAAAAAAAATAATGTGCAGGCGTATCTGCGGCAATCCTTTACTTAATATAATAAAGAGACAGGACACGAAGTGCCGAAGATCGAGCTCTGAGGCGTGCCATTGGAGAAGCCTGTATCCATCAGTAGACTATGTGCAGGCTAATGATGATGATGATAGACAGGACGGCCGCGTTTGCCTGTCAACAGATTTTTAACGGATGTTACTAATAGCCATAGCAATTCTTAAGAAAGGTTTTGTTGACTAATCTTTTAAGATCTAGCTTGAATTATATTTTGTACAATACGTACGAAGCTGGGACATTTCGCTAGTACTGAATAAATATATAGCTTGTGCTTTGTAAATGTAGACTTTTGTGTCTATAATTCTTATAGAATTTTTAAGCAGTGTTAGTTTGAGCCAGTTAACAAACAGTTACGCTACGATGCCAACAACTGGTAAGCGTTAAACACCTACCTCATCTAATCTAGCTTGAGTGCTCATTATAGATTTTTGTTCTAAATATATGTTCTAAATTAGAATCATTATTTTACCTATGATATTTTCCATAATTTGAATAGTATCTCTCCCTTTTATAATTCCTGTTTCGGTATAGCTTTAGAATAGAAATTGATCAGCATTCCAAGGCAAATGCAATAACTATAGTTATCTTTTTTTTTTCAATTCAAGACATAATGATTACGAACATTGTCTTCCAGCGTGTACTGGGCGATGTCACTTCAAGTGTGCGTGTGGGAAGTGGTGTACGTGCACGTGCACCGATCTCAGGCCAGCGACGCGCTCATACTAGTCGGGCAGGACGGCGTACAAAGACCACCCATACACTTTCCCAAAGGTAAGTGAACATAAGGTTTATACCTTTGGTATTTTCGCACACACACAATGGACACTAACTATATGGAATACATACTTTAGGTAAAAGGCGTGCTCCTTTTTAAAAGGCCGTTAACGCACTGGCAGTGGCGGCGCTAGACCAAATATGGACGTCGGCGACGTCAAATTCGCGAGGCCCTTGAAATCGATGGCGAGGCCCTGTTTACTTCGTAGTAAAAAAAACGTTAAAATGAAGTGAGCCAAATTATAAAATAATGTATGGATAAATAAATAACAATTCAAAATTTTTCACCCAACACAAATCTTGTCACGCACGTGTTCGAAAATAATTAAAGTCATTATCATCTGCTTAGCTTTTTCCGAATTGTTCGGTGTCGGCTACCTAAGCCAGGATGTTTGGCGAAACGAAATTAAGTACGTAACTTGTACAACTTTTCGCGAGGCCCCCTCAGGCGCGAGGCCGTCGGCGGTCGCCGACGTCGCCGACGCCTAGCGCCGCCACTGCGCACTGGTGATTCCTCTGGTGTTGTGGGTGTCCACGGGCGGTGGTAATCGCTTATCTTGACGAATCATGTGCTCGTTTGCCTCCTATTTTAGGAAAAAGTAGCAAATAAAATACGAAGTGTTGAAATTATTCATATGTCTCCACAATTGAATGCCTGTCATAACGTCACGAATAGTATAATATGGGATTTATATTCTTATTTCTTAGTAGTGAAATGTTCTTGCTCTGCTTATCATGGCCAACGATGTCAATAAAAACGTTAGTGTCTAAGCAAACATTTATATTATTAGGTGAGAGCGTCTAGTCTAGACGTCCGAGTTTTGACCAAGTTACAATATCTTGCTAAAAATGTTTTATAGTGGAGAGTAGGAGACGGGTCAATGACCGGACAAACTGAAATAAATATAATATGAAATTTGTATCCATAGCAAAATGAAAAATAGGTGCCGATTAAATACCTATGCGACCATCATGCAGCGACTTTTAGGAGCTGAACAGAAAGAAAATGATGCCAAAAAGATGTAGATGAAGAGCACAGGCAATTCATACGTTACGACGCCGTTTCATAGGTTTTATGGAAGAGGGGTGCGAAACCGTGGGTCGCGGCTACTGCCTATATTCATAAGGCCAAAAATATAGCATAAAACTTTACCTAGAAATCCATAACCCTATTCTTTTATTTGATCGGTAATCAAAAATCAAGAACATCATACGTGTCCTCGTATCGGCAAGTAAAGCTGTCGGTCACGGCTGTCATGCAAATCTATAACAGTCGTTATGGACTCAATTTGATCAATAACCTATAATATAATAGCTTGAGCTCTAAGACGAAAGTATTGGATGCAGCCGGGAACGCTAGATTGTTGATGATTATTCGTGTTATGGTGTTCTCAATTTCACGAGTGTCTCCTCTTTCCATAGTCACATAGGCAGTCGACTGGTGTAAAACGGATGTAAATAAAATCTGTGCAAACTGGCACAGTTCTAAAACGGGCTCGGACGTCTGAATGAGTAATGGCTACATTTATTATTTAGGGAGTAGATTTTTCAGTCGTCGGATTTGACCTGCAGATAACTTTCTTAAAATAGGGCTCAATTCTTTTACCACTGAATTCAATATTCGATTTATCCATGGGTAGATATTTGAGATATTTATTTGACAGAAACTCAATACGAAGTATGTCAAACATGTATCTCAAATCTCCAAAACCATGGATAGATAGAATATGAAAACTGGCCGTTAGACGTTTTTGGCATCATATCAGGAATAGCATGAAAACCTGTTTATAATTAAATTAAAATGATATGATACTTTTCCCAAAAGAGTTAAATAAAGTCATTACATTCAACTGAATACCTGATTTTGGTAATATATAATCGTTTAGACATTAATTCCTTGCATTTAAGTTACTTAAATAAAATAATAATGTCTTGCAAATTGGCCTTATCGATTTGTCGCAACGTATTACTGAAATGAATATTCTAAGGTTAGACTAATTATCATTCTCGAGTATACTAACCTATCTTACATCTAAAATGTCGAAGGCCGTAGAACACATTTACGACTTGTCCGAAAATTACACCACTTTGCAGCAAACATTCCCCTGTTTAAAACAACTATGGCAATGCCACTTATCTTCGTCATCTGAATGATCGCTATAGCGTCCCTAGCTTTATGAAGCCTCAAGGGCAAATTAAATAGATAAAAGGGTTTATATAAAAACCTATTAAAGTAGAAAGGTTGACGGTGACATGTCGCCTGGGTGACATAAATAGCTGTAACTCTAGAGCCTCTTTTTTTCTTGTTTTAGGAGGCCATCTACTTTCGTTTTTGAGTAATTTGGAGACGGGGCTTTTGCCGCACGGCCAATTGGATCCGCCGCTGTGGTCCCAGAGAGGCACTGGCAAGGTACGTATTTATTTACTAAACACTGCCCTTGTTTCTTCATGTCCTATATTTGCCCTTCATCGTTTATTTATTTTGTTGTGTAATATATTGATCGCTGAATGATGCTACATCGTATCATATATTTTGCAGTGACGTAGCAAAATCCGTGACACTTTTTTTTTAATAATTGAGGAACACAACACAATATTGAGGGTGGCTTCTATATTATTAACTCTGCAAACACTGGAAAATAAAACACTTTAGTAAAAATATACAGGTGTAAAACCGACACTCACTCTTTTACGTGCCTTTCCTTTTTATACCACACATATCCACAACGTAATATGAAATATTTTCAGGTATTTGGTCGTGGTAGAGTTCGTGGACGGGGTCGGCCTATGCCAAGTCTATGTGAGAGTGGTGAGACAGAGGAATTGGAGGCAGAAGAGCCTGCAGGCGATTATGTGTTCCGGATTGTGAACAATGCTATTGGTGATAGAGAAGGTAAGAAATATTTAAAATATAGCAAATTTAGGTATTTTTACGTTTGGCTTAAGAGTTTGTGTAAACATGACACAAATAAAATAAATAGTAAGTACCTAAATATAAAAGATTACGTAAAGGTGGACATACTATTATATTTCAATTAATTTCTCATTTCTAATGTTACACAGTACAATTGGAATATGATACGATTCTACACTGTAACATCATTTTCTGGTAGACTACAGAAGGTAACTAATAGAATTAATTAAGAGATAGATAGATTGAGTAAAAGATTTTATACACCTAAAGACCTTAATCATTTACCATAACTCACAAAACTTTATTCTAGGGTTTTAAAAACACCAGTTTTCATAAAATTTGCTCATCTCTATTTCAGCAATGCGCCATTCTCTACTAGAGCGCGCGGTGCAGTCTCCGCCGCGCACTCCTCGACGTCCTCTGGCCTCCACCTCCACTACATCATCAGACTCGTCGACCATGTCAGTGGACTGTCCTCCTTCAGCAGGATTCAATGGACAGCCACCGTTAACACCAGTGCCGACACACCATCCTGTGGAACAGGTAGGCCTTTTGTTATTTTGTACTGGTATATCACGTTGACGGACAGTACCGCCCGGGAACGTCAAGCTTGCTAAAAGTGATACGACAGAACGCCCACCGACGTTCAAGATTTTACTTGCATAAAATCAGTACGCCTCATGACGTACAGTTTTCTAGGCAATCATAAGAAAGAGCATATTATACTGTCACCCCAGACATCATTTCGAGTTTGTACAGTCACCATGCAATGTTCATAAATCCATTAAAAATAAAGTACCCACACACCCATATTTCGATGGTCCCTTCGATACGCACAGTACGCCCGTAGACGTCGTATTTTCATAGTAACTAACCAGTACTGCGCCGCTGTGTTACGCCGACAAGTCATTACACGCAATTATATTTCTAATGTAAGTATTGTTTGTTTGCAATATTTTATGACTTCAAAATACTATTGCAGTGTAGTTGCATATTCAAACAACTTATTTATGTTGCTAATCCATGTTTTGAAATTGATTTTGTTATAATACCCCTTTTGTTATAAATCCTCCTTTCAAAGGAGAGGCCTAGTCCAGCAGTGGACTGTTAAAGGCTGATGATGATAATACCCCTGCGGGCAATTATTAACAATAGTTCTGTCACATCACCCGCTAGCTATGAAAGAGTACTGTCCGTCAACGTGATATTTTCTAAAACGCTCCTAGCGTGACTTGGCTTGCCTCTCGTAAAAGATCGGCAAAGTTAAGCAGGCCTTCCTCAGGCCACCACTATATGGGAGACCACGTGCGATCTTTCGTTGGGTCTTGGTCGGTCTTTGGACAAGAATTGATAGTAATCGATTTTAAACTTTCGCGATTTGTATACATCATACAATATTATTTAGCGGGTCTTAGTTTATAACAGAGGTATTTATGCCTTGAAATAAATAAATTATCGCGACTAAGACCCGCTAAATTATATTGTATGAATAATTGATAGGCCATGTCGGAGGACTTCGAGCGGTCTGTAAACTCCAACACCAGAGTTAGTCACATAAGGTATATCTTCTGCCAGGTATACCTTGTTAAGGTATATTTCCTACTTCTTTATCTGTTTTTCACCATCCATTCCTTCTTTTCCATTTAATTTTTAAGTTGGAATCACTAGACTGGCCGTTTCTTTAAGCGAACATTCCACAACGTAATATTCTTCAGCCGTATTTGCTGACGGACAAAATTCAATTGAATATTCTTATGGCATCCGTTACATTAAGTTAGGTTTTGTAAAAAAGGTCTTGTCAAAGTCATCCTACGAATGTTAAGTAGAACTTTTTTTAACTTTAGAACGGATGATTTACCTTTAGAAATTTGTTGAAATTTGTCGTCAACCAAGAGACGTAACGCAAAATTGAAAAACATTTATAGATGTCCTCAAACCTAGCAAAGTCCTCACAAGTTTGGTTGGCTAATTATACAACCTAGTACAAAATAATTGGCGCCCACCGTGGGACCTTGACAGAAAAAAAGTTCACTGTAGGATTTTCCACATTTAAATAATGTTTGGCATGCACGGCAGGAATTTATAATACACTAGAAGATGACCGCAGCTTCGACCGCACATTCTTTTTTTAATTTAACTTTCTGCCCGACCCCGTGAAAATTTCAGGAAATCTCTTCTTAGTGCACCCCAACAGTCCCCAAGACATATACATAATAATATGTACATGCCAAATTTCAGCTACTTGCACCCAATTGTTTTGGATGTGCGTTATCTGTAAAAGTCAGGCGGTCACGCAAGAATTTTATATATTCACATTAGATCTTACTGAGGTATTTAAATCAAAACGATTGTGTATTCCAGGCGGCATCGATCGAGTTGGTCTGCAGTACAATGCGGCGACAGATCATCTCTCGCGCGTTCTACGGCTGGCTGGCGTACTGCCGCCACCTGTCCACTGTGAGGACGCATCTTAGCGGACTCGTGCACCCCAACATTATTCCTAGACGTAAGATCATTGATACTCATCAATTCTGCCGGAAGACGTACAATCATCGACATATGTACTGACATTCTACGTCATTGCGTACTATACTTAACGAAGGCATTCCCCTAGGTTTTTACGAACCTATTTTGAGCTACTCGCATGTCATTGTGTTTTGCCTCGCGAGCTTTGCTAATAGCTGGTCCAAATGTTTGATCTATCCATGGATTTGGCCACTAGAGAGACTATATTTGACATAAGCTCTGCTCTATACAAGATATGATAAATATGTATCTCTAATAGCCAAATCTATAGACAAAAAGATATTGGTATCGGCCGTAAGTCGTCAGTGCAGCTTGTGTCGAGCCTACCACCGCTGCGTTTCCTGATATGCAGCCGATACTTTACTTGCTTTACAAATGCAATCGATTCTCCGAGTTATGTAGCTGGTCTACCGCCATTTCATCTTAACATAACTATATCATAAATAACTTATTTTTAAATGATTTTCAAGCAAGATTGATGAATCCATTGAAGCAGACCTGCAAATTTCGTTTATTAGCATGTCAGGCTAAATAGCGTACTAGCATTAACATTCTGGAGAATAAGTGAGTAAAGAATATCATAAATTTTTTTCGGTTCAGCAAGTTGTAGTTAGCCGGTAATCTAATACCTTTAAAGGAGCAATTCATGTATATATGTATATAATCTGAATCTAGGAAACGGCTCCAATGATTTAACTTTAGAAAACACGATTGACCGAATAAAAACGTCCCGTGCAAAGTTTGGTCATCTATATACTAATAGCACAGTATAAAGACATACAGTATTTTGACGCCTTTGATCTCGAAGAAAAAGCCGACAACGTCTAGACAAGGGTAATGAGGCTAGGGTTGCCACATGTAAACAATACCTACTTATTGAAACACCATCTATTTATTTTTGAAAATTATTACGTACAGTATTATAATTAGGTACGACTTTATTCTGTGATTTGGCCAGACATGAGATATTGTAAAAATCTAGTAGATTAGTAGGTACGTGCACATTATTTTAAGTGGTTATAGGTACAAACATTTCAGAAATCAGAAATCAGAATTTTATTTGTAAAACATAGGTAATAATAATACAGATGGTCTTAGAACTAAGTGTGCGCTATGTTTTGTCATCAGAACATGCAAATATTATTAATAATTCAAATATTACAATAAATTATTAATGTCCGCTTAAAAGTATAAATTATTATCTGTTCATTTATAAATTGTCACAATAATAGAATATGATTAAGAAACAAAAAAAAAATAATACATCCATTACAATATAATACATTTAAAAAATATATATATTTGTTCATCGTTAAGAAACTCGTCAATTGTATAGTAGCACTTGTCCATTAGGAGCTTATTTAAATTGCCTTTAAATTGTAATACAGGCAGACTTTATAAAGAGTCGGGTATTTTGTTAAATATTTTGGGTGCCATTCAAAATAATATAAATAATTATAATTAATGAAATTTTCTATTTTGTTATAAGTAAATTGATGAAATCGCAGATTTTTGAAATCCTTATTTATTTAAATCTTTAAGCAGCATAAATAATTGCAATGTCTCACAGCACAAGTTGTATGCACCATTTTAATTAATATTCATAAGCAAATAAATGAGTAACGAACAAAAAACAAGCAAGCGTGCCAGCCCCCAAAAACATGTACCTAGTTACGAACTAAGGCGATATACGTAACTAGGTACCGCTCTTCCCGCGTCTCACCTCTTGTCCCCCGCACGATTGACCTGTCTAGACGTGTTCGTCAAACGACTGTATGGATTATTGGACTGTGCTAATAATATACTTTGGTATTACAGAGGGCGCTGAAAGTGGTCTAACAGAAGAGCGATGGCGTGCTATGACTGACGAACAAGGAGTCATACACGATAAAGACGAAGTATACAGACTAGTGTACTACGGAGGAGTGCAGCACGACATACGACGGGAAGTGTGGCCGTATCTGCTGGGATATTATGAGTACGTTCAATACATACCAAAGTACCTACTTAGAATTAGTTTTAAGCTAAAAATAATGATAACTTTAACATTAGGAATATTCTTGAGTCTGAGGACGTTACAAATATTCAATTACCGCGAGGGACTTGACAAAGATTCAAGTAATGTACACAAAGAAAACCCAGATTCGAAGCAATAATAATTGTAGGATCATATGAAGTGTTGTCTCGTATAGAAATTGAACCTATTCCTCGTGGCGCAGTGTTTAGCAGTAGAACGACCGCTATAACCACTACTATATAATATTCGTGCAGTCTAGAATAGAGGGTCAGTTTTTACTACAAATAGGAAATATTTCCATATAATTTTCATAAACTAAAGGGCAAAATCTACAAATCCGTTATAAGACCTGTCGCCCTGTATGGATCGGAATGCTGGGCCGTCAAGAAGACGGATGAAAGAAGATTGCATGTAGCAGAGATGAGGATGTTAAGATGGATGTGTGGGGTGACAAGGATGGATAAAATTAGAAATGAGTATATTAGGGGAAGTTTGAAAGTTGCACCGGTGCAGGAAAAGCTGAAAGGAAATCGTTTATCGTATGGGCATGTGATGAGGAGGGATGAAAAGCATGTGACTAGAAAGGTGATGAATATGAGAGTTGAGGGATATAAGGCAAGAGAAAGACCAAAGAAAAGGTGGATGGATTGTGTGAAGGACGATATGAATGAAAAGGGAGTGAATGATCAGATGACGGCTGATAGGAGAGAATGGAAGAAAAAGACATTCTGCGCCCACCACAAGTAATATGGGAACAGGGCAGGCAAAAAAAGAAGAAGAAGAAGAATTCTCCTTTGATGACGTAACGTAAGAAGTACTGTACCATTGCGTTTGGTTTGTGAGTGAAGGCTCCTGCAATGGCAATAGTCTCTCGCTGACTCTGTTCTGGTCATGCCTCCGGATAGCTTGCAGCTCTCTAGGCATTCCGTACTGCTTCTGATGAGCTACCAGCTCGTTCGCCTGGGGCGGTAATAAAATGAATCGGAATCACTATGATTCTGACTGATCCTATGAATGTAAAATTAACGACATCATATTGTTTTCCGTCAGGTTCGGCTCAACAGCGGAACAGCGCTTAGAACAGGACGTGTCGTGCAGGCGCCAGTACGAGACGACGATGTCGGAGTGGTTGTGCGTGGAGGCCATCGTGCGCCAGCGCGACCGCGAGGCCACCGCCGCCTCCATCGCGCGGCTCAGCGAGGCCAGCGGGAAACTTAAGCCGCAGGAGAACCATGAGCCTGAGGTTTCAACACAATTTATTTTAATAATGTTTTTTTTTTTACTCAACTCAACGTCTTGGTCTCGCGGCATAAATGTGCGCGTGGGATTGGGAGGTCTCGGGTTCGATTCCCGGGCCGGGTAATGTGTTGTGGGTTTTTCCGTTAGGAAATTCTCAGTAGCAGCACGGAGTCTGGTAATGTGGTGGGCTCGCCCCCTATTACATGGGACCTAAAAATTCATGGCGAAATGTGGGTGTAATATTACACCTCTGCCTACCCCTTCGGGGATTTAAATCAATGATTTTTTAAATTTAAATAAATAAATAAAGGGTCTATAAATAAAAAAAATATATATACAATAAAAAAAACGTATCTCTGACGGGGTTGGCAGATGTGTGAGTGAACGGGTGTTTAACACCCGCATTTCGCCATATTATGAATTTGTAAATCTCACGTAATGAAGGAAAAGCGTATTGCCGTTACGGAGCACATTGCCAGACTTCGTGCTGCTACTGAGAATTCAAAAAATCTCAGTAACACTTACCCGACCCGGGAATCGAACCCGGGACCTTCATTAAACAGACGCTATCCACTTTGATACTCTTCTGATTTATTTAAAAGCATGATTGAAAAAAAGACAATTACATATAATTGAAAGAGTGCCGGGTTATCCCCATGAGTGATTCTAAAAAACAAAGAACGGTATAAAATTGTTAGGCCATTATAACCAGTCTGAGACTCTCCACTGCCAGAGGTAAAGTCGACTCAATCTATGTCACTATGTTTAGGGGTTTCAATGGCCGATTATTATCATCTAAGTACTTACTTTTATTATTACTGAAAAATATTGCAATGCAACATAATTAAAAAATATATATATATTTAAGAATAATGTGCTAAAACCCATTTTTTTATCATCGAAGGTATTCGAAGACGACCTCAGTGTCATATCAGACAATCCACCAATCGTTTCACCCGAACCGAGTGAGAACGAGCAAAAGCGACCTGACAAGCCAATTCTATCCAGAGCCCCGAGCATAGACGAAGTAGACAATATCGAACTGGACTCAGAGAGGGACAAAGAATCCAAACTGAACGGAGAGACTGACACCCGTGATAATGATAATATTGAAAGTTTAGATGTAGACAGTCTTAAAGACTTAGACGAAGATGAAGATTTGCATTTGAAGAGTGTTGTGGAGAATCCTGATATGAGGAGGGAAAGTATAGCTGAGATAAAGAGGCTAGCTGAAGGGATTGTTCAGAAGGGAGAAGGGAGGGGTCTGTTGTGTAGTGTGGATAGTGCGCATGTGAATGGAAGTGACTTCAGGTCGTCTATGGAAGAGAGCCAGCCGAGTCTGCAGCCGCAGCACACTAGTGTGATTATCACTAACCCGTCGGTTGATTTGGCTGCTGGAGGCTCACCTGCTTCTGGAGGAACTACTGGTGAGATGATAATATTTACATTATTTAGTTTTCTTTTGTGTAATTAGTTTTATGCTAAAAGTATATCCAGTCGTGGAGCATACTTATGTCTTCCGTCAATCAATACACAGTATTTAAGCATGTGAATTATATCATATAGTTCCTTAAAAAGGCCTTAATTATAACTTTAAGCTGCGTTTCCACTAGGCAACATTTGGCGCGCGACACGTGACGTTCAACATGTACGGCAACGCTACTTTACGCGGCTTGTTGTTTGTTATAGAGCATCTTTAGTTGAGCATCAACAGTTGTTGATTCTGATTGTTATTTTGTAGGTATTTTCTAACCAACCAACGTCTTTTTTTATTTTTGATGCATTTTTCGATAAAATTATAACCACTGCCGCTGAAATCAACACAAGTTCCTCTGGCGACATGTTGTCGACGACTGACGTAAAGTACTCGTAGTAGATGCGTAGACAGACAACGTTGTTTAACAAAAGTTCCGCGGTGACTTTCAACATGTTGGGCAACTTGCTGTGCAACATGTTGCGCGTGAATTGTTGCCTAGTGGAAACGCGGCTTTAACTTAAAAAAGTACTTAATTATAACTTTAATAAGTACCATTGTATTTTGATTTTTACTACATACATTATTATTGGATTTGATTACACGATTTTTTTAGTTATATCGATGGAAGGCGCGATAAAGTGTGTGATGTCACACTTTGTATTTGGCATTATCCGCTGGGGTGCAGTTTCAGAGTATTTTCCAACATACTTTTTAATGTTAAAGCGAAAGAGAAAACAATCATTTCATCTCTTAACTTGATTAGAAAGCAGTCTTCCTCCTTTTCTTTATGATCAATTCTACTATGACCTATCTCACCAAAGCATCACGTTTGTTAGCAACAGTGAGTCCAGCGCGCAGTCCGCTCGGGGTGGTGCGCGAAGAGTCGCAGTCTGCGGGCGCGAGCTTCGACACACTCGAGCCCTCGGACCGACACGCGCCGGACACACGATCTAATTGTGTCTCACCTGCTAGTTCAAACGGTGGAGTGTACTCGGTAAGCTCTCCCACCAAGATGTTCTTAGGACAGGGACTCCGTGTAGATGGAGTCGCAATCTGCGAGCTTCGACACGCTCGAGCCCTTGGACCGTCACGCGCCGGACACGTGATCTAATTGTGTGTCATCTGCTAGCTCCAACGGTGGAGTGTACTTGGTAAGTTCTTCAACCAAAATGTTCTCAGGACAGGTGAGTCCGTGTAGATAGAGTCACAGTCAGCAGGCGCGAGCTTCGACACGCTCGAACCCTCGCACTGACACGCGAAGGACACGCGCTCCTACTGTGTCTCACCTGCTAGCTCTAATGCTGGAGTGTATTGGGTGAGTTCTTGGACCGAGGTATACTTTACCTCTTGAATGCCAAAATACCAGACACAATAAAAATCTATATGTGCTGCACTGATCAGTGCATTGGCAGTCGACTGCACGGTTGGTGTAGTGGTTTAAGCGGCCGCCTCGCCGCTTGACACAGCGCCGAGTGCTGTTGATTCGATACCCACACGAGACAACACTTTGTATGATTCATAAATTGTTGTTTCGAGTCTGGCTGTTCTTTATGACCGTTGTTGGTTGGATGTTTGTAAAGTCCCCCGCGTCACAGGATTTTTCCTAGTGCGGGAGTAGTTTAAAAAAAGGTCGAGTCGAGTTAAGATCAATTGAATTTCAGGTCGATTTGTGTAGATGACCTTTACTATGGAACTCAATAGCTGCTTATAATCAGGCATGAAGTCGATTTGAGAGGCATCAGTGAAAGGCCAGGTCAAAGTCAGGTAAATAGACTATCCTTTGCGTTCTTCAATTTTGAATACAGCGTTTTGCTAGCGTTTATTCGAGCAGTTTATTGATTGTGAATTGCGAAACGGTCGCACTACGCACTACTCGATCAGGGGCCCAATTCTGCTAAATAAATATTAGTTTCGATATTATGTCAGTATCATACTTACGTCACAAGAAGCGTATTCTTCTAAATTATCTGATAATTGAACGAAGTTGTAACGAGATCGTAAATTGTAACAAGTGTCAAAATACGTGTCAACGACGAACTGTTTATTTCAAATTATACGATAATGACATTAGGTTATCAGAATACCGCTTCTGAGTCCATTAAAAATATAATATCAATGTCATATAAAAATAGGAGAATTGGCCCCCAGATTATCGACTACAGCACACCTCAAGATGCGTAAAGGTCAAGTCAACATCAGTTCAAGGTAAGACCAGGGTCAAAGTTAAGTCAGGATAAGGTCAAACTCAAGTCAAAAGACATACCTAATGGTGACTTCCTGGATCACTTGACGGTCCATAAGAAAACTGAAATGAAGATAGGTCAGTTCACATCTAGGAATTAGCTGCATGTTATTAATAAGATTGTTCTCATTTAACATCTGTTTTTGACAGAACGAGCTGGTAGAATCATTCGCCCTAAATCTGCATCGCATCGAGAAGGACGTGCAACGATGTGACAGGAACTATCCCTTCTTCACCGACGAGAACCTCGACAAACTCAGGAATATCATGTGCACGTAAGATCATTTACATTCTAACTACAAATTATAATTCCTACACATGTACTAAATCAATGGTTACCTTTGTGTTTTTAAAGAAAGACGACGGACCAGCATCAGGATGTCATTTAGTTTGAGAGGAACTAAATCATAGATCTTATTGAAAATCAGGATTTTTCATTAATAGATGATTCATCATTCTTGAATAGAGATAGTAGAATAGATGCATACGAGTGCCACTTTAGCACAGGCGCTTCGAATTGTGGCCTTATTTAATAACTTATTTTTTTTAACCTGTACTGTCCCATTGTTAGGCAACGGTCTTCCCTACACTTCTCCAAAGGTCCAACTACCAAATATGTTATATCAATGAATAACATGGTGGTTCCCAGGTACGTATGGGAGCACCTGGACACAGGCTACATGCAGGGCATGTGCGACCTGGCGGCGCCGCTGCTGGTGATGATGCGCGAGGAGGCGGCGGCGCATGCGCTGTTCGCGAGGTTAATGACCCGCGCCACCGACAACTTCCCCTCGGGGCAGGCCATGGACGCGCACTTCGCGGACATGAGGTGAGAATTTAGTGAGCCTTTCGGTTTATGGGCTATGGACGCGCACTTTGCAGACATGAGGTGAGAGTGTAGTGAAGCTTCTCGTTTACGGGCTATGGACCTTCATGTTTACAGTCCATAGACGCACACTTCGCTGACATGTGGTGAGCACTTTACATCCATACGCATTGCTGACATTAGACAGATTGATGCGTACTGGGCGAAAAGATATAAAACTTGTGCGAAATGACTCGTCGCTGACACGAAAAAAGAAGAAGAACTGATTATGGACGCGTACCTCGCAGACTTGAGGTGCTTGGGTGAACACATCACGTCCATACATATCACCAACATTAATTAATAGGCTATATATGGACGCGCACTTCGTGGATTATGATTAAATGTCGTGGATGTAACCACCACCTCAGCTAGCCATTCAAGGTTTTCAGTACTACACTTTTGGACACAGGCCTCTCTTAATTTGCAACACAATGGTGAAGCAAGAGGAGTATTTGGCCTATACGAACACTGACTAGACGGATTGGTATAAGAGTTGATGTCAAGTTTTCCATCTGTTTCCTAAGATACCATGTTCTTGATTTTTCCTTAGCTGTCTCCTATGTATCTATGACTCTTTATATTCTTAATCCCACCACATGGAAAATACCTATTGCGCCATCGAAACTGTGCAGGTGAAGGACATGTCGACAGTTGGTATGAGGTTTTTATTTTATTTTATTTATTTATATATAGACTCACGCCTGTATCCCCGAAGGGGTAGACGCCACGATTTTTTAGGTCCCACGTAATAGGGGGCAAGCCTATTGCCGTACCGGGAACATTACCAGACTCCGGGCTGCTACTGAGAATTTCCTAACGGAAAAACCCAATAACACTTTGCCCGACCCGGGAGTCGAACCCGAGACCTCCCAATCGCACGCGCTCATTTATGCCCCGAGACCAACAAACTCTTCACTATTGGAGAGTCTTTTGAGTCCTTATAATGACAGGTAATTTTTCAGTCAGAGGTTGCTCTTTGTCTGTCTTAAATTATTACACAAAAGCCGCGTTTACCAAAGCAAACTGCTTATTATAGGTTTTTAAACCGATAAGATAAATTATAATAAATTATACCACTTACAAAGAGGATAAGATCATAAAACATAAGTCACGTTTGTAATTTATATTACAGTATAGTAATGATTACGATCGATCAATGACAAAGTGTTATATCAATGACGGTAAGTAGGTACTTATATAATTTTAATGCACTGTTATAAAACGCATGTAATATAATGACCTAATTGTATTTATCGCAAATTTATTCCTTGCGGTGCAATCGGCTATGATTTTGATAGATTATTTGCAATTTTGGTATTGCCAAGTCATTGCCGGCTTAAAAATATTTTTAGATTTACCGGATCTAGTTGTATCGTTTTTAGGTTTAGTTATTTCCGTTCACATCCGCCTCCTACCACATGTAACCGCTTCGATGCCCCTCAGGAGTTAATTGTTGTGTCAATGGGTTATGATTTATCAATCTCTTCTTCTTCTTCTTGCGCAGTGCGCTGCACTTAGGTATGTGTGGCGGCCTTTAGGGTTATCTCTTTTGTACTGTTTTGGCCAATATTATTTTACCTTTAAGTACCGACGTGCTTTTTTAGTTACATATGTACCGACGTGAGGTATGGCAGACCACCATTGCTTTCATAACTAAAAACAACAAGCTGTTTCATATTTATTATACTATACTGCGGACCGACGAGAAGATTGTCGAGCTGGAAGAAGAATTGAGCAAGTTGCGATGGGATATAACAGGCCTATCCGAAGTCCGAAGACAGGGGGAGGACTCGATAGTTCTCAATTCCGGTAACTTGCTCTTCTACCGGGAGGGCGACCAACAGTCCCAAGGTGGTGTCGGGTTCATCGTCCACAAATCTCTCGTGACCAACGTGGTAAATATCGGAAGTGTGTCGAGCAGGGTAGCGTACCTTATACTCAGAATATCCAAGCGGTATTCGCTGAAGGTCATACAGGTATACGCTCCGACCTCGTCGCACCCCGATGAGGAGGTGGAAGCCTTGTACGAGGATATATCTCGGGCTATACATGGCTACAAAACCCATTACACCGTGGTCATGGGAGATTTTAACGCGAAACTGGGCAAACGCGACGGTGATGAGCTGAGAGTGGGGCAATTTGGTTATGGGCATCGGAATTCCCGGGGTCACTTGCTGGCTAGCTTTATGGAGAAGGAAGGACTCTATATGATGAATTCCTTCTTCAAGAAGCGAGAATGCCGCAAGTGGACCTGGGTAAGTCCAGACGGTGCAACCAAAAATGAGATCGACTTTATCATGTCGACGAAGAGGCAGATATTCAATGATGTCTCCGTGATCAATTCACTTAAAGTGGGGAGCGATCACCGAATGGTAAGAGGCACATTGAATATCTGTACAAGCGTCGAACGGTCGAGGTTGATAAAGTCCACGCTCCGACCGGCACCGGTTCATATCCAAAACCCCGAGAGCTTTCATCTCGAACTCAAGAACCGTTTCGAATGCCTGGGCGAATGCGTAGATGTGGACAAGTACAGTAACGGGTTCGTGGATGCTGTCCATAAAACAGGGGCTAAATTCTTTAAGCCCCAGAAAAGCAAGAGAACCAGCAAGATCTCGGATCCGACCCTCGAGCTGTTAGAGGAAAGGCGCAAGATGGTTCTGCTATCCTCCGACGACATGCCGAAATATCGGCACCTCAACAGACAGATCTCTAAGTCTCTGACTCGCAATCTCCGCCAATACAACACAAAACGTGTTCGTGAGGCGATCGAGCAGAATAAGGGTTCCAAAGTGTTCCAGAGGGATCTGTCTGTTGGGCAGAGTCAGCTGACAAAGCTGAAGACGAAAGATGGCAGAATCGTATCGCCCAAGCCTGAGCTCTTGGAGGAGATCGAAAGGTTCTATGGACAGCTATACACGACAACGCAACAACCCGCAAGCACTCCAGCGTCAGACCCTAGAGCTGGATTGACCCGACACTATACCGAAGATATCCCGGACGTCAGCATGCACGAGATTAGTGTGGCTCTCAAACAGCTCAAAAACAACAAGGCGCCGGGTGATGACGGAATTACGAGCGAGCTTCTGAAGGCCGGTGGTGCACCCGCTAGAGAAGCCCTCCGGAAGCTATTTAGTCCCGTCATTATCGAGGGTAAAACGCCACAGGCGTGGCACAGAGGTGTGGTGGTGCTTTTCTTTAAGAAAGGGGATAAAACCCTCTTAAAGAACTACAGACCCATCACACTTCTGAGCCACGTCTACAAGCTGTTTTCGAGGGTCATCACGAATCGTCTCGAGAGCAAGCTAGACGACTTCCAGCCTCCCGAACAAGCCGGTTTCCGTAAAGGCTATAGTACCATAGACCACATACATACGCTGCGGCAGGTTATACAGAAGTCCGAGGAGTATAACCAGCCCCTATGCTTGGCGTTTGTGGACTATGAGAAAGCCTTCGATTCGATCGAAACCTGGGCGGTGCTACAGTCTCTCCAACGGTGCCGGATTGACTACCGATATATCGAAGTGCTGAAGTGTTTGTATGAAAACGCCACTATGTCAGTCCGCCTCCAGGACCAGAGTTCGAAACCTATTCAACTCCAGCGAGGGGTGAGACAGGGGGATGTCATATCCCCGAAACTGTTTACCACTGCGCTGGAGGATGTTTTCAAGCTTCTGGACTGGAATGGGCTCGGCATCAACATCAACGGCGAGTACATCACTCACCTTCGATTCGCAGACGATATCGTAGTCATGGCTGAGACCATGGAAGACCTAGGCACAATGCTCGATGGCCTCTGTAGAGTCTCTCAACAAGTAGGTCTTAAGATGAACATGGACAAGACGAAAATCATGTCGAACGTCCATGTTGTACCTGCTCCTATTCAGGTTGGGAACTCTACGCTCGAAGTTGTCGACAAGTATACCTACCTGGGACAAGTAGTCCAATTAGGTAGGTCCAACTTCGAGAAGGAGGTCAATCGTCGAATCCAACTCGGTTGGGCAGCGTTCGGGAAGCTACGACATATCTTCTCGTCCGATATCCCGCAGTGTCTCAAGACGAAAGTCTTTGACCAGTGTGTGTTGCCAGTGATGACTTACGGATCAGAGACGTGGTGGCTCACTATGGGCCTTATCAGAAGGCTCAAGGTCACTCAGAGGGCGATGGAGAGAGCTATGCTTAGAGTTTCCCTGCGAGATCGAATCAGAAATGAGGAGATCCGCAGTAGAACCAAAGTCGCCGACATAGCTCTCCGGATAGCCAAGCTGAAGTGGCAGTGGGCAGGGCACATAGCTCGAAGAACCGATGGCCGTTGGGGCAGAAATGTTCTGGAGTGGCGACCACGTACCGGACGACGCAGCAGAGGTAGGCCCCCCGCAAGGTGGACCGACGACCTCGTCAAGATCGCGGGAGGCGGTTGGATGCGGGCGGCTCAAGACCGGTATGTGTGGAGAACCTTGGGGGAGGCCTATGTCCAGCAGTGGACGTCGTTTGGCTGATATGATGAATAATAAAGTTTCACATTACGGCCTCTAATTCTTTGAGAAAAAATTACTTTCACTTTATTCATAATTTAAACTTTCGTGGTCACTATAATTATATTATTTTTTACTGTTCCTACGGGATATATACCACGTACCTTTGTTTTAAGTAACCGATATTACAATACATCCGTGAACATGGCGCTTACAACAGCGCCGAAATATCGGTTACTCAAAAAAAGGTACGTGGTATAATATATCCCGTAGGAACAGTCAAAAGTAATTATTAATAAATTATTTATCAACTGAGCAAATAAGTAGTAACATATAACAGACAAAAATAGTAAATGATCACCAAAATGAAACCCGCATTTTAATGTAAAATTATAACCAAAGTTTTAACATTTCGCTATCCTATTTAAGCAAAATGACTCCAAATAAATCATTGTTAACCCAAAAGTAGTAAGTAAATGATCACCAAAATTAAATCAGCATTTTGGGTATCAAAGCATTTTATGGTGGTCATTATATTTAACCCCTTTTCATAACAATACTTTTTTTCTTAATGGTTAGTAATTACGTAAAACGAAAAAATAACATTTAGCACATAATCGACCGTTGTTTTAGAAAATCACTAGGCACCAATATGTGTGTACTATCAAAGTTTAAAATCACTCTTCAAGATAGGTTTGCTGCATTGTAGGCAGACATGTTTCACCGTCAGAACCTTCAAACCCCGTTTTAGGGAATACGCTGTCTATCTATGTGCCTGACACGTCCATCCATTTATTTTGGCAAATTGTGTTTATCCTTTTGTAGGGGTATGTTGAAGATGTTGTTGTGTGAGAAAGAAATAAACGAAATACTGCAATATATAAACTATACTGTGGTACCACATTGAAATATAAATAAACTATAAAGCTACGACCTAACTGTAGGGGAGTGTGGAGACGACTGCTGCGCCGCACTTACACAATAGCGTGGCCTTGTATATAATTTGTAGCGTCAGCAGTCGCTACACTTTTAACAAAATGTTCTCACTTCTTGCGGTATCTCCTCAGGTCATTGATCCAGATCTTAGACTGCGAGCTATATGAGCTGATGCACGCTCACGGCGACTACACGCACTTCTACTTCTGCTACCGGTGGTTCCTACTTGACTTCAAGCGGGAACTACTTTATCAAGACGTAAGTATCTATTGGTCCAATAATTTGTTTTGTTAAAACTGTTTGCCGCAGAAATGAATTTCCATTTATTATAATGAGGCCTTTTGTTCTGAGTATTTCGAGTTTGATATCCAATCTAGTGAAAATGAAATGCACTCTTACTAATTATCTAATGTTTTATCTAAAAAATATTTTTCAAACGGCAGCGTTCCCCTCATGAGTGAATAAACCAAGCTTAGCCATAGATCTAGATATATATTCAGAGTGAGCAGGGCTGGGCTAGATTATATCCTGATTTAACTTTTGCAGCCATATTTAAAGTTTTCGCAACACAAATTAAGTTTCTAAAAAAGTAATGCAATATTAGTAATTTGTATAAATCCATCATTATAAGCGGCTTAATACGCATGGGCCATGTTATCTAATCTAATGCGGACAGGAGATCTTTTCTTACATCGAAAATTCTTAAAGGAGTTGTGAAAACCCTTTTCACCATGTGCCGTTCGATATTTTGGCATGCACCAGCTGTGTCCGAAAACGACTGGGAACCGTTAAACACGAAATTATGAAATCATTAAGGCTTACGCCATACGTGACGGAAATTCCGACGCCGAACTTCTGTTACGGTCCGGGACGGAGCGACGCATCATTCGCATAGTGTGCCTGGTATTAGTTATTTATATAATATAACTTGTATAGGCGTTCCGCCGTGGAAGTTCCGTGTCGGAATTTCCGTTAAGTGTGGCGTAGGCCTTACGCTCAAACATTGTGCCTGTGTATAGGTGTTCGCGGCATGGGAGCTGATCTGGGCGGCGCGTCTGGTGGCGTCGGAGCACATGGTGCTGTTCATAGCGCTCGCGCTCCTCGAGACGTACCGCGACGTCATACTCGCTAACACCATGGACTTCACTGATATCATCAAGTTTTTCAACGGTAAGAATATTTTACAGCTACTAGGCTGCCACGAGTTCAACTCCTACTTGGTCTTATTATTTCCAATGGCTGCTACACGCACAATCCGTATCGTGTTCAGGCTGAGGATAGACATGAATAAAAGAATTAACACAGGAACCTACTCGTCTTGGGTTTATCATCGATTATTATCAAACTAAATTAGGTATCTATGTTCTGTCTGGCATAACATCCACTGAGCCTAAAACTACTAAAGCTAGAAACATGAAATTTAGAGAGCGGATTTATTTTATGATGTAGGACCCACTAAGGAAGGATTTTTTAATTTACTTCCTCTTAAGGGGTAAAAGATGACCCGACGGTTTGATGGGTACCCCCATAGTACCCCCCGGGGTAGCTGGTAGTGGCGAGATGTCGAAAACTATCATGAATGAATGAATAAAAAATGAATGTATCATGGGGGAGGTTTACATCCAGCAGTGGACTGCAACAGGCTGATTTGATGTGAAAGGGTCCAATACAAGATTAGAGCAGGTGCAGCTACGGGCGTCTGCAAGTTGAACATAAAGGTAATAATCGTTAATGTTTAACTTTGTCCCCAGAAATGGCGGAGCGTCACGACGCGGGCGCAGTGCTGGAACTCGCGCGGGACCTCGTGCTGCAGGTGCAGACGCTCATCGAGAATAAGTGAACGTAACGTCTATACCTACGGCGAGCATCTACCGTAGCTAATACCTGTACTCGTATGTAGCACTTGTTAACGTTCTTTTATTTGATGTGAGACTGCAAAATGTGGGCTTGATCTACATTTTTTTAATACTTCCTGAAGTTAATGCCAACTTTAGACAACAGACTTCACACGTCAATTTGAACTGATTGCTAATGCTGAGTTCTTCAATAATGATTATGGCCAGATGCCTGAACTCGTACTACCCATTACTAGATTTGTGGAATATTATACGTTTTGACACATTGAGTTTTAATCTGTACATCAATATAATAATTACTTATATATTGGCATCTTTTTAAGCGTCATGGTGAAGAAAAAGTATTTCTCATTTAATTATTTACCCTCAATAGATTTATCCATTCGTTATTATTTAACCTAAAAGTGTTCAGTAATGTAAAAATACTATACAAATATGGATAATCCTTATCCAAAGTTCGTATAAAATACACCTACGGTATTACAATATTTATTACCATACATGTATACCACATATTAAAAGAGGATATATGAAATACAATTTTCTGACCTGTTGCGGCCATAATAATAAGCTGTCTTACATCAAATAAAACGAAAGTAACACTAACTTACGCATCTATCAATGAATGTAGGCATTTAAGTAGAGTAAGGCTCCTAAGTAGAGTAATAGAAAAATAATATTTTCAAATTTATAACGTAGACAAAATATAAAAATTGGCTATATATTAGGAAGTAAAAATTAAAATGTCAAATATTGTTAAAAATACCGAACTTTAGAAAAACCTAATATTTTACTTTGATTTGTGTATTTATCTGAGTAATTATTCGTTTTAGATATTGTCTGGCAAAAAATATTAATTAATGGTTTTTAAATCAGATTATTTATGAATAAAATAAATACTAAATGTAATGGCTCAGATGTGACAGACCTAGGCACACTTTTGGTATCTTCTGTGAGATAAAATTATATTTACTAGATTATTCAAAAGAGCTATTATCTAACAGCTATAGAGCAGCATATTTCTGTCATATCTGTTTCGGAGAGGTTAATCTATACCTACGAAAGTACCTACATATTGAGATGCCAAAATAATATCTAGACACAGTATCAAAATACTAAATGTTATAATAAAAATGTTACTATATTTATATACCTAATAGTGGTGAATGTTATAAACCTAAAGACTTAAGTAAAACTCACTATTGATGTTATGGGCACTAAACTTTAATACATGAGTAATTACTGCAAAAAGTAAAATTTCAAATAGCCAATCTGGAAAATTTGGATCTCTGCGTCTTCAATTGAGAAGTTAAAATTTCGACAATTTCTGTCTTACAACTATACAGAAATTTTAGCCTCTGAAGCTGAAGATTAGATGTCTCGTAATTAAGCAATGATATTACAAGAAAAAGGTAGATACGTTACCTACGTAGTAATCAATCCGTAGAAATGGTACACTAACGCACACATCGATAACTCTATATTTTATTTTGATTTCGGTCGACAAGATGTGTCAGTTTCACTTTGACGCCGGCTCGCGACGTCACACACACATATGTCAGACTTGCCAACTGGCTAAATATGTTTAGAGTCCTGCTTTTGGTACGCCTATAACGTATCTACTTCTTTTTATGTAACATCATTATAATTAAGTCAATAAAATAAAACTGTATATATTTCGCAAAACTTATCCGAGCACGCTGATTTTCTCGACGTTTACCCATAAGTTATTAACAGATGTATTATAAACTATTCTGTATTTATACACTAATTTACTGCAATCATATCCTTTCGCATATTGCACATAAATATCATACTATGCGACCTTACTATGACTATTTTAAAGAGAACAGAGAACCTATTTATATTGCAAAACTTACTTATATACCTTATACAGAAATATACCTATTGAAAATATAACCTATTGAAAATATAAATTGCATATTGTAATTATTGTTCATGGTATAATTGTTAATTTATGATTGTCTTTATAGGTGATAGCGACCACTCTTATTAAAGAGAATATAACTCTGTACAACGTTCATATGATGTTCGTATACATAAATAAATTACACCTACCTTCAATCAATTCAAGTAATTCTTACCCTCAATGTATAAAGATCCGGTTTCGTCACTTTAGGATTGGCATTACCTTCCAGAAAGAAATTTGCATCAAGTTATCTGCTTAATTAAATTGGACTTATCAAATTGTGGTGACTGGTGAAACTGGCCCTAATCGCTTCAAATACCTGATTAATTTTTTTTTAGTCTCCCGCCTGTATCCCCGAAGGGGCAGGCAGAGGTTTAAATATTACACCCACATTCCGCCATGATTTTTAGCTCCCACGTAATAGGTGGCGAGCCTATTGCCGTTACCGGGCACATCACCAGACTCCGGGCTGCTACTGAGTATTCGGAAAAACCTAGTAACACTTTTCTCGACCCGGGAATCGAACCTGGAACCTCCGATCAGCAGTCGCATACGCTATCCACTGGACCACGTAGGCAGTCTTGATTAATTATCTTAATATATAAAATCCTTGCGTTACTGACTGACTGACAGACACGCTACAGCCGAAACTATTGGGCGCAGGAAACTGAAATTTTGCATGTATGTTCCTTGGGGACCGTAGGGGTGCACTAAGAAGGGATTTCCCGAAATTTCCAAAGGATCGGCCAAAACGGGTAAATTAAAAAAAATGCAGGTGTAGCTGCTGCCATCCTCTAGTATTTAATAATAAGTGACAAACATTTTACTCTAATGATAGACTTGAGCATTCACCTGAAAGAAGCATTCTTGCGAATGTTAGATAACAGAAAAACAAACTAGAGTCTTTAAGCGAGCATTCTAGCAAATAGACAGTAAATTTGCTTCAAGCTTTTTGCTGACTAGAGCGTACCCTAGAAAGACTGTGAAAATTTCCGTAGTGATGTTTGAGTCAGCTCGTTGTTCAGTTTGACAAATCTCAAAACGGTTGCTGTTCGATGTCCTTTTACAAGTGAATGTTCAAATGTGTCAGTGTGTTTAAACACATCCCTCTCACTTCCACTTCCTCTTGTGCCTTGTTCATATCACAATATATCGTAATACTAACAGTTACTTGAATATCAAATGTTATCATCACTACCTATGTCATCCATGTTTAAGTATATTGCATAACCAACTATAATATTTATACTTACATCTAATTATTTTATACAAATATAACCATTGTTTTGAAGCAAAACAATGAGTATATAAAATATGAAGAAAATTATAGTAAAGCTATTATTTTACTTTTAACACCCATCCAAGTGGCGACCTGTGCTAGCGTTGCTTAACTTTACGGACCTATTACGATCGGCAAGCCAGGTCTACTACTACTTTATTCTACAGATCGCTAACGTCGAGCGCACGCCGGGCGCGCATGTGGTCTAGATAATTATGTTTAGCTGTTGTCCAACTTACAATATGAAAGATTAAAAATCCAACGAACAATTTTATTGTCAAGAGACAATGCACTGTCACTGATAAGGATAGTGAAGAATAATGGATCTACCTATTGATATTTTATCTAATCAATTCAATATCTCGATAGATCCGCCCGGGGAAGAACCTAATCAGACTTATCTTGACCGGATTACGTGTATTACGTCTACATCTACTTAAAGAATAGCTGAGATAACACATGTGCCGATTCGGTGAATATTTAATATCCTGATAGGCACATATGTTTTTGTTTGTGATCGGTCACGATAAGGTCGCTATGTGGGTGGCAAGCTTATCGAATGTCGATACAATGATAAAGTGTAATAAAGTACTTAGACTTTATGGAAGCGATGACTTCAATAACAAAAAAGAATATCAACGATATCAACAAAGGTGAGATTTTTGCTCTAGATCTCGTGTATTTTATTAACAAAAGAGTAGTGGGACTAACTGTAGAAATAAAAATGAACCTACTCCAAGAGAGATAAAAATACTACTATAAATCAAATGGAATAGCTAGTAAAATAACTTTGAAAAAAAAAAACAATTTACGACGTAATCAAACAAGAACATGTAGAATTACAGTGATAACCTCACCGTTGTTTTTGTTGGTAACTAGTTAGACGATAGCATAATTAAATCAGAGAGTCAAAAACATAAAACCTCACAAGATTTAAATGAAATTGGTAAAACATAGATTCTGAAACCTCACAAAATTTAAATGAAATTGGTAAAACATAGATTCTGAAACCTTACAAGAAAATATACTCGTGTAATTCAAATGAGGTAAACGAGATAAACTCATTCTTATCAAAGTAATATGGATACGAGATCGCAAAACTGTAAAAAAATGTGTTTTTAAAATCACAGTAATGCAAGTTAGACTCTTCCAGACGTAATTTTGAAAGAACTATGTAGTGACGTACAGGAATTTTAGAAGACTGTAGTAACTACTTTTGCTGCTAGTTTGTTGATTAACTCACAAAACAGCAATGATGCAGGTTAAACGATTATAGATCAGAGCTTGAATATTTAGTAAGAAAACGAAAGTGAATGTTCATTTATATTATACCTTAAAATAATTTTCTCATAGGCAGTTTTACTATAAAAACAGTCTCCCAAAGTTCCAATAAAATTTTTATTTAAAATTATTATCACTTTTATATTTTTATATACATAATGTTACTTGTTCGCGCTTGTTGTATTTCGTCCGTGATTAAACCCAAGTACAAGCATAATATTAATATAATACTAACCTCATTTATTTATCCAATATATTAGGTTAAACGTAATATTGTTAGCGCTTCCATCGTGGTTTATTGTAAATTAAATAATATATTTAATGGTTTATTTAACGTACCTAAATTTATATTAAATTCAAGTTTGATATCGTTATAATGTAGTAATCTATTAAATATTAGTTCTTGTTACATAAGAAGTATTAGAATATTTTTAAAATTATAAACCCTAATGTAAGCGAGATCCAGAAATGTATTTATTTATTGTTCTATTGGGTGTAGCTCCTATATTCTGATATTGTCTTTATATTAAATATAAATTTATATGTATACTGTAATTTTATCGTTAAGGCTTCTTAGATGTTTTGTGCTGTTATTAATATCGATGTCTATCAAATCAAATTATTGTGATTATTATACGCTTAAATAATTTCACATTGTTTACACCAAGGATGAAATAATATTAACATTTGTCTATCAAACGCTTGATACAAATCTACATTTATAAACATGAAGCTTTTGCAGTTTATTTTAGGACATTTTTTGGCAAATGCTATGCATTATTTTGTATATTGATGTACTGGCTTTTTGCATGTCTTGTAAAATTGAGAATTGTCCTTGGTGTAAACGTAATTCACTCAAAGCTGGGTTCTAAACAGGCCTAAGTCCAGGATATAAGCCAAGCTTTACATTCCGAACTGTGTTATGAACACGACTAGTGTCAAATGTAGAAAAATACTAAATGATGTCTGTATTTTAATGGTACAACGATTCAGGAGCATTTTCATACACATTTTAACAAGTTAAATTATACTTAAGTGTAGTTCACCGTTTTAAATTCATGATTTCTTAACGATTTATGACTTGCTTGTGGCGTTATTTAAATGCAATTAAAAGTTATTTCAGAGGCATAATACTATACGTTTCTAAAATCTCTAGTTGATCACTTTCATATAAAGTTATATTTGATGTTTTTCTTGCGAGACTTGTATAGTTTCTGTAGCTGTTGTCGATTTTTTTTCTTTTTTATCACTAAGAAATGCTCCTATCGTTTCAGAAATTAGATTATAATTTAAATAAAATACATGTTTGTACGAATCTATGTAATGATCACTTTTACTACAAATCAAATAAGATACTTATTTACCGATGTGTTAACTGTACAGTTGAGTAGCTATACATAGGGGTATGTTCAGTAATGGACATTTTAACTTTAAATGTAATCAATTTCATCCTCATTCAAATGATTATGCACCTTTTTATTAAGTATACAACCGATTTTTTTTGTCTAACAGTACAACGGATTTTTGGTTTCATAGGTTTGAAAAACTATTTCATTTTAAAGAAAATTTTGCAATTCATTTTTATCTTCCAATTGTCGAAGCTTTTGAACATATTTCTTCAAAGAATGATACACTTTGAATAAAAATGTGGTACCATAGATTTTAGCCATTTTAATAGGTAGGTAATAACATCAGTAAATATTTTAACATTGTAAGAAATTCTCATAGAACTAAATGTGAAATCATTTATTGTACCTACTCTATCAACAATCAGTCAAATCATTATACTTAATGTATGTACGTAGTTAAGAACAATTTATAGTAAACAATTATTTTTGTGAAAGTCATCTTTGTCATTAAAACGTGTTTCCATTTTATTGTGTGGTTTTATTATTGCCTCGGTAAATTCCCTCTGATCTCTTCGCTGCTCATGAAATCTCGTAAAAACGTTAAAACGGACTTTAAACTTTCGTATAGTGATCACGAAGGTTTTTACTATTTCTATATATACCACCGGATGTTCACGATTCGGTTCCGTCAGTACTGACGGAGTACATCCGTGAAGATGGCGCTTGCAACAGTGCCGAAATATCGGTTACTCAAAACGAAGGTACGTGGTCAATGAATACAAATTTATAATAGAAACGTATTCCTTAAGGATTTCGTGTGTCGATTCCAATTGACGAATTGGCGTCACGTCAGTGTAGTTCGTAGTTAGCGCCGTTGACGGCGCTGGCGTCGTTCTCCGTCTCTCTTGCTCTCGTAGAGACTGCCACGCCGCCAAGCGACAATATGGGTCACACTGGTCACAGAAAGTTTGTCTACAGAGCGCCCATAAGAAATACGCCTCTATTGTAAATATCTATGCTCTATGACGTGGTATATATCCCGTTCTCGCAAAGAGGCGAAATGGTTGTAGCTAATAGCTCAGAACATGATGTGTTCTAAAATGCAAATATATAATCGCCACAAGATTAATATTTATGATTTGATGTGTCGACTTACCAAATATTTGGAACAACATCATCATCATCATCATCATTAGCCTGTCGAAGTCCTCTGTTGGATGTATGCAATGATATTAGAAAAGTCGAAGATACGCTACCTACGTAGTAATCAATCCGTAGAAACGGTACACTAACGTACACATCGATAACTCCATATTTTATTATAATTTCGGTTGACAAAATGTGTCAGTTTCACTATGACGCCGGCTCGCGACGTCACAAACATATAATATGTCAGACTTGCCAACTGGCCACCAACTGGCTTATGTTTAGCGTTCTGCTTTTGGTACGCCTATAACGTATCTACTTCTTTTTACTTATAACATCGTTGGATTTGGATTTGCTTAACGTGAAATAAAAGATGCATAGCATCTCTTATTTCACGCTAAGCAAATCACACTGGTTCTAAGCAAACCTGTTCGGTATTTCGAATTAACCTTGAACGATATAACTGTCTACAGAAAGCATGGTTCACTGACGAACGGTAATACGAAAAAACTATTATTCGATACCATTATTTAGCGACAGCACGTTTCGCCGAATAACGCTAAAACGAATGAATGGTTGGCCGATACCAAGATTTGCCGACGTCATGGTTCGCCGCAACACGTTTTAACTAAATAATCCTTAACCGATAGCAGTTTGCATCGAAAGCACCTTTTTATGTGTAGGTACCTAATAGGTTATGTTAGGTTTTCTTGTGACCCCGCACTCGAAAATAGGAGCCCTGCGAAGCAGGTCTCCGTCGACTTAGCTTATTTGGCGACTAGGTAACGTTGAGAAATGATGTAAGAAAAGGTGCTTTAAAGCTTTAAGGTGCACTCCTTTGCCAAATAATCTTGAACTGTATCAAATGTCATATTCTTTTGACTGCGTGATCACATAAAAAGGGATAGAACATTTTTGATTCACGTAGGTATGTAAGTATGATAAATCATTGGTTTGCAAATCAGTTGTGATCCTTATCATAAATACATATAAAATCAAAGTATATCTTGCATGTCAACTTAGACTTAACCGTGTGAATTTCTGCCTGGGTTTCCCCGGTTAAGTAGATGTAATCTAATGTTTCAAGTTCACGGATATCTGATTATTATGATATAAATGTAATAAGTATATGAATCACAGTTGTATTGCATAATTGGTGATGTTAGATTATTATCGTTGCTTCATTGATACAGTAGTAAAATCCCCTAACTAATCAGGTTAGTTGTCAAGAGATTGAATTAGATTTTATGTATTATCTTATTTGAACAGGATAGTGGTGTCTATCGCCAGCAAGGCAAGGCAGCGATAGCCTAGTGGCGATACCAATGGACTGCTATGCAGAGGGTATCGGTTTCGAATCCAGGGCGCGCACCGATGACTTTTCGAAGTTAAGTGCGAATTAAATTGTTAATAATCGCTTGCCCCGTGCCTCGGAGAGCACGTTAAACCGTCGGTCCGGCTGTCATGAAGATCTTTGACAGTCGTTACTGGAAGTCAGTACCCTCAAATAAACTAATATTGGTCTAAACCATAAAATATCGCTATCCCTTTGGGTTACGGTGGTCAGACGGCAGTCGCTCTGTGGAAAAGTTGATATTCTATCATATCTGGTTAGACCAGTAAGCAGACCTCGGGCTCCAAGGCGTGTAAGTCTTGGATGCAACCGGGATGACGCTAAGGCGATCATGAGAGGTGTCTATCGCCCTCCAAAGTGTCTTGAAAACTAAACGAAAGACACACGAACCATGGGCATGGGTTTCAAATTGGGAAAACGTGCAATAGATGTCATCGAAAGGCAATGTGCTCTGTGCAATACAGCGTCCGTAGTAACGCATTTTTATTTATGTAATAGGCGGCAGTCGAGCCGACGGTAAGCCACCGCCCATGGACAAAAGCAACACCAGAGAAGTCACAAGTGCCTTGCCGCCCATTGAGTTGGGAAAAGGGAGAAGAGCAGTAGTTGAGGGAGAAGGAATAGGGGATTTGGCCTCCGGCACTCTCACTCACCGAACGAAACGCAACAGTTTAAGTACTGTTACTTAACGTCGATTTTCGGTGAGAGGGTAGTACTTCCCCGGTCGAGCCGGCCCATTCATGCTGAACATTGTATTTATATGATGAATCATTGGTGTACAAATCGATTGCGAATTTGCGATCTTAATCATAAATATAGATAATACCAAATCTATCATGCATGGGAACGTATACTTAACCGTGTGAATTTCCGCCTGTAGTTCCCCGGCTAAGTAGATCTAATTAATGTTTGTAGTTCACGGATATCTGATTATTATTATGATATAAATGTAATAAGTGTATTAATCACTGTTGTATTGCTTAATTGTTGATGTTTGATTGTCGTTTAGTCGTCATTGAGACAGAAGCAAAATCCCCTTAATAATCTGGCTAGTTGTAAAGAGATTAAATTAGATTTTAGGATTTATATTGTACTAGAGGATGCCCGCGGTTACACCCGCGTTATTTAAGGCTACTGCTCCGTTCCCGTCACTCATAGCGCGATGCTATATAGCCTATAGAATTCCTCGGTAAATGGACTATCTTACACTGAAAGAATTTTTCAAATCGGTCCAATAGTTCCTGAGATTAGCGCGTTCAACCAAACAAAAAAAAACAAACAAACTCTTCAGCTTTATATATTAGTATATGATTCATTACGGGCAGCGGTAGCCTAGTGGAGATACCAACAGACTGCCATGCAGAGAGTTTCGGGTTCGAATCAACGGCACGCACCACACACTTCGCAGTTATGTGCGTATTGAATTGTTAATTATTGCCATCACTGTACCTCAGAGAGCACGTTAAGGCGTCGGTCCTCGAAGACCTTTGACAGTCGTTACAAGCAGACAGTACTGTTGAAGAAACTGACACTAGTCTAAACGACATCGCTATCCCTTTGATTTGCAGAGGTCAGACAGGCAGTCGTACTGTGGAAAAGCTAATATCCAGTTATTACCCATTAGGTATTAAGTATTTTTTGCTTAGTCTAATCTTAATGTCTAAGTAAGAATATGTACAAAAATTATTTAAAAAAATATTGGAACTGAAAATATTTACTTACACGATTTAGGCGTCGTAAAATGTCTCCGCATTAATGTCATCGGGTCACGTGCCCAGAAGGCTGGCAGCATTGGCACGCTGGATGGCAATGCTGATTCTTTGAGCAAAGAATAAACCAGCCTTCTGGTCACGTGAGACGTCGATTAACCGTTTAGAAATTTCTTAGTTTAATAGAGAACGAGCGCTCGGACCCCGTTTCCACCCCAAACGACTCCAACACGTAATTAGCTACTAGATTACTGTATTTTCGCCGTTTGAGGGTTTCCGCAGATGCAGCAGCAGCGCCAGCATGGCCTCCCGAGCTTGGAACATGGGATGCCGCGAGGGTGTCTACGCAGGTTGCGTCCCACACCAAAGGCCTACCCATTTTTCATGGCAAAATTAGATTTATAAGATTACGGTTTCTTCTTCAAGCAATAAATATATGATTCGTCTAAAAAGGAAAGAGTTTTATTTATTTAATACAATCGGTTTTACAAACAAAATATGTACTAATGAAATACTTACTAACCTAAAAAGAATATCCAGTCAAATCATAGTAAGCGAACATCGGGTTGCAACTGAGATAACGACAGGAGGATGATGATAAGGTATAAATTACAATGCCTATTGGATATATTTTCAATTTATTTTCAATTTAACCTAAGAACATGACGTGCTGCATTTGAATAAATGAGAATGACTCATTTTCTGGTATACCTATATATGTAGATTATGACATCCATCAAAATATTGTCCATCCATAAAAAAAAACCGCGGGAAATCTGGCCAATGACTTTGTTTCCTCGAGTTTAATAGTTGGCAAACTTGAAATAACTATTTTTTATTTTGTAAAATAGAGTTCTTGATATGATCAGGCAGTTCTTTGACATCGAGTAAATCATCTGGTGATGCTGGAAACGTAGAATAGTGGTCCCAAGTCTTGATGAGTTCGAATAGTGCGTCGCCAGGACATTCAGTTTCTCTGACTTGTCTATGCCCGACCAGTCTGTAGTCTTTGCTAAGGTAGCCATTTTGGATTCCAGTGGCTATAATTGATTGTGTTGCTTGAATTTGTTCTGGCGGCGGTATATTATCTGAAAATAAAGTTTACACCATTACTTGGATAAGTTTATGCATTATTTATTAATAAATATGTGCTCGGTAGATGGCAATAGGCTCGCCCCTTACTATATTGGGACCGAAACATAACTGACGATGTATGTTTGTATTGCACTTCTGCCTACCCCTTCGGAGATAAAGGCGTGTAGTTATGTTATTTTAAGCATAAATTATAGAATATATATTGGAGATAAAAGGTGCTTTATGTTAATCTGGTCATTTAACCCTAAAAGGCTTTCACTTGGATATACTTATGTAACTGTATCCGACGAGGCTTCGCCGCTATGGAACTTCGTGTCGACAGATACCGCGGTGGTATTTCCTGCTCATCGGGCTGCGTAATCTTCATCGGATGAAGTATGATTGTATTAAGGACGTCTTAAATGCCAGTAATACTAAAATATTTATATTTTGAGGCCACAAACTGAGTGAAACTAGGTAATTTCGATTTTCTTTTCAAATAACAATTATTGGGTAGGTATTCAATCATTAATATTATGAAATCAAATACGTTTATAAATCAGCGCATGTTCACATTCATACTTGCTTTTTATCAGTATTAAAAGATTAAAAACTCGTTCGTGGTATTTGAGCCTGATAATAACAATAATAAAGGATTTCGTAATACGTTATTAATAGTGAATCAGTCTTTTCAACATGTTAATAGATAAGTAAAATCGTGATATTCATGGATTTTCTGGGGATACCACAGGGTTGTGTGCTTGGACCTGATTTATTAAAGTTCCCTAATAAATATGTCAGCGAAGTAAGAACTTAACAAGGCTCTTTCTCTTGCAAGATCATATTTCACAGATCATATGCCGTGTGGTTGACGGCATAGAATACAAGTGTCACCACCCCCTATCTTCCCGTGGGTGTCGTAAGAGGCGACTAAGGGATAACACGATGCAAATACCATCTTTGCGTAGAGACGGAAAACTCGTCATCAAACCCTATACGACTGCTTCGTTGGTCTCGCGGCATAAATGTGCGCGTTGGATCGGGAGGTCCCGGGTTCGATTCCTGGGTCGGGCAGTGTTATTGGGTTTTTCTGTCACGAAATTCTCAGTAGCAGCACGGAGTCTGGAAATGTGCCCGGTACGGCAATAGGTTCGCCCCTTATTACGTGGGACTAAAGTATATCTGGCGAAAAGTGGGTGTAGAAATACACCCCTGCCTACCCCTTCGGGGATAAAAGGCGTGACGTTATGTATGTATGTATGTATGTATATTTGATTGATCAGCACCTTTGTTACATAATAATTCCTAAGTAGGTACTTAGGTTTTATTTAGATTACTGAACATAATAATATACATACTGCGCCAGTCACCAATCAGACAAAGTCCCAGGGCGACAGGATTGAAGTTATACGCGTGGCTACCCTCAAACATCCAACCACGTCCCTCGAAAATGGAGCCATCACTGCCTATAGCGAAACTGAAACAGAAAAAGAAAGAATAATAATTTTTGTGTATCGATATTAACATAAAGTGATTGATTACTTATACGAGTAGCTATATTCATTGCAATTTTTGTATTTAACTTGTCGAAATATTCAACATTTGCAGGTGGCGTTTAAACAGCTGCTGGTCTTTACTTATTATAACTGTAACGGTAGCAGTACGCACAATGGTGAATGCAGAAACACTGGCGACATCTAGCACACACTAAAGGAACTACGAAGATACGTTTGAAGATCCTTATTCACGGTATCAGAATTTGCGCTCATGAGTACTACAAAATAACATCACTACTATATAGTCGGGCTGGATGCGAAAGGCAGAGGACCGGTCGGTGTGGCGCATGCTAGGGGAGGCCTATGTCCAGCAGTGAACAGAAATAGGCTGATTGACATTGACCAGGTGCGATAACTTATCCCAGTCAGAAGAAAACTCGACGAATAAGTTGCCCCAAAGTTAGTAAGAGTAGGTATTGGGTTGGGTTTCGAAACGAGTCCCTCGAATTTGAGGGTATTGGTGATGTAGGGGGCTTAAGCAAGTTAGTTTTAATCCCCTAAAAGTAATTTTGGCTGCCAGAGTTGCGTCTAAATATTTTTAAACAATTTCCAAAAATTCTTCATTCGAATATGCAAAACGGAACGTAATTTTAGGTTTTATGTGAAAATAACTAAATAGCTTATGTTAGGTTCTCTTTGGACCCTTAACCCGAAAATAAGAGCCCAGTGAAGCAGGGCTCCGTCAACCTTAGTTTATTAAACTAGTGTGAAGAATGTGGAAGTTGGCAGTGCCATACATACCGATGTTTGGAGATTTTTTTTTCAGAGGAAACCAAGTATTTCCGGCAAGTGAAAATGGTGAGAGGGGTTCCGAGACCGCCCCTTCTTCCCCCCTAATCACTCACAACCCCTAAAAACGTATTTCGAAACCTTTACGTAGGTATTTCCTATAACTAGCTTAAGATAAACATAAACATAATTATTAGAAGTAGGTTAGGTATCTCTTTATTTTAATGAAGAATGATTTAAAATTCTGCAAATACTATACTCGAATTCAATATTTTAAATATCTTACTGATATCCTATGTCCGAAAACTTCTTATGATCCATATGGTAGTCTTGCATTTGCTTCATAGCCAAACTGCACTGTTCTCTGTCGTAGCAAGCTGCTGGTATGTAGGAATGGTGAATAACTACGTAAGGTATTGGATGTATCATCTTTGACATTATCTTGGGTTTCCTGGCATGCCATTGGTCTCGAGTGATCACAACTTCTAAATCCTGTTCTTCTTCTGTAAAAATATAAATGTTATCAACGGAATGCACTTCAAATGGTTTATAGCATGAATTGTTGTATTATATTATTATCTGATAACTGAATTACAAGCGTTTTATACGAATCGAACACCTGTTTTTAGAGATTGCCACTGTTACGAAGAGTCATTGGGGACAAGCGAAGTACGTGGTAGAAAAAATACTACTAAATTGGTACAAAATCTTAATATTAAACATATAATAAACAATATGTCAGATAACTTTTATTTGAAGTGTTCTTTTTAAACTAGATTGTAAATATTTTTAAGAGATAGAGAATCTTGTCAAACTCCATGCAAATAATAATATTTCTAACGGAGTCGTAAGTGCTCCAGTGGTAAATCCTATTTTTATATGTAATATCAATGTAGTAAACAACAACAAATTACTTTATCCCCTGTTAGTATCAGGCGTTTCATAAGAAGGTTCGCCTTAATCTATAGTTCTGTTAAAATATACAAAAGAAAACATACTTGGTACTCCGTTAGCTATTGAATCCATCTTAATTCCAAGAGCTACGTTCACTTGTGATGTAAAATCAATACTAAAATTAATAAATTTTGTACTGCAGCAATTTAGTACTACTGGTACTATCTGCTGATATCCTAATCTCTTTCTAAAATTGTATTCAGTTATCTAAATCCGACAGTTGTGATTATAGTAAAATAAGGTTTTTGTGGACTATAATAAAATTGTGGATTGAAATGATATAATTATTACGTCAATGGAAAAATCGTGAGTATATTTATAGCCTCCTTCGTCCTTCTGATGATATTAGACTATAAAATTAATCCAGCGTGTTGAACCATAGTATGTTTGTCATGCCTATATGTACATTTCATGAATGTGTTCGGTAGCAGCAAGCGCGCTGACAACACGCTGAAGGCATTCATATTCAAGTTATGAATTATGAATATATATGTCATACGATGATCTTAAATGACAAGGTATTCGATGGATTGGAGTAGCGTCGTTACTGACTACGGAATTCAATATTCGAAATATCGATAGATCTGTAGATTTTAGATTAGTTTTTGACAGTTTTTGACATAAGCTCCATAAAAAACATGTCAAACACGAATCTAAAATCTACAGATCTATCTATAGTTCGAATATTGAAAATGGCCGTGAGCCTGCATAATGTGCCATGACCATGACCATCAATCTGCTAGGCCAAATAATATGTTACCATAATAATTTTGGTCTCTATGACGCTGACTGATTTATTTTTCTTAGCTTCCTATTTAAAATTTTCACAAAGATTTTATCCTTGTGCTATCATCAGCCTCACTATGGTATTGTTATGTAATAGTCCACTGAATTGTAACCCTGAATTAATAACCTTTGATACCAAAAAATCATGATGAAGAAACGGTAACACTGCAGAGAAATTAAACCTACCTTTTGTGAAGACTCCATCCATGTTTTGCTATTTAGTAAATATTGTGCCTGCTTTAGTTTTGTGGCGTTTCGTATCAGGGTAGAAATAAAACGCACGACTTTAATAACATATTGACTAAACTTTTTTACATATATATTTTGGAAAACTACAATCTTGAATACCAAAAGAAAGTTCACCATCTAAAGATTATTCACATAGGGGAAAGTGGGGTAGATTCATACAAGGGCCATCTTCATACACTAGCACTAGATACATCTGATGTTAGGCGCACATTAAAAAAAATTACTTATTCGTGTGTGCGTAGCTTACCTATGAGTGTGGTTTCTGACGTAGTTTTTCAGGTCTTAGCGTCAATCGGGCGACGGTGTGATACGAAACGTGATTCGGCCAGGTGTAAGTAATTTTATACCCTCACTTTGAACGTCTTTATTTCAATAAAAGCTGCTCTCTATATTATTTAGTTAAATTTTATTTCAAAGATAATAGGATCAAATTAGTGAAATGAATCGCAAATTATTCTATATATAGTTGGCTTTTTTTTAACAATATTTTCATTTCATTTTCTTGTCATGGGGTAGATTCATACAGTAGTGTACGGGGCACATTCATACTGTATGAGTAATGGGGGCACATTTGTAGAGTATGGAGTTAATGCACAAACATTAATAAATAAGAAGTAATTAAGGACGAAGATGTTGATGATGATGAAAGACGAAGATACTAATGGCTAGACTTAAATAGTAATAGGACTGATCAGAAAGACTCATTAGCTTAGTTCCCTTGGTGCCTTTATGTTATTTTCTTTTCATAATATGTTTATGAAAACGCTGCATCCCTATATTTTGATTCTGATACTTTGATTTTGTAAATAAATAAATATTTCCTGCACAACTTGTGTATTTTTTCACTTGTATGAAAGTGCCCCACATATGGGGCACATTCATACATTTCTTTTATTTTTATATTTTATTTATAAAAAGCCGTACAAGTGTATTTATAAAAAAAACATGATTTTAATATAAAGTCAGATAGTGTGACTATTGATTTTTGATGAATCGATATAGATATCTATACCAGAGAGAATTCTATAAGACTAAACATAAAAACTGTATAAAGCTACCCCATCTTCCCCTATAACTCTAAACTAAGGAATATCTGTAACCCGTGCAGTTGCGGATGACTAGTAAGTTGGATTCAACTCGGATAATGTTCGGATGATGGATGGATGACAGATGTAAACTTACTACGGAATTCAATATTCGATCTATAGATAGATCTGTAGATTTTAGATTCGTTTTTGACATAAGCTCCATACAAAATATTTCAAACACGAATCTTGAATCTCAAAATCCATGTATGGATCGAATATTGAAAATGGCCGTTAGACTTCATCTCTGTAGGTATTGCGACCACAAGACTTGATATATACTCCTCCTACCACCTTTCATGTTGTCTTGTTGCTGATTAGGACTGTCCTTTATAATTTAAAAATTAGTAACTAAATGATAAGACTTCTAATTACAATTCTTATTTACGTGTGTACATCACTAAAATAATTTTATACGGAACAAGTAGCCGAATGGTTTAAATTCATATTTTGATTTAAGGACAAACACCACTGTCATCGAGATACTGAAAAAGAAACTGCTGTTTTTTAATATTATTAAAATAAAATACAAAAATATATATGACTAGCGGAAATCGCGGTTATTTAGGGCTACTGTCACCGTGGTTCATAGCGTAATTTATATAGCCAACATAACCTTTCTTGATAAATCAGCTATCAACACAAAATAAGATTTTGAATTCGGTTTTCAAATCGAACCAGAATTTCCTCAGATTAACGGGTAAAAATATCTTCAGCTTTATTATATTAGTATAGATTATTTAAAACACTTTTTGCGTTGCCGGCTGTTTTTGATATAATATTGAAGGTTCAACAGTTGTTCTGTTCGCTATAAGTTGCTTCACCACATCTGGTATTTCCCTGACGTTCATGAGATCTTTGTAGGAGCTAGGGAAGGGACTGTAGTGAGCCCAGGATCGTATTATATCGAGTAAGGCTTGCCCTGGACACTCGATGTTACTGACTTGGTGATGACCGACGATCTTGTAGTCTGGTCGTATGTAGCTCAGTTCCACACCAGCTGTTATTAAGGCTTTCAGTGTGTTCAGCTGCTGTGCTGGTGGAGTTGCATCTAAAATTAATAACACTATTATTATCAGAGATTTTAAGGTCTGGTAAGCATTCTGCCATTATCAATAATCATTATCGGCTTTATGTGTTAAAGTGAAAAGTCCACAAGATGAATAAAAAAGTCGCTTTTGGTTCACCTGGGTGATATCAGCTAGGTGAAAAATGAACCAATAAACCGGGCCGGAATACAGGCCTCTCTGATGGCGATGTTACGACACTGAGATGAAATCATTATTACGCTAATATATTTAAAGATATGTCAGAGTTTGTTCTAACTTATATGCTAAATAATTTAACGTCACTAATCAGAGGCTACTGAAACTAGCATACTATATTATATTTGTAATTTGAATATTATCAGTATCTTTTGTAAAGTATTCGGTTATAAGTGCAGTACTGTCACATCCGCTGGGTACGAAAGAGTTCGCAATTTTCATCCAGATTTATCAATAGATTAATTAATTAAAGTATTGATAACATTTACAATTTGAATTGATTGCTTTTCTAAACAGAATGATAATTAGGTAATAAATTATGGAAAGTCATTATTTGGATAATATCGAATACCATGATTAGTGAACTGACCCCATACTCACTTCTCCAATCACCAATCAGAGTGAGCCCAAGACTCACAGCGTTGAAATGCAGCGCGTGGTAGCCTATAGCCTTCCAGCCACAACCCTCATACGCGTCACCGTCACTGCCTATAACGAAACTGAAATAGTAAAATAAATAAAGAAAAAAAAAAAAAGAAATGCTAAAATGCAAAGTTCTTCCAATAAGACAATATTGAAGAAATGACCAACAAGTCCGGGAATTCATAATATAACTTACTGTAAAATTGGATCAGTGCATATACGCCACATAATTATCAAGACCTAGCAAGTCACCATAGTAACTGAACATACAAACTCATGTAATAAGTTCATCAGAAGAACACCCGGAGAATCTGATATACATAACATTTGCAGAGATTCAAAGTTCTGGCCAAACATTTTTGAAATGCTTTATTAAAATTGTTGTCATGTAACATTTGACCGAATATACTTTGATGTAACAACATTTATATTTATTTGTAGATTACCTCTTGTTCAATAAAACCTATAAATGTGTGCTTTGATGTAATATTAAAGTTCTACTCTAACAGACTCACTGATATCCGATGTCCTTAAAGCCAAGTTGATCCATGAAAATATCCTGCATCCGCCTCATCACCGCACCGCACTCTTCTCTGTTGTGGCAGGCATCTGCGATCGGTGAGTGATGGATCACCACAAACGGTACTGGAGTACGTAGTGGAGTTAATTGCTCCTTGGGAGCTCGGGCCTTCCACTCATTACGATGCACGATGAGGTAATTCAACACATCTGGGAAATATATCAAACAACTGTTCATGAAATGAAATGAGATAGAGGGGAAATAAGATAAAATATTTGCAACCACACTGAATAGTTAGTACACGCGGCTACTCGACAAGGTAGACACTTTACCCTTTGTATCGTTCTTATGCCTAAGGCAATAAGTATCAAAATCCTGCTGCACCTGTAGAGCTTGAATTGATGATGTGTGTGCATCAAATGATAATGTCATACTTACGTGATAATTCTATTAGGAAACGGACTTTCATGCCTCATAACAATAAATTGATTTGGTTGTGTTTTCAAAATATTTTGCTAGCTGAAATTTAAATTAAATCAGTAATACAAATCTCTGAAAAAGATTAAACATCTTGGCCCGATGAGTTTTATAGGAAACAAATTACTGCTATACTCCAGATAGTCGAACTGTTCCTAACTACGGAGAGAGCCGATGCTTATACACTGAAAGCTGAATTATTCATCAAGGGAAAGTTTATAATATTTTTTGCGTATTAAATATCTTGACCATATGACAAAAAATCTATTATTATTTTATGGCACACGTCTCTTCTCTTAACTCCCTTCCACTATACTTTTGCCAACGTAGAATTTAGTTGCTAGTGCCTAAAATTAACGACGGCTTCGCTTCTGACAAATGTATATATCAATCTAATGAAATAAACATCACAAAGTGTTAAATACCGATGAGTTTAATCCAATATTTTAATGCATTTTCTTAATAATATCATTTATTTGCGAAAAGGTTTAACAATATTAACACTTATTTTACAATGTTAAGTAACAAAAATGTGACATTGACAAATTTGTGTTTTTTTGGACTCATGTGATTGAATCACAAATATGTACCTAATTAATTTGTAACGACTGAAAATTAACTATACCTGCTTATTGTGAAAATATTACTATGATGTAATGATTGATCTTGCTTCAGTCTTACTCAATCTATGTAACAGGAAAATAAACTGATTACGAATTTTAAAATTCGTAACGCTTTGTCGAGCAAGAAGATAAGGAAATAATTGCACTCTCTGAAGGTTGACTCCGCTAGCAGATATAGTATATTCAATGTCTACTCTTAAATATGTAATTAGAAAATTCTTAAAAAAATTAAGCTTTTTGAGACCGTGGTCCACAAACCGTTACATGCAATGTTCCTGAAGTGACAGAAAGTCGGCTGTTTATAAATTATAGTTCCAGAAGGCCTGGACAAGAGTGGCATTTGCTTCCCATTACTTACCTGTCACTGTCGTTTGATTGCCCTAGTATTTTTATCTATTCGTTTTTCCTCGATTACGTGACATATTGGAAGCGTGATATATTTACTGCTTCGTTGGTCTCGCGGCATAAATGTGCGCGTGGGATTGGGAGGTCTCCAGTTCGATTCCCGGGTCGGGCAAAGTGTTATTGGGTTTTTCCGTTAGGAAATTCTCAGTAGCAGCACGAAGTCTGGTAATGTGCCCGGTACGGCAATAGGCTCGCCCACTATTACGTGGGACCTAAAAATTCCTGGCGAAATGTGGGTGTAATATCACACCTCTGCCTGCCCCTTCGGGGATACAGGCGTGAGTCTATAAATAAATAAAAAAAAATTGGAAGCGTAAGCCAATGTAATGGAATCTGATAGACCCCAGGCTGATTACAATTTGAGTTTTCCTTATAACTGGGTTTAAATACGGTCAGCCGCCGCGCCGCCCTGTCTGGGGGGAATGCTGCGCTCCTTCTAGGCGCAGCTCTATAGGCTTCGTCACGGACTTGGACAGACCGCCCACTGACGGAATTAACAAAGTGTAAATACATATAGAGTGAAAAGAGGACATCAAAATAATACATGTCTATATTGGGATAGCCTCGCTCCTAATTAGATTACGATGTCTAGCAGTACACTAAATACTTCATAATTAAACCATCCATCATTCATAAACACACACCCACAAGCGAGATATGCGAAACTTCTGAATCTATGGACGCCGGGTATCGAGGCAGAGCCAAGGTAACTCATACCAGTACTTGCGTACATTCCTACTTTTCTACAAGCTTATTATCCTAAGCGCTAATCACACATACGCATAGGCACTAGCAGGATACGCGTAATCTCTCCCACTCTTAATATCCGGGCGCTGGGTGCCGCCGGGGCAGAGCCGAGATACGCACATCTAACAGTGGCTTACATATATGACACCCTCTCTGTCATACATGACCTACGCTAAGCCAGGCGCACCCAGTCAGTGAATCTGTACCTAATTATTTCTATTTAATTAACTATTATGTGACTAACATACTATAAAAATTCTATCAAACTAGATAAGTAATTTCTTCAGCCTGGGATATCAGTACATCATCATCAGCCTAGGAGCCAGAAGAGGCCTAGTCCAGCAGTGGACTGTTAAACAGTCCACTGCTGGACTAGGCCTCTCCTTTGAAAGGAGGAATTGGCCTACTATGCCACGCTGGCCAAACGGTTGGTATAGACACAGATAATATAATACTATGGTATAGGGTTTGTATCAAGTTTTTCTTCTCTTACAGTGCTGTTCTATGCATAAAATACTCCCTCAGTCGGCTCCTACGACACTCATGGGATGATATGGGGTGGTACAATCCGTATTCTTAATCCGTCACCATACGTACGGATCAGTACATACGTATTAATAATATGTAATTAAATAAAACTTGTACAGTGATCTTTAGTAATTAAATATAAGTATCAGACACTAATCGGGATCAATAGCGTCATTCCTCGATGTCTGCACTACACACATCTAATGGGGCCCCATTACCGAATACCTTTTTACCTGACTGCGTATATCACTGAACTCCTCCTAAACGACTGGACCGATTTTGATGAAATTTTTTGTGTGTTCAAGGGGACTTGAGAATGGTTTAGATTCACAATTCACTTCAAACCACTGGAAAATGTATTTTTAGTTAATTTTTAATTTGTAAGTAGTTGTTGATTTTGGAATGTTTCACATTGGAACCGACCGACTGTGCTACCATCGCAGTGTCAAATCTATATTAATAATTTCGTCAAGGGGTACCGTACCCCTTGACGAAATTATTAATCAGTCAAGGGGTACGGTAGACTCGATCGAAACCTTATCTGAATAATAAAACATGAAAAAATAAAGTTTTCGAATTTACAACATATATCCGCAAAATTTGGATTGTCGAGTATTTTGTTAAATTCGAATGGTTCTGACAGACAAATCGCAGTCGCCATATTGGCCACTCTAGCGAAACGTCACAGATACCAGATAACATTTTGAGTACTACTATAAGTCTTAGTAGGTACCTACTGTGGTTGTATGTGTAAATACTTTTTGCAGTTATATTTCTTAAACTGTTAAAACGACAATTCTAGAAGTAGGTATCCGCCCAATAAAGGAGATTTGTGTTACCCCGAACATAGATGATATACTAATAACTAGAGAACCCCGAATATACGCGAGCGAAGCCGCAGGAATAAGCTAGAGAAAAACATCAAATATTTTTAACTTTATTTCGCGAGTAGTTAATTAATATAATTGCGTGTTTTACTGCTCCCGGAATTGACCGATTAAAATTGCGATGATTGAAGTAGTAAAAACAATCCCACAAAACGTATTTCGTATCGTCTTTAAATTAATTCTTTCAAAAAATTAAACCGATAAGATGTAAATAGAAGTATGACTTAATGAACTTATTATCGGTCTTAGTATCGGACCGATTAAGACATTCTTCTTAAATGGAGAACTTTTAATAAATATGAAACTAGTTGTTTCTCGCGGCTCACCCGCATTATCTTCTATATCTCGGCTTTACTCACTAGTTCAGACATGCAAATTTTAAGTAGGTATACCAACTTAATTTTTATAATACCTACATATATGCGATTTTCGCTCTTGAACCTTTCAATCGTTCAAACAGTTCCAAATATTACTCAGAACAAACAGAAAGGAAAACATTTTTTTTAAATTTTGTTGCTATCTTGGTAGCGTAAATCAAATATAAACAGTAAGGAAAAATTATATTTCATTTCGCCATGAATTTTTAGGTCCCACGTAATAGGGGGCGAGCCTATTGCCATTACCGGGCACATCACCAGACTCCGGGCTGCTACTGAGAATTCGGATACGCTATCCACTGGACCACGGAGGCAGTCTTATTACTAACTAAACTAACCTATAAATAAAAATCGAAGGAAATGTTAGTTTGGATTATGAATATTATATCATACTGCTGAGTGTTGATATCGGACCAAATATTGACATTATCATCGGCCTAGCGATACCCCGGTCACATGGAGTTCGTATACTTGTCCAACCAGATATTACTATGATAATATTTTTAATTCGTGCTAAGGAACAAAAAACATCTTCATCTACATAGTTACGTGGTATTGAATGCTGAGTCATTGTGTTTATAGAGGCACATCCAAATTCGAATTCATCTAGGTCAATATCTAATACGTAATTTATGACTAAGAATTAGCACAAACCATATTACTCGTCAGAATATTTTGTATTACTTTCCACGAAAGAAACACTAAATTCGGCATAATTTAGTGAATTAGGGGATTTTATAACTGAATCGGCCTTACACGTACTTTCCATATTATTCATTTTATTTTTTATTGCTTTGTTCAGAATAGTTTTTTTTATGGAAATTTCATGATGGAAACCAAACAATTTGCGGGCTTACAAGGCTGGGCCCCTAAAGGGGCTCAACCTAGGGACTGTGTGGTGACTCCCCGACGAGAAGCGCTGGGACTACCCACTGAAACCATCATGACGTAGTATTCATATAATCTGTGCCACCATGGTGTTCCTCTATCCGATCCCATTGAATGGCGGGGTCATGGGATCTACGTTAGTATTACTTCCGCGACCCCACCTGAGCTGGCCCGCCGAGGCGGACCCCATTTTGTTCAGAATATGGAGAAGCCAACTATAACAATATTATTAAATTAAGTCTTAAAATTATTTAACAAAAGTAATTAATATAATAATTATTATTTATTTATTTTTCTTATTTATAGTCTCACGCCTGTATACCCGAAGGGGTAGGCAGGGGTGTAAATATTACACCCACATTTCGCCATGAATTTTTAGGTCCCACTTAATAGGGGGGAGCCTTTTACCGTTACCGGGCACATTACTCATGAGTCTATGTACCTATTTAAGTTGAGTTCGAGTTCCCGAAATTAAGATGAGAATATTGACTGCACTTATAGCCTGGTGGTTTATTCGCCACATTTACGTTTAGTGCTGTGGATTCGATCTCCGCACGAGACTTAGCGGATCACACAAATTGTAGTGTCGAGCCTAGATGAACTTCGTATCCGTTGATTAAAAGTGTGTTAAATTCTCCGCGATATAGGACTTCATTCTTGTGCTGGAGCTGTTTTTTCAAAAGAAATAATGAAATGCCTCTAGAATAACGCCTTGAGGCATACTCTTGGCAACGGGGCAATTAGACATCTCATAAAATATTTAAGGAGGCAACTTGGCAAGTTTCTTACTATAGTATATTTTTATCAGACTTTTTAAATATTTCATTGATTTACTAAACTTGTTTTGATAAATTCATTCAAAACAGTTGAAAGTCGATGAAATGTATAAAATGTCTGTTATAATATTTTTTTTGTTAATGAAACGATTTTGTATTCATATTATTCAATCTAAATATACAAGTGTCATCACCCCCCATCTTCCCGTGGGTGTCGTAAGAGGCGACTAAGGGATAACACGATGCAAATACCATCTTTGCGTAGAGACGGAAAACTCGACATCAAACCCTATACGACTGCCTCGTTGGTCTCGCGGCATAAATGTGCGCGTGGGATCGGGTCCCGGGTTCGATTCCTGGGTCGGGCAGTGTTATTGGGTTTTTCTGTCACGAAATTCTCAGTAGCAGCACGGAGTCTGGAAATGTACCCGGTACGGCAATAGGCTCGCCCCTTATTACGTGGGACTAAAGTATATCTGGCGAAAAGTGTGTGTAGAAATACACCTTTGCCTACCCCTTCGGGGATAAAAGGCGTGACGTTATGTATGTATGTATGTTATTCAATTTTGTGTTAATAGCGTATTCAGATCGACACAATAAAATAATAAAAATATAAAAGATTTAAAATGTATTTATTATTATTTATTTTTTATACAAATATAATAAAAATAAAAATGTATTTATTTAGAACAATAAATAGTTAATACATGGTGATAATTGAACTGAATAATGAAATTCACAATATTTGTCTGTTGATTACGAAGACGGAGTTAAAAATTACAAAATTAGCCTCAGAATTACATAAATAACAAAAATATTTATCTCAAAATTTCATGACTTATGTATGTTATATGACCAAAATAACTTATCACAAATACGAAGCAAGCAATCCATGTATTGTATTAATTCTAATATCAAGGAATTTGCCAACAGATAAGTTAGTGGATTTTTTTAATATATTTACAACTTGTTTGTTTTGTATGTACATGAAATACGCAGTAATTTGATAATGTATGATATGGTAAATGTTATATAATATCTAAGTAGTAAAAACAATATTAAAATAATCACAGCCTTGTTTATTTATAGAATATATGATAACATTTTTAACACTTACAATCTCCGACGCACCCATAACTGACAATGAAATGTAAACGACACTACTATAGGAATAAATTGATGGCTACGAATTATTGATTATTATATAAGTAACTAGACTTATTTTGTATCATACAAATCCAAAATAGATTCGCAAGAAACTTTTACTTTAGATACCGGTATTTTATTTAAAATTATTGGTATTAATACCGGAAAGATCAATGCTGTAAAATAATACCTCTACAATCATCATCAAATTAAACGTTATGTCGAATATTACTTTGAAATAGAAATATATTTACAGGTTTATATAAATATTAAGATTATTTTTTTTAAACTTAATGATCATTATGCTAAATATTATCTATTGAATAATAAATATGTAACTACAAGGCATCCTGTTTTTCAACTATGTCTTAATAGAGTAATATACTACCCTGTTATGTTGTATAATTTTTATTATCAGTTTTCAAGTCATTACAGATTAATAGTTGATTCATTTAGAAGCATAACGTTAAATTATTTTATGTCATGTCCAAGATAGTCGACAATTCCAGCCTTAAGGTTAAAATAATGCTAATTGAACTAGGTATTTACAAAATTGTGTTCTGAGTACTATTCAGAAACCTTAAAACTTAAACTTTAACGACAACAGTTGCATTGGCTACAATGAGTTCCTTTACTGCATCAGGCAGCTCTTTTACGTTGACAAGATCTTTGGCTGAACTAGGGAAGGGTGTGTAATGATCCCAAGTCTGGATCTCTTTGAACAACGCTTCGCCCGGGCACTCTGTTGCTCTAACTTGACGATGACCAACAAGTTTGTAGTCTGGCTTTATGTAGCCTAGCTCTACTCCAGCTGCTATTAATGCTTTAGCAGTTTTCAGTTGTTGCGCTGGTGGGACTTCAACTGTAATGGAAAGTAGATTTTGTGTTAACAAATTTTTATCAATATTTCTTTAACAATGGATTAATTATAAATCTTCCTAATATCCTCCGGCATTTTCATCATCAGCCTTAAACAGTCTACTGCTGGACTAGGCCTCTCCTTTGTTATTTGATTAATACTTATATTAAATCATTTGGTATGTGGCAGGAGCCGCATTTACATACTAAAATTATTCAATATACTATACCCGAACTGAAATTTTAATCATTTTAGTATAATAAAGAAACTAGCAAATATCCATGCAATACAATAAGCTATTAAATTTACAGATGAATATATTTTGCTTCTCAGATTATATTATGATATTTTACTAATGCAAAGGCAATAAATAAAATTAAAAAAACAATACTTACATCTCCAGTCTCCGATGAGGCAGATGCCTATACTGACAGTGTTGAAGTGCAGCGCATGTGCACCCAAAGTTTCCCAGCCGCGACCCTCGTAAGCTGCACCATCGCTGCCTACACCGAAACTGAAAACAAAAATATTACATTAGCCACTATGTTATCAGTTACTAGGATGGTCTCCGCATCAAATTCACCAGCCGAAGGGTATTTATTTTTTCTTCTAAGAGGAGGAAAATCACAGATCCTATCCACTTTTTAGATTTCTTTGCAACATCTAAGTACAGCAAAGGAATTGGCGATTCTGCTATTTATGACTCATTCTTTTACAATATTGTACTTAAAATTTAGTCATCCAAAATGTGGGTCTTCTACCTAATCTTTTGATCATAATTATGCAGCAATCAATGCTGCATACACATTATAATTTTCTGTACATTTTTGCAAAACTAGGGTTTTACCCATATCGTTCAATCTTGATTTATCGTATGGCTTTTCCTCATTAGTACATAACTGATCTGCATAGGTATTTTTATTTTACTCATGTATAATTAGCAAGGCATACGTCAGCCTAGCCATTATAACTTGATCTGTTATTGAACAAGATTCCTATAGTAAGACAGATCAGGTAATTTCAGATGCTCGAGCGAAGAATGGTAACAGTCCGCGTACCGAAAATGCTTGAGGTTTAATGACTCACAATATTGTGAATCAGGCATCGTTACGTATGAGTGTGAACGAGTCACAGGATGCCCCACAGCCCTGTGGTTAATAGTAATTGTGAGTGAGAGCACGTGCCTTATTTCCTTGTACTCTTAATTATCTCTCTGAGTTGTATCCATTCATGCTTATTTGACTACAATTGTCGTGAAATCGTTTCAAATAATTAACATTGAATAATAATATTTTAATATAGATAGAGAGAGAGAGACACTGAAACGAATTTTGGTGTTTAAAATTTGTGTGATTATGATCACCTCAAACACACATCTTTTCAACTACTACGCCAGCGGTGAAGTTAAATCTCGTAGCTGACTATACTTCTAGATAATCAGATCACGAGCTGCAAGGCTTGAATCCCAACCAAGACAGCCCTTATATGATAGTGACGATGATAATTTTATTATACTCTTACTATGGAATTCAATATTCGATTCATAGATAGATCTGTACATTTTAGATTCGTTTTTGACATAAGCTCCATACAAAATATGTCAAACACGAATCTCGAATCTCAAAATTCATGTATGGATCGAATATTGATAATGGCCGTTAGACAACCGACTATCCCTTAACAATCTACCATTAAAACATTAATCATATTTCAATGCAACTCACTTGTATCCAACATCCCACCATCCTCTTCCATCCATATGCATAATCTGCATGGTCTTCATGGCCGCACAGCATCCCTCACGATCAAAGCACGCTGGTGGTATGTACGAGTGGTGTATAACCACGTATGGGACTGGAGTGTGGAGTGGGATCTTCTGTTTAGGTGTCCTGGCCTGCCATTGGTCGCGGCGGACGAAGGGAAAGTTGTAGGTGTGGACCTCATTCTCCAAGGCATCGGCTGAAAAGAAAAATGTTTTAGATTAGTATGGCATTTATTTTCATGTTTTAAAATTTCTACGTGGTACGGTGACGCTTATGATATTCATTTATTTATTTGTTCCTAGTTTATTAAACAACAATATCAACTTCTAAGAAATCCTACAATAAAGCTAAAGTATTAATGATAGCCTCTACGAAATTCAATATTCGAATTATAGATAGATCTGTAGATTTTAGATTCGTTTTTGACAGTTTTTGACATAAGCTCCATACAAAATATGTCAAACACGAGTCTAAAATCTACAGATCTATCTATAGTTCGAATATTGAAAATGGCCGTTATCGCTTACAGCGATCTCTACCAGTAGCTTTTAATAGAAAAATAGAACGTGTAATTTAGAGCTATCTATATGAAAGTACATTTTAAAATAAATAAATGTAATGTGTTTAATATTATTTATCAATGAGTTATTTTCAGTTCTTTGTTTATCTGTTTTGTATAAAATGCGTAAGCTTACATAATATTATTATTACGATAGGGCTTATCAAGATATGCCACTGATATGAAATTATATAAGACACATTAGTCATTAGATAATAATCAGATTTAGTGGTAAAATAGAGTATATTTTAAATTTTATATTTTATAAATGCCGTGTGGTTGACGGCATAGAATACAAGTGTCACCACCCCCTATCTTCCCGTGGGTGCCGTAAGAGGCGACTAAGGGATAACACGATGCAAATACCATCTTTGAGTACAGACGGAAAACTCGACATCAAATCCTATACGACTGCCTCGTTGGTCTCGCGGCATAAATGTGCGCGTGGGATCGGGGGAGGTCCCGGGTTCGATTCCTGGGTCGGGCAATGTTATTGGGTTTTCTGTCACGAAATTCCCAGTAGCAGCACGGAGTCTGGAAATGTGCCGGTACGGCAATAGGCTCGCCCCTTATTACGTGGGACTAAGGTATATCTGGCGAAAAGTGGGTGTAGAAATACACCTCTGCCTACCCCTTCGGGGATAAAAGGCGTGACGTTGTGTATGTGTGTGTATGTATATTTTATAAATAAGTATTTAAGTTTTTGAAATAGGTAACAGCATGTATAATGACATAAATTCTTTCACTAGTAGACATCTGTAAAAATAATTTTACTGCAACTTGACTGTAAAACCATACAATACCGGACGAACGGTAATTTCGGCTGTAACACTGTAACACATGCCAAAATTTTGGGGCAAAACAAGGTGTTACCTACTCCACCTTTAATTTTAAAGTAACCCGCTATTAGGCACTATTATATAAATATTTGGACATTCTCAACAGTTGAACAATGCATTAGAAGAACGATATTTCAATGAAACAAAGAAGGGACTTATATTGTGGACAGAAGTTAGAACAATGTTACTTGCTTATCAACTAGTCATACAACAGAACGAAGTAATACCTATAATATGTTTAATCAATAAAAACATACACAACATTTTAAAAGCCTGCACTCATACTGTATGTAACACACACACAATAACAAGATTGTATAAAGATTAGAATAATAATTTATTACTCATATACTATCGTATTCATATGCTCTCTCTAGTTTGAGACTTCTATATGACATACATTATAAGCAAAGTGAAAACAACATGCAACACATAAGACGAACTTTTTGATAGTGTTAGAAGTCCAAACCTCTATTCTTCATTCTATTTTTAAATATTTAAAATCAAAGGCTGAGGTTAAAAAACGTCCCAATTGCAAAAAAGCGTTTGAAACTTTGAAGGTCGTACCAAAACTTGTTCTTTTCAATGTTTAATAATTTTATTTAAGTACATTATTAAAGCGATGTATCTAATATTTGATTATTATTTACCTTTATTATAAGCGCTCGGCATCGCAACGACCACACAACAAGCACACACACACAACACTAAGCACGTGAAATAAAACATTTTGTTTATATACTTTTTAGAACACCCATTAGCTCGTAAGGCACTGCAATGATCTGAAACAAAACGAAACTCATCTTAAGTATATATTGTAGGATAACAGCTTATCTTAAAAATATAATTAGTATATCATTTTCATGCCTGGTATTATCGAGTATAGATATACTTATTATCGATTTGCACACACGCTATGGGAAGTCGTGTAGCTTGTTCTTACGTCACAATGACGTAGACTTATAAACGTTATCTAATTTATCTATCAAGTTCAATAGGGCGTAATTTTATAAACGTTTTATTCCTCGATATCTAAACAAGTATTTGTACCAAAGCAAGCAAAAAAGAGCTAATCTTTTGAGGTACCTATAAAAAGTTCGGGTTAGCTCGTGCGGAAACATGTGATGTCTTAAAATTGATCGAACTACCTGTCGGATACTAAGTAAGTTTTATGTAATGAATCAAGATCTTTGTAAGTTAGATGGATGGAATGCTAGTTTTTATTGGGAACAGTCCGGCTGGGGAAGTACCTTGGGGCTAGAATCAATATAACAACATATAACATTGCATTCTCTGAGCTCGATGAGTATGCAGCTCTAGTGCTACTTGTTTTTAGACAAGTTGAACTATTATATATGATTTAACCAAGTCTGATTTAAGAAAAATTTACGTATGTTCAATTTGCCTGGTAGTGCATTAAAATCTATTGGTATCGTAGAGAAAATAATTGTCAATTATAACTTTGCATCAACAAGGTAGAGCGCCTAATATTAGCCAAATTTAGAATACTCGAGGGGTAAACTTTATGTCCGTGTGGTGACGGATTAAGAATACGGAATGTCATCACCCCATATCATCCCATGGGTGTCGTAAGAGCCCACAAAGGGAGCATATTATGCAGCGAACAGCACTGTAAGAGAAGGAAAACTTGATACAAACTCTATACCAACCCGTTTGGACAGCGTGGTATAGTAGGCCAATTCCTCCTTTCAAAGGAGAGGCCTAGTCCAGCAGTGGACTGCTAAAGGCTGATGATGATGAAACTTCATAATTCTACCTATTTTTTTATTTTATTTATAGTCTCACGTCTGTATCCGCGAAGGGGTAGGCAGATATTACACCCACATTTCGCCATGAATTTTTAGGTCCCACGTAATAGGGGGCGAGCCTATTGCCGTTACCGTGCACATCAACAGACTCCGTGCTGCTACTGACAATTCGGCAAAACCCTGTAACACTTTTGCCCGACCCGGGAATCGAACCCGGGACCTCCGATCAGCAGTCGCATACGCTATCCACTGGATCACGGAGGCAGTCTATTTACCTAATACCTAATTTAATGCATCTCTTTTATTCGGTTACAATGAACCTTAGGCGATATTCCATGTATGATAGAGTTTCATGTCAAGTTTTCTTTTTCTTCCAATAGATTACGATGGACTTCATGTATTTTTATTAGTCACCTTCACGACAGTCACGTAATGAAATTGGATAGTAGACACTTAATACTTAATCAGTCACTACGCGGTAATAGATTACTCAATACAGGTCAATAATAATGACTATATCGTCTGCGGGGTATGAACCGGTGCTATTGATACGAGCAGTCAACGACACTGCTCGATCATGGCTATATGACAGTTCGGGTGGTAAGTCAAGGTCACCAACTGGTTGGTCAGGTAAACCGCTACTATCAGTGATGCGGAACTTCAGATTGATATTAACATTGGAACTCTAGGTAAGTCTAAAGTAAGTTGTAAGATTATAAAATAAATTATTTCCTCTACGACTTACTTGTGGCTATTTCATGTTAATTATCCTTTTCGAGCGCGGATCCAACCCTTGAATCAAGTTATGGCACGGGCACACAAATAAAATGCCAAGCAGTATTTTAATCGATAGGTAGATATTACATACATACATACATAGACTCACGCCTGTTTCCTGGAGGGGTAGGCAGAGACTACGGAACGCCATTTGCAACAATCCTGACATACCTCACTTGCTTCACTCACTCCCATCAAGTTTCTCATGCATGCTCTTCTGTTAAGGGTACTTCTGACTTGTCCTTTTTTCAGGATGTCTCCAATCTGTTCAGAGAACGTCCGCCTAGGTCTTCCCCTTTGTCCTGTTCCATTCACACTTGCCTTATATATCTTCTTTGTCAGTCTTTCGTCATCCATCCTCTCCATGTGCCCAAACCATCTTAACATGCCTATCTCAATGCTTGTCACTACATCTTCTTTTACCCCACACCACTCTCGTATCACACAATTCTATACTCTGTCGGTCAAAGACACACCGCACATACTTCTCAATGCTCTCATTTCTACAGCATTTATTTTACTTTCAAATCTCTTCTGCCATACCCAACTTTCACTACCATACATAAGGGTAGGCACTAACACACCTCTATGTACCTCTAGTAATATTATAAATGTAAAATTGTATTTGTTTATTAAATAAATGTGGAAAATATGTTCGCTGTAGCACGACGGATTACCGACTCCTACATCCTACATTCAATTATAATTCTATTTAATAAGGCTTGTAAGCATGTAAGCATGCCTACTATGTCCACCATGATACGTGTCTATGTCTTGGTATAATTTTGCTTAAAGTATTTATGAATGTTTAAATAAGGCTGTCAGTTGTCTGGTAAAAATTTATTGATTGTGTGTGAGTTCTCGCGGGATAACTATTATTATAAATAATAATATTAATTTTACATTAATTTATTTTATTTTATTTTACTTTTATTTCTTACACACTATACTGCAATTAACATGACCTTCTTTTTGTTACATGTTTTATAAAGGAAAATAATTGTTTTAACATTTTATGAAGGTCTCTTTGTATACGCTAGTTTATTATAGTAGATAAATAATTATTTTTCTCAATCTTGAGTCTTTATTTTTTTATTCAAGAATGTAATTAGGCAACTAAACCTGTAATAGATATTATCATAAAGTGTTTGATAGTAATAAAACATATTACTTAATGGTCACCCACGAATATAATATGTCGATCATGTTTAGAGAATAATTAATATAAAACTATGAATGAATTCGTTGAAATTCTATGAGTACTCTATTCAGCTCTACATGCCTAAAAACTAGCTCTACATGCCTAAAAACTATCTCCGAGGAAGAGTAAACCGACTGTTGGGTGAGAGCCTATACGATTCTCAAGATTCGCCCCTTTTTGGAAATTTGTGCCAAATGTTTAAGAAGGGGCGAATCTTGAGTGTGGGCTCTCACCCGACTGTTTGCCGTGCCCTCGTGTCGGACAATATCGTTACGTCTCCTGTTTAATTCCTCGCATTATATCAATTTTAAACGGACTTGTGCTACCCGAACAGTGATTTATTTGCTGACGAGTTTGACATAGTCATGAGGTTTTGTTTTAATTGTTGTGAACACAGTTTAGGTTAATGGTGTGGTAATATTTTCTTAACACGTTCCGGGACAGAACGTCGAGGGGCGGTACTCCAAAACCTACTCAATTTGACACTAGAATTCCCCATACAAATTCACCCTTCAAGATACACTAAGAAGGGATTTCCCGAAATTCCCACGGGATCGGCCAAAACGGGTAAATTAAAAAAAATGCAGGCGTAGCTGCTGGCGTCCTCTAGTATGTATACCTATATGTAGCTAAATACGATAGCTCAACTATTAGGACCGGCTGTTGAAGTAAGTACTTTGATAACATTTTTGACATCATATCTCTAACAAAGTGTTTTACGTAATTTTGATAACACAGAACCTGAGTGAGTTATAACCATTGGCACTTATTTTTATCAAAGTATATCTCTATAGTAATAGATTTCTATTTCCTTACCCGTAAATCAATTAAATATAATCAATCATAATATTTTTACCAACAAAATGAATCAATTACCTTAAACGTTTTATAAGCATTCGGGGAATAAAATACAGAAGCAAAAACATTTAATCTTGTTTTTCTGCGAGCAAAAAATTAACTATTAGAAATCAATTAGGTAAAAATACTGACACGAGCGCTCAAATCTTTATTTCTGTTTTGTTTCTTTATACGAAATACTAATTGTGAGTTTTTGTTTCTCATTTACGCCAAATCTACTCAGCCGATTATCATGAAATTCATCATTCAATGTCAGGGATTCGGGAGAAGGGCTTACAGTACTTTTCATCCGCGAGCAATATTCAGTAGGTATAATATACTCGACCATTTCAAAGCCATCGTCAAATGCAAGTCATAAGATTTTAAAACTAGTAAGATAGTGATAAGCGGCAAATACGCGGCAAAATAATAAGTTATGAATAGATAGAGATTAATGAGTCACAAAACACTTTGGATTTTACAGATAGGTATCGGATATGTTATGGTAATTTGTTCTTGATTAGATTCATACCTCGATATTTATTCCCCGAGATATTATCTGTTGTATATCCTTTAAGTACGCACGAAATACTAACACCTGTTTGATTAAATAATAGAATAGGTAAGTACGGTAATTATTCATGTATTTGTACACTCATTGTGTATGACATTTGCTTTTGAAAAGGAAATGTTTTTGTAAATTGGCAATTATAAATTAAAATTTACAATCAATGGCAATGTTACGGCTTTTAACTATTAACGGATACAGGTTTTTAATATGATTTATATAAAAATGAAAATATTTTTTAACACGCTTTTATTACTTTTAAGTACATTACAAACAAATTGATATAAAATTAGAAGTAAAATGAAACACAACTACTTATTAGAGCACACAATATTTGTTTGTAAATTTTTAGTTTTGAAATCGGAGTACCTTTTTTAAATATAGCCTTTTTAAATTTGGTCTTTGTCATACTTAATTATGCGTTTTATTTAAGTATATGTAAGTATTACGATATAAGGCAACAGGCCCGTCCCCTATTACGTGGGACTTAAAAATTCATGGCGAAATGTGGTGCAATATTTACACCTCTGCCTACCCCGTCGGTGAGACTATAAATAAATAAATAAAAAGTGTTACGAAGCTTTTAATATTTTTAAATTCTAGATTTCTGAAAATCGTGCTATACAGACTGAAATTATAAATTTTCAATTTTATACCTTAAGTACCTAAATATTAGGTAGGTAAGTAGATACGAATAATATGGTAAGTACATCTAAGTAGGATTCGAAACTGTAATCGGCGACCCAGTCAGTAGGGTATTTGATTACGATTCGTAAATAATATGTACCTTGTCTAATTTTAATTTCAAATGCAGTATAGATAATTTAAACCCTTTTGTTCATATTTTTTATATTTACTACTTATATAATTTCCGAATTTAAACCAAAAGAAAATACCAAGAAATATCATTATAAAAACACAGCACCCAAAATTATCTAACTAAGTACTACTAGAAATAGTCAAAAAATAAAAACACTAGCTCACCTCAAAAAAATATTTCAAAAATAATTGGCGCCAAAATCTCACACCACAGATTATCACGCAACCGTTAACTTTTTTTAAATGGCACAAATGACCGCACGTCCGGTGTGTTACGCCAGTGAGATATACAATTTAAATTGTACCTTAAACAGATGTATATATAGTAATTTCCTTGCTAAGGTGATTCCCCAGCGTTGATTGAGAAACTGCCTTTAGGGGCGGAACATATCTGACCGAAGATGCGTCGAACGTATCTTCGGTCGCGTCTATTCCGTCAAATGAATCGGTTCACATCTGACGGAAAATGCGCCGAGCGTATCTGCACACATTCGCCGAAGTTCGCCGAAAGCGTGGCTATTATGCACACATATAAGTTTGTTCGTGCAGGGCCGTACTCAGGGCAGCTTAATATTTTACTGTCATATTCTTTTACCTAATCATTTTTCGTGTTCCCTGATGTTATGTAGTCACTGAAGTCCTGTAGTTATTTATATTGCAATTCGAGTTTGACTATTAAAAATATGTCGGACTTCGAAGATTTTTTATAGTAGCCAACAAGCGTTATTTGAATATAATTATATCCTATTTAGATATGGAGGTTCAAAAATAAAAGACGATAATACGATTTGGTTACGGTTTTTCACAAAACTTATACAAATTATATAGAAGGGGTTACAGACTACAGTTGCAGAGCAAGACACAAAATGTTTTCTATATAGGTATGTATGGAAATTGTACCCGTGGACCTTTAGCACCTCATACCCAAAAATTGGCCCTCGATCCAAGCTAGCAAATATACGTAGGTACACTCATAGCACATACTAACACTACATTATTCTACACATTTCATTTCTGAAAAAATAAGTAAGGTCTGGCGGCCCTGGAATCTTACGATCTTAAAATCACCGATCTGGGAATGACATGGATATGGTATGTCCAATACCTACGAATTTAGCGTGCACACCTACGAAATTAGCGTGCACACCTACGAAACGTTGGGCAAATAAACTGGCTGCCATTTGGGTTGTTCTCCAGAATGTAATCGATATCGATATGGAGCCGGTTAGAGGAGAATAATACATTTTGTAGTAAGTTACGTTTGTAAGTTTAAATCTTTTGCTAGATTAGTTTATTCCATAATGCAAATGTGGGCGAACATGGCAAAGCGAAAGACGACCCTTGTATGAAACATGTAACAAAATATTCTCTGAGAGCCAATATCGGTTTTTTAGACATATTTATGCACAAAAACAAAATTATTATGTTCGATAGACAACGATTTCACAGCAGATGTTTCACAAACCTTGGCGAAAAATATGGCGATAATGGCACGAATGACATTTCTAATAAAATATCGTCATGATTAATTTATTCAGTAAACTATGGCTATCTCTTTTTTTCTGAAAGAGATATCCCTAAGACAAAACGAGACAACACTATGTTTGGTGGCTTTATGTCGATTTCGTATATATGTGTATAAAAAAAATCATGGCGAAATGTGGGTGTAATATTACACCTCTGGCAACCCCTCCGGGGATACAGCCGTGAGTCTATAAAAATATAATTATATATGTGAATAATGTAATTTTTCTATATGTATCTACTATTTGCCCTCTTCATTTATATTCCTTACTCAATGGTCAAAATTCACGTGGTGCGTGGTGCGCGCGACGTCGACGGATAATCCGTTAGTACGCTCGACGTACTAACGGATTATCGGTCAGGTGTGAATGGTTGAACGTTTTTCTATACATTTGTATGTATTGGCGTTACGCGACCGATAAAACGCGACGGATCTTCCGTCAGATATGTTCCGGCCCTAAAATAAACTATAGCTGGTTCCGTTGCTTATCGTCCAAAGTTTTTGTTCATCGCGCTGTAATGGACGTGCTAAATTCTTTTCATGACGACAAAGGCAATTTGTAGTACGTCTGTTTGTCTTTTTATTCATGAAATGGACAAACGCTGTTGTCAAGTTAATTGTTTGCTTGTTAACTTGTGTGTCTTTCGTCTATTGAATTTTAGTGCTTGAAGTTTTGGATTCGACATGCCAAATGATTCAATATTTTTAGTCCTAGATTGACAAGGACATAATTATAATTTAAAAAAGTATTGTAAAACAAATTTTAGATTTGAACGTTGTTTATTTTAATATTATTTGGTTCTGTATCGGGCAGATTGTCTATTTCATGCACTGAAAAATATATCTTTAGTAAAGTACGGGTTGTTGTTTAGTTTGTACCTGCCATGCTCGTAATACGCTTCGTATGTTAGTCTTTACCTTATGGTATTGTGCGGGTTCGATTGCCATGCGATGATGAATACGGGTACTAAACAATTTCTTCTTAAATGACCTTGTAACTAATTAAAATTAGGTATACCATTATCCTTTAGTAGGCAGCGATGGCCTAGTGGAGAGACCACCAGACTGCTACGCAGAGGGTCTCGGGTTCGAATCCCTGGCACGCACCAATGACTTTTCGGATTTATGTGCGTATTAAATTGTTAATTGTCACGGAGATAGCATTATTCTCATTAATCTCTCCAACGCAAACTCTAGATGTATTACACTTGTACCTATCCTACGGGAATGTACCGGCATGAATGTATAAGTATGTTCATTCAGCTTGTGGTTTAGTTACCGCCAAACACATATAAATTCTATGCATTAAATATTCTTAAAACGAATAAGAAATAGTCGTGAATATTATAGTACACTAAGATGAATTGACCTGAATTTGCTTTCCTTATGTAAAACTTAGTTCCCAGTATAGGTCTTTCAACGCTATTTGTAAAAATGCTGAGCAACTTCTATACACACTTGAAAGATATTAGAGAATTCCCAGCACAGACAAGTAAAATCCCTGGTTGCTTTTAATTAGATTAAGAATATTACTAAAAGAATAGCAGTCATGTCATATTGATTAATAGAATGCTGGCCTATACTATTGGACTAGACACTCATCATAATCTTAGCGTTGTCCCGGTTCTTTTTTTTACATACATACATAGACTCACGCCTGTTTCCCCGAAGGGGTAGGCAGAGGCATATTAAACGGCCACTTTTCGCCAGTGTTTTGATCGCACGTAATAGGCGGCGAGTCTATTGCCGCTTATCGGGATATTTTGTTTGCCAGAGCCTCGTCCGTTGATCGGCAGTTGCACCATGCAGGTGAGGTTGGCTTGGGACCCTAAGTTCTTGTTGGGAACCTTATGCACCTTTTTTTTCTTTTAAACAAGGCGTCTCCCGCTCTAGGAATAAATCCTGTGTCGCGGGGGACTTTACAGACATACAACCAACGGACACAATGAACACCCAGACTCGAAACAACAATTTATGGATCACACAAAGTGTTGTCTCGTGTGGGAATCGAACCCACAACACTCGGCGCAGTGTCAAGCGATTGCGATCCAAGACCTTCGCTTGGAGCGCGAGGTCCTCTTTCGGCTGTACCATCTCCACTTTGCACGGTTTTCTCTCACTCTGGTGGTACCCGCAATATGACGGTTGTCGTTAAACTATTGACTAGACACCTACTGATGATAAGTATTCAGTCATAGGCGGGTCAAAAAAATACTCCGTTCATGTAGGTACAGTCAGCGACAAAAGTCGATAAACGTGTACAACTCGCCTACCTTACTGCATTTTTAAACATTATTTCGTTCCTGAAAAAGTAGTTATTCAAATCCTGAGTTTGTGAGAAATACAACAAAATGACATAAACACGACAATCCAAAAGAAGTCGCTGCACATTATGCTCAAATGCTACAATTTATGATTGTTCACCGAATTTTGTTTTTGCGCTTGTTTACCAAATTGTGTTAATATGACGTTTACCGATATTCGTAACATTAACACGCTTACCGTTATAAAAGATGTGGCTAAAGATGCAGGCCGATATAATATGATGTCTAGTGTGTTTATGAATTGTGGCGATTTGTACACGTTTATCGACTTTTGTCGCTGACTGTACTTCGTAATTATGTATTCAACTTTTGTTTCTTTTACTTAAAGCAAGGATATAACATAATATTCTTGCCTTATGAGTAAAGCATGTTTATTATATCATAGCCAAATATTAGATTAGATACTAGATACAATGTCATGAATGTCCAATTTGTCCAGTTTGGGCTGAGCGTTGTCTATGAGTCGGTGAGCTGACTCATAGATAACGCACAGCCGAAACAATTGGGCGCTGGAAGCTGAAATTCGGCATCTATGTTCCTTGGACTGGCAGCATTAAAGAAGGGATTTCTTGAAATTCTCGCAGGTTCGGGAAGAATCATTTTAATTTAGCTGGGCATTCTGTAGCACTTTATAATGTCTATGATCCCACTGCAATTTTTCTAGGTTAATTTGTGTTTTAATTAAAATTCATTTTAATAAAATTAAATAATCTTTTAAAGATACGCAAGGATGCCTGTTAAAATATGGTCGGAAGAAAAAACACAATTCCTTTCACTAGTTTTGAATAAAATATTATTTATGTGTACGAGCAATGTTTTTGTGGTTAGAACCTATCTTTAGTCTAAGCCAAGTAATCAAGCTGTTGGTACAGACTCGATACCCCCCAACATTAAGATGCACCTTGTGGTCAGACTAACCACAAATTATTTGAGAAAATGAGATAAGATCCATTAACAACATCAGTTTCATAACTAAGATTACGATTTGTAATGCAAATCGAGCTATTTTTGTATATTTATTATGTACAAACTAAAAATAGCGTACTGTATGCATAGTACCATTAGTACCTTGTTATATTAGCAAACAAACTCTTCAACTTTAGTATATTAGTAAAGGTTATGACTAATATAATAAAGTTGAAGAGTTTGTTTGCTTAAACGCGCTAATCTCAAGAACTACTGGGCCGCTTTGAATAGTTTTTTTGTGTTAGATAGTTCATTTATTGAGGAAGGCTTATATGCTATAGGTAAAGCATTACGCTATGTATTATATTCGTATAGCGAGTATATTTTTTTCTACAAATAGACAATATACCTAATAGTTTAATAAATCAAAGTTTGGCACATGAAAACCGTAAAAACATTGGGTACTTTTTGACTTTACCGCGTTCATACTTGCAGAGAAGACGCGTCAGGCACTTCATTATTTAATATTTATAGGAACGTACGCTGCTTCCATTTATCTATACCTTTTTATTTACAGGCATTACATAATAAGTAAAGGTTTAAATTAGAATGTTACGGATCTCTAAACCAGTGCTGCCAATCAAATAAACTCTGCTCGGAATACTACCAAACAGGTTTAGATACAAACACCACCGCACAGTTCGTAATTAATATTAGGCGTTTTTTATTTACTCAATGAGGCGAACTTTATTATGTAGTATTTAAAGACCACAACTATTAATAGAATAACTTAGCTCAGTATTTATATTAGTGATGTTAGCGGGTGATTACAAATACTTTATAAAGTTGAATGCATGTACTTTAGTCTTTTTTAGATCTGCCCTTTTGAGAATCGGTCCTGTGCGAATAAAGAAATGGCTTATTATGTATTTTTTTATCCTAATGGTTTTAGCTCACTTACGAGTCCGCCCCACCCAATAAAAAGAATATCCTTCAAAGACAGGCTTTATATAATATAGGGTAGGTATATATTTAAGCATTGCCCTTAGGATATTCTTTATAATTTATATTGACCAACATCAACATCGTGTTTTTTTTATAGTAATAGGCGGCAAACGAGCAGACGGATTGCCTGATGGTAAGCAATTACCGCCGCCCATGGACACAAGCACCACCAAAGGAGTCGCAAGAGCGTTGCCGCCCCTTGGGGTTGGGAAGAGATGGGATGAGGAGTGGGATGAGGGAGAAGGAATAGGGGATAGGGCCTCCGGCATTCTCACTCACCGAACGAAACACAACAGTTTAGGTACTGTTACTTTACGTCGCTTTTCTGTGAGAGGGTAATACGTCCTCGGTCGAGCCGGCCCATTCATGCTGAAATCAGCAAGGCTCTACTACCTTCGAAAGTGTGTAAGTGAGCTAAGACCTTAAATCATCATCATATCGCTCGTTAACCTAACAGCCTGCCCTGACAACGAGGAGTGATGTGTGTTGACGATGCCATGTAACATTCTGTGGCGACAGCGCCTTTGATGGAGTACTTCTCCCACTTCTCAATGCTTCGTATTGTGCGGCACAGTAAGAATTTAGTGACGAGCGATAAACGATAATGTCCGTCGCTTCGATGTTGTAGCCAGGCCATAAGTTCGGTCAGTTAGAAAGCTTTGATCAGTGAACAAATCTGAGCCGTGTAGTTTTTACTTCCCTTCCTCGTTTAGTGGAGATACCAACAGACTACTGAACAGAGGAGATCGGGTTCAAGTCCATGGCGCGCACCACTGAATTTATGAGGAGTTATGTGCATATTCAACAACTTGAGATTTTCTTAAAGGAAGAGTTTTGGCCGAAGAGTGTTGTATATCGGCGTTTTACACGCATTTTTTTAACACGCAGCCTAAAATTAAAACAGTGTAAACAACAACACGCATTTCGTTTAATAATTATATTTTTTTGTATATATGTTAGTCTTTAAGGTTATCTATGGGATTTTCTACCTGAGAATTAATGTTTTTTTTATTATTACATTGAAATTGTTATTAATCGCTTGTGCCTCGGAGAGCACGTTAAGCCGTCAGTCCTGCTGTTATGAAGATCTTTGACAGTCGTTACAGGGAGTCAGTAACACTGAATAAAATGACATTCGTTTACTTTTTTGATCTTGGTTTACCATGGAATATCGCAATCCCATTGCGTTGCGAAGCTCAGACTGGCGGTCTCTCTGTGGAAAAGCTAATATTCAGTCAAAACTGGTTAGACCATTAAGCGGACCCCAGGTTGCAACTGAGATAACCGTAGGAGAATGATGACTATTTTATTTTCTAGATAAAGACACCCGCATTAGGACTAAATACTGTGTCGCGGGGGTCTTAGTTATAGTTATAATTGGTCGTGGGTTTTCCGCACTTAGCCACTTATTTGGGCCATTGTGCGTATGTGGCGACTTCATTGACGCCGACTACTCATACCACCTTAGTTCCTTCCAGAAAGCCATTAGTTGGCTGGTGTCGTTTAAAGCTTCACTCATGGTTCTGGGGTTGTTCAGCAGCTTTGCCCGTTGATCGCTCACACTTGCACAGTGCAGAATGACGTGAGCGGGTGTTTCTTCGGTTTCCATGCAGCCCCTGCACAGTGGGCTGTTCGTAACGCCTATGTTGAATAGGTGCTTGTTGAGTGGACAGTGGCCGGTTATTATGCCCGTCAGATGCTTTAGTGTTTTCCTATTAGAATGCAGCAGCTTGTGTGAGAGTCGCTTGTTCAAGCAGGGGATGGCATCTTTTGTTTGTCTGCATTATTTTATGTTTGCCCACTGTTTTTCGTGTTCATGTGCGGTTCTCTCACGTAGCCACGTTTTGATTTGGCTTGCTGGTATCGGTACAATCGGCTCGGGTCCCATTATCATTGTGTCCGATCCTTGCCGTGCCAGTTGGTCTGCGGCGTCATTGCCTGCGGAGTTGCTGTGGCCTTTAATCCATTGCAGCGTAACCCGATTCTTCTCTGCAATCTTTTGCAGCTCTAGGTGGCATTCCATGATGAGGCCGCTGTTAAAGCAGTTGCTGCCGAGAGCTTGTAGTACAGAGGCACTGTCCGTGATAATGCGTATAGACAGGTCACTTACGTTCCTAGACGCGATTGCTGTTGCGGCTCTTGTTATCCCAACACACTCGGCTTGGAATATGGTGTTATGGGTGCCAAGGGATGTTGAGATGTTGATGTTTAAGTCATGGGAGAATACGCCCGCACCCGTCCCATACTTCGTTTTTGAGCCGTCTGTGTATACTCTGACTTCGTGTATACCAGAGCAGTCTTTGAGTTCCTCCTGCAATTGGATGCGATATTTTTTGTCAAAGATAAAAGTTTTAGGGATGAGATCGCAAGCGGCCTCTAGCATCGGGATCTCTTTGGTTAAGGTCCCTTTTAGGCGTGCGTGAGTAATTCGATCATCCTTTCTCCATAGCCCGAGCTTGTCTAGACGGATTGCTGCAGCGCCAGCTTCCTGCTGGATCATTAGGTGCAGCGGTCTTAGGTCCAGTAGTATCTCCAAGGCGGCTGTTGGGGTGCTCTTCATGCAGCCTGTTGTGGCCAAGCAGGCTAGGCGTTGAAGTCTCTGTAGCTTTTTTGTGATTGTGCTTAGTTGCGTGCGTGGCCACCACACTACTGCACCATACGTAAGCATGGGGCGTATAATGGCAGTGTAGATCCACAGGGTAATTGATGGTTTGAGACCCCATTTTTTGCCTATGATTCTCCGACATTGCCAGAAGATTGTGCATGCTTTTGTTGTTCTTGTGCTGATGTGCTTGCCCCAGTTTAGCTTATGGTCAAGTATTACGCCCAAGTACTTGACTTCATTCGATAGGGTAAGCTCCGTTCCAAAGAGTTTTGGTGTTTTGCACATATGGGTTTTCCTTTTGTTGGTGAAAAGTACTAGCTCCATTTTGTTGGGGTTAACCGTCAGTTCATGTTGGTTGCACCATTCCTCCATGATCCTGATGGCTGCTTGCATCCGATTTCGGATCGTGTCTTCTGAGTCACCTTTGATCGGGGGTCTTTACAAACATACAACTAACATACACAATGAACACCCAGACTCAAAACAACAATTTATGAATCACACAAAGTGTTGTCTCGTGTGGGGATCGAACCCACAACACTTCGGCACAGTGTCAAGCAGCGAGGCGGCCGCTTAAACCACTACGCCAACCGTGCAGTCTGCCCTACTAATGTTAAGCAATCTACGATGTTATTTAGGTACTCGTATATGTATGAACGAGAAAAGGATGCATGCTTCAGTCAATACAAATTTTATAACATACCTACTAGTCTGAGGTCCGGCTGCAAAAATCTCCAAGTACGTATTTTTTGTGAAAAAAATTTTTCGTCAATTATCCTTGCCAGTAGAAAAGATTACAGAAAATGCAAACAATTAATGGAATGCGATATGAATAATTTGTGTTTAAAAAAATTGCGCACCTAAGGTCTTGGTGGTTATACCGACGGTACTTTATTGAGGCTGGAGCCTACAATAACTATTTTGTATTCAATCAATACTAGCATTTGGTGATTATAATTATTTTCTGTTGTTCGGACACCTGCATAGAGCGTTTACTTGTATCTAAATTCATGTTTAGTGAAAACATTAATTTCGTTCATATTTCTCTAAAAGGCGTTTCTTCTTTTAAATACTTCCTATATGACTTATCCCTGATTCTAGTACAGTACCAAACTTACCGCGATGGTAGTCAACTCAACCTAATTTATCTCTGATGCTGTTGAGAAGTTACCATATACGGATCTACACAAACTGTGCTAATCCATGTTTGCAAAATAAAAGCGCATCTATAATCTATATATATATGAGATCTATGTCCATCTTTATGTTCAAGCTCTTTTCAGTATCACCTTATATTATTGTACCTATACTTCAATGAAAATCTCCTAACACTCGTTTATCTATCACTGGGAAAATACCCGCGTCAACAAAAACATTCAAAACCAATAGTAGAACGCAAATAGGAAGTTGTTGACTAAATAACAATCAAGCTAATAAACAGATAAGTTTATTATTACATTGATTGTTATTTTCCTTTCGCCCTTGACAGATCCCGGGCCTTCCCAGCGATGTACTGCGTATTTCTAAATCATAAATCATTTTCGAAGTTCATTGAATCATGTGTCATTTGTTACGGAGAAGTTTTCACGACTACTGTCATTGTCTGTTGTTTACACTCACCGAATATCATGTGGACGAAGGGACGAAGTGTTGTTATCGCATAAATAGGATTCCTAATAATGGATGGTCACAATATGGTTTTGTATACAAAACATGTAAATTATAAAGAAATAAGATATTTGTTCATTAGTCTGTGCGTCTATTAACTGAGACATAAAAAAGAGGGGAGGGCAAGTATAGGCTGAATTTGGGATGGTTATATGCAAATCAATGCTGCTAAGATGCCAGATATTTTTTATCATCTTTAAGCTACTTTTACACCAGAAATGTACGAGCCGTCACGTGTCGTTAAGCCATCTCTTCCCGACTGGTATGAAGATATTTGACAGTCGCAACGCGATTGCTACAAAAACGTTTTTAGAATGTAAGTTGGGAAAAAGAGATCAGATATTTACATAGAGGCGCATTTCCTATGGGCGCTTTGAAGACAAACTTTCTGCGACCCAAATTGCCGCTTGGCGGCGTGGCAGTCGCGCTGTGACATCTGTCTCTCTCTCTCCTCCAGTGTATCTTAACTACGAGAGCAAGAGGGACGAAGAATGACGCCAGCACCGCCAACTAATACGAACTAAACTAGGGCCAGACTCTACTTGGAATCGGCACACGAAATCCTCAAGAACTGTGGTTCTATGTATAACACTGTAGTCATTGGTTGGGTTGTAAATCGGAGCCGTAAGTAGTTAGCAGGTAGTTGCCTATACCCATACTAGAAACATACATTTAGAGAAAGGTGGCTTCAATGCGGTAGCCTAAATGCATTATTAAATTTAATTTAAAGATGAGTCGAGACCTTACCCTTACGGTTAATAAAATGCTAGCCATAATTATGATCAATATCATAAACTCCATAAAGACTCATTATCAGCATGCCCGAAACCTATAAAAACAAATATCAAGTTCTGCTCCTGCTCTTTGTGCCGTACAAAAGTATTTTCTTTCCTTACTTATTACGTGTTCTACCGTTGCCCGAAGCGTTCACAGGATAGCCATCACCAGTCCATCATCAAAGCACCATTCTAATGTGTAACTTTTGTTTGCTATGAAAAAGATAATATGTACTATACTACTATACGTTGTAGTAAGTAATATGTGGGTCCTCGTACTAGTCTAACCAGTTATGACAAAAGCTTTTCCACAGAGCGACTGCCGCCTGACCTCTGCAACACCAGTTTATACAAGGGTACTGATACTACTGACTCTGCAGGAGTTCTGACTCCATATAACAATTGTCAAAGATCATCTGTCAGCTGAGACCGACGGCTTAACGTGCTCTCCGAGGCACGAGGCAAGCTTTAGTAATTTACTATTTAATACGCACACGATTTCACGTCAGTTGTGCGGGCCACGGATTTGGTTCTGACGTACCCTACGCGTTTGTGCGAAACTATTGGGTTGGCCGTGTGGTGACGGATTAAGAATACGGAATGTCACCACCCCATATCATCCCATGGGTGTTGTAAGAGCCGACAGAAGGAGCATATTATGCAGAGAACAGCACAGTAAGAGAAGGAAAACTTGATACAAACCCTATACCAACCTGTTTGGCCAGCGTGGTATAGTAGGCCAATTCCTCCTTTGAAAGGAAAGGCCTAGTCCAGCAGTGGACTGTTAAAGGCTGATGATGATACCCTACGCGTGTCAGTCTATTGGAAATTCATCTCATCTCAGCTATCGCTGCCTACTACAGGTACTACTAATACTTGTAAATATTAATAGCTAATACAGTATTATCATTTCATTAATAATTTATGGAATGATTCATACACAGTTAATGCTAAGTATACAAGTATCAACGTGAGGTCAATAAAGGTCAATGACGTCACAATAGGACATTACCTATTAGCAAATTAATTGTTATACTTACTTAATATAATAATAATAATTCAATTTTATCACAGATTATCACGTGTGTGTAAAAAAGTCCCTTCGATTTTTGACCTAACAGTAACTTAATCTTGCCAAATGTTTTTAATTTATGCAGGGGAAGGCCTAGTATGCATTGATAAAATTTATAGAGGAGAATATTGCTTAAAATATTTTTCCTATCACATGACGGTGATAATATGCAAAGACGATGTGCTTTTCTGATTTAACTGCGTAATTGAAATCAAACTTGAGAATAAGCTCAAAATAGACAGTAGTGTGGAGACATTTAAACCGAATTCTTTACAGGAACCGTGGTCACGGCATACTGAAACGTTGGCTAGTAATAATTAAAAAAATGTAGTTATAGATGATTCGGTTAAAATGTAATCTAACTAAAACCGCGATAGAATCCGTAAAGCGTAGTTTGATTTCAATGGGTAACATTCGCGTAAACCTAAAGGCGCTGAGACACTTGAGCATTCACCTGTAATGAGCATTCTCGCGAATGTTATAAAACAAATGAGTGTGTTTCAGCGAGCATTCTCACGAACATTCGGGCGAGCCTTATGGCGCTGATACCCTGAGCATTCACAGAACAGCGAGCATTCGCTGGTTTTTTGGGTTCCGTACCTCACAAGGTAAAAAAAGAACCCTTATAAGATCACTTTCTTGTCCGTCCGTCTGTCTGACTGTCTGTCTGTCTGTCCTTGTGTCACCACCGATTTTCTCAGGAACAGGTGGACCTAGTAAATTGAAATTTATACTAGATATTGAGGTTTATGGTTCCTATTAGGTGTATAAAAATCAGGGTCCTGGGTCAACCCGATAAAAAGATATGGTCAAAATTAGATTTTTGCGAAAACTTGTAAGTACCAAAATTAACCTTAATTTTCAACTATTTTAATTTTCGGATTTTTTTCTTTACTTGTGCTGTAAGACCTTGGTTTTAACCAAAATTGACAATTCTAGGTCATCCGTTAGTACCCTATAGGTTTTGGGTCAAAAACCTATACGGCAGTTCCCTGTGGTAGTTCCCGTTGAACTAGAACCACGAAATTTAGCCAAAAGCACAAATAAAAAAAAATTTCAAAAAATTAAAAAGTGGAAAATTTAAGGGTGGTAATACATACATATTAGACTCCATTTAAGATAGTCCTCTAAGTTGTATGGGCGCTCATACAGATTTAGAGGACTAGCGAAATTAGCACCAATCTCAAATAAGGTAAAATGCGTACGGAACCCTCGGTGCGCAGGTCAGACTCGCACTTGCCCGAATTTTTTATTGGTCCAACCCAAAGAGATTGGATAATATACCTACATAGAGACCGTCCTAGTACTCCCAAACTGAACACAGTCAACTGACGTGTAAGATACAATTTAGACAATATTATGCCATCAAATTATATAACCTTAGTGATTTTTTCTTTTATAACAGTTCTATCATGATTTTGAATTTAGTCGTATAATATTTATATCGACTTTTCAAGTGTTGTAAAAAATCTTATCGATATGTCTATCCACAGTATATTTTTACCTCGTTATTTTTTAGATTATATGTGTAGAGTATAAGTGGATTGCTGCAGTTTGTCGTGGAGAAAATTGGGTGCCTAGAAAGCACCATAGAATTTGTTCCAAGCATTTTACTGCGGAATGTTTTTATAGTAATGACAGATGGCTCCTCCCTTCTAAACATATCAGTGTGAGTGCTTAAATAATTACTTGCTATTATTTAAACTATCAGCAACAGTAATGAATTCCGAAGCTTGTTAGAATCCATCATATTACAAAAAAAAACTGATCTTCTACCTATAGAAAAAATCTGATCTTTCTTTACAAAGACAGTAATATTTAAAGGACGGTAATTTGAAGGTTTGATAAGAATTGTCTGCTTTCATAGTCACGACTACTGAGTGGATATGCATCAAAATAAGGGAATCTTCATTTGAAAGAAATTTTGTTAAATGTCTTCTACCCAGAGACCAAAACTTGGTTGTTCTTGTTCGACTAGTGGACTAATAAAATATGATACTGATATTCATTGCCTGCAGACAGAGATTGATCGCTTACAGGATTCTTTACTTAATATGACAAAGAAATATCAATTATCACAAAGTCAAATTAATGAACATATCTTGGCGATGGATGACTTAGTGGATTTGTGTAAATACAATGAGCAAAGACTCCTATCGCTTACTACTAATAATCAGATCAGTGAACCTAGCTTGAAACCACAAAGTTGTTCTCAGCCTACCATTTTGAATGATAGTTCTGCAATGTTATCTCAGTCAGCGGTGATGAGTAACAGCTTCATTAATGATAGCACCTCCTTCTCACATCACAATACAAAGACAAACACCAACAATTTAGTAATGTTTAGTGATGGGATAGGTAGGAACATGAGCCAATTGTTGAGACAAAGGACAGGTCAAACCGTTACCAACTTTTGTATGCCTGGAGCAAGTTTTTCACATATTTTACAAAACATCTTGAGTAGAACATACTGTCCTAATTCAACAATAATCATATTTATTGGGAGAAGGGGTAATACAAATCTTAATACTATTAAAAGGTATTTTGACCAATTATTACACCTAAAAGTTAGAAAAATTATTTTACTTGCATTTCCCTACAGTAAGTTGTTGCCACAGGCCGAAAATGACTATAGATATAATTAAATTGTAAATTACATACATTGACATTATACAATGATTTTATTGACTTTATTGACTCTAATGCTTTCATTAGAAGTTTTTATTTGACATGTGATAGTTGCTATCTATCTCAATATATTCAAAGACAAATAGCATCATCGCTAGCATATTATATTAATAACACAGCCAAAAATTTGGCTAATAACACTGCTTTTATTGAGCAGTCTAACTTGACATTGAATATAAGCTTGGAATCTGTTCCAAATCCTTTAAATTAAGTTATGAGACAATAGAGTCAATCTCTGGCAATAACATAGACAAGACATTGATAAATTTAAATATAAGTAATAAAAACACACTTTCATCAACCACACATTGTACAAAAAATAATTTAAAAAATTGTATTAACCTGGTGCATCAAAATATACAAGGGTTGATGGGTAAGGAGTTAGAGTTGGAATTGTTCATGAACTGTAACAATATTGATATTTTATGTATTACAGAACATTGGCTAAAAAGCCACCAGTTCATTTTCAATTTCAACAACCACCAGGTTGCAAGCTCATTCAGCAGAGAAAAATTTATTCGAGGAGGCTCGTTAATTATAATAAATAAACTTTTAAAATTTAAAGAAAGGTCTGATATTGTGAGCCTCTCTGTTGAGCGAGTTATAGAGATATCTTGTGTCGAATTTGATCAGTTCATTGTTATGAGTGTATACAAGCCTCCATGTGCACATTTTGAAAGTTTTCTAGTAATTATGGAGGATGCCCTAAGCAAAGTTAATAATTGCCATAAAACGGTTGCTATTTGTGGTGACTTCAACATAAACATTTTAGAGAAATGTTCTTTATCAATTGATTTCTTAAATCTATTTAAATCTTACAATTTAAGTCATACTTTTTTAGAACCAACTAGAGTGACTGCCACAAGTGCTACCTGTATTGATAATATATTTATTAACACTAAGCCTTTACAAATATCCTTAATTAATATGTTACAGTCTGATCACTGTGGGCAGTTAGTCTGTTGTCCAAGAAAAAGCCCTAAGATTCAGAGTAAAATTATTAATTTTATACCTATAAATGAAAACCGATTAGAACTTTTTAAAAATAATCTATCAAATAAAATGCGTTGGTTGCCTATTCATGACCATCCGGATCAGTTATATGTATAATTCATTATTTAAATTGATTAGTGATGCATTTTCTACTGTATTTAAACCTAAAAAATTAAATGTAACTGACCGTCTGATGTTTAGTGATTGGGCAACTGAAGGAATTCATAAAAGTCGGATTAGGTTATATGAACTTTATAATGAAAAAACTTTTAATAATAGTCCAGCCTTTATTAATTATGTAAAAAAATACTCAAAAACATTTAGACAAGCTTGTTATGCTGCAAAATCAATTTATTTGAAAAATAAAATAAAAAGCGCTGAAAATACCATAAAAGCAACTTGGAATGTGATCAATAGCGAAACTGGTAGAGCCAAAACACGCAGTCGCGACTACCTACTAAATATCAATAATGTGAGTATTGCAGAGGACTTGGAAGTAGCGACGGAATTTGAAAAGTTTTTTGCTAATATACCCATTGTAACTACAGCGTCACTCAAATCGTCTTCCATGTCTGCTGAAATGCTGCTTAAAGACTGCGTGCCGGAATGTGTTACGGCCTTTGAATTTGTTGCTGTTACTACAGATGATGTTCTTAAACAATTTAAAACTATTAATATGAAAAAGACAAAGGATCTGTGGGGATTGTCAGTAAAGACTGTTTCGTCTATTATTACATTAATTGCTCCACATCTTGCAACAGTGTTCAATGGTTGTGTCACTTCTGGAACATTTCCTGATTTAATGAAGTATAGCAAAATAACACCTTTATTTAAATCTGGTGACACATCAGACCCCTCAAATTTTCGACCTATTTCTGTATTGCCAACACTTAGCAAAATTTTTGAGAAACTAATTCTTAGTCAGCTACTTAGTCATTTCAATAGACATAATCTTCTTCACAAGAAACAGTTCGGATTTACGAGGGGTTGTTCAACTACTGACGCAGCAGTTGAGTTACTGAAAAGTATTTTTGCAGCTTGGGAGAAGTCGCAAGATGCGTTAGGTATATTTTGCGACTTGTCTAAAGCCTTTGATTGTGTTCATCATGATACTCTTATCAGGAAACTATATCATTACGGCATTAAAAATAAAGCTCTCGATCTCCTGACTTCTTATTTGGGCAACAGAATCCAGAAGGTCGAGGTTAATGGTAAGACATCTCCAGGTTCTGCTTTGAAAATGGGTGTCCCGCAGGGTTCAATTCTCGGACCATTTCTATTCTTGATATATATTAACGATTTACCTTATTACGTTAAGAATAATCATGAGATTGTATTGTTCGCTGATGATACCTCTTTGATTTTTAATATTAAACGACGACAGAGTAACTTTGACGAAGTAAACAATGCACTCTCTAAAGTTGTCAATTGGTTTAATGTTAATAATCTATTACTTAATAATAAGAAAACCAAACTTTTAAAATTTTCAATGCCCAATGTTAAACATATGCCAACCAATGTACAACTTAATGAATCTAGGATTGAGCTCGTCGAGACAACCATGTTTTTAGGTATTATGCTGGACACCAAACTACAATGGGGTCCACATATAGAAAGGCTTTCGGGCAAACTCAGTTCTGCAGCTTATGCAGTTAAGACAATTAGACGCCTCACAGATTTAGAAACAGCTAGAATGGTTTATTTCAGTTACTTTCATAGCTTAATGTCGTATGGGATTCTTCTCTGGGGGAATGCTGCAGACCTAAATACAATATTTGTTCTGCAGAAAAGAGCTGTAAGGGGAATTTATAACCTCAGTCCAAGAGTTTCTCTAAGAGAAAAGTTCAAAGAAATAAACATTCTAACTGTTGTATCACAATATATTTATGAAAATCTGCTATATGTACATAAAAATATTGACAAATTTTGTAAAAATGTGATATACATTCTGTAAATACAAGACACAGAAATAATCTCGTAGTTCATAGCACTCGTCTCCACAAAATAAGTAGCTTTTTTATGGGGCAATGTATACGCTTTTATAACAAGCTCCCTTATAATATAAGAGACCTATCTATAAATAAGTTCAAAATTATTGTAAAAGCGAAATTATGTTCAAAAGCCTATTATAAAATATCTGACTATAAAGACGACCAAAACGCTTGGGACTGAGCTGTTCTAATTCGACACACAAAAATAATTGTATTAAATATTTCTTTTTAATGACGTTTCGTAAGTACTTTCAAAGTTTACACGAAATAAAGAAGTATTTCATTTCATTTCATTTCAATAATGTGCCGATCCCAAGATAAAATCGAAGGGCTAGTCTAGCCAAAATTTTTTTCTCTCTAAATATTCTGTGTGTCACATGTATGACCGAAAAGTGTCCGATCCCGCACATAAATTTTTTACACATAGATTTGTATTACCTACACTATGTAATGAGAAAATTTCAATAAAGTGATTATTGTTAATAACAAACCTTTGGGCACTATTCAAGGTTTTGTCTGATTTATCTATTTTAAGTAAATTTTTATGTTTTTTGCTTGATAAAATCCATGTCGACTATCTCCTATCCTTGTAAAGAATTAATTTGGATATGCCATTCTCAGTTATCCTTATCATAATGCTTAAGCTATGAGTTTTGCTTTTATCTTAATTATTTGCTTTCTCTAATAAAAATATGTTATTGAGATTAGAGAGAGAGTAGGGGGTGATGATTTATTTATTTAATATTTATTAATCCCACTTACAGCTTTCATTACAGCTTAAAAACTAACTATAAATAAGTATAAATAAACATTTATGCCGAGGGTGTCGTATGAGGCGACTAAGAGAAACAAGAGAAGGAAATCTCGAAAAAAGTGTGGTATTATAGTAGGCCAAACCTCCACCACGGAAGGTTAAAGACCAGCAGTGGACTTGAAAAGGCTGTTGATGCGTAAAGAAAAATACCATGAAAATTAGAAAATAACGCCTCGAAAGATTATGTGCTACTGAGTAACCATTTGAAACAAAAATATATAAGTTCAGTTTAAAAATGCAAGTTTGTGTAATAATTATTTAAAGACTGTCCATCAACTAGCGTTCTGACTGCTGTGGACATAAAGTTACGGAATTTAAAATGTATAACATATAAATAATATACTTTACAAGTCCGTTTGATTTTAAACCTATATTGAAACTTTAATCGATATCGATAGCGGATTTGCTCAGTCACTATTAAATTAAAAAGTTACGATATTTGTGTTCAAATTGTCTTTAGCCCTAACTGACAAACATAGTGCCATCTTCTTCTGGCAACTTCTGGTACGTAGAATATAGAAAAAATATATAAATCGCACTACAGCAGCAGTTTTACCCAATATTTTTACTTCAGTTTCACTTATGAATTATTTCTAGAGTTTAGAGTAAGATACATAAACAAATGACGTTTCTAAATAATAAAATGGAGATTTTAATTTGAACAGGTTTAACAAATCACACAAGTGTCTGTTCTTACCTTCAAATTTATTTATCGATATCGAGAGTTTATCAACATTCAATTGAAATTAATTCTGAGTAAACCGAATCTAAGGATCTATTGTAAACATTATCGATATTTTATCTATATTAATTCTACATGTAATTTTACACCTCTGCCTATCCCTTCGGGGATACAGGCGTGAGTCTATAAAAAAAATAAAAAATATAATTTATTCTGAGTAAGCCCATGATTAGTCAAGTTAAAATTAGTGACAAACTACGAAGATTCTTCCCTAGATTAAAATCATAAGTCAAAAGGAAGTAAATATAATTATTGGGTTTAACCGCCATTGTAGCGCGAATTGTTACAAGTGAATGCTCAGGTGTATCAGCGCCCTATAAAGATACTATATCTTTATGAGTTATAGTTTAATTATAATTGCTGTTTTTTGTGTTGTTCATATTTGAATGCCATCGACTGATTGTGGAGAAACAATTATTGACTGTAACATCTTATAATTGCCCATATTTGCAAATTATTATTTTTTTAGTTACGCAATTAACCGTATGGATACTTTGTAAACATAATCACGTTTACAAAGCCTCTCTATCTCTCTCGTCTCCTCCTATTGCCTGCAACGTTGCTCCCTTTGAGTCCAAGAGCATTCACAACTTCACACCACTGAGAATACTTTAAAAGTTGCTCCGCGTGTTGTAAACAGTCCCTCAACCAGGCTCTTAACTCAATTGTATGTTAATTTCAACTATAAAGTGGTGAAGAGAAATCCGCCACAACGGTTTGCTATAGTGTCATCAAATAAGCCTCCGTCTTAACTTAATCTTTATACCAAACTAGACGATGCCCGCGGTTACATCCGCGTTACTAAAGGCTACTGCTCTGCTCTTATCGCTCATAGCGTGATGTTATTTAGCCTATAGCCTTCCTCAATAAATGGCCTATCTAACACTGAAAGAATTTTTTAAATCGGACCAGTAGTTCATGAGATTAGCGCGTTCAACCAAACAAACAAACAAACTCTTCAACTTTATATATTAGTATAAGATATTTTTCTACCGATAACATTCTAACTATGAAACGAGGTTAAAAGACTTCAAGATAATATTAAATAAACGGTGATAACATCATCAATATTATAAATTTCACGCGTTACAGACTACCAGATAACCCACAGCCGAAACTGCTGGGCGCAAAAAGCTGAAATTTGGCATATACATATGTTCCTTGGGAACCACAGTGGTGCGCTATAAAAATATTTGAAACGGTTCAATTGAAAAAACGCGCGAGCGTAGTTTTGTGTCTCATCTAGAGTTACTCATATTAACCTCTAAATCAAACTGGGTTAGTGTCGATTCCCCCTGTTCCTGTTTTCCCCCGAAAATTTATCACTTTTATTAATACGTTTTATGAAGTAAAATCAAGGAGGTACAGTCAAAGAGAAAAGTACTGGTTATATTTCAGTGTATTTATTTTAACTTATCATCAATCAAACCTAGATCTCTATTATAGATTTTTGTATCCTTATAATTTAAACATGTACATCAGCTTTCTTTGCAATCACAGATTAAGTAACTCTTACAATTTAAATACCACAGCTTGCTTTGCACTTTAGTTTCAGTATAAAAAAAGTATTTAATAGAACTAACAAAAAATAAAACAAATAACATAACGTAACACTTAGGTATTTAAAATTATCACCACTCTAATCACAGATTTAGTTCCTCTTACAAATTTAAATAGCTTAAATACTAAAAAACCTTTTTATATTACAAATTATCAAAAAATAAATCATTGAACTACAATGACACTACTACTGCTTCAAATAGAAGTGAGAAATTATTATGATCGTACTTAATACATATAAATAATTCCAGACTATGACTATCAATTAACAAGAATAATATAATATATTATGTATGTATAATTTTAATTGTATATAATCAACAAGTCCTAATTTAATCTGTATTTAAAATGACAATGAAAATCAACAAAATTTGGGACCTATTATAGATATACATGTAATCATTGAAATGATAAACAAGATAACCAAGAATAAGAGCATTGAAATTTTCTTATTATTATATTTGTTTGTAATTCGTATTATCTCAGTGTCGTTTAATAGACTTTATTGACCATTGAGATGATATTAGACATATTGCGTTCATTGCCACCGTTTTAAAATCCAAAGTAATTTTTTTAGGGTTGAAATCAGAATGACCTTCTTTTATTTTTCTCAACATGATTTCATACGTACTGGTTTCTTTATTGATAAGTAGTACGTAGAACAATGGCACTATATTAGTTGCAATGGCGTCACTGCCAATATCTCCATGGATGGTATAAATTTGTTTAAATAGTTTTGGACAACAGTCAAAAGTTCCATCACCGAAATCATGCTGCACATGATTTATATAATTCTTGACTTCATTTGAGGCAAAGATGAGAATCCGGTTATCGTCTTCGGCGTAATCAATTAGTACATATGATTTAAATGATGTTGGAATGATAACGTCTTTTGCTTCTTTCAATTGTGTTTTTAGTACGTTTAAGTATTTATTCCTGCTTCTATATAGTTGACATTTAACTGATTTAAAATCAGGAATTGCAGTACATAAATTATTGCTTCCATTTTTTTTCCATTTCATTTTTAATTTTCATGGCATTCATTTCATATATTTTTGTATGGACCTACAATTGCTGGCAACTTCTTTTTTTGTTTCATTAATCATACTAATAACTTCATTGTTTATAAAATTTGGCAGACAATCTGATGAATGTTTGTTATTAAAATGTACACTGTCTGTTTCATGAACCACTTTGATAGCACCACTGCACTTACTTTTTCTTTTATTAACACACACACACACGGTTGATATTTTACTTTTCCTATGTAATATATATGAGTACCCTGCGTGCAATAAGGTTTTTCTTCGTTTATTCCCAATAATTTTATAATAAGTACCCATCGACGAAGGACCTTCACCCGACATTGTGATTGCAATAATACATAGGCACTACACTAATATTTCTAATCAGATGCACTGGCTATGGCTACAAGGTCACGGCCAACATCCCTACTAATGATGCTTGAATGAGACAAAACATAATGTGCTTGAGAGAGATAGGCATACTATCTATCCTATTGCTCATAAATCAGTTAGGTGTCGGTAAATGCAAAGGACACCCAATCACGGTAATAATATCTAACAGTATTGTAACTCCATACAAACGCACGAAACTCGAGTTATACCTACGCGCCTTGAGCAGAGTACCCATTAGACTGGGCGGACCGTGCCTACAGTACCCGCAGCCGCTATCGTGCCGCAGCTCGCATGCGGCGCGTCTGGTAGGTATATAACTCACGAAGACGGCCGAGTTACAATACTGTTAGATTATATTACCGTGACCCAATGTTCCAAATGCTCTGCGCTTATACATATACTAGCTGACCCAGCGAACTCCGTATCGCCTTTTTAAGAGTTTTTATTTAATTCCCTATTTTCCAAACCCCTTTTCCAAAGTTACCATTGACTTAGCGCTTAATCTCTTATAATTTCAGAGTCTATAAATGATGAACAAATAAACATGGATTTTTATATAATATAGAATTCCTTAAAATATCGGAGACGATACCCATATCGACTTAAAAAAAAATCCTGTCCGCCATCTTCGATTTCCTATCCGCCATCTTTGATCACGAAATAGATGTTGTATTTGGATACACCATCCCTTAAATCATCAGAGACGATACCCATATTGATGTTTTTAAATTTTTCCATCCGCCATCTTTGATTTCCCATGGGCCATCTTGGATCATGAAATAGATGTTGTATTTGGATTCACCATCCCTTAAATCATCAGAGACGATACCCATATTGATTTTTAAAATTTTCTCATACGCCATCTTTGATTTCCCGTCCGCCATCTTGGATCATGAAATAGATGTTGTATTTGGATTCACCATCCCTTAAATCATCAGAGACGATACCCATATTGATTTTTAAAATTTTCTCATCCGCCATCTTTGATTTCCCGTCCGCCATCTTGGATCATGAAATAGATGTTGTATTTGGATTCACCATCCCTTAAATCATCAGAGACGATACCCATATTGATGTTTTTAAATTTTCCCATCCGCCATCTTTGATTTCCCATGGGCCATCTTGAATCACAAAATAGATGTTGTATTTGGATTCCCCATCCCTTTAAATATCGGAGACGATACCCATATCGACTTAAAAAAAAAACCCGTCGGCCATCTTTGATTTCATATCCGCCATCTTTGATCACGAAATAGATGTTGTATTTGGATTCTCCATCCCTAAAATCATCAGAGACGATACCCATATTGATTTTTAAAATTTTCTCATCCGCCATCTTTGATTTCCCGTCCGCCATCTTGGATCACAAAATAAATTTCATATTATTAATCAGCGTCCCGAAAATCTCGAAAACGATACCCATATAGATTGTATCCTATTCGTTTAGCCTTTTTTGCCTTTGACCCAACCCTCCCCCTTCTCGTTTGACCATTTTATTATTTTTGTCTGGCCCCTAAAAGTTGTGTCGTAATTTTATATAGCCCATAGCCTTTCGGAATAATTGGGCTATAATAGGCAATAACATTTTTTTTAATCCGACTGCTAGTTCCTGAGATTAGCCGACATTATCTTTTAGCCTTTTTAGCCTTTTGCCCGGCCCCAAAGGGTCGAAGCGTTATGTTATATAGCCTATAGCCTTCCGGAATAATTAGGCTATCGTATACAAAAAGAATTTTCCAGATCCGACCGGTAGTTCCTGAGATTAGCGCGTTCAAACAAACAAACAAACAAACAAACAAACAAACAAACAAACTCTTCCGCTTTATTATATTAGTATAGATTTCTGTTCAAATAACCGTAAGCCACGGAAAAATATTTACTGTGGTCTAAATTATATCTTTATTCGATTGTAAATTTAAGTAACGATGCTTCCCGTGACTAGAAGGCTGGCCTATTTTTCGCAGAGAGAATAAGCATTGCCATCCAGCGTGGCAATGCTGCCAGTCTTCTGGGCACGCTACCAGTAGACAGCGTTGCGAAGGAATTCTCGGACGCAGTATAGCATATATTTTTTTTTCTTTTCGTTTTCGTTCTTTTTCTTTTGTTCTTTACTTTTTCTTAATTGTAGATTAGTTTTAGGTTTAGCTCATATCTTTAATATTTAATTATCACAATGTATATATATATATATATATATATATATATATATATATGTGTGTTTTGTACCTATTACGCAATAAAAATTATAAAGTGCGAATTATAAAAAAAAAGTAACAGATACTTCTATGATTTGAATAAAGTCCAAAATACTTTTGTATTGTGACGTTATAAATGCGCTAGAAAAATATTTGAACGTAGGTAGTAGGTGAAACATCGGAACGTACATTCATGATGGAAAACTTTCTAAATTTATTTATCTTAATTTTTAGTTATACCTAGATAGATTATATATTTTATAGTTTATCAGTAATTTTTGTTATAAATTAAAATTTCTTTAATATGGAAGTACTAGGAACGCAATACGGATGAAAGAGCGAGAGAGCGATTTTATCAACACATATCAATTGAGTGCCGAAACGAGTACTAAGCGCTTTGTCACTTTAGCGCTACTAGACGTATATGGAAATTGAATTCATACATCAAGCTCTAAAAGCGCTTGATGTATGAATTCAGTTTGACCACGGTATTTCAAACAATGTTAAACTTCTACTTTTTAAAATGACTGTGAGGTATTGAAGTGTCCATATTAAAGTAATATTTGATTTGTTTAGTATAAAATAAAATATTAATTATCATATAAGTTGCATGCATAAACATAGGTACTTGCGTAATAATTAGTAAGTTATGCTTGACTGTACTGTTTTTTAAATTTCGGGGGCAATCGAGAATTATTGTTTGCATATATATATACAATATCGTTTTAATACCATTCGGGGGGAAACAAGAACAGGGGGAATCAAAACTAACCCATCAAACTGCGGTCTACGGATGCTATCGCCAGATATTGGTTTTATTGACATTAAATTTAAACTGCTGACTGCCTCGTTGGTCTCGCGGCATAAATGTGCGCGTGGGATTGCGAGGTCTCGGGTTCGATTCCCGGGTCGAGCAAAGTGTTATTGGGTTTTACCGTAAGGAAATTCTCAGTAGCAGCACGGAGTCTGGTAATGTGCCCGGTACGGCAATAGGCTCGCCCCCTATTACGTAGGACCTAAAAAAAAAATCATGGCGAAATGTGGGTGTAATATTACACTTCTACCTACCCCTTCGGGGATACAGGCGTGAGTCTATAAAAAAAATTAAACTAAATGATCTTGAAACTAAATTATTCATAACTATCTGACGATTCGATTACTTTATGGGTACCGAGGTCACTTCTGTCCCCACGATTTTATGATTTTAATGTGTGACATTCGCGTAAGTACCTGAAAATATTATATCAACCTATTCTTGGCCACCCCCTACATAATATCTAAACAAAATGATTACATTGCACTCGTAATATTACGAATACTACTTACAGTATCTTTTTAATTGACGCGTGATAGCCGGTTATAAAACGTCATCAATGACAACTAACGTTGTCATTGTGCTAATGTACTTTCCCAGTGACACGACCTCAATTGACTTTAAGTTGTCTGGTTATTGTATAAACATTATTATCATTATGGAATTATCATGTTATCGCTCCTGGTGGTGACGGATTAAGATTATGCAAAGTGTGACTATCCTGTTTTATTTCGTGGGTGTCGTAAGAAGCGAACGTAGGTAGCAGAACTTTTCTTCTCAAAGAATATAGACTTAAAGTAACATTATATAATAATATCTATCTATTGCGTTTCGTTCGGTAAAAGGCTGGTTTCAGAGTCACGCGTTTGACCGGCGCCGGCCACACGCGCGCGCTTACAATTGCACTAGATTAGTAGTAGCGTTTCATAGTCACGCAGTTCAAACGCGCCGCGTGTGAGACGCGCGCGCCGGCCGCGCTGCCGAAGCTTGACCGTCGAAACGCGCTGTTTGACCGTCGCTGGTCGAACGGCGCGTGCCGCGCGCGTCACTCTGAAACCAGCCTGAGTGAGAGTGTCGGAGGCCTCATCCCCGTTTACTTCTCCCTCATTCCGCTCTGCCTCCTATTTTCCCTACCCAAGTTGGTAACGTACTTGTATCTAACTTCTGTGGGGTTGCCCAGGAGTGATGATAATCGTTTAGCATCAGGCGACCCGACGGCTCGTTTGCCTCCTACGCTATACCTAAAGGAAAATTAAGAAAAATACACCAAGCAAATAGTATCTTAGCGAATTGACGTTTAATGTTTTGGCTACACTTATTTTGATAGATACTGGCTGGTTCTATTAAATGTATGTTAGGGCCGGCGCACAGATAGCTAAGCGCATCGCATTATATTTTCACTGTAAATTTATTATCGACATTGTTCTCCTTTAAAATAATGTCCTACATTAAAAACAGCAAAATGTTTATAATACAACTAGGTATTATTTGATAATTGATTTTGTCTATTTTAAAATGAGAAGTATGTCGATAGTGGTTTTGGCACCCTGTCATCACGACATATCGGGAGTGTGCCTTTACAGTCTGTACCATTAAATTTTCTTTTGTTAGGATGGCTCAGCCCATTGAGAGGAGCTGAGCTATCCTTCGCTCCCAGTTACCACCCCTCCCCATATTATTCTCTTTATTTTCTTCCTAGTAGGCAGCTATTTATATAATTAAAGACGCAACGCCAACAAACAGCATCTTCTATCAACTAATGTATTTAATACAAGACTAAAAGTTTAATACAAAAATAAAAACATTTAATTTTCTTCGTATTCATTTTATTGCTGTGACGGACTGGATGCGTTAGTAACTTTGGGAAGAAACGGTAAACTCGAGAGCACACTCAATATCAAGCTTTGGCCAGCGTGGTATCACAGTCATGGTATGGACGACCAAATCCTGCTATAGTCGCTATTGTTACGTAGAACGAGATACTTACTTATTTCCAGCAGAGAACTGTGAAAGGCTGTATTTATATAAGACAATAAACTTAGACCATTTTTTACACTGAACCTCATTCTGTCAAATTTTTCACAGTATATAAAAACGTTAACGTTGTATTCAGGTACTTTACATGACAATTGAATGATTATTCACAATCAGACAATGCGTACACGCCTCGTGGACGCTGAAATGATTGACCGGAAACGTTTCAGTCTTTACACATAATGATGCTCGGCTTACGTCATCCAGGCTCGTGCTATTATCATCATAGATCATAAAGAATTTAGCGTTGGTAGTTTATTATACCATGGAAATGTACTGGGTAGTTAGTACTTGTACGTTACGTACCTACGGATGTATTTTTTTGGTGATATAAGGTCGTAAAGAGGATAGATCGAGACTTAAGTAAATTTTCTTCAGAAATTTGTGGTGTGGAAACTGTTAAAGAGTGCTTATGTATAGTCCTTACGTATAAGTGTTATGTAGGTCTTTTCAGAATGTAGGATTATGCATATATTTTGCAAAAACCTCGAGGGAGATTTGTCGTAAATGTAGTAGAAGCATTATGGTAGATACGTTGATATCTTTCAGCGACGTCTTCTATCTAGGATCTTTGTATCACAGCGGAAGATCCGCTGTAGCTTTAATAATTTACGAGATTAAGAGCTATAGAATGATAGCTTCATGGTAGCATTGTTAGTCAATAGAAAGGTTTAACCTATATATATATGTATATATATATATATATATATATATATATATAGATATATATATGTGTGTGTGTGTCGGAGAAGGATTACTTTCATCGACATTGACATTATTGGTTGCGGACTTAGTGGGCGTCATTGGGGTAAAATGCGGGCACAAAACACAATCAGCTAAGTTTGACAATATTTTTATTACTGTTAAACAATATTTATAAGTTTACACTGTTGCTAAATACAAATAATAGTATCAGACAAGACCGAGCAGCGGGTTCAGGGCAACTATCTTAATTTAATTTCTCTATACTCAATAATCCAACTCAATCTGCAGATTGCTCTCAAAAGACAATGCACAGAACACCATATACCAATGTCACCATTAGCTGTCAGTTCTCTTTTTAAATTAGATGGCACCTCGACCCCGCTCGAGACACGCGTCTTGCTCTGATTGGTCATTAGCTGAACTAGTACATTCACAACTTTTTAAATTACTAAGATAAATAAGGTTTTAAGCTGTAGAAATATTTCGCAAATCAAATAAGGTTAAATTATAATTTTAAAGGTATTATTCATAAAATCAACAATCATAGCTTCCTCCGACACGGCCGTCCTGATATATCACACGTCCTCGTGTGATGTTGAAGGCCGCGCATCATAGGTATCTGCAAGAAAGAAAGATAATGGTGTAGTTCGGCCACTCCTGACCAAGGAGTTCGTGTACATTTTATCTTCTGCAAAACAACTTCGTTAAGGATTTAATCTGAATTCTAATTTACTCCACACTACGTTCTAAATTAAGTCTATACAACAAACAAACAACAGCCTCCTCGCTGTTTATCAAATGGCCTCCACGCCTCTTTGATAATCTAAATGGCCTCCTCGCCCCTACTTTCTATACAACAAACAAACAACAGCCTCCTCGCTGTTTATCAAATGGCCTCCACGCCTCTTTGATAATCTAAATAGCCTCCTCGCCCCTACTTTCTATACAACAAACAAACAACAGCCTCCTCGCTGTTTATCAAATGGCCTCCACGCCTTTTTGATAATCTAAATGGCTTCCTCGCCTCTACTTGTCTAAATGGCCTCCTCGCCACTCACTAGTCTACATGGCCTCCTCGCCACTCACTAGTCTACATGGCCTCCTCGCCACTCACTAGTCTACGTGGCCTCCTCGCCACTCACTAGTCTATATGGCCTCCTCGCCTCTTACTAGTCTACTCTACAGTCTACACTCTTACTGACTACATCCTTAAACGGCCACCTCGCCATCTCTTTCTGCCAGTTTAATTTTCAATGGCCTCTACCGGAATCAAAACAAAATGAGAACTGCTCACCAAATTGCGTAATTATTCCGGTGACAGGTTTCATAGCACACGTGTCCACTCGTTTCACGGCGGGTGCGGGTGCCGGCTGTGCACTGCTGCTCCCTACTGCCAATGTTTTTATTGAGCACCGTGATGCCACGTGACCCTCGACACCACACTTGTAGCAAGTCACAGGAACCCGCGTAGCAACGACCGTGTTGGGGCGCTCAGGGGTCCGAGATGTTTGCTGCTTGTCACTCGACCCACTGAAACATTCAAAAGATTTAAAGCCAAGTTTTCCACAAGCAAAACAATTTGTTGAAATTGAACTTAACCTAGGACTTTATTATCTTGCGTAGTGCTTGCAACGGTCTTTGTTATTTCTTGGTAAATTCGCTTGCAATAAGAAAAAGCCATTAGTTCACGTTGCATTTTACAGCGGGTAGTTATTTCCTCAGAAAAAATGTTGCGTTGTAACCTTGGCTTTGGCAGGCCCCTTGGCTTATGCGCAAACATTAAGGATATTACCATTTCTTCCTTGCCTAATATATTCCACCATGACATCAGTATTAAATAGACGGCTTGCATATGCAGCAAGACATTTACGGTGTATCAGTAAGCAACTTCTATATCGTTGCCGCACATGTTTCTAACGTGTCGAAACGAGAAAGAATTTTTTTTTGAGAAAACTACGAGGCGGTGGAGCCTTTCATGGTCTTACCAAGTATGAGAAACAATTTACTTCCCTGTAAACCTTGATCCGATAAGCAGATGTCAGCTGTCGCCAGCCAAGCCCGAGCGTCAGTATCTGCATCTTCCGGTTGAAATTTAGGCAGCCTGATGCCCTTATCTTCGGTGTTCGGTGGTTTTGTTAGCGCCTCCACGAGAAGCCTCATACTGGTTTGTTGCGCTTTAAATAACGCTCGCCAACCATCATTTGCCATTGCCTGTTCGCCGCTCACGTTTTGTGCCTGCACCGCGGCCACTTCTGATGTCGGAGAAGGATTACTTTCGTAATAATTTACGAGATTAAGAGCTATAGAATGATAGCTTCATGGTAGCATTGTTAGTCAATAGAAAGGTTTAACCTATATATATATATATATATATATATATATATATATATATATATATATATATATATATATATATATATATATATATATATATACATGTGTGTGTGTGTGTGTCGGAGAAGGATTACTTTCATCGACATTGCCATTATTGGTTGCGGACTTAGTGGGCGTCATTGGGATAAAATGCGGGCACAAAACACAATCAGCTAAGTTTGACAATATTTTAATTACTGTTAAACAATATTTATAAGTTTACACTGTTGCTAAATACAAATAATAGTATCAGACAAGATCGAGCAGCGGGTTCAGGGCAACTATCTTAATTTAATTTCTCTATACTCAATAATCCAACTCAATCTGCCGATTGCTCTCAAAAGACAATGCACAGAACATCATATACCAATGTCACCATTAGCTGTCAGTTCTCTTTTTAAATTAGATGGCACCTCGACCCCGCTCGAGACACACGTCCTGCTCTGATTGGTCATTATCTGAACTAGTACATTCACAACTTTTTAAATTACTAAGATAAATAAGGTTTTACGAGGGTCAAACTGAAAGTTCTTAGAACTGGCCACTTATAAACAATATAATAAAAAAAATATTCTAAAATTTGAAAATAGAACTCTTTGCCAATATTACTGAGTATATATTTCATTCATTTGTCATTTGTTTTACGATTTAGCGGCAAATTGAAAATTGTCTGTGTCACGTCAACATGAATTTAACACGAGAAAATTTTCGTGCAATGATTTTTTATGACTTTCGATGTCATTTAAGTCAACAAGAAAGTTATGATAGACTACGATTGGCCTTTCACGATGAAGCCCCATCTCGTGCGACTGTTTACAACTGGTTTAATGAGTTTAAACGTGGTCGCACTAATCTCACTGATGATGTACGTGAGGGACGGCCTTCTACGGCGACGACTGAAAATAACATCTGTGTTGTGCGGCGTATGATAGAGACTGACAAAAGAGTGACCTATCAGCAGATTCGGACAAGCTTAGGCATCGGTATGAGTCAAGTGCACAAAATCCTCCACGAACATTTAGCGGTCAGGAAGCTTTGTGCCCGGTGGATACCTCATAATTTGACTAAGGCTCAAAAACTCCATCGTGTGGATTGGTGCCGTAAAATGATTGAAAGATTTAACGGAGGTGACTCAAATGCTGTGTTCGACATACTAACAGGTGACGAAAGCTGGATTTACTGTTATGATCCTGAAACCAAAAGACAATCTGCTCAGTGGGTGTTTCCTTTCGAGGAGTTGCCAACTAAAGTGAAGAGAGATCGAAGTGCGGGAAAAAAAATGGTGGCCTCGTTCTTTGGAAGGATAGGTCATTTCGCAACAATTGTGTTAGAGGATCAAAAAACAGTTTCTGCAGAATGGTACACTACCAATTGTTTGCCACTTGTCTTGGAAAAAGTTCGAGAGAAACGACCTCGCAGTAGGATCCTCCTTCACCACGACAACACCTCGTCGCACACCGCCAAGCGAACGATCGACTATTTGGCGACATCAAACGTTGAATTACTGGGTCACCCGCCGTATAGCCCCGACCTCGCGCCTTGTGATTTTTATTTATTTCCAAAAATTAAAGAAAAACTTAAAGGAAAGCGGTTTATGAATGCTGAAGAGCGGTGGCTGCGTATCGCGATGCCATTGAAGAGACCCCTAAGGACGAGTGGGCAAAGTGCTTTTCCCAGTGGTTCCATCGCATGCAGCGGTGTATTGACGTCAATGGACAATATTTTGAAAAGATATAATAAAACTAATAACTGGCTAATGTAATCAGTTTTTGATTTTCTAAGAACTTTCAGTTTGACCCTCGTAAGCTATAGAAATATTTCACAAATCAAATAAGGTTTAATTATAATTTTAAAGGTATTATTCATAAAATCAACAATCATAGCTTCCTCCATATATATATATATATATATATATATATATATATATATATATATATATATATATATATATATATATATATATATATATATATATATATATATATGTAGCCTCAAATAACGCAGGTTTAACCGCGGGCATCTTCTAGTATAAGAATATAGCTTCTACGTTTACGGATTACATTTCTCATAGTGTACCACAATCTTTATCAGGTACTATCGACAGCAGCCACGGTTGACCATTTTAGAAAAATTTTCGCTTGGACATGTTGACTTTAAGTGACTCCGCCCTTAATTTTGTTAACCAATCAAAGAGGAATCTTCGAACAAAAACGTGTACTAACAGTTTGTTTTTATGACTTTTCTTACTTTTGCCAGATGGTATCATATTTGGACAATTGTTATCTAGCACTTGCAAGGAAACAAACTTTTTAAACACATTTTTTTTACCCAACTTCCAACCATGAGCCCACAAGAACTTGAATACTCTTGAGCGGTCATTAATTATTTAGGTCATTAGTTTAAGCATTGCTAGGTATACTTAATCATTGAAATAGGTAGGTTTAATTAGTATTTTTTTTGCTTAGAATGTAACGTAGCTACCTAGTTATTAATTTAGTATTAGTAGGTAACTTTTAAATTACAATTTTACTGATATAATGACTATATTGTTGTTTTATTTATTTATTTCAAGGTAGCTTTATTAATTTACCTAGCAGTAAATTATACAACGTTAAATATTACAATGTTATTGTTTATTATTTTGAAACTGTGTCATTGAACTAAAACTACAAATGTAATTGTTTATTACTAAAATAAACATTAGTGGTTATATGTCCTTTTCGGAAAACATAAAACAAACATTTGTTAACAAGACGCGCATCTCTTTTTTATACAATGGACTGCACACATGTTGGTATATTTTTATGGACTAAACTCATTCAGATAAAAGATTATGTAGTCGACCTACGGCCTATTCAAATATTATCATTGTTCTCTAAATAAATAGGTAAGTAATAAAATATATTTGAAACCTTCTAGTCGTTTTGATTCGTTTGATCATAGCATCTTCAGAACATAACCGATGTTAAATTGCTGATTCCTATTTGATAATGTTTATACTAAGTATAAATAATCAATCCCGGCGTTCTTTTGTCGGCTGAGGTCTTTCTTTGTCATGAAAGTATGGGTACGGTGTTGTATAGGTAGACTTATTATTTGGTTAAGTTCGTTTTGGTCTCTCTAGTGTAAAACTAAGGCGATACAAACTGGTCACAGTTGAGTTTGTATCGCCTTAGAATCAGTAAACAAATGTAAAGTGTAAAAAAACTCAAACAAAACAAAGGGGCGTGTCACGGGTGGCCTACCAAATGTTGGCGTGTGCTGTGCGATTTTAACCTTAGGAGTGGTAAACCGTCGCTGCTGTCGATAGTACATTACGTTGTAAGTATCAGTACATAAATGGGTCACGCCAGCGAATCCGTAGCATCAGTACCAGACTACTACTCATCAGAAGTCTAAATAAATACAATGCGACAGTAATGATTAAGGAACATAGAATTGAATAGAAATAAACATATTTACGACAAATCTCCCTCGAGGTTTTTGCAAAATATATTGTTACGAGCTGGGGTTCGTGATAAATTATATACACTATGCCAGAAAAACTGCACTTTATTTATACACAAACACTAGATACACACACTTAATTTTCACTTCACTAATAAAACACACTATTCACACCACTAGAACAACACTAAACACTTCCGACTTATTTCCTTCGCTTCTTGTTGATCGCTTCGATATTCAATTGTAACTGTGTGTGGTCCATTCGCTCGTGCTCTATTTATACTGGCCGGATAACATCACTAGAGCATTCTAGACTCTTCCACAAGACTGTCGAAATAATCGCGAACAGTCCATACCCGATACAGCAACGCCATCTAGTACAGAGTAGATGAATTACCTTTAAACCACAGATACATTCAATCTCTTCTAGTACCCCCATTCACCGATAGATGGCGTAACACTGCCCCTTCTTTTCTTTTCTTCCCAAAGTTACTAACGCATCCAGTTCGTCCCAACAATAAAATTAATACGAAGAAAATAAATTGTTTTAATTTTTGTATTAAACTTTTAGTCTTGCATTAAATACATTAGTAGATAGAAAATGCTGTTTGTCTTTAACTATATAAATAGCTGCCTACTAGAAAGAAAATAAAGAGAAAATTGTGGGGAGGGCCATCCCTCCCCACATTATTATCTTTATTTAGCTTAGCTATACAACCCATTATTCGGCAAATAAATTCTTAATTTAATGTACGGTTCTTAGACGACGGGACCCTGGGAGGTGAAACAGACATAGTATTTCAAGATTTGACCTTTCTTAAAAATAAATTCGCATCTATTGGTTTGGAACTAAATTATATTAAAAGTGAGCTGTTTATAAATACAACAGACTCCTCAAAAAACATTCGATAATATCTAAATTTAATCATTTGGCTTCAGACATCAAAATTGTTGATAAGAGTTCTCTTCGCCTCCTAGGTCCTCTAGTATTTGAAGAATCTTTCGATTCTTTCGTAGAGGAAAAAAATCAAAATTTTTGTGATATTTCAGATCGCCTATTCAAAATTAATGTACATTCGGCCTATACTATTATTCGACATTCCTTTTCGTCCCAAAATTTACTCATGCCTTAAGATCATCGCAGCTTTGGAAAAAAATAACACTATTAGAACAAATTGATCACATTATAGAAATAACTTTAAAAAAAATATTAAATGTGGACTTGGACAACCGAGCCTGGCTACAAGCATCTTTACCCATACGTCTGGGTGGGCTCGGCGTTCGCAAAATTTCCAGTGTCAGTTTACCGGCGTTCCTGTCTTCGGTTCACAGCACGGAAGAGTTAACTAAGTATATATATATATATATATATATACCTTCTTGGCGAGCTGGGTTTGCACTGTTTTTGTCTAACTTACAGTACTCAACGGCGCTGATACACCTGAGCATTCACTTGTAACAGAACAGCGAGCATTCGCTGTTTTCTGTTTTGTCTGAATAGGTTGGTGGGCAAATCAGTGTTTGGACAAGCCATTTTCCTGGCGTTTATAGCTTCGGTTTTGCACAGCGCTTCTGAGTTAACTAGTGTAGGTAATAATATTTACTTAGTTAACTCTTCCGTGCTGTGAACCGAAGACAGGAACGCCGGTAAACTGACACTGGAAATTTTGCGAACGCCGAGCCCACCCAGACGTATGGGTAAAGATGCTTGTAGCCAGGCTCGGTTGTCCAAGTCCACATTTAATTTTTTTTTTTAAAGTTATTTCTATAATGTGATCAATTTGTTCTAATAGTGTTATTTTTTTCCAAAGCTGCGATGATCTTAAGGCATGAGTAAATTTTGGGACGAAAAGGAATGTCGAATAATAGTATAGGCCGAATGTACATTAATTTTGAATAGGCGATCTGAAATATCACAAAAATTTTGATTTTTTTCCTCTACGAAAGAATCGAAAGATTCTTCAAATACTAGAGGACCTAGGAGGCGAAGAGAACTCTTATCAACAATTTTGATGTCTGAAGCCAAATGATTAAATTTAGATATTATCGAATGTTTTTTGAGGAGTCTGTTGTATTTATAAACAGCTCACTTTTAATATAATTTAGTTCCAAACCAATAGATGCGAATTTATTTTTAAGAAAGGTCAAATCTTGAAATACTATGTCTGTTTCACCTCCCAGGGTCCCGTCGTCTAAGAACCGTACATTAAATTAAGAATTTATTTGCCGAATAATGGGTTGTATAGCTAAGCTAAATAAAGATAATAATGTGGGGAGGGATGGCCCTCCCCACAATTTTCTCTTTATTTTCTTTCTAGTAGGCAGCTATTTATATAGTTAAAGACAAACAGCATTTTCTATCTACTAATGTATTTAATGCAAGACTAAAAGTTTAATACAAAAATTAAAACAATTTATTTTCTTCGTATTAATTTTATTGTTGGGACGAACTGGATGCGTTAGTAACTTTGGGAAGAAAAGAAAAGAAGGGGCAGTGTTACGCCATCTATCGGTGAATGGGGGTACTAGAAGAGATTGAATGTATCTGTGGTTTAAAGGTAATTCATCTACTCTGTACTAGATGGCGTTGCTGTATCGGGTATGGACTGTTCGCGATTATTTCGACAGTCTTGTGGAAGAGTCTAGAATGCTCTAGTGATGTTATCCGGCCAGTATAAATAGAGCACGAGCGAATGGACCACACACAGTTACAATTGAATATCGAAGCGATCAACAAGAAGCGAAGGAAATAAGTCGGAAGTGTTTAGTGTTGTTCTAGTGGTGTGAATAGTGTGTTTTATTAGTGAAGTGAAAATTAAGTGTGTGTATCTAGTGTTTGTGTATAAATAAAGTGCAGTTTTTCTGGCATAGTGTATATAATTTATCACGAACCCCAGCTCGTAACAATATATTTTGCAAAAACCTCGAGGGAGATTTGTCGTAAATATGTTTATTTCTATTCAATTCTATGTTCCTTAATCATTACTGTCGCATTGTATTTATTTAGACTTCTGATGAGTAGTAGTCTGGTACTGATGCTACGGATTCGCTGGCGTGACCCATTTATGTACTGATACTTACAACGTAATGTACCTGATAAAGATTGTGGTACACTATGAGAAATGTAATCCGTAAACGTAGAAGCTATATTCTTATACTAGAAGATGCCCGCGGTTAAACCTGCGTTATTTGAGGCTACTGCTGCGCTCTCGTCGCTGGTAGCGTAATGTTATATAGCCTATAGCTTTTCTCAATAAATGGGCTATCTAACAGTGAAAGAATTTTTCAAATCGGACCAAGTAGTTCCTGAGATTAGCGCGTTCAACCAACCAAACAAACTCTTCAGCTTTATAGGTATATTAGTATAAAATAACAGTAGAGCATGTGAAGCTACGTCTCAGTTATATATAAATTTTGCATAGATAAGAAAAATACTAAAATACGAATACATTTATAGTATTTTATTATGGCACCTAGTATAATTTTTTTGTTAGATGACCGGCAGGGGATTGCAAGAGCTTGTATAGTGATGATTTATGGTGAGCCGTCACTTTGAGTACAGTCTATGGGTGCAGGCATTGTTAGCATGTAAGTGGAAATCAACAATGTAAGCAAAAAAATGTGTCAGATATATTTTATTTTATTATGTACGGTATTTTGCTGCATTGTTAAAAGATTTTATTCCGATATTAATTTGGTTAGATAGAAGACATAAAACTAAAAGTACAGCTGTATTAGATGAACAAGGAGCAATTTTGTTGAATCACATAGACGTTGTTAAAAGATGGAAGCGATACATAGAAAGTTTATACGAAGGACAAGGACTAGGTGATATGGATATAGAGAACGAATTACAGATTGAAAATGACAACTTAGGTCCGCCGATTATAAGAGAAGAGTTTGATAATGCCTTACAAGGTATACATAATGGCAAAGCGGTAGGGATAGATGAGGTTAACATCGAATTAATTAAGTATGCACGCTGCCCTCCACTACTGGATGAAATATTCCTACTAACACAGTCCATGTATCTAACCGGCAAAGTACCCAAAGACTTTCAAATCAGTAAAATAGTCATGTTACCGAAAAAATTAAATACACTAAAATGCGAAGAGTACAGAACGCTTTCTCTTATATCGCATACATCAAAGATTTTACTTAAAATATTACAGCTGAGATTAAGGAAAACATCAGAGTAAGATCAGTATGGATTTAGGCCAGGCAAAGGAACCAGGGAGGCAATATTAGCGTTAAAATCAATTACCAATACAAGATTGGAACTAGGCCTTAGCACACACATCGCCTCTGTTGATCTAGAAAAGGCCTTTGATAAAGTTAATTGGAAGAAATTGATGAAAGTCTTGAAGAATGCTGGATTAGATTACAGGGATAGGAAGATAATTTTTGAACTTTATAAGGATCAGGAGGCTGTGATAGCAGTAGGAGAATAAAAAGAAAGAGCTAAGATCAGACAAGGCGTTAAGCAGGGATGTCCACTGTCTCCAATAATTTTTAACATTTTTATAGAGTGTGCAATAAAGAAAATTATAGAAGAAGGACAAGGAGGAATAAAAATGAATGGGAAAAATATACATTTTATAAGATACGCAAATGACATAGCTGCTTTAGCAGAGAGTAGAGAACACCTAGAAATTTTATTAAACAGAATGGACGAGGTTTTCCTACAAATAGGATTAAAAATAAATAGTTCTAAAACCAAAACAATGATAATATCTAAATTTCCTTTTATCAATATTGATCCCATAAAATTAAATAACACTCAAATAGAAAATGTTAATACGTTCAAATACCTAGGTACTTTAATAACCAGTAACTCCAGATGCACTCCCGATGTAGTTGTAAGAATAGGAATGGCGAAAGGAGCATTTAACTCCAAAAAACAGCTACTTACTTCCAAAAACATTTCAACTGAGATCAAGAAACGATTCATTAAATCCTATATCTGGAGTATAGCACTGTATGGATCAGAGACATGGACATTGACACAAAGGGACAGAGAGAGATTGGAAGCGTTTGAAATGTGGTGTTGGCGTAGGATGGGAAGAATAAGTTGGACGGAAAGAAAGACAAATGAGGAAGTTCTAAATATGGTAAAGGAAAAGAGACATATTTTAGAAACAATTGAGAAAAGAAGAGGAAAAATGTTGGGTCACTTGATACGACATGACACTTCTATAACAAACATCTTGGAAGGAAAAATAGAAGGCAGAAGGGGCAGAGGAAGGCCAAGAAGGACGTTCATAGATCAAGTGAAGGAAAAGGTTAAAGTCACGTCGTATCAAGAAGTCAAAGCACTGTCTGAAGACAGGATATTATGGAAGGAACTCCACCGACAAGAGCTTGGCTCTTAAATTGAAGAAAATAATCAGGAGGTTTTAGAACCGTACAAATAAAAAATAACAATATAGAAAATATATGAATTTGCTAAAAGCATGCAC